>CM075351.1:152968500-154398000 GCA_037693485.1 Kitagawia praeruptora | reverse complement strand
GGATTTGAAGAAATGAAGAATTTGCCTAAGTACCAATTCGAGAAGTATATTTGTCTATTCGAGAAGTCCAGCATTCGAGAAGTCAGAGATTCGATATCTCAAGACACTATTCGATATCTCTGAATACACTGTTCGATATCTCATTCGATATCTCAGGGATTCGATATGTCTACTACTCTATTCGAGAACTCAAGAAGTCAACAAGTCAAGATGGTATTCGAGTTCTCAAAGAGTCAACAAGTCAAAGTTCCATTCGATATCTCAAAGACTCAGAAAGCTATTCGACAACTCGAGGATTCGATAAGTCAAATGCTCTATTCGACAACTCAAGGAATCCTGGTGAAAAAGAGCTATTCGAGAAGTGGTTCGATATGTCACTGTAACAGTATTCGAGAACTCAGAGTTATCGATCAAGTCAATTCTAGTTCTCGAATCACTTACTTAGTCACTTCTCGAATACATTCTTGGAGACAAAATACTGAAGAAATTGTACAAGTCAGAAACCTGCAACAAGCCAATGCACTTTATGGACCACAATCTGTAACGTGCTCTGGAAAGCCTACAAGGAAGCTTGGAGAGATATAGAAGAGACAAGGAGCTAAAGAAGTGGATCTAAACAGGCTTTGCAAAGTCAAATCTGTAACCGTTTGGACGCTTACTCAAAAAGGATAGACAGACTAGAAAGTAATTTGTTTAGCTACCTTATTTGTAGTAAGCAGGCTGTTTCCATGTTCTATAAGGACACAGCCTCACTTCATAACTTAGTAACCTTGGGGAGTCAAGTTTTTCATACACTGTAAGCTATATCTCTCTGAGAAAAACGAAGCTGAGAATACTACCATTTGTATTCACAGATTGTAGCAACCTTTATCTAATATACATTAGATTAAAGTGATATTGTGTCTTGTGTTGTTTACTTATCCGCACCTTAATTTCTGCACACATACACACTTATCAGCTACACAGACTCAATCAAGAAAAGTTCAAGAATCCATTCACCCCCCCCCCCCTCTGTATTCTTTTATCGTGTTCAATACTCAACACCAAGATAGTGTGCAGCCTTGAGGAAACCCTTGTAGGAGTCATTCACAGCTTCATACACTTCACCAGGTGACAGGGATTTTGCATTGGATCCCAGTGAAGTGATGTATTCCTCCCTGAGATACTGAAGTGCTTCATCGAGAGTAATATCATATTTTCCTTGTAACCAGGCATCTATGTTGCCATCTCTCTCAGCATCATCAATGATCTTTGACTTCTGCACTTCCACATCATCCCTATGGCATAACAAAATAGCCTCATAGTCTGGATTAGGCATGTCTGCAGTGAGAAGGTTCTGAGCAATCTTTGTGAACTCAGGAATCTGATCCACAATTAAGCTTTGAAGTGCTTCAACCGTCAATTGTTGTGGAACAGACCCTGATCCTGAAGCACTGTCATGTTGCACAGGCTTCAGCCATTTTGACATGAAGTCAGAGCTAGAGCTAGGCAAGCTAGACTCCTCAGTTACAGATGCAACTTCTGTAACCGGATGGGTTGACTCTACTACTGGTGTCACCACAGAAGTGGGATGAATTACACCAGCAGTTGACACAGGCACAGAGTCTCTAGTAAAAACTAGTGGAACCTCTGTGTTTGTGATAGTGTCATTAGGAGATGCCTCAGCATGCATTCCCTCACCATCTAAATGGGGGTTCTGAGTGGTGAACAAAGTGTCATGCACTAAGTCACTTGAAATTATTGGCTCATCAAGAGAAAAGAATTCTTGATGATCAATACCTTGCATCTCAGTTGCCTGAGTTGCAGGTTCCAAAGAAATTTCAGAGTTAGATTCTGGAAGAGAAGTGTGTTTAAGAGTAGATTTTGGCAACTCCCCCTGAGAGATAGAGGGAGTTTCAAATGTGATGTGCTCTCCACTCAGTGTTGTGCCAGCCTTATCACTCCCATGTGCTAACTCTATACAAGAAGGTGCATTGGGGAGGATGCTTGATTCTATAGGTGCACCCTGTTGAGAGGATACACCTAGTGAGCTGTGTGCCCCTGATTTTACAACTTCAGTCATTTGTGTGACTGAAGAGGTGGTCTTAGTTTTCTTCTTCTTTGTCCTGTGTAAGGGTAACTTAGGTTCCTCACTTCCTAAACCTAATTCAACAGCTAATGCTGCTTCAGACAAGATATTTAAAGGTGCAGACATTACTTCCTTTCTCTTCTTTTTACTAACATCACCCTTTTGAGAGGATGATGCAGTTGGCTCAGTATGTGGTAGAGTGTTTGGTTGAGAGGGTTGGTTAGCAGGCCCTGGGTTAGCATTTTGTTCTACTTGCTTGGGCTGTGCTAACTTCGATTTTGCATCAAATGTTGGCATGTTGTGGGGATAAGTCCTAAACAAACTCTCCATATGAGGAGTTATGTTCAGTCTTACATCCACATCATTCCTAGTTTCCAAATTACCAAAAATGAGTTTGGTCATGGACTTAGGATAGCCTATTTTATTTTTATCAATCCCAGGCAATTCAATCAATGAAGCATTTTTATAATTAAGTACAGATTGAATAAAGCGAGGGAAGAAAATATCAGTACCTCTCTTGGTTGTGTTCTTACCAAGTCTCCCATATAATTCTTGAAGTATGATTTGGCCAACATCAATCTTCTTTCCATAGGCCAAAGCATATCCAATTTGCTGCACAGGTGCACTGATTTGATCAAAGCTTGATTTCCTGGCAGTGAAGACCTGGAGAAGAGTTGCAAACACATAGCTCCACTCCTTTCTCAGATTCTTTCTGTTTAGCTTTCCAAGGTTAATCCCATCTGAGTAGTTTATGAACTCAAAGAATTCCTCCAACTCTGCATTAATGGCCATTCTGTCAAATGACTCATGTTGTAGTCCTAGTGCTTGGTTCATGTCTGCAGTAGTGATAGTGATTTCCTTATCTTGAACCTTGCAGTAGATGACATATGAAGTGATTGCGTTTTCCAGGGCTACAACCTCCACAATAGCAGTACTCCAGAATTGTTCCAGAATATCTAGATATAGAGTTGGGTTGGCAGAGAGTGCATCCTTGATATATGACTCAGCCATCCATTTCACAAAGCACTTGAAATTTGCATTGGGTGCTTCAACATCACTAGTGAGAGCGATGAAGTTGGTGTTGAACTTTACTGTTGCCATTTGTGTAGAAGAGAGAAAAGAAATTGAAGGTTGAAGAAGAAATTTGGCTTTTCGTAGCTAGGGTTTCAGGGGTTTAGAGAGTGTAGATGCTTGAGAAATCGAATGAAATGAATCGAATAGATGTGAAGTTGTATAAGTATGAAGTACTTGAATATTCGATTAGCAGAAAGTTTTGTATCGACAAGTCAGGCATTCGAGAAGTAGAAAACAACTATTCGAGAAGTCAAGAATGGCTTAATCGATAACTCAAGCAGATAGAAACTCACAGCTGGCAGTTATCTAACTTAGAAATAATTCTAAATTAAATAAAATGTGTTTTTATGAGTGGATTAAACTTTTAGACAAAAATCCAAAATCGGTTAAAATTCAGCGAGAATTCAGCCTTTTCAAATGATTCGAGAACTCAAATATAGTGTTCGAGAACTCAATCATTCGAGAACTCAGTTACTATATTCGAGAAGTCAAGAATTCCTCTATTCGATATCTCAGAAAGACTCTATTCGAGAACTCAAGAGTACTCTAATGAGACTTATTAGAGATGTCGAATAGTGAATCATTCGAGAAGTCTGACTTATCGAACTATACCCATCACTCATAAAAATTTGATTTTCACTATCTTTTAAAAATTTACCAGACATATTCATTGAAAAATATCCTAGCAAATTAAATAGTGATTTTCTCAAAATTTCATAGAAATTTTAAGTTAATAAAAATATGATTTTCAACATATGCCACTACACCATAAAAGGGCTTTTGCAACCAACTCTTAAAAAAAACTCAAAAATCGTTGCTATTTCCTCAAAAAAATTTACAATTTCAAAGATATTGTAACGATTTTTAAAGGCGTTGCAATTGAATTAAGAAATTGTTGCGTTAGACAAAACTTGATATCAGTAGCAACGATATTAGAAACCGTTGCCATAGAGTCAGAATTTTGGGCCCAAAATGTATTGGAGGGCTCATGAAAAAGAAGCGGGCTTTGTAAAATTTTTCTCCTCGGCTCATAAAAACAAGCGGGATTACTAAATAAAAGAAAAACAGAAATAAAATAATACACCAAAAACAAACACACTTGCACAAAAACAAACACAAATACAGTGAAGAGTGAAGAGGGTAAAGAGGAAAAAGAGGTGAACTTCAAATTAGGGTTCCAGGTTCGAAGATTCATACTCCACGAACACTCAAGCTCAAATAAGGTATGTTCCTTAATCGATTTTGCATACATCAATTAATCGGGGTTTATGTTATAATTGGAGATTAATTGGGTTTTTTGTGTTATCTTTATCTCTCTGTGTATATATCTCAAGTCTGAAAATCATCTATTCAATCTCCTGAAGAACCCAACCCCTTTTCTCCGATCTAAAATGGTATGCATTGAATGTATTTCACTTTATATTTGTTTATTATGTTTATTGATTTGTAGCTGTTGAACTTGTACAATTTGTTTGGGGTGAATTTATTTTTGGAAAAATGTTAAGATCTAATTCTTTCTTGCAACAATAAGAAATAATTCTATTTGGTGTTTGTAGATTCTGGAATCTGGGTTATATTTATATTCTGTCAATGTCCTTGTATGATTAAAATTGTCAAGTTTGTTACACTAATTGGATCTTAGTGCTGTAGTTGTTCGTTGAAGGTTTTGGGTGATTTTCAACTTTATGTGGTTAAAGTTAACTGTATGTCTTCATCTGCCACTGCTCAATGATGGTAATATCAAATTAGTATAGGTTCATAATTGGTATCAAATTATTTACTTAGATTTTTCGTACATTTTTTAGATGGGTGAGAATGCTATATAACAAGCTTCAGATATTTGGTCATGTCTCATTATGCTATATTATGATGACATAATTTTTGTTTCTTTTCAGATTCATTTTGTGCTTCTCATTAGCAGGCAAGGTAAAGTGGGGTTGATGAAATGGTATTCATCTTATGCTCAGAAGGAAAGAACTAAGGTAATTCCACCCTGGTTATTTCTTTAATTATATGCAAATATTTGTTTATTTCACAATACTTGTGAAGGGTATCATACTGAAGACCACCTCACCTTTGAAAATATTGAGAGCTTAAAGAGTCCTCTCTGGTTACCTTTGAGATGCTGAAAGTGTTATCTAAAGGGAATGATTCTAGTAGTGTAAGTTGCCTCGCATAAGGCTATTCCTGAATAAAGTAATAAAGTTATGTATTATTTCAATAGTTTCTCCTTTTCTCATTCCAGGATATTTGGAATCATAAGGAGTTAGCTCAAGAATATTGCAGTGTAAATGGTGAAGTTTTGTCAATTTTATGTTCCAAAGACAAGATTTTTACTGGTCATTTTAATGGGACGATTAAGGTGATCAAATCAATCTAAGCTGTTATCCAGTCATTGGCTCGAATGGTTGACAATTTGTTTATGCTCCTTTTAAAGTAAATTTTCTTGTGATGAGTGTCTTTGGTAATAAGACGTAAACAAAGGCTGCACAACTATACCACATCTCACTACCTACAGTAAATAGAATTATTAGTTATAGAAATTGTTTATAATAAACAGCACAAGCATATGTTAGAAGGTCGTACAGTTTGTATTACAATATTAGTGTTCATTTTCTTATTGTGTTTCGGAGCTTTTAAACTTGTCGTAATCTGAGAATAAGTTCCTGAGCTTTAAGATGTGGACTGTGACTTGGTTTTTGACTTCCAGTTGTAACTGTGTGACAGACATCTGCATTTATGATTTAAGTGGTCTTGTAACTGTCGACTAGAAGACTTAACTACACTGAAGCATATATTAGAAACTAAATCTCCACAGCTCAACATCTGCCTAATCTCAACCTTTGGCATATTGTGTCATGGACGCATATTGAATACTGTTAGTGCTTTGAGTCCACAAGCATATGTTAAAGTTTATTTTTCATTTGCTTAAGTTTCAATAGGACTGTTTATCAATGTTCTTGTGTGTGTGCGAGCGTGCTCACTTCTGAGATTTGGAGCTTTTAAATTTATTGCACTCAGAGATCGAGTTTCTGTACCTGAAAATTTGCACTGTGAACTATATGCTTGTTACTTTGACAAGTGGCTTGCTTAAAAACCACAAGTCTCTTAGGGGTATATTGTGACTACTTACTGAATTTTATTATAATGTCTTGTGTAGCATGTACTGCAAGGATCCTGAGCTGTTAATGTTGTGATATCCTTGTTGACGTTATAGTGGTTTTCAACAGAAATTCCTTAACAAATTTTACTAGTTTTGGTTTGTGAAGGGCCAGAATATAATGGCTACTTACGAAAGTAAAAAAGTTGCCATAATTTATACAAGCACTTCCGAAATGGCGGAATAAATGGTTTCAATTTTTGTAATAGTCCAAGGATGGTAAGCGTAAGATAAGGGGTACTCTATCCGTAATTGTTGCTATGTTGTATACACCGTTCTTTAAAAGTCTGATCATGTGTCTATTGCAGGTACCACATATTTATAACCAGAAGTTCAGTATGTTGAGCTGTCAAAAAGTTACAACCAGCAAATTGAAGCTGATGTAAGACCTTTTAGAGGATTACTTCTCAGATTATTCTTGGCTGGGATAGAGTACAAATGTAGGAGCCGCAGGGTGTCGCAATGGTTCTCTCAAATAGATATGTAATATATAATGGATCCATAAACCAGAAAACAACTAGGCAGCTTATGTGCAGCTTATCTACTTCAGGTTTGAGTATAGGCCTGTTGGTTTTTTCGTATATCAATTGCACTAGTATAATAATAGGCAGTAATCCTCATTTAATTTGGTGAGTTGAGGCTTCTCATTGATGTCTATGTTCAATTCGAAGCAGGCATATATGCAAGAAGTCACCCAATACTGTGGGCTTGCGGATGGTACATTTTTTCCATTCTTTACATATTTACGTGTTCTATTTTATTATTTTTTGTATGTTTGTGTACTTGCGTAACTCAGTCACTAAATCATTGTTAAGCGTCTGGCTTGTGCTAGCTCATAATGTACGCATTTGCAAACACTAACGTAATGTTGATATATATGGTTGATCGTCGACTTTCTGAAGAACAATATACTCATGATCATTTGAAATTATATTAGATATTTATATATTTTACTGTGTTAATTTTTTTCTGATTCTTTGACAGGGCAATTGCTTTAACAAAAGTTTTGAGCAATTTCATCTGCACCAAATCAGTTACCAGCGCTTATGCTTCTGCTGGAGAACTAATTTGTAAGTTGGACATTTTTCATACTTGCTACATATGAGTGTCTCCATATAATATAAAATGATAGTCGAGTCTATATTCCATACTGCTTATTCTAATTTTTTTTGTTTTGAATTTAGATTTATGCCCTGTTTTTTATTTTTTGAATTTACATTTATACTCTATTTTTTGTAACTGCTATCATATTAGATTTATTTTTATATTTGGGGATGTTATGTTTCAAAATTATTTATGTGTTTCAATGTGCAGAGCTAGTGAAGAGTAATGCGTACTTGGTAATGTTTCAAACTTCTTATGAAGGTTTGTATTTCAGTCAGCATTTCCTTCTTTTGCTAGTTTTATTTATGTTTTAAGTGCAGAGCTTATATGTATATTTCCAGGAACAAGATTTGTGGACTTGACTTGTCTGATGGAGAATTTGCTGAATATCGAGCTGCACTAGAAGCAGCAGTGGCACATTACAAGCTGAAAGTCTTATCATCTCCATTCAGCACAAAAATTATTTATAGCTAAGGATAGTGTTTTTTGTCGAGGAGGATGGAGACGAGACAGATGCGGATGAAGAGGAAGAAGTAGTGCCATGTCCCATGTATATATAATGTTTAACTAAGAATTTGGTTTATGTATTACTAAGATTGCATGTCACTTGTACATAGTTTTTTATTTGAACTTGGTCATTTTCCTGAACTTGTAATTTGTGTATTGATGTTGGAACATTTTACTACTACTTGGATTGATGTTATAATATACAAATTGAAATTCGTGGATGTTAATAAAATCTAATGGTCATGCCAGTTTTTTATTCAGCGTTGTAATAGAAGCTTAAATGTTGCCATATATGTCATATTCATTAATAAAGTTCATTGCATTTGATTATAAATACGTTGCAATTGGCCATATATATGTTGCCTTAGGCCTACCTGAATCATGTATTGCAACAATTAACACAAAAAAAATCGTTACAAAAAGTAAGCCATAGCTCCTCCAAGATATTGCAATGGTGTTAAACACGTTGCTATAGCCCTTAAATCGTTGCCATATACCCTAATTGCAACGATAATTCAACGTTGCAATATGGTACTAAATTCGTTGCCATAAGGTACCTATGGCAACCAGAGCAAACGATACGCCTGATTTTTCAATAATCGTTGCCATAGACCCTATTGCAACGAATTTAGGGCATATTGCAACGTATTTCAGACGTTGCTGTATCTGTTTTATGGTGTAGTGTGCAACAGATTTGAAATATTTATAAATCATATTTCAGCCAACACTTACTCCAAAAATATTGAGAATTTAGATAAAGTAAGTGTTTACTGCTGCAACAATCTAGATGATGTATTCACTTAGCCAGAATCTGAAGAATTCAGCATTCCAATCTCACTTACCAACCTTGTGAAGGTGGCTTCATCTAATGGCTTAGTGAATATATCAGCTAGTTGTTTATCTGTAGAGACATAATGCAACTCAATGGTTCCATTAGTTGCATGTTCTCTTATGAAATGATATCTGATGTCAATGTGCTTTGTTCTAGAATGATTGACAGGATTGGCAACTATAGAGATTGCACTTGTGTTGTCACACATGATTGGAATTCTTTTCAACACAAGTCCATAATCTCTAAGTTGATTTCTAATCCAAAGCACTTGAGCACAGCAACTTCCAGCAGCTATGTATTCAGCCTCAGCTGTAGAAGTTGACACAGATTGTTGCTTCTTGCTATACCAAGAAACTAACCTTTGTCCAAGAAACTGGCAGCTTCCTGAGGTGCTTTTCCTATCCACTCTGCATCCAGCATAATCAGCATCCGAATAACCAACCAGATTGAACCCTGTGTCCTTGGGATACCATAATCCCAAGTTAGGAGTGCCCTTCAGATATCTAAAGATCCTTTTTATTGCAATCAAATGTGATTCCTTTGGATTTGATTGAAACCTTGCACACAAGCATGTAGCAAACATGATGTCTGGCCTACTTGCAGTGAGGTAGAGTAGAGAACCAACCATGCCTCTGTAGACTGAGATATCTACTCTTTTGCCTTTAGCATCTTCATCCAATTTAGTGGCAGTGGCCATGGGTGTCTTGGCAGGTGAACAATCTTCCAAGTCAAACTTCTTCAATAAATCCTTGATGTACTTGGTTTGACTGATAAAGATACCATCCTTCCTTTGACTGACTTGCAATCCTAGAAAGAATGTCAACTCTCCCATCATACTCATCTCATATCTGCTCTGCATGAGTTTAGAGAATTTCTTACACAGTTTCTCATTTGTAGAACCAAAAATGATATCATCCACATAGATTTAAACTAGGATCATATCATCACCATGCTTCATGTAAACTTTCTTTATATGCTCAATAATTACTTGTGGAGCCTCATCTTTTGATGCCAGAAATTCCACCCATGTATACCTTGAAAAATCATCAACCATTACCAGGGCATACTTCTTTCTTCCAAGTGACATTATGTTGACAGGCCCAAACAAATCCATATGGATGAGTTGTAGTGGCTTGGTTACAGATGTCACTGTCTTTGACTTGTGGCTTGATCTCTTCATTTTTCCTTTTTGACAAGCCTCACACACTCCTTCTTGGCAGAATTCAAGTGTGGGCATGCCTCTCACTAACTCTCTTTTGACTAGAGAATTAATGGCCTTGAAGTTCAGGTGTGATAGTTTCTTGTGCCACAGCCAACAATCTTCATTTGATGCTTTTGAGTAAAAGCAACAAATTTTGTCCTTGTTTGCAGAGTCCATATTGGCTACAAACAGGCTTCCCTTCCTTACTCCAGATAGAGCAAAATCACCAGTCTTCTTGTGGGTGATCAAACATTCATCTTTGTCAAAATTCACTTTGAATCCTCTATCAGTAAACTGACCAACACTTAACAGATTATGCTTGAGCCCCTTGACTAGTGCTACATCTTCAATGATGACATTTCCAACTTTCAGCTTGCCATATCCCAATGTGTTACCCATGCTGTCATCTCCAAAAGCAACCATTGGGCCAGCCTTTTCCTCATACTGTGATAGCAGGGCCATATCACCAGTCATATGATTTGAGCATCCACTGTCCAAAATCCACATGACCTTCTTTTCACTTTCTTTGCCCTGCAACCACAAAGGTATTACTTTTCCTTTGGTACCCAAACAAGTTTGGGTCCATGTGACTTAGAGACAGTTTTATCATAAACAACATGCTTGTCAACTTTCTTAGTGTTAGTCTTCTTGTCACTGTTGGAAGTCTTAAAACCTGAGGTTTCAGACTTGGGTGACAAAGGTACCTTCCTAGCTTTAGGAGGACTTGAAGACTTTGACCTTGTGTAGTGTGTGTGAGAATTGTGACTGATACAACCATCAATGAACTGCCTTCTTAAATTAAAACAACTAGTCATAACATTCATGTTGCATGGCATACAGTCAAATTTATCACAGAAAGGTGCATCTCTATGACTTAGAGGCACAGAACAATCATAGAAAGGTTTAGACACACTACCAACAGGTTTCTTGCATGCATGAGTTAGATGATTGGTACTGAAACAGTTCTGACGAGTTTTCCTAGGGGCATTAGGCATATAAGCATAGTTGTTATCCTTGTTAATCCCTAACTTGCCATTTCTGTTCTGTTTCTTTTTAGTCACTTTCTTTTCTGATTCACTCTTCCCAGCTGAGACAAACTTAACAAACTTCTTAGGTCTTGGCCTATCAACTACTGGCTTCTTGGTCTTTGACTTGACACTCTCACCCTTAGAGGATGCTTGCTGTTCACTAGATTGTGCCTCATCCTCATCATTCAACATTTGCTTGATGAGTAAGGCATCCTCATCAATTTCAAATGTTGATTCCTTAAAAATTGGATTTTTAGTTTTTCTCAAAATGTGAGGCACTTTCTCATGAACAGCTGTGTCCTCCTCAATGACATCATAGCCTTTCCTTTGTTTGAGAGAGTCATAGTCAAGTCCAATAGCTGCTTTGGGTTTAGCTTCAATTTTCTCACAGTAGGATTGCACTAAACCAGATGATTTCTTGAAAGTTTTAAGTTTGAATTCATTCTCAGCTAATTCATCCCTAAGAGCCTTCTCTACTTGGCTAGCACATAGAACCTTGTTCTTCAAATATTCAACTTCTTTCTTAAGGTTTTCTACTTGCATAGCAGTTAGCTCAAGTTCCTCATTCTTTTTGGTTAATATTTCATTTCTAGTAGACAGTTTAGCAATCTCCTCATTAGCAGCAGTCATACTAGTATGAATATTAAACATTTCAACAGATAATTGTTCAATCATGCATTTGTATTCAGAAACAGACATGTCTATAGTAGTGAGAGATGGTACCTGAGAATCAGATGAAGATGAGTCATCCTTGGAGTTGGCCATCAAGGCATAATTGCAGAATTCTTGTTCCTCTTCATCACTCTCAGAATCATCCCAACACTTCCCTTCAGCTATGTAGGCCTTACCATGTGTCTGCTTTTTTCGAAGGGCCTCATACTTAGCTTCTAGCTCAAGATAATCTCTATCCTTCTTTTTAGGCTTCTTGCATTCACTGGCAAAATGCCCTAGGTCATTGCATCTATAACACCTTACAGATGACCTATCCACATAACCGGTTTTGAACTTATTTCTGTTTGGTTTCACAGGTGCCTTGTTCTTGTTGGCTGAATGGTTTTGAGTTTTGGGTTTGAAGGGTTGATTTCTTTTAAATCTGATGTTTGGAAATTTTCTGGCCATGAAGGCATATGAGGTATTTTCCATCCCATCAAGTTCTTCCAGAGTGTAAAACTCTTCTTCTTCTTCCTCCTTTTCCTCAATCGGTTCACTCACCCCAGCTTCAGTTTCTTCATCATCTGCCACCTCCTCTATCCTTAGTTGGCTTGTAGGTGCTTCTAGGTCCAGAATGGATTTGTTGACAATCAAGGCACATGATGTGTTTATCATCCTACCTTGGTTGGCTTGGATAGCCCTTTTCTGAAGCAACTCAAGTTCATGAGTCTTTAGGACTCCATAGAGTACATCATAGGTGACTTTGTTCAAATCTCTCTCTCTTAGAGAAATGACTCTTTGCTCCAGATGATTTGGTGAAGACAACAGAAATTTCATATTTAACTCCTTGGTGTTGTAAACCTTTCCATTCATCTGCAACTCAGTAACCAGCTTGTGAAACCTTTCAAACATCTCAGTGATGCTTTCCTTGGGCTGTGCCATGAAAGCTTCATACTGTGTGACCAGTATCTGTTTCCTATTTTCTTTAACCTCATCAGTCCCTTCACACAACACCTCAATGTGATCCCACATCTCTTTAGCAGACGTGCATGATGCAATGTTTGCAAACATTGACATGTCCATGGAATCAATGATAAGCAACATGAGGTGGCTGTCAAGAGCAACCTTCTCCCTTTCTGACTCTGTCCACTTTGATGGATCCTTGGCCTCATAAGCTCTTGGGATAGTTATGGTTCCAACAGTCTTCTCTGGTATCTCTTGTTGTGGAACAAAAGGACCATTCTTGAGAATCTCAGGATACAAGGGATGAGAGGCTTTGATGAACAACATCATCTTTATCTTCCAGAGGTTGAAGTTTTCTTTATCAAACTTAGGGACCTTCACCGTTCCTGTAGTCTTTGGTGTATTCGAACTCATGATCGTTTCTCTGTTTTTGAATAAACAGCCCGCTCTGATACCACTTGTTGAGTATTGAACACGGTCAAAGAATACAGAGGGGGGGTGAATGGATTCTTGAACTTTTCTTGGATTGAGTCTATGTAGCAGATAAGTGCCTGTGTGTGCAGAAATTAAGGTGCGGATAAATAAACAACACAAGACACAATATCACTTTAATCTAATGTATATTAGATAAAGGTTGCTACAATCTGTGAATACAAATGGTAGTATTCTCAGCTTCGTTTTTCTCAGAGAGATATAGCTTACAGTGTATGAAAAACTTGACTCACAAAAGTTACTAAGTTATGAAGTGAGGCTGTGTCCTTATAGAACATGGATACAGCCTGCTTACTACAAATAAGGTAGCTAAACAAATTACTTTCTAGTCTGTCTATCCTTTTTGAGTAAGCGTCCAAACGGTTACAGATTTGACTTTGCAAAGCCTGTTTAGATCCACTTCTTTAGCTCCTTGTCTCTTCTATATCTCTCCAAGCTTCCTTGTAGGCTTTCCAGAGCACGTTACAGATTGTGGTCCATAAAGTGCATTGGCTTGTTGCAGGTTTCTGACTTGTACAATTTCTTCAGTATTTTGTCTCCAAGAATGTATTCGAGAAGTGACTAAGTAAGTGATTCGAGAACTAGAATTGACTTGATCGATAACTCTGAGTTCTCGAATACTGTTATAGTGACATATCGAACCACTTCTCGAATAGCTCTTTTCCATCAGGATTCCTTGAGTTGTCGAATAGAGCATTTGACTTATCGAATCCTCGAGTTATCGAATAGCTTTCTGAATCTTTGAGATATCGAATGGAACTCTGACTTGTTGACTCTTTGAGAACTCGAATACCATCTTGACTTGTTGACTTCTTGAGTTCTCGAATAGAGTAGTAGACATATCGAATCCCTGAGATATCGAATGAGATATCGAACAGTGTATTCAGAGATATCGAATAGTGTCTTGAGATATCGAATCTCTGACTTCTCGAATGTTGGACTTCTCGAATAGACAAATATACTTCTCGAATTGGTACTTAGGCAAATTTCTTCATTTCTTCAAATCCCAACTGTGATTATTTGATAGTCTTTAACTCCTTGCTTGAGGCATGAACCATGGAACTTCTTTCAAGCATTATTCTAGACTCTATTTGTACAGTTACACAACTAGGATTTGATGCCTATTACAAGTACAATACAAACAGAAACTCTACAACTAGAGGTTCCCTCAGTTAAGAGGTCATGTAAGTAATGCAAAGCATTACAAACAATTAGGCTTGTTATTAGAAGTATACAGGCATGCCTCTGTAACTAACATATATAATTATGTTATTTTATTAAACAAAATTGCTCGTAGTGTTTTTAAAAAAGAGAAATTTTAGTTGGATAAAATGTAAAAGATATTCTATTTTAAATGAAAAAGAAAATTAGATTTTAATTAGAGAAAATAGAAAGGTAACGTGCATGATTTACGTGAAAAAAGTAATTGATCAGTTTATAGTAATTATAATTTAATTATGTTATTTTATGAAATAAAATTGTTCATAGTTTTTTGAAAATGAGAAATTAACGCTACCAGTTATATTTCTAGAAAAAAAATGTAATTAGAAAAAATAGAAAAGATGATATATTTTAGCTGAAAAGATAATCGGTTAATTATTAGTATTATAACGTTATTATTTTATTTATATTAAATAGAAACGCCTGTAATATAATTAGAAGAATGGAGATTTTAGTAAGAAGAAAGAAAAAAGGTAACGTGTTTTGCTGAAATAGATAACCGTCCATGATATAATTGGAAAAAGAGAGATTTTAGTTAGAGAAAAGAGAAAAGGTAATGTGTTTTGATTGAAAAATGTAATTCATTAGTTAATAATAATTATGTTATTTTTTAGCTGAAAAGGTAATTGGTTAATTATTAGTATTATAATATTTTTATTATTTTTATTAAATAGAAACACCTATAATATAATTAGAAAAATGGAGGTTTTAGTAAGAAGAAATAAAAAAGGTAACGTGTTTTGCTGAAAAGGGTAACCGTCCATGATATAATTGGAAAAAAAGAGATTCTAGTTAGTGAAAAGAGAAAAGATAACGTGTTTTGACGGAAAAAGGTAATTGATTAGTAAATAGTAATTATATATAATTATGTTATTTTATTAAACAAAATTGCTCGTAGTGTTTTTAAAAAAGAGAAATTTTAGTTGGATAAAATGTAAAAAATATTCTATTTTAAATGAAAAAGAAAATTATTTAGTTATTGAAAAATAAAAAAGGTTATATGTTTAAACTGAAAAAGGAAATTAATTAATAAATGAGAAATTTTAGTTAGATAAAATATAGAAGATATTGTGTTTTACCTGAAAAAGGAAATTATTTAGTTCTTGAAAATAGAAAAGATAATATGTGTAAACTTTAAAAGGAAATTGATTAGTTAGTAGATCTGTAATTGAGTGAGGGTAATTAGGTGAATTCAATAGGTATCATTGAACCAAACTTTTGATGTTTCGGTTTTTAAATAATAATATAGATTAATACAAAAATAATTATTTAGTGGGGTCAAATTTAAAATTTTCCATTTTAAATATTTTAATAAAAAATCTATACATACAAAATTTTCATTTTTTAAAAATTCAATTACATTAGAGCACCTCCAACGGAGGCCAACTAATGCTTGGGGACCCGTGTAGTTGGACTTGGGCAGTGGACAATTCGTTTTTTTGCATTGGACTTGGGCAGAAAAAAGAGGGCATGGACACCAAGCCGGCCATGACCAACTTCTACTTTTCTACTTTTTTTGTCGGGTTAAGTGGAGTTTTAATATTATTTTATGTGTTGATATGGGTTGATATATGTTGTATTGTGTATTTTTATTCTTTTAATATTTCTAATTGGCCCGGATGCATTGGAGTGTTTGAGCAAATTGTTTTCCAGGGACAACATTTGCTTATGTGGCATCATAATTGGTCCTCAAAAACCGGACTTGCTATTTGCATTAAAGATGCTCTTAGGTACGCCCCTGTCTTCCGCACAAGTGGCTCCCGACGTGAATCCATTCCGGTTCTACCCATGTTATGGGTTCACTTTCCCAAAGTACCCACCTTTCCGTTTAACTTCTCAAAATACCCACCTTTTGTAATCTCTCTCTTCCTTCTATTACATATATTGCATAAATATTAAAAAACTACATTACATAAAATATTTTAGAAACATATTTATTATCAAACCTAAAAATAGAATCTTTAATGATTTTTATTAAAATAATTTTTTCTTAAAGCAATTTTATTTGGTAAGCGATTTGTTTTTCGTGTCGTGTCGTTTTAAATCAGTTCGTGTCAAGGTACAACATTTTGGTACATGATTACATTTCGTACACGACACGTTGAGGATTGTCCATTTCAGTACGAGGAAATTTAACAAATAAATAACACATGATAAAATTGAAAAAATTAAAGTTCAGGAAATTATTATTAACTAAAAGTTATGTTAGGCTAAAACTTAAATTATAATTTACGAAAAACAAATCGCTTACCAAATAAAATTGCTTTAAGAAAAAATTATTTTAATAAAAATCATTAAAGATTCTATTTTTAGGTTTGATAATAAATATGTTTCTAAAATATTTTATGTAATGTAGTTTTTTAATATTTATGCAATATATGTAATAGAAGGAAGAGAGAGATTACAAAAGGTGGGTATTTTGAGAAGTTAAACGGAAAGGTGGGTACTTTGGGAAAGTGAACCCATAACATGGGTAGAACCGGAATGGATTCCTCCCGACGTGGCGTGCTCGATTTATAAGCTGTTTGTTTTACACGCCCCATTTATGATGATTTACACACAAAATTGTGTTGGTTATAAGCTCATATGACACCAGTGTTTTTATAGTCTACAAACAAATGGGTAAAACATAATCCCAAGAATATGATCCCAGCTTTCTGTGCCCAAATTTCAGCCCGAAAAGTTGCACGTAAAGAAATTAAACCTACTACTATTTATGATGGAAAGTTAATAATATTTTGGATTGATATCTTTTGCCTACAAATTATAATCAATCAGTCCTCAATTAAATGATCTCAAATATATCATGGCTTAATATATGTCCTCGTCAAATTGCTACATTTTAAAAATATATTTGTTTTTATTTCAAAAAAAAATATTTGTTTTACTACGTACGTACAGCATTAATTAATTTAAAATATGTAAATATAGATAGGACAAAAAACATCTTTAAAAATTAATTGATCCTAGCTACTCCCTCCGTCCCTTTTGATTCTTAACACTTTCTATTTTAGGATGTCCCAATAGATTCTTAACATTTCCTAAAATAGTAAGTTTTAACACTATTACACCCACTACTTCACTTATTTTAACAATACTTTACACTATTACACTCACTACTTAACTTATTTTAACAATAAAATCATTATTACACCCACTATTTCATTTATTTTAATAATATTACACCAACTATCTTGGTTTCCGTGCAAAAAGCAAATGTTAAGAACTCATTGGGACGGAGGGAGTATTATTTACGGATATATGTATGTTGTTAGCATGGACTTTGTTCTATTGATTTACTCCCTCCGTCCCAATTTACATGTCCTTTTTCTAAAAACCACACATATATTAAGATAAAGTTAGTTGAATAAATTTTTCCAACTAATACCCTTATTTAATACATTGAAAAATGAGAATAGAGTTAAGTTTAAAAAAGTCAAATTTTTGATACAATAAATGTAGGGATAGTTTTGTAAAATTACACTTAAATTTGCATTGAAAAGAGAAAGGGACATGTAATTTGGGACAAATTTTTAGAAAAGGGACATGTATGGGACGAGGGAGGGAGTATCATTTTTGATTGGATAATTATTTTATTGACATGTATATCTTTTCAAATCTATCTATATATAGTAGGCAAAAGAAAAATATTGGCACATATCATGTCCCAATTCTGAGTTTATTTTATTTTGGTCGAGAGAAAGAATAAACAGTTGAAGGGGCAAGAGTAGCCTAACCTAACTAGTCCTGTTATTTTGAGTATCAAAATGACAAACGCCATAGCAAAATTAATAAGAAAATGTAATTATAAGAAGAAGAGAAAGATGGTCCGGGGTTGTCAAATGGATGAGAGTTTAGTTGAAAAAACTGAAGTTGATATGAAAAATTGTTGGTCATTGTATCCGTACTTGTGTGCTTCACTTGAGTCTGAGGTAGCCAAGTATTTTACAAGGCCAGGACTGCGTCCAAAGGAATACGTGCAGGAGGTAGTTAGTGGGATCGAGGCAAACAAGGCAAGAAAATTGGAGCAGGAATGGGAGGGTATTTATGTGATGGAGCTTCAAGCGTATGCCAAGAGGTCAGAATTGGTGTCTAAGCAATCTCAAGCTGTGATGGATGTGGTACAACCTTAAAGTCATTGGGGCGCGAGGTATATGCATGATTTAAGCATTTCGATGCATTCTACTAGCAAATTTGGACATTGCTTTAGCGTGGTTTTTTTTTTTTAATTTAAGGTACTTTTCAATGTTTTTAAGTTGTGGCATGTTGGATCTGGTTAACTTCTTATTTTCTATTCTGTTAAGATTAGTTGTGCCTTTGGTTGTTCTGCATTAGTGGTGTATGTGATGAATTAGTGTGTGTTTCTTACTGCATGTGGTTTATTACGGTTGGGATCCACTTATTATTTATCTATATGGGATTTGTATGTCACCGGTATAAACAAATTGAAGTATTTTGCTTTCTTGCCATACTGTTGCAACTATGGTTGTATATACGATTCCGCATTGGTAATGTTGTACTAGTGCTTCAACAGTGAATATGAGCTAAAAATCAGTAAGGACGTTCCAGTTTTCAGCAAGTCTTCTTCCCATATCTATTCCTCAGGTTCACTTTAAGTTATCAGTGTCCCAATACCTTAATCTTCACTCTTGTGCCTATTACTTGAACATGAGCGCTTGTGCCCCAGGGGTTTCTTATGTGCATTGGTTGAGCTTTTCTATTCCACCGGACACACCATTTTTGTTCTCTGCTTTCATTTCTGTAGTTGTACATCCACGCGATTGGGAGACTTCCTGGACCATTTGGCACTTGATTTGTGATACCACTTTTTGATCTAAATTTTGGAAGTCTAATTTTCTTTTGCAGGCTCTAGCATTAGCCCTTGCATTTGTTTTATCTTGCTAGCACCTTTTGTTTTGATTGAATTTTTTTTTTTCAGTTTTCTTTGTTAAACCTGTTGTTTGAAACTTTGAATACAATATCATCTGCTTCCTTTCTCTTCTTTCATCATCTGTGCTCTTCAATAAGAATCTATTAATATATAATGTAATATTAAATTCAATAAGAATCTATTAATATATAATGTTTGCGATCAAAGATCATATGAACATGGTTCACTCATGTATCACATTTCACTTTCACTATTAGTGATTTAGTGTAACTTTCAACACTAAATTATGACAAGTTAACTCAAATAAACAATTATTTATAAATTCGTAAATTCCGCTGCCACCTCCATCACATTATTTTGTCACTGTTGATTTTCCTTTATTAATGATTATATTTTATAATTTTATTCATTTCTTTATTTGAAACGGGCTTGTTATCATCTTATAATTTTATTAACGAGTCCAATAATTTTTTTTATCATCTCAGAATGTGAAAAAAACTATTCTACAAAATTCAAATTCTTTTTTTTGCCAAAATTAAAGCAGATTTCATTAATAATTTGAAATGGGCACAATTGGCATAAACCACCGTGCAATCAGGTTGAAAAACAAATAAATGAGCTAAATAATTAATCGCTTTGCTTCCGGATCGTTAAACAAACTGAATACAAATATTTTGAAATTAAAAATGATTTCAATGATCTTCCGAGCAATCCGTCCTACATCTTTCCTGAAAATAGTAGCTTCGCAATTGATTTGACCGTTGTTCGGTGGATAGTGCAATGTTTCTTTAACATGATTGATTAAATTTCATATCGAAATTAAATCATTATGCTAAGAAGTTTGTATACAGTATTATAAAATATTATAAAATATATTGAACAAACAAAATGTGCAGGTGGTTTTGAAGTGAATGCGAGAAGGAAGCCATAATTTATCTTCAAAAAATTAGATGTAGTAATTATTTTTAAGGTCCATAGTTCAACTTGTAACTAATTAATATTTTTTTATTCAACAAATATGTTTATAAATAGATATAAAATATTTTACATAAAATACTTGAAAACAACAAATTTTACTGTGAATCTAAAATAATCAAGTTATAAAAAGAATTAATTGGTGCGAATATGTTCGTAGTTAATTATGTGTAGTTAGAAATTAGTAGTAATTAATCATGTTCCTGACAAAAAAGGTTATATTTTATATTAGAAATTTAATAGTTTACTTTTTTAAAATTTAATTATACATTCTAACTTTAACATAATTATTTATTTCACTTTATGTACTGTGAATAAGATAAAAATATAATAATTAATATTTTAATGTGATAGAAAATCAATCTTAAAAGAGATTTAAAAATTGGAGAAAATGCCCAAATTAACGTACTTTTAATATCAATATGCCCAATTTAACATATGTTCAATATCTTGGGGGGTACCATTAAGGTTTGCTAACATATCATTTTTTTATTATAAATTAATATCTACTATCTATTTTTACATTTTCTTAATATCTTATTATAAATTATTATCTATCATCTACTTTTACACTTTCTTGAAATTTGTTTTTAACGCAGTTAATAATATATATCCTTTATATGTGGCATACGCATATAAACGATGTGTGTACCATACTCACATACGCACATGGATCTAGTACCTAGTCCATGCGTCCAACTCCGCATATAACATATGCGCATTCAGGATGAAATATTAGAATTAGTAACAAACACAATTGCTACATGCATGTACAAGATTGCGCATGCAGGAATTGGGTTAATTGGCTTATTCATCATTGAACTGAACCTCAACTTGCAAGTGGATAATTGAACTCAAAAAGTTTGCAGTCAACTCATCATACTAATTAAAACTTGCAATCTCATAACTGCCGTTAACTCATTTAACGGGACTGACGGAAAAATGACGTGGCAAGCTGACGTGGCAAGAATTTTAATGGGTAAAATGGCTAATTCATAACTGAACTGATCATCAACTTGCAGATGGATAATTGAACTCAAAAAGGTTGCAATCAACCCATCAATTAGTGTTATAAAAATATTCTAAACAATAATATATAAAAATATATGATGGAACGATATTTTTTACTTATATTTAGTGTTATAAAAATATTCTAAACAACTAACTTATTAAACTAGCTCTTTAGCCTGTGCAAAGAACGTAAATGTGCACCCTCCAAATTTTAATTATTTATTGATTTTCAAAAATATATATAATATATCAGTATGTTGTACGAGATAGTTAATATTTGTAATATTCATCTTGTGAAGCTAATCATTGGCCATATATAAATTTTATATATTTTTTACTTATTAAATATAATGTATAAATTTTTTTCCAATATTTGAGTTTAGATAATATGGCGTACAAGAGATTTACGTATTATATATATCTGTGTGTCTAAGAAAGAGAGAGAGGGATGAATTTCTCACAATTTTATACCACCTAAAATCTAATTTTGTGATCACCTTTTGTGCTTGTAATTAATTCGGTTAATCGCAAATTAAACTTTTTTTGTCTAAGACACAAGTAGACATATAAGTCATATGAACATGTTTGTTCAAGTACAAATTGTAATATAAAAATATTGAAATACTATTAAATAATGAGATATGTGTGTGTTTTAATGTGTAATTTCAGTTATCTAGTTGCAAACTTTTTGAGTTCAATTACCTATTTGCAAGTTGAGGGTCAGTTCATTTATGAATTAGCCATTTTATCCCTTATCTGTACAAAATTAACGGACCTCCGTTAAAAGTCAACGAAAGTTAACGGTCGTGCAAGTTTTTAATAGTTTAATTATGAGATTGCAAGGTTTAATTAGTTTAATGATGTTAATGCAAGTTTTTTGAGTTCGATTATCCAACTGCAAGTTGAACACGAGTTCAGTTATGAAATAGCCAATTAACCCTGCAGGAATTGCGTGTGCAAAACATTTTTTTATGCTAGTTTTTACTGCGGGTTAATTGGCTAATACATAATTGAACTCGTGCCTAACTTGTAGTTGGGTAACTGAACTCAAAAAGCTTGCCGTCAACTCATCAAAGTAATTAAAACTTGCAATCGACTAAATATCGTTAACTCCATCTAACGGCCCTGACGGAAATCTGACGTGGCATGCTTATGTGTTAAAAAATTACACGTTGTCTGCTGAGGTGGTGAATCCCTAAAACAAAATGTAATTCATAAAATTCCTAAAACAAAATATAATTCATAAGGAACGAAATAAGCAACCTTAGTTATTGCCTACGTTGATTCCGATGACGGAATCCTTTTAAGGAGGGAAGACTGTAATATCCGCGAATTTTCGAATAAATTTTTCCTATTCGATATTTAAATTTTTTATTAAGAGCGATGCACTAGTATATTTTAATTAGTGCGTTTTTGGTAAAATTTCAAAATTTTATATATTCATATGTAAATAAATATTATATTATATCTATTTAATTATATTTATTTGGTATTTATTAAAATTAATAAATTTAGGAAAATAAAATTTTAGTTTTGGATCGAAGTTATTTTAGAGAACCAAATTAGAGTCTCGTTTTAATTAGCCTGCAGGGGAAACGAGATTATTGAGGAGACCCATTTTCTTTTTACTAAACATTGCACCAAAACACTATCATTATTTTCACAGCACTTTCATTCCTCAAATTACGGCTTTAACACCACTAAACCCAACTTTAAGTTTCACTAAATTTCCATCATGTTTTGTCTCCCACGTTTTTTTTCTCTTTTAAATCAAATAAGCAAGGGACACAGACCAGCCACATCCTTATTTAGAAGCAGGGTAGTACATCATTCTTATGGTATCAACCAAAAGCTCAACTCTCCCTTTTCATATTCATTTACTGTCTCTTGCAATTAAACAAAACTCGCCTATACATTTATATACAAAACAGAGTACAAACTAGAACTCAGGTTGTTATTATTTTCTTTTTCTTCTTTAATTTGTTTTGTGTTGATTTAGGTTCCTTCTTGGTACAAGTTCAATTGGTATTTAGATATTAAAGATGGAGTGTTGTTGTAGTGTTATCAGAAAAGGAGGGGATTCGATTTTGGGGTGGGAGGCGGAGACAGAGAGGAGTTATAAGGGGAGGGGAAAACAGTGATTGTTGTTGTTGTTGGGGTTCGAAGAGGGAAAGGAGAAGGATGGGAGAGAAGACGAGAGAGGAGAGAAAGAGATTGAGGGGACGAAACAGGGAGATTGAATATGTGTTGTGTGTGTGTGTATTTCCGATTTGTGTTGCTGGGTTTGTATAAATTGATGGGGTTAATTAATTGGGGGAATGGGAGTTGGATTTGTTTGTTCGGTGGTGGTTATGGTTGAAACGGAGGCGGTCGGCATTGGTTGAAAGAGGAGTTATAAGGGGGACGACGTGGTGGTGGTGGTTAGTGTATGCGGGGAGAACGGAGAGAAGAGAGGGGTGTTTATCGAGCGAGATTGGAGCAGAGATCGATTGTTTGAGTGGGAGAGGGAACAGGTGAGAGTGATAGAAAGAGATTGAGAGTGCAGAAAGATTGAGAGATTCAGTGAGAGAGAGAGAGAGGTGACGGAGAGAGAGACGAGAGAGATTGAGGGAGAGAGACAAAGAAAAGAGAGAGAGAGAGAGAGAGGGGGGAGAGAGACGCAGGGGGTGTGGGGGCCACGGTGGTGGTGTCGGTGGGATCCACACCGTTGCTGTTGTCGAATAAATTAATGTTAAAAAAACGATACGGTTTATTAAATTACCGATTGGATGTTAAAGTAGGAATTTAATTATTTGAATAGAAAATAGAAAAGAAAATGATTAATATTTTGGATATTAATTGATTCTTTGATGATTGATGGAACGGTTAAAATTAGATTTAAATGGAATAAAGGAAATGGATTATTTTATTTGGTGAATAAATAGCGATCATTTTATTATAATATATTTAATTAAATTAGAGAAATTAGTAGTTAGTGAGGGTAATAATTATGGATTTAAATTAAATAAAAATGGTAATTGATTTAGTAATTAAATAGAAATAATTAGTGATTATTTGGATGTAATTTAGAGACTTAATGATTCATTGATAAAAGAGGTAATTAAAATGATGAGGGTATTAAAGTGGAATAATTAATATGGTTTTAAATTGAGTAAATAGGATTAATTTTTTCTTGAGGATTTATTTATTTAATTCGAGAATTTATTGTTGTCTTGAGGATTTATTTATTTAATTTGAAGATTAATTATTGTCTCGAGGTTTTAGTTATTTAAATTAAGGATTATTTGTTATCTCGAGGAATAATTGGTTAATTATGTTTCTTTATCGTGGAGTATGATAATTGTTTGATGATTATTTATTGATTGAGTTTTATATAGGATGTCAATGGTATTATTTTAGAGGATTGATATTTAGCATTTTCGGATTATTTTAATTAACCGGATCGAATCAGATTATTTTAGACTAAAATCGGATTTATTATTAAATTATTTGTGAGATTTAAAAATGGAATCGCGTAAAAAGATTGAGTTTTGGAATTATTCGAGGAACCATTTTGGGGTAGGATTTCGGAGGAGTTAGGAGACTCGTTTGGAAAAGCTTAAAGAACGAAGTCGTAGATATGCAAATGTACTATATAGCGGTGAATAGAAGTTGATTGAAAGGTGATCAGAAGTGGAGTTAAATAATAGCTGAACTAGGCCGGAGAAGGTGAAATGCCGGAGAACCAGAGACGAGGAGCAAGTTGGAATATCATACCGCAGACCCAGGCAAGTTTATTTATGTATACTCTATCGTTCAGAGTATCTGTATTTTCCAATATATGAAATGTGTTGAATAGATTTAAATCCATAATTGCAAGTTTACTAATTCTTACTCCATCTTTCGGAGTATTTATATTTTGAAATTCAAAAGTATGCTGATTGAGTTTTCGATATACAAAATCAAGTATTCTTTCTAGTGATTTATACCAGATTTTTATTCATGCAATTTACATACCTATATATTATTTTTGAGCTGTTATCCGAATAAATTATTATACGAGGTGTTGAAATTATTATACGAGGTGTTGAAATTTATTTCACGAGTTGGTACGTTTATTGAGATACTTCATTCGTTTTCATAAAAGAGATGATAAAGATATATTTAATGATAATTGCATACTACAGAATATTTATATTTAAGAGTGGGGTTATATACATAAAGTTGTGATTTATTGTTTTTAACAACAAAAGTGACCGGAGTAACGCACCTGCCCAATTGAGGAATATTTAGGATGATGGTCCGAGCAAGTCGGCTCATCCTAGGGTGATGGTCCGAGCAAGTCGGCTCACCCAATCTGAGAAGTAAATAAGGGTGATGGTCCAAGCAAGTCGGCTCACCCAATCTGAGAAGTAAATTAGGGTGACGGTCCGAGCAAGTCGGCTCATCCTTCTATCGATAGAAAACGAGTAGTGATAATGGATTGATCATCCATTACTTGAGTAGGCGTTCTGAGCAGAAATTCAATTATCAATATCCTAACGGTTAACCGATGCCTGTGTGGTTCTGTTAACTAGAGGGACGAGCTGAGCAGTTGGTAAATTGTTTTTATTCATTCAAATTAATTGAACAGTTCTGAGAAGTTATTGATTTATATGAGCAGTATTTTTGAGAAGTTATTGAGATATATTTATTATTTCATATGAGCAGTATTTTGAGGAGTTATTGAGATATATTTATACTTTCATATGAGTAGTATTTTGAGATTTATAAAAATTTCTGAGTTGCTCTCTTTTCAAAAGTAGATATATTATAGAGAGATACAAAACATATTTTTGTCGAGTTTTTGTCGTATTATATGATATCTATATATGCTTGCTGGGCATTCTTTGGCCCATGCTTGCTATTTAAAATATTATAAAACAGAGGCGAACAGTGCTGGCTCTAGTATGGCGAACCGTGATTAAGGAAAAGAGAAGTCAATTGATTCAGCCTGTTAATTTTATAGCTTCCGAGGAGGGTGCAGTCTGGGAAGGTATTTGTATAATGTTTATTATCTAGCACTTTGGAGTGTAATAGTATTTTAGAGATTCTGGGAAGTGAATTGGAGATGTAATATATTTTGGAACTATTGAGTGCTTGTTCTAAGACTATAACCCGTGGAGTAAAATGTGGAGTTTTAATGAATATTGTTGTAGATTATATTATGAGCAGTTGATTGAATATTCTGCAAGAGGTGTAATGACCTGGATTCCTGTAGGGAATTTGGGGGTGTTACAAGCTAGCATCAAGATAAAAATCATGGAGCTTCTTGGAGGATAGATTAAGACTAGCACAAAGTTTCAAGGCCAACCAACATCATTTAGCAAGGTAATAAAATCATAGAAGTTGAAGATGAATAGTGAATGAATAGTAATTTTCAAGTGTTAACTTTGTTTTAATGGTTTCTTTAGTTGATTCAAGTTAATCTAAGGTTGTTTAAGGAGTGCCCAAGGTTTATTAAGGATCTTTAAAGCTTCAAGAAGGTATAAATACTCTTGCCCTTTCTTATTTATGATGGATATTGTTTGGTTTAGTGATTAAGTGGTGTAAATGTTATGATTATGATGTTATAAGTGTTTGTAAGTGATTAAAGTTGATTTTGGAAGGAGTATGTGCTTGTAACCATGGTTGGTAAGATGACCACATGGTGTAGGTGATGGTGTATAAGGTGGATGATTGATTTGGAGGAGTTTGATTTTGGAAAGTATGAAAATATAGCCGTTATAATGTCCGATTTTCGTTAGACCAAGAATCTGCCCTGTTTTTGGACCCTATACCCGTACGGTAGGTTACTGTCCAGACTCCCAAGTGACCATGAGATGATAGAGCTTGGTTCATAGATCGTTTTTATATAAAGTGCGTTAAAATCTGATGAACGGTTTAGGAGAAAAGTCAGTTTTAGTGAAAGACGTTCGAAAGTCGAGAAAACGTAGTTATACCAACTTTAAGGCTATAACTACCATACTTAGACATTCTTAAAAATTATAAAATTTTGGGATATTGTAGAGGGGTAGTCAAGGAGGCATTACCAGTTGACCTTGTAGTAAAATTCGAAATCTATATTTTCTGAGAATTTTTACAGTTAAGTGTGGTTGTTAAGGGAAATGGTGAATAAGCACCGAAACCTTGATTTAACCTAAAATGGTTAGGTTTTTGGAACACTTGGGTTATGAATAACATGTGAAACATATATTAAGTGTTAAGGGTGTTGATATATATAAGTGAAGTGAGAAAGAGATGTGGTATTCTAACGACGGTCCTTTTTGTGTTTATAGAAACTTCGGGAGAGCCACGAGCCATACTGCCAGGATACAGAGATCGAGGCAAGATTTCTTCTATCCTTACTTTGGAAAACTACTTATCTTCACAATAATATGATTTCATGGAATATGTATATATTATTCTATGGTTGCTATATTGCTATGAATTATTTTTCCCTGATAGTGGGAATTAAAGAGAAGTGGATATGATTATGAATGGAGCGAATATGATTTATGGAAAAAGATATATAAAGGAATGGTATCAGCTGTTATCTAGAGTTATATATGAAGGAATGGTATCAGCTGTTATCTAGAGTTATATATGAAGGAATGGTATCAGTTGTTATCTAGAGTTATATAAAGAATGGTATCAGTTGTTATCTAGAATTATATATAAAGGAATGGTATCAGTTATTATCTGGGGTTATATGATTTATAATACTAAGTTAAAAATATTCTTTCTAAAGGTTGTGACAGATATTATTGAGTATTATTTAATACTTTTAGAATAAATGGAATACTTTATGTATACAAGAACATATTTGATTTCATTGAATATAGAGGAGATGTCTGAGTCATAATCAAAGTATTATGACATAAATATTTTCAAAGGTGATGCTAAATGGAAATGGAAATGATATATGTGAAAAGAGATGTGAAAGGAAATGTGAACGGAAATGTGAATGGAAAGGGAAAATGTGAAATGGTATTTGATAATGGAAAAATGATTTGAAAAAGGGGGATTGCAACAGAAAGCGTAAGAGGCTGTGTGGTAGTGGCACAGTCCAGCATCCAATATTTATTCCGGCCCAAGAGTGCCGAGGGAGGATGTAGTGGAGAACCTTCCTCCTGGGGGATGGTGGCGAACCTACCTCCGTCTACCGGTAGTAAAAGGGACGGGTACGGAGGACGACTGATCATCGTGCCTCACGTATTCGGCAACAGTGAAAATCCCCAAAACTTGAAAGAAAGAATTGAAAATGGTTTTCAGATTTTTATACTGAAAACAAAAAAATGATATGAAAAGATGGAATTATTGTTACAGATGAAAAGAAACTGATTTTATATTATGGTATAAAATTTTTGTGTAAAAGGAAATGGAAGGATTATAATGAGAGATATTGTTCAAATTTCTATGCTATCTTGAGATAATATGTAGAGAGGAAGTGTGAATTATTACCTGAATATAGAAGAGCAATTGATATTATATTGTTGTACCTTTCTTTTCTTATAATAGGAAGTGGATGATGTATTATTAAATAGGAATGTCATTTTTCTCAAAGTCTATAATTGGTTTCCAGTTATTACATGATATTAGAAGTGAGATTGAGGCTATAATATTATATATTTCTTTTCGTACAAAGATAATTGAAAAGTATATGTCCTGAACGGAAATAAAGTTTCCTTCCATAATATCTGAAAAATTGTTTATTAAAAAATATATATGATGATTATTTTCTTTGTTGTTAGTTGATAGAAATTATCTTGCTGAGCTATTTTAGCTCACTCTTGCTACTTATCTATATACAGCTAGGTATGCCGATTCTACGCAGAACGCCCCGCAAGAGGGTAGGGGGAAGGCGACCTTCTGAGAGTGCACTAGCATCGATTCCCGAGATAGCGTAGTGGCAGACGGGTTCTGGGAGCTTATGTATAATTAAGTATGTAAGAATGTAATAAACTTGTTACTGTTGGAACACTTCATGTCGAAGTGCTATTCAACAATGTATTCAAGGATGATTCTGGGTTGTAATAACTGTTAAATTCTAAACTTCTATTATGGTGAATGTTGTTCTCTGAGCATATGACTGGTGTGTGTGTGTATTATTGCGGGGTCAATTGCATAGTATTAATTGTTATAAAAAAAAAGACCCAAGGGATATTGATATTGAATGGAAATTGGTCCGTGATGGCCCAGATTTATGACCCCGAATTTAGGGCTGTCACAGGAAATGTTGGGAAGGGCGGTGGCTGTGAAGTGAGTTGAAGTGAAGGAGGAGAGGAGGAAGGGGTGAAGGAGAAACGAAGTTGAGGCGGAAAGGGGAGGTGATGGAACGGAGGTTGAATCGATGGCTGGAAATGGATGATAGAGGAGTGCGGTGGTGCTTGTGTTGTTGCAGGTGGAAGAGAAGAGGGGAAGAACGGTGGCAGACGGGTTTGAATTAAAAGGGGATAAAGGAGGAGCATGATTGTTTTTGCAAGTTGGGTACGAGAATGGGAACCAGAGCCCAAGTGTTGTAGCAGTAAGAGAAGGTGTAGGAGGAGAGAGCGAAGTAGGGAGAGGAGAGGGATGGTTGCTGGTGAAAAAAACGCAGAGATAGAGAGATGTTAAATTTTGTTTCGCTAGAAAATTCACCGGAATCTGCAAATCTTTAAGAACATTCAAACTGTTCTTCATTTTATGTTTTTTATATTATATAAATGGATTTGATATGTTTTATTAGATTAAGGGTAAAAATTTTATGATTTTTATCTCATGAAAAATTACTGTGGCTGTAATTTCCTTAAAAAAATTACTGTGGCTGTAATGAATTTTATGATTAAGGGTTAAAAGTATTATTTACTTATAATAAATTATTTTAATTATTTATTTAAAAAAATTTAAAAAGGGTTTATGTAATTTTTGATTTAATTTTAAGTTAAAATTCGACATGTCATCACATGTAGCAAGAGTTAACGGTGCACCGTTAAAAGTCAGCGCGACTTAACGGCCATGCAAGTTATTTCGTGTTCAGTGGTTCAATTGCAATAAATAATTAGTGTACTTACCAATTTGCAAATTTTTTGAGTTCAGTTACCCAACTGCAAGTTGGGCACGAGTTCAGTTATGAAATAGCCAATTAACCGCTTTTACTGCTGAGAAAAGATTCTTATTGCTGGTTTAAGTTTTTCACTGGTCTGAATTTGCATCGACCTTCATCATATATTACTCCATTCCAAGCTTACTATGCTCAAGTTTGTCACCAATTTTTAAATTTTTTTCCTGACTAACCAACACACCAGTCATTTAATTTTATTTTATTTGACACCAAACCTCACTTTGCTAAATGGTCTCTGTATTATTCCTGAGAGCATATGCAACTTGATTTCCTCCAACTGACATCAGATTGATTGTTTTACACATTCACTCCCTTCTTTTTTGAACTCTGAAAGTCCTGTTAGAAAATCTGATGCGAAACAGTAAATTTTCGTGGCTCTTTTGGCCGACTGGTTTTTATTTCCATGTTGTCCACACATAATTCAAGTAACTTAATTTATTTCCAAAATTTTGATCCCGGTATAGTTACTTGAAGGCTCCCGGTCCCTGGCAAACGTATGCCAGGGACCTCTTATTCAACACACTATTTCTGGACCGTTGGATGGTTGATCCAACGGCTGTGATTCAAAAAAAAACAATATCGTACCGCATAAACTTTATGCGGTACGGAGTAATTACCAAAATGCCCCCTGTTTTCACATAAAAAATCTACTGTTCACCGTACCGCAGAAAGTTTCTGCGGTACGTGAACAGTAGGGACATTTTGGTAATTACTCCGTACCGCATAAAGTTTATGCGGTACGGTGCGAATTTTTTTTTTAAATCAGAGCCGTTGGATCGTTGATCCAACGGCTCTGAAATAGTATGCTAAATAAGGGGTCTGTGGCAACCGTTTGCCACAGACCGGACCCCTTACTTGAAATGTCCAAAGTGAGTCAGTCATTGGTAGAGATTGCTAGGTTTTAAATAGGCTTTGAAAATGTTTTAGTTTCCTTAAACACCTTTATCTCATCATTCAGAAACTTCTCCCAAGAATCATATCCTACTAATTTTCAATTCTTCCAAAATCTTGTCTAGCAATTCAGCTAACCGAGCAGTACAAAACATACTTTTATCATGAGCCAATTCACCCCTCAAATTTAGACAATCGTAGAATCCTCGAGAAAATAGACAAAGCCTCAACAAACCGTACGTTAACAGTTTTAGAGGCAGATTATTGAGCTCCGACACAATTGCATCCAACTTCTTGTTGATTTTTCTTGACGATGTGCTGCAAGTATCTATATATGATATTTTCTTGCATTTTCATGCATGTTTTGCCAAAACAAGAACACTGATCATAGACTTGTCAATTTTTTCAGCAATGGATGGGTTTGAAAAAGCTATCACAGGACCACAAAAGAGTTTATGACGCTATATTAGCAATTAGTAGACAAAATATTCATTTAAGAGAAGCTTCTATCAACAAACTAAAAGATCGACTCAAAGAGAAACTCCAGTCCAACACTTTGACACCAAAATAGTGTAGGTTTTAGTGTAAAATCAACTCCAGTCCAACACTGTCATAGTGTAAAAGTTACACCAAATGAATAGTGTGAAACCAGATTTGTTGTCAAAACTCAAAAGTATAAATGGTGTAATTTTTACACCAATTTGGCGTCTTTAGTAGTTTCCATTTTGACCTCGTATTTGTTAGCAAAAACTAATTTATTTCCTCCATGCCCCATTTATATCCTATCACATCCCAACAAAATACTTTTGTAAAAGTGAGAATTTGATGTCTTCTTTTAGACAAAAGATTTTTTACTGTAAGATATAGTGTACATGGGATGGAATTGATTTTATGAATAATGTAATTTTCACCCTAGGATATTGTAAAAGTTGCACAATTTTAGTGTTATAGGATGGATACGGTCAAAGGGTTTAACAGAGTCACACACACTCAGCATTATGTAGATATTACATCTGCCATAGTTTTATTGCAATAATTTGTCCAAATACAGCATACTATCATGTGTTGTACAATACCAAGCGAATCTCGTCAACGAAAAGCGAACTTGATCGCCGTATGCCCGTATAAGTATCAGTAAATACAGGATCTTATCATAGGATGTGCAGTCTACAATAAAATCCTTTGAACATTACGAAACAAGCATCATTGTAGTATTTAATCCTGCATAGAAAAAGATTGTAATGTTGGAAACGTGAATGGGGTCACTCAACTATTTTTAAACTCACGAACAGGATGTGTATGTGTGCTGTGTATTATTTGTTTTACCAAATGAAGGAAAAACACATAACAGGCTTTTATTTCTCAAACTATAATTAAGCTACAGCTTATTTTGTTACACACGTACAACTAGAGCTTCAGCTAGCTCTTTTTCTTTTTCACTCTGTACAACACTACTACAAATGACCAGATCTATTTATAGGCTTTAGAAACTAACATACACATCATCCCTTATATCACCTTTCTTTAAATTCCTGGTATAACGCATTAGAAATTTTTAATATTTATAATTATTTATTTAATATAAAATATGATTTATATGAAGTGAATATTGTTGAGAAGGTATAATATGTGTATGGATTTATTTGATGACTTACATGTGTCGGATAAATCTGTGTATTTCTTTCTTTTTTTTCTTTTTCTTTTGAGAATTAAATCATATTTAATTCATGTGTTATTTATTTTCTGAGAATTTTATAAAATTATCGAGATTAGTAAAATCATGAAATCTTTTGCATTATTTACTATATTAGTTTTTTTGACTTTTAAAAATATTAGATGGATTTATTTTGATATTTAAGGATTTTAAAATGATTTAATTAATTGATTTGTGTTTTATTGATTAAATCTTGTAAAATCCATATTTAATTCATATTTAATCCTAAAAATATTTTAGAAATATGGGGAGATAGATAATTTCATTTTCTACATTTTAAAAATAATATTGAGATTTTACTTGGACTATATTCATTTATTTTGCAATTTACACAGCCAAGTTAAATTGTTTTAGTTAAAAAAGAATCCTTGTAAAATTCCTAAACTAGTTTAATTCCTTTTAACTCTTAAATCCCTAAATTATCTGTTGTTCCCCCAAATCAATCTCTCGAAGTCTCCAGACCTCTCTCTCCCTCTCGTTCATCTCTCTCGGTAAAAATCTCTCACACATTCCCCTCTTTTTCCTTGTTGTTTCACTTGGCTTCAAGGGCATATATACATATTGTGTGCGTGTATGTGCTGGTCTCCCCTGTTCGTTCTTTTCCCCTCCCCTGTTGTCATTACCGCGTGTGTGAAGTGTGTGCAGCGTATCTGTCCTATGTTGTGTGAAGAACAATCGTGTGTGTGTGTTTAACCTCCCCTGTTCGAATTTAATTGACTGTTGCTGTGGGTTGAGCTCGATTGTGGAGTGTAGGTGTGTACAAAATAGTTCGTGTGGTGTGTGTGACTGCTGCTGTGTGTGTAGTGTACGATTCTGTGTGTGTATTGTGTAGTAGTATGGATGTGCTCTAGTTCCCCTTTCCCAATTTCAATTCCCCTGCTCTTTTAAGCCTCTCTCGTTTTCTCTCGATAGTTCTAAACTCTCCCTCAATCTCTCAATTCCTTCCGGTTCCCATCACTGAAATTTTTAGCCAAATATGTAAGTGGGATGCTCGATTTTGTTATCAGCTTATTTTCCCTTTCTCTCCCCTGTATTCTGTGCTTATTGTGCTGCTATGTGTGTGTTCTTGAGGTCATGAATATGAGTATATATTTGTATGTAGTCCGTGTGTGTGCTGCGTTTGAGTACATGGGTGGTGTTTGTAGCTGTGATGCCTGTCTTTTCTCCCTCCCCTGTTCTGGTTAACTGCTATAGTTATATTGTGGTGCGTGTGGTCGTACTGTATATGTGTGTGTGCAATTTGGGCTGTGTGTTTGTGGTTTTGTATTGGTATAGGGCAGGTGTGTCAGTACAAGTGTAGGTGAATTGTGGTGTGAGTTTGAGGTCTGGTGTACAAACCGTGGGGGGGTTGTGGGTAGGCAACTGCGTGTGTGGGTATGGTTATATGTTGTATTGGTTCGAAAGTTTAACTCCTCTCCTGTTCTGGACATCTAAGTGTGTACATATGTGCTGAGTTGCGGAGTTTCTGTGTGTACTGAGCAATATGTGTGTATGTACCAAGTGTCTGCGTGTGTGAGTTAAGTAGTGAAGCTGGTGGGTGCTAGTTGAATTGTCAAGCTGAATAATCTCTCCCATGTTCTCCCTTGGCAGCCATATTGTTGCTGTATGTGTGTGCTGTGTAAACGTGTGTGTGTGTGTTTTAAGGTGATTGTGTGTGTAAACTGTGTTGGTGAATTAAGTTGCTGTGTAGTGCGTGTGTTACTGTGTGGTCTCGTGTGTGCGTAGATTGCAGTTTGTGTTGCAGTTGGGGGTGTTCTGCATTTGCTGCACTGTGTTGAGGCTGCGTGCGTGTTGTGAGTGGAGTGGTGTCTGTGTCTTAGCAAGTGGTGTGAGTGTATTAAGTTCAGTGTATTGGTATTGATGGTCGAACCAGTTGGAAATCTTAACTACTACTCCCTCCGTCTCAAAATACTTAACCAGTTGGAAATCTTAACTACTACTCCCTCCGTCTCAAAATACTTTTCCTGTTTACTTTGGACACGTTTGCCAATACACATTTTTAATCATTTATATCTTTAATTTTATATTATTATTAATTATAAAAACTTCACTGTATTAAAGTACTAACAAATATGAATTTAACAAGATCACTCATGACTATATTTGGTCTTATAAATTAGGTGTAAATTAGTAGTCAACCGCTTAGGATGAACAGTGTTCGGAGTCAAAATAGGCAATGCTTTTTGATACAGAGGGAGTATGCTTCAATTTTCTTGTTACAACTGAGGGCTCTGAATTGGTGGTTTAATTAGTGACGTTAGTTGATTTTAAACTGATGTTCTATATAATAAATTTCGGGAAATAAATTGTTAATTGCTTGTATAAATTTTAATGTTAATTTTGTATTTGTAAGATTTGAGTTGTATATCGGATTATTATAATTTATTTTATATGTAATGGATTACTCGGATTAGAATATCGATAATTTAAATTGGTTAGTATATGATTTGGTTGTACATTGTAATTGAAATGTGGAGAATTTTTGGTTGGTTGTGTCGGTTTTGTTCCGACTGGTAGTCACCCGTATAAAGGGGATGTCGTCAAAATTTTCTAAAATCCTAAATGTACATTCTCGAATATATATATATATATATATATATATATATATATATATATATATATATATATATATATATATATGTATGTATGTATGTATGTACTTCTAATTTCGGAACGGTATTTGAATTATATTCTATTTATGTGTTTACCTGCTAAATGTTTATTACTTATAATTGTAGATTTATTTAAATTATGTCAGCGGTCTGTGGTGGATATTATATGAATAAAGTGAATAAATTTAAGGACTATCGCAAGGGTAGATTAAGATTAGATGTTGTAGAGGAATGTCGAATATTTAATAGAATTCTGAAATAGTGCTTTATATGTGTAGATTCGAAGGACGTAGACCTAAAGGATAAAGGAAAGGCAAAGGCTGAAGGTTTTTGAGCTAAGTGACTAGACTGAAAGTGCTTGGTTAAGGCAAGTGACTCGAACCTTCTGTTGAAGTTCAGAATTCATGAACTGCTTATGAATTGAGATTAAATTTCTGTACCTTGCTGTTTATTCCTTATAAATTGTTACTTACCTCTTGTACCCTGTTATTTATCTTTGTGAATTAATTGCTTAAACCTTTGTACCTTATTGTTGATGCCATGCATAATTGTTTAAACCCTCGAACCTTCTTGCTTGTGCCTCTGAATAATTAATTAACCTTTGTACCCTATTGTTGCACTAATGTTAATCGAACCCTAAACCTTAATTTATAATTTATTTATACCTTACTCCAATTTAAACCATTCCTTATGCCTATTTCCTTAAACCATGCAAATAAAACACTAGTTATAATCCCTGGAACCCTAATTCTAAAACCTTAACCCTTACTTGATTCCTTATTAGCTCATGACCCTTTTTATTTGATTTAAATCTTATTTTTCTGAAACCCACCAGAGTTAACTAAATATTTCTTTCACATCACATCCTTATATGATTATTTGCTTGACAAAACCTTATTCGTAAATACTTTTAAATCATACTTGAATTCCCTGCCTTGTGTACTTGCTTGTCTTGTGTACTTGCTGCAATTATATTTAAATGCTTCCATGCCCTTTATTCTCTTATAAATGCAAATCAAAATGGTTTAGTTATTTGAAAATGTTTTAAAATTTCCTTATACTGGGCTGGTCTTTTGCCAGTGAGTTTAAGGACTGAAAAATGTTTTAAAATGTTTTTAAAAGTTTTATAGATTGGAGAAGCGTAAGAGGCTGGGGGAGTACCCAGTCCAGCACTTTTTAGCGTAAGAGGCTGGGGGAGTGCCTAGTCCAGCATTAAAGGCCAATGTGTTGCCTAATTGGGGACCCAATTTCAAAGGAATGGAGACTTTACGTGGCTGATCACCCGTATAGTCTGTTATCGTGGAAAACCAACAATCAAAATTTAATGTTTTATAAATGAAAAATTTCTTTAAAAAGAGAAATGACTGCGCGCCCTCTCTATTTATGAAATGGAATACAAATTGACATATTCGGACAAGTTCAAAGGATGAACCCTATATTGTTGCACTCAGATTTCAGTTGTGAATTCTTATATCTATATTGTCACTTGCTGAGCATCTGGCTCACTTCTTGCTATTGTTTCTAACCTTTTTCAGTTAAAGAAGAGGATACTACTTAGAAGCTATATCCGAGAAGAACTTGTTGTGGACCTTAAGGCAGCCTAGTTGCACTCTACTAGAAGGTTGGACTTTTGGGTATCAATAAAATTTGTGTAATAGTTCTAGTTCGTTGTATTTATAATTGTGGAGTGTATGTATCTTTTAATTAAGGATTTAGTATTGTAATAACTTAATTAGTAGTTGCTTGTTTCATACCACTACCTGTTAGAGATCCGGGTTAGTAGTGGGGTTGTATTTATTTATTATTATTTTGTTATCAAGGTTTATGTTTTTAGTTGGTATTGTGACGCCCCGATCTTTGCTCTGATCGGGAGGGCATTTTGGTATGGTTCACCTGATCAGTTAGGACAGGTTGAACATGTGTTTGTATTATTTCTTTAGTTGTTGAAATTGTTGTTGGTGTTGGAATGAATTGGTTTGGATTCAAATTACAGGTGGATAGTCCGAAATACGAATACTTCATGTCGAAATTTTTAAAAATTCCCCTGTATTAAAGTTTATTTTATCTAAACAAATTCCAATAATTGAGTATTTTATTATAAAAAGTATATTTTCAGTATTGGGAAGTCGGGGCGTTACACCTGGCCAGCCTTACATTTTACAATTTCTAAGAGATAGCCTACCTTAATTCCAGGAGCTGTTTCATCTTCACATTTGACTCTTCCAGATTGTACAGCTAGCTGTTTTATTTCTTTGGTATGAAATCTTGACAATCAACTTACAATTTATTACACACGGTTTTTCACCACCTTGCATGTAGATAATAACAACTTGCAGCCTACCATATTTTACTCCTTGAAAACCCAGCTTCTGAATTTGAATAGCTGCTGCATACAAACTCTAGGATCCTAGGAAGACTTATGTACATCTCTTATATGAAAAGTTGACCATGCATGCAGTAGAAATTATTAGACACGGCTGCCCACCATATTTTGAGGATGACATTATGCAAACCCAGCTGTTTTCTTTATTGTTTCAAGAGAGTTTGATATCTAACACTCCCCCTCAAACTTGACTTTCCATTCCGAGCTTCTTTTTCATTTTCTGAAACACATCTGGCTTCAATGATTTTGTAAAAAAATTTACCAAATTTTCTTCAGTCTTGTAGTGCATCAATTCCACAATTTTGGCATTCACCTGTTCTCGAATAAAATGATATTTTATATTGATGTGCTTGCTCCGACTGTGTGACACTGGATTTTTCGCAAGTGAAATAGCAGATTTATTATCGACGTAGATAGTAACCGGATTCTCCTTTGTAAGATTTAACTCGCCCAATATGTAGCCTAGCCACATAGCTTGACATGCGCATGTTGTTGCTGCGATGTATTCTGCCTCACATGTTGAGAGAGCAACTGTCTATTGCTTCTTTGATGACCACGAAAATATCGCCGAAACGATATGAAAAGCATATCCAGAAGTGTTTTTCCCGTCAACCAAATCACCACCATAATCACTTTCTGAGTGGCCAACTAAATTTGAATCTTGAGAATGCGTGTAAAACAAACCATTATCAAGTGTACCTTTTATGTATCTCAAAATTCTTTTAGCTGCCATGAAGTGATCTTGCTTCGGCTTCTCCATGTACCTACTAACCAGTCCAACTGCATACATGATATCTGGATGAGTGAAAGTTAGGTACCTTAGACTTCCGACCAAACTTTTGAATAATGTCGGATTTACCGACTCTCTTGTTGAATCTATTCTGAGCTTTATGCTTGCTTCTGCTAGCATGCTCACTGGCTTGCAATCCTCCATTCTGAATTTCTTTAGAATCTGCTCCGCATATTTTTTCTGTGACATAAAGATCCCGTCTTTGCTTTGGTTGACTTCAACTCCAAGAAAATATGACATTTGACCAATATATGTCATCTCAAATTCATTAGTCATAACTTTCTTAAAATCATCAAACATACCAGGGTTGTTTTCGGTAAAGATCATGTCGTCCACGTACAAGCACACGATCATAATATCTCCCCCTGAATTTATTTTTGTGTAGAGTGCATGCTCGTATGGACTTTTCACAAAACCATTCTTCTGAAAATATTCATCAACCCTTGTGTTCCATGCTCGCGGGTCTTGCTTCAAACCATACAAGGCTTTCTTCAATCTGTAGACTTTGTTTTCTTTGCCTTTTTGAACATATCCGGGAGGCTGCTCAATATAGACTTCTTCTTCGAGATAACCATTCAGGAATGCTGACTTCACATCCATCTGATAAATCTTCCATTGATTTTGAGCTGCAAGTGCTGTAAGAAGTCTTATGGTATCCACTCTTGCAACTGGAGCAAATACCTCATCATAGTCAATGCCATGTCTCTGCTTGTAGCCTTTAGCCACCAACCTCGCCTTGTGCTTTTCCACTATGCCTTCTTGATTTGTCTTGGTCTTATAGACCCATTTGACACCAATAGCTTTGTGTTCCTCTGGAAGATCTGTGAGCTCCCAAGTATCATTCTTCTTGATTGCACCAATTTCTTCATCCATGGCCTTGTTCCATTTGCTTTCTTCAGAAGCTTCCTCAAATGTTACTGGATCACATTCAGCCATTAAACAAAATAATGAATAATCAAAGGTTGTTTGTACCGGACTTGTTGCTTCATAAATGTTATCCAAACTCCGCATTTTTCTTGGTGCTCCCCCTGAACTACTGCTACTGCTGCTTCCTGAACTCGATGGTGTTGAAGCAGGAGTTTGTTGATTCGGACTTTGTGGAGGAGTTGGATCATCATCTCCGTTATCTTCTATGTTTGATCCATCAACATCATCATCATCATCATTGAAAAATAAACCAGCAACTTTTCTTTCCTCCTCGTTCCATTTCCAGTAATCGGATTCATCGAATTCAACATCTCGAGAAATGATTAATTTCTTTGTGAGGGGATTATAGAGTCTGTAAGCTTTGCTCCTTTTATCATATCCGGTAAAGATGCACTTTTCGCCTTTATCATCCAGCTTCTTCCTTTTCTGATCGGGAACATGTGCATATGCAATGCACCCAAAAATCCTGAGATGTCCAACTGATGGTTTGTTACCACTCCATGCTTCATTTGGAGTTTTGTTTCTGACACTTTTTGTTGGACAACGATTCAACAAATAAATTGTACAGAGAACGGCTTCAGCCCAGAAAGTTCTTGGCATGTGCTTTGCTTTCACCATGCTCCTTGCCATGTCAAGAATAGTACGATTCTTCCTTTCTGCAATGCCATTTTGTTGTGGGGTGTAGGCCGTTGTCAACTGATGATTGATTCCATGTGCTCGGCAGAAATTTATGAATAAATTTGAAGTATACTCGTCTTCTCTGACTGATCGAAGTATCTTCAAAAAATGACCACTATGCTTTTCTGCCATAGCTTTGAACTCCTTGAATTTATCAAGAGCCTCCGCCTTTTCTTTAATGATATATACCCAACTTTTCCTGCTAAAATCATCAATAAATGTTAGGTAATATCTGTTACCTCCAAGTGATGGAATATCAAATGGACCAGCAATATCTGTGTGAACAATCTCCAATGGCCTTCTGGCTCTCCATGATTTTTCGACCGGAAAGCTTTGTCGGTGTTGCTTCCCCTTGACACACGCTTCACATAAATTATCCGGTTCCTTGATTTCTGGCAAGCCATCCACCATCTTTGTCTTTGATAATAATTTTAAGCCAGAAAATCCAAGATGACCAAATCTCAAATGCCGCAACCACGAGTCATTTTTAATGACCGACTTTAAACACTTCTTCACCTTCGTCTGCATATCAAGTGTGAACAGACGATTCTTTGACATCTCCACATTTGCAATTAATTCTCGAACCTGATTTTTGATGATAAGAGAATTATCCTGCATCTGAATATTATATCCCTTCTCCACAAGTTGGCCAAGACTGATGATATTACTTTTCAAAGCATGTATATAATAAACATCATTTATATACTTCTTATCACCTTTCTTTGACACAATCATAATAGTACCTTTGCCTTTGACGAGAATCTTTGACGAGTCACCAAAAGTAACTTATCCGCTAATGGTGTCGTCTATCTCCGTAAATAAATCCTTGTGGCCACACATGTGGTTGCTAGCGCCCGAATCTAGATACCATATATTTTTCTTGCCTTCATCATCTCCTTTGTAAGTGAGGAACATAGCAGACCCCACATCTTTATCTTCTTTTGGTGCTGCAAAATGTCTCCTTTCTTCCACTTTTGGAGATCTACACTCATAAATAAATGTCCAAATTTATTACAATTGTAACACTGAAATTGAGACTTGTCACCTCGTTGAAATCCGCCTCTTCCTTGGCCTCTAAAATTTTGACTGCGACCAGATGGTTGATACCCTTGAGAATTCTGGCCTCTATTGAAAAACTGCCTACCACGTCCTCGTCCACCTCTGTAGCCACCTTTGCCACGTACATAACTGTTGTTGCCAGAACTATCACCGATGGATACTTTACTTTGCAACGCCTTCTCCAAATGGCTTGCGTCATCATATTGATTCATTCGATGCTCGTAGGCTTGAAGAGAACCAACGAGCTCATCAATGGATATTGTGGACAGATCTTTTGACTCCTCGATAGACGTAACAACATAGTCAAATTTTCCTGTCAACGAATGGAGCAATTTTTCCATGACCCGAACATCATCGAGACTTTCGCCATTTCTTTTCATTTCGTTTGTCACCATTTTCAAACGCGTAACATAATCACCGATATTTTCTGAAGTCTTCATTTTGATATTTTTGAACTCGCCACGAAGAACTTGGAGCCACACCTTTTTTACTTTCTCGACAACTTGGAATGATTTTTGCGAAATCTCCCACGCCTCTTTCGATGTTTTTGCCTCCGAGATTTTTTCAAAGGTTGATTCGTCAACTCCTTGAAAAAATAAGTACAAAGCCTTCTTGTTTTTTTTTCGAGACTCCTTTAATGTTGATTTTTGGTCATTTGATAAGCCTACTTCAGCAGCTGCATCTGCGGGTTTAGTATACCCGTTTTCAACCATATCCTAAATATCTTGGGAACCAAGTAACACCTTCATTTGAATACTCCAATTTCCATAATTTGTAGCTGTCAACTTCGGTTTTCACGAACGAAACCTTAGCTCTAATACCACTTGTTGGAAACGTGAATGGGCTCACTCAACTATTTTTAAACTCACGAACAGGATGTGTATGTGTGTTGTGTATTATTTGTTTTACCAAATGAAGGAAAAACACATAACAGGCTTTTATTTCTCAAACTATAATTAAGCTACAGCTTATTTTGTTACACACGTACAACTAGAGCTTCAGCTAGCTCTTTTTCTTTTTCACTCGGTACAACACTACTACAGACCAGATCTATTTATAGGCTTTAGAAACTAACATACAGATCATGCCTTACATAACCTTTCTTTAAATTCCTCGCCAGCCTTACATTTTACAATTTCTAAGAGATAACCTACCTTAATTCCAGGAGCTATTTCATCTTCACATTTGACTCTTCCAGATTGTACAGCTAGCTGTTGTATTTCTTTGGTATGAACTCTTGACAATCAACTTACAATTTATTACACACGGTTTTTCACCACCTTGCATGTAGATAATAACAACTTGCAGCCTACCATATCTTACTCCTTGAAAACCCAGCTTCTGAATTTGAATAGCTGCTGCATACAAACTCCAGGATCCTAGGAATACTTATGTACATCTCTTATATGAAAGTTGACCATGCATGCAGTAGAAATTATTAGACACGGCTGCCCACCATATTTTGAGGATGATATTATGCAAACCCAACTATTTTATTTATTGTTTCAAGAGAGTTTGAATTCTTACATGTAACAAGAAGCTTTATGACACCGAAATGACCTGCATCATGCGGCCTATTTTTATCCAATTTATAACAGTTTCCTTTCAGTCTTCATTTGGTTGTGAGGTAGAGGTCCACGTTGTCTGCGTACAGTATGAGTTGGAACGGATTTAACTTTCTCTTAGTACTGAATATAGTGATTTATTTGGCCTTACCACAATTATATATGTATTTTCCAAAAAAAAAAAGTTTAAAGCAATAAAACGACTACATGATATGGAGGGGCATACCCCAATTTTTCAGCTCAGGACAAGATACCAACCAACTACATTATAGAAGCAGCCTAATACAGAAGGCTCAATAATTTCTAGTGTTTTAATTTATTCATACGAAAAGAGGTTTTCTTTGAATGCATTTTTTATAGCAAGTACCACTTGAAGCATGATGTCCGCCCTTGGTTATGAACTCTGAAATTTCGCTCTTTCCATGTGTGGTAAACACCCACTGCAAAGAAGAGAGCCCCCTTTTTTCTTCTTGTAAAAGATTCTCTTGCATTAAAAGTAACCCAAATTTTCCAATTACACCAATCAGCATCGAACTGAATAGGACTTGCATTTCTAATCTGGCCCAAAAATGAGTATTGCGAAAATAAGTGATGAGCAGATTCTACACCACTATTGCAACGGACACAGCTAGGAGAAGTATGCATATCAACATTAACATATTTATTTTAAGGAGAAAAATGGGCCTGCGGTGGTAACTCCCCTGAGGTTATAACATATTCCTATACAATTTTAGTGGCAAGTTGCTAAATACTAAAACTATTCCTGAATTAACAAATTCACCCTCGTGTATTTACATGGGGAGTTCTTATAACCTCCGGCAGCCGGAGGTTACTACCTCTGGCTACTACCTGAGGGTGACCTCAGGTACATGTTAGAGACGATTTTTAATAGACAACTACAAAAAAAAATTGCGCATTTACAAATTGAAAAAGAATGCCAAACTACTTCAGATAACTGCACTGGTGCATTTGAAACTCTAACAGAGTTCTATGTTGTGGATAAATCAACAAATTTTGCTTGTAAACCATCCCGTGTGATATGATCCATATTAAGAATTTGTGTAAATGCAGCAGGTCTTAAAATTTCAATCACTTAAACATGGTTGGGAAAATGAAAAAGCCATGAGCTACTATCAATAAAGTCACTAACCCTTGCCATTTTATGAGACTCCGTAGCTGAAATGGAATTATGAGAGGTTTGCAAAGAGGTTTGTTTCGAAGCCAAGGATCTTGCCAAAAATGAAATTTGACTTCGCACCAATGTGATCCCGAATGGGACGTAAAAGCACTTATATGCTATTTAAGCTGTACATAAGGCCTTTTTGTTGAGCAAATAATTGTGTATCCAACGAATTCACAACGATTCTGGGGCTCAGCTCCACCATTCGTCATAGTTGAAAATAAATGGCTGCATTTTTCCATTCAAAGATGTTTATTATACCCGATCCACCCTCGAGCTTAGGCTCACAACACTCCTCCTAGCTGACTTTATAGTGACATTTACCATTTTATTTGTGAAAGCCTCCCCACATGCATTTAAGCATAAGAGAATTTACCTTCTTGAGACTCAAGCAGGAAAAGAAACATACAACAATACCTGAATACCCCAGAAAGAATGGACTTCACCAGTTGGATGACCATTGAAACTTAGAAAAGGCTGGTCCAAGATTCAGTATGACTACTAAATTTATTAAACAGAGGGACGCAGTCCCAAGTAAGAGTTATGAAGAATACCTCGTTAAAAACCGGTCATTCAAAAATTGCAAGACATAAATCTTCTTTAATATTACCAAAAAAACATACTGATATTTAGTTATTAGAAGTTAGCCATGAAATATTAGAGAACAGAGTAAATCCTGTCATTAAACCATGAATAGAACTCAATATCCCCATGACAAAACAGAAAGAGGTCATCTGCAAAAATAAAGTGATGCAGCTTAGCTTCTCTTGTCCTCTTGTGAAATTTAAACGACAGCTCAGTAGTGCTTTTGTTAAGACAAGTAGAAAAAACCTCCATTGATAACATGAATAGATATGGGGACAAAGGCTCGCCTTCGTGCAAACCCGATTCTCATTTGAAAAATCCCTCTAGGCATCAATTGAGTTTGACAGAATACATATCTCTGACAAAGATTAGCAAGCGCCGTCGTCGAAATATTGTGTGCAAATATTGCACCCAAATGATAAAAGCTAATGATAGATCTAAATCCATGTTTATTTTCATGTACAAAAATTGGAGAGTACTACTCAAGAAAAGTAAGGTGTTGACCCTTGATGAAGCAAACGCTTCAGTTGACACAAGTACTGATAATTCCTACTTTTCTGATTGTACCCTTGTAACCATTGTACATTGTATCACTTCAGTACTTGAGAGCGATATGGTCTTTCTTTCTTAGTCATGGTATAATCAATTCCTACTCTCCAAAAAAATGCAAAAATTCAATAATGTTTGCCACTTAAACTTTTACAATTAATTGGTGAATCTTGATTTCCCTGTTGCAACTTTTACTATTAGCTAATTCTCTTGCAGGTCTAGTAAAGGAACCAAGGCTTCTTCATTATCAAGGTCCTCTAATCAAGGTCCAACTATGATGGTAATATGTTTATGCCCATATGTGGTGCACAATGTGTGCCATTTACCATCTTTACAAAGTACACTTTGCACACATTTCCGTAGCTTATTCATTCCTAAGTATTTATTATCTTTGATAATGAACTTATTCGAACATTTGCATAAAGAAAATGTTCCCAGTAGAGGGCTAATTTTTATTTTAGCATATACTTGTAGCGAGCATAATTATTGTCGGTATCACTTCTCACTATCACTGTTTGCTCGTAGGTAACTGAAATTAGTTTAGTTGCTCAATGACTTTCCCATCTGTTAGCAAAACTATGACTATGTGAGGAACATTCTTTGGCTATTCAGTTTCAGCTTGCGCAGTATTTTTCTATTTTTTTGGTGTGTTCCAGAGACAAAGGGGAAAACCTTAGAAGAGTTTGAAATGCTTTTCAAAAAAAAAATAATAATGGAGAGGTGATGCAATGGAGCTTGATGATTTTACTGAATAACAAAGACCCAAAAAAATAAAGTAAGGCCCAAAACATAATAAAACAATGACCCTGCCCATTTCAATTTTCCCTGTATTTTCACTGATATACATACATCCATTTGTATCATTGTATGTATGCACACCCTTCTTTCTCCTTCAAAATCTCACAGTAAAACCTCAACTAAGAATTATCTTTACAATGGCCAATGCAATTTCAGCTATTTTAAAATCAAGATTATCCAAGATTTCATCTTTACTAATTGTGAGTAATTTAATCAAGATACCCAATGTGACGACCCTGTTTTTATCTGATTATTTGGCAAGGAATTATCATGATGGGAGGCCTAGAGGATCACTTTGAAGAGGGAAGAAGCTTATTGGGATAGAAGCAATATTTGTGATATTGGGTTTGAAAAGATTCAAGGATGATGAAGAGAAGATTGGTAAGTTTATTAAGACCCATGTTTTGAGATTGTTGAAAATGGATATGGTGGCTGTTCTTAATGAGATTGAAAGTCAAGAAGAGACTTGTTGTTGGAAACGTGTATGGGCTCTTGCACCAAATATATAAAATCTTTGTATAACACAAACACATGCCTGTATATATTAATAATAATAAGCTACAACTTTCTTACACAACAACAAGGCTTCAGCCTTTTCTTTTCTCTCAGAGCTTCAGCTCTCTTTTCTCTCGAACTTACAAGTTCTCTTGGTGTGTCTCTTGGTGTGTTTAAACAAATACAACTAGCCTTACTTATAAGCTGAAAAATATAACTTTTCATCATGCCTTACATCACGTACAATATTTATTCCTTGGGTTTCCTTTCTTCAATATCACCCGCTGCCTTAATTCTTTGGTTCACATGAGCTGCCTACCTTTTGAATAGCTGTTGCATACTTGTCAACCTTGAATCCAGGAGCTGCTATGTAGTTTCTTCCATTCACATATTTCACCACCTGCGTTCATATTCACTAGTCCCATGCTATCTGCTAATATTGGAACACCCATCTCTGTTATTGTATTATACTAGCCCACCATATATGACCGGGTTCTTGCTGCTGCTCTATATTACACCACCTTTATTTACTATCAACATATTTGACTATCAACCTTCCCGCATGCATCCATGTTGATAGCCTACCATATTCACAGGATGATTATATAGTAATTTATTCAATCCATGCTGTTGCAATGCTGAGAGAGTTTGAATTCTAACACTCCCCCTCAAACTCGACTTTGCATTTCGAGCTTTCTTTTCATTTTCTGAAATACATCCGGCTTCAACAGCTTGTGGAAAATATTTTGAGGCAAAATTAAAATCTTGTATCTCTTCTAGTAGCCTTTAAATTTTTTACCACGACCATATGACTGGTGGACTTCATTTTTCAGGCCTCTCCTGAACTGTTGCCTTCCACATTCATGTTTACCTCGGTAATCACCTCTTCCACGTACAAAACCACTACTGCTTGAATTGTCATTAATGGACACCTTACTTTCTAGTATTTTCTTCGACTCGTCATCTAGATTTATTCGTTGCTTGTGGGCTTGAAAAGAACAGACGAGCTAATCAATTAAACTTTTGGGCAAGTACTCCTTTGACTTCTCTATAGATGTAACCACATAACCAAATTATCTTGATAATGAACTAAGAAATTTTTCATTCACCTGGACATTATCGAGACTTTCACCATTTCTTTTTGTTTCATTTGTTACTGTCTTCAAGCGCTTAACATTTTCTTCCATATTTTCTGAACTTTTCATTTTGATATTTTTGAACTCGCCATGGAGTACTTAAGGCATCGCCTTTTCCACTTTCTTGACAGCTTGGAATGATTTCTGCAGAATTTCCCAAGCTTCCTTTACTATTTTCAATCCTGAAATTTTATCAAAAGTTGATTCATCAACACCTCGATAAATCATAAAATACGCCATTGTATTTTTCTTCCGGGACTCTATTAGCACCATCTTCTCGGCATTTGTGAGGGCTGCTTCGACAGTTGCATTGACGGGCTCATTATACCCGTTCTCGACTATATCCCAGATGTCGTAAGAACTGAGTAGCTCTTTCATTTCGATACTCCATCTTTCATAATTTGTATCCGTCAATATCGGAGTCTGCGCTTGCAAGAAACTCACCATTTTTTAAGAAAAAAATATCTTTGTACAGTATAAGTGAACATTACTGTATGTATGAATAGTACCATATGAATAGTGTCGTACAGTATCCATGAATAGTACCGTATGAACAGTATCTGTGAATAGTACCGTATGAACAATACTTCGTCTTCTACAGCGTAAACAGTATTTTCCGGCAGAAATAGTGACCAGAATTTTTTCCAGAAATTTGCCAATTTCTTTTCCAAACGAAACCTTAGCTCTGATGCCATTTGTTGGTAACGTGCATGGGCTCTTGCACCAAATATATAAAATCTTTGTATAACACAAACACACGCCTGTATATAATTATTAATAATAAGCTACAACTTTCTTACACAATAACAAGGCTTCAGCCTTTTCTTTTCTCACAGAGCTTCAGCTCTCTTTTCTCTCGAACTTACAAGTTCTCTTAAGTGTGTTTCTTGGTGTGTTTAAACAAATACAACTAGCCTTATTTATAGGCTGAAAAATAGAACTTTTCATCATGCCTTACATCATGTACAATATTTATTCCTTGAGTTTCCTTTCTTCAATATCAGTCGCTACCTTAATTCTTTGGTTCACATGAGCTGCCTACCTTTTGAATAACTGCTGCATACTTGTCAACCTTGAATCCAGGAGCTGCTATGTAGTTTCTTCCATTCACATATTTCACCAGCTGCGTTCATATTCACTAGTCTCATGCTATCTACTAATATTGGAACACCCATCTCTATTATTGTATTATACTAGCCCACCATATATGACCGGGTTCTTACTGCTGCTCTATATTACACCACCTTTATTTACTATCAACATATTTGACTATCAACCTTCCCGCATGCATCCATGTTTGTAACACCCCCAGATCCGGGGTCAGGGATCTGGTCGTTACGGTCTCAACATCCATCCACAAAACCAACATAATTTAAATTACAACCTTGTGACCCAAACAACAATATAGAACACACCCGTTATAGTCCCAGAGATGTAATCAGAGTAACAAAATTTTATTAATCACACAATTGAGTTCTTACAACCCAAAGAATTACAATTTAACCATTACTTGCTCTTTGCCATCCATTTGTATATGTCATATAATAAATACATTTGATATTCAAATACTAACAACTAGCCTACCAATAGCTTACTCTTCACCAATGGTAGCTAAGATCTCAGCGGTTAATCCTCTGACGGCTGACACCTGCTCGCACCAATTGCACCTTGTGCGGCCATCTGATCTAACTGTTGTTGTGATATAAATAAATAAAGCAAGGGTGAGCAATAGCCCACCATAAATATAATTGAAAAGTAATAGTATATAACAGTCCAAAATATCTTTGAAACCATATACCATGCATTTACGGAAATGATGTCAGTATAACTTAAAAGATGAAGTTACTAGGTAACTCAAAATATATATTTTGTGGACATATCTGCTATACAAAAGATAAGCAAGATATTCTCAATTATCATAAAAGAGGAACTTGCAGGAAAAATAGTGCAATTCCAGTTTCAACACTTTTTTACCTTGCCAACACAAACAGTGTTGCAGAAATTTCTCACTTTTGGAAGATGAACTAATACGGGAGCATTGCCGCGCCAGATGCCCTGACGTTTACGATGATCAGTCATATTTCATGCATCTCACCAGTCGTTCTCTACATGTAGAAGGTAGCTCCGACGGATTTACTTGTCTACCGCCCTCTGGAACTCCTCAGCCAACGGTTGGGCTTTTGCTGGACCGGCGCCACTTCGCCACTTACGCGTCTCCTAGTTCGAATATCATCCATGACTCTGAAACGTAAAGTTCGTTCCCCTTTTCCCCAAGTATAACACTTGTTGATAGGACTCCACAAAGTAGTCGTATCTAATTGGAAAGGAAAATTCACCAATATTTCCCAAGCTGATGCTTGTTAATGGATATAAACTTGTTACATCAATCTTACCCCTCGAGCGTTGAGGAGGTAACCAAAAGACTCATATCGATGTTTGAACGAATCAAGATGTGAGTGACAAGATAGTTTTAGCAAGTATATGACCGGGCAGTCAAATAAATAACAGCTCTCAAGTGAGGTCCCCTTATATGTTTTTGAAAGTTTGGGCGAGTATTTAAATCTTCTTATGAGATAGATTTAAATAAAAATAGAGTTTTGGGAACCTCCCCTTGATAAAATAGTCATAAAAAGACTCTGAAATATTTTGCATAATATTAGAAGGTGAAAGATAATCTTTGATGATATAAATCATTATAAAAAGAATTTAAAAGAACTTACATAAGTATTCCAAGAATATTTATTAAATCAATAATACTTAAGGACTATTTTTAAATCATAATATTACTCGTAAGTAATCCTCGAATGAATATATAAAATCATTTACTAAATAAATCTCTTCTTAAATGAATATTCAAAATAATATTCATTAAATAAATAAAACTTCTAATGAATATTCAAGAAGATATTCGTTAAATAGATAAACTCAAATAAATATTTAAAATAATGATCACTAAGTAAATCAAACCTTAAATGAATATTTGAAAATAATATTCATTAAATAAATAGTATTTTAAATGAATATCCAATTAATATTCATTTAGTAAATAAAACTTTAAAGAAATATTCAAAATAATATTCCTTAAGTAATTAGAACTTCAATTGAATATTTTAAAATAATATTCATTAAGTAAATAAAACCTTAAATGAATATCCAAATAATATTCATTTAATAAATACTATTCTAAATGAATATCCAAATAATATTCATTTAGTAATCAATACTCTCAAGGAATATTTGAAATAATGTTCCTTAAGTAATTAGAATTCCAAAGGAATATCTTAAAGTAATATTCATTGAATAGGTAAAAACTTAAATGAATATTCGAAAGTAATATTCATTTAATAAACAATATTCTAAATGAATCTTGAAATAATATTCATGAAATAATCAAACTCTAAATGAATATTCGAAATAATATTCCTCTAATATTTCTCGAAAGATTTCCAAGTAATTAATACTTTATGGAAATATAATTAATGTTTAATAATAACATTCCTCAAAAGGAATACTAAACTGTCGCTGGAATCCCTCCGGGTTTCCACGACTACATCTATATCTTAAAATACCGACTCCCGGTCTACATTTAAAGAATGAATATTATATACCCTTCACTAAGGGTCTTACAAAACAATCCGGCTTATAACTGATAATCCTCATCTAGTCTATAAGCCAATATCAATTCAGGGAACAAGTATTTCAATAGACTTTGAAAGTAGGCATGCATGCTATGGCATATGTATAACAACAATCATATATATATATTATCACAACAACAGCCTTTAGAAAGGATTTGAAACTTGCCTGGTAATCCTGCGGGTGTAGTGTGCCTTGGTTCAATCCGGTGATCTATAAATAGTCACAACATTCGAGGTTAATCACTTTAACACTTCGAAATGCTAAGTATATATTTGACTTAAGCTAAAACACGTTTTCAAATTATCCCGTTAGGCAATCCCTAACATAACCCTTATTAATACCGTTATAATCTGACACTCGTCCGTTATCAAGGCACGTCATTGCACTTATACTTAATGCTTAAGCACTAAAGCAATTAACAAACAAGGCACTACGGGGTTTCCCTAGACTCATACGAAGTCCATGTTAATCAACGAACTCTTAAGTCGTAAGTTTAGTCCAAATCACTCCTCGAATCCATCCTTAATGTCGGATCTTTCGTACATCTCACTTAATCATTTATAGCCTCGTTCTTTGCAGCAATTTGTTGTCTTGATAATTCTTAACAAGTTTCATGTTTTAGTCGACTCGAGATTCCTCTTTTAATCTAGCCAAAATGGGTGGCCAAAGTAGTACCCCTAGAGTTGACTTTTCTGAGAAATACTATTCCGTGACTCGTACTTCAACACTTTTAATAAATCACTGGAAATGTATTTAATTACGAAACCACTTCTAAAATCATCTTTGGTATTTGTAATATTTATCATAAAATTTCCAATTCGAAGCCACAGGTCTAGATAGGTGAAATGCATTTTCGAAGTTCAGTCAACTACGGATCTTTACTATTCACACCTCTTTCACTAAAACGTTCATAACTCGGTAACCGTTAACTCAAATGACGCACCGTTTTCGCGTACATGATCTAGAGAATGTCTAGAAGGTAGCTAACTCAAAATTTGACTTAGGTCAGAAGATTAATTTTTCGGATTTTTGCCAAAACCGGGCAGGAGCTTTTAGTGAATAGTGTTACCTCCGAAAAGTGGTTTCTTCGCACTTAATCTCGATTCGAACATTTTTATAAAATCGGAAAACGATCCATTTTACTTGTGGTTTTCTCTCACGCCATCCTTATGACCTCTAATATTTAATTACCATGATTCGTCACTGACTTAGTCAGGTTAAGGGGTTCCAATTTCAGTTACGAACTTTCGATTACGGTTTCGAACTACTTTTACGAATTAAACCATAACTCCTAAACCGTAAGTCCGTTTCACATGATCTTTATATCAAAACGAAGCTTATAACATAATATATCCAAAATTGGCAGGACATGAAGCTAGACATGGAGTTCATGCTACTGTCAAACATGGTTTCTTAAGGTTGACAGCAATCGGGCATTACGACGGCTATAACTCGGACATTCCAAAACTTGAATCAATCCAACCAAGCCACACCGGGCATCTAAACAACTTATAATCATATAACTCATCTCATAAGTCCAATAGCTACTGATTTTACTACCAAGATCATCATGCTTCTTAAATCACATAACTAATTACATAATCATGCTTATAATCATCATCAATATCATACTAATCTAAACCCTATCAAGACAATCATAAATCTCAAATTACAAGCTAGGGTTTTGGTGAGATATACCTTCCATGATGTGTGTAAGACCTTGCTAAGCCTTGTATAGTCCTTGTATACCCTTAACCAGGCTTAGATCATCCAAGAAATCAAGATCCAAGAATGTGTTCTTGAAAATCACTATTCACCCTAGGCTTTGATGATTTGTTTGAAAATGGAAACAAAGGAGTTTGGGCTTGAAATTTCTAGGAGATCATTTTTATGAAATATAGGATCTATGATAAAAATTTGGAGATCAATCAATGGTTGGAACTTGGATTTTGGTTCTTGAATTTTGAAGAAAGCCGAATGGGCTTCATGAGAGGAAGAGAGAGTCTTTTGCTTGGCTTGCTTGGTCTCATCCTTGCAAAATGAATAATTTCTAGATATTTCTTTGGTTAACTATGGTATAGTTGATGGGTTAAGGATTGGTTAAGGGTTTGTTACCATGTGAGCAAGTGTTGGTGTCTTATGGTGCACATCTTTACTAACTAACTTGGTTTGTTTATAAAGATGCTAGTTACTTGCATTAATGGGATGTCTTAGATATTTTCTAGCATAATGCTACTTTATTAAAGGCACTAGGTCATGCATGATGCAATCAAGAGACATGTGTTGCCTTTTTGTGGTTGGATGACAAGATGAAGCTAATTGCTTGGTTTGATCTCTCATTGCTCTAGTTAGCATTGTAACTAGCTTGGTTTCTTTGATCTTATCTTGCATAAAGTGATTATGTCACCTTCCACTAGCTCAACATGCATCTTGACTCTCTGCTTGTTTCCTTATCCGGTTATCGCTCAATTCATTGATCGTTTGTAGGAATATCTCAAGGATTCCTAGTTAGGGTTTTACCGGAAACCTCTGTAATGATTTTGTTATAATTTCTATCTTTCATTAATATCCTCGAATTAATATTTATCAAATATTAAATATTAAATCCTTAATCTATCAGTGTCTAGGAAAATCTCGGAGAAAATAAAAGTGTTGTTTTTCAGAATCTGATAGTCTTTACATACACTTATTTTCCACTCGGATCACTAATACGAACTCAGAAATTCATTCCGGGTACTTCTATAAAGTGTCGTCTCATAATATTCTTATTTCCATCAAAAACACTATTCATCACTTATTCTCTTTTTAATCCTGGCACTTAGAAAATATCTTTGTGCTTCCTCGAGCATTCCTTAAATCTTTCATGGAACCTCCGATCCGTACTTGTAACCGATATCGATCTGGATGACATGAGGGTATCTATTTCTCTCTAGGGAATCTCATCTTAACTTTCTAGGAGATAGATTATTCTAATCTAAGTTATCACCCAATAGCATCCTTCAGGACATATAACCTTGGAATCTATATCCTTTCATTATTCATTCATTAAAACCAGTATTACATTGTAGTTGTAACCACTATTCACTCTAACATCAATACATAATAAAAAGTTTTAATTCCACCCAAAAATCTGGGTTCTTACAATGTTGATAGCCTACCATATTCCCAGGATGTTTATATAGTAATTTATTCAATCCATGCTGCTGCAATGCTGAGAGAGTTTGAATTCTAACATGTCAAGCTGTAGTTGTTTGTTTGATAAAGAAATAAATCTCAATTGTGTGTTTCTTTTATTTTCAAAATCTTTTATACATATATTGTGAGTGTGTGTTTAAATCGAATCAAGTTTAAATACTTGTGAGGTCCATTACGTTTCCAACACTTGTTTGGCTGTAAAGTTTACTAAATCTCTCTCCCCCCCTCTCTCTCTCTCTCTCTCTCCCCTCTCCCTCTCTCTCTCCCCTCTCACTCTCTCTCTCCATCTATCTATCTATCTATCTATCTCTCTCTCTCTCTCTCTCTCTCCCCTCTCACTCTCTCTCTCTCTCCTCCCCTCTCTCTGTCTCTCTCCCCCTCTCTCTCTCTCAGAGGTGCCAAACTTGTATGAATAAAGTACTTTATATAAAAAGTACAAAGGCAGATTCTGAATAACTACAAAGTATGCATTAAAAAGAGTTCTTAACATGTATCTATTATGGATATTCTACATTCACCTTTATCTCATTGAAAAACATTTATCTGAAAAGGTTATGTTTCTTGGTGTTACTGGTCTCCAACTTGATAGCCTCAGGTGTCATTGTCAGGCTCTTCCAGCTGGAAACTCTAACCCAAAGCGATCTAACCCGGTAACAGGATTTCATTGTATCTCTTTCTACATATGAAGAGTTACTAATTTCCTATTTTGCACTCTAGAGATACCGAATGGTCACTACGCCATAGATGGGCTATCGGAACATATTTTTCATGGATGTTGCTAGAATATGTTACCTTAGCATGTTACTTTGGACCTAATATAACATTTTGTTTTTTGTGTTACCTTAGCCACAAACGTGATGTTACCTTAGCTTTAAAGGGTTGTTAGCAACATAAAGGATATGTTACCTTAGATCATTAATAAACTCAATTTTGAATTTTTTAACCAAAAAATTATTTAATTATTTAAAAATCATATTTACTTTTATAATATTTGATTTTTAAAAAAGTAAGAGTTTATCAATTGAATGAGATTTTTTTTTCGAATATCAAGGTATTTAATTGTTATTATTTTTTAGGTTCTATTTATTTATTAAATGTAAAATGCATATTATAAAAATCAAAATAAAAAATCAAAAAAACAGAAAAGTAATTGTAAAAGCTAAAAAAATAATTATAAAAGCACGGTTCCCTGTGAAATGTTTTAACGGCATTTATCCCGCCTGTCTGAAATCTTTACACTTACACAAAATAAACCTCCCTATCTCGCGCTCTCTCTCACTCACTCTCTCTCTCTCTCTCCCTCCCTCCTTCTCTCATTCTCTCTCTCTCTCTCGCTCTCTCAGCTCTTTCTCTCATAAGCCTCTCTTTCCCTCTCGTTCTTCTCTAATTTTCTATCAAATTAGTAAACCTCTCCTAATTTGCTACAAATTAGACTGCTCAATTGAATATGGCTTTGGTTTAAGACTTCAAACTGGGGATTTTTCAAATTAGGGCTTTTTTGGATTAGGGGTTCATTGTTTTGAGTTTAATTGATTCAATTTTTGGTGAATTGGGGCTTCGATAAAGTGGATTTGGGGCGTCTTTAGTGGATTTGGGGCTTCAATTTGTAAGTATTACCTCCTTTCTTTCGGCTTCACTAATTAGGGATTCTCTCTTTGATTTCACGACTTGTTCAGTTGGGGCTTTCTCAGTCTTTATTTGGAGCTTGTTCAGTTTGGATTTAAGGCCTTTCGGACTTTCGGTTTGGATTTGGAGTTTGTTCAGTTTGGATTTAGGGCTTTTCAGTTTGGATTCAGGAGCTTTTTTCCATTTGTAGGTATTACCCTCTTTTCGATTTGAATTTGTAGATGTATATTATTTGTCCAAATTAAGTCATATAAAGATTTGATATGTGTGTTTCTATATATATAATGTTCTTGACATGTCTGTGTGTTGTGTTCGGTCGTATGTATACATTTTTGTGTTCTATGTCTATGTTTATTTTGTTGAAGAGTATTTGTGTTTTTTTAATGATGATGTATATTCGCGTAGCCCTAGGAGATTTTGGTTTGAGCTTTAGATGTGGTGAGTTGATCTGATATTAATGTGGTTTAATTGTGTAATGCAGAACGGTACCTTGGAAAAGGTTAAGAAGATCGTGGCTATGCTTAATGATGGCGCAGTGCCTTCCCCCGATGTTGTGGGTATTTTTAAAAGTTATGTACAGTGAGTGTATGTGGTTGGAAATGCTGTTATGTTTGTATTCTCGTCTATCTTTGGCTTTGCTCTTGCTGTTGACTCTAATGCAATGTTTTTCGAGCCATATCTCATTTTTACTTTGCAAGATCTAACTTCTCTGTTGAGCGTTGTTTTCCAGTTAATGCATTGGTACTAGTTCAATTTGTATAGTACTCTGTATGAAAATTGCTAGAGAAAGTTAAAGGACTTTCGAAACCATGCATGTGAATGTACCACTTTTAAGGGTTTAATTGGTGGTTAAATTAAGACTTTTTTGACGAACACTTACTAGCTGATGAAGTCCCTTTATATTTGTAGTATTCGGTTCTTATGAATTTTTTTTTGAAAAAACTAGATGAATGGAGGAATTTTGAGGATCGCATCAAAGATCCAAACTTGGATATCCTACAAAAGATATGGCTGAATTAACACGCCAATGGGTTTCATACAGGGGCCAAACACTTTCAAGAACAGGTATAGAAACAACTGTTTCGCATCATATTTTCTGGTATTTAGCATCAGGAAAGCTTTTAACTTTGACAGGAATTTAATATATATGTTTCAGTGAGAGGAATGATGTATTACAAGGAAGCTCTCGAACTTCAATGCTTCTTGGATTTTGCCATGGATAATGGTTAGTGTTTCTGTCAAAAGAAAACTTTGCGCTTACAGCCAATAAATGGTTTCACCTCTTCGTTTATCTAATGATTCCACGTGAACGTATATTTCCTAAACACTACTCATGTTATTGCAGCTATTTTCGGAGGCTATCGGACTATTTATATGAATGAACATAAAAATCTTACCTGCCAAAATTTGAACTTTGTAATGGAATCTTACTTGGATCCATTAGCGAAAGTTTTCATGTCATAGGAATTTACTGACTACTTTTGTGTAGTATGAAGAATCTAAAGTGTTATACCATTCAGCCTATTAGTTAGGCTGTGTCCATTTGGATTTAATGAAATCAGGTAAGAATGGAAGTAATTTTCATATAATTATTTGGTCACGTGTGTCAAGTATTTGTTCATTCATACATTCCATTGTCCAAGTTTTAACTAAGCTTCATTTTTGTTTGATTTCAAAGTAGATGGTCACTCCTTCCCATTGAAGTGGATACAATCTAGTTCTCTACCGCATATAGATCATAGTGAAACTTTATTAAAAACAATTCTGATTTCATTAATCCACAAACACATTGTTGTATTCCTGTGCTTTCTTTTCCAGATTTTATGTGTTGAATGCCTAAGAAGACCTTGAATGGGTCTTGTGGTCCTATCCTATAAAGAACTCAAGAAGAATCTGCTTGCTAAAAGATCTGCCTTTGATATGTTGAAGACTCAAAAAAGGCCTTTTTTATAAGGTAGAATCAAAAAAGGCCTTTTTTTATAAGATCTGCCTGTGATATAGTTTATGATGATGTTTTAGTGGCTACTTGACTAAAGATTTCCTATGCTTATTTTGATATTGTTGTGAAATTAGGTAATATATCGAATCAAAATATTCAAGTAGGGATCTTAAGCGGAGAAGGCGGCGATGAAACAAAAGGTATCTCGTATATTTTTAGAAAATATTAAAATTATGTTGTAACCAGGCTTTAGATTGAAACAAATTTATTTATTTTCGATCAGATATGCTAGTAATAGATGCGACCCCTCTTACACTTGGTATTGAAACTGTTGGCGACGTGATGACTAAGTTGGTTCCAAGAAATGCTGCTATACCGACCAAAAAGTCTCAGACTTTTACTACTTACCAGGATCAACATACTACTGTTTCCATCAAGGTACTTTAATCTTCCTACATTAGTATTGTATCCTGTGCTGCTTAGTACTACAAGCTACTGTATAATCTTTACATAGAGATATTGAACTATGCATTTATTCAGATTTCATGGTTGTTGTGTTTTGATTTAAACTTAAATGTTCTCCAGGTGTATGAGGGCGAAAGGAGCCTTACAAAAGATTGTAGGCTGCTTGGGACATTTGATCTAATTGGAATACCTCTAGCTCCAAGGTATCTACTTTGACCATTCATATATCTAAACAATAAATTGGTACATGCTCAATAACTACAAGAATACCTAATTAATCGCATAATAAGTTAACAATTATGTTGATGCTGATATGAAACCAGGTGAAAATGGCACAGTCGACGGTCAGGGTGCTCTCTGGTGGCAACAATTTCACAGGAAAAAGCTCGAATATACACGACCTTACCTTTTCGAGATCATGCATTCTGATAATATCAAGATTTCGAATCTTACATTTCTCAATTCCCCATCATGGAATGTTCATTCTGTTTATAGCAGGTAATTTACAGTTTTAAATCTCACTCGAAAAGTCAAATAAAACTTTCTTCCTAGTCACATATTCTTAATAATACATGCAGCAATATCATTATCCAAGGTATTACAATATTAGCACCAGTAACATCACCAAACACAGATGGAATAAATCCAGGTTAGTAGATTAACCTATTTCATTAACCTCAAGATCAACACATTTAGTTACTTAAATTCCTTACTTTTTAATGTCCATCTACAGATTCTTGCACAAATACAAGAATTGAGGACACATACATAGTCTCTGGAGATGATTGTATAGCATTTAAAAGTGGTTGGGATGAATATGGTATCTCATATGGTATACATAGTCTATGTTTTCTTTTAATCTTTAAACTGCCATTGTAATCACAAATGAACTGATTTAGTGATGCCATTTTGATGCAATTGATTTTATCTTTTGGAGCTGGGTATTGATCATATCTTGAGTATATATACCACTGCACAAAAAGCAGGGGATGAAGTAGTCAACCATCTCTAGTATTTTTTTGGAGATGCGATATGTTAGCAAAAATTGTAAAATACTTTAGGTGATCATGCATTACAACGGTTAGATATTTAGTTCATCATTGAGCATGCTTAGACCTGGTTCATGCTACATACACATACATATTGATATAAATAGATCATTGTTAAATTCACTATAAATAGCCAAATTTATTAATTTCAGTATGGGACATGCTACTATTTTTTTGCAAAGCCAGGATTAAGATATTTCATTTTTTCTTAATTTCTATTGTATGCTGACTGATTTATTAATTGTTTGATTACCTTAAAGTGCATGATATATGATTTGCTATCAAAATTATATATTTCTTGAAGTTGTTTAATCAGCTGAGACTGTAGAATATTCTTTCAAGTTGCTTAAACAGCTCAGAATGCATTACTTTCGGGAATCCATTGGTGCACATTTTTAAGTTACCCTGGACTTACTTAATGTGGATCAGCATTTAGTCAAGCCTAAGCACTAGAAGGGAAATTAGAGGCCATCTGCAGAAGGTAATATTTACCCTTATAACTTTGATACATTTTTTTGATATGTTTGTCTTAAGAAAGATGACAAGGGAAATTAGAGGCCATGTGAAGAAGGTTTCAAATACGCACTTGCTACTGGGAATTGGGAGAAGACAAATTCAGCTGGTACAAGAGCTGGTGTTTCACAGGTTTAATATTGTGTATTTTTTTAATTTATCCTTGTAATATGTTTGCGTTTGTTAGCACTGTTAGTTGTTTGTATGTGTAGATCTATCTATGCAATTTGATGTTCTTTAACGATTATTAGGTTCCTAAGTGTTAGTTTTGAGGTGAGCGCCTTAAGTTATGTGGATAAATGCTTTTTTTTACTACATATGTATTCTAAACATTTTTCCATCTATAGGAAATTACACCTGCTATAGTTTCCAGAGCCACATTGAACCTACGCTGAACCTTATGTTGCTAATCAGAGGTGAAGTCCCACGTTCTTTACTTCCTGTCATTACTTTTAGGGCACCATCAATTATGTATGGAGGAGTTCGTTTGCTTCACAAGCTTGAATTGCCAAGGAGCATATACAATCTATCGTAATGTATTATATAGTGGCTGGTGTGGATTATGAATTAGTAGGTGGATGTGCTTGTTTTGGATTATGAATTATGTAATATGTTGGATTTGGAATGAACAAGATATTTAATTTGGGATGCATAATATGTATGTGCAAATTTTTTCAAATTTTTCTGGAAAAGATGTTGCATTAGCTAATGAAAATGTTGCTAAATAAAAGCTAATGTAACAAAAAGAACGTTACACTAGATCAAACAATGTTGCCAATAAAAGTGGTTCAAACAGTGGAGCCAAAGGGTCCCACTGTGGGCCCCAATTTTTAAAAAAAATTGAATCTCTAAGATAACACATATATTAAGTTGCTGTAGACCTTATTTTTGTTAGTATAGCAAGCTACGGTAGGTAACATAAAACTGCATGTTACCTTAGGGATAAAAAATGTTACCATAGACACCTAAGGCAACATGCTGAGAGATATCACCATAAAAATGTTACCTTAGCTACTTTATGAGCCTAAGGTAACATATAATGTACTATTGTAACAATTTTTTTGTGTTACTTTAGGCTGTTTATGGTGTAGTGGGTAATACAGGGAATTATTTATCCGTGGATTCCTTAAGTATGTCACAAAGGTCTACAAATTGCCGAGACACCATGGTGTGTAGTTGCATCAAACAACAAGGGGGGCTGCTTAATCAGCTATTTCACAGAAACCGACGTCTACAAGGCCTTAGATTGATTAAGGCCATAAACATTATTTTCATATTCATCAGTCCCTCACAGCTTATAAATTGTCCAAAATTCCGACTGTACATTAATTGTTCTTTTCGCCAGTAAAATTTGTAGTAGTTTAGTCAGGTAATATATTCTCTACACTATCCGCACATAATGTTTTTTGGAAACCTGTGCCTTGCAAGGTTCATCGTTTTATTCTTCCCTACCACAAATATTATTTTTAACAATCAAATACAAATGAATTTACTCACGGTACTATCTAACATCCTCTAACAAATACCATATATATACATCATTTATCATAACAAATACATATTGAGACCCAATATGAATCATTACTAATTTGAATACCGCAGAGAATGTCTTTTGCAATATATATATATATATATATATATATATATATATATATATATATATATATATATATATATATATATATATATAGGCCTTTGCTCCATACAGAACACTCTTATATAACAAACAATAAAGAACACTATAAAATCATTTATTCCAATAGATCCATTGGCTCCGCCAGGGGCACCCAATACAAAAATTCTTATTTTTTTTAGGCTCTATCCATCCAGCAAAAAAAAAAATGAAAATTTACTGTTCATCGATGACGTCACTGATGACGTCATCATGACGTCACTGATGAAGAGTAAATTTTTTAATTTTTTTTTTGCTGGATGGATAGAGCCTAAAAAAATAAGAACTTTTTGTATTGGGTGGCCCCACCAGGGGCATTGGATCAATTAGATCTAAGGTGTTCTTTATTGTTTGTTATATAAGGTGTTTGTTATGGAGTCCAACCCTATATATATATGCATTAAGAGCATGGTTGTGTGCCTTGCACGGACTAACAATCTAGTTATAGATAATTTTGCATGTGCTTAATTCTGCAAAAATGAGAACATGTCCCTAGTATTTCTATCTTTCTCTAAAAAATCTGACACCCTCCTAACATACTCAAACTCTGGTCCAAAAAGATGACAAGCCGAGGCTGCTATATAAGTTAAAAGCTGCATATCACCTGCATGACATTGGAATAGATCAAGATAAAACAGGAATCAAAATGAAACGATTAATACAAGTCAAAAGCTACTTTGTAATAAATATAAACGTTCAGTCAACTTGTCTTTTCATCAAAATGAAGGCAAATAATTAGTTTGCACGTCTTAATTGCTAAATGTTTTGTACTTGATCTAAAAAGATTTTGTAAGATAGAATGTGGCAAGGGCTAAGGTAATCAAGTAAATGATACATACTGTCGTTCTAGGAGAAAAATTATGAACAGAAACCTGATTTAAATTCTGACGCGAGTATACTTTGGCTGAAGTGACGGGTTTTCCACCATCTGCACTTCTGCAGCACAATTTCCAGTCCTCACCCATTACACAGTTAGCAACTATATCTGGGTTCCTTTCAAAAATTTTAGATTGCCCCTGCAACATTTCAACATTACCAGATATTCTATCTTCTTAATTCACTCAGAGATAACTTCAGAAAGCAGGAAGCAAACACTTTCCAGATGCTGCACCCTGCATATAGTCAGTTTGCAAGGCTACCATCTTCAACAGTTTTTCAGCACTATAATCCGCTGCCATTTTGTAATCAGGAGCCCATCAGATTTTTTCAAAGTTCGCAAGTTCAAAAGTGAGGCTACTACAGAAAAAGATCCTGGCTCTTAACCATGTAGGTGATAAATTATCAGACTTGGACACTTCACTTTTTTTAATTTGTTAATAAATACATGCTAATAGGTAAAACAGAGACAATAAACTTTTGATAGACTTACGAAAAATAATTATGAATACAATTTCATATTTTTTAATTTTTACTATTAATAAACTAGTCAAAAGCTTTCACTGGAGTTAATTTTATAAAATCAAAACACTGGATTTTGCTAATCTACCATTTTTAAGTTGTGCATGTGCATACTTTGAAGCTTTTTTAGTGTGGCATAAACCAATGGAAAATGTAATATCGTATCAGATCAAGCACAAAATCAATTATTAGCAGACAAATCATACTATGTCGATGCAAGAAAAGAAGTCTTGTCAAGGTGTATGTACATGCAGGATCACTTTTTAGAGCATTCTCCAAACAGGTAGAAAGATAAATGTGGTGGTTGCTATCAAAATGATACAAGAGACTAGCCTTCAATCTGCACCCATCATATGTCAAGAAAAACATAGCTGGTTAATAAATTAATGTGCATAATAAAACAATATATTTGACTACATTTGGTGGCAAGTCTATGACATAGATGGCTACTTCTTAAGGTTTTAGAAGGACCGAACTAATCTGAGGCAGAAGCAATCAACCAAAAAAAAATAAAAAAATCTTTAAAAAATATTGAAAAACTAGATAATTTGTATTCTCAACATATATACTACGTAATTCACCTCATCTAGAACCAGAAGTCAATAACAGACAAATAAATACCACCGACCACAGAGGTCATTGTACAGATGACACAATTATTATGCTTGTATCTTTTATCTTTTACTAGCTTAAAACCCGTGCAATGCACGGATTTTTTTAATATATATTAATTTTTTTAATTATTTGAATTAAGTTTTTTAAAACATGATTTTTGGAGACTTAAATTTTAAAATGAGATTATATGATGATAATTATATAAATGTTATTCGTGATAATTCTAGAAAATGGGGAATTTTAGTTAAAAATTTAGAAAAGATGATGGATTTTAGTTGAAAACCCATGATATAATTGGAAAAATAGAGGATTTGGTTAGAGAAAATTAAAAAGGCAACATGTTTTAAGTGAAAAAGGTAATTGATTAGTTTATAGTAATTATAAGTTAATTATGTTATTTTATTAAATAAATTGCTTGTAATGTTTTTAGAATAAGAGAAATTATTGTTGCCCGTGATATTTCTAGGAAAAGAGGGATTTTAATTATAAAATATAGAAAAAAATGATATGTTTTAACTGAAAAAGTTAATCGATTAATTATTAGTATTATCGTATTACTATTTTATTTCATATAATAGAACTGCCCTTAATATACTTGAAAAATGAGATATTTTAGTGAGAGAAAATAGAAAAGAAAACGGGAAAATTAAAAAGGTGACATATTTTAGGTGAAAAAGGTAATTGATTAGTTTATACTAATTATAATTTAATTATGTTCAATTACTAATTAAAATTGTTCCTAGTGTTTTTTAGAAAATGAGAAATTAACGTTGTCCGTTATATTTCTAGAAAAAAAGGAAATTAATTAGAAAAATATAGAAAGATGATATGTTTTAGTTGAAAAGATAATCGATTAATTATTAGTATTGCAGTGCACGGGTTTTTTGTATTATGTTATAAATTTTATTTAATATTAAAATTATGTTTTTATATAATCATTATTTTAATAATTTTTTATTTTAATTTGTTATAATTTAATATACGCGTGTTTACAGATTATAATAATGTTTCCTTATTATAAACAACGTATATGATTTTTAGTATATTTTATTAATAATTGAAAATTTTGGTGTGATATTTTCGAGTATATATTAATGATTGTAAGATTTGTTGTAAATTAAAAAGGTAACGTGTTTTAATTAGAAATATTAATGATTGAAAAATATGATATAATTGATCTTTTTAGGTGTTTATAAAAGGTAATATCTTGAACTGAAAGTAAATATGAAAAATGCAATCGACTAATTACCATTTATTATATTATATTGTTATTTATTTTAGGTGTCACATTTTACTTGAAAATTATGGTGTGATATTTTCGGTTATATATTAATGATTGAAAGATTTATTTTAAATTAAAATGGTGATGTGTTTTAGTTCGAAAGAAAATATTAATGATCGAAAGATATGATATGATTCATGTTTTTACGTGTTTATAAAATGTAATATCTTCAACTAAAAGTAAATATGAAAAAGACAATCGACTAATTACCGTTAATTTTATTATATTAATGTGATATTTTCGGGTATATATTAATGATTGTAAGATTTGTTTTAAATTAAAAAGATAACGTGTTTTAGTTCGAAAGGACATATTAATGATGGAAAGATATGATACGATTGGTGTTTTTAGGTGTTTATAAAAGGTAATATCTTGACTACTTACCATTAATTATATTATGTTACTCCCTCCGTCCCAAAATACATGTCCCTTTTCAAAAATGAATTTGTCCCATTTTACATGTCCCTTTTCTCTTTTCAATACAAATTTAAGGTGATTTTCCAAAACTATCCCTACATTTATTGTATCTAAAATTTGACTTTTTTTCAAACTTAACACTATTCTCATTTTCCAATGTATTAATTAAGGGTATTAGTTGGAAAATATTATTTAACTAACCTTTACATACCTTTACCTTAATATGTGTGTTTTTTAGAAAAGGGACATGTATTTTGGGACGGAGGGAGTATTACTTATTTTAGATTGTAAGATTTGTTTTAAATTAAAAGGTAACGTCTTTTAGACTTTTAGTTCGAAAGAAAATATTAATGATGGAAATATATGATACAATTGATGTTTTAAGTTGTTTATAAAAGGTAGTATCTTGACTAATTATCATTAATTATATTATGTTATTACTTATTTTAGGTGTATTTTTTTTATAATGAAGGTTAAATAATTAAATTCACGAAGTACCAAAAATAAGTACCAAAAAATAGGTACCAAAAAATTGGTACCAAAATTTTAATGTTTCGACTTTTATATAATAGTATAGATTTGTTTTAAATTAAAAGGTAACCTGTTTTAGTTCGAAAGGAAATATTAATGATGGAAAGAAATAATACGATTTACTCCCTCCGTCCCTTTGAATTCTTTACATTTGCGGACCAGTTTCTGGCACGGATTTAAGGTGAATTTTAAGGATAGTTCTATAACTTATTTTTGATATTTTATTTTTTCTATAATAAATAGTTACATAATATAATTAATGGTAATTAGTCGATTGCCTTTTAGTTGAAGATATTACTTTTTATAAACACATAAAAACATCAATTGTATCATAACTTCAGATTATTAATATTTCCTTTCGAATTAAAACATGTTACCCTTTCTTGACAAAAAATATCAAAAATAAGTCATAGAGGAGTATGTTTTTAGGTGTTTATAAAAGGTAATATCTTGACTAATTACCATTAATTATATTATGTTATTACTTATTTTAGATTATAAGATTTGTTTTAAATTAAAAAGGTAACGTGTTTTAGACTTTTAGTTCAAAAGGAAATAGTAATGATGGAAAGATGTGATACGATTGATATTTTTAGTTGTTTATAAAATGTAGTATCTTGATTAATTACCATTAATTATATTATGTTATTACTTATTTTAGGTGTATTTATTTTTTTTATAATGAAGGGTAAGTAAGTAAATTCACGAAGTACCAAAAAATAGGTACCAAAAAACATGTACCAAAACTTTTAATGTTTCGGTTTTTATATAATAGTATAGATTTTATTAATAATGGAAAAATATGGTACGATATTTTCGGATATATATATTAATGATTGTAAGATTAGTTTTAAATAAAAAAGGAAACGTATTTTAATTCGAAAGGAAATATTAATGATTGGAAGATATGATAAAAGGTAACATCTTCAACTAAAAGTAAATATGAAAAAGGCAATCGACTACTTACCATTAATTATATTATGTTAATATTTATTTTAGGTGTTTTAATATATATTTTTCTTTATAATAAAGGGTAAATAAGTAAATTCATTAAGTACCAAAAAATAGGTACAAAAAAACTGGTACCAATTTATATAATCATTATTTTTTACATAATTTTTAATTTTAATTAATATAATTTAATATACACATGTTTACGGATTATACTAATGTTTCATTATTATAAACAAATTATATTTTTAATATATTTTATTAATAATTGAAAAATATTGTATGATATTTTTGGGTATATATTAATGATTGTAAGATTAGTTTTAAATCAAAAAGGAAACGTATTTTAATTCGAAAGGTAATATTAATGATTGGAAGATATGATAAAAGGTAACATCTTCAACTAAAAGTAAATATGAAAAAGGCAATGGACTAATTACCAATAATTATATTATGTTAAAATTTATTTTAGGTGTTTTAATATATATTTTTCTTTATAATTAAGGGTACATAAGTAAATTCACGAAGTACCAAAAAACAGGTACCAAAAAATTGGTACCAAAACTTTCAATGTTTCGGAATTTATATAATAGTATAGATATGTGTGTGTTTATGTAATTGTGAGCACACATACATTTGTACCTTTTTTAAAGAAAATATGTACTATCTTTTATATTTTTGTGTTGGTTTATATTTGTTTTAAGTGCATTTTATTAAAGTTTATTGTTGATTTTAGTTTTCTTAATTTAGATTTTTTTTAATTGTCGTTTGTTTTGCAGATTATATTTTGTTGAATTTTGGTATCATTTCTAATTGTGGCATGTTTTTTATTACTTTTTTAATATTTTATTTTACCATATATTTTTTAAAGAATTTTTTGATTTATAATTAAATATACTTTTATTTTGTAATCGATTTTTTTTAAATTATACTTTGAGATTTAGCCTAAAATATATTTTAATGTTTCATATTTTTTGGCGTATTTTTTTCTATTTATTAGAATATATATAATATACTTTATACATGTGGGAACTTATTGTAATTTAAAAAAAGTTTTTACTATTTTTTATATTTTTGTGTTGGTGTTTATTAATTTTAAGTGCATTATATTAAAGTTTATTGTTGACTTTAGTTTTATAAATTCGGATTTTTTTTATATTTTGTTAAATTTAATATGGTGTCATTTCTAATTATGACATTTTTTTATTACATTTTTAATATCTAGTTTAACCATATATTTTCTTTAAAAAATAGATTTAAAATTAAATTTAAATTCTAGTTTTTTAAAAAATTATTTTTTGAATTAAAATTCTAATGATATTTCATTATATATGAAGAATTAATTTGTGATTTATAAGTTTAGTGATACTATAACAATTTTTCCTATAACTTGAATTTATGTACCACCAAATTAAGCATATGAACCTCTTTATACCAATTGTATTATATATGCACGGATTATTTTACTAATCTTTTATAATAAATTTTTCATTATGATTTTTTTTGTCAAAAGTAGTGTTTATAATATTTTGAATTGCTTTTATAATTTTAATGTTAAAAAATTAATAATATGCATGTATTTAGTAATTATATATATACTAAAACTATTACGGAATTTTTTTTAACTTATAATAATAAATAATTAAGTTGACAATGAATATTTTATTAGTTTTATTCTTTACTAATTTACTTTAAATTTTATTGTTGATGAAATTTAATATTTTTATAACTTTTAAATTATTAAATTATTATAGGATTTTTTGTGGTTATTATATTTAGATACTCTATAAATTATTTTATTTTGAATTTTTGAATTTTTTTAAATTTATTTAAAACTTTAGTACCAGATCTATAATCTTTGCAAAATAATAAAATGTTAATTTATTGATTTGTGTTAACTTTTTTAGTATAAATTTTAAAAGCATGTTTGTCGTAAAATCTAAAAGCAAAATTTTATAATGACTTTTTTTTAATAATTAGGTTTTCTTGAAACACTTGTTTGTGGTAAGGTTTTTTTAAATTACATTTTAAAGTTCAGTCTAAAATATCTTTGTATTAATTTTAGTTAACAATAATTTTCTCAGCTTTAATTTTTTACCGTTTTATCATGTGTTATTATTATTATTTTTTGAACTTATCATGTGTTATTTTAGTGCATTATGTTATATATATATTCTCTATAAATTATTTTTTTGAATTTTCGGATTGTTTTTAATCTATTTACAACTTTAGTATCGAATCTAGATCTTTGCAAAATAATAAAATATTAATTTATTGATTTGTGTTGATTTGTTGGTATAAATTCTAAAAAGATGTTTGTTGTAAAACCTAAAATGATAAATTTTTATGACTTTTTTAATAAATAGGTTTTCTTGAAAAACTATTTTGTGATAAGGTATTTTTAATTATATTTTGAACTTTAGTCTAAAATATCTTTGTATTAATTTAATTAACAATAATTTTCACAACTTTGATTTTTTCCTGGTTTTATCATATGTTATTTTAGGGCATTTTCCTTTGATCTACTTATTTGTTAAATTAAAAAAATACCATTAACTGTAGCCCAACTCCTGACCCATTTATAATTTTAATGAACTTACCTTTTTAGCCCTGATGACCAGAGGACCACCTAAACTTCCTTACGCTAATTATATATAGGATATAATATAGAGGTCTAGGCATTTCAAACATATTAACTATTATCTCTTCTTTACCTCAAACTATATTTTTTTCTAAACTTTGAAAGTGATCACATTATATAATGTGATGTGTCTGGAATGAGAAACAAACTTTTCAACTTAATGTATAGCCTCCTTGACTTGATCTCCCATAAGCAGCATCTGGAAAACAAACTTTCTTTATAACTGAAAGTGTACGAAGAAACACCAGCTAAATATGTTTGCGTGTAGGTGGACACTAGGAAAACTATGAAATTTGCAACAAAATTAGTACATGCCATCCGTCCCTAATCAAATATCCTAATTGTATGTGTTTATATAATATAAGAATAATATAAAAATGACAACAATAGAAACATGACTGCTTTAAAAAATTTGAAAAATCTCCTATGTTTTACTTCCTGTACTAGCAGAGGAAACAAGGCCAGCTCCGTGGTTGGAGGTGTTGAATTAACTACAAGTCGTAAATGCTTCAGCGCACCCTTGTATGACTCATTGTGTACTTTTTTTTTGTAGTGAGAGAAATTCATCTGAATTTTTGATCGCGTAAAGAAACCTTGAAGGGAGCAACCATGGTTCCAGACCTTTATCAGAAAGCAAAGGTTGACACTTAAAAGAGAAACTTGGCATGGAGATGTCAGCTCTCCTGTTCATTATAGGAGAGTACCCAAAAAATGTGGAAGAGAAGATGAGTAGGGAAGCAACTGGAAGATCTGTCCTAATTACGGGTAAAACTCAAGTAATGCCAATGAAGAACTTTTCAGATGGACAAAAAGTCATGTGGTTTTTGCATGGTTAGCATGGAGGCAGCCCCAGATGTGGCTCCCAAATGAGCCAACTAACCATTTGGATTTTGAGGCTATAGACTCACTTGCTGAGGCATTGAAGGATTGGGATCTATGGTGGCTTGGTACTAAATCAGGCTGTGATCCCCATTTATCTGTGCAAACCAAACTTTAAAATTTACTTGATAGGCTTTAAAACATTAATGTATAAGCATTGGAAAGGTAGGTCAATTTATAAACCTTCAAAACAGTAATATATAAGCATTTGATCGACAGGTTCCTGTTTATTCTTACAGAAAAGCAATAGATATACCATTATAGTACTATACTACATTATTTGACCACGCATATTTTTAGTCAGCATGATTATAAACATATGCCATTTTTCACCATCAAGTATGTGTGGGACTCATTTGTACACAAAGTCCGATATCTTATTAATCAGGAAAAATGTATATTATAAACTTAGGCATATCTAATCTGTTTAGACCATTGGCAGCCCTATCAGGGGTAGTTCTTAGAGGCGTACACAGGAGCCTGTTTGTAAATTTATTTCCATTAATCATGGCTTCTGCACATCAACAGTATTTGTTCCTCATCAAAAGATAACAACACGTAAGGAACCAGTTCTTGTCGATTATGCATGGAATATGAAGTGTGGGTAACACATTGTAAAATATTTGTGACAACTGAGATTAGCCAGAAGTCACAATCTTATCAGGCTACTAACTAAGGATGACGTAAGGATTGTGATTCTGGAAACCAAATCCTCTTCCAAGGAATTTTTAATAAAATTACAACATTTAAGACTCTTTAGGATGTTGGAAGCGACAAGTATAGAATTTCATAGTTTGTATGGTGTCTATATCAGTTTAAGAGGGGATATAACCTAAAGGTCAATGGTTAAAAGTTGATAATGCATGTTTTTGTCAAATTCTTTCAATACGGATGTGTATTGAGCAGTAATCTCAAATTTTCCGAGATAACACCAAGGATCTTCTCTCCTTCAGATGTTGTCAGACATAAATGATGCATGAAATTCGATAGAAAGTCTCATATGCATAGCTCTATGACACATCCTAAATGCCTATCATCAAACACGTGCTAATTTATAACATAATCTACTGTCAACTGATTTTAAATATTTTTACAATGTAAGAAATACGATGAGAGGTTATATGGAGGAACACATTCAAACCTCTATTTTAGTACCAATCTTTCCATCATCGCTTGCAGGCATGCCCGCACAGTTACTCTTAACTATTAAACATTCTGCAAAAGCACTCCTCACATCACTCACCAAATGGAATATTCTCCATTCTTAGTTTGATGAGAAGAGCAATATATATAGTCTGACTCTACATAAGGAACTGTAGGGAAAAAGAGTTTATGCATGCACATACGTCAAGATAAGATGTAAGATAAGGGTGATAAAATTTACAAAGAACAATTTGCGGCATGTACTTGCAGCAACATGAAGATGAAATCCTAGTAAGTAAACATTTGTATTATACATAGAGAGGCATTAAAAGAAAAAAACACAATCATGTAAAAAAGGTTCAATAAAAATTATTTAAAACCCATGGTTATTGTCATCATAAATTGCAGAAATAAAACATCAACATCGTCATCATTTTCCTTCACATGTCAAATTTAAAACAACTGTCTCCACCGCTCTTTCCACAAAGACAAGAACGTTTATCTAGTTTAATCTTAACAGACAATGAACGATTACAAGAATCATCTATTTTGATTTTGATAGGTGAGGAAGAACAACTATCTAACTCGATCTTGACAGGCGATGAACGATGACAAGAATCTACTTTGATCTGGACAGGTGTTGAGGAACGGCAAGAAAACTTATCATCTAGTTCGTTTCTAGAAGAAGAATTAAAAAATCTTCTCGGCTTCTTTACTCCTCCTCTGGCTGGAGCAGTGATCCCAGAAAGCCTCTTCAGCATAAGTGGCTCCCGACGTGGCGTGCTCGATTTATAAGCTTTTTGTTTTACACGCCCCATTTGTGATGATTTACACACAAAATTGTGTTGGTTATAAGCTCATATGACACCAGTGTTTTTATAGTCTACAAACAAATGGGTAAAATATAATCCCAAGAATTTGATCCCAGCTTTCTGTGCCCTAATTTCAGCCAGAAAAGTTGCACGTAAAGAAATAAAATACACTACTATGGTACTACTACATATGATGGAAAGTTAATAACATTTTGGATTGATATATTTTGCCCACAAATTATAACCAATCAGTCTTCAATTAAATGATCTCAAATGTATCATGGCTTAATATATGTCCTCGTCAAATTGGTACATTTTAAAAATATATTTGTTTTACTACGTACAACATTAATTAATTTATAACTAGGGAATCATGTGCGTATCTTCTAAAAAATTTATTTTTAAGATTATTTTAAATTTAAAATATAATAAAAATGTTATATTAATTTTATTAGTAATAAACATTGATTTTTATTTATAACATGTAATAATTGTGTGTATAAATTTAGAGAAAACTGGGCCTGAGGACGACCTCAGGGATCTCCCCTGAGGTTATAAGAATATTGCTTATAAAATAAGGGGCCCCGCAGGGGTAGTTTTGTAAATCTAAATTTTTTATCAGTAATTTACACAAGTGTCCTTAAAATTTGTATTGATTTGTTATATCCTCAGGGTTCTAACCTGAGGTCATCCTCAGGCACATGAAACCCATAAATTTATCTGCTTTTGACAATAAATATGATGATAAATTTAGTAGTAAAATATCATAAAAATATAGATAAGTATGAGTTGACATTCTATTAGTTTGAAGTATGAGTTGTGTATATAATAGGTTATTATGATTTTTGACGATACGCACATAATTCCGAGCCAGGATCCTCTGTCCCCTTCACTGTGTCCCTTATACAAAATGGGTGCCCCTGGCGGGGCCCATTATAAGATAAATGGAAATAAAATATTTTATTTCCATTTTCCTTACAATGAGCCCCGCCAGGGCACTCATTTTGTATAGGGGACACAGAAGGGGACACAATGAAGGAGACAGAGGATCCTCACCCCTAGTTAATGCGGGTGCGGAGTGATATATAATAATCATATGCGTGCCAATTCAGAACATAATTCAGATGCGTGCCCCCTCCATAAATCGAACAGAATTTTTAACGTAAAAAATCGTCAATTTTTTCTCTTTTTTGTTCCTACGTAGTTTAAATTGGGAAAAAATTGTCAAATCGTCACTAAATTAAAGATTATTTTGTTAATTTCATGTGGGCTGTAAATTCATCCAAATCTGATTTATAGATCTTAATATAAAGTTAAAAAAGTAAATATAAACTTTTTTTAATATTAATAAAAAATAAGTAATTATATGTTTACAATATTTATTTATTTCTTGAAAAAAAAGGTTTATTTCATTCTAACAAGTGTAAATAAGGGTGGTTCGTACAGGTAGTGCTCCTGGGCCCAATGAAACCAGGGCCCAAACAAAAAGTTATTCTTACCGAGGCATAGAGGGTAATATAGGATTTTGAGTTTACAGAGTCCAACAAATAACAAATTTATCAGAACTAGCATTTTACCCGTGCTACGCACTGAAAACACAATTTTAATATTCAAAATAGTTAAAAAAAATATAGTGTGTCAAAAAATAAATTATTCTGTTATATTTTGCTTTGAGAGTAACGAATTCGATATGCATCTCAAGAAATTTTCTCAAATTATGTGTAATTGTATGGACGCGTGTTAAAAGATTTTGAAAAATTGTGTATATAAAAAAAAGATTAATATCAAAACACATTCATTTGATAAATAATAAAATTTACATGAGATATATTTCAATTTTCTTATTCCCTTTTGTTTTTTTCTCGAGTAATTTAACGACATTTTATGCTATTTTTACAGAAAGTTCGGTTCAATATAATCATGTTTTGAGGATCAGGCGTAGAGAACAATAAAAACACAATTATTGTTATTAGAAAAATAAATCAAATACATATTTTTCATTCTATAAATCCAAAAATATCCCAAAAAGTGAGTTGTCATATTTGATTGGTTAGCATTCTACCCGTGCTACGCCCCTCTTTATTGTTTTTTTCTTAATTTTATTTTTCATTTGATTTCTCTCATTTTCGAGAATCTTTCAACCAAGTTCATCAATTTTTTATCCTTATTTTAAGTTTTGTTATTTTGAAAATTTGATATATTTAAATGTGCAGTACAATGGGTTTCTATAATTTTAATTATATTAATATTCAAAATATTTGCATGGATCGCGATCAATTTTTCGAATAGATATAAAAAATTCACAAACACTTATTTCTAACGATCGTTATAAATCATTAGATTTTCTCTCAAAAAACGATTGCATGTTTCAGTGATATGATAATGGATCACTACTGTGCAAGACCCATTAAACGAACGTAATTATGATAAAGGAAAATTTTCATCTAATCTAGTTTCCTTTGTGTTTGTTCCATATCATTTTTACAAATTTTATGTTCTTTTATTAGTGAATTGATTTATTATATAGAAAAATAAACATTATCAATTAACCAAACAAATCCAATATATCCCACTTTTTGAGTAAGATATGACTGTTAGAGTTTATGGTGATTGCCATCAGCTTGTTTTTAATGACAACTTAAAATGTATATTCAGCTTGGGAGTTTATATGTTGAATTTTTTATTCTTTTTTATCAGTATATGGTATATTAAACTTCATAGCGAGACACAGTAGTTCAATAGCTGACCGTATTTGGGGAGGGGAAAATGTCCACTCTGATTTGATTCTTGTACTGTTAAACGATTTGAAAGTTGAATGTCTAATACTATTTGAGAGTCTATTCAGTATCTTGAATAATTCAAATATATCGTCAAGTCAATTTATTTGTCCCATTAATTCTTGCATAACTAAAAAATACTGATAAGTAAAATGTTAATGATATTGGTTTAAAATTCATTTTTTAATATTTTAATTGGTTGAATTTAATGTTTTTATAATTGATTAATTTAAAAGTTTATATTAATTAAATTTTGAAGGTGTATTTGGAATAGTGTAGTAAATATTTTTAAAATTTTAAAATATTTAATTGAATAAGAGTGGATTTATTCAAATTTGTTTGCAACTTATGATTGTTGGTCGAGTGTTTGAGATATTAAAATATTATATTTTATAATATAAATAAAATAGACCCATGCATTAAAATAATATATTTGTGTTAAAAATAATTAATAAATACGCAATTTTGGAAAATAGCTCTATACGTAGAGAGTGGCGCAAAGAACAGATGTGCTAGTATTTAATAATATTATTGTGATTACTTTTTATAATTAATTTAATTTTAGTGGAAAATTCATCTTGCGAAAATCGTTTAATATAATAGATATTTGTATAATCCTAATTGATTTCAATTTAATATATTAATTTATTATAAATATTTTTAATATTAAAAAAATATGTAATATATGGATTTGTTAAATAAAGTCATTACTAACCTCCGGGATTTCAGCAACAGCCCCAGGCAAATGCGGGGCAATCTTCTAATGAAAAATCAGAATTGGAGGAGTTGAGGATGATGGTTAAAAGACAGGTAGTTTCTCTCAAGACCTTGGAGAACCAGATGGGACAGCTTGTATGTGCTTTACTTAGTAGGCAACAAGGAACTCTTCGTAGTGATACATAGACTAATCCAGGCATGAGGGATGACAAAGAACAGGTGAAAGCAGTGACTTTGCGATCGGGAAAGGTTACATCAGATCCTAAGTCAGCCGCTAAGGAAGATGAAGAAGTGCAGAATCAACAAGTTGAAAAATTTGCAGTGCCCGAAATTGAGAAATCTGACTTGGGAGCTGATCAGCAAGATGGTGAATTAGAGAAGAGCAAGGAACCTGTTGAAAAAGCTTCGGAGCAGTCTACAAAGAATACTCAGATTTAACCTCCTCCTCCATATCCTAGAAGACTCCAGAAGCAGAATTTGGATAAGAAGTTTGCCAAGTTCTTAGAGGTGTTCAAGAAGTTGCAGATTAACATCCCTTTTGCGGAAGCTCTTGAACAGATGCCGAGCTATTCCAAGTTCATGAAGGGTATTCTCTCTCGTAAATTGAAGCTCGAGGAATTAGAGACCGTTGCTCTAACGGAAGAATGCAGTGCTGTTCTGCAACAGAAATTGCCTCCAAAACTAAAGGATCCTGGTAGCTTTACTATTCTATGAACTATTGATAATTTGTCTTTTGAGAAGTGTTTGTGTGACTTGGGAGCTAGCATCAATCTCATGCCCTTGTCAGTTTTCATGCAACTTGGGTTACCGGATCCGAAGCCTACCAACATCTCTTTGCAGTTGGCTGATAGATCAATTACATATCCTAGAGGCGTAGTGGAGGATGTTTTGGTGAAAGTTGATAAGCTCATCTTCCCTGCTGATTTTGTTATCCTGGATTTTGAAGAGGATAAGAAGATTCCCATAATCTTGGGAAGACCATTCTTGGCTACAAGTAGGACCTTGATTGATGTGTAGAAGGGGGAACTCACCATGAGGGTGCAAGACCAGAATGTCACTTTTAATGTGTTCAATGCGATGAAATTTCCCACAGATGAAGAAGAATGCTTTAAGGTGGATTTGGTTGATTCTGCAGTCACTACGGAGATTGAGCAATTGCTAAAGTTAGATTCTTTGGAGAGAGTTTAGTCGGGGACTCTGATTTTAAAGATGAAGAAGTAGCCGAGCAAATTTAGCAGCTAAATTCAGCTCCTTGGAAAAAGAGATTTGACATGCCTTTTGAATATCTTGGATTAGCGGAGCTTAAGAACTCTGAGGGGCATCTTAAACCATCTATTGAGGAAGCTCCTATACTTGAACTCAAACCATTGCTCGAACATTAGAGGTATGCGTTTCTAGGTGATGTATCTACGTTACCTGTTATTATTGCTTCTAACTTGTCAGGTAGCGAGGAAGAAAAGCTTTTGCGAATTTTGAGAAAGTTCAAATCGACAACTGGTTGGACTATAGCAGACATCAAGGGAATCAGCCCTTCTTATTGCATGCACAAAATTCTGCTAGAGGAAGGAGCTAAGCCTATTGTTAAGCATCAGCGGAGACTTAATCCGATTATGAAAGAGGTGGTGAAAAAGGAAATTCTAAAGTGGTTAGATGCAGGTATTATCTATCCTATATCCGACAGTTCTTGGGTGAAACCTGTGCAGTGTGTGCCTAAGAAAGGAGGCATGACAGTTGTTGCTAATGAGAAGAATGAGCTCATTCCTACTCGGATAGTCACGGGGTGGAGAGTTTGCATGGACTATCGGAAGTTGAACAAAGCCACAGAAAAGATCACTTTCCTCTTCCATTCATTGATCAGATGTTAGACATATTGGCGGGGCACGAGTATTATTGCCTTCTTTATGGTTATTCGGGCTATAATCAGATTTGCATTGCTCTGGAAGATCAAGAGAAGACCACATTCACATGTCCTTTTGGCACCTTTGCTTTTCGACGAGTTTCTTTCGGACTTTGTGGTGCTCCTGCCACTTTTAAAAGGTGTATGATGGCTATTTTCTCGGACATGATTGGCACGAATGTGGAGGTTTTTATGGATGACTTCTCAGTTTTTGGTACTTCGTATGATGAGTGCTTACATAATCTTGGCTTGGTATTGAAGCGGTGTGTGGAGAAGAATTTGGTACTTAATTGGGAAAAGTGTCACTTCATGGTGCAAGAAGGAATCATTCTTGGGCACAAGGTATCTAGAAAGGGGCTTGATGTGGATAAGGCTAAGGTGGAGACTATTGGGAATCTTCCTCCACCTATATCTGTTAAAGGAATTCGCAGTTTTCTTGGTCATGCGGGGTTCTATCGGCGATTCATTCAAGACTTCTCGAAAATCTCTAAACCTTTGTGTAACTTGTTGGAGAAGGATGTTTCTTTCAAGTTTGATGAAGAATGCTTAGCAGCTTTTGAGTTGTTAAAAAAGAAGTTGACTACAGCACCTATCATTACCGCACCAAATTAGGAAGAATCATTCGAGTTGATGTGTGATGCAAGTGACTTTGCTGTTAGAGTCGCGCTTGGTCAAAGGAAGAGCAACATATTTCATGTGGTTTACTATGCTAGTAAAACCCTCAATGAGGCACAACTAAACTACACCACTACGGAGAAAGAGCTTCTAGCAGTTGTCTATGCTTTTGAGAAATTCAGATCTTATTTGCTTGGGACGAAGGTGATTGTTTATACGGATCATGCAGCCATTCGATATCTGATTTTGAAGAAGGATTCAAAGCCTAGATTGATTCTTTTGGTTTTTTGCTTCAAGAGTTTGATTTGGAGATCAAGGATAGGAAAGGTGTAGAAAATCAAGTAGCGGATCATCTATCACGCTTGGAGGACCACGGTAAGGATTCGCATGACAAATCTCTTATTAATGAATCTTTTCCCGATGAGTAGCTTTTTGGAGTGCGAGATGAAGATCCATTGTAACACCCCTAGACCCGGGGTCGGAGATCCAGGCTGTTACTCTGTCCTTAATTCCCATTTTAACAAATATTACTCTTAATCTTTATTTTAACATGATGTGACCCCTCATTCAAACATATCATTTACAGATTATAGGCTCAGAGACGAGATTAAAACATTACTAAGTTATTACAACCATCTTGAAATAGTTATTACAACCCCAAATTGTCTTTATCTTAAAAGTGCAACTTAAAAAGGAATTACCATATAAGACGGCACTTGAGTCCAAAAGAGGTTTGGTTTTCAGAAACTTACACAAGTCATGCTTGTAAATAAACCTAACCAACCTAAGCTATAACCCTATCCAACTTAGTCTGCTCACCTGAGGTAATGCTACTGGATGCGGCCTCGGTACCTGTCTTGTAACCAACCTCCTAAACTGTTGACCGGTTAGCACGCTTTTGCGGAGGGTTTGCCTGGTTCTTGCCATGTTTATCTGTTGTTGTGTGGTAGTATATATAAAAGAAAAGCAAGAGTGAACAATACAGCTCAGCCATATAATAATAGTTTTCAAAGTACTTTTGTTAACGTAAACCATATGACATATTGTATACTGATATTGTATCATCATTAAATATTTTCATTCTTTATCCAGAAATATAACGAAGAATTTATGAGGTAATTTGAATAGTTCATCACTCTGTCAACACTATCGGTAACTGAGCACTTAGGCTTTCATTACAGTGTTGCAATACAATTCCAATTGGAAGAATGGGATTATGCTGGAGCCTCTTCCACGATATCTGGTGATCAACCAATATACCGCGCCTCTGCTTCTCTACTAGTAGAAGGATGACGTTCCCTTATCGGGTTGCACCCTGACCGCATATGGGCCTTATTATTTGGATTACTTCCGAAGGCGATGTCCCCTCTTCCTCCAATCCCTTAGAGAATTCTATGCATCGTAGGAACAGAATTTTAAATCAGTTTCCCCCAAGCACAAAGCTTAACGACTGGTTTGATAATCATTACTAACTTTACTTCCATGAGTAATTGAGAAAGTAACTCTGATGTATGGGTTGACTTTAGTCAACAGATTTCGATTACTACGAATCACTTCATCAAACATAACTTGGGAGTTGGTCGGAGTTTTGAATGTTTAGTCAAACTTGAGCCCCTCCTTACTAGGTAGGGTGCATTTCTTATTAGTAGCAAAGGGAGAAAATAATTAATACTAGCTCCTGAAACCTTGGGTTCCCGAGTTTTGATAAGTTGAGTGAAATAGCGATACTTTTTCGATGAGTGAATCTATAGTCCATGAAGAAATGGGAACCCGTCCTATTTTTAAATACTTTTCCGACGATCAGAAAATATTTAAAATACTTTTTAAAGTTTTTAAATAACTTTTAAAATAAATAATATGATTTTTAAATCATCCTGGAATATTTAATAAATTTTTAAATAATATTTATTAAATAAATAATCAGCTTAGAATATTTAATAAATATTTAAATAATATTTATTAAATAAATAAACCTTCAGACTATTCCCAATATGAAAATAATATTCAAATTATTAATAAAAATTCAAATAATATTTATTAATATCATCAAAGAAATTTTAATCCGAAAATATCCAATTATATTTTTTGGAATATTTTAAAAATATACGTCATATAACCCTTCCGGGTTTTATGTCCTTATCCGGACGAAATATCTCCGACTCCCTTATTAAGAAAAGGTATTATCATACTCGACTGGAAATTTGTAACACATCATCGTATACATATATATACAAGAGTCTATGCATACGTACATACTTAACAGGTTTATAAATCCCTGTAAATAACCATACATCATATGCTGATTCGCAAAAATACTATCAAGCAGTTCATAGCATTTATACCACAACAACAACAGTTTGAAAATACTTGAAATACAAGTTTCGAAAACTTGTCTGATAGTGTCGGAATAGTCTGGGCTCAGTCTCTAGTGTGATGATCTATAACAACCAATAAGGTTCGGTTAGTTCATTAAACTATCCCGTCGAACCAACTATTCATATAAAGGCACAACTTCGTAATGATACCTCCTTACTACACGTTTGGCTTATTATAAGCCCATGATATCCTTTAACCACTTTTGATAATTAATGGTCTCATAACGACTTTCGTTAAATGTCATTTTCAACGAAACTAAAGTTCGTCTTAATTCGTCCCCTAAAAGGGTTTTTCACTTGCGCAACTATGATTCGAAAAATTCTATAAAATTGAAAAATAAACTTTTTCATGAAATTCTTTTTCTCACTTCTTCTTAACTGTCCAGAGGATTTTTCATCCAAATTTCATAATTAAGAACATCTTTTTGCTAGCTCAATTGTTGCTCTAAAAATAGCTTCCTTCTGCAGTGGTTTCTCATGCGCATTCTTGACTTAAACATTTCTATAAAATCGAAATATTCATATTTTGACTCCAAATTTTTATGGGATCTTTAACACTGACCAGATTAATGCTCATAAAAGTTTCATAAACAAAGACCATTTTTAAAAGGTTCGTTTGGCTTTGTAAAGTAAGTCCATCTTAACGATTCGTCCGTTTTAACCGGTTTCACTAAAACGAGCATATCTCATAAACCGTAAATCGTAATCACATGATCTTGGTGTCAAAACAAACTATAAAACAATTCCTACTGGTTTATGGCCAAAAACTTTCCAAGAAAACACTTGTGTAATTCATCATTATCCACATAATTAACGGGTTAATTGGCTAATACATAACTGAACTCGGGCCTAACTTGCAGTTGGGTAACTGAACTCAAAAAGCTTGCAAATAGGTAAGTACACTAATAATTTATTGCGATTGAACCACCGAACACGAGTAAACTTGCAGCGCCGTTAACTCGCGTTGACTTTTGACGGCGCCCCATTATCTCTTGCCACGTCTGAATCCATGTCAGTATTTTAACTTAAAATTAAATCAAAAATAACAAAAACCCATTACTACTGACCCGATAATAACCCATATATTAACCCTAATTTAAACCCCAATTACATAATCCCCAATTATACACACACCTTTACACAAAAATTCTCCAGAGATGAAACCACCGGCGACGAAAGTTAAAAATCCTCCTTCGAGCAATGTTAATGAAGAACCAATGTAAGTTCTTAATTTTACTCTTTCATTCTTAATTCTACTCTTGACGTTTTTTATTGCGGTTTTACAAATTCAAAATCTTGATCGAAGAACTTCATTTTTTGCAGGCAAAACTTGTATAAAGTGATTGTACGTTACGGGGGCAAATTTAAACACCATCCCGTCTTCAAATACACCTCTAACAAGGAGAAGATCTTAGAAGGGATTGACCTCGAAGCATTCAGTGTTCCCCATTTGAAGGTATGTTTAGGAGAATTGAAGATATTTAACGAGTTCGATTCTTTGTATTACAAACGTGAATCTGGTATTAGATTGTTGACTAGAGAAACAAAGGCTGAATGGATTAAGTTCAGTCAATCTGCATGTGATAATACTGTAAATTTATTTGTGTATCATCAAACACCAATTGATTGGGATGATGGTGGGATTAATCCTCTTACTGGGGCTGGGATTGGGGATGATTACAGAGTACTATGAATAGAATGAAGGGGTAAGTATGTTGACATCAGGGTAGATGTAGACAAAAGTACTCTGTTAGATATTGTCTTAACTTATGAGGATGAAGCTAAGAAACAGGGTATCAAGTTGGATTACCATTTTCCAACCTTTGCTTATGTGTTTGAAATGACACACCATAAGCTGTTAGTAGATAGTGATCTAATGACCATGTTCCAAAGATTGTCTGGCAAAACTTTGATACCTATATGGGTAGGGACAACCATGACACCAAATACATTGTACAAACTTGTCTTAAATCTTAAAAAAGAAAATGAAAGCAAGCAAGCTGTTGTGGATGAAAATGAGGTTGATGATGATATTTTAGATGAGAATCAGGTTGATGATGATATTTTAGATGAAAATCAAGTAGATGAGAATCTGAGGGATGAGAATATGGGGGATGAGAATCTGGTGGATGAGAATGTGGTTGATGATGCTTTTTTAGATGATGATGACTTTAGTTGCAGTGATGAAGAATTTGTTGAGATTAGGAAAAGAATTAAAATCGAAAGATTAAGGATGATTGAGTATGAAAAAGAAGATGAAATTTTGCATGGTTCTGGTTCTGAGTCTTATACTTCTGACTGTAGTGGTTCTTTTGATGGGTTTAGTGATGAGGAAAGTGATGAAAAAGTGTGTTATGCAACACCTTCTCAGCAGAAGAAAGGTAAAAGAGTGAGAAATTCTTTTAATCCCAAATCAACTGTCAAAGAAATTAAGTGGGAAGTAGGACTTGTTTTTGCTAGTAAAGGTGAATTTAAAGATGCTGTTAGGTTATGTTCTATGGAAACAGGTAGGTCCTACAATTATGTAGTGGATGATTTAAAAAGAATGCAAGTGGGGTGTGCTAAAGGTTGTCCCTTTAAGATGTGGGTCACCTATATTGAACCTACCAACAGTTGGCAAATAAAGACTTTATTAAATGAGCACAACTGTGTATGGAACTACAACAACAAGCTAGTTACTGTTAAGTGGCGTGCTAGCAAATATGGGGATAAAATCAGAAAAAATCCCAACTGGAAGCTCACTAGTACAGACTGGACCTATAGCGTCGGTCAAATGGACCTATAGCGTCGGTCAAATGGCGTAGTATATGCAGGCGACGCTATAGGTATGTGCCTATAGCGTCAGTTAAAATGGCGACGCTGAAGCATACTTTAGGCGTCGGTCATTTAAATGACCGACGCTATAGGTTAATTTTTTTTTAAAAAAAGCCTATAGCGTCGCCCTTTCAAATGACCGACGCTATAGGTATAGCTTATAGCGTCGCCCTTTCAAATGACCGACGCTATAGATATAGCTTATAGCGTCGCCTTTTCAAATGACCGACACTATAGGTTTTTTTAAAAAAAATCCTATAGCGTCGCCCTTTCAAATGACCGACGCTATAGGTCAATTTTTTTTAAAAAAAAATAATTTTAAAATTGGAACCTATTTTTTTTGTTTTTTTTGGTCAGAAAATTGGAACCTTTTTTATTAATTAATACTTTTATATACACTGATACAACCACATCAACAAACATGAACTACAAAAAATAAAAATTATAACAAAAATTTTGATTAAAATAAATTTAAATTAAAGAATTTATGCTAGCATACAAAAAAATACATTAATGTTGAAAATGCTAAAAAAAATCTTTCTAATTTGATTTACAAAATCAAGTTCTTCAATTTTACAAAAATTCTTTCTTATTTAACTCTGACTTGCTTTCCTGGACTCCTTTGCAGTTGCAATGGCATCCTTAGTAGCACTAGCAGAGCAGCTGCAGCTTTTGCTTGGCGCTCCTCTTCTTCAACTGCACCTCATACTTTTTCAAGAAACTTATCAAAGGAAGGGAACTCAAGATTATCACAAGTCTAATGCCTTACTTCTCTTCAGTAATAACATGCACAGTCAAATTAATAATGGTTAATTTGAACAAGTTAATTCCTCACCAGTACCACTTTACTAAAACAAAGTTTATGGTGAAGCATATACTAAAACAAAATTTACTTAAGGAGGATATCAGGAAAATGTATTTCCGTTTCAAATCATTATGTCCTATGCATCCAAAAGTGGAAAATCTGGATTACCAGTATACCATTTCATTTCCGTTTAAAATAATATTTCAGGAGAATAGCGATGTCGTATGCCGTACTGAACATTATTCGCACAAATTCAAGGTTTCCACCTTGGTAATTATCTAGAATTTAGCATGATCAATTTCTGATCAAAATTATCAGAACGAAAAAAGTTCCAAACAACTGTAACAAGTTTACATTTTCAGATATATAACTTACATTGTTTTAGAGCTGACCAGGCTGCCATGGCTGCATTCTTTTCAGCCTGTTTCTTGTTCTTTGGTGTTCACCAGTAAATGTTACACCTGCCAGCTCTACTGTGCATGTAAATATAGGCAAATGTCCAAGACCAGACCTAGAGGTTTTGTATGTCGGCAATGATGCTCCTACTCTCTAGCTGATTTAAAAAACTACCTTATTTATGATGACGACAATTGGAAGACGCTCTTGAATTGCATGATGAATAGCCCTCTCAGTGTTAACCTGTAAAGAACTATATGTCAGGCATTAATTAACAAAGGTTTCAAATTACCTTGTTATATTATTGACATATAGCAAATTTAAACTGACGGCAATGAATCACTAGCTGATTTAAAAAACTACCTTGTTTATGATGACGACAATTGGAAGACGCTCTTGAATTGCATGACGAATAGCCCTCTCAGTGTTAACCTATAAAGAACTATATGTCAGACATTAATTAAGGATCCGAATACGTCTGTCAGAATACTAAAAAATGGAACCACCCTGGACAGCAGTCAAATCACAATAAATAGTCCAAAAGCACTCCACCACTGCATTTGGTTATTCACAAACTTAAAGGCTTAGCATAAGTAGAGCATAACAGGTACTCATGTTGTGCAACTCATGCATACGTGCTGCCAGTGACTGTATTGTAAATATTAGAAAGGTATGTAAAAGGTAAAACAAAATAAAACTTCCTGAACAGCGTCTCTTTCACAAGTCAACTACAACTGAGAACAATTGCTTTTATCCATCGAGCTACTTGAATTTTATTGAAACTTCAATGTGAAAAGGCTCAATTATTGTTTTCTGTATAACTTCTTGATTCCCTGTACAAATAATTACGCTATAACTAATTTTACTAGATTCTTATGATAGAAGCTCTATGATGTGGTTCAAGTATAGAGTGGGCACAAAAACAACTACAACGCATATCATGTGGTCACCACTAGAAGTTCAGATTTAATAAAGAACGATGATCGCTACTTCTATAAAAAGATGCAAAATTATATATGCTTTAAATAGATGCCAAATTATACTCCCTCCGTCCCTAATTAGTTGTCCAGTTTCTATTTTTGTTGGTCAAATTGACCCAAATTTGACTGAAATTTATATATATTATATAATGAAAAATATTTAAAAAACGTATACCATTGTAAACTACTTCTAATCTATTTTAATATGTGATTTTCAGTTTTTTAAAATAATAAACGGATTAATTTTAATCTTCGGTCAAAAGTTAGTCAATTTGACCACTGAAAAGTCAAACTGGACAACTAATTAGGGACAGAGGGAGTAAAAAATAACAGGTCAAGGCAACATTATTCATTAAAACAGAGCAACAAAGATTAGTGATTAAGCTCCGAATTAAAAGAAAAACCATGAATGGCATGTACTAGTATATCTTTTCACACAAAGAAACAGGTTGCATATATAACGCCCTATAAAATTTCAAATTCCGAATAATTTATTTTATATAAATTATGAATATTATTACGTGAGTATTGTTGGAAATTGGAATATGTGTGAAATTATGTTTGTGTGATTATATGATGATTAGTATGAGCCGTGAAGGTCAGTATATTTTTATTTGTAATTTTGAGGATTTAAGTATATTTAAATTATGTATTTTTGATCCTCTGTAAATTTTATAAAAATTATCGGAGGAATTAAAAATCATGAAATTTCTTGAAATATTATCTTTATGATATTATTGAGTTTTAAAATTATTGGGAGGATTATTTTGGGTGTTTAAGTATTATAAAATGATTTTAGAGTTTTTAATTGTATTTAAAGGATCAAAATTTGTAAAATCCATATTTAATTTATTTTTTTGATCCTAAAAATATTTTAAAAATATGTGTGTGATCGTAATTTTGTACACTTTATTTTTAAAAAATGAAAAGTTTAATTTTCACAAAATTCCCACTAAAATTCGATTTTAAAGGTTAATTATTTGATTTTAAGAATGGTTTTCAGTGTGAAATTACAGGCATGCCCTTGTTTTTATCCCCAATTTATCAGTTCTTAAATCCCTAATTGGGTTTAATTGAATCAGTACGTCAATCTCTCGAACTCTCCAGCGCTCTCTCTCGAATCTCTCTCTCACTGAAAATATCTCTCTACTCCGTCTCTCTCTCAAACTTAATCTATCCTTTTTCCCCCTCTCCATTTAATTAGTCTGTATATACTGTGTTGTGTGTGTATAGGCGACGCCTGAGTTGTGCAGGTTCGGGCTCATGTATATTGCAAGTATGTTAAATGGTATCTCGGATGGGTTGTGAGCCGGTATGTGTTGGGTGTGAGTAACTCGATTACTTTGTTAATAGTTGGGGGTGGTCTCGATTGTTTTGTTGTCTCGATTATCTTGGTTTCTGAGTTGTAGTAAAGGGAGAGCATGGGAGGAGGGTTGGAGTGAAGGAGTAGTGGGTATGTTAAGTTTTGAGTGTATGGAGGAGTATGAAGGGAAGTGTGGGTATATGCGGTATCGGTAGGAAGGGATGGCGTAAATGGATGGATTGAGGAAGTAAAGAGGAGCAGGGGAGATTAGCAGAGGATATTGGAGAATAGGGTGGAGGCAGCCTTGGTAGTATGTTGGAGTGCCAGGCAGGAGGAAAACAGAGGTGAAGTGTCAAGGGTAGGTGCAGTGTGTTTGTATATACGCGTGGGTGTGTGTTCATAGATAGTATGTGGAGTAAGCTGTTGTTGTGTGTTAAGGCCGAAGTGAAGAGGGGGATAAACAGAGAGGTTAGAGAAGAGATTTGTGGTTGTGTGTTTACGCGAATTGTTGTGGGTCAGAAACTGGTGTTTCAGTTGTGTTTGGTCAGTGGAATGATTCTGGTGAAACCGTGTGCGTGTGGGTGTTTAAGTGACAATGGTGTAGGTAATCAAGATAGTGTGTACATTTGTGGGTGTATACGCCAGTTATGTCGAGGCTGTGTTCAATTATAGTTCGAGGATGCGTCCGATTCTGGCCGTGGTGTTGTTTAAACTGGTATGGACAGAGTCTATATATGTGATCATGTGTGTATGAGGTCAATGTTGTGAGTGCTTGTCGATGGTATAAGGACAGTCTGATTGTTGCTGTGTTGTAATGAAACGAAAGCAATGGGTCTCCAATTGTTATCGTCCGAATTAAATTGCTTAAGTCTTATAACTTGGTCTTATATATAGTTTATTATTGTTCGAATTTTCTTGTTGTATTCGAATAATAGGAGGAATTTGTGTATATGGTATGTCGCTAATTATGGATTCAATGTGGGATGTGGTAACTAATGTATTCGTATTTCGATTTGAGTGATTGATTGGTGATCAATTGCAGTTGTGTTTTGAAGGTGATATTATTGGTGGTTGTGTCGGCTATGTTTCGATTGGTAGTGTAACCGTACATAAGAGGTGCTGTCAAAATTTTGCTAAAATTATTTTGTAATACTTGTAGTAATTTGAAAAAAAAATATATTTATAAATTTATATGATAAGCATGTTAAAAGTTATAAGTGTAAGTTAATGATGCATGCTAAGTGTTATGTGATATATGTGGTTATATATTACTATTTTGAGAATGTGATTGATAAGTGATATATGTGTTAAGTTGTAAAGCGTTATAGGACGCGTATGGGTAGATTAGATCGACAATAAGGTTTTGGTTGGTTTGGCACTAAAGTAGTACTTTACCTTGGTATAGTTACAAGTAGGGGACCCAGTCAAGGACAGTGTACGAGTAAATGGAATTTGGAGCAGGAAGATAGTTATCGAAGCTGACAAGTGTATGGACATGGATTGGTGAATTAGGAAGGAAAGATGGAAGTAGGGTCGAGTAAGGGGTCAACGTGAAGATAAGTAGAGATTGATGTGAAGTTGAGTCCCGGATCGATGTTGTAAGGTCGAGAACTTCGTGAATCGAGGCAAGTGTTATCGCTCCTCAATTATTGTTCAAGTGATGCAATTCTATTCTATTTATTTATCTGGTGTGTCAGTCAAATTATGGTTACAAAGTGACGTCCTTCTTCAAATGTCATGCAAATGCTTATATTTCCACCTATAGCTCAAGTGCAAATTTTTAAATGATCTTACAAATACCCTTTTTCCTCAAAAGATATTTTAAATTGTGGTACGTTAATGGATTCCTCAGTAGAGTGCCTTTCTTTTATTTTCTTTGAAAATATTTAAGAAACTTTCTAAACAGAGGAAATCCAAGATTTTAAATCCTTATAAAAATCTTTTATCATAATTTCTGGTTTAAACATATTTTACCCGATGGACCCTCTTCAGGGGACGTTTTCTCCAAACTGATTTACAAATAATTATCACGGAATTATCTTACAAATGTTCATTTTGAACCACTTAACTACCCAATTTAGTCCAAACTTTTCAAGATATTGCAGAAATTTTATTAAATGTTTAGCACTTGACTATAATCGTGTTTTATCGTATATTCTCAATAGTTGTGAATCATGTTGCCAGTAAATTCCTTCTTCGAATCATTTAATGATGTTATGACCCCAATTATTTCTATCTATCTTGTTGATATCTTTTATTCTTATTGTTTATTCGTTTACACCCCACTTATTGTATCAAACTTGTCGATACCTATTGATGATCTTGATTATTCAGTTATTACCCTGTATCGTATCGAGCTTGTCGATACTATTTATTACCCCTTTTATCATGTCGAACTCGTCGACACCTGTTGATTGTGGATTCTTCATTAACTCCTAATTTTGAGTTGTTGACCTGGAACGTGAGTTTCCAGGGTGTTTGGCGAATTAAGGTTGTCGATTGTTCCGACACCTAGTGTGGATGATTTAGAATTGGAAATGTTTTTTTTAAAATGTGGACCGTGAAGGTCGGATTTTTTAAATGTGGACCGTGAAGGTCAAACCAGATTCATGGTCAGAAATAATTAAGGCCAATGTGTGCCATGGATCTAATTAAGGACATTGCGGTGTGCATTTATCCGGGGTTAGTGCTGACTGATCAGCAGCCTAACCTTGATGTTTTTTAAAATAAATAAAAAAATCCAATTCTAATCTATAAATTGAGTATCCAGTTGGACTTTGATTCTTATTGCTTGACCAGGAATTTCCCAAGTATTCTTATTGAATGGTTATCATTTGATCTTGAGTTTTCGAGTATCAGTATTGAATTGTTAAAGCCTGGTTTCTTTGAAGTTTACAATGTTTATTCTGATTGAATAAAACTCATAGCCGTTCTAGTTCCTATTGCACCTCAGTAATGGTGAAGTATTGGCCCTCGTGGCAATTTAAAAGTATCATCATAGATTCTTTCACAGTATGAGCTGAAATTCTTTTGTTATCAGATTTGTTTCGATATTGAATTGTTATCACCTTATGCACTTGCTGAGCATTGTTGGCTCACTCTGGCTTTTGTTTGTTTTCCTCAGTTAATAGTGGAGTTAAGTAAATCTAGTAGTGGACAGTGAGTATTGATCTCCGGGCAGCGAGAAGAGGCAGTCGAGTATTAGCTTTCGCCAGACAGTGGATTGCGAATTGTCAGGTTGGAGATATAGTTAGATAGTGATTTCACTTATTCACAAATGTATATTTTTATTATTCTGAGATTGAGTTGTAGTAATGTAATTCGATAGTTTGTTTTATACCATAACCTGTAAGAGATCTTGGTCTAAGGGGTTTTTATTATTAATGTTGTTTATTTTCAGAGATGTTTAATATTATTTATTGGTTAGTGGCCCCATATCTGTACCCCGGATTTTGGGATGCTACAACATACATGGATCAGCAAAGTTAGTCACAGTAGTCAGTACTAATTGTCATACCAAAGCAAGTATATCCATGCATTACTCTATTATGCATGTTATTGGGCCAGAAAGAACGGATAACAAAAAGATTACAGTATAGAGCTTACCATTACTCCTTCAGCTGCATCCACAACCAAAACTGCACCATCGGCAAGTCTAAGGGCAGCAGTCATCTCGTCAGAGAAATTGACATGACCAGGCGTATCCATTATGTTGCACAAATAGGACTTTAAATTGCTATCCTCGAGAACAAGAGACATTGGCACTGCCTTTATCGATATCTTTCTCTCTTGCTCATCTATCCTTGTATCAGTATATCTCATGTGCTTCTCACTGTTTTGATCAAATGTAAATATATGATGCGTTTGCTCAATCAACATATCCATGAAAACAGTCTTCCCATGTTGCAAGTGTCCCACCAATGCAACATTACGAACCATATGTGAAAAGAACTATATATGTTATCATTGTTTAAATCAGCTAGTGATTCATTGCCGTCAGTTTAAATTTGCAGAATGTTATATTAACAAAGGTTTCAAATTACTTGTCACGTATAATTTGCTGAGAAAACATAAATAACGAATACCATACTGGAATAAAAAAAATTATTGCAGACACGCAACTAGGATGCTTTATTTGTTTTACATATTTGCGGAAAACATTGTCATGTCCTAAACAACAAACCTGAGACGTTAAGGGGTAGAGAAACAACACAGCATTTGAGAATAGTCCAAGCTCTATTCGCATATCGAACTAACAAACAAACAAAAATTATTAGAGAAACACAGATAGAGAGAGAGTGTGTGTGGGAGGGAGAGAGAGAGAGTGGGAGAGAGAGAAATATTGGTATTGAAAGTAGTCGTATGCTCCGAAAGAGACAACAACCAAGAGAGTGATTAATCCATGGCAAACAAGAACCCACTGGACGCCCATTTCAACTCCTTCAATTGAATTGGGGAAACAGGTGATTGAGGAGCGTTGAGATCTGATTGTTCGTGTTGAGTTAGGCTTTTATCGGAGTTGTGCTTTGTTTATTCTTCGTTGCTCGTCATTGTTGTGGTTGATGCCGCAATCAATCACCCACCACAAATTCGAGAGAGACTCGAATTTGTTTGAGGGAGTAGAGAGAGAGCTCGAGATATATAATTGAGAGAGAGACCACAACCGACTTAAATTGGGAAAATTAGGGATTTTGAGAGAGAGAGAGAGAAAGAGGGAGAGACAGAGAGAAACGGAGAGATAAAGAGACCGAGAGCGATTTTGTGCGGGTTAAAAATTTTAGCGGTCCTTTTGATTTTTCATCTGCCGCTCAGCAATCACTATGTGCACTTCCCACACACATATAAATAAATATTATATTCTTTTTATAATTTTCATATCAAAATTATAAATTATAATTTTTATGATTCTTTTTATCACACACACGCATATATTTAAAATGATTTTAGGATAAAAAACGAATTAAATTAAATTTTACAAGTTTTGATCTTATAAATACAATATTTTCATTGACCGCCCATTTTTTTTATTTTGACACACGTGTGTTTTAAAATTTTATTATAAAAGATTATTATTTATTATTTTTATAATTAAAAAAATGTGAAGAAATTTTTTATAAAAAATTATTATTTATTCGATTTTTGCATAATTGAATTGATTAATCACAATAAAAATATGAAAAATTAGTGAAAGTTGGGTAACATTCATCACACAAATATTGAGTATGACTACTTTGGTGTGTATGAATTTATTTTCAAAAATTGTCATTTTTCCAATTTTTATTTAATTTTTTGATTTATTTGACAAACTCGTTAAAAATGGGGAAAAAATAAAAAAAAAATGAAAATTAGTGAAAGTTGGGTAACATTCATCACACAAATAGTGAGTATGACAAATTTGGTGTGTATGAATTTATTTTCAAAAATTGGCATTTTTCCTATTTTTATTTAATTTTTTGATTTATTTGACAAACTAGTTAAAAATGGGGAAAAAATAAAAAAATGGAAAATTAGGGAAAGTAGGGTAACATTCATCACACAAATAGTGAGTATAACTACTTTGGTGTGTATGAATTCATTTTCAAAAATTGGCATTTTTCCTATTTTTATTTAATTTTTTGATTTCTTTGACAAACTAGTTAAAAATGGGGGAAAATAAAAAAAATAGAAAATTATTGAAAGTAGGGTAACATTAATGAGTAAAACTATTTAATATTTTGGTTGTATTAAAATTTTGTTTAGACTTGTTTGGTGTTCTTGGATTATATTTTGTAATGGTGAAATTCCACTTTTGAAATAATTATTTTTTTTTAAAAAATTGACCTACAGCGTCGTCATTTGAATGGGCGACGCTATAGGCTCTTTTTAAAAAAAACATTAACCTATAGCGTCGGCATTTTAGGGGACGACGCTATAGGTATAGTCTATAGCGTCGCCCCTTTTAAGGGCGATGCTATAGGTATAGCCTATAGCGTCGCCCCTTAAAAAGGCAACGCTATAGGTATACCTATAGCGTCGCCCTTTTAAGGGGCGACGCTATAGACTATACCTATAGCGTCGGTTAATGCAAACAACCGACGCAATAGCTTCTGGCAGATGACCTAAGGCGTCGGTTAATGCAAACAACCGACGCAATAGGTAAAGTGGCGACGCTATAGGTGGCGACGCTATAGGTGTATTCTGTACTAGTGTAAGTTAGGAGAAATGCAAGAAGAGTTTAAAAAGGTACTAAAAGTTGATGTTGGTGAGTGGAAGTGTTGTAGAGTGAAACAGAGGGCTTTAAGGGGGGTTGAAGACAAAATGAAGGAGCACTATGCCAATGTTAGAAAATTTGGTGGTGAGATACTAAGAAGCAATCCAAACAATACAGTGAAGATTTCTACTACTAGGCTGCAAGAAGGGGATGAACCAAGGTTTCACAGGATGTATATCTGCTATGCAGCTTTAAAAAAGAGTTGGAAGGAGGGGTGCAGACCAGTTCATGGCCTTGATGGCTGTTTCTTGAAGACAGTAACTGCAGGACAGCTTCTTTCAGCTGTAGGCAGAGATGGGAATAATTGCATCATGCCAGTTGCAATGGCAGTTGTGGAGTCTGAAAACTATGAAAGCTGGAAATGGTTCTTGGAGTTATTGGTTGTAGATCTTGATTTAGGACAAGGAACCAACAAAACTATAATCTCAGATCAACAAAAGGTAGTTCTTGTACTCTTGTGTATTTTGTATTTTCTTGTTCTTTTAACTTCTTGTTCTTAACTTGTTCTTTTAATGTTCTTACCAGGGGCTTGATAAGGCTATTAGGGAATTGTTGCCTTTTGTTAAACATAGGTTTTGTACACGGCACTTGGTGTCAAATCTCACAAGCAAATTGATAAGTGGGTATTTTATCTACTTAGAACGTTTCCATTTAGCTTAAAACGATGGTTTGTACTTGAGTTGTGGTGTTTTTGATCTCTTTTAAGGGTATTGTGCAGGGATATCAATCACAGGTGTTAGAGGAACGAAGCGTAGCAATCGAAGTGCAAAACGGAGTTAAATTAAAGAAAAGGAAAAAATTGAAGTTGCTGGTCAGTAGGCTTGGCGCCGCGTCGCTGCAATTGTACTGGAGGACGGCGCCGCATCGCCGTGGTGGAGGTCCTGGCGCCGCATCGCTGAATTTGTGCTTGAAGCCGGCGCCGCGTCGCCGTCTCGTCTGACCCGGTTCCTGATTTGTTTTGGGTGAATTAAATAAAATAAAAAAAAACATTTCTTCTATGTACTAGCACCTGGAGGCCTATATAAGGGAAGTAAAGAAAACCCTAGAAAGGGGAAAGTGACAGCTTGTTTTATGTACGTAGTTTTTTTAGCACAAAGAAGGAAGGAAGAAGATAGTTCACAATTTTATTCTTGTATTCTTCCTAGTTTGTGGATGCTTAACCTTGGTGTATTCTTTAAAACCTTTGATATTTATCTCAGTCATTATTCGTCTCTTTCTATCATGTTTTCATTGGAACCCATGATGATGATTAGTTCGATCATGAACTAATTCGTTGTCATGGGGGTTTAGTGGACTTATTCATGAATTTTATGTGTTGAATCTTCTCGATGCCTATAGTGTGATTGATGTGATATCCTATCATGGTTGATTTTAATTCGTTGCAGGAGAGTAGCTAACTCCTGTAATTGTGGGTTAATTCTTGTTGAAGCGAAAGTGGAAATAAGAGTTTAGAACTTGCCATGTTAGCGTAGGTTTATGCGTGATGATATCATTCGTAATTAGTGTCGTAACTCTAATCGTTTTATGACAACTATGTGATCAATTGAATGCTTGCACCTCAACCATTATGTTTTATTCTTTATAGACATATGAAGACTTGGCATAATCGGAAGACTAAATGATTTCTATCTTTATCGTGGATATTGTTTAGGATGGTATTTGTGAACGGAAGTTGGCTTATATCAGTTTTGTGTGTTCGATCAGGTGTTAATAAATCACATGAACAAGGCTAGGGATTTGGAGACTATAGATGGATTGTTTAAGGAAACTAAATTCCCATGTTTTATTTGCATAAGTAATTCGACATAAATCTCAGTTCAAGCAGTTGATAATTAGTTATAATTTTTAGATAAATTTTAGTGATAACAACAATCCACTTTATTATTTGTTTTAGCATCGGAAAATAATCATACATTGGTGAGTGAATTAGCTAGACAAGACAACGAGTCCCTGTAGGAACGAACCTTATTTGCTATCTGTATTACTTGAGATCACGTGCACTTGCGTGTTGAGTTGGTCGTAACAAGTTTTTGGCGCCGCTGCCGGGGACGCGGTTTTATTTTGTTTAGTTTCAATATTTGCCATCAGTGGTCATTGAATTTCGGTGACTAGGACGTTTTCATAAAATTTCTTGTTGGTGAATTTCAGGTACGTGTTGAGAGTTTATGCGTACACGAGCTCGGGCACGTAGAGACGAACTAGCTAGGAGAAGACTTGATTTCGGGTTAGAAGACAATCTTGAAGCAAAGGAAGTTATGGCAAATCAAGAACAAGCAGCGAAGGCTTTGAGTGAATTCTCTCAGCCGAAAGTGGAGGACATCCATACTAGTATTGTTCGCCCAGCTATAGGGTCTAACAATTTCGAGCTAAGGCCAAACATCATTCAGATGATTCAGAACACAGTCCAGTTTGGGGGTAGTCCTGCTGAAGATCCCAATGCTCATATTAGGGACTTCCTTGAGATCTGTGACACCTTCAAATTCAACGGAGTTACAGATGACGCAATCAGATTGAGGCTATTTCCCTTCTCTCTTAAGGATAAAGCCAAGAGTTGGTTACATTCTATGCCATCAGGCTCTATTACAACATGGGCAGACTGTGCTCAAAAGTTCTTGACCAAGTATTTCTCCATGGCGAAGACAGCAGCTTACAGGAATGCCATTTCTCAGTTTGCTCAGCATTCCCAGGAATCTTTGGGAGAAGCTTGGGAGAGGTACAAGGAGATATTGGCACGTTGTCCTCATCATGGAATGCCGGATTGGATGATAATCAGCAATTTCTATAACGGGTTGGGAGCTCAGTCCCGGCCTATGTTAGATGCAGCTTCTGGAGGTGCGCTATGGGCAAAAAGCTATGAGGATGCTTACAATCTGATTGAAATGATGTCGGCCAATGAGTTCCAGAATCCTACTCAACGCTTGCCACCTGCTAAAGTGGCTGGAGTTCTTGACTTGGATGCAGCTACTGCTATTGCTGCCCAACTCAAAGCGTTGACAATGAAGGTAGATTCCCTTTCTAATCTTGGGACTAACCAGGTTGCTATGGTGTGTGAATTGTGTGCAGGGGCACATGACACAAATATGTGTGCTATCTCAGCTGAATCTGCACAATTTGTTGGTAATTTTCAAAGATCTCAGCAACCAGTGCCAAATTTTTATCATCCCAACAATCGGAATCATCCTAACTTCAGTTGGAGCAACAATCAGGGAGGTGCTCAGCAACCACAAAATCAGCAGTTCAATGCAAGGCCAAGTAATCAGAACTATCAACCACCACCTTATGCTCCAAGGCAACCATTCAATCCACCGGGGTTTCAACCATCTCAAGGAACTTCATTGAATCAGTCTGAGAAGTCGGAATTGGAAGAGCTTCGAATGATGTATAAGAGTCAGGCAGTGTCATTGAAAACTTTAGAGAATCAAATTGGCCAGCTAGCCAATGCTTTGTTGAACCGTCAACCAGGAACGCTTCCGAGTGACACAGAGGTGAATCCAGGCAAGAAAGATCAAAAGGAACAGGTTCAGGCAATAACATTACGATCAGGAAGAAGTCTACAAGGTCAGAACGAAGAAAAAGCAACCGAGGAAAAAAATGAAATTCCTGAGCAGGCCCTACGGCGCCGCGGCGCCGCCTCACAGTACAAAAACGGCGACGCGTCACCGAGCTCTCTGGAGGAAAAACTTGAATTTTCAGTTGAGGTCGAATCTGGTTCTGATTTGCTTCCTAATGCTACTCCTTCAACTCCTATCATTCATAAGAGTGTTAATTCTCAAAAAGAAGTAGAAGATAAGGTGTTTCCACCTCCTCCATTCCCAAAACGAATTCAAAGGCAAAAGTTAGACAAGCAATTCGCTAAGTTCTTGGATGTATTCAAGAAGCTGCAGATTAACATACCATTTGCGGAGGCTCTTGAGCAAATGCCGAGCTATGCGAAGTTCATGAAGGGTATTCTCTCGAAGAAATTGAAACTTGAGGAGTTAGAGACCGTTGCCTTGACGGAGGAATGTAGTGCCATCTTGCAACAAAAGTTGCCTCCTAAGTTGAAGGATCCTGGAAGCTTCACCATTCCATGCACTATTGGAGACCTCTCATTCAGCAAATGTTTGTGTGATTTGGGTGCAAGTATTAATCTCATGCCCTTATCAGTTTTCATGCAACTTGGTCTTCCAGAGCCAAAGCCCACTACCATGACTCTACAACTTGCTGACCGTTCTGTTACTTATCCGCGAGGGATAGTTGAGGATGTTTTGGTGAAAGTCGACAAGCTTATCTTTCCAGCAGACTTTGTTATTCTTGACTTCGAGGAAGACAAGAAGATCCCTATCATCTTGGGACGACCATTCTTGGCGACGGGCCGAACTCTTATCGATGTCCAAAAGGGGGAACTCATTATGAGGGTGCACGATCAAGATGTCACTTTTAATGTTTTCAATGCAATGAAGCTCCCAACTGACGATGAAGAGTGTTTCAAAATTGATATGGTCGACAAGGTGGTTAACCCCGCAACTCAACACTTGATAAAAGCTGATGTGTTGGAAAGAGTTCTTGCTAATGACTTGGAGGTTGAGACCGAAGAGGATGAAGAACATTTGCAATATCTTAATGCATCACCATGGAAGAAGTTTCAAAGTTCATTTGAATCATTGGGGTTGTCAGAATTGAAAAAGTCTCATGTTAGACTTAAGCCATCCATCGAGGAAGCACCTACATTGGAACTTAAGCCATTGCCTGAACATTTAAGGTATGCCTATCTTGGTGATTCTTCTACCTTACCTGTTATTATATCTTCTCAGCTTTCAGGAATAGAAGAGGAAAAACTATTGCGAATCTTAAGGGATTCCAAATCAGCCATTGGGTGGACTATAGCAGATATCAAGGGTATCAGTCCGTCGTACTGCATGCACAAAATTCCTTTGGTAGAGGGAGCTAACCCTACAGTTGATAATCAAAGGAGACTGAATCCTGTCATGAAAGAAGTTGTGAAAAAGGAAATTCTTAAATGGCTTGACGCGGGCATTATCTACCCAATTTCTGATAGCTCTTGGGTGAGTCCGGTACAGTGTGTGCCTAAGAAGGGGGGCATGACAGTGGTGACTAATGAGAAGAACGAGCTCATTCCTACGCGAACAGTTACGGGTTGGAGGATTTGCATGGATTATCGGAAATTGAACAAGGCCACTCGGAAAGATCATTTCCCACTTCCATTCATTGATCAGATGCTCGACAGATTGGCTGGACATCAGTACTATTGCTTGCTTGATGGGTATTCTGGTTACAATCAGATTTGCATAGCACCCGAGGATCAGGAGAAGACTACATTCACTTGTCCATTTGGTACATTCGCATTCAGACGTGTTTCTTTCGGGTTGTGTGGTGCACCAGCTACTTTTCAAAGGTGCATGATGGCCATCTTCTCTGACATGATTGGAAATAATGTGGAAGTATTCATGGACGACTTCTCAGTCTTTGGTGATTCTTTTGATGAGTGCTTGGAAAACTTGAGTTTGGTTCTAAAACGTTGTGTGGAGACGAATCTTGTTCTAAATTGGGAAAAGTGCCATTTCATGGTACAAGAAGGTGTCATTCTGGGACATAAGGTGTCGTGTAAAGGTTTGGAAGTTGACAAAGCAAAGGTGGAGACTATTGAGAACCTTCCTGCCCCTGTCTCAGTCAAGGGTATTCGCAGCTTTCTTGGTCATGCGGGATTCTACAGGCGCTTCATAAAGGATTTCTCAAAAATTTCTAAGCCGTTATGCAATCTTTTGGAAAAAGATGTGCCATTCAAGTTTGATGAGGCTTGTTCACATGCGTTCGAGATCTTGAAGAAGAAACTAATTTCTGCTCCAGTTATTACAGCTCCTGATTGGAGTCAACCATTTGCTTTGATGTGTGATGCCAGCGATTATGCACTTGGGGCCGTTCTAGGCCAAAGGAAAGAAAAAGTGTTCCACGTTATTTACTATGCAAGTAAAACACTAACTGATGCTCAGTTGAACTACACGACCACTGAGAAGGAACTACTTGCTATTGTCTACGGGTTTGAAAAGTTTCGCTCTTATCTGCTTGGTACAAAGGTGACAGTTTATACGGATCATGCTGCCATTCGCTATCTCCTTACGAAGAAGGACTCTAAGCCAAGATTGATTCGTTGGGTTCTTCTGTTACAAGAATTCGATGTGGAAATCAAGGATAGAAAGGGGACGGAGAATCAGGTAGCTGACCATCTCTCTAGATTGGAAGATCATGGCAAGTCACCTAAAGACAACACGGTCATTAATGAGTTCTTCCCTGATGAGCAATTATTCAAAGTGCAAGATGATGAACCGTGGTTTGCAGACTTCGTGAATTATCTAGTAAGCAACATCATTCCACCTGAGCTCTCTCATGCTCAAAGGAAGAAATTTTTGCACGATGTCAAGCAATATATTTGGGATGAACCGTTTTTGTTCAAGCAAGGAGCTGATCAGATTATTAGGCGTTGTGTTCCTTACGGTGAGACCGAGGCTATTCTAAGTGATTTTCATGCTACAGCTTATGGAGGTCATTATGCGGGTGAGAAGACAGCCACACGTAATCTTCAAGCAGGGTTCTATTGGCCAACTCTATTCAAGGATGCTCATCAGTTTGTGTTGAGGTGCGATCGATGTCAGCGAGTTGGTAATATTTCTCGTAGGGACGAGATGCCTCTGAATGTCATGATGGAGGTAGAGATCTTTGACGTGTGGGGAATCGACTTCATGGGACCGTTCATTCCGTCATGTGGTAATCAATATATTCTTCTGGCCGTGGATTATGTGTCTAAGTGGGTGGAGGTAAAAGCACTTCCGACGAATGATGCTAAGGTGGTGCTTAATTTTCTCCACAAGAACATATTTACTCGATTTGGCACTCCACGAGTTATAATCAGTGATGAGGGTACGCATTTTTGCAATCGGAAGTTTACATCTCTGATGGCACGCTATAACATCAATCATCGAGTTGCTACAGCTTATCATCCTCAAACCAATGGGCAAGCCGAGGTCTCTAATCGCGAAATTAAACGGATTCTTGAGAAGGTAGTTAGTCCTTCTAGGAAGGATTGGGCATTGAAGCTGGATGAAGCAGTGTGGGCTTATCGGACAGCCTATAAAACGCCGTTGGGAATGTCACCATTTCAACTAGTGTATGGGAAAGCTTGCCATCTTCCAGCTGAGTTAGAGCACAAGGCATATTGGGCATTGAAGAAGTTGAATTTTGATCTTACAGCAGCAGGTGAGAGGCGTATGGTTCAGTTGAATGAAATGGACGAGTTCCGTTTGCAAGCTTATGAGAACAACAAACTCTACAAAGAGAAAGTAAAAAGGTGGCATGATCGTCGGTTGGTTCTTAAGACGTTTGTACCCGGACAATTGGTTTTGTTGTATAACTCTCGGCTTCGGTTATTTCCTGGGAAGTTGAAGTCACGTTGGTCAGGCCCATTCACAGTCAAAATAGTTTTTCAACATGGGGCAGTGGAGATTTTTGACAAGTTACCGGAACAGTCGTTCAAGGTCAATGGTCAGCGGTTGAAACCATATTTTGGAGAGAAGTTGAATCGCGAAATTGAGACTGCGGTTCTAATTTGTGCAAATTAAGGAGATGGAGCTACGTCAAGCTAATGACGTAAAAAGAGCGCTTTGTGGGAGGCAACCCACTTGGTAGGTAGTTGTTTTGTTCAGACTCAGGAGTTACTAAAAAAAAAAAAAAAAAAAAAAAAGAGAAGAAAAAATTTTCATCAGTGAGCAGGGCGCCGCGTCGCCGTTCCCCAGTGCAAATCTGGCGCCGCGTCGCCGAAGCCTCTGCCGAAAAAAAAAATAGATGTTGTAATTGTTGTTATTTATATATATATACCCATCTCCACCCCCAAATTTAACCCATCTCCTATACACATCCCTAACCCTAAATTTCTCCTATATATACACTTATACACCTCCACCTATACATACACATTTCTTACAAATCTCAAACCCTATAAACACTCTAAATACATCCTCCATTCAATTCAATGGCATCCAAGCGACAAAGGGTGGTAATTGGTGGCGGTGAGGGTGCTAGTGGGAGTGCGGGTGGTGGTAGAAATCCTCCTTCTTCTTCTCCATCTGCTTTTGGGGGTGGCAATGGTGGGCCTCAATTTATCTCTAATGAGGCTAGCGAGAGGTATATTGAATTGTTGGAGTGTCCTATTGCCCGTGAGAGGGGTCTTTTGCCTACTATGAATGATGGGAGGATGTTGGATAATATTCAAGAGAGAGGTTGGGAGCGCGTTTGTGAGATTCCGGAACCTGTTCCGATGTCTGTGGTTCGCGAGTTCTATGCGAATGCTAGTATGGACAAGAATGGTATTAGCCGGGTTCGTGGAGTTCGGGTGGATTATCGGCCGAGGGCTATTCGTCGTGTTCTCGAGCTTCCGGGTATTGATAAGGCTCGAGAGGATTGGTCGGGGAAGACTCGTGATGGTGTGGATCTTCAGATGATTATTCAGCAGTTATGTGTTCCTGGTACTGAATGGAAGTTGAGTAGGGGCACTACTGAGCCCACTACGTTTGTATCGAAGGCCTTGAATCAATATGGGCGTACTTGGCACTCGTTCATCTGTGCCAACCTCATCCCTACTAGGCATTCGAGTGAGGTGACGGTTGAGCGGGCTATTCTGTTGTATGCTATATGCAGTAGAGAGTTCGTGGATGTGGCTAGTTTGATCCATCAGGGTATTCTACGGTTTATGCAAGGGAGTTCTACTGCGGCGATGCCTTATGGTTCGGTCATTGCTAGGTTGGCTAGTTTTCATGGTGCTGTTTGGTCAGAGGCGGAGGCGGTGCAGCAGCCACAGGCAGTGCTAGATCATCAGAGTATAGAGCGGCTGGCTGTGTGGGCTGGTGGTGTGGCCGATGATTGGGGCCTTGGGTATGTAGTGCTGGAGGAGCAGCCAGAGGAGCAGCCGGCGGAGCAGCAGCAGCACGAGGAGCCTAGAGATTTTGTTGATCAGAGGCAGTATAGGCGTATGATGAGGCGTATTGACGCAGTGCACGATGTGCAGGTGGGTTTTGCAGCAGATTTTAGTCAGTTTGCACAGGCTTTGAGCACAGCTTTCCGTGCTAGTGGAGTGGACGTGACTTTTCCGCCGTTTGGAGCAGGAGCTGGCGCTGTCTATCCGCCACCGGACACTCCCGATGGGAGTACTTCGGACGACGAGTAGGTATGCCTTGCACTCTTTTGATTCTTACCTTCAATGTGGACATTGCAATTTTTAAGTTTGGGGGTGGGGATTAAAGGTGCATTTGTATTAGTTGTATAATAGATGTGTTGCATGTCATGTTAGGAGCATAATTGCATGTTAGTGTAGAGCGTTTTTGTTGAGCGTTTTTGTTTTGTTTTTATGTATGCCATATAGGACATTCTGTTTATTGTGATATTTATGTTCATATAGTTGCATTTGCATTGCATAGCATGCATTTTTCATGATCCCTTAGAACGAGCTAATTCTGATTGGTGGATAGATGTCTAATTGGGTGTGGTAATGATGAATAGAGGGTTGATTTATAGTTCCCATGGAATTGACTTGCATGTTACGGAAACAGAATCTTTTCACTAGTCTCATTAGGTGCTTTTGGGCTAGGTTAGGGTCATGCCTGTTTGGATGTTTGAGACTTAATCACTTGATTATAATTAGAATTTTCGTTATTCCCTTGATGGCGTAGGAGCAATAAAGTCTAAGTTTGGGGGACACCAAGGATTTCATGCTAGTGTTAATTTTGGTCAATAATGGCTAGGCGTCAAACGGCTAGTAGCCGGCTCATTTTTATATGAGTAGTCTAGGGTTGGAATTGAGAATTCTCGTTCCAGATTGCATACAAAAAAAAAAAAAAAAAAGAAAAAAATGAAAAAAATGAAAAAAATGAAGAAAAAGAAAAAAAAGAGTCATGTAAATAGTGTAAATGCAAAATTAACCACGAGTGAGCTCTTTAATACTCGAGTAATTAAGTCTGAGGGGACTTAGTCCTAGTGACCTAAGGCTTTTATAGTCTGGGATCCATTGACCTAACACTCGCTACATGGGTATTATTGTATAAGCCTTTTGGGGTCTCACTCATTGCACGGTTAAATAAGCATGCGTAGTGTATATAGTATTTAGTGTCGTAGTAATAAAGCATGAATTCTTGGTTAACTTGAATAAGGATGGTGGTGTTCCTAGGTTATGAAGTGTCTACAGTCTATTCTGTTTATAAACCTGTGATTGTCTTGGCAAAGGATAGGTATGGTTTTTGACCTAGTGTTGGGAGCATTTCTGATGAGCATTGCACACACACACGTTTCTGTTCATGTACTGTTAGTATACGGGGGCTTAGTCGAGCTCTATTCGGATTTAGTTGCATTCTTTGAGGCAGCTGGTTGCTAGTTGGTTTTGGTCAGTTTAAAGGGGATTGTTGCATTTTCATATAGTTGCATTCATGTAGTTAGTTGCATTGTTAGTTGCATTATTAAATGGATTTTGTGGGTACATTCACTATAGGCCCTCACGAGACCTTACTCGTCCACTAGGGCTGCCTTTGAATCCAGGCAAGAAAGATCAAAAGGAACAGGTTCAGGCAATAACATTACGATCAGGAAGAAGTCTACAAGGTCAGAACGAAGAAAAAGCAACCGAGGAAAAAAATGAAATTCCTGAGGAGGCCCTACGGCGCCGCGGCGCCGCCTCACAGTACAAAAACGGCGACGCGTCGCCGAGCTCTCTGGAGGAAAAACTTGAATTTTCAGTTGAGGTCGAATCTGGTTCTGATTTGCTTCCTAATGCTACTCCTTCAACTCCTAGCATTCACAAGAGTGTTAATTCAAAAACTTGTTACGACCAACTCAACACGCAAGTGCACGTGATCTCAAGTAATACAGATAGCAAATAAGGTTCGTTCCTACAGGGACTCGTTGTCTTGTCTAGCTAATTCACTCACCAATGTATGATTATTTTCCGATGCTAAAACAAATAATAAAGTGGATTGTTGTTATCACTAAAATTTATCTAAAAATTATAACTAATTATCAACTGCTTGAACTGAGATTTATGTCGAATTACTTATGCAAATAAAACATGGGAATTTAGTTTCCTTAAACAATCCATCTATAGTCTCCAAATCCCTAGCCTTGTTCATGTGATTTATTAACACCTGATCGAACACACAAAACTGATATAAGCCAACTTCCGTTCACAAATACCATCCTAAACAATATCCACAATAAAGATAGAAATCATTTAGTCTTCCGATTATGCCAAGTCTTCATATGTCTATAAAGAATAAAACATAATGGTTGAGGTGCAAGCATTCAATTGATCACATAGTTGTCATAAAACGATTAGAGTTACGACACTAATTACGAATGATATCATCACGCATAAACCTACGCTAACATGGCAAGTTCTAAACTCTTATTTCCACTTTCGCTTCAACAAGAATTAACACACAATTACAGGAGTTAGCTACTCTCCTGCAACGAATTAAAATCAACCATGATAGGATATCACATCAATCACACTATAGGCATCGAGAAGATTCAACACATAAAATTCATGAATAAGTCCACTAAACCCCCATGACAACGAATTAGTTCATGATCGAACTAATCATCATCATGGGTTCCAATGAAAACATGATAGAAAGAATTGAATAATGACTGAGATAAATATCAAAGGTTTTAAAGAATACACCAAGGTTAAGCATCCACAAACTAGGAAGAATACAAGAAATAATTGGGAACTATCTTCTTCCTTCCTTCTTTGTGCTAAAAAAACTACGTACATAAAACAAGCTATCACTTCCCCTCTCTAGGGTTTTCTTTACTTCCCTTATATAGGCCTCCAGGTGCTAGTACATAGAAGAAATGTTTTTTTTTTTATTTATTTAATTCACCCAAAACAAATCAGGAAACCGGGTCAGACGAGACGGCGACGCGGCGCCGGCTTCAAGCACAAAATCAGCGATGCGGCGCCAGGACCTCCACCACGGCGATGCGGCGCCGTCCTCCAGTACAATTGCAGCAACGCGGCGCCGAGCCTACTGACCAGCAACTTCAATTTTTTCCTTTTCTTTAATTTAACTCCGTTTTGCACTTCGATTGCTACGCTTCGTTCCTCTAACACCTGTGATTGATATCCCTGCATAATACCCTTAAAAGAGATCAAAAACACCACAACTCAAGTACAATCCATCGTTTTAAGCTAAATGGAAACGTTCTAAGTAGATAAAATACCCACTTATCACACCCCCAAACTTAAACCGATGCTTGTCCTCAAGCATAACAAACAAAATATTTACAACTACCTAGTACCACTTCCGTAGGTGATCACGGTTGCATTTAGCATATGCAACAAGCCCTTTAAACCCCTAGGCAGCCCTAGTGGACGAGTAAGGTCTCGTGAGGGCCTATAGTGAATGTACCCACAAAATCCATCTAATAATGCAACTAACTACATGAATGCAACTATATGAAAATGCAACAATCCCCTTTAAACTAACCAAAACCAACTAGCAACCAGCTGCCTCAAAGAATGCAACTAAATCCGAATAGAGCTCGACTAAGCCCCGTATACTAACAATACATGAACAGAAACGTGTGTGTGTGCAATGCTCATCAGAAATGCTCCCAACACTAGGTCAAAAACCATACCTATCCTTTGCCAAGACAATCACAGGTTTATAAACAGAATAGACTGTAGACACTTCATAACCTAGGAACACCACCATCCTTATTCAAGTTAACCAAGAATTCATGCTTTATTACTACGACACTAAATACTATATACACTACGCATGCTTATTTAACCGTGCAATGAATGAGACCCCAAAAGGCTTATACAATAATACCCATGTAGCGAGTGTTAGGTCAGTGGATCCCAGACTATAAAAGCCTTAGGTCACTAGGACTAAGTCCCCTCAGACTTAATTACTCGAGTACTAAAGAGCTCACTCGTGGTTAATTTTGCATTTAAACTATTTACATGAATTTTTTTTTCTTTTTTTTTTTTTTCATTTTTTTTCCCTTTTTTTTTTCTTTTTTTTTTTCATGTATGCAATCTGGAACGAGAATTCTCAATTCCAACCCTAGACTACTCATATAAAAATGAGCCGGCTACTAGCCATTTGACGCCTAGCCATTATTGACCAAAATTAACACTAGCATGAAATCCTTGGTGTCCCCCAAACTTAGACTTTATTGCTCCTACGCCATCAAGGGAATAACGAAAATTCTAATTATAATCAAGTGATTAAGTCTCAAACATCCAAACAGGCATGACCCTAACCTAGCCCAAAAGCACCCCAATGAGACTAGTGAAAAAAATTCTGTTTCCGTAACATGCAAGTCAATTCCATGGAAACTATAAATCAACCCTCTATTCATCATTACCACACCCAATTAGACATCTATCTACCAATCAGAATTAGCTCGTTCTAAGGGATCATGAAAAATGCATGCTATGCAATGCAAATGCAACTATATGAACATAAATATCACAATAAACAGAATGTCCTATATGGCATACATAAAAACAAAACAAAAACACTCTACACTAACATGCAATTATGCTCCTAACATGACATGCAACACATCTATTATACAACTAATACAAATGCACCTTTAATCCCCACCCCCAAACTTAAATTCTTCAATGTCCCCATTGAAGGCGAGAAACAAAGAAAGTGCACAGGAATACCTCAATCATCAGCAGGGTCACCCTCCTCGGGTGGTAATGGCTTGAGCCCGAGTGCAAAAACTTCCTCATTTGACAACTTACGAAGCACCTGAAAATTATTAGAATCGGCTAGCCCACGAGACTTATGTAGAATTTCAACTCTTCTTTCCCATGGAGTTGCATCCAACAACTGAAATAGCCCCTTTCTTCCTCCGTTCTCAATGCCAGAAATCCCACTTGAAGCTTTTTCCACTGGATCTGATTTTTTTAGCTGCTCAATCTCCTTCTTCACATTCTTATCAACAACGTCCACTTTGAAACACTCCTCTGAATCTGACGGATATTTTGTCGCCTTGAACACATTGAAAGTGACTTTCTGATCATGCACTCTCATGGTAAGCTCTCCTTTTTGCACATCAATCAGAGTTCGGCCCGTAGCTAGAAATGGCCTTCCCAAGATGATAGGAATCCTCTTATCCTCCTCAAAGTCCAGTATAACAAAATCAACCGGAAAAATCAGCTTATCCACCTTCACCAATACATCCTCCACTATACCCCTAGGATATGTGATCGACCTATCTGCCAACTGCAAGGTCATATTAACAGGTTTCGGATCAGGTAACCCAAGTTGCTTAAAAACAGACATCGGCATCAGATTAATGCTAGCTCCCAAATCACATAAGCACTTGCTGAAAAGTTGTTTGCCAATAGTGCAAGGTATGGTGAAGCTCCCCGGATCCTTCAGCTTAGGTGGCAACTTTTGTTGCAAGACAGCACTACACTCCTCCGTCAAAGCGACGGTCTCTAAATCCTCGAGTTTCAATTTCCTCGAAAGTATGCCCTTCATGAACTTGGCATAACTTGGCATTTGTTCCAAGGCTTCAGCAAATGGTAGATTTATGTGCAACTTTTTGAACACATCCAAGAACTTAGCGAATTGCTTGTCTAACTTTTGCCTTTGAATTCGTTTTGGGAATGGAGGAGGTGGAAACACCTTATCTTCTAATTCTTTTTGGGAAATAACATTACGATCAGGTTCAAAAGGTTTAACACACAATTAGAACAACTCAACACGCAAGTGCACACATTTGCACTTTTTTTGTTACGACCAACTCAACACGCAAGTGCACGTGATCTCAAGTAATACAGATAGCAAATAAGGTTCGTTCCTACAGGGACTCGTTGTATTGTCTAGCTAATTCACTCACCAATGTATGATTATTTTCCGATGCTAAAACAAATAATAAAGTGGATTGTTGTTATCACTAAAATTTATCTAAGAATTATAACTAATGATCAACTGCTTGAACTGAGATTTAGGTCGAATTACTTATGCAAATAAAACATGGGAATTTAGTTTCTTTAAACAATCCATCTATAGTCTCCAAATCCCTAGCCTTGTTCATGTGATTTATTAACACCTGATCGAACACACAAAACTGATATAAGCCAACTTCCGTTACACAAATACCATCCTAAACAATATCCACAATAAAGATAGAAATCATTTAGTCTCCCGATTATGCCAAGTCTTCATATGTCTATAAAGAATAAAACATAATGGTTGAGGTGCAAGCATTCAATTGATCACATAGTCGTCATAAAACGATTAGAATTATGACACTAATTACGAATGATATTATCACGCATAAACCTACGCTAACATGGCAAGTTCTAAACTCTTATTTCCACTTTCGCTTCAACAAGAATTAACACACAATTACAGGAGTTAGCTACTCTCCTATAACGAATTAAATCAACCATGATAGGATATCACATCAATCACACTATAGGCATCGAGAAGATTCAACACATAAAATTCATGAATAAGTCCACTAAACCCCCATGACAACGAATTAGTTCATGATCGAACTAATCATCATCATGGGTTCCAATGAAAACATGATAGAAAGAAACGAATAATGATTGAGATAAATATCAAAGGTTTTAAAGAATACACCAAGGTTAAGCATCCACCAACTAGGAAGAATACAAGAATGAAATTGGGAACTATCTTCTTCCTTCCTTCTTTGTGCTAAAAAAACTACGTACATAAAACAAGCTGTCACTTCCCCCTCTCTAGGGTTTTCTTTACTTCCTTTATATAGGCCTCCAGGTGCTAGTACATAGAAGAAGTGTTTTTTTTTTATTTAATTCACCCAAAACAAATCAGGAAACCGGGTCAGACGAGACGGCGACGCGGCGCCGGCTTCAAGCACAAAATCAGCGATGCGGCGCCAGGACCTCCACCACGGCGATGCGGCGCCGTCCTCCAGTACATTTGCGGCGACGCGGCGCCGAGCCTACTGACCAGCAACTTCAATTTTTTCCTTTTCTTTAATTTAACTCCGTTTTGCACTTCGATTGCTACGCTTCGTTCCTCTAACACCTGTGATTGATATTCCTGCACAATACCCTTAAAAGAGATCAAAAACACCACAACTCAAGTACAATCCATCGTTTTAAGCTAAATGGAAACGTTCTAAGTAGATAAAATACCCACTTATCACACCCCCAAACTTAAACCGATGCTTGTCCTCAAGCATAATAAACAAAATATTTACAACTACCTAGTACCACTTCCGTAGGTGATCACGGTTGCATTTGGCACATGCAACAAGCCCTTTAAACCCCTAGGCAGCCCTAGTGGACGAGTAAGGTCTCGTGAGGGCCTATAGTGAATGTACCCACAAAATCCATCTAATAATGCAACTAACAATGCAACTAACTACATGAATGCGACTATACGCAAATGCAACAATCCCCTTTAAACTGACCAAAACCAACTAGCAACCAGCTGCCTCAAAGAATGCAACTAAATCCGAATAGAGCTCGACTAAGCCCCCGTATACTAACAATACATGAACAGAAACGTGTGTGTGTGCAATGCTCATCAGAAATGCTCCCAACACTAGGTCAAAAACCATACCTATCCTTTGCCAAGACAATCACAGGTTTATAAACAGAATAGACTGTAGACACTTCATAACCTAGGAACACCACCATCCTTATTCAAGTTAACCAAGAATTCATGCTTTATTACTACGACACTAAATACTATACACTACGCATGCTTATTTAACCGTGCAATGAGTGAGACCCCAAAAGGCTTATACAATAATACCCATGTAGCGAGTGTTAGGTCAGTGGATCCCAGACTATAAAAGCCTTAGGTCACTAGGACTAAGTCCCCTCAGACTTAATTACTCGAGTATTAAAGAGCTCACTCGTGGTTAATTTTGCATTTAAACTATTTACATGACACTTTTTTTTCTTTCCTTTTTTCATTTTTTTTTCTTTTTTTTTTCATTTTTTTTTCTTTTTTTTTTTCATGTATGCAATCTGGAACGAGAATTCTCAATTCCAACCCTAGACTACTCATATAAAAATGAGCCGGCTACTAGCCATTTGACGCCTAGCCATTATTGACCAAAATTAACACTAGCATGAAATCCTTGGTGTCCCCCAAACTTAGACTTTATTGCTCCTACGCCATCAAGGGAATAACGAAAATTCTAATTATAATCAAGTGATTAAGTCTCAAACATCCAAACAGGCATGACCCTAACCTAGCCCAAAAGCACCTAATGAGACTAGTGAAAAGATTCTGTTTCCGTAACATGCAAGTCAATTCCATGGAAACTATAAATCAACCCTCTATTCATCATTACCACACCCAATTAGACATCTATCTACCAATCAGAATTAGCTCGTTCTAAGGGATCATGAAAAATGCATGCTATGCAATGCAAATGCAACTATATGAACATAAATATCACAATAAACAGAATGTCCTATATGGCATACATAAAAACAAAACAAAAACGCTCTACACTAACATGCCATTATGCTCCATTATGCTCCTAACATGACATGCAACACATCTATTATACAACTAATACAAATGCACCTTTAATCCCCACCCCCAAACTTAAATTCTTCAATGTCCCCATTGAAGGCGAGAAACAAAGAAAGTGCACAGGAATACCTCAATCATCAGCAAGGTCACCCTCCTCGGGTGGTAATGGCTTGAGCCCGAGTGCAAAAACTTCCTCATTTGACAACTTACGAAGCACCTGAAAATTATTAGAATCAGCTAGCCCACGAGACTTATGTAGAATGTCAACTCTTCTTTCCCATGGAGTTGCATCCAACAATTGAATTAGCCCCTTTCTTCCTTCGTTCTCAATGCCAGAAATCCCACTTGAAGCTTTTTCCACTGGATCTGATTTTTTTAGCTGCTCGATCTCCTTCTTCACATTCTTATCAACAACGTCCACTTTGAAACACTCCTCTGAATCTGACGGATATTTTGTTGCCTTGAACACATTGAAAGTGACTTTCTGATCATGCACTCTCATGGTAAGCTCTCCTTTTTGCACATCAATCAGAGTTTGGCCCGTAGCTAGAAATGGCCTTCCCAAGATGATAGGAATCCTCTTATCCTCCTCAAAGTCCAGTATAACAAAATCAACGGGAAAAATCAGCTTATCCACCTTCACCAATACATCCTCCACTATACCCCTAGGATATGTGATCGACCTATCTGCCAACTGCAAGGTCATATTAACAGGTTTCGGATCAGGTAACCCAAGTTGCTTAAAAACAGACATCGGCATCAGATTAATGCTAGCTCCCAAATCACATAAGCACTTGCTGAAAAGTTGTTTGCCAATAGTGCAAGGTATGGTGAATCTCCCCGGATCCTTCAGCTTAGGTGGCAACTTTTGTTGCAAGACAGCACTACACTCCTCCGTCAAAGCGACGGTCTCTAAATCCTCGAGTTTCAATTTCCTCGAAAGTATGCCCTTCATGAACCTGGCATAACTTGGCATTTGTTCAAGTGCTTCAGCAAATGGTATGTTAATCTGCAGCTTCTTGAATACATCCAAGAACTTAGCGAATTGCTTGTCTAACTTTTGCCTTTGAATTCGTTTTGGGAATGGAGGAGGTGGAAACACCTTATCTTCTACTTCTTTTTGGGAATTAACACTCTTGTGAATGATAGGAGTTGAAGGAGTAGCATTAGGAAGCAAATCAGAACCAGATTCGACCTCAACTGAAAATTCAAGTTTTTCCTCCAGAGAGCTCGGCGATGCGTCGCCGTTTTTGTAAGTTGGTCGTATTTGCTATCTGTATTACTTGAGATCACGTGCACTTAAATTCTTCAATGTCCCCATTGAAGGCGAGAAACAAAGAAAGTGCACAGGAATACCTCAATCATCAGCAGGGTCACCCTCCTCGGGTGGGGATTAAAGGTGCATTTGTATTAGTTGTATAATAGATGTGTTGCATGTCATGTTAGGAGCATAATGGAGCATAATGGCATGTTAGTGTAGAGCGTTTTTGTTTTGTTTTTATGTATGCCATATAGGACATTCTGTTTATTGTGATATTTATGTTCATATAGTTGCATTTGCATTGCATAGCATGCATTTTTCATGATCCCTTAGAACGAGCTAATTCTGATTGGTAGATAGATGTCTAATTGGGTGTGGTAATGATGAATAGAGGGTTGATTTATAGTTTCCATGGAATTGACTTGCATGTTACGGAAACAGAATCTTTTCACTAGTCTCATTAGGTGCTTTTGGGCTAGGTTAGGGTCATGCCTGTTTGGATGTTTGAGACTTAATCACTTGATTATAATTAGAATTTTCGTTATTCCCTTGATGGCGTAGGAGCAATAAAGTCTAAGTTTGGGGGACACCAAGGATTTCATGCTAGTGTTAATTTTGGTCAATAATGGCTAGGCGTCAAATGGCTAGTAGCCGGCTCATTTTTATATGAGTAGTCTAGGGTTGGAATTGAGAATTCTCGTTCCAGATTGCATACATGAAAAAAAAAAGAAAAAAAAAAGAAAAAAAAATGAAAAAAGGAAAGAAAAAAAAGAGTCATGTAAATAGTTTAAATGCAAAATTAACCACGAGTGAGCTCTTTAATACTCGAGTAATTAAGTCTGAGGGGACTTAGTCCTAGTGACCTAAGGCTTTTATAGTCTGGGATCCACTGACCTAACACTCGCTACATGGGTATTATTGTATAAGCCTTTTGGGGTCTCATTCATTGCACGGTTAAATAAGCATGCGTAGTGTATATAGTATTTAGTGTCGTAGTAATAAAGCATGAATTCTTGGTTAACTTGAATAAGGATGGTGGTGTTCCTAGGTTATGAAGTGTCTACAGTCTATTCTGTTTATAAACCTGTGATTGTCTTGGCAAAGGATAGGTATGGTTTTTGACCTAGTGTTGGGAGCATTTCTGATGAGCATTGCACACACACACGTTTCTGTTCATGTATTGTTAGTATACGGGGCTTAGTCGAGCTCTATTCGGATTTAGTTGCATTCTTTGAGGCAGCTGGTTGCTAGTTGGTTTTGGTTAGTTTAAAGGGGATTGTTGCATTTTCATATAGTTGCATTCATGTAGTTAGTTGCATTATTAGATGGATTTTGTGGGTACATTCACTATAGGCCCTCACGAGACCTTACTCGTCCACTAGGGCTGCCTAGGGGTTTAAAGGGCTTGTTGCATATGCTAAATGCAACCGTGATCACCTACGGAAGTGGTACTAGGTAGTTGTAAATATTTTGTTTATTATGCTTGAGGACAAGCATCGGTTTAAGTTTGGGGGTGTGATAAGTGGGTATTTTATCTACTTAGAACGTTTCCATTTAGCTTAAAACGATGGATTGTACTTGAGTTGTGGTGTTTTTGATCTCTTTTAAGGGTACTGTGCAGGGATATCAATCACAGGTGTTAGAGGAACGAAGCGTAGCAATCGAAGTGCAAAACGGAGTTAAATTAAAGAAAAGGAAAAAATTGAAGTTGCTGGTCAGTAGGCTCGGCGCCGCGTCGCCGCAAATGTACTGGAGGACGGCGCCGCATCGCCGTGGTGGAGGTCCTGGCGCCGCATCGCTGATTTTGTGCTTGAAGCCGGCGCCGCGTCGCCGTCTCGTCTGACCCGGTTTCCTGATTTGTTTTGGGTGAATTAAATAAAAAAAAAAAAACACTTCTTCTATGTACTAGCACCTGGAGGCCTATATAAAGGAAGTAAAGAAAACCCTAGAGAGGGGGAAGTGACAGCTTGTTTTATGTACGTAGTTTTTTTAGCACAAAGAAGGAAGGAAGAAGATAGTTCCCAATTTCATTCTTGTATTCTTCCTAGTTGGTGGATGCTTAACCTTGGTGTATTCTTTAAAACCTTTGATATTTATCTCAGTCATTATTCGTTTCTTTCTATCATGTTTTCATTGGAACCCATGATGATGATTAGTTCGATCATGAACTAATTCGTTGTCATGGGGGTTTAGTGGACTTATTCATGAATTTTATGTGTTGAATCTTCTCGATGCCTATAGTGTGATTGATGTGATATCCTATCATGGTTGATTTAATTCGTTATAGGAGAGTAGCTAACTCCTGTAATTGTGTGTTAATTCTTGTTGAAGCGAAAGTGGAAATAAGAGTTTAGAACTTGCCATGTTAGCGTAGGTTTATGCGTGATAATATCATTCGTAATTAGTGTCATAATTCTAATCGTTTTATGACGACTATGTGATCAATTGAATGCTTGCACCTCAACCATTATGTTTTATTCTTTATAGACATATGAAGACTTGGCATAATCGGGAGACTAAATGATTTCTATCTTTATTGTGGATATTGTTTAGGATGGTATTTGTGTAACGGAAGTTGGCTTATATCAGTTTTGTGTGTTCGATCAGGTGTTAATAAATCACATGAACAAGGCTAGGGATTTGGAGACTATAGATGGATTGTTTAAAGAAACTAAATTCCCATGTTTTATTTGCATAAGTAATTCGACCTAAATCTCAGTTCAAGCAGTTGATCATTAGTTATAATTCTTAGATAAATTTTAGTGATAACAACAATCCACTTTATTATTTGTTTTAGCATCGGAAAATAATCATACATTGGTGAGTGAATTAGCTAGACAATACAACGAGTCCCTGTAGGAACGAACCTTATTTGCTATCTGTATTACTTGAGATCACGTGCACTTGCGTGTTGAGTTTTGTTTCTCAGTTGGCCGGGGACGCGGTTTTATTTTGTTTAGTTTCAATATTTGCCATCGGTGGTCATTGAATTTCGGTGACTAGGACGTTTTCATAAAATTTCTTGTTGGTGAATTTCAGGTACGTGTTGAGAGTTTATGCGTACACGAGCTCGGGCACGTAGAGACGAACTAGCTAGGAGAAGACTTGATTTCGGGTTAGAAGACAATCTTGAAGCAAAGGAAGTTATGGCAAATCAAGAACAAGCAGCGAAGGCTTTGAGTGAATTCTCTCAGCCGAAAGTGGAGGACATCCATACTAGTATTGTTCGCCCAGCTATAGGGTCTAACAATTTCGAGCTAAGACCAAACATCATTCAGATGATTCAGAACACAGTCCAGTTTGGGGGTAGTCCTGCTGAAGATCCCAATGCTCATATTAGGGACTTCCTTGAGATCTGTGACACCTTCAAATTCAACGGAGTTACAGATGACGCAATCAGATTGAGGCTATTTCCCTTCTCTCTTAAGGATAAAGCCAAGAGTTGGTTACATTCTATGCCATCAGGCTCTATTACAACATGGGCAGACTGTGCTCAAAAGTTCTTGACCAAATATTTTTCCATGGCGAAGACAGCAGCTTACAGGAATGCCATTTCTCAGTTTGCTCAGCATTCACAGGAATCTTTGGGAGAAGCTTGGGAGAGGTACAAGGAAATATTGGCACGTTGTCCTCATCATGGAATGCCGGATTGGATGATAATCAGCAATTTCTATAACGGGTTGGGAGCTCAGTCCCGGCCTATGTTAGATGCAGCTTCTGGAGGTGCGCTATGGGCAAAAAGCTATGAGGATGCTTATAATCTGATTGAAATGATGTCGGCCAATGAGTTTCAGAATCCTACTCAACGCTTGCCACCTGCTAAAGTGGCTGGAGTTCTTGACTTGGATGCAGCTACTGCTATTGCTGCCCAACTCAAAGCGTTGACAATGAAGGTAGATTCCCTTTCTAATCTTGGGACTAACCAGGTTGCTATGGTGTGTGAATTGTGTGCAGGGGCACATGACACAAATATGTGTGCTATCTCAGCTGAATCTGCACAATTTGTTGGTAATTTTCAAAGATCTCAGCAACCAGTGCCAAATTTTTATCATCCCAACAATCGGAATCATCCTAACTTCAGTTGGAGCAACAATCAGGGAGGTGCTCAGCAACCACAAAATCAGCAGTTCAATGCAAGGCCAAGTAATCAGAACTATCAACCACCACCTTATGCTCCAAGGCAACCATTCAATCCACCGGGGTTTCAACCATCTCAAGGAACTTCATTGAATCAGTCTGAGAAGTCGGAATTGGAAGAGCTTCGAATGATGTATAAGAGTCAGGCAGTGTCATTGAAAACTTTAGAGAATCAAATTGGCCAGCTAGCCAATGCTTTGTTGAACCGTCAACCAGGAACGCTTCCGAGTGACACAGAGGTGAATCCAGGCAAGAAAGATCAAAAGGAACAGGTTCAGGCAATAACATTACGATCAGGAAGAAGTCTACAAGGTCAGAACGAAGAAAAAGCAACCGAGGAAAAAAATGAAATTCCTGAGCAGGCCCTACGGCGCCGCGGCGCCGCCTCACAGTACAAAAACGGCGACGCATCGCCGAGCTCTCTGGAGGAAAAACTTGAATTTTCAGTTGAGGTCGAATCTGGTTCTGATTTGCTTCCTAATGCTACTCCTTCAACTCCTAGCATTCACAAGAGTGTTAATTCCCAAAAAGAATTAGAAGATAAGGTGTTTCCACCTCCTCCATTCCCAAAACGAATTCAAAGGCAAAAGTTAGACAAGCAATTCGCTAAGTTCTTGGATGTGTTCAAAAAGTTGCACATAAATCTACCATTTGCTGAAGCCTTGGAACAAATGCCAAGTTATGCCAAGTTCATGAAGGGCATACTTTCGAGGAAATTGAAACTCGAGGATTTAGAGACCGGCGCTTTGACGGAGGAGTGTAGTGCTGTCTTGCAACAAAAGTTGCCACCTAAGCTGAAGGATCCGGGGAGCTTCACCATACCTTGCACTATTGGCAAACAACTTTTCAGCAAGTGCTTATGTGATTTGGGAGCTAGCATTAATCTGATGCCGATGTCTGTTTTTAAGCAACTTGGGTTACCTGATCCGAAACCTGTTAATATGACCTTGCAGTTGGCAGATAGGTCGATCACATATCCTAGGGGTATAGTGGAGGATGTATTGGTGAAGGTGGATAAGCTGATTTTTCCGGTTGATTTTGTTATACTGGACTTTGAGGAGGATAAGAGGATTCCTATCATCTTGGGAAGGCCATTTCTAGCTACGGGCCGAACTCTGATTGATGTGCAAAAAGGAGAGCTTACCATGAGAGTGCATGATCAGAAAGTCACTTTCAATGTGTTCAAGGCAACAAAATATCTGTCAGATTCAGAGGAGTGTTTCAAAGTGGACGTTGTTGATAAGAATGTGAAGAAGGAGATCGAGCAGCTAAAAAAATCAGATCCAGTGGAAAAAGCTTCAAGTGGGATTTCTGGCATTGAGAACGAAGGAAGAAAGGGGCTAATTCAGTTGTTGGATGCAACTCCATGGGAAAGAAGAGTTGACATTCTACATAAGTCTCGTGGGCTAGCTGATTCTAATAATTTTCAGGTGCTTCGTAAGTTGTCAAATGAGGAAGTTTTTGCACTCGGGCTCAAGCCATTACCACCCGAGGAGGGTGACCCTGCTGATGATTGAGGTATTCCTGTGCACTTTCTTTGTTTCTCGCCTTCAATGGGGACATTGAAGAATTTAAGTTTGGGGGTGGGGATTAAAGGTGCATTTGTATTAGTTGTATAATAGATGTGTTGCATGTCATGTTAGGAGCATAATGGAGCATAATGGCATGTTAGTGTAGAGCGTTTTTGTTTTGTTTTTATGTATGCCATATAGGACATTCTGTTTATTGTGATATTTATGTTCATATAGTTGCATTTGCATTGCATAGCATGCATTTTTCATGATCCCTTAGAACGAGCTAATTCTGATTGGTAGATAGATGTCTAATTGGGTGTGGTAATGATGAATAGAGGGTTGATTTATAGTTTCCATGGAATTGACTTGCATGTTACGGAAACAGAATCTTTTCACTAGTCTCATTAGGTGCTTTTGGGCTAGGTTAGGGTCATGCCTGTTTGGATGTTTGAGACTTAATCACTTGATTATAATTAGAATTTTCGTTATTCCCTTGATGGCGTAGGAGCAATAAAGTCTAAGTTTGGGGGACACCAAGGATTTCATGCTAGTGTTAATTTTGGTCAATAATGGCTAGGCGTCAAATGGCTAGTAGCCGGCTCATTTTTACATGAGTAGTCTAGGGTTGGAATTGAGAATTCTCGTTCCAGATTGCATACATGAAAAAAAAAAAGAAAAAAAAATGAAAAAAAAAGAAAAAAAAATGAAAAAAGGAAAGAAAAAAAAGAGTCATGTAAATAGTTTAAATGCAAAATTAACCACGAGTGAGCTCTTTAATACTCGAGTAATTAAGTCTGAGGGGACTTAGTCCTAGTGACCTAAGGCTTTTATAGTCTGGGATCCACTGACCTAACACTAGCTACATGGGTATTATTGTATAAGCCTTTTGGGGTCTCACTCATTGCACGGTTAAATAAGCATGCGTAGTGTATAGTATTTAGTGTCGTAGTAATAAAGCATGAATTCTTGGTTAACTTGAATAAGGATGGTGGTGTTCCTAGGTTATGAAGTGTCTACAGTCTAGCTTGTTTTATAAACCTGTGATTGTCTTGGCAAAGGATAGGTATGGTTTTTGACCTAGTGTTGGGAGCATTTCTGATGAGCATTGCACACACACACGTTTCTGTTCATGTACTGTTAGTATACGGGGGCTTAGTCGAGCTCTATTCGGATTTAGTTGCATTCTTTGAGGCAGCTGGTTGCTAGTTGGTTTTGGTCAGTTTAAAGGGGATTGTTGCATTTTCATATAGTTGCATTCATGTAGTTAGTTGCATTGTTAGTTGCATTATTAGATGGATTTTGTGGGTACATTCACTATAGGCCCTCACGAGACCTTACTCGTCCACTAGGGCTGCCTAGGGGTTTAAAGGGCTTGTTGCATATGCCAAATGCAACCGTGATCACCTACGAAAGTGGTACTAGGTAGTTGTAAATATTTTGTTTGTTATGCTTGAGGACAAGCATCGGTTTAAGTTTGGGGGTGTGATAAGTGGGTATTTTATCTACTTAGAACGTTTCCATTTAGCTTAAAACGATGGTTTGTACTTGAGTTGTGGTGTTTTTGATCTCTTTTAAGGGTATTGTGCAGGGATATCAATCACAGGTGTTAGAGGAACGAAGCGTAGCAATCGAAGTGAAAAACGGAGTTAAATTAAAGAAAAGGAAAAAATTGAAGTTGCTGGTCAGTAGGCTTGGCGCCGCGTCGCTGCAATTGTACTGGAGGACGGCGCCGCATCGCCGTGGTGGAGGTCCTGGCGCCGCATCGCTGAATTTGTGCTTGAAGCCGGCGCCGCGTCGCCGTCTCGTCTGACCCGGTTCCTGATTTGTTTTGGGTGAATTAAATAAAATAAAAAAAAAACATTTCTTCTATGTACTAGCACCTGGAGGCCTATATAAGGGAAGTAAAGAAAACCCTAGAAAGGGGAAAGTGACAGCTTGTTTTATGTACGTAGTTTTTTTAGCACAAAGAAGGAAGGAAGAAGATAGTTCACAATTTTATTCTTGTATTCTTCCTAGTTTGTGGATGCTTAACCTTGGTGTATTCTTTAAAACCTTTGATATTTATCTCAGTCATTATTCGTCTCTTTCTATCATGTTTTCATTGGAACCCATGATGATGATTAGTTCGATCATGAACTAATTCGTTGTCATGGGGGTTTAGTGGACTTATTCATGAATTTTATGTGTTGAATCTTCTCGATGCCTATAGTGTGATTGATGTGATATCCTATCATGGTTGATTTTAATTCGTTGCAGGAGAGTAGCTAACTCCTGTAATTGTGTGTTAATTCTTGTTGAAGCGAAAGTGGAAATAAGAGTTTAGAACTTGCCATGTTAGCGTAGGTTTATGCGTGATGATATCATTCGTAATTAGTGTCGTAACTCTAATCGTTTTATGACAACTATGTGATCAATTGAATGCTTACACCTCAACCATTATGTTTTATTCTTTATAGACATATGAAGACTTGGCATAATCGGAAGACTAAATGATTTCTATCTTTATCGTGGATATTGTTTAGGATGGTATTTGTGAACGGAAGTTGGCTTATATCAGTTTTGTGTGTTCGATCAGGTGTTAATAAATCACATGAACAAGGCTAGGGATTTGGAGACTATAGATGGATTGTTTAAGGAAACTAAATTCCCATGTTTTATTTGCATAAGTAATTCGACATAAATCTCAGTTCAAGCAGTTGATAATTAGTTATAATTTTTAGATAAATTTTAGTGATAACAACAATCCACTTTATTATTTGTTTTAGCATCGGAAAATAATCATACATTGGTGAGTGAATTAGCTAGACAAGACAACGAGTCCCTGTAGGAACGAACCTTATTTGCTATCTGTATTACTTGAGATCACGTGCACTTGCGTGTTGAGTTGGTCGTAACACAAATACCCCACAGAAGCTGTAAAGAATGCATTCTGGAATGCCAATACTGCAACCCATCCTCAGGCATTCAAGACTTCCATGAAAGCGTCATATAGTGATTAAAAGCGTCAGATCTAAGTGAAGTATTTAATGAAGTTAGGATCCCATGTTTATTCTCATATAAGTAATTTGATTTTAAATCTCATTAGTTTATTAATTCTTAGTTTAATAATTTACATCTAGTTAATTTAGATAATTAAAAACCCCAATTTGTTATTTGTCTTAGCAGTGAATTAAAACCATACATTGTTGCATAGGTGCATCTACTGAATTGGAACCTAAACCAGATCTCTGCGGAACGAACTTGATTTAAATCTGTATTACTTGTGACCACGTGCACTTGCGTGATTTTGTGTTAACACATCATCACAAACATAGAGGATTCACTAGTTTTCACTAGAGACTATGTGCCTATGTCAACTACTGTTGTAACTCATCCCACTTCTGTGGAGACAACAGTAGTAGAGTCAATCCATCTGGTGTAGAAGTTGCATCTGTAACTGAGGAGTCTAGCTTGCCTAGCTCTAGCTCTGACTTTATGTCCCAATGGCTGAAGCCTGTGCAACATGACAGTGCTTTAGGATCAGGGTCTGTTCCACCACAATTGACGGTAGAAGCACTTCAAAGCTTAGTTGTGGATCAGATTCCTAAGTTTGTAAAAATTACCAAACACCTTGTCACCTCAAACATGCCAAATCCATAGTATGAAGCCATTCTGCTATGTCATAAAGAAGATGTGGAGAGTACAGAAGAAAATAGTAGAAGAGGCGGAACGAGATGGAAATGTAGATGCCTGGTTACAAGGGAAGTATGATATTGCTCTATCAGAAGGTCTCCAGTACCTCAGAGAAGAGTACATCACATCACTAGGGTCCAATGCCAAATCTCTCACCCCTAGTGATGTGTATGAAGCAATAAATGACACATACAAAGGCATTCTTAAAGCTGCACACTATCTTGGCAAGGGCCTTAAGACATAAGTTAATGAATTGTGTGCAGCTACAATCAAAGAAGTGCAGAAAGTAAAAAGGGATTTTGATGCCAAATTCTCTCAACTGGACACTGTTCTCAAGGATATTCAACTCTGTAAGTCTGAATGCATCAAGATGGACAACTCCATGCTACTGGTTCAAGGGTCTGTCAAGAATCTTGCAACTCAAATCCAGAATCTATCTTCTCAGACCAATGATGCAAATGCCATGACCAGAACGCTCTTTGCAAACCAATATGGAGATAAACTGGTGACTGAAATCCCTGTTCATGAAATGACCAAGTTTGAGGTGCTGAGGCTCAAGGAGCAATCACTGTCTGGTTTTAAATCTACTGAGCTATTCACCAAGGTGGATGTTCTGGAAAAAGAAGTGACCTCACTCAAACAACCCAATGCTCATCTTACAGACACTGTAACCACTCTAACTGAGCAGTTGAACACTCAAGCCACCACCACAGCTGATGTTCTTCTGCATCAACAATTGATGTTGTCTACAATGATGAACCATATGGGACTCCCTCTACCTGATGAGACTGTCAATCCCACCTCTTCAAACCCAAAGGCCCCTACCAAAGCTCATGTGCCTGACAACAAGCCTAAGGGGGAGAAGAGAACCTTAAGGAGCCCAAAACCTAAGGGGGAGAAACCTAAAGAAAAAGGCATTATCATAACTGAGGGTGGTCAACCAACAAGAACTCCAAAATCTACAACTCATGCTCCAGGCAAAGGGAAAGCCAAAATTGATGAACCTCCATCTTCTCTGCCAGTTGTGACTCTACCACCTATGCACATCACTACTCCAAGTGGCCAAAAGCAAACTATCACTACTATAGTGGTGGCAGGTTCCATGCCAAGTAATCTAGTCCAAGCCTCCAAACATGAAGGTGATCCAGTGGAAGTTAATGTGGTTACAGAGGCCAAGTTGATAGAAGTAGCAAATTCAGAGATTTATCATGACGCTACATTCTTGAAATTTCTGAAAGCCTCAAAGGCAAAGGTTGGAGGAGATACATTGCTATACAGAAGAAGCCTCAAAGATCAAATCAAATATCTAACAGTTATTCTAAGAAAGCTAAATCAAATCCTTCTCAAGGAAATTATGATGGTTACCAATGGCAAGATATGGCACCTATATTTTGACACCTTGAAAGCCCTAAAATTCACTGAGATTGATGCTATCTTGGAACTAATTGAGCAGAGAGGGGAGAACAACAAAAGTCTGTATACTGAACTGAGAAATGGTCAACAAGCTAAACTTCTTGAAGTATGCATCAAACCAAGAACCATCTTCTATCAGTCTGGAACTAAAATTCAAGATGTCAATCAGTTGGTTATTCCCAGTGATCTCACTCCTCGAAATCACAGACTCATCATTGTTGTCACTGATCAGCTACAAAAGAAAGATGGAGTTAGAACTACTGAAGAGTTGGAAGCACTACACATTCTCAAAACAATCATTGTAACTGGTGCAATTCCAGAAATGGCCAAAACCAGGATGGATAAGGATGATAAATATGAAGACAAGAGTGATGGGAGGAGAAGTCATCACAGGAATGATAAGGGTGATGAAGATAAGAAGAAGAAGAAGAAAGACAACAAGGATTGGAAAGGTGATGATGACCAAGGCAAAGTCTATGAGAGGAAGAATGGAAAACAGCAAGCCCTAGGCATTGCTAGCAGTAAACTCACCACAACACAAGACTTTAAGTCTAGGGTGAATGTTGTCAGTAATGACCTACCAAAATCTGAATCAATGGCTTCTACAACTGTTTTGCCACCTCAAGAAGAGAAGAAGATTCAGATCAAGAAACTAGGTGTATGTTTCCAAAAGCAAACTGCTTATTGAGTACTACAATGGTCTAAAAGAAAAGGTCATAAGTTTCTGCCAAGCAATCAAGTGAAAAGGTTTAAATTCAAGCATGCTGCTAGGAGAGTGAAGCCATCTAAGTCAAGGGCCCTAACTATCTATCCAGGACTGAAACTCCAACCACTAGATGAAGATTTTGATGAAGAGCAACTGCAATTTCTAAGAGCTCAAAGAATCTGCTATGCTGTAGTTGTGAATGACTGCCTTGAGATCAAATACACTTATGGAAGAAAGATGAAATTCAAACAAGGGGGTTGTCAAAATTGGGGCAAGTTATATGAGATAGAAAGAATCATTGCATTGTTGGATTCTGAAGACAAAGTGGAGAGAATATGGAAGCTGGAGTTGATTGATTTTGTGAAGATGAAGAGAGACTATGCTAAGGAGATAAGGAGAGGGTGCTTTGAGAAATGGTTATAAAGGGAGAAGGAAATTGATAGACTGGAAGTTGAAGCAGAAAAGCTAAGGGTAAATGGATTGTGTAGAGTTAAATTCAATCCCTATGTGGTGAAGTATAGGAGAAGAAATGGAGATAATGTCAATATAAGAATGAACCTACTCAGTCACTATCCTGCCAACATTCTGAAACCAATACTTGAAGACTTCCAAAACTCTATTCTGCTTGAAGAATTGGATGCTATGGCAGAGATCATAAGGGCCATGGATGAGAATGCAAGAAAGGAGAAAGAAAGGAAATAGAAAGCATATGATGATCTACAAGCCAAAGCAGTGGAGATGGAATCAAATGAGAATGGCTAGTATTTCACCATATTATGTAAGATTACTCAACTTGTAATTCTATTCATGTTCTCAATCAAATTTTCATACCTGTACTTTTCAAGTCTTATCTCTATGTATGTTAGGCTTATTATCAGAAATGAAATTGTGACTAAGGGTCCTACTCACAATTTTGGGGAGATTGTTAGTCATAGAGGCATGCCTGTATACATCTAATAACATGCCTAATTATTTGTAATGCTTTGCATTACTTATATGACCTCTTAACTGAGGGAACCTCTAGTTGTAGAGTTTCTACTTGTTTAGTAGTTGTGATAGGCATCAATTCCTATCTGTATAACTGTACTTAAAAGTCAGAGAATAATGCTTGAAAGAAGTTCCAAGGTTCATGCCTCAAGCTTGAAGAACAAGACTACCAAATAATCACAGTTGGGATTTGAAGAAATGAAGAATTTGCCTAAGTACCAATTCGAGAAGTATGTTTGTTATATTCGAGAAGTCTAGCCTTCGAGAAGTCAAGGATTCGATATCTCAAAAGACACTATTCGATATCTCTGAATACACTGTTCGATATCTCATTCGATATCTCATTCGATATCTCAGAGATTCGATATGTCTATTACTCTATTCGAGAACTCAGGAAGTCAACAAGTCAAAGTATCAATCGAGTTCTCTAGGAGTCAACAAGTCAAGGTCCATTCAACATCTCAAGGACTCAGAAAGCTATTCGACATCTCAAGGATTCGACAAGTCAAGTGTTCTATTCGATAACTCAAGGATCCCTGGAGAAAAGAGTATTCGAGAAGTAATTCGATATGTCAATTATACAGTATTCGAGAACTCAGAGTTATCTAATCCTAGTTCTCGAATCAATCACTTAGCCACATCTCGAATACATTCTTGGAGACAAACTACTTGAGAAATTGTACAAGTCAGAAACCTACAACAAGCCAAAGCACTTTATTGACCACAATCTGTAACGTGTTCTGTAAAGCATACAAAGAAGCTTGGAGAGATGTAGAAGAGACAAGGAGCTAAAGAAGTGGATCTGAACAGAACTTTACAAAGTCAAATCTGTAGCCGTTTGGATGCTTACTCAAAAAGGATAGACACACTGGAAAGTAAAATTTTTTAGCTACCTTATTTGTAGTAAGTAGGTTGTATTCATGTTCTATAAGAATACAACCTCACTTCTTTAGAGATTAAGTTTTAGAATGTTTTTCATACACATTCAAAGAGCACATCTCTCTGAGAAAAACGAAGCTGAGAATACTATCATTTGTATTCATAGATTGTAGCAACTCTTTATCTGATAAAATATTAGATTAAAGTGATATCGTGTCTTGTGTTGTTCATTATCCGCACCTACACATCTGCACACACAAACTCATATCTTTATCTAATAAAATATTAGATTAAAGTGATATCGTGTCTTGTGTTGTTCATTATCCGCACCTACACATCTGCACACACAAACTCATATCTTGCTACACAGATTCAAGAACAAGAAAAGTTCAAGAATCCATTCACCCCCCTGTATTCTTTAGTCGTATTCAATACTCAACAACATCCTTTAATAATTATGTAAAAAGTAGTGAAATTATGTTTTAGTTGGGATTCGAACCACTGATCTTTTTCTATCAATCTCATGTCATAACCAACTTTGCTACACTCAATTTTGAGCTTTGTTTAAAAATACTCTAAGATAAATCACATATTCTCTTCTTGTATATTCCTCTTGTATTTTTATTTTTGAGTAAAGAAAATATTGATTTATACTATTTCTAAAATATTGGATAGATAAAATTACAAAAGATATTCTAATCGATTGAGTATACTCTACAATTCTCTTTTGCCATTTTAATATAAAAATAAAATTTTAGATTATACATACTGTAACCAAATTTAAAAAAAGAAATTTATTTACATGCGTATTCAAGTATTCATGTATATATTAAATTCTTAAAATAAAATTTGGTTTAAAAAAACTAGCTTAAAACCCGTGCGATGCACGGAATTTTTTTAATATTATATGAATATTTTTCATTAATTTGAATTAATTTTTTTAAAACATGAATGACCAAAAATTTTTAATGAGATGATTTCATAATAATTATATAAATGTTATCCGTGATATTTCAAAAAAAGGGGGATTGTAGTTAGAAAATATAGAAAATATGATAGGTTTTAGTTGAAAAAGGTAATCGGTTAATTATTAGTATTATAATAGTATTATTTTATTTTATTAAATAGAACCGCACATGATATAATTGGAAAAACAGAGATTTCAGTTAGAGAAAATAGAAAAGGTAAGGTGAAAATTTAAAAGGTGACATGTTTTAGTTGAAAAAGTTAATTAATTAATTTATAGTAATTATAATTTAATTATGTTATTTTACTAAATAAATTTGTTCGTAGTGTTTTTAGAAAAGGAGAAATTAGTTGGGATTCGAACCAATGATCATTTTCTATCAAACTCATGTCATAACCAACTTTGCTACACTCAATTTTGAACTTTGTTTAAAAATACTACAAGATAAATCACATATTCTCTTCTTGTATATTCCTCTTTTATTTCTATTTTTGAGTAAATAAAATATTGATTTATACTATTTCTAAAATATTGTATAGATAAAATTACAAAAGATATTCTAATCGATTGAGTATACTCTACAATTCACTTTTGCCATTTTAATATAAAAATAAAATTTTAGATTATACATACTGTTTACACAAAATCACGCAAGCGTACGTGGTCACAAGTAATATATGAGTAAGTCGAGTTCGTTTCTACAGAGATCTGGTTATGGTTTTAATTCAGTTTTGTACCTATGCAACAATGTTTGGTTATTATGCACTGCTAAGACAATTAACAATATTGGGTTTTGATTATCTAAATTAAACTAAGAAGTAAATTAACAAACTAAGAATTAACTAACTAACAAGAATTGGAATCGAATTACTTCTGCAAGAGAAAACATGGGATCCTAACTTCATTATCTACTTCACTTAGAGTTGACGCCTTTAATTAATACATGTGATGGTTTTGATATCTGATCAGACAACACGAAACAAGTATATGCTACTTCTCAGTATACGAATACTAAACTAGACAAACATCCCTAAAAGAGATAGAAGATGAATAGACACCAATTATGTTTAGACCCTATATCTCTATAGAATTTGAAAACATAAAGATTAAGCACAAGTTATCCACATTGATCACATAGGGTAGCATATTATCTCTAATTACGCCACAAATCATGATGTTAAAACATCAACCTAACCTATGCTAGCATGACAAGTTCTAAATCTCAAGATCCACTCTCGCTTCACAAGAGATTAACAAATTAGATGTTCATGACGCATCTAAACACATGAATAACAACCATACGAGGATATCAAGAATTCACCACACATAAATCTTTAAAGCAATCAAACTATTAAGCTACATAGATAAATCCGTTAGAATCCCATGACAATGATTAGTTTGTAAATGAACCTCTCGTCATCATGGGATCAAGTGAAACCATGATAAAAACAAAGTATGAAAAGATACAAATAAACCTAAGTAATTGACATGTAATGGTGTCTTTTTTTCTATCCCCCAAGATGTGTATTTATAGCCCCAATTTGCCTCTCCATCAAGCAATTGCCATCTTTGAGTTGGAATAGAATTGTGGCAATTTCCATCTTTAAACGAGATAAGATTTGGAAATTCCATGCGTAAGACTGATTCTGGAATGTTCCCACCGTCCAGGACAATTACCATATTGATTAGAAGTAGGAATTATAGCAATATCCTTGTAAAAATAGAATTCTGCAGCTTCTGGAAAGTTTCTGGCTGTAACGGGCGCGGGCGCGCTCCATTCTAGTGTAAATCGGGCGCCCCCGCGCTCCTCAAAATTCTCAGCAATTCTACCGGTGCGGCCGCGCTCAAAAACAGTTCAAATCAGACGCGCGCGCGCCCTGAATTCTGCCAGAAATATTTTTATGCTCTAGAACATTCTCCAAGCTTCGCGTGGACAGCTTACGGGCCTCAAACGGACTTGTAGAACTCCAGATATGGCCAAAACAAAGTAGACTGCGCAACCTACAGGCAAATCCGAATTTTCCACAATTTGCTCATTTTTCTTCCGCTTTCTCTTCCGATTCTTTCGCCACTTCCCATTCTTCAATTCTTAAGCGTTATGATCTTCATGGTAGCCTAGGGAAATACGCCATCCTTCATTCCATTGCGCAAATCATCTCCAAAATTGACGAAAACACCAACCCTAAACGATATTTCGCAAACCTGCACAACTAAACACAAACACATCAAAACTACAACAAACTTGAGGCCAAGTGAATCAATTTAAGCCGAATTGGAATGCTCTAAATGGATATAAAATCCATTTATCACACCCCCAAACTTAAACTGATGCTTGTCCTCAAGCATAAACAATTACAACTGACTAACTAATTAGTACCACTTCCGTAAGTGATCACGGTTGCATTTGGCATATGCAACAAGCCCTTTAAACTCCTAGGCAGCCCTAGTGGACGAGTAAGGTCTCGTGAGGGCCTATAGAGAATGTACCCACAAAATCCATTTAACCTAATGCAATGCAATGTATGAATGCAACTAAATGAAAATGCAAATAAGCGAGTACTAATATCCTACCATACCTTCAAATCCTCTCATGCCATATCAACTTAAGAATCAAAGTAAATATGCAATGTCTTGGTGTCGAAAGTGCAAGTATTCACATAGTCTACTCAATGAACATGCATAAGTTCTCACAAGTCCATGTCAAATGTAAGAATAAGTTAGTAAACATGCTAAGCCTACAAGAGCACATCTTTGAGACAAAACTCGGGATCTCATACGCAAAAACAAGCAAACACTCACAATCCACTAACAAAAGAATATTCACTCAAGAACAAGGGTAAGTGTATCACTCAATTTCAACAAAATCATAAGCATGCTTGACATTTGGTATCAATCTAACTCTTAACACAACATACATCAATGACGATAATCAAAAGGTCTTTATTTGGGTTGTAACGGGGCTGGGGACAAGGTATGTCAAATAAGCCAAAACAGGTGAAGTGTCAAAAGCTAGTAGTACCATAATAAATCATACACAACACCCTATTTCCCCCCACATAATTTTTACTGAAATAAACACTCGACTAGTCGACTGAAATAGGATCACAACAAACACAAACATGCTCTCATAATATATTTTTTTCTTTTTTTCTTCTTTTTTTTCTCTTTTTTTTCTTCTTTTTTTTCTTTTTCGAGAGCTAGATAAAACAATAATATAACAAATAACAATGATCCCATGAATTTATTACATACGCCGACTATCAAATAAACAAACTCAATTTTCAATATTTCCCCCAAAAGTAAGACCAACAATAAACCCCTCATTGCACACCTTATTACTCCCTTAAGCACTCTACTAGCCTTTGACAATGTGGGTTCAAATTAATGTACGGTCAATACAAGAAAAAGGTCTAGGCAAGTAATGTGGTATGTCACCGAAAAATAGGATTAAGCTCAACGGGTTAACTAATTGATCATGTAAATATGGTGTGGTAATATGGGAAAATAAGCGGTTATTCCTAAATGCCTTTATCATTTTAATCGTCAATTAATGTCATGCGTTTCAAGAAAGACCTAAAACAACTGCTAGCAATGCAAACAATCCGTGGACACTCAAGCAAACGAATAAATTGCAACACACATGCAATAAGGCTGAAAAGCTCATTTGGTGGAAAAACATACTCAATCCCAAGCAAAAATCTCTCTAACGCATCGACTTGTATTCAAAGCATGCAAATTAAATCATCTTGCACATATTCATGTCCTTCTAATCACTTACAACATTCAATAAGTCTACTAGCATCAACTTACTAGTGTATGTGTGTGCACAAGAACAAAGCATAACACTTCTCAATCAAAAGCGTCAACAACACAAAATTCCTACCAAGCATGGGTGCAAATGCAAACTATTATGAACTCACATTATATACGAACATAAAAACAGTCCAATATGAAACAAACGTAGATAACACGAACATAAATGCATAATTTACTACTACTAATATGCAAAGCATGAAATCCTACATGAACAAATAATACAACAACAACTACTAATCCCCCAAACTTAAAATATTCAATGTCCTCATTGAATGGAAGTAAATACAAGGGATAGTACAAAATATACCTACTCTTCCTCATCCTCGGATGAATCAGGCGGTGCCATAAAAATCAATACCCAACTCACAAAATTCACCAAAATCCACAAAAAATTCGAATTCACAAATACCCCCAAATAACCAAGAAAACACAACCCTAATAATGCAAGAACACAATTCGTAATATCAAAATAAAAGGAAGAAATATACCCCAAATACGAACCGGAGAGGTGAAGCTTGCAATTAAAAATCCCCCAAACTTGAATCTTGAAGCCTTGAAATTGATTGAAGGAAATATAATTTGAATGTGGTAGGATTTGTGTGTATATATAGATGGGTATATATATTTGGGGGAAAAAATAAAAAATAAAATAAATAAAAAATAAAATAAATAAAAATTGGAAATAGGAGATGGATTGGGAATAATTTGGAATTAATATAAGACTAGAATTAGGATTTTAGGTGGAGAAAATAATTAGAAAAGGGGTTGGAATTGATTTAAGGAGATGAATTGATTATTTAATATATATATACACGTACCTGGACAATAATTAACTTGGATGGACAGAATGTTTTGTACGCCATGTCGCGGATAGGGCGCTGCGGCGCGTGGGATTTTCTATTGCAAAATTTTTTTTCCCGTTTTTTTTTTCACAACACTTTTTTTTTTGGGAAGAAAGAAGCAACTTTTTTTTCCTACACTAATGTGTGGGTTGCCTCCCACGAAGTGCTTCTTTAACGTCAATAGCTTGACGTTACTTCCAAGCCTCCATTAAGGATGATAATAGTTGGCCTGGTCATCTCTTCGCGAGACTTCATCGTCATCACGGCGGCACACTTTCTGCCCCTTCTCCTCGTTTGGCCTATTCGTGTAACAACTATGTCCTATTCCAATGCCTTCATCTGTTAACCCAAAATCTGTCAATTTGTAGAACAACACACACTCGCGGGCTTCGCTTGAATATAATGGAGGAGGGTAAATGTAAGTTGCTGAAGCCTTTGTTTCCTCAAAGAGAACTTCCTCCATTGGCTCTAATGCGCTACCTCCATCTTTATACTCTGAGACAAGTAGAAGACCTGCATCTTTCCCATGTTCATCAGCCTCTTGGTACGCACATACCAATTCTTGAAATTTGTGTAGCTCACCAGTGTCTGTCTCAAATAGTGCCCTTTCCGAATCATCCACCATACTAGCATGATCAAATTCCTCACATGGCTTGTGAACACTCTCCTCACCTTGGAATTTGTCTTCCTCAATTATGGATGCAGTACCTTGCTCCAAGTCACCGTTATTTTCTGGAATTGCCTCTAGTATGAATTGCTGTTTCTCTTGTTCCAAGGCACTCACAGCTCGAGCAACTAGTATCTCCAAAGATTTGACAGACTCCTCATTACTCTTTACAAGCATCCTAAGCTCCTCCATAGTTACAACCTCATCTGACTGAAAATTAGGAGTAGGTTGCTGATGTTGAAACTCTTCACTATCAAAGAAATATGACATATTTGGAACATCTTGCTGGTACTGTTGAGGATGGTATTGAAAATATGGTTATTCCTCATAAGTGACATATGGATCAACTCCTTCGTAGTAACAATATTGTGAGGGATCATGAACGCCCAAACACTGCTCACATTGCTGAGGCATGGATGTCCTCGAATATGCCCACCATGGCAACTCCTCGCATGCCATCTTCACACACTCAAGTACCTGAACACACCGAACTAAACAAGATAGGTAAGAAAAAATCTGAGTTAGTGAACGCTAACGACCACTATTGACAAGCACATAAACCAAAAATAAAACACCGATGATCCCCGGCAGCGGCGCCAAAAACTTGTTTACACAAAATCACGCAAGCGTACGTGGTCACAAGTAATATATGAATAAGTCGAGTTCGTTCCCACAAATATCTGGTTATGGTTTTAATTCAGTTTTGTACCTATGTAACAATGTTTGGTTATTATGCATTGCTAAGACAATTAACAATTTTGGGTTTTTATTATCTAAATTAATCTAAGATGTAAATTAACAAACTAAGAATTAACTAACTAACAAGAATTGGAATCAAATTACTTCTGCAAGAGAAAACATGGGATCCTAACTTCATTATCTACTTCACTTAGAGTTGACGCCTTTAATCAATACATGTGATGATTTTGATATCTGATCAGACAACACGAAACAAGTATACGCTACTTCTCGGTATACGAATACCAAACTAGACATATATCCACAAAAGAAATAGAAGATGAATAGATACCAATTATGTTTAGACCCTATATCTCTATAGAATTTGAAAACATAAAGGTTTAAGCACAAGTTATCCACATTGATCACATAGGGTAGCATATTATCTCTAATTACGCCACAAATCATGATGTTAAAACATCAACCTAACCTATGCTAGCATGACAAGTTCTAAATCTCAAGATCCACTCTCGCTTCACAAGAGATTAACAAATTAGATGTTTATGACGCATCTAAACACATGAATAACAACCATACGAGGATATCAATAATTCACCACACATAAATCTTTAAAGCAATCAAACTACTAAGCTACATAGATAAATCCGTTAGAATCCCATGACAACGATTAGTTCGTAATTAAACCTCTCGTCATCATGGGATCAAGTGAAACCATGATAAAAACAAAGTATGAAAAGATACAAATAAACCTAAGTAATTGATATGTAATGGTGTCTTTTTTTCTGTCCCCCAAGATGTGTATTTATAGCCCCAATTTGCCTCTCCATCAAGAAATTGCCATCTTTGAGTTGGAATAGAATTGTGGCAATTTCCATCTTTAAACGGGATAAGATTTGCAAATTCCATGCGGAAGACTGATTTTGGAATGTTCCCACCGTCCAGGACAATTACCATATTGATTAGAAGTAGGAATTATAGCAATATCCTTGTAAAAATAGAATTTTGCAGCTTCTGGAAAGTTTTTGGCGGTGACGGGCGCAGGCGCACTCCATTCTAGTGTAAATCGGGCGCCCCCGCACTCCTCAAAATTCTCAGCAATTCTACCGGCGCGGCCGCGCTAAAAAACAGTTCAAATCAGGCGCGGGCGCGCCCTGCATTCTGCCAGAAATATTTTTATACTCTAGAATATTCTCCAAGCTTCGCGTGGACAGCTTACGGGCCTCAAACAGAATTGTAGAACTCCTGATATGGCCAAAACAAAGTAGACTGCGCAACCTACCGACAAATCCGAATTTTCCACAATTTGCTCATTTCTCTTCCGCTTTCTCTTCCGATTCTTTCGCCACTTCCCGTTCTTCAATTCTTAAGCGTTATGATCTTCATGGTAGCCTAGGGAAATACGCCATCCTTCATTCCATTGCGCAAATCATCTCCAAAATTGACGAAAACACCAACCCTAAACGATATTTCGCAAACCTGCACAACTAAACACAAACACATCAAAACTACAACAAACTTGAGGCCAAGTGAATCAATTTAAGCCGAATTGGAATGCTCTAAATGGATATAAAATCCATTTATCACATACTGTAACCGAATTTAAAAAAAGAAATTTATTTACATGCGTATTCATGTATATATTAAATTCTTAAAATAAAATTTGGTTTTAAGAAACTAGCTTAAAACCCGTGCGATGCACGGAATTTATTTAATATTATATGAATATTTTTCATTAATTTGAATTAATTTTTTTAAAACATGAATGACCAAATTTTTTTAATGAGATGATTTCATAATAACTATATAAATGTTATCCGTGATATTTCTAAAAAAGGGGGATTGTAGTTAGAAAATATAGAAAATATGATAGGTTTTAGTTGAAAAAGGTGATAGGTCCATAATTCATCATATTTTTAATACCTATTTTATGTCCGTTTTCGTAATTTTATTAATTAATAAATTGTTTTATTTTGTTTTGTAGGAAAATAAATAAAAACAGATTTCTAGCAGGAAAAGGTGCAAAAAGGGAAAGGAGGTGGAAAATTCTTGAAGTCAAAGAAATTGGAGGAAAAATCGAATACTTATTGGAGAAGAAAAGGAAATTGAAGAAATTATATTCAATATCAAATTTATAATCGAAGACCCAAGTCCAATATTTTTCCCTATATATATGGGGCTCCTCTCTTGTAATTTAGACACCAACTTAGACACCTAGAATTTTAATTATTGTTTATTTTATACTCCGACGGCTATTCTCCGCCTTACTCTGTTTTCTTAATTAACATAAGATTTCTTTGTCTTTTGACTCTTTTCCCGTTCAATTCTTTTACCTGCGTTTGTTCTCTCACATGTCATTCAAGTTAATAGTTTAGTTTTAAGTGATTTAACTTGGTTATCTGTTGTTAACGTGGCCACTTTAGGTTTTTTTTTTATTAATTTAACTATACAAATAGCTTATACTACTTCGTGTTTTCATGTTTAATATGTGTTATATTTATAATTGTTTCGTTTATATAATAATCATGTCTAGCTAAATCTCTTACCCTAGGATGAAGATGAAGTTGATATAATTATTTTTGATCTCTTCTCGTTCCTATTAATTGATTCTCATAATTTTTCTTTGTGCTTAATTGATCGATTGACAAAGTGATTTTGATATATTATTGTTACTGGATTTGTTTTTCATAGCCTATGCTTGCTCCTTGAAGTTTTGATAGGTTATTGTTAGATAACAAGTTTCATAGTATATGCTTGTCTCGTTGATTGATATATCTTATTTGTGAAGAAAAGAGGATTGATTTTAGGGCGATTTGATATTAATTGTGATTGATTAATGGATTCGGATTCCTAGGTTTTCCATATTATTTGATAATCTTTGTTAATTAGGTTAATTAGATTAATTAAAACTCATCTCAAACCTAATTGTCTAGTTCGCCTGATTTAATTATTAGGGTTTTGAAAATTCATAGTCTCTGTGGATCGACCTGTATTTGCTACAATTAACCACTGTGCGCTTGCAGTTATTTTACACAATCAAGTTTTTGGCGCCGCTGCCGGGGACTATTGGTATTTTTCACTCCTTGATATTAATTCTTCGGATTAGTTTCTTGTTTTCTTTTATTTGTTTTTTTTAGGGAATTGTGAAGCGGAGAAAAGCTTGGACAAGAAGATCATTGGAAGGCCTCGCTGTCTCTTTTGAAATTTTTGGAAGCGCTTTTCGGTATTCCGTATCACCTCTCTCTATTTTTCTTTTCTTCAATATTATTGAAAAATACACAAAAAAAATAATTAAAAATTCGAAAAAACCCAAAAATATTAGTTAGTTAATTGTTTGTTAAAAACCAATTTGCTGCATCATTCATTCTCTCACATAGGATCACATTATCTAGATTTTTTTATTGTATTTATTGATTTCACACGTAGTGTAGTGCATCCATAAGTGTTTATTTTCTTGTTCTTTGTGTGTTGCATCATTCAATCAATCTTAAGGGTGCCACCCAATTAGAAGATAAGGTGAGGGATTTCATCACCCTTTCCTTGGCCCACAAATCACTAATTCGTTTATCTTGCATACCCTTTCCTTAATAAAATTAAGTAGACGTTGGCCCCTAGGATCTCGCGCTCAATTAGGAAGAGAATCTAGGAGGAACAAATCACTGAGTATTCTTTCGTTTGGTGTCTAGGCAAGCTTGACGCTTACCTGGCTAATTTAGATTGGTGTTTAGAAAGGTGTTTAGCCTCTTGGCAATGCTTGCACCTGCCTGGCCAGTCAGGACGAATGCTTTTTGAGTTGTGACTTTTAGTAGTATCTTATTGTTAGGAGCAAGGTCTAGATTTTTCTTAGGATAATATATAGATTTTTATTTTTAATTTTCCACTTTTTTTTTGGTGATTACTTATAGCTCTTGTCTGCTACGTGCTTATTTGATTACTTCTCTTGTATGCAAAGTGCTTGGGTTCGAGACACTACATCTAGATTAGTAGACAAACCAATCTGTCATCTCCTAAAGTAGTAAGACAACTCGAGTTTTCTTCACCCACTAGAATTGAGTCAAAAGAATTAGAAGTTCAACCCATAATCATGGCTGTTTCACTCAAAGACCGTTGTTACCCCGCTCGTACCGCTCAACCCTCATGCATAGTTTTACCCGTAGTAACCGCGAATAATTTTGAAATCAAACATCACAACATTAGCATGTTACCTAGGTTTGCTGGGGTAGAGGGAGAGGATCCATATCTTTTCATTTTAGAGTTTGAGGAAGTGTGTGCTTTACAAAAACTTCAACGACTAAGTGAGGATTCCATTAGGCTCAGACTTATTAACTTTGCTTTAAAAGAAGATGCTAAACAGTGGTTATATAGTCTACCCATTAATTATATTTCCACATTGGAGGGATTTGTTGCTATCTTTCTTAAAAAATATTTTCTGTTAGGCCGAATTCACAATAGTTAATCAAATACTGAATGAGTAACTTAACAAGAACACACAGTTTAACAATTAAAAACTGTTTGGAATTAACAATTCCTCTCTCAGTGATGTAAAATATCACAGAAAGCTGCTTAGGTTACAATCAATGAATTTCTCAATGTTCGATTACCCTTCTAGGGTTAACCTAACTGTATTTATAGAACATACAGCTTCGTACAATCAATAACTGATTCTCCTATAATCAAGCTATACAATTGATATCAATCACGATTGCTACAGTCTTCCAAGTCAACTCAATCTCTTTGACAGCTTTCCAATCTTCAAAGATATTGCTTCCATACTTATCTTGCATCAACCTTTAAACGCTGTTGACTCTTCAGACAATACCGCTACAGAGTTTAACAACCTCTGTTGCGCTTCCAGTCAGTGTTTAACTAAACTCTGACTGCTTCCAGCTAAACTCTGTTTTGTCACTATAGCTTCCAAACACTGTTCTCATCAATCATTTCTAACAATCTCCCCCAACTTGTCCATTAGCAAAAATGTACAAGTTTACAGTAAATGATGATGTCAAAACAAATACAAAGTTTACAGTGTTTAATCATACAAACAGAGTTTAAGCTATTACTTAACAAATTCTACAGAAAATAAGAAAATTCTTACAGACTTTAATTTCTAATCTCTTGAAGATCAGGCATTGTTCTGAGATAGTCTATAAGCAATCTTCTTTCAGCATTTTCAAGCTCCATCTGCATAGCTTCTTTGATTTCTCTCAACTGAGGATCATTCTCATCAGTTTGATAGATAGCAGCTCTAAGATCGTAGATTTTGTTTCTTCTCATTTCATTTCCCAGCCTTATGTACTTCACTTCTTCAGACTTTACATTGAAATCCAGAACAGTGATTCCAAGATCAGTCTTCAGCTTTGTAGTCCCTTTTTCCATTTCTATCAGATTTCCATTCCAATCTCTGTATTTAGGAACATACTTGCTGTTGAATTTCATTTGCCTTCTTGCAAGGTTTTGAATCATTCTTTGTCTAAGCACATTTGCAACTGACTGAGCTCTTTGATTTCTCACTCTGAAAATATACAGAACATATTCAAGTTCTTCCCAGTATTTTAATTCGATATCCTTTTCAGAAACTTTAAATACTGTTCCATCAGCCATGAAATATAGCAAGAAATCCTTCTCTAGACTCTTCTGATATACAAGCTGTACTGATTCCAGTTTGTCTAAACTCTCTTGAGTGACACCACGACCTGGAACAGACAGTGAAGAAGGATCTCTAGGACCAACATATTGCCTTTTATCTCTGTGTGAGCCTATGCCTTCTTTGTTGTATCCAACTTTACCAGATAAAGCTCTACCATCAGTAAAATCCATTGGAATTGTAGCTTCTAGTCTAGAGTCATGAGGAGCACCTCTTTTAAATGTTGATTTCAACTGAGAAGACAATAATGGTGTGGTCACAACTTGTGCAACAACAGAGGTTGTGTCTTCATTTTTCTGTACAACATGTGTATCAACAGAGGTTGTAACAATACTTTTCAGCTTTTGCTTAGCTTCTGCATCTGTTGGTTTTCTGAATATTTGCATTCTTTGATTTGTACCAACTGGTTCTTTGATTTGAATGCCTTTAAGAACAGGCTTTGCAGCTTTAGCAACTTTCACATTCTTCTTTGCTTTTTCAGACTTTAGAACTTTCAAATGCTTTTCTTGTAAACTCTTCTCTTCAGCTTTAACATCTTCTAAAGTAACTCCTTCTGCATTCTCTTCCATGAAAAGCTTAACAGCTAACTCCTCATCAGTCTTTGGATTTGATATTAATTCCAAACTCTTGGTCTTTGAAGTACCTTGAGTTTCAGTGTTTATTCCAACAGACTGTGATTTAAAAGATTTGCCAGATCTCAGAGTTTGCCTTTCAGAGTTTAAAATCTTACTCTTATCACTTGCCCCTCCATCTCCAGCATCATCCTTTTGAGTCAGAGTTTGAGAAAATTTGCATTTAGACTTAGCAACTCTCTCCCCCTTTTTGACATCATCAGGAATGAGTATTGATGTAATGAGCTCCAAAGAGTTAGCAATGGAATCCACCTTAGAAAACAAAGCAATTTGATTTTCTTCAACTTTTCCTAGCCTGGCAAAGAGAGTGTCTTGAACTTTAGACAGCTGGACAGCTTTTATTTTGGACTCTCTTTCCATCTTCAATTCTCTTGACTGTATCTCAGTCTTTAAAGAAGTAATCTCTTGTTTTGTTTCAGCAAAATTACCTTCCAGAGTCTTGACTTGTACCACAGTTGCCTTCAAACAGGATAAAATCTCTGGATTTGAAATTTGCTTTGCAGTTTGCTTAACAAACTCAGCTGCTCTCCCTTTTGGAAAAATACAGTCTTGTTTATACCAATTTTCAGCAGATTTAGCAAGATGCTCTAATTCAACTGCATGAGATGGACAAGGCTGATCAAAAGGTGTATGTTTATTATCTGTCTGTGCTGGTGCACTCACAAAAGAATCAGAGTTTGCACTACTGTCAGACTCATCTTCAGCACTTGCATCTTTATCTTGATCACCTTTTAAAGAACCACTGTGCTGAGCAGTGTCAGTCACAGTTTCTTCAACAACTTCTGTAACCTTTTCCATAGTCACTTCATGTTGCACAGGCTCTGCAACAGAGTTTGCCTTTGTAGCTTCAACAGGCATAGATTCAGAATTTTCCTTTGTTGCCTGATCAACTTCATCACCTTTGTCTGCAACAGGAGAAGTAGTAGATATCAGCTCTGTGTGTGATGCTACAGCTTTAAGAACATTTACTGCAGGCTCATCAGCTACACCAGGAGCTTCAACATGATCAACAGGTGAGATAGGATCAAAAATTGAATCAAGAACATCATGCACTGGTGAAAAACCATCTCTGTGATCCTCTTCTACAGGCATTTTATCCTCTGTAGGTATTTCAACATTAACAGTATCCTCTGCAGGCATTTCAACCTCTGCAGGTATTTCAACTTTGTCAGCCACAATATCCTCTGCAGGCATTTCAACATTCACTGTAACCTCAACAGTAGGTGTTTGCTGTGAAACCACCTCTGGAGCTTCAACATGATTCTCTTCATATGAATCAGAAAGAATTAATCTCCTCTTCTTGATTGGAGGCACTACAATCTCCTCTTCATCTTCACTTGAGCTCTCTTTTGGTGGTGAAAGTGAAGGTCTGTTTGCCTTTTGTTTCTTCCTTCTTGTATAAACAGCTCCAGATAGTGTCTGTTTAGCCTTTGAGTGTTTAGTGTTTTGAGCGGTGTGTTTCTTTCTTTTTGGCTTGGATTTGGGTTTTTCAGTAGATGCTGGCTCAGAGTTTAAGGTTTCAGTGTTTAAGGTTTCAGTGTTTAAGGTGTCAGTGTTTAATGGTGGAGAGTTTATGGGTGAAGAGTTTAAGGTTTCTGGTTGTGGTTGATGAGATGTAGTAGTTGTGGGTGTTGTGGGTGTTGGTTCAGAGTTTATGGTGTCTATTGGTTCAGGCATTTGTTGTGGTGATTGATGGTCTTGTGGTTGGTTTACATAGTTCTGTAAGGCTAAAGGCATAAACATATATGGTATTTGCTGTTTAGTAACATCTTTGTTTGTCAAATCAGAAAACATTCTTTTAGCAACTTGAAAAGACTGAATCACATCAGCTTCATCAATTTGAATGTTAGGCACACAGGCAGTGAATAGCAATTGACAAAAACGAGGAAAATAGACAGTAGTAGTCTCAGACAAACGTTCTCCCAAGTTCATTAGTACTAGTCTACCAAAATCAAAATTACCTCCATATAATAGAGCATGACCAATTTGGAGAATGTCAAGAGGAAGTGCATCCCAGTTTGTTGTCTTCTTTCCAAAAGCTCTTGTGATGCAATCGAAAAAGAAACTCCATTCCTTTCTCAAACTTGGCCGTCTCAAAGACCCTATCTTATTCAAGTTTCCTGCACATCCAATTTGCTCCAACATTGTCCTCAAGCGATCATGACCAACAACACTGTAAGAAGTGTGTGTCTCAAAATCCAGAGCATCCCTAACCGTAGTTGGAGTAATGATATACTCTGATTCATCATGAGTGAAAGTGATTATTGGAGTGCCAGACTCTTCTCCATCATCATATACAGAGTTTGTCCAGAAGGCAGCAATTTGTGATGCAGATAATGTTGGTGGTGCAGTTAAAGCCTTCCCTATTTCAGAATCTTTCAAGAAATTTTGGAACAAATGAAACGCCTCTGGAGCATTTGCATTCTCCAGTGGTGCCGCATAGTTGCTAGGAAGAAAAACTAACCCTGCTGCATCAAACGCTTTAGTTGCCATTAGTAAGATATGATACGAAGATATTTAGAGAAAAGATGTGTATGCACTGTAAGTGTTTATCAAAAGGTGAATGTGAGTGTATGAGAATCTTGAAAGTGAATGAGTATGCAAGTAACTGTGAGTGGGTGAATGTGAATCGATATGGAGTGAGAGAACAAAGACGATTAGAGTAAAATTAAAACTCAATCGTTTATTCAGTAAAAACGCGCAACTGTTGTAGAGTAATGTGTGAGTGGGACACTATCACGGGACACGTGTCAAACAACCAATGGATCACTTAATAATTACCGCTGTCATTCCTATAATCACGACACTTACACTATTTAACAGTTGTCAACTACCTCAATTACTCCAAAATAGTCAAATCACCTAAATGAAACTGTACCTTAGAGTACTTAACACAACTCAACAGTGTTTATCAATTTTCCAACTTTATCACTAACAACCCTTTCAAAAATTGCACAGTTGTGAATATGAGTGTGTGTAAAGCAGAGTTTACTAAAATCAATTTTTAGAGCATCTAATATTTCATAAAATCCATAACAGAAATCAATAAACACTGAATGCACAAACTCTCATATTAAACACTGATTGTTTGATGAATGCTAAACTCTGTAGTTACTGTAATACAGAAATCTGAAAACTTCTATTTCCTTTGATGTCCATGATTATCCAAGTAAGCACACAGTCTTTGAAGACAAAAATATCAAGAGATAGAAATCAGAGTATCATTCAGTGAATAACAGTCATGAACTGGATAATCTCACAAAACTCTCAAACACACAAGTGTTTAGGTGAAGTGTTTACACTCACATTCAATCAGAAATAGCAGAATCTACCATATGCTTGAATGTCCACCAATTCTACACTACTTTGAATACATGTATGCACCAATCAAAAGGACTTTATTCAGGGTTTAAATGGAGTAAGATCAAACAGATGAAAAGAGATGTTTTATTCATGAGTGAATATCAAGCTGAACATTATAATAGACCAAAGTGTTCAGTCACAATGTTAGTACATATTTGTACAAGATCAGTATATATGCCCCTTTTTTTTTTCTTTTTTTTTTTATTATTATTTTGCATATATACTGAGTAAACTTTTATTTTCTTGAGAAACACTCATTTGCTTGGGAAAAAAAAAAATAACTGCTCTTAACACTTCAGAGTATAAGAAAAATGAGCAGTTAATAAGGCTCAAAGAGGTTTACTAAGGATGGAAATTATGAACAGTGTTTATACAGTGTTTGAACAAAGTTCAAAAGAATTTTGAACAGTGGTTGAAGAAATGGTGAATCCTATTGCCTTTATCATTTTCATGCACACACATATCATGTAGTCTCAAAATGGTTTAATACAAGTTCTAGAGAAACATGCTTCCTGATGAATATCACACAAAAATAAATACTGATTGATATAGAATGTATCAATCACTGATTTGGCTCAAACTCTCACAGGGTGTAGACATGAATCTGAACTCACCAAACTAATCAATGACACATCTCAAGTTTTATGGTTTTCACAAGTACAAACAAGGAATCATCAAGAACCATACCTTTGGAAACAGAATGTCACTAATCAGAGTTTAGAGTTCATCAATAACCAAACTTATTTATGAGAGGCAATGCACACAATATTCATAGACTCAGAGTTTAGGACTGAATAAACTAAGAGATGCTATAAATATGAAACAGTATCATGCTGTGTTGGTTTACTGCACAAAGTCTGATTAGATTACAGTGACTCAGAAAGAATCATGATTTATTTACTGAGAATCATGCTTCATACATTTTTCTTCATTGGTGTTTTCATTCAGACAATAATCAATTCTGAATTCACTGAGTGTATCTAACATGTTAACAGTGTTTAACAGACAGACATGCTGACAGAGTTTAACAAGTTTTAAACATAAGCATGCAGAACAGAGTTTAATACTAAGGTTCACATAGCACTAAATAAATTACATAAAACATGAGCAATAAGTTTTTGAGTCTAACCAACATCTCTAGTCAAAACTAGAGACCATTCCTAGTTCATTGACCAGTCTTGTAAATGTAGCTTCACTCAATGGCTTGGTGAAGATATCTGCAAGTTGTTGTTCTATAGACACAAAGTGAAGCTCAATGTTGCCTTCCTCTACATGCTCTCTGATGAAGTGATACCTTATGCTGATGTGCTTTGTCATTGAATGTTGCACTGGATTACCTGTCATTGCAATAGCACTTTGATTATCACAGTAAATAGGTATCTTGGTATACCTTAATCCATAATCCAGCAGTTGATTCTTCATCCATAAAATCTGTGCACAGCAGCTACCAGCAGCAATATACTCTGCTTCAGCTGTAGATGTAGATATTGACTTCTGTTTCTTGCTGTACCAGGAAACAAGTCTGTCACCAAGAAATTGACAACTTTCACTGGTGCTTTTTCTGTCTATCTTACATCCAGCAAAGTCTGCATCAGAGTAGCCAAGAAGTTTAAACTCTGATTCTCTTGGATACCACAGCCCCAAAGTTATAGTGCCCTTGAGGTACTTAAATATCCTCTTTACTGCCGTTAAATGTGGTTCTCTTGGATCTGCCTGGAATCTTGCACACAAACAAGTTGCATACATGATATCAGGTCTGCTAGCTGTCAAATAGAGTAAAGAACCAATCATTCCTCTGTAACTTGTCACATCTACTGATGACCCTGCATCTTTGTCCAATTTTGTTGCAGTTGCCATGGGAGTTGTTGCAGATGAACAATCAAGCATACCAAATTTCTTGAGAAGGTTTCTGGTATATTTTGCTTGATTTATAAAAATTCCATCATCTGTTTGCTTCACTTGTAGACCTAGAAAATAACTAAGCTCTCCCATCATACTCATTTGATATCTTGACTGCATGAGTTTGGCAAACTTCTTACAGAGTTTATCATTAGTAGATCCAAAAATGATGTCATCTACATATATCTGAACTAAAAGCAAGTCACTACCAGTTTGGAAGTAAAACAGAGTTTTGTCAATAGTACCTCTGTGAAATCCACTTTCTAGTAGAAATTTGGCAAGGGTTTCATACCATGCCCTTGGTGCTTGCTTAAGTCCATAGAGTGCCTTGTCTAACCTGTAGACATGGTCTGGATATTTTGGATCTACAAACCCTGGTGGTTGTTCCACAAACACTTCTTCTTCAAGTTTTCCATTCAAAAATGCACTTTTTACATCCATCTGAAACACTTTGAATTTCTTATGAGAGGCATATGCTAGAAAAATTCTAATTGCCTCCAATCTAGCCACTGGAGCAAATGTTTCATCATAGTCTATTCCCTCATGTTGTGAATAGCCTTTTGCAACCAGTCTTGCCTTGTTCCTTGTGATAACACCCTCACTGTCAGTTTTATTCCTAAAAACCCATTTAGTGCCAACAATGGATCTGTTCTTGGGCCTTGGTACAAGTGTCCAAACTTCATTTCTTTCAAATTCATTTAGCTCTTCTTGCATTGCTGTTATCCAGTCAGCATCTTTAAGAGCTTCTTCCACTTTCTTTGGCTCAGATTGTGACAAGAATGCATGAAACAGACATTCATTTGTTGTTGCACTTCTTGTCCTTACTTTTGCATCTGGATCACCAATAATCAAATCAGGTGTGTGAGATTTAGTCCATTTTCTTGCAGAAGGCAGATTGCTTCTGTCATCATGTGATCCTCCCCCTTGATCCATGCTCTCCTGATTTTCTTGGTGCCTTTCTTCATTTTCTGATGCTCCCCCTGAATGTGACTTCTCAGAATTATCAACAGAGTTTGAATCAATAGAGTTTGATTCAGAATCATCAACTGAGTCACTTTCAGTGTTTGAATTATCACTTTGATGTGATTCTTCATGCTCCCCCTCAACTGATTCTTCCCTTGTTTCTGATTGAAGAGTTTCTTCAGTATTTACCAGTAGAGGTTCAGAGTTTAGATCAACAGAGTTTGTCAAATCAGTCTGATCAGAGTTTACTTTTTCAGAGAATAAATCTTCATTTTCAAAGTGCAGTTGATCATGTTCATTGACATCTTCAAGTCCAGTTATTTTCTTGTCATCAAATGACACATGAATTGATTCCATGATCACTCTGGTTCTCAGATTATAAACTCTGAATGCTTTAGTTGACAGTGGATAGCCAACAAAAATTCCTTCATCTGCCTTTAGGTCAAATTTGGTCAACTGTTCAGGATGAGTCTTCAACACAAAGCATTTGCATCCAAAAATATGAATATATTTTAGATTTGGCTTCTTCTTCTTCACCATTTCATATGGTGTTTTACCATGCTTGTTGATCAGTGTTGCATTTTGAGTAAAACAAGCAGTTTGAACTACTTCTGCCCAGAAATATGTTGGCAACTTTGCTTCATCTAGCATGGTTCTGGCAGCTTCTATCAAGGTTCTGTTCTTCCTCTCCACTACACCATTTTGTTGTGGAGTGCCAGGTGCAGAAAACTCTTGTTTGATTCCTTTACTCTTGCAAAATTCTTCCATTGATGAATTCCTGAACTCAGTTCCATTGTCACTTCTGATTATCTTCACTTGATGCTCTGACCCTTTGTCCAGTTGGATTATATGTTCTGTCAGTGTTAATGCAGTTTCATCCTTCTTTGCAAGAAAATATACCCATGTGTACCTGGTATATTCATCAACAATGACTAGAGCATATTTCTTCTTTCCAAGAGACATCACATTCACTGGACCAAAAAGATCAACATGTAGTAGATGATAAGGATCAACAATTGAAGACTCAGATTTGCTTTTGAAGGAGGCTTTTCTCTGTTTAGCCTTTTGACAAGAATCACACAGTCCTTCTACATTCAACAAGGACTTTGGTAAACCTCTCACAAGATCATTCTTTATTAGCTCATTGATGTTGTTCAGGTTCAAATGAGAGAGTTTCTTGTGCCACTTCCAACTCTCCTCACTGGACATTCTTGTTGACAGACACACTGCTTTGCCATCAGTGTTTGTTGACAATTTAATTTCATAGATGTTATTGTGTCTGTTTCCAACTAGAGCAACTTTCCCTGTAGATTTACTGATCACTTGACAATATTCAGGCTGAAAATCCACATGATATCCTCTGTCACAGATTTGACTCACAGATAGCAGATCATGCTTGAGTCCTGGAACCAGAGCTACATTTGTGATGATGACATTTCCAAGATTAATATTGCCATATCCCAGTGTATGTCCTATGTTGCCATCTCCATAGGAAACTTCTGGGCCAGCTTTCTCCTCAAACTCTGATAGCAGGGCTTTATTTCCAGTCATGTGTCCTGAACATCCACTGTCCACAACTAGGGTACTCACCCTGGTGCCCTGCAATCACAAACAATCACTGATTGTTAGTTTTAAGGATCCAGACTTGCTTGGATCCTTTGGCTTTCTTAATTCTGTTAGCTTTTGCAGCGGAATTCACATTAACAGAGTTTAAGCTAACTTTTTCAGAGTTTACATTAGCAGAGTTTACTTTAACCCATTTCAAATTTGGCTTGGGTTCATAGTAATTATAGTAAATAGCATGATAATCTCTGCAAGTGTAAATAGAATGCCATGTACTACCACAGTGTTTACACAAAGTTTGTGGTCTAGCTCTCACATAATCATTATTTACTGCAGTTTTAGAGGGCAAAGAATTAATGTTCTTATTCTTACTGCAGAAACTAGCAAGGTGATTAGTGCTACCACAATTAAAGCATGTTTTTCTAGGAGCTAGTGAAGCAAGCATTGGCTTAATTCCTGATGTTATGCCTACCTTTCCATTTTTGTTTTTCTTAGGCAATCTCTGTTTGTTGACAGATTTTATCTCCTTAAGCTTATGCTTGAGTTGTTTATCTGTCATTAAACCAATGTTAGCCTCTTTAACAAAAGTTTTAGCATATGACTCTTTAACAGCCTTTTTCTGTGCTTCAGTCTTAGGTCCACCTGTTCCCATGACATTACCTTCAGATGAACGATGTGGTCTAACTTTTACTTGATTTTCAAATCTAAGTTCATCTCCCTCAGAGTAACCTAGACCTACTGTATCTGACTGAAACACTTCTTGAGTGTCTTTACCAGAGTGTGTCCAAGTTTTAATGATGTGTTTAGTATCCTCCAATTCAGATTCTAGTTGCTTATACTTACCTAGCAACTCCTGTTCAATAAACACTGCATCATCTCTCTCTTTTTGAATTTTATTCATGTTCTCTAGCTGTTCCTCAACAAGTTTATTTCTTTCTTTGAGTTGAGAGCACTCAGTCTTTATCCTCTCATTTTCTAAAGTCTGATCCCTATAACTGATATGCAATGCTTTAAGATAGATTCTCAATTCAGTTATATTATCAGTGTTATAAGCATAGGTAGTTGGGGGTACCTTAAGATCATCATTTTCAGTCTGAGTAGTAGCCATGAGAGCATAGTTGACTTCCTCATCTGAATCTGAAGTGTCTGCCCAATCTCTGCCTTTGGTGTAGAGTGCCTTTTCAGTTTTACCCTTCTTGCACTCAGGAGCATAGTGACCCATCTCCTTACACTTGTAGCATTGAATTTCAGACTTATCTTTCTTACCAGATTTGAAGTCCTTTCCCTCAGATTTCTTGAAATTCTTCTTGTCAGACTTTGAGTAGTCCCTGGAGAATCTCTTTCCCTTCTTGAAGTTCTTGTATCCCATCTTCTTGAAGGTCTTTACCATCAATGCAGCCATTTGCATCATCTCCTCATCATCTTCAGAATCAGATGATTCATCTGTGATTGAGTCAACATCAGTGTTTGATGACTCATTTTCTGAATGTATGACTAAGGCTTTCCCTTTTGCCTTTCTCCTTGATGCCTCCTTCTTTGATGGTTTCTCCTCAACTTTAAGAGCAACAGACTTTGACTTTCTACTAGATCTTTTGTTTCTCTGCTCCAATTCCAATTCATGAGTTTTGAGCAGCCCATAAATTTCATCAATCTCTGTTTCACCAAGTTCATAATTATCTCTTATAGTGGTTGTTTTCACATCCCACTTTTCAGGTAGAGAAAGAAGAAACTTGAGATTTGAGTCTTCTAAATCATACTCTTTGTTAACCAATGACAAATCATTGAGCAGTTTACAGAATCTGTCAAATGTTTCTGTCATGGTTTCATCAGACTTTGCCTCAAAGTGCTCATACTCCTGAGTGAGTATATTTCTTCTGTTTTTCTTGATTGCAGGAGTTCCTTGACACCTAACCTCAAGTGCATCCCATATTTCCTTTGCAGTTGTGCAGTTAATCACTTTATTAGACATAACATTGTCTAATGCACTGTGAAGTAAATGTCTCACTTTTGCATCCTTTGCAATAGATGAAAGATCCTCAGCAGTTAGATCTTTCTTTTCTTTTGGAATGACCTTTGATTCCTCACCAGCAGCAGCTGCAGATAGTTTTGTAGGTTTGTGAGGACCTTCATAAATTCTATCAAGGTATTCTGGATCTGTAGCCTCCAGAAACATGGTCATTTTTACCTTCCAAATTGCATACTCTGATGGCCTAAGTATAGGAACCCTTATTGTTTCATACCTACTAACAGTAGTAGGGGTTTTCTCAGTTGGTGGAGGTATCTCTGCCATTGATTACTATTGTGTTTGGATCTTTAACTGTAATAAAGTAACAGATTAGTCTCTGATACCACTTGTTAGGCCGAATTCACAATAGTTAATCAAATACTGAATGAGTAACTTAACAAGAACACACTGTTTAACAATTAAAAACTGTTTGGAATTAACAATTCCTCTCTCAGTGATGTAAAATATCACAGAGAGCTGCTTAGGTTACAATCAATGAATTTCTCAATGTTCGATTACCCTTCTAAGGTTAACCTAACTGTATTTATAGAACATACAGCTTCGTACAATCAATAACTGATTCTCCTATAATCAAGCTATACAATTGATATCAATCACGATTGCTACAGTCTTCCAAGTCAACTCAATCTCTTTGACAGCTTTCCAATCTTCAAAGATATTGCTTCCATACTTATCTTGCATCAACCTTTAAACGCTGTTGACTCTTCAGACAATACCGCTACAGAGTTTAACAACCTCTGTTGCGCTTCCAGTCAGTGTTTAACTAAACTCTGACTGCTTCCAGCTAAACTCTGTTTTGTCACTATAGCTTCCAAACACTGTTCTCATCAATCATTTCTAACATTTTCCAAACCATAAGGCAAACAGGCTTAGGAATGAAATCAACCAATTTCAACAAAATCGGAATGAGTCTTTTTGGAAATATTTTGATAGATTTAAAAAGTTGTTGTCTAAATGTCCTCAACATGGTATAGAAAAATGGAGACTTTGCAAAATTCTTTATGAAGCCTTAGATAGCCAAACCACTGCTTTGTTAGAGTCTATGTGCAATGGTAAATTTATGGATAAAGATGAAGATGAAGCTTGGATATTTTTTGAGGAGTTAGCTGAAAGAACAATGTTGTGGGAGTCAACTAGGGAACCTAATCAGGAAGCTGAAAATTCTAACTCATCTAAGGTCATACGCATAGTTGGTATTTCTATTGCAACCGAAGCTAAGTTAGCTACAATCACTAGACGTCTAGAAGCCTTAGAAACCAACAATGTGTCATCTCAAATGTCTCTCTGTGCAAACTATAGTTCTCCTAATCATGTGGTAGAGAATTGCCCTGAAATTGAACAAGTCAATGCCATGTTTCAACCTAGAGCTAGGAATGATCCTTATGCACCCACATATAATCCTGGTTGGAAGAATCATCCAAATTTCTCATGGAACCAAGGTCAATACAATCAGTACAATCAAAATCCTCAACCTACTTTTCACCCAACTCAAAATCCTAATTCATATCCTCCACAAAATCTTGGTCATTATCCAAACTCAGTCCCCATAAATCCTCCTGGTTTTAGCGAATCTGATAAGAAACTGAATTTTTTAGAAAAGAGTATTGAGGCGTTACTAAAATCTCAAGCTAATTTAACTCAATCTCAACAATATTTCTTGCAAACCATGACCCAAGATAGGCAGCTATTAAATTCCAACACTCAAACCATATCTAAGCTAGAGGTCCAAGTTAGTCAATTGGCAAATACAATCAGTGAGAGAGAGAAAAATCGATTTCCTAGTCAACCTGAGACTAATCCTAAGTTTCATCCAAATCAAAAGTCTCATAAAAATGTGAATTCTGTTATCTCTCTAAGGTCTGGTAATCAATTCAACAATCATGCTGGTGTCAATACTCATGAAGAAGATAAGCTAACATCTGAACCAAATCCTTTGCTCTTGAATCCTAGTCTTAAGCAATCTTCAAATCCCAAGAATGCTGAAGTAGATAAATCTGATGTGTCATCACCCTCCGATGAACCACCTTCGAAACCCCAATCTGATATTTCTAATGAAAAAGTCTTTAAACCAAAAGCCCCGTTTCCTCAAAGACTTACTTCAAACAAACAATCTGCTCAGTTAGACAAGATTTTGGAAGTCTTTAAGCAAGTCAAGATTAACATTCCTCTTTTAGATGCGATTCAACAAGTTCCCTCCTATGCTAAGTGTTTAAAAGATTTGTGTACTCATAAAAGAACCACTCATGTTCCTAAGAAAGCTTTCTTAACATCTCATGTTAGTTCTATTTTGTCAAATCAAATCCCTGTGAAGTATAAGGATCCTGGTTATCCTACTATCTCGTGTGTCATAGGTGATACTTTCATTGATAAAGCTTTACTCGATCTAGGAGCTAGTGTGAATCTTCTTCCATTATCAGTCTATCAAGCCTTGGGTTTAGGTGAACTTAAGAAGACTAGTGTTACTCTTCAGTTAGCTGATCATTCTGTTAAAACTCCTAAGGGTATAGTGGAAGATGTATTGATTAAGGTTGGTGATTTTGTCTTTCCCGTCGATTTTGTTGTTCTAGAAACCGAACCAGTCAAAAATCTCAAAAATCAAATTCCTATCATTTTAGGAAGGCCTTTTCTTGCTACATCTAATGCTTTGATTAACTGTAGGAATGGTTCGATGAAACTCATTTTTGGAAACATGACGATAGATCTCAATGTTTTTAATGTAGGAAATCAACCTAATGAGCTTTTTGAACAACCTGTAGGAGTTAATTTGATAGATGAGGTTGTTTCATGGTCAAATCTTGAGGATAGTGCAATTGAGTATTTTCTTGAGGAAGATGTTATGTTAGAGTAAGAGAATAATAAAGATCTTCATGAGCTTTATAGAAGTTTTTCTTCTGATCCGATGTTAGATGAATTAAATGCCATTTGTTCTAACCATGAAACCCAACTTGAGGATAGTTCTTTTGATCATAAGTCCGTTGTTAAGACTTCTGTTGGTGAACCACCCACATTCGTTCCTAATCCATCCTTTTCCATTCTGGATCAGTCTTTGGTAGTTAATAATGAAACTTATCATGTTCTTTCTAGTGACATAGTTCATTCCCAAGGATTTCAAGTATTTAATCTGCTTAAACAACATAAAGAAGCGTCTAATTGGTCTATGAATGATGTTAGGTGTATGAGTTTTATTTTGGTGTGTGATCATACTTCTCTAGTGGATAATGATGTTTTTGTGGGTGTGTTTAACATGTTTGATGACTGTGTTACAAAGGTAGTTTTCCCTCGATCTGGTATTGGTTAATATATATGTTCGTAATGTGTCTCCCATATAGTCAAGTTTAGGTATGGGGGGTGTGTGTGAGTGTGTGTGTTTCTTTTATATGTGTGTGTGTGTTATAGGTAATAATGTTTCTCCGTCATGCCTTTATCAAGTATTCTCGTCCTTTTACTTTGTCATTTTTCTCTCATTTGCATACATTGAGGACAATGCATGATTTAGGTATGGGGGAGGGATTTAGTAGTATGTTGTAAAAAAAAATCAAAAAAATTAAAAAAAAAATTGAAAAATACAAAAATCCAAAAAAATTGAAAAAATCAAAAATAATTCTAGCCTTGTGAAATGATTACTTATTAAAAGTTGGCTTGATGCACCCTTACATGCTATAGTAGTCTTGTGTTTCTGATGCTTTTGACTGAGAAGTGATATGCTAAGTTCTTGTGCACACACATACACTAGCGAGTTGAAACTAGTAGACTTATTGAATGTTGTAAGTCATTAAAAGGACATGAATATGTGCAAGAAGATTTGGTTTCCATGCTTTGAGTACAAGTAGGTGCATTAAAGAGACTTTTGCTTGGGATTGATTATGTTTTACCACCAAGTGAGATTTTGAGCCTATATGCATATCTTTTGCATTTTATATTCGTTTGCTTGAGTGTCCACATGTTATTTGCATTGCTAGCACTTGTTTGAGACCTTTCTTGAAACGCATATTTTTATTTTTGAGTAAATAAAATATTTACTTATACTATTTCTAAAATATTGGATAAATATAATTACAAAAGATATTCTAATCGATTGAGTATACTCTACAATTCTCTTTTGCCATTTTAATATAAAAATAAAATTTTAGATTATACATACTGTAACCGAATTTAAAAAAAGAAATTTATTTACATGCGTATTCATGTATGTGTTAAATTCTTAAAATAAAATTTGGTTTTAAGAAACTAGCTTAAAAACCGTGCGATGCACGAAATTTTTTTAATATTATATGACTATTTTTCATTAATTTGAATTAATTTTTTTTAAAACATGAATGACTAAAATTTTTTAATGAAATGATTTCTTAATAATTATATAAATGTTATCTGTGATATTTCTAAAAAAGGGGATTGTAGTTAGAAAATATAGATAGGTTTTAGTTGAAAAAGGGAATCGGTTAATTATTAGTATTATAATAGTATTAATGGGTTTAAACTCCTCTTTTTTAGCCCTAATTCCAAAGGTGGAGCAACCAAAGTTGGTGTCAGAGTACAGATCCATAAGTCTTTTAAACTCTATAGCAAAAATCTTCACAAAGATTTTGGCAGAGAGGCTAAACATGGTGATTAAAAAGTTGGTTTCGGAAAACCAATTTGGTTTCATAAAAGGGAGGCAACCAGCAGATGGAATCCTAATTGCTAACGAGGTTTGTCATAGCCTGAAATCAGGGAAAGCATCGGGTTTAATCTTCAAGATAGACTTTGAGAAAGCCTTCGATACCGTTAATTGGTATTTCCTAATTGAGTTATTAGAGAGGATGAATTTTGGGGAAAATTGGGTTAGATGGATTAAGAACTTTTTGAGGACTTCTAAAATCTCTATTCTAGTCAACGGCTCACCTACGAAAGAGTTCAATCCGACTAGAGGTCTACGGCAAGGCGACCCATTGTCACCCCTTTTGTTTGATATGGTAGTGGAAGTGCTCAGTAAACTCATTAACAAGGGGGCTCAGCTAGGCTCCTTTATGGGCATTCAAATTGGAAATGCGTCAAATCCGATTACGCACCTTCAGTTTGCGGATGACACGTTAATATTAATCAAAGATGAAATTGAGTCGGTGGCTGAGTTAAAAAGAATTCTTCATGTCTTTCATCTCCTTACAGGTTTGAAAATAAATTTTGCTAAGAGTAAGCTTTACTCTATTGGGAAAGGTGTGGATTTGTTGTCTCATTGTGCATCAATATTGGGCTGCTCAATTGGTACTTGGCCAATGTCCTATCTCGGCGTAACTATTAGAGTGTCGCCAAGAAAAATAAACTTTTGGGATCCATTACTTCGTAATGTTCAGAGAAAGCTAGTGAGTTGGAAAGCTGATTGTTTGAATATGGTAGGTCGAATGGTTTTACTGAAAGCAACAATTGATAGACTTCCAACATATTGGTTTAATACTTTTCTTATGCCTCCGGGAATTTGTAAAAGGATGGAAAATATTAGAAGGTCTTTTCTCTGGGGTGAATTCAAAGATCAGGGTATGAGAATAAAAAAGCTTCATTTAGCTAGCTGGGAAAAGATTTCGAGGCCAAAGAATCAAGGAGGCTTAGGTATCACAAGTATTATCGTAAAGAACAGATCTATGTTGGGCAAGTGGTGGGCTAGATGGCAGGCAGATAGAAGTTCTTTGTGGAATAGGTTCATAAGATCGAAATATGATTGTGGGATTAGTGATGATCTCGGTAGTGCACTGAGGGCTAAACAGATGTCTGATATCATGAATGGGATTTTGAAAATAAACAATCCTGATGGCTTTAATGGTAATCTGTCAAAGAATAAATTCAAATGGATTATCAGGGATGGTAACAAAGTGCTATTCTGGGAGGATATTTGGAAAAACAATGAAAGACTTAGTGCATCATTCAGCAGACTATACTTACTTTCAAGGCACAAAAATGTCACGGTAAGAGACTTTTGCAATGCCTGGTGTAGTGGTGACACAGATACCACTTTTCTGTGGAGTCGAGAGCTGCGAGCATGGGAATTAGAGGAGGCTTTGAGACTAAATGACTTAATAAACGAGGTGGTATTTCACCAAGGGGAGGATCAACTTCTTTGGCACTGTACTGGGCAGGAGTTTAACTCTAAAGAAGGGTGCAAATTCCTCACTAATATTAGTGGTGCATCAGCTCGAGAATGGATGAATATTTGGAAATCCAAAATACCACCGAAAGTTCAGCTATTCTTGTGGAAAATGGAGCAAAAAATCCTTCCAACAAGAGTAATGTTAGTACGATTTATGCCAAATAAAATCACTGATATTGTGTGCCCTTTATGCAATGCTCATGAAGAACAGCAAAATCATTTACTATGGGAATGTGTATTTGCAAAGGAATTATGGAGTAAAGTATTTGACTGGTGGGGTTGCTCGAAAAATTTCAGGCCTCAAGATAACATGCAAATATGGGAATGGCAAAAGTGGTTTAGAACATCAGAAGTGAAAGACTGTTGGGGGCTAGTCCTGGTGGCTACGTTGTGGTCTATATGGTTGTGTAGAAACTCAATAATTTTTTAGAACAAAAAAATCACACCAGATGAAGTTTTCTGGACACTAAAGGTGAGAACTTGGAAATGGGCTCAAGCTAGCAGGATAGTCCCTGAATATATGAGAAATATATGGGATATCAATCCGATTGGTGCAATACAATGCAATTTAAAACGGACTAATGTATTGCAGCTGCAAGATTATATTGATATCTGGGGGTTTACAGATGGTTCCTTTCAGTATAACAGTGGAGATGTTAAAGCGGGAATTGGAGGATTTTTGAAAGATAAGTTTCAAAATCTAATTTTTATTTTCTCTGGCCCAGTTGAAGCAACAAGCCCCTTTCATGCAGAATTTAGTGCTATTTCTTTCCTAATAACGACCGTCATAACAAGTCAATGGAAGGAGGCTAATATCCTGTTTCATATTGATAGCAAGGAAGTTGTTAATTTTATCTTAAAAATTAAAGCTGGTCTAATCATTGATCAACCATCAATTAGTCATGAACTAGCAGTTAATTTTCAGAGGAGGAATTTCTTCTTCAAGCACGTGTCAAGAGATGTCAACATGGGTGCGGATGATCTTGCTTCAAAGGGATTGCAGAGGAGAAATATGATCCAGGGGTGGTGCTAATACTCTTCAAGGACCAAGAAAATCAAGTCTTTGTCTTTGAAGGTCGTTGTTTAGAATTCTGGTAGGGTAGTTAGGGTAGTTAGGTTCTTAATATTGGCTCTTAATATTGTCTGTTGTTGTGATGGTAGTGGGAGGCTGGGAGCTGTGAGGGTGTTGTTTTGCCCATATTTTGTAAAACTCTGACCTGGTTCCTTATTAATGAAATTGCTTGTTGCTTTTCAAAAAAAAATATAATTGGAAAAACAGAGATTTTAGTTAGGGAAAATAGAAAAGGTAAGGTGAAAATTTAAAAGGTGACATGTTTTAGTTGAAAAAGTTAATTAATTAATTTATAGTAATTATATTTTAATTATGTTATTTTACTAAATAAAATTGCTCGTAGTGTTTTTAGAAAAGGAGAAATTAGTTGGGATTCGAACCACTGATCTTTTTCTATCAAACTCATGTCATAACCAACTTTGCTACACTCAGTTTTGAGCTTTGTTTAAAAAATACTATAAGATAAATCACATATTCTCTTCTTGTATATTCCTCTTCTATTTTTTTTTTGAGTAAATAAAATACTGATTTATACTATTTCTAAAATATTGGATAAATAAAATTACAAAAGATATTCTAATCGATTGAGTATACTCTAAAATTCTCTTTTTCCATTTTAATATAAAAATAAAATTTTAGATTATACATACTGTAACCGAATTTAAAAAAAGAAATTTATTTACATGCGTATTCATGTATTCATGTATATATTAAATTCTTAAAATAAAATTTGGTTTTAAGAAACTTGGTTAAAACCAGTGCGATGCACGGAATTTTTTTAATATTATATGAATATTTTTCATTGATTTGAATTAATTTTTTTTAAACATGAATGACCAAAATTTTTCAATGAGATGATTTCATAATAATTATATAAATGTTATCCGTGATATTTCTAAAAATAGGGGATTGTAGTTAGAAAATATAGAAAATATGATAGGCCTTAGTTGAAAAAGGTAATCGGCTAATTATTAGTATTATAATAGTATTATTTTATTTTATTAAATAGAACCGCACATGATATATTTGGAAAAACAGAGATTTTAGTTAAAGAAAATAGAAAAGGCACGGTGAAAATTTGTGACATGTTTTAGTTGAAAAAGTTAATTTATAGTAATTATAATTTAATTATGTTATTTTACTAAATAAAATTGCTCGTAGTGTTTTTGGAAAAAGAAAAATTAATGTTGCACGTGATACGTCTAGAAAAAAAGGGATTAAAAAAGATAGAAAAGATTGAACGTTTTAGCTAAAAAAAGTAATCGATTATTTATTAGTATTATAATTTTATTATTTTATTTTATTAAATAGAACCTCGTGTGATATAATTGAAAAAGGATAGATTTTAGTTACATAAAATAGAAAAGGTAACGTGAAAATTAAAAAGCTGACATGTTTTAGGTGAAAAAGGTAATTGATTAGTTTATGGTAATTATAATTTAATTATGTTACTTTACTAAATAAAACTGCTCATAGTTTTTTTAAAAAAAGGAGAAATTAATGTTACCCGTGATATTTCTAGAAAAAGAGGGATTTTAGTTAGAAAATATAGAAAAGATGATACGTTTTAGCCCAAAAGAAAGATTTTAGTTAGAGAAAAGAAAAAAGGTAACATATTTTGGTTGAAAAGGGTAATTGGTCGATTAATTAATAGTAATCAATATCAATATATTCTTAATGTCTGCTAGTATTGCATTTTGAAAATTACTGCTTTTATCCTTCATTTTTTTAATCTTCTTTATTTCTTTGATGCCCTTTTTTGTCATTACACAAGAAAATTACTGCTTTTATCCTTTATTTTTTTAATCTTCTTTATTCTTTTATGTCCTTTTTTGTCATTACACAGCATTTGGAGCGACCCAATTTAGATTGGATCGACCCAAATCTAAATCTATACTATTTTTTATCATTACACAACATTTGGATCGACCCAGTTGGATTAACCCAAATCTAAACCTCTACTATTATCCTTCATTTTTTTTATTAATAATATAATTAATAATAATTAGCCGATTGCCTTTTTCAATTAAAAAATGTTTTCTTATAATTGATATGATATTACCTTTTATAAATACCTAAAATATCATATCTTTCAATCAATAATTTTTTCTCTCTCTAATCAGCATTTGGAGCGATCCAATTGAATCAACCCAAATATAAACCTCTACTATTATTCTTCATTTTTTTATTAATAATATAATTAATGATAATTAGCTGATTACCTTTTTCAATTAAAAGATGTTTACTTATAATTGATGATATTACCTTTTATAAATACCTAAAATATCATATCTTTTTACATCCCATCAAAATTTTAATTGCGTCATATACAGTAGAACCTCGATAAATAAATATTCGATAAATGAATAACCTCATCAAATGAATAATTTTTTCCGGTCCCGACATAATAGAGATAGTGTATTTTTTACCTCGATTAATGAGTAAAATTTTCCGATCCCGAGCGTATTCATTTATCGAGGTTTAACTGTAATTGTTTTGATGGTGTTTTTTCATATTATTAAATTTTGCAAATGATGTTTTGGACATGGCAGTGAAGGGCTCCTTAAATGGATTCCTTTCAGACATTAAGAGAAGTATACCAGATGCTAGGGGTGGTTCTTTTAATTCGAAGAATCAACAAACAGTTGGCCTGAAGACATGCAAATGTGATGAGATTGAAGGACGTCGTTGGGCTTAATATATGGGGTGCATCTTTTTGTTTTCTTAAGTTCATGGTGGTATTAATCCATTTAATGTCTGAAAATGGATTAATCCATTTTAATCCAGTCTGTATTAATATGTCGGTTAATTCAGTGGTGTTTTATATGGGATCTTGTATTGAACTTATTGCCTTTTGGCCTGTTATCATTAATGTTATGGGTTTGGTTTATCAAAAAAAATAATAAAAAATTCTCTCTAATTAAAATACTTATTGATTTTATTTATTTATCCTTCCTCAAATAAAATCCATCATACTTACTAATTAATTTCTTTTTTCAGGTTAAACATATTATCTTCTCTATTTTTCAATAAATAAATAATTTCCTTTTTCAGGTAAATTCAATATCTTTTATATTTTATCTAACTAAAATTTCCATCCTACTAACTAATTAATTTCTCTTTTCAGGTTAAACATATTATCTTTTCTATTTTTTAAAAACTAAATAATTTCTGTTAGCCTATTGATTTTGATGATTCGATGATTACATATATTTTGGAATGTTATTTATTATACTAACATGCTATTGATTTTGTTGATAATATGTTTGGCTTGCTTTTAGATATAAAAACAGCATGCCATTATGTTTGTTCTAACTTGGTCTTGCAGGTTAAAACAGCATGCCATTTGTGTATGCTCTAACGTGTTTCTGCAGGGTAAAACAGCTTACTGATTGTCTAATCAGTACTCATCATTCAGCAAGCCAATATCAGTAACAGCAAGCCAGTTGCACACGGTCAATACGCAAACAGCAAGCTGTTTGATAATAAAACATCATGTTATTTCTGTATTGTGCTAACTTGGTTGTGCAGTGTATTGTGATAGCTTGGTCTTGCAGGGAAAAATATATTACTGATGAGAATACTCATTCAGCAAGCCAGTTTCAGTAACAGCAAGCTAGTTTCTGAAAACAGCATGCTGTTTTCAGTCTGGACAGTTTTGCCGAATATCAAGAATTCAAGGAACATCAAGTGGAATCTTTGTTAGGGTCATTTGTATGGGTCCTCTGATTATATATGAATATATAAACTCCCATACCTCAATCATGCATGAAGACAAAACAATATTCCTTATGTTTATTATGGAAAAGTAAAGTTCTACTTTTCATTAATTTAAACACCCACTTCACTTCCACTCAAATACTCACATGATAATATCTTCTTTGTCATACATATTCTCTACACCACCTGCTATACACGTTCTCACCATCTCTTCTCCAAAGTTTCCTTCACGTGATTCTCTTATCAAATAATCCTCACCATACCTCCACTTAAACACATCACATGGGACACATCTTATCAAATATTCCCTGCATGTTTTTAACTCCTTACACGCTCCAGACCTCCAGCTTTGCAGAGAATCAAACATCCCATTGCTCAAAAGAAGCTCTCCATTACTAACGGCTTGAATTCTATCCGTTGGAGCCATTTCAAGCCTTCATTCAAACACTCTTGTTTACCTATTTAAGAACTGTTCTTCTTCAGTTCTTATTAACAATATAGTGCAGAAAAACAAAGAGAGTCACACAACTACAAAGCTTTCATTGCAAAATCTTTATATACCTTTCAAACCCTATACACGTATATATCATATATATTCAGAGGGTCATTAGGTTGAGTTGTAATTGATTCAAATCATTGTATTGTTCAAGTTGTATTGAATAGTTGATGTACAAGGTTGGCTTAAAGTTTAGGGTGAGTCGAACTAGACTAGAGAAGTAAAATTGGGAAGTTTTACTTAGAGGGTTAGTTCAGCACAGGAAATAGCAAGCCATTTGTAAGCAGCTGGGTATTTTAGTTGCTGGGCAGATTGGTTAGGGAACAAGGGTTGGTGAACGTTGCTAGAGAAGTATACTTGGGAAGTGTAGCTTAGAGAGCAGGTTCAGAACAGGTGTTCAGCAAGCCATTTGTCAGTAGCTAAGAAAAGGGGAGATATATTGTTGTATCTTGTAATTGGATTATCTTTGATCAATAATATATTCTCTTACCAAGTTGGTAAGGGACCAGGACGTAGACCATAGGGGATTAGGGGTCGAACCTGGCTAAAAGATTGTGTGTCTCTTTTACTTACTGTTTATATTCTTTCTGCATTGCATTCCAGGTACAATCAGCGTGCTGTTTGTGAACTGTGTTATTACAAACAGCAAGCTGTTTTCAGTTATTTTCAAAACAGTTCATAAATTCACACTATTAACCAAAAACACCTATTCACCCCCCCTCTAGGTGTTGTTTTCAATTGGTATCAGAGCGAGGTATACTAATATTTCTGTAACAGGAAGGTATCGATCATGGGTGAATATTATCTCGAAGCTAAATCCGATTTTAGAGCTCCTCTCCTCATTGGCTCGGAAAACTACAACTGGTGGAAATGTAGAATGGAAACATACCTGTCCAAGAAGCCACTGGTCTTGAGAGTTATTCAGAAAGGAGACTTTGAATTTCTAGATACGGAGAAGAAGCCAAAAGATGTTGATGATCTCAACCCCGAGGAGATTATCAAACTTGGTTATAATGGAGAAGCTAGAAACTCTCTAATGAATGCTTTGGGTCAAGCTGAATATGACAAAGTTTCCTCTCTAAAAACAGCAAAGGAAATGTGGGATGCTTTGGAAACCTATCATGAAGGATCAACAACCTTGAGGAAGGTAAAGCTTAGCAAGCTAATGAATGATTTTGGAAACTTCAAGCTTGAGGATGATGAAACTATCAAGGAAGGTCAAGCTAGATTCCAGGTCACCATAAACTCTTTAAAGAGACTTGGAAAGGATATTCCACAAGATGAAATTAACATGAAAGTGTTAAGTGCTGTGCCATTTATCTATGAAGCTAAGGTCACGGCTTTGGAATCATCCTCAACAATCGACACCATGGATCACCTAGCTGTATTTGCTGAGCTAGAACAGTTTGAAAGCAAGATAATCAAAAGTCAGGTTGAAGGTGTTCGGGTTCCACTAGCCAAAATGAAGAATTTGGCTCTTCATTCTACAAACAGCAAGCCAGAATCTGCAAACAGCAAGCTGTTTGAATCTGATGAAGAATCTGATGAAGAAATTGCACTCATTTCAAAGAAGATTAAGAGGCTGATTGAAAGGAAAGATAGAATGAAAAAGGACAGAGGAGGTTTCTCCAACAAAAATGAACAAACTTGTTTCGAATGTGGCAAGCCTGGTCATTATAAAAGGGATTGCTACAAGTTAAAGTCAAAACAGCATGCTGTTTTCAAAAACAAGAGAAAATCAAAGGCTTCACTGACTTATAGTGATGATGATTCAGACTCCAGTGATGACTCAAGCAAAGACATGATGAATTTGGCTCTTGTAGGTCTGAATGATGAAGATAGCTCACAAGGACCCATAAAAGAAGCTTTTATGGATAGTGATGAAACTGATTCTGAAGAGGATCAAAGTGAGGTAAACTCTTTTAAAGTTTATGTATCTTCTGATGATGATATTTTAGAGTCACTAACCATGCAGGAACAAAATAGTGTAACTATTGAAGAACATATGGCACTAAAGGCCGAAATCAGCAAGCTGACTGATAAGAACGCTTATCTTTCCAAAATGGTAAAAGACTTGTTGCCAAAAATGGAAGAATGGGATTCAACTTCATTAGGCAAAGCTACAGAGATCAAGGAGCTAAATGCCAAGAATAGTCAATTAGAGGCTATTAATAAATTACATGAAAAGAGAAACAAGACCTTGATGGCGGAACTCAATGAGCGGATGAAAGAAATCAAAGAGTTGAGATCTGATGTTAAAACGAAAGATAAAGCATTGGAGACATACAAGCTTAAAGAATCTAGGTGTTGTTTTCAATTGGTATCAGAGCGAGGTGTACTAACATTTCTGTAACAGGAAAGTACAGATCCTATGGCACACATTTATGTAGAGGGAGAATCATCAAACATGCCACCACTTCTCGTTGGTACAGAAAATTATGATTTATGGAGACTAAGGATGAAGATGTTTCTAATCAGAAATCCACTTGAATGGCTGGTTGTTAAAAATGGTCCATTTACCTTTCTGGATGAAAATGGCAAGCCAAAAGATGTTGATGATCTTACCGAGGAAGAATTGGTAAAAGCAAGCTATAATGGAAATGCCAAGTACACACTAATTTGTGGTCTTTCAGATTCAGATTATGACAAGGTCTCTACGTGCATCACAGCAAAGGAAATATGGGATACCTTGGAAATGCATTATCAAGCTACAATATGTGTCAATCCAAAACAGCAAGCTGATTGTCACAAACAGCAAGCTGCCTCAAGTGACACAAATAAATATAAGGCATTCCTTACAAGGAATGATGATGAGGAATCAGCTTCTAATGATGACTCAAGTGATGACATGGTCGACCTAGCTTTTGTTGGTATTGATGATGAAGATAACGTACGAGGAAATTTCAAAGAAGTCTTTGTAAACAGTGATGTGTCGAATTCGGATGACGATAGTAGTGAAGTACACTCACTTAATTTTGATTTGTCCTCTAGTATTCCTATGTTAAATGAACTAACCATGCAGGTACCAAGTAATGTATCTATTATTGAGTTCATGGAATTGAAAAATGAGAAAAATGAGCTTGAAAAGAAGAATGCTCATTTGAGGAAAATCATTTCTGATTTGATGGCTGAGAAGGCTCCTACAAACAATCATGATGATCTTTTTACTGATTTAAAAGAGAAAATCATTCAATTCGAAGGAGTCAACAAAGAAATTCTAAGGAGGAATGAGGTGCTCATGAAAGAACTCAAAGATTTGAAGTCGGAGATTGAAGCTAAGGATGAATGTATAAAAACATTCAAGATCAAAGAGTCTAGCCAAGCCGAGTCTTCAAAATCTGCTAAAAGGAGAAAACAGCAAGCTGAATGTGCAGACAATCAGCACGCCATTCTGATCAAACAGCAAGCTGAACTGATCTCTCTTCTGGAAAAGGAGGTCAAGGATCTCGAGAAAGGAATGGAAACGTTTGTTCAAGGAGAAGACAGCTTAAAGACAATCATGAAAAAGGCAAATGTTCCATTGGTTAGAGAAGGAGTTGGCATGAACTTCAACAAGAAGCATGGTGCGCTCAAATATGATGGAAGAAATGGCATACCTTATGACTATGCTATGCCTTGGAAGACATGCAACAAGTGTGGTGGAAAAGGCCATCTGGAAAGACATTGTGTGGTTCAAATCAATCATCAAGGGAAAACAGCTTACCAGAATAGACCAGACAGACGACAAACAGCATACCGGAATGCTTCTGACAAAAGACAAACAGCTTACCAGAGTAAACCAGTCAGAAGACAATCAGCATACCAGAAAGCAAATGACAGAAGATAAACAGCTTACCATTATCAGTCTGGCAGAACACAAAGGACCAGAAATCAAGCACCAAAAGTGATACAACAGTGGATCAAGAAATCTGATCTACATGATCTTTATATTCTATCAACAAACATTGTTGGATCCAACAAAATTTGGGTACTCAAGTAGTAAGTATGTTATTTGTCCTCGTATATTCCTTTGAACATGAGTATATTATTATTTTGATACTAACGAGTTTCCTCTAGTATATAGATGGGACAAATATATGTATATATATTGTATTATGCAGGAAACAACATGCTGTTTGCCTGCAATGGAGAATAATCCTTATGGTTGGCATAGAAAGTTGGGACATGCACACATGGACTTGCTTAACAAATTATCAAGCAAGAAATTGGTCAGAGGGGCGCCCAAACTAAAGTATGTCAAAACAGAGATGAAAGTGAAAGCATGCAACCTCAAGTTACTGGCAATCAGCAAGCTGGAAGTTCAAATTAGCAAGCTGGAAGTTCAAATCAGCAAGCTGAAAGCACTGTTGAAGTCAGCAAGCCAAAGAAGGATGCAGACACTGACAATCAGCAAGCTGAAAGTAGAATTGGATGCTAAACCGTTGAGTTTTTGTGCAACAAAGGTCCCTAAAAACAGCAAGCTAAGTGCAAAAGTTTGGTACTTTAGCTTACCTTTTTAGTATTATTTGCATGCTAATTAATTTGCTATTCTTATATAGATGTCAATAATGAATTTTAAGTGTAATTCACTTGCATGCATACATATCGTTAATTCTTTCGCATGCAATTTGTTGAGTAAATGTGTACTCGTGCATTATGTGGTACATCATAATCCATGCTTATATTGAATATGCTCGTGATTACCCTTTTTAATGATTAAGGGGGAGAGATTTTAGGAGGTTATCACTTAATGAGGTTATGTGTTTGGGATTTTAGTCCATATAAATCCTTATGTGCTTAATTGAATATCATGTTGTTAAATCAATGATGCATGTGTTGAGGGGGAGTATGTACTCCTAAAAATATATGTTAGTAATCATCAAAAAGGGGGAGATTGTTAGCCTATTGATTTTGATGATTCGATGATTACATATATTTTGGAATGTTATTTATTATACTAACATGCTATTGATTTTGTTGATAATATGTTTGGCTTGCTTTTAGATATAAAAACAGCATGCCATTATGTTTGTTCTAACTTGGTCTTGCAGGTTAAAACAGCATGCCATTTGTGTATGCTCTAACGTGTTTCTGCAGGGTAAAACAGCTTACTGATTGTCTAATCAGTACTCATCATTCAGCAAGCCAATATCAGTAACAGCAAGCCAGTTGCACACGGTCAATACGCAAACAGCAAGCTGTTTGATAATAAAACATCATGTTATTTCTGTATTGTGCTAACTTGGTTGTGCAGTGTATTGTGATAGCTTGGTCTTGCAGGGAAAAATATATTACTGATGAGAATACTCATTCAGCAAGCCAGTTTCAGTAACAGCAAGCTAGTTTCTGAAAACAGCATGCTGTTTTCAGTCTGGACAGTTTTGCCGAATATCAAGAATTCAAGGAACATCAAGTGGAATCTTTGTTAGGGTCATTTGTATGGGTCCTCTGATTATATATGAATATATAAACTCCCATACCTCAATCATGCATGAAGACAAAACAATATTCCTTATGTTTATTATGGAAAAGTAAAGTTCTACTTTTCATTAATTTAAACACCCACTTCACTTCCACTCAAATACTCACATGATAATATCTTCTTTGTCATACATATTCTCTACACCACCTGCTATACACGTTCTCACCATCTCTTCTCCAAAGTTTCCTTCACGTGATTCTCTTATCAAATAATCCTCACCATACCTCCACTTAAACACATCACATGGGACACATCTTATCAAATATTCCCTGCATGTTTTTAACTCCTTACACGCTCCAGACCTCCAGCTTTGCAGAGAATCAAACATCCCATTGCTCAAAAGAAGCTCTCCATTACTAACGGCTTGAATTCTATCCGTTGGAGCCATTTCAAGCCTTCATTCAAACACTCTTGTTTACCTATTTAAGAACTGTTCTTCTTCAGTTCTTATTAACAATATAGTGCAGAAAAACAAAGAGAGTCACACAACTACAAAGCTTTCATTGCAAAATCTTTATATACCTTTCAAACCCTATACACGTATATATCATATATATTCAGAGGGTCATTAGGTTGAGTTGTAATTGATTCAAATCATTGTATTGTTCAAGTTGTATTGAATAGTTGCTGTACAAGGTTGGCTTAAAGTTTAGGGTGAGTCGAACTAGACTAGAGAAGTAAACTTGGGAAGTTTTACTTAGAGGGTTAGTTCAGCACAGGAAACAGCAAGCCATTTGTAAGCAGCTGGGTATTTTAGTTGCTGGGCAGATTGGTTAGGGAACAAGGGTTGGTGAACGTTGCTAGAGAAGTATACTTGGGAAGTATAGCTTAGAGAGCAGGTTCAGAACAGGTGTTCAGCAAGCCATTTGTCAGTAGCTAAGAAAAGGGGAGATATATTGTTGTATCTTGTAATTGGATTATCTTTGATCAATAATATATTCTCTTACCAAGTTGGTAAGGGACCAGGACGTAGACCATAGGGGATTAGGGGTCGAACCTGGCTAAAAGATTGTGTGTCTCTTTTACTTACTGTTTATATTCTTTCTGCATTGCATTCCAGGTACAATCAGCGTGCTGTTTGTGAACTGTGTTATTACAAACAGCAAGCTGTTTTCAGTTATTTTCAAAACAGTTCATAAATTCACACTATTAACCAAAAACACCTATTCACCCCCCCTCTAGGTGTTGTTTTCAATTTCTTTTTCAGGTAAAATACAATATTTTTTATATTTTATCTAACTAAAATTTCTCCTTTATTAATCAATTTCCTTTTTCAGGTTAAACATATTACCTTTTCTATTTTTCAATAACTAAATAATTTCCTTCTTAGATAAATACAATATCTTTTACATTTTATATAACTATCTCCTTTTTTAAAAACTACGATCAATTTTGTATAATAAAATAACATAATTACAATATAATTAGTATTAACGAATCAATTACCTTCTTCAGCCAAAATACATTACATTTTCTCTTTTCTCTAACTAAAATCTCTCTTTTTCCAATTGTATCATGGACGGTTACCTTTTTCAAACACGTTACCTTTTTTCCTTTTTCTTACGAAAATCTTTCTTTTTCCAATTATATCACGTGCGATTCTATTTAACAAAAATAAAATAATAATATTATAGTACTAATAATTAACTGATTACCTTTTCAACTAAAACGTATCATCTTTTATATCTTTTCTAATTAAATTCCCTTTTTTCTAGAAATTTCAGGGACAACATTAATTTCTCATTTTCTAAAAAGTATGAGCAATTTTATTTAGTAAAATAACATAATTAAATTGTAATTACTATAAACTAATCAATTACCTTTTTCACATAAATTATGTAATCTTTTTAATTTTCACGTTACCTTTCTATTTTTCAAAACTGAAATCTCTCTTTTTCCGATTATATCACGGACGGTTCTGTTTAATACAATAAAATAATAATATTATAATATTAATAATTAAGCTATTACCTTTTTTTATCTAAAACGTATCATCTTCTATTTAATGAAATAAAATAATAATTATATAAATACTAATAATTAGCCGATTACCTTTTTCAAGTAAAACCTATCATTTTTTCTATATTTTCTAACTAAAATCCCTCATTTTCTAGAAATATCACGGATAACATTTATATAATTATTATCAAATCATCCCATATAAAAATTTAAGCCTCCCAAATTTATATTTTAAAAAAATTAACTTAAATTAATGAAAAATTCATATAATAAAATTTCTCCTAATAACTAATCAATTTCTGTTTTCAAGTAAAACATATTAAAACAATCAATTTCCTTCTAAAATACGTTACCTTTTCTATTTTCTTTAACTAAAATATCTCTTTTTCCAATTAAATGACGCCCTTACTTAATTATAAATAAACAATTTTCCAATAACTAATCAATTTTCTTTTTCAAGTAAAACATATTAAAATAATCAATTTTCTTTAAGAAAACGTTACCTTTTCTATTTCCTTTAGCTAAAATCTAAATTTTTCCAATTATATGGCGCCGGTCGGTTGGCTGGTTGGTCGGCCGGTACCTTTGTTTTTACTTAATTACCCTTACTTAATTATAAATAAAATTTTTCCTAATAATTAATCAATTTCTGTTTTCAAGTAAAACATATTAAAATAATCAATTTCTCTAAATTGTATTTTAAATTTTTACTAATCGAGAAAACTAAATATACAACTCAATTGCATTTTAAATTTTACTAATAGTGGAAATCAAATATCACTAACAAAATATAATAAAAATTCGTATACAACGAATAACATCCGTTAGATTTTTAGTTAAAAATTAGAACTATTATATACTTATATAAAGGAGAAACGAGGGGATCTAAACTTCTACTATTATCCTTCATTTTTTTTATTAATAATATAATTAATGATAATTAGCCGATTGCCTTTTTCAATTAAAAGATGTTTACTTATAATTGATATGATATTACCTTTTATAAATACATAAAATATCATATCTTCCAATCAAAATTTTTTTACTCTCTAATCAGCATTTGGAGCGACCCAATTGGATCAACCCATATCTAAACCTCTACTATTATCCTTCATTTTTTTATTAATAATATAATTAATGATAATTAGCTGATTGCCGTTTTCAATTAAAAGATGTTTACTTATAATTTATGATATTACCTTTTATAAATACCTAAAATATCATATCTTCCAATCAATAATTTTTTTCTCTCTAATTAAAAAACGTTGACATTTAATTTAAAACATAATATTGCAATAATTAATACATACCCAAAAATATGACATCATATCTTCTAACCACTAACAAAATATAATAAAAATTCGTATACAACGAATAATATCTGTTAGATTTTTAATTAAAAATTAGAACTGTTAGATCTAATGATTAAAAATGTTACATGATTAAATTTATTTACTAATTGCATACCCAAAAATATGACATCATATCTTCTAACCACTAACAAAATATAATAAAATTTCGTATACAACGAATAATATCCGTTAGATTTTTAGTTAAAATTAGAACTGTTAGATCTAATGATTAAATATGTTACGTGATTAAATTTATTTACTAAAATATCAAGGTTCGAATTCCGTCAACGATACTATTATCCTTCATTTTCTATATCTTCTTTATTTCTTTGATGCCCTTTTTTACCATTACACAGCATTTGGAGTGACCCAATTTAGATTGAATCGACTCAAATCTAAACATATACTATTTTTTGTCATTACACAACATATGGAGTAACCCAATTGGATCGACCCAAATCTAAACCTCTACTATTATCCTTTATTTTTTTTATCTTTCTTTATTTCTTTGATTCTCCTTTTTGTCATTACTCAAATCTATCTCTGTCATTTTTCACCTTCAAGTCCAAGCCGCTCAAATCTTCACATTGCTGGATTTTGACGCATGTTTGCACTTTTCAGATTTGAAAGCTGGGTTTTTCACCAAATTAACATCTCAACCCCCTAAATTAGGGTTAAGGTATGTGTACTAGACCTCCGTACGGGTCATATATGTTTGGTTCCGATTTTTAGTTTGACCATAAGAGTTAAGTTTTTATTCATTTCATAGTATTAAAAATTAGACAGGATAATATTTGTTTGGTTTTGATTTTGGTTTGAAATTTAAGAATTAAAGTTTTAATGAATTACCCGATGTTATAATAATATACAGGACACCAGGAAGGTACCTTTAAAATATTTGCTTGGCCTTTCAGTTTTCGATTTTACATGTCATAATAACAAAGGTAGTTGGAAAGATTACAAGTTAATAACATTGACACATTACAGACCATGTTATTTGTAAATAATCTTGGGACTCAATTTGATACTTATAGACATTATTTTGTTTTCAAGCAAGTTTTTGTTCTTTATGGATTTGTTCAACTTAAGGTTCATGGGTAGACATGCTACGTACCAGAAGGTCTTATGGAATAGCATACTTTTTATCGGATGTCTCAGAAGGGACTATGGAATAGCATACTTAGAAGCTCAGACCCACGTCACAAGCCTCACCATCTCGATCAGGCAACATTGTTCTTATTTATGCTATAAATATCTTCTTTACTCGCGTTCAATTTCACTCCATATATGATCTCATATTTAGCACTTTCACTTGAGCTCCATATTAAAATATAAAAGCACTAACTTTTCCCTTTTTCAGTTTAGTTGGCTTTTTGAGAGAGAATAGGTAGTGGAAAATGTGATTGTTATAATTTGTAATCATACATTATTTGAAGGTAAAAGTGAATAAGTGAGCTTCTTGCGGAGACCTGTGTTTTTGGTAAACAGTATTATCCTTCATTTTTTTAATCTTCTTTATTTCTTTAATGCCCCTTTTTGTCATTACACAGCATTTGGAGCGATCCAATTTAGATTGGAACAAAAATTTTTATTATGATATTGTACTTATTTTCAGTAATGTTGAAGTACTACGATTGCACCTCCATCCTTTCTCTTCTCCTCCAGCTACATAATTTTAAATATTGAAAATAAAATACAATACAAGAAGAAGTTTGCATTTATAAATATAGATTACAAGCAGAGAGAGATGTTTAGTTACAGATAGACTACTTAGCAACAACATAAGTGATAAAAAGAAAGATGTTAGTTACATATAGACTACATAGCAGCAACATAAGTGATAAAAAGAAAGATGGTCCACATGATGATCAAGCTAATGAAGTATTGAAGTAATTAACAAGCCTGAATCACGTAAGCAACTTCCATTTTATAGGTATTGTTTATCATAACGTGGGTAATGGGTTTATGTATTCCTATTAATTTTATTTTTGGTCACCCCTCTAAGTTGAACACAAAAAAATTAACAACCCATCAAAATAAGTAATTTAAAAATATATTCAAATTCAAATTATTATATTTGTTTCAATAAGAACATACTTTTAATATAATAAAGTCAATAAAATAAAAATTCAACAATTTCAGAAAGCGAGAGCCATGGTGAAAGACCTTAATTTGAACATAAACTATAAATCTACTAGAATATTTATCTGATATTTTGGATTGCTTATTTAATTGTATAATTTACTTATTTTTAATAAAAGAATCTATATTAATAATATATATACACTGTATTTTCATACACGAATTTACTAATACAGTTTAATGGTCACGCTCTGGTGAGAATGAGAACAGTGAGAACAAATATATTCACTACATTTCAAGCTATTTTAAAGGGCCCCGCTAGGGGCATCTTCACAAAAAAAGTCTTATAATTCTACCCACTATCCATTCATAAAAAAAATAACAAAAAAAATTAAAATGAGAACAGTGAGAACACACATATTCGCTACATTTCAAGCTATTTTAAAGGGTCCCGCTAGGGGCATCCTCACACAAAAGTCTTATAATTCTACCCTCTATCCATTCATAAAAAAAATTAACAAAAAAAATTTAAAATTGCTTGAAATGTGGTCTCATTGTTCTCCAATATTTAAATATTATATTAACTATGAGGTCTCATAGTTGGTGTAATATGTTCTTGATATTATATGAGGTTTAATGTTTTGGAGCCATTGGGGGTGAAGGGATTATCATTTCCGCATTTGAATAATGAAGACAATGTATTATTGTCTTCAATTAGAGAACAATATTTGTAAAAATATTTATTACTTTTATTGCATATTTTGATGGATTAAATAAATTTTCAACATTGTTAGAATAGAATTGTATGCTACTTTTTATATAAATTTTAGCATATCATTATTTTATTAAATACTTATATAACTGTATATAATATCTTTCTAAGAATTGATTATTTATATAATTGCATACAATATCTTTTTAAGAAATCAATCAAATTTGTTAAATTTTTGTTATTGTCAATTTAAATTAAATAAGATGTTTTAAGAAATCCATCAAATTTGTTAAATTTTTGGTATTATTATTTTAAATTAAATAAGATGCCGTGTACGAAGTACGGGCAAAATGCTAGTTATATTAAAAAAATTGCTTGTAGTGTTTTTAAAAAAGGTGAAATTGTAGTTAGATAAGATATCATGTGCATGTTTTAGGTGAAAAAGTTAATTGATTAGTTTATAGTAATTATAATTTAATTACGTTATTTTACTAAATAAAATTGTTCATAGCTTTTTTAGTTAGAAAATATAGAAAAGATGTTACTCCCTGCCGAATTGTTAACATTTCAAAATAGGATGTCTTGCACGTATTTTAAATAAAGAGGTTTTTAAGGATAATTCCATAACTTATTTTTGAATTTTTTTTTTGTATAAAATTAAAACAATCCTATTTTTATACAAAAAAAAAGTTTCGAAATTAAGTTATGGAACTATCCTTAAAATTCGTACCAGAAAGTGACAAAAAAATGTTAAGAATTGGATGGGACGAAGGGAGTACGTTTTAGTTAGAAAAAAAAGGTAACATATTTTGTTTGAAAAAGGTAATTTATCGATTAATTAATAGTAATTATATTAAACAAAATTGCTTGTAGTATTTTTTAAAAAGCAGAAATTTTAGTTAGATAAATATCACGGGTCATCTGATTTAATGAAATAAATTAATAATTTTATAATGGGCTTAATGATCCTATAGTTAACTATATGTAATTACCTATAGTTAACACATATTATAATACAATGGAAGGCTATTTTTGTAAATACATGGGGTGAATTTCATTTTTACAAAAATGCCATCAACCTTTAATACTAAAAATGCATATAACTATAGGTAATTACCTATAGTTAACCATAGAAACATTTTTCTCTATTATAGTTACTAATAACTAAATGATTACTTTTTTTCAGCTAAAAGTATAACTAAAATATCAATTAAACAAAATTGCTTGTAGTATTTTTAAAAAATGAGAAATTTTAGTTAGATAAAATATCATGTACATGTTTTAGGTGAAAAAGGTAATTGATTAGTCTAAGTAATTATAATTTAATTACGTTATTTTACTAAATAAAATTGTTTGTAGTTTTTTTAGAAAAGGAGAAATTAATGTTTCCCGTGATATTTCTAGAAAAAGAAGGATTTTAGTTATAAAATATAGAAAAGATGATACGTTTTAGCTGAAAAATGAGATTTTAGTTAAAAAAAAGGAAAAAGGTAACATGTTTTATTTGAAAAAGGTAATTGATCTATTAATTAATAGTAATTATATTAAACAAAATTGCTCGTAGTATTTTTTAAAAAGAAGAAATTTAGTTAGATAAAATATCATGGATCGTCTGATTTAATGTAATAAATTAATAATATTATAATTACTAATTACTAAATGATTACTTTTTTCAGCTAAAAAGTAACATCTTTTCTATATTTTATAACTAAAATATCTCATTTTCAAACTTGCTTCTTTTACTTCTTTTTCAGCTACCCTTACTTAGTTATTCTTTACTTATTTTATTTTTCTTAATAGGTAACCAATTACCTTTTTCAGTTATTACCTTTTGTACATTTTCCAACTAAAATCTCTTCTTTCCAAAAATAATATGGGTCGTTCTATTTAATAAAATAAACTAATAGTATTATAATTATTAGTAACTAACTGATTACTTTTTTCAGCTAAAAGGTAATATCTTTTCTATAATTTTAAACTAAAATATCTCATTTTCAAACTAATCTTTTTTCACTTCTTTTTCGACTATTATCTTTTCTAATTAAAATCTATTCTTTCCAAAACTTGGCTTTTTTACTTCTTTTTCAAGCTATTACCTTTTCAAATATGGATTTTATCTATAATTAAGTAAGGATAAATAAGTAAAATCAACAGATACCGTACCGACCGACCGACCGACCGACCAAACTTTTAATGTTTCGGCTTTTATATAATAGTATAGATATGTAAATTTTAGTTATCAAATCATACATTATATCCTTATATAAGAGTAGGAGGGATCTTATCCACAATTTTGGTTTGGTTACTGTAGCGCCAAAATAATCTCAACCGTCGAATATAATATTTTTAAAAATAGATGATCAAGATTATATCATATTAAAAATAAAATTATAATCTAAGGGCCGGTTTGGGAAATCTTATTTTTCATAAATAAGTTACTTATTCTGGAAAAAAGTTAGGAAATATGTACTTTTTTCTGAAATAAGTAACTTATTTTTGCAAGATAACGAATATTAAACTCTTGATACACATTTTTCTTTAAAAAAAATTTTGTAAATACGAATTTTTTTTCCAAAATAAGTAACTTATAAGTTGTTCCGCAGATTTGCCAAACACCAAAACGGATATAATAAAAAAGGTTGTATTAGAATTGAATTTTAAAAAGAAGTTATAATCTGAAAAGGATATAAATGATTGTATTATAACTGAATTTTATTTATTTATTTATTAAAATTAAAAACGGTTCATATTTACTATTTAGTATCTATCTCGAGATATAGAAATCAGATTCGGATGATTTTATAATCCACGCGAAACTCATAAAATTATTTTTAATTTAGTGATGATTTAACAATTATTATCCAAATAAAAACACTAGGAATCTCAAGAGAAAATATAATTTCGAATTTTTACATTAATCCTATTTAGTGTAAAATACCTACATAAAAAATCTTATTCAATATAGAAAACCTAATTTTATATGATTTAAATTGTTGACAAGCCCTTTTTCGTATTTCAATATAAATACACTTTTTAGTTTACATGTTAAAATATTAAAAAATTTTATGCTAGATCTAACGTTTTTTATCTATTTATTTTATGAACTAACAGTTCTTATTTATTTTATCGTACTGAGGACCAGACTACCAATTGCCAAAATTTTGGACAAAATCCCTCCTTTACTTATTATTAAAACTGGTTGTTAGTACAACTATCTTCAAATAATAAGAAGGCTATTTTGATAATCAAAACAAAATATAAGTAGAGTTCCTAAATAAAATAAAATTTTCAATATAAAAAATCGTCAATTTCATCTCTCTTTTGTTTCTTGGTAGTTTTAATTAGAGAAAATTGTTAAATCATCAGTGAATTAAAAATTGTTTTGTTAATTTCACGTAGGTTGTCAAAATCATCCAAATCAAGTTTTAAGAATTCAAGATAAAACACATAATAAATTGAACATGTAAAATATTATATATATATATATATATATATATATGTGTCAATTTCATAACAACAATTTGACATGTAAATTAATAACAAATAAATAATAAAAAAAATAATGTAATAACTATTAGAAAAAGAGCTGTGCATTTGCACGAGTTATAAGCTATTAATTAATAATAGCATCACATTAGTTTTAGGTATATAAAAATTTAAATATGTGAGTTATATTAGAGGGTTTTGATCGACCTGTTGGGACAATCGGATCGTGATCCTGCGATTTTTGATACAATAATTAAACGAGTACGAATACAAAAGTCACCTTGTTAACGGTTGATTCCACGCTCTTCTATTGTATTCCCAAATTCCCTTGAGCGAAGTGTGACCTTCGTCTTCTCAAGTTAACCTCTCTTCTTGCTCCTAGGTGGCTACAAAATTTTTCTAGACCCAACCCTAGCAAGAAGAGAATAAGAATATATATAGGGCTACAATAGGGATCATGGATAATTAGGTTGGGCCTTCTAATTACATCTTGGGCCTACCCCAATGTAATTAAATATTAATTCAATCCACTAAAGAATTAATATTTGCACTACCTTTCCTAATACCGCAACTTAATTATTTAATTGGGTTCCTATATTATTTGCTTATTAAATTCCCCATGTTTAAAATATCGCATGTCCATTAATTAAATAAATTATTGATAATTCATTTAATTAATATATTTTATCCTTGATTATCCACTCAACCTTTATTTAATTATGCCGGAATAAATCCACCTGCAGGGTTTCACATAATTAAATCTTTTTGAGCTTTCAAGGGGACATCATTAACCCAAATATTATCAGGACATGGATTCCTTCTATAATTAATATTCACCATGTATATAATTCCATCACCCAAAATATAATGATATAATTCAAAAAAATTATTTCATATATAAATCAAAGCATGTAAATAATATACACGTGTCAATTACTATATCCGGATTAAGAACCTAAGCATTAATAATAACATAGAATCTTAGTTCTCCTTCTTAATCAGTATAAGGGAACAATTCTAAATTTGATCCTATTCAATATACACAAAGTATACTAGTATTATTTATTAGTCAATATAAACTAATCTAAATAATACTACAGCCATACCAGTGGATTGTCCAACACCACCTGTGCTGTGAACCTTATTATATTATATAAACCGTATTTAACAATCTAATATTCGGTATCCCATTTGATACTAGATTGTCCACAATATATAATATTAGACAGCATGTAAACATTTAAATGATTCTCAATAAAACCGGGCCAAAAATAAATGTATATACTTAAAATAAATATTTTCAATTTACACTAACAATCTCCCACTTATACTCAAAATATTCTATGAGTATATCAGTGTTTATTTAATCCAATATTACATTGAAAACTATGTGTCCATCCATCTGACTCCTATCGCTTCCACATGCCTGTCAAAAACCTTGGCTGGCAAGCTCTTCGTGAAAGGATCTGCCCGGTTGTCTTCTGATGATATGTGAGCCACAACTATATCTCCTCGCTTTACGATTTCACGTATGAGATGATACTTACGTTCAATATGTTTAGCTGCTTTGTGGTCTCGCGGTTCCTTTGAATTTGCCACAGTACCAGTGTTATCACAATACACTGTCAAGCTTCTAGGAAAATTAGGTACCACATCTAAGTCCAAAAGGAAGTTCCTGAACCATACAGCCTCCTTAGCAACCTCAGAGGCCGCTACATACTCGGCTTCCATGGTGGAGTCTGTAATGTATTTCTGCTTTACACTCCTCCATATAACGGCTCCACCTCCCAAAGTAAAAACATATCCCGAGGTTGATTTCCTCTTATCCCTATCTGATTGAAAATCTGAATCAGTATATCCCAAATGAAATAGATCTGAGGCCTTGTAAATTAACATATACTCCTTAGTCCTTCTCAGGTACTTAAGTATAGTTTTTACTGCACTCCAATGTTCCTGACCTGGGTTCGACTGATATCTAATAACCATGCCTACAGCAAAGCAGATGTCAGGCCTCGTACATAACATAGCATACATTAAGCTTCCACATGCCGAAGCATAAGGAACTGCTTTCATGCTCTCTATATCCTTAGGTGTCGAAGGACACTGCTTCTTAGATAGAGCAACTCCATGCTTAAAAGGTAGAAAACCTTTCTTGGAGTTCTGCATGTTAAAACGAGCTAATACTTCATCAATGTAAGGCTCTTGAGATAAAGCCAACATCCTTTTCTTGCGATCCCTTATTACTTTGATCCCAAGGATGTATGTCGCTTCACCTAAGTCCTTCATGTCAAATTGTTTGAACAACCATGCCTTTACTGATGACAACATCTTAACATTGTTTCCAATGAGTAAAATGTCATCTACATATAGTACTAGAAAAACCACTGCATTACCCTCACTTCTCTTATACACGCATGATTTGCTTGGACTTTGATCAAATCCATATGACTGGACTGCATGATCAAAATGAATATTCCAGTCCCTAGAAGCTTGTTTTAGTCCATAAATAGACCTCTTAAGCTTACATACTAGATGCTCTTGGCCTTCCTTAATGAATCCCTTTGGTTGCTGCATATAGATGGTTTCCTCAAGATTTCCATGAAGGAAAGCTGTCTTGACATCCATTTGCCAAATCTCATAATCGAGATGAGCTGCTATAGATAAAAGAGTCCGGATCGACTTAAGCATAACAACAGGCGAAAAGGTTTCCTCATAATCGAACCCTGCTTTCTGAGTATACCCTTTCGCAACAAGTCGTGCTTTCCAGGCTTTCACCTTTTTGTCAGATCCTCTTTTCTTCTTATAGATCCACCTACATCCAACGGGTTTTACACCTTTGGGTGGTTCCACGAGCTCCCAAACTTGATTGGAATACATAGATTCCATCTCAGATTCCATTGCCTTTTTCCAAAGATCTGCATCTTTATCTAGAATTGCCTCTTTGTATGTCCTGGGATCCTCATCATGTTCACCAGAGACCAAGTCCGAGGACTCTCCCAAAAACATGAATCTTTATGGTTGTTGAACAACCCTCCCACTACGACGAGGCACTGTTGCGGTACTAGTGTCAAGTTGTGCATTTTCTTGTGGTTGTTCTACTTGTACTATTGGCACTTGGGGATAATCTGTCCCTCCCACTAATTCTTTTAAAACGATACTACTCATGGGTTTATGATTCATAATATAGTCTTCCTCTAAGAATCTAGCATTGGTGCTAACAATGACATCTCGATACCTAGGACTATAAAATGAATAACCTTTCGTTCCCATGGGATAGCCTACGAACAACCTTACTTCGGTACGAGATTCTAGCTTGGTCACGTTCTTGTTCAGCACATGTGCTGGACAACCCCAAATCCGAATATATCTTAGACTTGGTTTGCTACCAGTCCACAATTCTATTGGAGTCTTGGGAACCGACTTAGAAGGTACCAAGTTCAGAAGGTAAGCCGCTGTTTCTATAGCATATCCCCAGAACGACTTGGGTAAATCTGAATAACTCATCATCGATCTAACACTCTCTAAAAGAGTATGATTCCTTCTCTCTGCTACACCATTCTGCTGAGGTATGCCAGGTGCAGACAACTGGGATGTAATCCCATTTTCTGATAAACATTCCCTAAATTCTCCAAGCAAGTATTCGCCACCACGATCTGATCGTAGTGACTTGATACATTTTCTATGTCGTTTTTCCGTTTCAGCTTTGAACAACTTAAATTTGTCAAAGCATTCTGATTTACGGCGCAACAAATAAATGTATCCATATCTAGAATAATCGTCAATAAAAGTGACAAAATATTCATAACCACCTCTTGCTTGGATATTCATAGGTCCACATAAATCAGTATGAACCAATTCTAACACTTCTTTGGCTCTATTCCCCTTTGCTTTAAAAGACCTATTAGTCATCTTACTTTCCAAGCAGGATTCGCAAACTGGAAATGGCTCCACTGCCAACGAGCCCAATGGCCCATCTACTACCAGTCTTTGAATCCTCCTCAAGTTAATATGACCTAATCTTAAGTGCCAAAAATATGTTTGGTTCAATTCAGAAGGATTCTTTCTTTTGTTTGAGCTAGAAAGAATGTTATTAGATTCCTTTTGTTGCAGCATTGGTTGGATAGGATTAATAATATATAAATTGTCTTGCAATGTACCAGAACATATAACTCATTTATTCATCATACTAGAAACATTACGATCCAAACAAACATTATAACCATCCATGGCAAGTTTAAAAACCGAAATCAAATTCCTTCTAAACGAAGGTACATAATGATTTATTGCTTTGCAGTACAATACAAGCCTTCCATCTGGATAATGACATATAACTGACTGGTGCTTCCTTGTACTGGAAAAAAATGATTTTTGATTAGTATGAAACTCATAAATGATGAACATGCAAGTGACAAATTTGTGTCAAAAGAAAGAACTTACCTATTGAACTCAAGGACATGTAGAATCTCGTATGAAACATTAATCTAGATACAACTATTAAAAACTACTGATGAATTTAATACTATGGTCTCTTACGTAGGTATATTAATATAGATACAATTGACTCAGAAGAGTATTCCACACAGGATGGCGGAAGGCCTATTAAGAACATTACTTGTAAATTAATGAATGGAAATTAAGAAAATCAGAATAAATATGGTCACAAAGCGATATAGCATGAAGGCATGCATCTAACGTCGTGGAATATTGTTATTGACAGAGTGAAGAGAGTATGGACTACTAACTATTAAGCTCAACCTCATGACGTGGAATCTAGCTATATCACACGCACAGACCCCTGACATATATGCTAGTGTATATTCATGCCAGAATATACATGTAGACGGGAATGGAATTTTAAATGTCATGGATTAGAGAATCCAGTCCTTACAGATGATGATGAACCAAGCTGAACAACACCATGAGGAAGAACAGGAATGACTGCAACCGTCTGCCGATCAAAACTAAAATAATTAGTATTTACAGGAGTAATAGGCTATTATGAGATTGTACAAACACACTGCCTGCATTCCTGCTGAAATTTGTTGATGCATCTCACTTACTACCTAACATCATCCAGAAACAAGAATAATGTAAATACCGTATGTAGGAGTAGGACTAGATAAAACAGTATGACTTGTACTGCGTTACTTTATATAATTTGTTTATTAAATGTAAATTCAAATCAGTCAGAGTGCTTAGCAAACCACAAAGAACAAATAGTCAGAGGTATAGAATAAATACCCTGCTAATTAAGATGAATTGAGTGCTTAGAAAACCACAAAGAATAGGTAAAGAATAAATACGACAATGTAAATAATATTGGGAAGCAAATATGCAATATACATAAACTCAGCAACTATATTCAGTCAACACTCAACATACAGTTTATCTAACCAAGAAACCAAAGGCAAACAAACCATGTTGGTCTTGTGGGCAGGTTGGGCACTGTAGTAAGGACTGCCCTACAAAGAAAGCGAAGAAAGCCGAAGCGGTAGCTCAAGAGAATGTTGTGCTTGGAACCACAAGTGGGCCTATAGCGAACATGGTTGTTGGTGAGGCTTTGGCTTCTGAAACCAATGCGGACCTGAAGTTTCCTTCGGGTCGTATTCTATCCCTGACAAGAGTGCATCATGTTCCCGACATGCGTAGAAATATAATAAGTGGCAGCTGTTTAGTAGCTAATGGTTTTGAAGTCTCTCTCAAATGTAATAAAGTAGTTCTTATTCATACTAGTACATTTTTTGGCAAGGGTTACTTGTCAAATGGTTTATCAGTAGGAACAAAATAAAGTTCCACAGTACCATTCTCAATATGTTCTCTAATAAAATGATACCTGACATCAATGTGCTTAGTCCTTGAATGTTGAACTGGATTTTCTGCAATTTTAATAGCACTAGTATTATCACAAAACATAGGAATATTACTAAGTGTCATACCATAATCCATCAGCTGATTTCTTATCCAAAGGAGCTGTGCACAACAACTGCCTGCTGCTATGTACTTAGCTTCTGCAGTTGAGGTTGAAACAGATTGTTGCTTCTTGCTTGCCCAAGAAATCAATCTATTTCCCAAGAATTGACATGTACATGTAGTGCTTTTCCTATCTGTCTTACACCCTGCATAATCAGAGTCTGAATAGCCAATTAGAAAGAAATCAGATTCTCTAGGGTACCACAAACCAAGATTTGGAGTTCCTTTGAGATATCTAAAAATTCTCTTCACAACAATTAAATGAGATTCCTTAGGATCACTTTGGAATCTAGCACATAAACAGGTAGAAAACATTATATCTGGTCTACTTGCAGTTAGATATAACAATGAGCCTATCATGCCTCTATAACTAGTATTATCCACACTCTTTCCCTTAGGATCAGAGTCTAGTTTAGTGGCTGTTGCCATGGGTGTTTTTGCAACTGCACAATCTTGAAAGTCAAACCTTCTTAGAAGATCTTTGATATACTTTGACTGATTAATGAAAATACCAGTCTCAGTTTGTTTGACCTGCAAGCCTAAGAAATAATTTAATTCACCCATCATGCTCATCTGATACTTAGACTGCATAAGCTTGCTAAACTTAGCACACAATTTTTCATTAGTAGAACCAAAAATAATATCATCAACATAAACTTGAACTAAAAGCAATTCACCTTTTATCTTTCTAAAGAATAGAGTTTTGTCAATTGTACCTCTTGTGAAGCCATTTTCAAGAAGAAATTTAGACAAAGTCTCATACCATGCTCTTGGTGCCTGCTTTAGTCAATAGAGTGCCTTGTCAAGTTTGTAGACATGATTTGGAAACTTTGGATCAACAAATCCAGGTGGCTGTTCCACATACACTTCCTCATCAAGTTTGCCATTTAGAAAAGCACTCTTTACATCCATCTGATATACCTTGAATTTTGAATGAGCTGCAAATGCAAGAAACATTCTGATTGCTTCCAATCTTGCCACAGGTGCAAAGGTCTCATCATAATCAATGCCTTCTTCCTGAGAATAACCCTTGGCCACCAGTCTTGCTTTGTTTCTTACAATCATACCAGATTTATCTAGCTTGTTTCTGAAAACCCATCTTGCACCAACAATAGATCTATCTTTAGGTCTTGGTACCAGTTTCCAGACTTTGTTTCTCTCAAACTCATTTAACTCCTCCTGCATTGCAATTACCCAATCAGGATCCTGTAAGGCTTCTTCAACCTTCTTAGGTTCATTCTTTGAGAGAAAGCAACTATACAAGCATTCATTTTGAATTGATCTTCTAGTTCGAACACCACTATTTGGATCACCAATTATCAAATCTTCAGTATGATCCTTTGTCCATTTTCTAATAGGTGGTAGATTAACTCTACTAGTCTCTCCCCCTAAGTTAGTGGTATCTCTTGTAGAAGAATTCTCTCTGCCTTCAATAACTCCCCTTTGATCAATAGAATCAGTAGATTCCATATTGCTGCTAATTACTGATCTTTCCTCAGTAGACTCTGAAAGATCAGTTCCTGATGGAGTAGATTCTGAATAGCTAGTCTGCTCCTGATGATCACTGTGTTCTCTTTGATTTATTTGCTCCCCCTCAACAGTAGCATTCCTTTGAGAAGCAATAAAAATTTCTTTTGGAGAACCTTCATCATCACTGGAGAGTATCTCAGAATTCTTCAGATTTTCAAATTCCAATTTTTTATGGCTTTCATCAGTTTGCAGAATTCCAAATTTCTTATCATCAAATGCAACATGAATTGATTCCATAACAATGTGAGTTCTGAGATTATAAACTTTGAAGGCCTTAGATGCTGAATATCCTAGAAAAATTGCTTCATCCGATTTGGCTTCAAATTTTCCAAGTTGTTCTGGATGAACTTTTAGGACATAGCATTTGCATCCAAAGATGTGAAAATATTTCACACTTGGTTTCTTTCCTTTGATCATCTCATAGGGAGTTTTTCCATGACTACTTACCAAGGTACAGTTTTGAGTGAAACATGCAGTGTTAATAGCTTCTGCCCAAAAGTAGGTTGGAAGTTTTGCATCTGCAAGCATGGTTCTTGCTGCCTCTATGAGAGTCCTGTTCTTTCTTTCCACTACACCATTCTGCTGAGGTGTACCAGGTGCAGAAAACTGTTGAGTGATTCCATTGTCTGCACAAAACCCCTCCGTTGTAGAATTCTTGAATTATGTACCATTGTCACTCCTAAGTACTTTGACTTTGTACTCAGAGTTATTCTGAATATTCTTAACAAGTTCAATGATTTGCTGAGGAGCTTCATCCTTCTTGTGTAGAAAGAACACCCATGTGAACCTTGTGAAATCATCCACTATCACTAGAGCAAATCTTTTCTTGTTGATAGACATAATGTTTACTGGACCAAACAGATCAAGATGTAGCATGTGAAATGGTTCAGTAATTGAATTTTCAGTCTTGCTCTTGAAAGTGGTTCTTCTCTGCTTTCCAAGCTGACATGCATCACAAAGTCCATCTTGCACATAATTTGCCTGAGGTAGGCCTCTCACCAGATTGTGCTTAACAAGTTGATTAAGCTTCTTGAAATTAAGATGTGAGAGCTTCTTGTGCCAATTCCAGCTTTCATCACTTGTTGCTTTGCTGTAGAGACATCTAACAATTCCTTTTGATGTATCACTTAAGCTGGCTTCATATATCTTACCATGTCTTTGACCAGTTAGAACAATGTCTCCATTCTGCATATTCAAGATTTTGCATCCTTCTCTGTCAAAGATTGATTTGTAACCTTTATCACCCAGTTGACTTATGCTTAAAAGAGTATGTTTCAAGCCTTCAACCAGTGCTACATTTTCTATGATGACATTCCCCAAAACAATTGAGCCATATCCCAGAGTTTCTCCTTTGTTGCCATCTCCAAAAGATATTACTGGGCCAGCTTTCCTCTCAAACTTTGTAAGCAGGGACTTCTTTCCAATCATGTGTCCAGAGCATCCACTGTCCAAGATAATTGAATGCTTCTTTCCTGTGCCCTGCAAACAAAAAGTAACTAGTTAGAATTTTTTAGGACCCAACTTTGATTGGATCCTTTCTTACTAGATTTAGAGACAACAGGCTTTGAAGATTTTACTGTTATTTTACCTGTTGCAGAGTCAACTTTAGACTCTGATTTCACAAACTGTTTGTGACTAGGAGTTTCAGATTTCAAAGAATAATAGTCATAATACAGTTCATGATATTCTCTACGCATATAAATGGAATGAAGTAAACTACCACAATGATAACAAGCTTTTTGTGGTTGGTATTGAATTTTCTGAGTCTTGGGGAATCTTGACTCAGTTTTCCAAGAAGGTTTTTGATTGCAGTCTAGGGCCAAATGATTATGATTTCCACACTTATAGCATTTTTTCCTAGGTGCATCAGGTACATTCTTGTAATTATTCTCTTTGTTAATACCTTCTTTTCCATTCCTATTTCTTTTGATCTTGCTAGACTCTGAAAGACCATCTAATCTCCGTTTCAACTGAGACTTAGACAGAAATCCTATGTTTACATTCTTAGATTTCTCTAACACTTTCTCATCTGAATTACTATTGTTAATCCTTTTGTGTACAACAGGGGTACCTTTTGAATCAACAAATTTAACATGATTAGGTTCAGAAACAATTTTCTTACCTTCAGATTTAGATATGTTAGCTTCTACCTTACTATCATCATTGACAATAGCTACTTTTTCTTCTTGTCTAGCCTTATCAAAACCTAAACCATTAACCTTACCACAAATTCCACTTTCAAAGATTTCTATAGTCTTCTTACTGGAATTGTTAATGGTCTTAATCACATCTCTCTCTTCTTCTAGTTCTTTTCTGACATAGTCATAAGCCTCAAGAATAACACTATAATCATGCTTAGCTTTATCAGAACTTAACTTGTATTCTTCCATTTGAATTAATTCAGATTCAAGAAAATTATTTCTATCAACTAATTTATCATTCTTAACCTTAAGTTCATCTCTTTCACAAGTAAGAATTCTAAAATTAGTCATAAGATTCTTAAACTCAGCATGGATAGATCTAATTTCATCAGAATTTAAGCTATCAAATGAATCAAGAGAGTGAAGTGATACCTTAACAGAGGATGGAGAAGTTTTCTTTGGAGATCCAGGTTTGTCTGAACTATTGGCCATCAATGCAATGTTGTCATAATCCAATTCATCTTCAGAGTCACTGGAATCAGCCCAATCCTTCTGTGTGACCATAAATGCATTACCCTTTCCTGAATTCCTAGGCTTCTTACACTCACTAGCAAAGTGTCCAAGCTCGCTGCAGTTAAAGCACTTGATCTTGGCCTTATCAAGCTTGACAATTGTACTTTTGCTTTTGTCACTCTTCTTCTCCTCCTTCTTTTGAAAAGGTCCTTTGCTAAATCTTCTCCTGTTGAATCTTCCTTTCTTGAAAGCTTTAGCAAACATAGCAAAGAGTTCCTGCATCTCAGATTCAGAATCATTGTTGTCAGAGTCCATATCAGTAGTCTCTGACTCAGAACTTTCTTTGCTTTTCTTCTTCCTTGAATTCTTTATGTTACCATGTTTTTGACTAGTTAGAACAATGTCTTCATTCTGCATATTCAAGATTTTGCATCCTTCTTTGTCAAAGATTGATTTGTAACCTTTATCACCCAGTTGACTTATGCTTAAAAGAGTATGTTTCAAGCCTTCAACCAGTGCTACATTTTCTATGATGACATTCCCCAAAACAATTGAGCCATATCCCAGAGTTTCTCCTTTATTGCCATCTCCAAAAGATATTACTGGGCCAGCTTTCCTCTCAAACTTTGTAAGCAGGGACTTCTTTCCAGTCATATGTCCAGAGCATCCACTGTCGAAGATAATTGAATGCTTCTTTCCTGTGCCCTGCAAACAAAAAGTAACTAGTTAGAATTTTTTAGGACCCAACTTTGATTGGATCCTTTCTTACTAGATTTAGAAACAACAGGCTTTGAGAATTTTGTCTTTACTTTACCTGTTGTAGAGTCAACTTTAGACTCTAATTTCACAAACTGTTTGTGACTAGGAGTTTCAGATTTCAAGGAATAATAGTCATAATACAGTTCATGATATTCTCTACACATGTAAATGGAATGAAGTAAACTACCACAATGATAACAAGCTTTTTGTGATTGGTATTGAATTTTCTGAGTCTTGGGGAATCTGGACTCAATTTTCCAAGAAGGTTTTTGATTGTAGTCTAGGGCCAAATGATTATGATTTCCACACTTATAGCATTTTTTCCTAGGTGCATCAGGTACATTCTTGTAATTATTCTCTTTGTTAATACCTTCTTTTCCATTCCTATTTCTTTTGATCTTGCTAGACTCTGAAAGACCATCTAATTTCTGTTTCAACTGAGACTTAGACAGAAACCCTATGTTTACATTCTTAGGTTTCTCTAACACTTTCTCATCTGAATTACTATTGTTAATCCTTTTGTGTACAACAGGGGTACCTTTTGAATCAACAAATTTAACATGATTAGGTTCAGAAACAATTTTCTTACCATCAGATTTAGATGTGCTAGCTTCTACTTTACTATCATCATTGACAATAGCTACTTTTTCTTCTTGTCTAGCCTTATCAAAACCTAAACCATTAACCTTACCACGAATTCCATTTTCGATGATTTCTTGTGTCTTTTTACCAGAAATGTCAATGGTCTTAATCACATCTCTCTCTTCCTCTAGTTCTTTTCTGACATAGTCATAAGCCTCAAGAATAACACTATAATCATGCTTAGCTTTATCAGAACTTAACCTGTATTCTTCTATTTGAATTAACTCAGATTCAAGAAAATTATTTCTATCAACTAATTTATCATTCTTAACCTTAAGTTCATCTTTTTCACAAGTAAGAATTCTAAAATTAGTCATAAGATTCTTAAACTCAGCATGGATAGATCTAATTTCATCAGAATTTAAGTTATCAAATGAATCAAGAGAGTGAAGTGATACCTTAACAGAGGATGGAGAAGTTTTCTTTGGAGATCCAGGTTTGTCTGAAACATTTGCCATCAGTGTAATGTTGTCATAATCCAATTCATCTTCAGAATCACTGGAATCAGCCCAATCCTTCTGTGTGACCATAAGTGCATTACCCTTTCCTGAATTCCTAGGCTTCTTACACTCACTAGCAAAGTGTCCAAGCTCGTTGCAATTAAAGCACTTGATCTTGGCTTTATCAAGCTTGACAATTGTACCTTTGCCTTTGTCACTCTTCTTCTCCTCCTTCTTTTGAAAAGGTCCTTTGCTAAATCTTCTCCTGTTGAATCTACCTTTCTTGAAAGCTTTAGCAAACATAGCAAAGAGTTCATGCATCTCTGATTCAGAATCACTGTTATCAGAGTCTATATCAGTAGTCTCTGACTCAGAACTTTCTTTGCTTTTCTTCTTCCTTGAGTTCTTTACAGCAATCTCTTCATGCTGTTCTTCAGGAAGCTTCTTTAATTCAGATTGAGTCGTAAGTGCAACAGTCTTCATCTTTCCTTCACTCCTGCTCTTCTTCTGCTGCTTGTCAAGTTCATAAGCTCTCAATTTTCCATATACTGCCTCTAATGATATCTCATCCAGATCATTAGTTTCCTCAATCGCAGATATCTTCTCACTGTAGAAATCAGGCAAAACTTTCATGAACTTTGTATTCATATCCTCCAAGTCATAATATTTACCATGCATGGCCATCTCATTGATGAGTTTTGTAAACCTATCAAAGGTATCAGTAAGTGACTCACCAGACTTGGATTCAAAGTACTCATACTGTTGTATAAGTAATGTCCTCATATTCTTCCTGATAGGCTTAGTTCCTTCACAGTGAACCTTAAGATTGTCCCATATATCCTTAGTAGTTTTACAAGAGAGAACATAGTTAGTGAGAACAGAATCAAGACTGTTGAATAATATGTTTCTCACTTTAGCATCTTTAAGAACATTCTCCTTGTCCTTATCTGACCATTCAGATTTTGGCTTCTCTGCTGTATGTTCTGGAACAACCACACCATCAACAGTTGCTTGTCCAACTACCTTTGTTGGAACAAAAGGTCCATCTCTGATTCTGTCAAGATAATCAGGATCTGTTGCTTCCAGATGATGCAACATCTTTACTTCCCATAGAGTATATTCGTTTCTCTTGAGTATAGGAATCTTAGTATTCCCATCCTTGTAACCAGACATGATTGCAGATCTTTATGATTATTCGAAATCAACCTGCTCTGATACCAATTGTTAACTCGAATAACTTGTAGAAGGGGGGGGTTGAATACAAGTTATTTAATCGTGTTTGATTTTTGCTTGATTATATGAACAAGAATAAACGAATGAATCAAACTCTGTTTGTAGTAATAAGATCAAATACAAACTCTACCAAAGGTGTACAATACCTTTAGCAGCTGCTGACAAAATAAATTTCTCTCCGTTTGCACTCTCGTATACTTACAATTACAAACCTCACGAACTTAACACTTTTTACAATGATATTGAGAGAGTATTTATAATGCTACCTATCAACTAATAACAGAAAGATAATCTATACATGACAATGTTCTGCCGTCCAGTTGATAGTTTCCATCAATAGAAAATTCTTCCCTTCATAATATCTTCTTGCTTGTTCCTCAAACAAAGATCTTGTTTTATAGCACTTGCCAGTTTCTGTAGCATCCATAATGACATCATCAGTAACACGACTGATATCAGGATTTCATCTTGCATCAGTATCTGATCACCATCAGTATTAGACCTTCATCAGGATTTGCTCTCTGTTCCTGACATGTAGTCTCCGATACACTGTTCATTCCTGACTAAACCTTACAGATAACTGTCTAACACATATTTCCTATACAAAGTGCTAAATCCTTTATAAAATCAGGATATACAAGAAGTATAAGTAAAATTCTATTATTAACATCACAACTCATGAATTATTCCTAACACTATAGATAACAAAATTTCCTTTATCATCAAGCAGTACCAGCACCGGTGCGGTAACTAGCCTTTTCTTTAATTCTTGAAAGCTTTCTTCACACTTATCACTCCAAATGAACTTCTCATTCTTTCGGGTCAACTTTGTCAACGGCGTGGTAATCTTTGAAAAATCTTGCACAAATCTTCGATAATAACCAGCCAATCCTAAGAAACTTCTCACTTCAGTGGGAGTTCTTGGCCTACTCCAACTCACTACAGCTTCAATCTTGGCAGGATCCACCCTTATTCCATCTTTGCTAATCACATGACCTAAGAATTGCACTTCTTGCAACCAAAATTCACACTTTGAAAACTTCGCATACAATCTTTCCTTCCTCAGGGTTTCCAACATTATTCTTAAATGCTCAGCATGCTCCTCAGGGTTTCTTGAGTATATAAGGATGTCATCAATAAATACAATAATGAATTTATCCAAATACCTCTTGAACACCCTATTCATCAAATCCATAAACACAGCTGGCGCATTCGTTAATCCGAAAGCCATAACTAATAATTCATAATGTCCATATGGCATACGAAAAGCATTCTTCGGAATATCTTCTGGTTAATCTTCAATTGGTGATAACCTGACTATAAATCAATCTTAGAAAAGTATGCAGCATCTTTCAGCTGGTCAAATAAATCATCAATCCTTGGCAGCGGATACTTGTTCTTGATAGTCAACGTATTCACTCTATAATCAATACACAACCTCATGCTTACATACTTCTTCTTGACAAACAGTACTGGTGCTCCCCACGGACACACACTCGGCCTTATTACTCCTTTATCCAATAAATCTTGCAACAGAGTCGCTAATTCCTTCATTTCGGCTGGTGCCATTCGATACGGTGCTTTAGATACTGGTTCAGTTCCGGGTGCTAACTCAATCGGAAACTCAATCTCTCTATCTGGAGGTAATCCGGGCAATTCGTCGGGAAATACGTCACGAAATTCTTTCACTACTGGAATATCTTCCATCCTTGGAACTTGTTTCTCGGTATCAACTACATGTACTAAGTAAGCGTCACATCCTTGTTTCAATAATCTCTTTGCTTGCATAAACGTCAGAAATTTCTTATCTTGTTTCTGTCCTTGAAACACTACTTCACTACCATCTTCAGTAACCAACTTCACTTGCTTCTTTCTACAGTCAATCTGAGCATCACACTCAGTTAACCAATCCATTCCTAAAATAACATCAAACTCTCCCAACTTAAAGGGTAACAAATCCGCATAGAAAAGAAATTCTCCTATTTCAATATTACAGTTAGGACACTCCCGGTCCACAACTATCTTATCCTGGTTAGCCACTTCTATTACTAACGATCTTTCTAATGGACGAATCTCACAACGTAACTTATCAAGAAATCTTTCAGATATAAATGATCTAGTTTCTACACAATCAATTAAAACTTTAGCTTCAAAAGAGTTGACAGGAAGCGTACCTGCAACCACATCAACATCATTGACAACATCTTTAACAGACATATTGAAGGTACGAGCTCTGGTTTGAGTTACTTGATACGGTGCTTGCGGCTGAACTGGTGGGGCAGCAATTCTCAACACATTAGAAGTCTGAACAAGCTCCTTGCAATTCCTCGCTATATGACCAACCTTACCACACTTATAACAAATCATTCCCACCTGCTTCGCTTCAGGGCACTCTTGAGCATAGTGTCCTTTCTTTCCACACTTGTAGCAATTGATATTAGGCTTATTACAAATACCCGGGTGCTTCCTTCCATAAATTTTGTATTCTGGTAATACGTGTCTTGTTATAGCTTGCGGGTTTACTCCTTGGGGTCTACGGTCTTGTCCTCCATTACCACCCCCAAACTTCTGAAAATTCCTCTGGCCTCCTGGTCAATTTCCAAACCTTTCCCTGTTCGGAAAACTCTTCTGACTTTCCGTCTCTTGGCTCTTTTCCACCTTCTCAAACTTTCTCTTCTTACTAGCTTTCTCATTCTGGTTCAAATCACTTTCTCCTTCTATAATCATCGCCTTCTGAACAACAGCGGCATAAGTTCTCAACTCAAACGCAGCAACTCTACTCCTTAACCAGGGCTTTAATCTTTGCTAAAATTTATTGGCCTTACTAGATTCATTTCCTACATACTAGGGTGCAAACCTAGACAACTCAGTAAACTTAGCTTCATACTCCGCAACAGTCATTCCTTCCTGCTTCAACTCCATAAACTGAATCTCCATCTGGTCTTGTAAATATACTGGCAAATACTTTTCAGTAAACAACTCCACAAATCTAGGCCATGTAATGGCATCTCCTTCTGCGGCTTTAACAGATTCCCACCAAAAGTTCGCTTCTGCTCTCAGATAGAAACTAGCAAACTCTACCTTCTGAACTTCATCAACCCTAACTAACGTAAAATACTTCTCAATATCCATCAGCCATGACTTGGCCTCGATAGGGTTTAGGGTGCCTTTGAATTCTGGGGGATGAACAGCTTGAAAAGATTTAAAAGCAACAGCTGGTTGGGCAGCTTGGTGCTGTTGGTGTTGAACAAAAGCAGCAGTTTGTTGTTGAAGTAATTGAAACATCTGGGCCATAGTAGGGTTGTCTTGGTTTTGTTGATCTTGGTTATCATTGTTGGTAGTAGGTCTTCTTCTTGGAGGCATCTTTCTGATAAGAAGGTAAACAGTTTGGTAAACAACAAGTAGGTATAATTTCAAAATGAAAAGGTTCCTCCGTCTGATACCAATAGACGATCGGTTCCAACAATCAATATGATATGGGTATAGTTGAAAATTATGCAATATGGCTTATATAAACAGGTCAATAGATATGGAAATATGGTATGCGAAGACAGTATGGTAAAAGCGATAAATAACGTAGAAAACACGGGGATATACGAAGAGACATGCATTACTACGACTGACATAATCTGACATGATAGGTCTATCATCATAAGTCAAGGGTATTCAACCCTTCTACATCTGAACTGAAAGAAAATAACTAAAACCATAACAACAATCCGTCTACTAGTGCTAGGAAAACTAGAAAACATCCTATACTAGTAGTACTCCAACTGAAACTAATGGGCTCCACCATATGTCCCACTCACACCATCTCCACAGCAACCATCTCTAATCACGAGGACGTCGGGTCTCACCATGCTCACACATCATCCATGCAATCAAGCCCGAAAGTCGGCAAAGCTCATCATAAGCAGGCCTAGACAGGGGAACCTCAAGAAAATGTTGTTGGGTGACCCTCTGGGCTAACTCAATACGACTATCCCAATCGATTGTAGATAAGTCAACCTGACGCTGCGCCTTGTCCTCCATCTACTTGATCAATGCCGAAAGCTCATCATTCCTGCTCGTCAATTTTTCACAAGTACGGACTATCTCAGCGTAGGTGTGCAAAGGTGCAACCTCGGACCTCGGAAAGTGAGTAGGGTCCGATAGATGACTCGACATGCTCAGTGACAAAAGTGGTCACGATTGGTATTGAGACAGGAACAGGCACGGTGTTAGAAATAGGCTCAAACACAGGGTCAGACTCAGGCACAGGCTCGGTAACTGGGACAGGTATATTGGCACGGGCCGTGGGGCTCTTGACCTCATAATCGGATACTAGCACATCGGACTCCGTCTCAGCATCAGCATCAGACATCATCTCTGAGGAATCAGACTTCTCGGAAGAGCTACCAGAGTCGGAAGGTAGGGGAGGTGCATCGTTGGCAAGATCCATGTCCTGAAGTAATCATATATATATATACACGCAGAATATAAAACGAGTTAAACTAGGTTAGTCCTAATAATCTAGCGCGAAAAGAAAACCTAAACCTTTAATCACTCCCTAAATAAGTGTATGTAAACGACATCAGATTCAGAAAAATAGCACTTTTATTTTCTCCGAGATTTCCTTGGACACTGCAAGACTTAAGGATTTATTAAAAGGATTTAAGGAATTTAAATTCGAGAAGTATTAAGAAAGATGGAGATTAGTATTATAAATATTAAGAAGGTTTCTGTAACGCCCCGACTTCCCAATACTGAAAATATACTTTTTATAATAAAATAAACTTTGATACATGGGAGTTTTAGAAAAATTCGGCATGAAATATTCTTAAATTGGATTATCCACATGTATATAAATTTAATACACCAATGATTCCTCACCGAGGATCGATTCCAGGTTATGGTATGAAACAAGAATCTAAACTATACAAATTATTACAATTTCTTTCACTACTTTGAATACAAATACTATACCGTATAATCTGTAGCTTAATTCTAATCTGTGCTTACCCGTTCTGACTTTGAGATCTATCCTGTATAGGCTGCCTCATTGCTCTCATATGACTTGTAAGATGTAGACATCCACCCTTAATCCTAACTGAAAGGTCAGGGAAAATAAAGCAAGAGTGAGCCAACAACGCTCAGCAAGTGATCATATAGTGAAACAACGATATTATGATAATTCATTGATTAACAATATCAATGAATACTTTATCTCAAAAGATCATTCAATTTTTATTATAGGATTAAACTTTCCATTTCCTTCTACCCTACTGCCTCAGATAAAGTTTTGAGAAAAAGAATGTCAAGGAATTCCCCAATCATTCTTATTCCCCTTTCACGTACAATGTTACTCGAGAAGGGAATAACTGGGAAACTTCTATCCATCCTTAATCCCATTGTTTTACTGAGTAAAATTTCTAAACCAAAAACCATTTACCTTGAAACATATATATCTTTTCAAAACATTCCTTTCTTTCATCACTTTCCACTGAAACATTCTTTTTCTTAAAACTATTTTATTTTTAAAACTTACTTTTCATAAAACCTTTTAAAAACATTTAAGATGATTGGAGTTTTTTCCCTTAACATCGGACAATACGGGTGATCAACCACGTAAAGTCCCCATACCGGACACGAAATCCCTCTGGACCTTGAAATTGGGTTACCAATTAGGCAACACATTGGCTTTTAATGCTGGACTAGGACCACCCTAGCCTCTTACGCTAAATCAAAGTTGGACTAGGACCACCCTAGCCTCTTATGCTCTCCAATCTGAAGGAATCCGTAGAAAACATTTTGACGGAATCCCCCACAATAAAATCTTTAAAATCTTTAAAACATTTCACTTTTAAGTCCTTTATACTCACTGGTAACAGATCAGCCCAGTATAAGGAGTTTTTAAAAAAACATCTTTAATTAATTAAACCATTTTAGGGAGCAGAATTAAAAGATTAAGGATTAGGGAAGCAATTGATAGAAGGAATTAAAGACAACAAAGCAATAAGATTTAACTAAGCAGGGTATCGTTCAGCAAAACAAAATCATATATCAGCAAGGAAACATTAATTAAGGAACATATCAATCATTAAGATTCTAGAAATGGAACAGCAATTACACAGACCTCAGGGAATAAAGAAAAATTCAAAGTTCAACAGATGATTTAAGTTACTACACTGGCTAAATCCACTCATTTCAAAGATTATCAATTGATATAATTTTTATGGCAAAATTTGAATTTACTTAAAAGAGTTGAAAAATTTAAATCGAAGATTTAAGAAATTCTCAATAACCCAAGATCTCACTCTTGTCAGCTAAGCACTCATAGGCTTCGGCTACCAAACCGGCATGACAATAATGAGTTTGAATAATTAAGAAGATCTCAATTTATTCTCGGTTTTAACCGTTACTGAGCAATACATGCCTCAACGACAGGATAAACCTCAAATTAGTTTACATCAATTTGAGAGAAAACGTATTTTTGAAGAATCTCAGTATAGACGAGGAATATTGAAATAAAATAATTTTAAAATAAATCAACACCTGAACGATAGGTGAGGAAACGAACAGTGACAGAATAATTTGAGAATGAATGTTTGTCAATTAATAGAAGAATAAAGTCACCGGAAATAAAATGAAGAGTTTAGACACTAGCAAAATGATTTGAAAGAAATATCGTTTAATTTACAGAACAGGTTCACATTATTCAGAATAAATATGAAGAGTATAATTGCTTGCAATAAGGGATTTCGAAAGAACAATAAATAATACAAAAGGTTTCACATCACTCGAACAATAAGTGAAGGATAGTATACTTGCCTCAATACACGCAATCTCCAGTTCCAACATTTCAATCCTTTACTCACTTACATAGTCTCTACCTCTTATTCATTGGCATTTACTTGGTCGTACATTCGTCTCTCTTTTATCATATGTCTGCCCCTACACGAGCATGCCAACACCAATATTTCAACACCAATGAATCAATCACACACACACCGTAAGTATAGATTACAGAGATGGCCAGGGGAGAGGAAGGGATCAATTCGTACAAGCATCATCTATACAAACTCGAATTGCTGCTTACAAAGGCGTTGGAGGGCTGAGGCTAAAGAGAGACTCGCGCAACTGCACACACATACGATATACACACTGTTTAGAACAAAAAGGGAGGAGGAGGGGCTCGGGACAGAGGAGAATTACGGGAGAGAGGGAGAGAGATTTGGATGGTTAGAGAGAGACACAGAGAGTTCGAGAGTTTGCTGTCGAGGTAGAGTCGTAGAGAGGATTCGAGAGATTGGAAGAACACCTAGACCAATCTGGGGAAGTCCAGTTGTGAGATTAAGAACAGAAAGGGGAAATTTTGAAATTTTCTAATGCTGAAAACAAACAAATAAAAAAAATCCAATTTAAATCACTTCTAAAAAAAATCGTAATAAAATGAAAACTTGGTAAAAAAATTAAACTTTAAAATTTTAAAATAAAGAAGACGAAATTACAAACATCCACATATTTTTAAAATATTTTTAGGATCAAAAATGAATTAAATATGAATTTTACAAGTTTTTATCCTTTAAATACAATAAAACACTTAAAATCATTTTAAAATAAGCAAACACCCAGAATAATTCTCTCAATAATTTTAAAAACTAAATAATTATACAAAGATGATATTACAAAAGATACATGATTTTTAATAGCTCCGTTGATTTTATAAAAAATTTCGAAGATCAATATTGCATCATTTAAATAAATTTTAATCCTAAAAAGTCAAATAAAATACACGGACATACATATCACACATACATCACCATATAAACATGTGAACATGATGTCACATATATTTAACCTAAAAAAAAATTCACACTATATATTCCAAATTTAATATTAAATAATAATATTCATAATTACGATATTTCTAGGGCGTTATAGTTTCGGGTAAAACCCTAACTAGAAACGATTGAGTTATTCCTCTGAACGATCAATTAATTTGAGCAATAACCGGACGAAAGAGCAAGCAGAGAGGAAGTTGCATGCATATTGTAATAACCCTAACTTTAGCAATACTACAGTGATCCCATGAATAGTAATTTTGAGGATTTAGAGAAATGGTATGTAGGTACTCTGCAATGGAAACAGAAAATGAATAAACAGAAACCATACTAGTAATGTACACTGAAATTAAGTGACTCGAAATGACGATGGATTTCAGAAATTCCTAAATATGGATTTTTGAGGATTTTGACTTCCAAAGAGCTTCTATTGGATCTTAAGGGGCATGGAAATATTATAAGAATTATATATTGAGGGATTAGAGAATTTAGATTAAACCAGGGGATTATTAAGTCAAGGGAATGCCAGAGGAATTGAGATTGTTAAGCAATTTAGAACCACTTGGAAATGAGATATTAAATTTGAGGAATTGAGGATTTAATATTTTGGAATTTTATTATATTTGATTTAAGAATTTAGAACGAAAACCGCTGAGACTTTATAACGAGATTAAGCGAACGAATCATGTATTGAACATATTAAATGTTAGAAGTCCAAGGGAGGATATATTATGAGAGTGAAAAAGAATTGAGAATATAATCCTAGAGTAAAGAGAATGTAAATGAGTTAGTGAGCGAGTTAGAGAATGCTTGAGAAATCGGGAGAGAAACCGGGAGAGCAAATTCTGAGATAAAGAGAATATACCAAGGATATTGGATTTAATATCTACTTGAGGATTCGAACCACCCTAACACACTAATATATGATGTGGGAAAAGATAATATATATGCAAGAGATTTACAGAGGAGAAACCACTGAAACGATCATAGAAATCTTTCGATGAATCAAATGATGAAAGAACTTTGCATTAAGCCCAAACAAAAAGCCCTAGATCATGGTAAAAGCCCAAATTTTGGCCCAACCTACACATGGAGCTGTATGGTAAGTGAATTAAAGTGAAGGGAAGGAATCCACTTGGTGAAAATATTAGAACCAAAGTGGAAGAGGAGTAAACTTGACAAAACCTTGATACTAAGTTGCATTTCACCATGGCAAGGTGTCTAGATGGCCAACAATTGGCACCCTTTGATTGGTGGACTCCAAAACACAATTACAAAAGGTTGCTAGCTGATATATCAAGATAGAAACAAGGGTTATACATCATTTACACAAGAGAAAGCAAAACAAAACAATTTTATTTCAAGAAGAAAATTTCGGCCAGATTTCTAGGAGCTCAGTAAAACGAGCATAACTTCTTCATTTCTCAGCCAAATTTTGCGTTCTATAGCTTTTTAGAAAGCCCATGAGATAAGCTACAAGTCGTATTTCACAAGATTTTCCCAGAAAAGCAAGGTAAGGGGGTCGTTTTTCATGTTCTTTCAGCTGCAGTAAAATAGCTCCGAAAATTCTAAGTATGTTCTTGGTGTTTCTTGTTAGTTTAAGGTGTTATATGGTTGCTTAAGGATATCTCAAGGATTATTAAGTATTATACAAGCTACAAGGAAGGTATATTACTTGTGAACCTAACTTGAATTATGAGTTTATGGTTGATTATGCTTAGTTTAGAAGTTAAGTTGTATAAAGCATGAAATCTTGATGATATGGTTGTTGATATGTGTTTTAAGTTTGATATGGAAATTGTGATGTGAACTTGTAACCATGGTTGGGATGTAGACCACATGGTGTAGGTCTTGGATTAAGTGTGGAATGATGGTTTTGGAGCAATTAAAATATGGAAATTATGAAAGTACAGCAGTTATAATGCCCGATTTTCGTTAGGATGGGAACTGCCCTGTTTTGGACCCCTGTATCAGTACGGTACCTTACTGTCCAGTGCACCAAGTGACCATAAGATGATATATCTTAGTTCATAGATTGTTTTGATATAAAGTACGTTAAAATCTGATGAACGGTTTAGGAGAAAAGTCAATTTTAGTGAAAGGCATTCGAAAACCGAGAAAACGTAATTGTATCAACTTTGAGGCTAAAGTTACCATACTTAGACATTTTTATAAGTCACGAAATTTTGGGATAGTGTAGTAGGGTGGTCAGAGGACCCTTGACAGTTGCCTTGCATTAAAATTCGAAATCTATATTTTCTGAGAATTTTTACAGTCAAGTGTGGTTATTATTGAGTATTATTTAATACTTCTAAAATAAATGGAATACTTTATGTATACAAGAACATATTTGATTTCATTGAATATAGAAGAGATGTCTGAGTCATAACCAAAGTATTATGACATAAATATTTTTAAAAGTGATGATGAATGGAAATAGAAAATGCGAAATGGTATTTGATAATGGAAAAATGATTTGAAAAAGGGGGATTGCAACAGAAAGCGTAAGAGGCTGTGTGGGAGTGGCACAGTCCAGCACTAAATATCTTATTCCGGCCCAAGACTTGCCGAGGGAGGATGGTGGAGAACCTTTCCTCCTGGGGGATGGTGGCGAACCTACCTCCGTCTACCGGTAGTAAAAGGGACGGGTACGGAGGATGACTGATCATCGTGCCTCACGTATTCGGCAACAGTGAAAACCCCCAAAAGTTTTGAATAAAGAATCGACGATAAAGTCAGATTGGTATACTGAAAAGGGAAAATGATATGAAACGATGGAATTATTGTTATAGATGAAGAGAAACTGATTTTCTATTAATTTATATAATTGTTGCATAAGAAGGAAATGAGAAGATGATAGTGAGAGATTTATTCAAGTATTCATATTATCTTGAAATATTACACTGAAAAGGTATATTGATTGTTATATTATTGAAGAAGAGAAACTGATACTATATTATCCTAGATTTCTTTCTTATAATAGTAAGTGGATGATGTATTATTAAATAAGAGTTTTATTCTTCCTTAAAGTTTATAATTGGTTTCCGCTTACATATGCATATATATGTATACATGTTCACATTTTAAATTCTAGTTTACAATATTATCTTGCTGAGCTATTATAGCTCACTCTTGCTACTTATCTATATACAGCTAGGTATGCCGATTCTACGCAGAACGCCCCGCAAGAGGGTAGGGGGAAGGCGACCTTCTGAGAGCACGTTAGCATCGATTCCTGAGGTAGTGATGAGGCAGACGGGTTTTGAGGGCAGGGCCTTATGTATAATAAAGTGTGTAAGAATGTAATAAACTTTTGATTGTTGAAATGCTTCATGTCGAAGTGTTATTCAACAATGTACTTAAGTGTGAGCCTGGGATGTAATAACTGTTAACTCTAAACTTTTATTGTGATGAATGTTGTTCTCTGAGCATATGACTGGTGTATGTGTGTATTATTGCGGGGTCAATTGCATAGGTATTAATTGTTATAAAAAAAAGACTCAAGGGATATTGATATTGAATGGAAATTGATCCGTGATGGCCCGGATTCATGATCCCGGATTTGGGGTGTCACACATATGCTAGTGGGGAAAATATCTAGTAACCATATAGTTATACAAGTAACTAGCACACTTAGAGATTAAACTAGTACTTAGCAAGCAAATCACTTGGTTAGCCTTAGCACCATCAAATCTTCAACACATGTCCATCCATTTTCATCATCCCTTGCATCATCACTTTATTAAAGCTACTTTATGAGATATTATCATCAATAATGCATTTTAGCCAAGGATGGGAACAAAGCAAGCAAAGAAACTCCATCTCTCCCAAACTGCTCAGCACAAACAAGGCTCAAAGAACAATTCATATCTCCATTTCTATCTATGATAAAATCACCAAATTTTAACCATAGCTTCTCCACTCCATGGGAAAGGTTAGTTCCAAATTTCATGGCAATCTAATGAGTATAGCCTAGTCAAATCGCCTCCCCAAGTTGAAGAAACCAACCTGCCTGTTCTTGGCAGTTTCTGTCCAGCAGGAAAAGAGGGCTCAAAACCATAGCTAGGAAGCTTTGTTTTTGGTGATCTATAGCTCAAATCAAAGCTTATGCAGAGGCCAAGATGTGGTAAAAATTTGAGGCCCAAACTCTTATTTTTCGATTTGTTATGAATTTAACAAAAGTGATTAATAGTAACCCTTAGAAACTAACTTTGTTTTCTTGGTTTCTTTTGATGATCTAAGCTATATTAATGTGTTCCAAGGACTAGATCAAGGCTTGATAGACTCATAGACACCCCAAGGAAGGTATAACTCTCTTGAAATCCTAGATCCACTTTAATTTTTATGGATGTTCTTGATGATTATTAGATTAGTGATGAATATGATGATCTTATAAGTATGATTATGTAGTTTGTTAGTGGATCTGAGTATTATGATGTTATGATGGTGTAGTAAGATGTTCTTTGTTGGGAAATTGGGTGATAACATGGATTTTTCTGAAGTCGTGTGAACACTTTCAGATTGAAGTTATTTGTGGTTCACCCAAATAATTCAATCGGATAAAATCATAAATTCTGCAAGAAGAGAGAATGTATTTTTGCTGTGTATTTCAAAATGAACCAGTGTGTAAAATGATCAATGCCACACCTATTTATAGATGTCAACAGATGTGTCTTTTGCCAATAGACACATCTCAAGATGTGTCTTTTGCCAAAAGACACATCTCATTTCCAACAGTCATGTCCAATGCCAATAGACACATCTCAAGATTTGTCTTTTCCCAATAGACACATCTCATTCTAACAGATGTATTTGATACCAATAGACATGTCTCATAAGCAATAATTCTGAAATCATAACGAACTCGAACAGAGCATGCACTCCGCATTCTCCCGACTTGTTCGATGTAACATTACGATTACATTGATCAACTAGTCAATCCAATTACACTAAAATATCCAACAATCCTCCCCCATTTTAGCGTAATCCATGATTAACTAAACAAAATCACAACAAACGACAAATTTATGCATAAATGAAATATCGTGACGATTGAATTTCACATTAGTATATTACACATTCCAAATATTCGAATATCAAGGTATCACTATGGATTGAACCTTTACTATTCTTAGTGAACACATGAAGATAATATACACATAAATTTACATTCTCAAATGTTCTTACTTGACACTATCTTTTACTAGCCTAGTGTCCTAATCCTTCATAAGCATATCAAAGCCAAGTCCAAGCTTCTTGAAGCGGCTAAACTTCATGCTCAAATAGGTAGTTCTTTTATTGTCGCACCTGCATATGCAATTTTTCAAAAGAACTATTAAGAAGATAAACTTCAACCTCCTTAACTTGCAGGTCTGAACACATACCTTGGGATGATACTTTAATGTGTTCCAATCTCTAAATGTTAAGCTTTCCACATTGAATTCAACACCTAATGTCATATTAGATGGAAATTGGGTATCTCAACATGAGAGGTTTTTGATGCACTTTAATCTCATCCCCACAGCCGACTTGTGCACAAGATCTCTCCTCAACCCTTTGGTTAGATGATCGGCTAAATTGTGTTGAGTTCTTATAAACTCCACTGATATAACACCATGCGTGATAAGCTCACGAATCATGCTGTGTCTAACACCTAAGTGTCTAGACTTGCCTTTGAACACTTGTCTATAAGCATTAGCCAAGGCAGACTCACTATCACATCTGATAGATATGGGTGATATCAGTTTAGGCCACAATGGAATCTCATAAATCAGATTTCTTAGCCATTCAGCTTCTTTACCAGCCGCTGATAATGCCACAAATTCAGATTCCATCGTTGAATCAACTTTTTTTCTTCGATGCCCAAGAGATAGCACCTCCCCCAAGAAGGAATACCCATCCACTTGTGGAAGAATGATCTTCCTTATTGGAAATCCAACTTGCATCTGAATGACCTTCAATAACCGAAGGAAATCCAGTATATGTCAAACCATAATTCATGGTTCCTTTCAAGTATTTGAACACTCGGCTTAAGGCTTGCCAATGATGTGAACTTGGCTTGCTAGTATACCTACTAAGCTTTCCAACAGCATAGGCAATATCTGGCCTAGTGCTTATCATGGCATACATGAGACTACCAACAGCCCTTGAGTATTCAAGTTGAGATACTGCAACACCTGTATTAGGTAGGAGTTTAATACTAGGATCAAGAGGAGTGCTAACAGGAGAACAATCCTTAAAGTTAAATCTTTTCAGAATCTTCTCAATATAATGAGATTAAGAAATTGAAATACCATTATTCTCACGCTTGATCCTTATACCAAGAATCACCTCAGCCTCCCCCATGTCTTTCATATCAAAATTAGATGACAAGAACTTCTTGGTTTTATCCACTTGATTTTGGTCAGTACCAAAAATCAACATGTCACTACAAGGAAAACTGAACTATACAATGGTTTTTGCCCGTTGTCTGATACCCTGGAATAGCGTTGTCTATCGAGCAGGTGTCTCTTACCAACCTCAGACAACGGTACACAAAACGTTGTCTGATATCCGTAACAACAACACACCAGGCTCAAAAAACGTTATAGCACACCCAGAAACAACAACGCAATCATTTAAATCCGTTGTTAGAAAATGAGGACTACAATGGTTCTTAAAAAATAAAACATTGTTCATTCCTTATGTTAACAACCATTTCTTAAAATATAACCTGATATGGGCCGAAAATAAGCCCTAAAGACACATTTAATGTGGCATTAAATAAACCTAGATTGGTCCAAGGTTAAAGCCCATTAATGAGGCCCAAAACCCTAATTAAATAATAAATTCGTAGTTGATAAATCAACTAATAAAAAGACTCCGTTATTGAGTCCAAAGGGGAACCAATTCCTTCAAAGAGTAGCCCCCAAGTCATATGAGTCCAATATGAATCAGCCTTCCTCATGGAAGGATCCAGAACTCTATCTAAAACGGGTATCTTGTCCAGCAAGATACCAAACCCTAATTCCAAGGCCCCCGAAGCCTATATAAGGACCTGCTCCTTCACAAACAGAACTACGTTTTTTGGCTTGATTCTTGATAATTGCAAGATACGTAAGCATCTGGTGAGGACCGAGTTAAGTCACGAAACACTAGATCGGCCATTAAAGCTCGAAGCTTCCATAAACCCTAGTATTAAATACGCGATAATTATACCCTACTTTTCGTTCCACAACATTTGGCGCCGTCGGTGGGAACCGAATATCAACCATGGTTACCACCAGGAGAACACCAACCCTTTCTGGGACCAACACCAACACTACTGCACCCCCGATCGAGGAACAATTACCCCCAGGGACGGATTCCCAGCCGCAAGTCACTCAGCCTCCAGGAACTGAAACACTAACTCATGGATCATTACCCTTGGTGACAAATTCCTCTACTCAAGGGACGAACCCCCTACAGATGGTAGTTGCCCCTCTTGGAGGTCAATCTATTCCTCCCACCGCTCAGATTTCTACTACTATGATTCCAGCAAGCACGAACCCAATATACGGGTTACCAAATTATCCCCCGTACCAGGCCGGACCAAGTGGCCACGCTCTCCAGATACGCGATCCGTACATCCCACCTTATATAAGGGGCTTGGGGCCTAATCGAGGTCAGCAATACCAAGATTACTCTGGTCCATATTCTGATGATTCATCCTCGGAAGACGAGGATATACCCCCCAGGAGGCGTCGTCCGAGTAAGGAACCTGTTGGGCAACGTCGCCGAAGGATCCATGATGGACCTCCCCTGACAGTTGCTGAAAAGATTAAGGCTCATGAAGCCAAGATCCGTAAATTAAAAGAAGATATGGAACGGGAGCAACAAAGACTAAATCAGGGACGACACCCATTAGCGACCGAAGTAGAAATCCCATTTGTTGATTTGGAAGAAACCGCGAGGAGAGAGAGAAGGGTTGAGATCCCTAGAGACACGAGGGTCGAAACCCCTAAAGGCAATCCCAGAGACCTAATGCCCCTTGGAGATCCGGATGATCCGACACCCCCGTTTTCCGAGGAGGTGATGAATGCGCATATATCACGGAAGTTTAAGATGCCCACCATAAAGGCCTATGATGGAATAGGGGATCCCGCTAATCACGTAAGGATGTTCTCGAACGCGCTTTTGTTACAACCAGCAAGTGATGCCTTGAAATGTAGGGCATTCCCTCAAACCTTGTCGGGTATGGCACAACGTTGGTACAGTCGTCTACCCCCAAATTCTATCAGTTCTTTTAAGGAGTTGAGTGCTGCATTCGTTAGTCAATTTATCAGTGGAAGAGTGCATGAGAAAAGTTATGCCTCCCTTATGTATGTGATGCAAGGGAAGAATGAAAGTCTGAGAGACTATCTTAAGAGGTTCACCAAAGACACTTTGAACATCACTGATCTGGACAATAAGGTTGCGATGGTAGCTTTGGAGCATGGTACCACCGACCTATACTTTAAAAGGTCATTGGCTAAGCATCCTCCCGAGAATATGGCTGAGCTTCAGCGAAGGGTTGACAAGTATATCAAGGCAGAGGATAGCATAAAGAAGGAGGCCACAGCAGGTAACGGAGGGAATAACAATGATTTTAGGAAGAGGAAGTCGGATCAGGAATATGATGCCAGAGACAAGTACCCACGTACGGGCAAGGATTCAGATTCGGCTCCTAAAAAAGGGAATCCAGGATAAAGATTTACTGAATATTCAAGATTGAATGCACCAAGGAGCCAAATCCTGATGGACATAGAGAAGGATAGAGATGTGAGATGGCCGAAGCCACTAAGGACTGATCCTGAAAAAAGAAATAAGAATCAATATTGTCGATTCCACAAAGATGTGGGGCACGACACTGACGATTGTAGACAGTTGAAAGATGAGATCGAATTTCTGATCCGGAGAGGAAAGTTGAGTAAGTTTTGCAAAGATGGGAATCAAGGGAACCCAAGGCGAGATTATGATAAGAAAGATGATGATCGCAATCGCAATCCGCAGCCCCGAGGACCGGTAATAAATATGATTTTTGGCGGCCCAACAGCGGCCGGGACGAGTAGAAATTCCAGAAAGGCGTATGCACGAGAAGTGATGCACATTGTTGGGGAAGCACCAAAACGTGCGAAGACGGAAGTCACAATCGGATTCGATGATTCGGACTTGGAAGGGGTGAAGTTTCCCCATGATGATCCATTGGTGATCTCCCCAGTGATCGGTAACTCCCAGGTGAAGAGAGTCTTGATAGACAATGGTGCTTCAGTGGATATTCTGTTCTATGATGCCTTTTTGAAGATGGGGTATACCGAATCCCAGTTGACACCCTCGAACATGCCTATATATGGGTTTAACGGAGTAGAGTCTAAGGTTGAAGGGACAATTCATCTACCCATGACCATAGGACAGGAGCCACGAGAGGCCACTCAGATGTTAAATTTCTTGGTTATTAAAGCTACGTCTACCTACAATGCTATCCTAGGAAGAACTGGACTTCATGCTTTTAAGGCGGTTGCCTCCACTTATCATCTAAAGATCAAGTTTCCAACCAGAAACGGTGTAGGAGAAGAAAAAGGGGACCAGAAGGTGGCAAGGAGTTGCTATGTGGCTGCACTAAGGCCAGATGGAGTTGGGGGGCAAGTCCTCCCTATAGAGGATATGGATGTTCGTGAGGATGAAGAACGGGGAGGAAAACCAGCAGAGGATTTGATTCCTATACCTTTGAAATTAGGAGATCCTAGGAAGGTTACCTATATTTGGGCAACTCTGAAAGACCCCCTAAAAAGTGAGTTGATCGCATTCTTGCAGAACAATAGCGATGTCTTTGCATGGACAGCAGCTGATATGCCAGGGATAGATCCCCAATTGATAACGCACAGCCTAAACGTGGATCCGGACAGGAAGACGGTGAAACAAAAGAAGAGAAATTTTGCACCTGAGAGACAGGAAGCCATAAAACAGGAAGTTGACAAACTCCTAGAGGCAGGGTTCATAGAGGAAATCCAGTTCCCGGAATGGTTGGCCAATCCCGTAATGGTCAAAAAAGCCAATGGAAAGTGGAGGATGTGTATAGACTTCACTGATCTGAACGACGCATGCCCAAAGGACTGTTTTCCCTTGCCAAGGATCGATATGTTGATAGATGCCATGGATGGGCACGAGATGCTAAGCTTCATGGATGGTTTTAGCGGCTACAACCAAATCAGGATGCATAAGGACGATATTCCTAATGTATCGTTCATCACTGATGTAAGAACCCAGATTTTTGGGTAGAATTAAAACTTTTTATTATGTAATAATATGGGAATGAATAGTGGTTATGACTGCGATGTATCGACTGTCTATTTAATGAATGGAATGGATTTGGATTCAATTATTATATGTCATGCAGAATACCTTTGGTTGACAACATAGATAAGAATGATCTATCTCCTAAGAATATGAGAAGATTACTCCAAGTAAGATTATTCTTGTGTCATCCAAATCAATATCTATTATAAGCCCAGCGGTTCCGTAAAAAGGTTAAGGAACACTTGAGGGTGAACCAGGTTCATTTTCCTAATTATAGGAATTAAATAAAAATAAGTGATGAATAGTGATTTTGGTGGAATTTGGAATATTATTATAATAATGTTATACCCGGTATTCGGAACGGATTTCTGAGTTCGTATTAGTGATCCAGGAGGAAAATAAGTGTATGTAAAAGCTGTCGGATTCAGAAAAAGAGCACTTTTATTTTCTCCGAGATTTCCCTAGACACTGCAAGACTTAAGGATTTATAAAAGGGAATTAAGGAATTTAAATTCGAGAAGTATTAAGAAAGATGAAGAATAGTATTAGAATTATTAAGAAGGTTTTCGGTAAAACCCTAACTAGAAACGAATGAGTTATTCCCTCGAACGATCAACGAATTAAGCAATAAACGGACAAAGAAACAAGCAGAGGGAGCAAGAGTCTTGTGCAAGCTACTAGAAAATATCTAGTAACCAAACTAGAATCAAGGAACTAGCATCTTAGAGAATGCAACTATGTACTTAGCAAGCAACTACCTAGTTAAGCTCTAAACCACCACATTTTCAACACATGTCTTGCCATTTCCTCATCCAACACCTCACTACTTTAATAAAGTAGCTTTATACAAGATATTATGTTGTAAGTGGATGAGAGTGGATGAGATTAAATCAAAGAAATCAAAAGAAACCAAGCAAAAACATCCATCTCTCCCTTTTTCATTCTATTCGGCCTTTTGGCTAATTCAAAAACCAAAACCCTACTTGCAACCATCCTTTGATCTCCAAACTTTTATGGTGAGACTTACATTTCATATAAATGATCTCCTCAAAATCCTAGCTACAATCTCTTCTTTTTCCATTTTCAAAAAAAATCATTAAAGAGGAGGATGAATAGTGTTCTTCAAGAACTAACTTTGATTTTCATGATTCCTTGGTTGATCTTAGGTTCATTAAGGCTAGGCAAGGACCACACAAAGCTTTGTAAGGCCATATCACACTCTCAAGAAGGTATAATGATCTTGAAACCCTAGGTCTACTTTGAGTTTATGCATGTTCTTGATGGATTTAAGTGTTAGGAGCATGTTAGTGATGTTATAATCATGATTATGTGGTAGATCTAATGGATTTAAGAGATGATGATTATGTTGGTATGATGATGTGTTCTTGAGCTTGTTGAGATGTTAATCATGTGTACAAGTTGTATTGGTGCCCGGTGTGGCTTGGTTTAGTGTTACGATTAGTAGAACGTTCGATTTATAGCCGTCGTAATGCCCGATTTTCGTTTAATCTTGAAATCCAAACTTGACAGTAGATATAACTCACTGAATAGCTTCGACTTATGCCATGATTAGCTAGATTATGTTACAAGCTTCGTTTTGATATAAAGATCGCATGAAATGGACTTACGGTTTAGGAGTTATGATTAAATTCGTAAAAGTGGTTCGAAATCGTAAACAAAAGTTCGTAATTGAAATTGATTCCCTTAAATGTCGTTTAATCAGTGGCGAATCTTATTAATTAAATATTAGAGGTAAAAAGGAAGGTGTGGGAGAAAACCACATGTCGAATGGATCGTTTTCCGATTTTATAAAAAAGTTTGAATCGAGGTTAAACGCGAACGAAACCCTTAATGTTAACTCGAATAACTTGTAGAAAGGGGGGGTTTGAATACAAGTTATATAATCGTGTCTGATTTTTGCTTGATTATATGAACAAGAATAAACGAATGAATCAAACTCTTGTTTGTATTAATAAGATCAAATACAAACTCTACCAAAGGTGTACAATACCTTTAGCAGCTGCTGACAATACAAATCTCTCTCTGTTTGTTTCGAACTCTCGAATACAAACCTTATACAGAGCTACGCACATTCACTTGTTCGACTCACGCTCTTTACAATGATATTGAGAGAGTATTTATAATGCTACCTATCAACTAATAACAGAAAGATATAATCTATACATGACAATGTTCTGCCTTCTAGTCGATAGTTTCCTTCAATAGAAAAACTCTTTCCTTCATAATATCTTCTTTCTTATTCTTCAAACAACGATCCTGTTTTATAGCACTTGCCAGTTTCTGTAGCATCCATATTGACATCATCAGTAACACGACTGATATCAGGATCTGTACACTGCATCAGTATCTGATCAACCATCAGTATTGGACCGTCATCAGGATTTGCTCTCTGTTCCTGACATGTAGTCTCCGATACACTGTTCATTCCTGACTAAACTATACAGACAACTGTCTTACACATAAATCCTATATACAGTGCTAAATCCTTTATAAGATCAGGATTACAAGAAGTATAATGTGTAAATTCTATTCTTAACATCACAACTTATGAATTATTCCTAACAATCTCCCCCTATTTATGCTTTAAAATCTGAAGCATAAATCTAAGTTGTGGATGTCAAAACATATAACAATACAACCAGAATAGAATTTATGAATGTAGAATTATGAAGTTAAGTACCTCCTTCTCAGATGTAGACATTTATCTAGTACTTAGAAGAAAGAATTTTAACTATTAATGCTGCTCTTCCTTTACCACTTCCTAGCTGAGATTCACCACTGTCACTCCTGCTAGTTCTTCTTTTTACTACCCTTTGTCTTTGTCTGATCTTTATCTCCCCCAGCTTTATCATCCTCAGTCTGGTGGTGTTGTTGTTGTTGTCTTTGAATTGTCTTTATCTCCCCCTTTTTGACATCAGCAACATTAATTCCAAGAGATTCAGAAACAGAACAAATGAGATTCATAAGAACTGCTTGATTTTCCATAATTGTGACTTGGTTATCTTCAAGTGATTGAAGTCTTGTTTGAATAGCAATTTGAGAATTCTGAATATCTTTCAAAACATCAGAATGAACTTCAATGTTGGAAGTGCTTCTAGTATCTCTAGTATCAGAATCAGAAAGAACTGTATCTTCAAGTCTTGTAGAAGAAGTTGTTTGAGTTGTATGATATTCAAGTAATAAAACCTGATTAGAAGTATCAACATCTTCATCTTTCTGTTCTGGAACTGAAACATGATCATCATCTCCTTCACCAGTATTCTGTGTACTAACATCTTCAAATCCTGACTCCTCCTTAGAGTGATCAAAGACCGTTGATGTCTCAATTCTAGCTGATATTGGAAGTACATACAAAGGAACACTAGGATCATTAGGATCTTCATCTGGTACATATGTATCAAGAGATTGCTTTATCCTGGCACCTCTTCTATTAATGATTTCTGCAAGCCTCTCCTTTTGCTTCTGAGCTTTAACTTCTGGCTTTGCATTGTGATGTGCTAGGTCATTCTTCTGATACATTTTGATGAATGAATAAGTACCAGCATCCATACCCAAATTTTCAGACCAAGATTCAGGAAAAACCTGATCCCAGAAATCAAATGATGGTTTCCTAATTTTCTCTCCCTCACTATGGAGTTGATCATCCATACCCTCATTCTCACTTTGACTTACTAAAGTCAACACTCTTTCTACCTCACCTTTTGCCTGGTCAGGAGCCAGCCGCTCAAATTGTGGATCTAAGTCCATCTTTTCAAGTGTATCACTCAAATTTAGATAAGTGCTCTCATGACCTACAGAAAAATAGAGTTTAGAAGGAGTTTTTATACCTGAACTCACATGGAGAGAGGGTTCCTCATTTGGCATGTGGCTTGAGGTTTTCTCCAAGGAGTGAGCTGCTATAGTCTCTGAACCCTTACAATCATCTTCTTTCCTTACAGAAACTACAGGCTCCAGTATACCACTTTCAGGTTCTTTACTAGACTCTGATGTCTTCAGTAATACTTCATTAGACACCATAGTTAGTACATCACCGTCTTTAAGTGTTGTTTGCTGAGACACACCCTCAAGGTGGATAGACTCTGACTGAACAAAATTTGTTTGATCTTCAGAAAAATCAACCAAAATCATTCCTCCCATATCATAGGGTATCTCACTTGCATTCTCAATCATCACAGAAGTCCTTTCAACATCAGCTATCACAGCTCCTGAGTCATCCTTCCTCTGACTAGATGGTTCTTGTGTTACAGTGACTGTGATCTGATCTTTCCTACTATTCACCACTGGTGCAATAGTATCTTCTGTTGACTGCATTCCTCTATCTACTTCCTCCAGTTGTTCACCTTGAGCTGAAGCATCTTCAATAATTACATTCTTGTCAAATAAATATGCATGAAGTGATTGAAGTGCACCATGCTTCGAGAGTCCAAATTTCTTGACTAATTGTCTTCTGACAGACACATAGAAATACATCTTCATTAAGTCAAGTCTTTGATGTAGAAGTCCATATTCATCTGGAAATAAAAGTTTTGGTACTCTTTCAACCAGAAAGTCTAGAACAGGCCTTGACAACTTCACTTTGAGAGAAATTAGTCCCATAGCCAGTCTGTATGATAATGTAGTTTCCCATGAAGAATCAATATCCAGATCTCTCTTGTCAAATACTGACATAGATGTAGCTTGATTTGTAGAAACCTGCATGATATTATTTGGACTAGACTCTGTGTGTGTAGGTGACAATTGAATCTTTCTCCTTGTTCTCCTGATATAGTGAGCAAAAGATTTATCCTGAGAAGACTCAAGAGGTGTAGACACAGAAGTGATCTTGGGATGAGATCTTGGTTCAATAGACACAGTCTTTTGAGAGACAGTATCCAGTAACTGTTTTCCCTTTTTAAGAACTACAGCCTTTTGAGAGACTACAGCCTGGCTGTGACTAGGTTTTTCATCTCTTTGTGCTAACAAAGAAAGTTGAATTGCAGCCTTCAATTCTGCTCTCTCAGCAAGAGTTAAATCATCATCATCTTCGCTAGAGTTACTACTACTACTTGACACAACAAATCTTCACTTCCTTACAACTGATGTCTTTTGAGAAACACCAGAGGTTGGTTTCTTTGAAACAATAGGCTGTGGATCAAAATTTGGTTCTTGAATTGTTTCAGAGACTATAATGTTTTGGGCTACTTGGGTAGACACAGGTGGGTTCTCCTCCAATTGAGATTCCTGAGCCATTTCACCACAAAAGAAAGAAGAATTGTAGAAAGTAGGAAGATGAGTTTTAAGAATTACCTGAACATGATATGGATAATGAATTGCAGGTATTTCATCTAGATTCTTTTCATTGTCCTTCTTTGTAATGTCAGAGAAAATTCTCTTTTGCTGTTCATAAGAAGAAACAAAATGTTCTCTACCAAATCTAGTTTCAACATCAGGAATAAAATGATTAATAAACATTTGCATAAATCTATGATAATAAACCATTTTCCTGTTTTGATCTCTTAACCCAAGTTTAATACTCATCTGACTTAAGATAATATGACCAATGTTGATTACTCTGTCATAAAGCAAACTATAAGCAATATGTGATGTAACAGAAGTAATTTGCTGAAAAGAACTACATTTGCCAGTAAAACATTTAGCAATTTGATCAAAGTAAAAAGACCATTCCTTTCTAAGAAAAGACCTATTCAACTGGCTCATGTTATCTAGAGGTCCACTATAACCTAATTCAGACAACATAGTTCTTATATTATCATCAGATGGTACACTTACATAACTATCAGTAACAGGTAAGCAAAGTACTGAATTAACAACAGATTCAGTAATGTCAAATGAATCTTGTCCTAAATGTAGAACAATCTTACCTGATTGACTCTGAGTAGAATCAATTACCTCAGCATTCTCCCAAGCTTGTGAAATAGCTACTTGATTAATCTGTGGAGATGCTGTCAATGCATAACTTAATGGTCCATACACCAGAAAGTCCATGATTGGATGAAAATCAGATGACACTCCTTCCTTGTTGGTGATAGCTGCAACATGATTGTTTGTCATAAAATCAAAGTCACCAAACTTGAAGGCTACTGATTTAGGTAATCTTCTCTGAGCTGCCATTTTTGATCTGAAAAGAACTTGAAAAATTCTTGAAATGAATTAGTGATTTTGAAAACTCAAGAGTGATTTTTGCTTTAGAGAATGTAAAATTAGAGAAAGCAATTACACGATTATAGTTTCAAAACAAATATATTTCACAAATCTTTCAGACCACTATCCCACGTTGACACGTAGATTGACAGGTGTCAGTCCCTGAAAAATGCGGTTACCCACGATTTTTGGAAAATAAAATCCAAAATTGATTTTTCATGAAATAAATCAGGGTATAAATAAGCAATACTGATCAGCTTCGTTTTCCTGATGACCTCTCATCAAAATAATCACAAAATGCAATGTGATTTAAAAATATAATTTTCAAATCCTGATGGTCACACATGAAATCCTGATCAATATCATCAGAGACTTAATATGGAGTTTCCACGTGGCATTTTTCTTTTATCTGAAAAAGAAAATAAACAATTAATCTGAACAGAAAATCAATTGGTTAGATATTTTCAATATTTCCTGAAAACAAGAAACACAGTCACATGCAATAATTAGCATTTGACTTCATTAAAACTTCCAAGTGACTGCTCAGCTTCTCACGTCTTTCTTTAAAAGAACCAGACGCCTTATGCCATTCTCCATAATTTCTTTTCTTCTCAACAATGCTTCTCAAACCAAAATTCTCTTCAAACCCATTTTTCAGATTTTTCTCAATCGACGAACATCCTGTTCTTGATCATCTCTTTGAACAAATGACTCTTCTCATCGAACTAATCATAAATGGATTGGTTTTCGACAATATCCAGAGATTTCTCCTAGAATATCCATCTGTTGGATACAATCTTCCCCTAACCTCCTCAAAACTTGAGGATGAAGAATTTGGCCGAGAGTCTGAGGTTGATCTTGATGGGGATGCTATACATTTAAGTTAGCTGCTCTCATTCAAGTCGCCCAGACAAGGAATCCAAGAGCAAATGAGGCTTTCATCCCCTGATGGATTTCTTGAGATGCTCCTTGTCCTGTACCTCAGAGTTCATAACAATAGACAAGTATAGAATTATCAATAGAAATTTAGACAAAAAGATGTTGTATTTCATTTCCATGTAATGATTTCTATTAATGAAAATACAGTTTCTTGTTATCTGCTTGTCTTTTGATTTTTGAATGATATATAAATTATCAGTATGCAAATATCAAAACTTGCTAGCATAGACTTAACACATCACAGAATTAGATTACTACACAAAGTAAACGTCAGGATTTGAAACAATTTTCATAATCCTGATACTGACACAATACTGATGACGTCAGCATCCTGATAACAAATCTAATCCTGATGATTATTAACAAGTCTATCATACTGAAATTTATCAAGGCAATGTGTTATAACTCAAGCATTTAACAATCAAATATAGATCCTGACAAGAATATCAAGTCTATAAGCTAAGAACAACATACCTTGCTACTTTTGCAGATGTTACAGATCTAAAAATTTAACATTCCTAACTCACTTACTAGTCTACTGAATGTAGTCTCATCAAGTGGTTTAGTTAAAATATCTGCAAGCTGTTTGTCAGTAGGAACAAAATGAAGTTCCACAATACCATTCTCAATATGTTCTCTAATAAAATGATACCTGACATCAATGTGCTTAGTCCTTGAATGTTGAACTGGATTTTCTGCAATTTTAATAGCACTATTATTATCACAAAACATAGGAATATTACTAAGTGTTATACCATAATCCAGCAACTGATTTCTTATCCAAAGGAGCTGTGCACAACAACTGCCTGCTGCTATGTACTCAGCTTCTGCAGTTGAGGTTGAAACAGATTGTTGCTTCTTGCTTGCCCAAGAAATTAATCTATTTCCCAAAAATTGACATGTACCTGTAGTGCTTTTCCTGTCTATCTTACACCCTGCATAATCAGAGTCTGAATAGCCAATTAGAAAGAAATCAGATTCTCTAGGATACCACAAACCAAGATTTGGAGTGCCTTTGAGATATCTAAAAATTCTCTTCACAGCAATTAAATGAGATTCCTTAGGATCACTTTGGAATCTAGCACATAAACAGGTAGAAAACATTATATCTGGCCTACTTACAGTTAGATATAACAATGAGCCTATCATGCCTCTATAACTAGTATTATCCACACTCTTTCCTTTAGGATCAGAGTCTAGTTTAGTGGTTGTTGCCATGGGTGTTTTTGCAACTGCACAGTCTTGAAAGTCAAACCTTTTTAAAAGATCTTTGATATACTTTGACTGATTAATGAAAATACCAGTCTTAGTCTGTTTGACCTGCAAGCCTAAGAAATAATTTAATTCACCTATCATGCTCATCTGATACTTAGACTACATAAGCTTGCTAAATTTAGCACACAACTTTTCATTAGTAGAACCAAAAATAATATCATCAACATAAACTTGAACTAAAAGCAATTCACCTTTTATCTTTCTAAAGAATAGAGTTTTGTCAATTGTACCTCTTGTGAAGCCATTTTCAAGAAGAAATTTAGACAAAGTCTCATACCATGCTCTTGGTGCCTGCTTTAGTCCATAGAGTGCCTTGTCAAGTTTATAAACATGATTTGGAAACTTTGGATCAACAAATCCAGGTGGCTGTTCTACATACACTTCTTCATCAAGTTTGCCATTTAGAAAAGCACTCTTTACATCCATCTGGTATACCTTGAATTTTGAATGAGCTGCAAATGCAAGAAACATTCTGATTGCTTCCAATCTTGCTACAGGTGCAAAGGTCTCATCATAATCAATGCCTTCTTCCTGAGAATAACCCTTGGCCACCAGTCTTGCTTTGTTTCTTACAATCATACCAGATTCATCTAGCTTGTTTCTGAAAACCCATCTTGCACCAACAATAGATCTATCTTTAGGTCTTGGTACCAGTTTCCAGACTTTGTTTCTCTCAAATTCATTTAACTCCTCCTGCATTGCAATTACCCAATCAGGATCCTGTAAGGCTTCTTCAACCTTCTTAGGTTCATTCTTTGAGAGAAAGCAACTATACAAGCATTCATTTTGAATTGATCTTCTAGTTCGAACACCACTATTTGGATCACCAATTATCAAATCTTCAGTATGATCCTTTGTCCATTTTCTAACAGGTGGTAGATTAACTCTGCTAGTCTCTCCCCCTAAGTTAGTGGTATCCCTTGTAGAAGAATTCTCTCTACCTTCAAAAACTCTCCTTTGATCAATAGAATCAGTAGATTCCATATTGCTGCTAGTTACTGATCTTTCCTCAGTAGACTCTGAAAGGTCAGTTCCTGATGGAGTAGACTCTGAAACGTCAATTCCTGATGGAATAGACTCTGAAAGACTAGTCTGCTCCTGATGATCACTGTGTTCTCTCTGATTTATTTGCTCCTCCTCAACAGTAGCATTCCTTTGAGAAGCAACAGAAATTCCTTCTGGAGAACATTCATCATCACTTGAGAGTATCTCAGAATTCTTCAGATTTTCAAATTCCAATTTGTCATGGCTTTCATCAGTTTGCAAAATTCCAAATTTCTTATCATCAAATGCAACATGAATTGATTCCATAACAATGTGAGTTCTGAGATTATAAACTTTGAAGGCCTTAGATGCTGAATATCCTAGAAAAATTGCTTCATCCGATTTGGCTTCAAATTTTCCAAGTTGTTCTGGATGAACTTTTAGGACATAGCATTTGCATCCAAAGATGTGAAAATATTTCACACTTGGTTTCTTTCCTTTGATCATCTCATAGTGTAAGAACCCAAATTTTCGGTAGAATTAAAACTTTTATTATTAAGAATAAGTATGTACGTGAATAGTGTTGTCATACGTGAATAGTAATTTGGTGGATGAATAGTAATTTTGAGGATTAGGAAAAGTTTTCATGTCACCTATGTACGAGACGTAGAATGGATATTCCGAAGTCGTACTAGTGACCCATGGAGTAAATAAGTGTATGTAAAGACGATCGGAATTCAGAGAATCCAAACTTTATTTTATTCCAATTTTGACAGAGGAGTCAGGGATATAATAATTGGATTATTAATTGAGGATATTGGATATGAGAAGTCCAAGGAGGGATATATATTATGAGAGGAGAATGGGATTGAGGATGAAACCCTAGAGCTGAGGAATAGAGAATACTTGAGAAAATCGGGAGGACGTTTCCAGAGATAAAGAGAGAATAAACAAGGAATGTTGGATTTAATATTGGATTAAGAGATTAAGAGATATAATATAAGATTTAAGGAAGTTAGATTCAAGGATTATAAAGGAGAATAGGAAATGGTAATATAAATACCAAGAAGATTTCCGGTAAAAACCCTAGGAAGAAATCCTTGAGATATTCCTTCGAACGATCATCGAATTGAGCAATAAACGGACAAAAAAACAAGCAGGAAAGCAAGATGCATGCATATACAAGTGCATGACATACTAAGTAACCAAGGATACAAGTGCTAGTTCAAACCCAACCAATTTACTAAACCAAGTTGCATAAATTAGGGAATGGTGCAAGTTTTGTCAAAAAGGTGAATAGTGGTGTTGAAATGGTCAAGGGGACAAGAGAGACCAGCTGATATACATTACTTACAAGCCTAATAATTCATTTCTAACACCAAAAATATCAACCAAGCAAGCCAAACACTTTTCTCTCTTTCCTTCCCCATTTTCCAGCAAATCAGATTTTTCAGAGCAGGGCTCTTTCCGATTTTTTTTCACCCAGTTCTACTCATTTAAAAATTATGAAAAAATTCACGAAGCTTCTGCACATCAAGATGAAGTTGTGGATTTAATTTCGTAATTTTTAAAGATCGTTTGAGTGGTCAAATAAATTCGAGAAAATCGCTCTGTTTTTCCCCTTGAAGAACCCACTTCGAATTTTTGAAGTTTTGAGATTTCAAAATCCAACTTCCAACCATCATTTGATCTTGAAACTTTTATGGTAAGTCCTATATTTCATATAAATGATCTCCTAAGAGTCTTAGCTTCAAACTCCTTTGTTTCCATTTTCAAATAAATCCTCAAAGTGGAGGGTGAATAGTAACCTTCATAAACTAATCTTGATTTCTTTGATTTCTTTGGTTGATTTAGCAAGCTTAACCACTCCCAAGGACTATACCAAGCTTTGTAAGGCTAGTTCATACTCTCAAGAAGGTATAACAACTTGAAACCCTAGTTCTTGTTTCAAGATCTAAGCATGTTCTTGGTAGATATAGCTTGGTTATGGTTATAGTAGTGTTATAAGCATGATTAGTTAGTGGTTTTAATGGATCTAAGTTATATGATGATTGTGATGTTAAATCAGTGTTCTTGGACTCTTTGAGATATATTATATGATGATGAGTAGTATAGGTGCCCGGTGTGGCTTGGTTGGATTGTTATGATTTTTGGGAAGTCCGATTTATAGCCGTCGTAATGGCGAATTTCCTTAACCACTAGAAACCATGTAGGACAGTAAGTATAATTTTCTGAACTTGATGAGCAATGGACATATCCTTAAAGATCTTGAGTCGTAGATCGTTTTGCCGCGAAAATCGTAATATTCTGACTTACGGTTTAGGGGATACGACCAAAATTGTAAAGGTTATTCGTAGGCGTAAGTGTTGAGTTGGTGACTGGAATTGAGACCCTTAAAAATGGAATTAGAACACAATATTTTCAGGATAAATACTAGAGGTCATAATGAAGATATGAGAGAAGACCGTATGTCAAAAGATTTATTTTTCGATTTTATAAAAGGGCGTAAGCCGAGATTGCGCAAGTGGAAAACCCCTTAGAAAGACCATAAGACTCACTGCATAGCCACTGCCCTGTTTTGCAAATTCCAAAAAAATGAGCCTTCTGACCAGAGTCAAGTTTTGAGTTAGTTACCTTCTGGACATTCCCTAGATTGTGTACGCGAAAGCGGTGCGTCATTTGGGTTAACGGTTATCGAGTTATGAACATTTTAGTGAAAGAGGTGCAAATAGTAAAACCCGTAGTTGACTGAACTTCAAAAATACAATTCCCCTGCCTAGACCCGTAGATTTGAATCGAAACTTTTATGATAAATATTACAAATACCAAAGTTGATTTTAGAGGTGGTTTCGTATTTAAATACATTCCCGGTGATTTATTAAAAGTGTTGGAGTGCGAGTCACGGAATAGTGAATCTTAGGAAAGTCAACTCTAGAGGTGCTACTTTGACCATCCGCTTTGGCTGAGTTAAAAGAGGAATTTCGAGTCGACTAAAACATGAAACTTGTTAAGAATTATCAAGGCAACATATTGGTGTAAAGAATGGGGTTAAAAATGGTTAAGTATAACATGTACTTAGACGAGTCTAGAGGGACCCCTTAGTGCTTTGTTTTGATTGACTTAAGTGTCTAAGTGTTGGACTATTATTGGATTGTATAGGGGATTAATAGCATGTTTTCTTGACTTTATTTAGATTGTCGGACCCCGCTACCAGCCGTTACTGCATCAGGAGTACCAGGCAAGTATACTAACTCTTACTCTATCATTCAGAGTAGAGATATTTTGCGTTATAAAATGTTCGTAATGGTAGTTATATGTGAATTATTATATTGAGGAGATAAGGGAAGTATGGTTAGGAGTAACTTACGTTTCCCTTTAGATGATGTAACATGAGGAGTAAATAGTGAATACGAAGTAGTGAGGAGTTGGATTTTCTTCAAAAACCCGGACAAAGATTTTAAAGAATTTCGCAATAATGAACCTAAAGGAAACATCACCAATAATCCAGCGTTTATTAATCAAGTAGATACTTGGGTAGCATTTACTGATTAAATGAACCTTATTCGTCTAATTAGATTTATTTAATTAGAAGAATATTATTTTCAAAAATGTTTTCTTAAAACAACTTTGTCCGGAGAAATATCAAAGTTGATTTACAAAATTATTCTATCGAGGTGATTACTTTTAGAGATGTTTTATTCTTGCAATTTATATATATATATATATATATATATATATATATATATATATATATATATATATATATATATATATATATATATATATATATATATATATATTATTGTTGAGCTGCTACTTGAATAATATTATTATGCTAGATGTTCTATTTTATTTCATGAGATGGTCCGTATTGTGGGACATTTATCGAGTTACTTCATTCGTACTCGAAGAGGAGATAATAAAGGCGTAATAATAATATCTTCATACTATATATTTACTGTTATTTAAGGGTGGAGTTATGTATATATCTATATATACTGACATGGATCCTTCATTCTAGATTCATGGTCAGAACAATCTTTCATAAATATTTTCCTCCACTCATTCGGAAGGAGAACCAAATTATTGGAGGTGTATATCGTTCATTGTTTCTGAACGATATTGGAGTATTAATTCGTTTCAAAATAAATAAAGGTGCACGTGTTATTTCACCGTGACGCCTAAGCTAATTGTTGTTAAAGGTGATCGAAGATTCCGACACCTAATATCCTGGACTGAAAGTGCGTAAGAGACCGGGACAGGGCCGGCTCAGCACACAAATCGATGAAAGTGCGTACGAGACCGGGACAGGGCCGGCTCGGCACATAAATTGATGAAAGTGACCGGAGTAACGCACCGGCCCAACTAAGGGTGAGGGTCCGAGTCTGTCGACTCATCCTTATGAGGAATATTATTGGATGGTTCGAGACGTCGACTGTCCTTTCTATCGATAGAAAAATTGAGATGTGACAATGGATTGATCATCCATTACTTGATGCAGCGTTCGAGGAAAAGTCCAATCATTGATTCTCTAGCTATTAACCGATGCCTTTGTGGTTCGGATTAACTGGGGTATCGATCTCAGAAGTTATTATATTATATTATTATATTGAGGAGTTTGAGCAGTTATCATGTTACCGTTGAGTAATATGGAGAAGTTATTGAGATGTATTTATTCCATCATTTGGGTATTAAAATTCCGAGATAAATCTCTTTTCAAAATAAATATATATCCGTATGAGGGGAAAAGTTCTTGTAGAGCGGTTTAGTAATATTTTGTGTGAATTGTTGGGAATAGGGGATAGTTATAACCTTGCTGGGCATTCTTTGGCTCATTCTTGTTATTTTATATATTGTTAAGCAGCGGCATCCAGGGCTAACTCAAGTATGGCCAATCGAGGCAAGGGGAAAGCGACGGACTACTGATTCAGCGCGGTGGCCTTGTAGTATCTAAGTAAGGTGGAAGCTGAAGAGTAGTGGTTTAGTATTTTGTTATCTAGTATTTTGGAATTGTAATAACATTCAGAAATTCTAGTAGATGTACTCGTGTTGTATTAACCTTTGATTTATAGAATGCTTGTTCTAAGACTATAACCCGTGGAGTAATTGTGGAGTCTATTAAGAATATTGTTGTAGATTATATTATGAGCAGGTGATTGTATATTCCGCAAGAGGTGTGACAACCTGGATTCCGGTAGGGAATTTGGGGGTGTTACACATAGGGAGTTTTTCCATGACTATTTACCAAGGTACAATTTTGAGTGAAACATGCAGTGTTAATAGATTCTGCCCAAAAGTAGGTTGGAAGTTTTGCATCTGCAAGCATGGTTCTTGCTGCCTCTATGAGAGTCCTGTTCTTTCTTTCCACTACACCATTTTGTTGAGGTGTACCAGGTGCAGAAAACTACTGAGTGATTCCATTGTCTGCACAAAACCCCTCCATTGTAGAATTCTTGAATTCTGTACCATTGTCACTCCTAAGTACTTTGACTTTGTACTCAGAGTTATTATGAATATTCTTGATGAGTTCAATGATTTGCTGAGGAGCTTCATCCTTCTTGTGTAGAAAGAACACCCATGTGAACCTTGTGAAATCGTCCACCATAACTAGAGCATATCTTTTCTTGCTGATAGACATAATGTTTACTGGACCAAACAGATCAAGATGTAGCATGTGAAATGGTTCAGTAATTGAATTTTCAGTTTTGCTCTTGAAAGTGGTTCTTCTGTGCTTTCCAAGCTGACATGCATCACAAAGTCCATCTTGCACAAAATTTGCCTGTGGTAGGCCTCTCACCAAATTGTGTTTAACAAGTTGATTAAGCTTCTTGAAATTAAGATGTGAGAGCTTCTTGTGCCAATTCCAGCTTTCATCACTTGTTGCTTTGCTGTAGAGACATCTAACAATTCCTTTAGATGTATCACTTAAGCTGGCTTCATATATGTTACCATGTCTTTGACCAGTTAGAACAATGTCTCCATTCTGCATATTCAAGATTTTGCATCCTTCTCTGTCAAAGATTGATTTGTAACCTTTATCACCCAGTTGACTTATGCTTAAAAGAGTATGTTTCAAGCCTTCAACCAGTGCTACATTTCCTTTGATGACATTCCCCAAAACAATTGAGCCATATCCCAGAGTTTCTCCTTTGTTGCCATCTCCAAAAGATATTACTGGGCCAGCTTTCCTCTCAAACTTTGTAAGCAGGGACTTCTTTCCAGTCATATGTCCAGAGCATCCACTGTCGAAGATAATTGAATGCTTCTTTCCTGTGCCCTGCAAACAAAAAGTAACTAGTTAGAATTTTTTAGGACCCAACTTTGATTGGATCCTTTCTTACTAGATTTAGAGACAACAGACTTTGAAGATTTTGCTTTTATTTTACCTGTTGCAGAGTCAACTTTAGACTCTGATCTCACAAACTGTTTGTGACTAGGAGTCTCAGATTTCAAAGAATAATAGTCATAATACAGTTCATGATATTCTCTACACATGTAAATGGAATGAAGTAAACTACCACAATGATAACAAGCCTTTTGTGGTTGGTATTGAATTTTCTGAGTCTTGGGGAATCTGGACTCAGTTTTCCAAGAAGGTTTTTGATTGCAGTCTAGGGCCAAATGATTATGATTTCCACACTTATAGCATTTTTTCCTAGGTGCATCAGGTACATTCTTGTAATTATTCTCTTTGTTAATACCTTCTTTTCCATTCCTATTTCTCTTGATCTTGCTAGACTCTGAAAGACCATCTAATCTCTGTTTCAACTGAGACTTAGACAGAAACCCTATATTTACATTCTTAGGTTTCTCTAACACTTTCTCATCTGAATTACTATTGTTAATCCTTTTGTGTACAACAGGGGTACCTTTTGAATCAACAAATTTAACATGATTAGGTTCAGAAACAATTTTCTTACCTTCAGATTTAGATGTGTTAGCTTCTACCTTACTATCATCATTGACAATAGCTACTTTTTCTTCTTGTCTAGCCTTATCAAAACCTAAACCATTAACCTTACCACGAATTCCACTCTCAAAGATTTCTATTGTCTTCTTACTGGAATTGTTAATGGTCTTAATCACATCTCTCTCTTCTTCTAGTTCTTTTCTTACATAGTCATAAGCCTCAAGAATAACACTATAATCATGCTTAGCTTTATCAGAACTTAACTTGTATTCTTCCATTTGAATTAATTAAGATTCAAGAAAATTATTTCTATCAACTAATTTATCATTCTTAACCTTAAGTTCATCTCTTTCACAAGTAAGAATTCTAAAATTAGTCATAAGATTCTTAAACTCAGCATGGATAGATCTAATTTCATCAGAATTTAAGCTATCAAATGAATCAAGAGAGTGAAGTGATACCTTAACAGAGGATGGAGAAGTTTTCTTTGGAGATCCAGGTTTGTCTGAACTATTGGCCATCAATGCAATGTTGTCATAATCCAATTCATCTTCAGAGTCACTGGAATCAGCCCAATCCTTCTGTGTGACCATAAGTGCATTACCCTTTCCTGAATTCCTAGGCTTCTTACACTCACTAGCAAAATGTCCAAGCTCGCTGCAGTTAAAGCACTTGATCTTGGCCTTATCAAGCTTGACAATTGTACTTTTGCTTTTGTCACTCTTCCTCTCCTCCTTCTTTTGAAAAGGTCCTTTGCTAAATCTTCTCCTGTTGAATCTTCCTTTCTTGAAAGCTTTAGCAAACATAGCAAAGAGTTCTTGCATATCAGATTCAGAATCATTGTTGTCAGAGTCCATATCAGTAGTCTCTGACTCAGAACTTTCTTTGCTTTTCTTCTTCCTTGAATTCTTTACAGCAATCTCTTCATGCTGTTCTTCAGGAAGCTTCTTAACTTCAGATTGAGCAGTAAGTGCAATAGTCTTCATCTTTCCTTCACTCCTGCTCTTCTTCTGCTGCTTGTCAAGTTCATAAGCTCTCAATTTTCCATATACTGCCTCTAATGAAATCTCATCCAGATCATTAGCTTCCTCAATCGCAGATATCTTCTCATTGTAGAAATCAGGCAAAGCTTTCATGAACTTTGTATTCATATCCTCCAAGTCATAATATTTACCATGCATGGCCATCTCATTGATGAGTTTTGTAAACCTATCAAAGGTATCAGTAAGTGACTCACCAGACTTGGATTCAAAGTACTCATACTGTTGTATAAGTAATGTCCTCATATTCTTCCTGACAGGCTTAGTTCCTTCACAGTGAACCTTAAGATTGTCCCATATATCCTTAGTAGTTTTACAAGAGAGAACATAGTTAGTGAGAACAGAATCAAGACTGTTGAATAATATGTTTCTCACTTTAGCATCTTTGAGAACATTCTCCTTGTCCTTATCTGACCATTCAGATTTTGGCTTCTCTGTTGTATGTTCTGGAACAACCACACCATCAACTGTTGCTTGTCCAACGACCTTTGTTGGAACAAAAGGTCCATCTCTGATTCTGTCAAGATAATCAGGATCTGTTGCTTCCAGATGATGCAACATCTTTACTTCCCATAGAGTATATTCGTTTCTCTTGAGCATAGGAATTTTAGTATTCCCATCCTTGTAACCAGACATGATTGCAGATCTTTATGATTACTCGAAATCAACCTGCTCTGATACCAATTGTTAACTCGAATAACTTGTAGAAAGGGGGGGTTTGAATACAAGTTATATAATCGTGTCTGATTTTTGCTTGATTATATGAACAAGAATAAACGAATGAATCAAACTCTTGTTTGTATTAATAAGATCAAATACAAACTCTACCAAAGGTGTACAATACCTTTAGCAGCTGCTGACAATACAAATCTCTCTCTGTTTGTTTCGAACTCTCGAATACAAACCTTATACAGAGCTACGCACATTCACTTGTTCGACTCACGCTCTTTACAATGATATTGAGAGAGTATTTATAATGCTACCTATCAACTAATAACAGAAAGATATAATCTATACATGACAATGTTCTGCCTTCTAGTCGATAGTTTCCATCAATAGAAAACTCTTTCCTTCATAATATCTTCTTGCTTGTTCTTCAAACAACGATCCTGTTTTATAGCACTTGCCAGTTTCTGTAGCATCCATAATGACATCATCAGTAACACGACTGATATCAGGATCTGTACACTGCATCAGTATCTGATCAACCATCAGTATTGGACCGTCATCAGGATTTGCTCTCTGTTCCTGACATGTAGTCTCCGATACACTGTTCATTCCTGACTAAACTATACAGACAACTGTCTTACACATAAATCCTATATACAGTGCTAAATCCTTTATAAGATCAGGATTACAAGAAGTATAATGTGTAAATTCTATTCTTAACATCACAACTTATGAATTATTCCTAACACTTAAATGTATGACTTTGGTTATAACTTAGAAAATGGGCGATAACACTCGAGGTATAATCTTGATTCGTAAACGACCAACCTTAGAACTTATACGACTTAAGTATATACCAAGTATAAGCATGATGACATGTCTTAATAACGAACGAATGTCGGATCGTATCGGTGATAAAAAGAGTTACACTAAAAGAGACGCAACGAGATAACTCGAAAACATGTTTCGATTTAAGTGGAGTTTATACTTAGCCTTTTAATAAGCGTTAAGTGGTTAATCTTAAATATTCTGATTGTTTATAGATTGTCGAGCTGACCCGGGACACATTACCCCTACCCGCACTCGATTCTCAGGCAAGTTTCCAATACTTGGAACTGTTGTTGTGATAATATATATATATGATGATTGTTGTATACATATGCCATAGCATGCATGTCTACTTTCAAGTATATTGGAATACTTGTTCCCTGAATTAATATTCGCTTATAGACTAGATATGGATTATCAGATATAAGCATGATTGTTTTGGTAGGACCCTCAGTGAAAGGCATATGATATGTATTCTTTAAATATAGACCGGGAGTCGGTATTTTGAGATATAGATGTAGTCGTGGAAACCCGGAGGGATTCCAACGACAGATTAGTATTTCTTTTGAGGAATGTTATTATTAAAACATTATTTATATTTCCATAAAAGTATCAAATACTTGGAAATCTTTCGAGAAATGTTAGTTGAGTATTATCTCAGTCGAGAAATATTAAATGAATATTATTTTTGAATATTCATTAGATTTGATTATTAATGAATAATTACTTTGATATTCATTGGAATTTTATTCATTAAATGAATATCACTTTCGGATATTCAATTAAGTTTTATGTAATTGATAAATATTATTTCAAAAGTATTCTTTGGAAGTTCTAATTACTCAAGGAATATTATTTCGAATATTAAGGTTTCGATTACTAAATGATTATCATTTGGATATTTTTCTAGAATATTATTTGTTTAATGAATATCAATTGAATATTCATTTGGAATTTATGTACTTGATGAATATTATTTTGAATATTCATTTAAGATATTATGTACTTGATGAATATTATGTTAAAATATTCATTTGAAGTTCTATTTACTTAAGGAATATTGCTTCGAATATTCCTTTAAAGTTTTGATTACTAAGAATATTATTTGGGTATTCATTTAGAATATTATTTATTAAATGAATATTATTTTCAAATATTCATTTAAGGTTTGATTTATTTAGTGAATATTATTTTAAATATTTACTTGAGTTTTATTTAATTAATGAATATTATATTGAATATTCATTTAAAGAAGAGAATTATTTAGTAAACGATTCTATATATTTATTTGAGGATTACTTACGAGAAATATTGTGATTTAATCATATCCCTTAATTATTATTGATAAAATAAATATTCTTGGAATATTTATTTAAATTCTTTTAAGTTCTTTCTATAATAATTCATATTACTCAAAGATTATCTTTCACCTTCAGATATGGTGTAAAATATTTTGGAATATCTTATGACTATTTATATCAAGGGGAGGTTCCTAAACTTTAATTTCATTTAAATCTATCTTAAAGAAGATTTAAATACTCGCTCAACTTCCAAACGTATATAAGGGGACCTCACTTGAGCGATGTTATTTATTGGACTGCCCGGTCCTATACTTGCTAAAACTATCTTGTCACTCACATCTTGATTCTTTCAAGCATCGATATGAGTCTTTTGGTTACCTCCTCAACGCTCGAGGGGTATGATTGATGTAACAAGTTTATATCCATTAACAAGCATCAGCTTGGGAAATTATTGGTGAATTTTCCTTTCCAATTAGATACGACTACTTTGTGGAGTCCTATCAACAAGTGTTACACTTGGGGAAAAGGGGAACGAACTTTACGTTTCAGAGTCATGGATGATATTCGAACTAGGAGACGCGTAAGTGGCCGAGTGGCGCCGGTCCAGCAATAGCCCAACCGTTGGCTGAGGAGTTCCAGAGGGCGGTAGATAAGTAATTCCGTCGGAGCTACCTTCTACATGTAGAGAACGACTGATGAGATGCATGACATACGACTGATCATCGTAAACGTCAGGGCATCTGGCACGGCAATGCTCCCGTATTAGTTCATCTTCTAAAAGTGATAAATTTCTGCAACACCGTTGGTGTTGGCAAGGTGAAAAAGTGTTGAAACCGGAATTGCAATATTTTTCCTGCAAGTTCCTCTTTTATGATAATTGAGAATATCTTGCTTATCTTTTGCATAGCAGATATTTATTCAAAACAAATATATTTTTGAGTTACCTTGTAACTTCATCTCATACCTTATATTGGTACTACATCGTTAATGCATGGCATATGGTTTCAAAGATATTTTGGACTGTTATATATTATCACTGTTCAATTATATTTCTGGTGGGCTATTGCTCACCCTTGCTTTATTTATTTATATCACAACAACAGCTATATCAGATGGCCGCGCAAGGCGCACACAGCGTAAGCAGGTGTCAACCGTCAGAGGTTTACCGCTAAGGTCTTGGCTACCTTTATTGAGGATGCAACTACTGGTAGGCTAGTTGTTAGCAATTGAGCCTCAAATGTATTTATATTATGGTATCTATTAATGGATGGCAAAGAGTATGTAATTGTACAATTGTAATTCTTTGGGTTGTAAGAACTCAAACTTGTGATTAATAATATTGTTGGTTACTCTGATTTCATCTCTGGGACTATAACGGGTGTGTTTTATGTTGTTGTTTTGGGTCACAAGGTTGTAATTTAAATTATGTTGGTTTTGTGGATGGATATTGAAACCGTAACGACCAGATCCCTGACCCTGGATCTGGGGGTGTTACAGAAATGGTATCAAAGAGAGCGTTATATATCCCAGAGATGATGCGACGTTAAAACAATAAATTCATTAAGATAATAAGAACTCTTGCCAAGTTCATAGTCAGACTACATAATGTAGTATTGACATATAAAACCCTTATAGGAACCCTAAAGTATCATGATAGTAACTTAGCTCGTTCTTGTATCGACTAGTAAGGCGACAGACCTTGGGGATTACGAGCAGTAACATAATGATGCTTGTTTTGATGTTGAAGATCGGATGGTGGATTCGATAGAGTACCCTACTGAGGACCCGGAAGAGGTTCCAGCAGAGGAGGAGAATATTGATAAGTATAAGAGTTTACACTTAAGGAATGAGGGCTACAGCCAGAGAGACTGTAAGAGTTAAGGTATAGTGCTCAGAAAAGTGAGCATAAAGAGCTGAGATATTATTAAGAGAATTAAAGATGCGTATTGGATTCATAGCGGGACTGCTAGATGAAGTACCAGCAGGTAAGATGGATTTGAGGAATTACTTGAGATCTTATATGGGGATAGATAAAAAACCAAAATCCTTAGAGACCTACAGATTAATGAGAAAAGAGTTAGAGTGGCACATGGTTATCAAAGACACAGATAGAGGACGGGGAACAGAGTCCCTAGGAACAGTTAAGACATAGGTGGCAAGTGCCATATCTTCAGATAAATGAATTAGTGTGAATGTGGTTAAGGATAATTCGCCATGAGAAGGCAGATTTCATAAGTGATAATTTGTAAAGTCAAACTTAGATTGATGAGGTGGTTGGGTACAAGGAAATGTCCATTTTATGAATGGATCAACTTAGAAAATAAAGACATTGAAAGGTGATGGCATGATTGAATAAAGTATATAAGGAAATAGTAAGCAAGACAATGATCTCAGAACCTACAAGACTAAAAGACCAGTGAGTCTATGATAAACTAGTAATGAGGCTATCGTCAAGAAACCAAGTATAAGTTCAGTTCAATTCAGTGAAATGATGAACCAGAAACATTAGTTGCATGTGATTCAGAAGAATATTAAATTCTTTCTTTTCCTTGAATGGATTATGGTAGTTACCTTAAGTTTATTCTGACACTGAATCATAAATGGATTAGGCAAGGCGAGCAGTGGTCGAGATGTAATTGAGAATGCTTTTAGGTGCAACCTGATAGAACAGGTGTAGGACATGTTCTCGAAATAAGAGTTTTGGCAAAATGAAGTCCAGCAATAGGGCACATGATCAATAAGAGTAGTGTTGGTCGGCCCTACCAAGTTAAAGATAGTTTCAAATGAAGATTGGCCAACCACACTGGCAAAGGTGAGAAATTTCATAAAATTCACAAGGTATTACCAAAGATTTGCTCAGGACTTTACAGAAAGTGTAGTCCCGTAACCCGACTTATTATAAGAATAAAAGTTTGAATGGACAAGATAAACGTGAGAAGATCTTCCTGGAGCTAAAGGTAAAGTTGGTGATGACCAGGGTTGGCGTTGCCTAATGGAAGAAGGAAACTTTGGGATATATTATGATGCAACTCATATAGGTATAGGTCTGCGCTTATGCAGCACGACAGCGTAATTTCGAATACATTTAGACAGCGCAGTTCATCGGATTCGGATGGCCTTGGTAGTGCCAATGTTGAGGAACGACTAACCCCGACGGTAGTGTTCCTTCTGAGACTAGTTGTTAAGAAGACTGGTATTTGGTAGTATCGACTAATAGGACGAATATGTATCGGGAAGATGTGGCATGTTACTAGTGGGTGAATAGATTAACTGAAATTTCCCTAATCCTGGAAAGGAATTCGACGAATTCTGGCAAACCTTGTCTTTCTGATTATCTGAATACGTTACCGAAGAGAATGGAAACTGGAGCGAACCCTATGGATTGGGTAGGATAGCCGCTATGCAGGCTGGTAGACAGACCCCGATTATTATGACTGATTATAGGGATAAAATTATGAAGTTGAGATTTGAAGGAAAAAGGGAAATGTAATTAAGAAACAAGCCGGACTGAGAAATTCCGGGATTGACTGAAATGAAAAGGTTGTTATGCTAGAAGTGTTAAGCTTACGTGGTACGTGAAATTGATAAGAGAAGTTGAAATGATAAAAATAAAGGAAAGGTGACCGGAGACGGTACCGAGAAGTCAAGTGAGACTTATACGGAGTAAAATTTTGAAAAGATCAAAAGGTATCAAAGTAGAAGGCACTATGCCAGCAATTGCTAGAAAAGTAATGCTATTAGCCGACCCCTAAACTCACATATTTTAGCATGGCCATTGGGGCCAAGTCACTAAGGATTATCAAGTGACTGAATCAACAATGTAAGGACAAAGCGGGGTGCTTCTAATCAAGTGCCAACCGCGAGGGCTTTTGATATAAAATGAATTGAGATACAGGATGATGGATTTATATATATACCATGGACGTATCAGGATTGAGGGTAGTGACCACTGAAAAGTTACGAAAATTACCAAAGTTAGTGCACTGTGATGCATAAATGTTATCTGAAGCTTGGTGTCCTCAAAAAGAGCATTAGGCATTAAGAGATTCACGTTGAACACGACCAATATCTTCCAGAACATCCTTGCTACCATTACCAAGTTCTGTAAGAAAGAGCAAATAGACATGTGTTGGCTTTTGGAAGGTCATATAGACTAACATTCGTTTGAAAGAAGAGGTTAGCATTAGTCTACCTATAGACTATCAAGATGAGAATGATTAAAAGAGACCTTTATTAAGGATATATGATTGAATTGCCAAGTACAGGATATAAGTATTCCCTGAAACTAGAATTGAGCATAGAATGTCCATATATTAAGACGAACCCTGGGGGATGCACAAAGAATAGCATCACCCCTAACAATAGGCACTGTGAAATCAGACGATATAAGTTGAATCGACCAAGGTATAAATAACCTATAAGGATTTGTGGAAAGGAGTCTCGAAAAGTACATAGACAGAATCGTTATAGAATTGGTTAATGATGTTTGATATACCCTGTACCCAGAAGATATAGGATGAATGATGAAGATGACCTAAGGAACCCTATAAGGGAAGTTTGGTAAGGAATGTATGACATAGTAACAATACGGCCAGAGGAAGTAGGTGTGAAACCATGAGAAAGTATGGATTGAACCAATAAGGTTGAGATTATCCTAAAACAAGAAGGGATTTAAGTAAGGAAATATCCTAGGTATGATTGGGAGTACTGGTAGTAAAGTTCACACTAGAAAGGTGGAAGCAATGACTTTTGGAAAAGACTGATAGATGTTTCTCTCATTCAGCAGAATTTAAGGGAGAATGCTTCCACCCTGAGTTGGAATAGATCCAGAAAACATGGATCTCAAGAAATTATTTTAATCAGGAAAGGCCAACGAGGTGGCCGACGCTTTAAGTATAGGGGAGTAGGTATAAATGCTCAGACCAAAGAAATAGAATGATAATGTAAGGACCTTGATGGTCATAATGTGGTAGAGGAAGTTACATTTCGTCTAATGACTTTGCCAGGATCAACTATAAGAATAGTTTAAGTAAAGATTCGATTCCTGATGTTGCCAGTAGCACATTACCGATATTAGGAGGCTCTACGACAGACCAGACCAAATTCCCCAAGAGACTCGCCTTTTCTTTGGAAAGAGAGAGGGGAGGTTAAGTAACAATGAATTGGTAGTAAATGACCAGAAATAGAGAGGGTACAAATACTGATAAGCCAAATGGCACGATGATGAATGACAAGCAAGTTTATGTTGGTGTATTTCTGTGCAAACAAGATAGAGAATTATGAGATTGGCAAGCGATTAAGCAAACCGCTAAGCTTTTAGTCTTCTACCGGAGATATATGATTAATAATCTCACCAGCCTGTTCCAGCTGCGATGCTGGAAGCTTTCCTGCAATTTTATCTGCTTCATGTAATATCTACGTCAAGTTCAGGAAGCATTCCCTATGGATAGGGAATAGTGATTATTTTGTTTTCCTAGAGGATCTTGAATTGACAATTATGATGCTTAGTTGTTAAAGCACTAAGTAAACGATAAGCGATGGTGATCCTTCTGAGAAATTAGGTGGTAACGACTGTGGAAATGTCGAAGTGAATCTAAGTTAGAGAAATCATCCAGGTTTATTTCGGATGGTGTAATTTCTGGATCGACGGGATATTTGAAATGAAGAATTAGGTTATGATGGTTCATAAAATGATTATAGTAGAAATAAAGACAAGAGACTGATAGAGATGGAAATAGAATTGGGAATTAATAAGAGAGTCAGATAGGCAGACTCATGAGAAGCTCCAGTAATGAAGCGAGAAGAGTATGGAATTGGCAAGGTAAGGGTATTGGCCAAAGCGGAAAGTTGGAATTAGGAGCATGAATGACATACAAATTGACTCCTTTTAAGTTTGGAAAATCCGAGGAAAAATGGAATAGTTTGATTGAGTAATAAAAGAGACTCATGGAATGAGAAAGTGAAATCTAGATGGTTGAACAAAGGGAAGTTTGACCACAAACGTGCCACGTATATTGAATAAAGGTAACACGCGTTCCCCTAATAAGGTGACGGTGGAGTTCAATAACAGAAGTGAATGAGAACTAGATGATAAGATGGATGTGATTGATAAAGAAAAGAATGGGAAATAATTATGGAATGTGAAGCAAGAAATGTTATGAATGGATTGATGAATGGGTTTTTCCTAACGAGCACTCGGAATGACAACCTGATAGTGTTAGAATTATGAGTATGAAAGAGCCAGTGTCGGGGCGTGAAATGTGAGTAATAATAATGTCAAGCGGGAAATCCAAGATTTAACCTGAGAGGTTGAAGGATTTTCCAAAAAGTAAGTGGTGCTAATATCAAGCAAGAGTATAGGTCCATAGAATGATGGACAGAATAGCAGGGACATGTGATATGTGAGATTACGAAAAAGTGGAATTTGATACGAATATGATTATTTCTCTTCTCTAATAAACCTCTATAGTTCAGAGGTAAATTCTAAATATGATATTTTGACAATCATGAAAACTTTCATATATGATTCTTTGAAATTCGTTCTTTTCTTCTCCCTTATATATCTTCTTCTAAATTAAGAAGAACAACCCTTTAAGGAGGGGAGGTAATACTACGTGACTCTCTGTCTGTGTGATAGGAGTCTAAGTGGAATGCCATTAATTGTTTAATTGCTTGTCAAGTACTAAAGGCTGGCCCCCTTTTGTACTAACTATGCAATATAACAAATGTTCATTGATCACAGTGATCTCTCGATAATTTTTTTTCCACCTAAATATATATACATCGAGATTGCGAAGATTAAAGCGATCAGGAAATTGCAAAAAAAATTACGAGTGAGGTTATCTCCGGAATTCGTAGCGCCTTAGTGATACCGAAGTCAATGCACGTACCAATAAGGTTAATAGTATAAGAACGGACAAGAGCGTATACCGGATGATGTGTTATGCGAAAGTATCAAAGAATTGGTAGAACGGATAAAGGGTGTGTTGTAACACCAGTATGATGTGCTTTAGAAAGATTGGAATGTGTAAGGATCGACCAGAGAATTGGAAAGCGAAATAACCAAAAAGTACCCAATTGTCTTCTACTTGATTCCGGGACGGAATCCTTTTAAGGAGGGGAGACTGTAAGAACCCAGATTTTTGGGTAGAATTAAAACTTTTTATTATGTAATAATATGGGAATGAATAGTGGTTATGACTGCGATGTATCGACTGTCTATTTAATGAATGGAATGGATTTGGATTCAATTATTATATGTCATGCAGAATACCTTTGGTTGACAACATAGATAAGAATGATCTATCTCCTAAGAATATGAGAAGATTACTCCAAGTAAGATTATTCTTGTGTCATCCAAATCAATATCTATTATAAGCCCAGCGGTTCCGTAAAAAGGTTAAGGAACACTTGAGGGTGAAGCAGGTTCATTTTCCTAATTATAGGAATTAAATAAAAATAAGTGATGAATAGTGATTTTGGTGGAATTTGGAATATTATTATAATAATGTTATACCCGGTATTCGGAACGGATTTCTGAGTTCGTATTAGTGATCCAGGAGGAAAATAAGTGTATGTAAAAGCTGTCGGATTCAGAAAAAGAGCACTTTTATTTTCTCCGAGATTTCCCTAGACACTACAAGACTTAAGGATTTATAAAAGGGAATTAAGGAATTTAAATTCGAGAAGTATTAAGAAAGATGAAGAATAGTATTAGAATTATTAAGAAGGTTTTCGGTAAAACCCTAACTAGAAACGAATGAGTTATTCCCTCGAACGATCAACGAATTAAGCAATAAACGGACAAAGAAACAAGAAGAGGGAGCAAGAGTCTTGTGCAAGCTACTAGAAAATATCTAGTAACCAAACTAGAATCAAGGAACTAGCATCTTAGAGAATGCAACTAAGTACTTAGCAAGCAACTACCTAGTTAAGCTCTAAACCACCACATTTTCAACACATGTCTTGCCATTTCCTCATCCAACACCTCACTACTTTAATAAAATAGCTTTATACAAGATATTATGTTGTAAGTGGATGAGAGTGGATGAGATTAAATCAAAGAAATCAAAAGAAACCAAGCAAAAACATCCATCTCTCCCTTTTTCATTCTATTCGGCCTTTTGGCTAATTCAAAAACCAAAACCCTACTTGCAACCATCCTTTGATCTCCAAACTTTTATGGTGAGACTTACATTTCATATAAATGATCTCCTCAAAATCCTAGCTACAATCTCTTCTTTTTCCATTTTCAAAAAAAATCATTAAAGAGGAGGATGAATAGTGTTCTTCAAGAACTAACTTTGATTTTCATGATTCCTTGGTTGATCTTAGGTTCATTAAGGCTAGGCAAGGACCACACAAAGCTTTGTAAGGCCATATCACACTCTCAAGAAGGTATAATGATCTTGAAACCCTAGGTCTACTTTGAGTTTATGCATGTTCTTGATGGATTTAAGTGTTAGGAGCATGTTAGTGATGTTATAATCATGATTATGTGGTAGATCTAATGGATTTAAGAGATGATGATTATGTTGGTATGATGATGTGTTCTTGAGCTTGTTGAGATGTTAATCATGTGTACAAGTTGTATTGGTGCCCGGTGTGGCTTGGTTTAGTGTTACGATTAGTAGAACGTTCGATTTATAGTCGTCGTAATGCCCGATTTTCGTTTAATCTTGAAATCCGAACTTGACAGTAGATATAACTCACTGCATAGCTTCGACTTATGCCATGATTAGCTAGATTATGTTACAAGCTTCGTTTTGATATAAAGATCGTATGAAATGGACTTACGGTTTAGGAGTTATGATTAAATTCGTAAAAGTGGTTCGAAATCGTAAATGAAAGTTCGTAATTGAAATTGATTCCCTTAAATGTCGTTTAATCAGTGGCAAATCTTATTAATTAAATATTAGAGGTAAAAAGGAAGGTGTGGGAGAAAACCACATGTCGAATGGATCGTTTTCCGATTTTATAAAAATGTTTGAATCGAGGTTAAACGCGAACGAAACCCTTAAAGGTATGACTTTGGTTATAACTTAGAAAACGGGCGATAACACTCGAGGTATAATCTTGATTCGTAAACGACCAACCTTAGAACTTATACGACTTAAGTATATACCAAGTATAAGCATGATGACATGTCTTAATAACGAACGAATGTCGGATCGTATCGGTGATAAAAAGAGTTACACTAAAAGAGACGCAACGAGATAACTCGAAAACATGTTTCGATTTAAGTGGAGTTTATACTTAGCCTTTTAATAAGCGTTAAGTGGTTAATCTTAAATATTCTGATTGTTTATAGATTGTCGAGCTGACCCGGGACACATTACCCCTACCCGCACTCGATTCTCAGGCAAGTTTCCAATACTTGGAACTGTTGTTGTGATAATATATATATGATGATTGTTGTATACATATGCCATAGCATGTGACAACCCCAAATCCGGGGTCATGAATCTGGGCCATCACGGACCACTTCCATTCAAAATCAATATCTCTTGGGTTTTTTTTTTTTATAATTAATACTTATGCAATTGACCCCACAGTAATACACACACACACACCAGTCATATGCTCAGAGAACAACATTCACCATAATAAAAGTTTAGAGTTAGAAAGTTATTACAAACCCAGAATTATACTTAAGTACATTGTTGAGTGATGCTTCTACAAGAAGCATTTCAACAACCAAATTTATTACAACCTTACACACTTACACACTTAATATACATAAGACCACTAAACCCCTTGCGCTGGTCGTCTACCTCGGGGATTGATGCTAACGAGCTCTCAGAAGGTCGCCTTTCCCTTACCCTCTTGCGGGGCGTTCTGCGTACTATTGGCATACCTAGCTGTATATAGATAAGTAGCAAGAGGGAGCTATAATAGCTCAGCAAGATAATATTGTAACTAGAATTTAAAATGTAACCAAGTATACATGTATATACATATGTAAGCAGTAACCAAATTATAAACTTTAAGGAAGAATAAAACTCTTATTTAATAATACATCATCCACTTACTATTATAAGAAAGAAATCTAAGATAATACAATATCAGTTTCTCTTCTTAAATAATGTAACAATCAATATACCCTTTCAGTGTAATATTTTAAAATAATATGAATACTTGAATAAATCTCTCACTATCATCTTCTCATTTCCTTCCTATACAGCAATTTTATAAATTAATATAAAATCAGTTATCTCTTCATCTATAACAATAATTTCATCGTTCCATATCATTTTCCTTTTTCAGTATACCAATCTGACTTTATCATTTATTCTTCATTCAATTATTATGGGGGTTTTTACTGTTGCCGAATACGTGAGGTACGATGATCAGTCGCCCTCCGTATCCGTCCCTCTTTACTACCGGTAGAAGGAATGAAGGCCACCTGCTAACATCATCCCTGGAGGAAGGCCACCTGCTAACATCCTCCCTTGGCATCTTCGTGCCGAATCATGAATGCTAGACTATGTCGCACACAGCCCTGACACAGCCTCTTATGCAAGTTTGTTGCTAATCCCCCTTTTTATAAGATCATTATTCAATTTATCAACACCATTTCACATTTCCATTCCCGTATATCACTTCCATTCTCGCACATTATTTCTATAAAATATATGTATATATCATACACTAAAAAGAATGTTTATAATATAGCATTATAAACCATATAACCCTAGATAACAACTGATACCATTCTCTTTCATATCTCTTTTACCCTAGAGCATATTCGCTCCATTCGTAATCATCTCTATATTCATATTTCAGAAAACATATCCATCTCTCTTTAACTTCCCACAATCAAGAAAATATACTCTTTGCAATATAGCAACAAAAGCATCACATATACATAAATATATTCCATGATATCATTATTATTCCGAAGATAAATAATTTTTAAAGTAGGGATAGAAGGATCTTGCCTCGGTTTCTGTATCCTGACAGTATGGCTGGTTCCTCCTCCGGAATTTCTATAAACACAAAAGGACCGTCATTAGAATACCACATCTCTTACTCACTACCCTCTCGTATAACAAAACCCTTTACACTTCAACATATGTTTAACGTATTATTATTATCCCAAAGGCTCAAGAACTTAACCATTTATAGGCTCAATCGAAGTTTCAGGGGTTTTCACCATTTTCCCTAACGACCACACTTAACTGTAAAAATTCTCAGAAAATATGGATTTCGAATTTTAATGTAAGGTCAACTGTCAAGGGTCCTCTGACCACCCTACTACACTATCCCAAAATTTTGTGGCTTATAAAAATGTCTAAGTATGGTAACTTTAGCCTCAAAGTTAATACAATTACGTTTTCTCGGTTATCGAACGTCTTTCACTAAAACTGACTTTTCTCCTAAACCGTTCATCAGATTTTAACGCACCTTATATCAAAACGATCTATGAACTAAGCTCTATCATTTCATGGTCAATTGGTAACCTAGGCAGTGAGGTACCGTATGAATACAGGGGTCACAAAACAGGGCAGTTTTCGTTCTAACGAAAATCGGACATTATAACTGCTGTAATTTCATACTTTCCAAAATCAAACTCCTCCAAATCAATCATCAAACACAATAATCATCACCTACACCATGTGGTCTTCATTACCAGCCATGGTTACACTCCCAAACTCCTTCCAAAATCAACTCAAACCACTTACAAACACTTATAACATCATAAACATAACCTTTATACCACTTAATCACTAAACACAACAATATCTATCATAAATACAAAAGGGCAAGCATGTTTATACCTTCTTGAAGCTTTGTCAACACTTAATAATCCTTAGCTAGCCCTTAAACAACCTTACAATAGCTTGAATTAACTAAAGAAATCATAAAAACCAAGTTAGTTTCTTGAAATCACTATTCATCACTATTCATCAAGCAACTTTCATGAATTTATTACCTATGAAGATGATGATGGTTGGCCTTGAAATTTGGTGGGTATCTCTTTCTAGTCTCCAAGAACCTCCATGATTTTTCCCTTGATTTGTTGTTGGCTAGAACTTGAGTTTTGATTTTGATTTTTTTCTTTCTTTTTTTTTTCTCTTTTTGGCCGAATGTTGCTAAAATGGAGAAGATAAGGTTTTGATTTGTGTTGGTTACTAATATCTTGAGAATTCTAGAGTTTTGTGGTAGTTTATAGATAATTACTAGGTAAAATTACTAACTAATCCTTGGTTAATTAGTTAGTGGAAAGTGATGTACACAATGATGTCATTCTACCAATCCTTAATCTTGTTCTTGATTTTTCTTAAGTAATATCCTAACAATCTTGGTAAATAATAATGTGATATGTATCCTTGTTATATTACTAATCTTGGTTGCTTAATCTCCATATTCGTCTAATTGTGGTTCGTTTCGAATGTACCTCATTATCTCAGTGGTTTTGAAACCATTTACGAATCCAATTTCCCTTGGCATTCTCTTAACTTAATATTCCTTTGGTTTAACCTAAATTCACTAATCCCTCAATATATAATTCTTATAATGTTTCCATGCTCCTTAACATCTAATAGGAGCTTATTCGAATTCAAAATCCTCAAAATCCATGTTCAGGAATTTCTGGAATCTATCGTCATTTCGAGTCACTTATTTTCATTGTACAACACTAATATGGTTTCTGTTTATTCATTTTCCATTTCCATTATAGAGTACCTATATACCATTTCTCTAAATCCTCGAAATTTACTATTCATGTGACCACTGTAGCATTACTGAAGTTAGGGTTATTACATCCTTCCCTCCTTAAAAGGATTCCGTCCCGGAATCACGTCAGAAATGTCCATAGATACCTTTTCATCTACACCTTATAACTTCTATACCACTTTCTCCATCCTTTTTCCTTCATAATATCTCTATCTTGTTTGCGCAAAATTACACCAACATAAACTTGCTTGTCATTCATCAACATTCCTCTTTTAATTATGGGTATCGGCCACCACATTGGCCTCTCCTGAATGGTAGTGTATCTCACTTATGGTTTATCCCTATGTTGATCTCTATCATGACATAAAATATACATATTTCGCTCTTATTATATCTTGTCTCTGTAAAATCTTCCAGAAATCCGACTAGAACAAGATTCTTTGAAACAATTGTAAGAAAATATTACCTATAATATATATTTCCTGTTCGTATATAAACAAGTCTGTGGTTTACCCCCAAAATACTATTATTCTCCTTTTCATAGAATTTCTAACCCCTAACAGATACTGATTTTCCTTATCTAGATTGTCAACCTACCTATACCATTCATTGACCACATTGATTCCTAACCAAACGTTTACACTAAAAATTTAAATACTAGAAAAATGTTCACCTGCATCTGTATCCGGCTTTCTCAATGCCTCTCCTAAAGTCATATTGTACACTCTAGCAGTAGGCCTGTTTGAAGCAGTCACACTCTGTTCTGGCACGGATGATACCCCGGAACGACAATCTCTGGCAATGTGTCCTAGTTTCCCACACTGGTAACACTTGACGTCCCTCTTAGGATTGGTATTAGCCGATGGGCACTGGCTAAGATAGTGTCCTTTTTGTCCACAGTTAAAGCAATTTATTTCTAACGCTCTACACACTCCCGTATGCTTCCTACCACACGTGTTACAGTCTGGAAATGGTGTTCGAGATTGATTAGACTGAAAGGTTCATGTGGATCTACCACCCTGATTCACCGTCTCACTGTTAGTCTTATTATTCCCTGACTTTCCAAACTGGGGTTTTTGTCCTTTACCAAATTTATTGAAGTAGCTTCCCTCACTTGAACCTCCTTTTGGACCCTCAAATTTTCTTTTCTTGTTCTCTCGACCTAATTGGGTTTGTTCACTCTCGGCCTCAATAATAGATGCTTTCTGAACCACCGCAGCATACTCGGTCAACTCAAATGGTGCCACTCTTGTCCGTAGCCATGGTTTCAATCCTTGTTGAAACCTTTTCGCTCGTTGTTCCTCAGTACGCACAAATTCTGGAACAAACCTAGACAGTTCGGTAAATTTCGTTTCATACTCAGCCACTGTTAGATTTTCCTGCTTTAGCTCCAAAAATTTTATTTCCATCTGATTCTCCAGGTACCTAGGGGAATATTTGTCTAGAAACACCCTAGTGAAACGCTCCCAGGTTATCACTCCCGCTCCCTCGAGATTTTTCTTAGCTTCCCACCAATAATTTGCCTCTCCCTTTAGGAGATAGGCTGCAAAGACTGTCTTCTGATCTTCCTCTACCCTCAGTATCTCAAAAGCCTTCTCCATCTCTTTCAGCCATGCCCTGGCTGCTACTGGGTTAGTGGTTCCCTCAAATTCTGGGGGTTTTAATGACTTAAAAGCACGAAAAGAGTTAGCTGCCTGGTTGGGAAGAACAGGTGGTTGTGGCGGATTCTGTGGATTAGCTAAATTCTGCCTTAATAGTTCCATAAATTGGTAAAAAGGGTCACCACCCTGATTTCCCTGTTGACCAGTTGATTCATCTTCTTCTTCCTCATGATCTTGTTCATTATGAGCGTTTTCACCCTGCCTATTATGACTTCCTTCCTCTCTCTCATTTTCCCTTGCATTCATTCTATTATTACGCTTAGGCGGCATGATTCTGTATATAACAATATTCTTCGTTAATCACCCAAAATTAGGGTACAATATACATCATTTCCATATATATACAACTATATCATTAATTAATCGTATTTATGCATCCCAGTATTTTTAACTTCACACAAGTAATATTTAATTATAATACAACGTTGACAAATAAGCTTAGTACCTTTAGCACAATAACCTTTTCATTTAAGTCAATCACCTCATATATATCAATATTTTTGATTCTCAACATTTAATATCAAAGTACAATAAAATTAGGCAAAGTACATAAACTTCATTAATTTACATAAATATTTTACAACTTGGGTACAACGTCTTTTACTACTAATATCATACATCATAAAGTACAAGGTTCGAAACCCCAAAAGCATAACTGTACATACTAACTCGCTATAACAAAAGCACTACTAGCTGTCCTCTAATCAGACTGGGATTAAGACAGTAAACAACTAACCTAATCCCCAAAATGACATCCACAAGATGACTAGTCTGATTAGTATCCAAAACTACTACTCCTAATCATGGTAACGATGCCCTGATAACGTCTCTGATCTGCACTACCACAGTGGTGACTGTATCAACTATCTGAGCCCTCCATACTGGATCCCCTCTGTCTCCCAACATCGTCCTAATATCACCGAGTGCCCGCAGCTCGATACTAACTATGCTCAAAGTCAACCCATCTGGTATCACACCTCCTCCTCCTCTCGCTCTGTCTAACCTCTGTACAAGCGTATCTATAGTCCGACGAGACTCCTCCAGCTGTCCCTGTAGGGCAAAGTACTCTGGCAAGAAAATAGCTGGCAACTGACCAGCTGGAAATATAGGTGCCTCCTGAGGTGGCATAGCATCTGGGGGAGGTACATCTACAAGTGGGGGTGCATCCACTGGTGGAGGTGGTGGAGGTGCAAATGGTGGGGATGGAGGAACTGGCTCCGTGTCCGCATCCTCGGAAGGGTCCTCCTCCAACTCATTGTTCGCACTTATTCACGCAAGAGAACGTGGTCAACAAGTAATATAGAGTAAATAGGATTCGTTCCCACAGAGACTCAAATTGTTCGTTATGTTCACTTATGCACCAGCTTATGATTTACACTCACTGCTAAGACAATCACAATATTGGTTTGATTTAACTAATAATTAATTACCAACTAAACCAATTACGAGGAAATAACTTAACTTTAACTTTATAATAAACAAACATGGGATTTCAATTTCATTTACTACTTCATCTAGAATCTTATGCCCTTTAGCCTAGCATGTGACAGAGTTGATTACTGATTAGATGCACTAAACTGATACATACCAACTTTCGTTGTGCATATACCATCCTACTGATCATCCACAATTGATAGAAGTCAAGTAGTCACCAAATATGTGTAGTTCCTATATGTCTATAGCAATTGAACACATACCGGTTGAAAATCAAGCACCCATTAAACCACATAGTCGATGCAAGACGGTTAGAAATACATCACAAATTAATACATGTTTTTCACATGCAAAAACCTATGCTAGCATGAATTGTTCTAAACCCTAGATCCACTTTCGCATTCACTAGGATTAAACAAACAATTACAAGTGTTCGCGACGCACTTATAACGAATAAGCATAACATACTAGGCAATCAATACATTCAATCACACACCAAGGCATAAAAAACACTCAATTTCTAGAATCCATAGCAAAATCCATTAAAACCCCATGATAACGAATTAGCCCATAATTGACCTAATTGTCATCATGGGTTCTATTGAAAACATAATTCTAAAATAAACAAGTAAAAATAGAGAAGAAGAAATAAGGTTTAGAATTAAATCCCCACAATAGAAGAATACAAAAAGTTCAAGAATAATCCTTGCTTGTCACTAGCTTGGAGGAATTCCTTCTCCTTTTCTCTCTTCCCAAGAACTAGGTTATATTACGTAACGTGTGTCTTATGGTTACAAGGGTTTGATGTTGATATAGGCTTTTCCTCCCTCTTGCCCCATAAGAAAAATACCTAAAATACAACTAGAAATAGATTTTTGTGTCAAAAAACACTTAAAATACAATTTCAGATCGAATAAGGGCAAAACTGGAAAATCAGCACGACCCCGAGCAATCTGCTCAAAACTGGCGCAAACTGCTCAGGCCAATTCTGGTCCCTGGCGCAGACTGCTCAAGAACGGCGCAGTCTGCCCAGGCTACTTCTGGTCACGTTTTTTTCTCCTTCGTTTTTTAGCTTTTTCTCCTTCGTTTTTGCTCCGTTTGCTCCCGTTCTTTTTGCGTTCTCTTCCGTTTTCAATCCTCTATGCTTGGAATCCTCATGGTGAACCATAACAAGACTCCATTCTATATTATTAAGCCCGAATCCAACTCCAAAAGTAACGGAAACAACAATCTTAATCAACCTTATTCCAACCCTGCACAATTAAACAAACACATCAAAACTACCACAATCTTGAGGTCAAAACAATCAATTTAAGCCGATTTAGAATGTTCCAAGTGGATATAAAATCCACTTATCACACCCCCAAACTTAAACTAATGCTTGTCCTCAAGCATAAACAATTACACTATCTAACTAACTAGTACCACTTCCGTAGGTGATCACGGTTGCATTTGGCATATGCAACAAGCCCTTTAAACCCCTAGGCAGCCCTAGTGGACGAGTAAGGTCTCGTGAGGGCCTATAGTGAATGTACCCACAAAATCCAATGCAATGCAATGCATGAATGCAACTACTATGAAAATGCAAAGACCCCCTTCAAACTCACCAAAACCAACTAACAAGCAAATATCTCGACGAATGCAACAAATCCAAGCAGAGCTCGACTAAGTCCCCGTATACTAACAATACATGAACAGAAACGTGCGTGTGTGCAATGCTCATCAGAAATACCCCCAGAACTAGGTCAAAAATCATACATGCTTTCCGTCAAGACAATCACAGGTTTATAATCAGAATAGACTGTAGACACTCCATAACCTAGGAACAGCTCCACCCTTATCCAAGGTAGACAGAAACTCATGCTTTATTACTATACTACGACACTACATATACAATACGCATGCTTATTTAACCGTGCAATGAATGAGACCCCAAAAGGCTTAAACAATAATACCCATGTAGCGAGTGTTGGGTCAGTGGATCCCAGACTATAAAGCCTTAGGTCACTAGGACTAAGTCCCCTCAGACTTAATTACTCGAGTATTAAAGAGCTCACTCTGGTTAATTTTGCATTAACAAACAACACTTGACTCTTTTTTTTTCTTTTTTTTTTCTTTTTTTTTTCTTTTTTGTTTTTTTTTTTTTTTATATGCAATCTGGAATGAGCCTTTCTCATTTCCAACCCTAGACTACTCATATAAATATGAGCTGGCTACTAGCCATTTGACGCCTAGCCATTATTAACAATTATGAACAACTAGCATGAAAATTCCTGGTTTCCCCCAAACTTAGACTTTAATGTTCCTACGCTATAAAGGGAATAACGAAAATTCTAAATATAAACAAGTGATTAAATCTCAAAACATCCCACAGGCATGACCCTAACCTAGCCCAACAGCACCCCAATGAGACTGTGTAATAAATTTTGTTCCCGTAACATGCAAGTCAATTTCATAGAAACTATAAATCAGCCCTCTACTCATCATCACCACACCCAAATCAACATCCACCTATCAATCAGAATCAGCTCGTCCTAAGGGATCATGAAATATGCATGCCATGAAAATGCAACTAAATGAAAACTCACATGGTATACGAAAATAAAACAAAATGTCCTATATGAACAAACGTAGATAATACGAACATAACAATCAAGCATGAACTATCACTACTATGCAACATGATATCCTATATGACCACAAAATACAACAAAACATACAACTACTATCCCCCAAATCACCCCCAAACTTAAAATATTCAATTCCCTCATTGAATGGAAGTAAAATTAAAGGGTACAAGAAATACTCCCCTACTCGTCGGCATCTCCACCCTCCTCGGGTGGTGTGTCTGGTGGTGGATAGACGTGGTGCTCCAACACAACTGTTGTTTTATTCGAAAGTAAGAAATCATGGGTTGCCTCCCACGAAGCGCCTTTCTTTAACGTCTTTAGCTAGACTTGACCACAATTTTCATCTTGAAAATTTTCTACACCGCATCTCTATAAGGCCATTTAATGATCTTTTCTGGAGCGACATCTTCAACGACAAGCTTTACCTGTATTCGCTCCTCACAAGATCTCTTAACAACATTCTCCCGCCTACCTGAAAAGTTAGCAGCAATAACAATAGCAAGCAAAGGATTTGAATTACAAGAAACATACCCCAGGTGAACTAGCAATGTTTTTAGCTCAAGTTCGGGAGCTCCTTCAAATGATGGCTTAAGGCGCACCTGAGAATTCCAGAGATCTTCCACTCCAAGCAACTTATGTGGAATACGTAGCCCCATTAACCAAGGCACTGTAATCCTCAGTTGGCCATGCTTTGCCTTCTCCTTCTCCGTGTCATACTTTTTACTCTGCCCTGCATCAACCAATTTCAAGCTAAAACACTCCTCATCCTCCGCCGGTAAATTCATGGCTAGAGTTTGCTTCTGAAGCCCTTGTGGATATGGAGGAGGAAAATCGATTTGGACGATCTCTGTAGTCTTCTCCGGAGTAGATTTGTCAACAGGAGTGATGCTCTTTTCCTCTTCGGCCTCCAGCTGGTCGAAGTCAGATTGCAACGGAGCGGCATTCAACAACTGAACATGCTCTTCTAATTCATCATCTTCCACACTGAGACACTCTTCATCCTTCGAAGGAAATAACATAGCCGCTTGAGCCTTGGAATTTTCTTGATCTTGGGCTGATTCTTCAAAATTTTGAGATTGCAAAGGAAGTGGTTGCGGCTGATTATTCAGAATCGAATTTTCTGGACATTCTGAATTTTCTGATTGGTTTGCCTCCGGCTCTGCTTCCTTATCAGCTTCATGTTCTGCTTCTTCCCCATCTTTGCCCTCAGACTCTCCTTCATGAACTACGATCATGGTCTCACCCGTGGCTAAGAAAGGCCAGTCAAGACTGATAGGAAGGTTCTTGTCCTCCTCCTCTACAGCTATGCCTTCTGTGTCACTTGCAATTTGATTCAATGTTTTTAATGCATTTGCAATTTGACCAATCTGATCTCCTATTCTCTGGAGAGACAATGCATTGCTTTTAGCCATCAACCTCAATTCTTCTAATTCAGCTTCTTCAGTCGACTGTTGGATAGACCAAGTCTGAAATTGCTGCTGCTGAAATTCAGGAGGTTGAAAGTGTTGATGCACTGGGGCATACTGATGCTGAAATTGTTGCCCCTGTTGCTGCTGAATTCCCCCTGGATTGTATGGCTCATCTTCAAACTGCTGATTTTGGAGCGGGTAGGATGGATATTGGGATTGCTCCATACCACTCTAATTGTAGTCCCAGCTGAAATTTGGCCGGTTTCTGTTATACTCACATTGATGAGTGTAATGTCCACCTGCACACAGCTCACAAACAATTACGAATTCCTGCTCCCAATAATCCATCAAATAAAAAGAAAAAAAACGTCCGAGTCAGTGAATTTAACCCAAACTGATGACAAGATCATAAACTAAACAAACAATGAACCTAGTCCCCGGCAGCGGCGCCAAAAACTTGTTCGCACTTATTCACGCAAGAGAACGTGGTCAACAAGTAATATAGAGTAAATAGGATTCGTTCCCACAGAGACTCAAATTGTTCGTTATGTTCACTTATGCACCAGCTTATGATTTACACTCACTGCTAAGACAATCACAATATTGGTTTGATTTAACTAATAATTAATTACCAACTAAACCAATTACGAGGAAATAACTTAACTTTAACTTTATAATAAACAAACATGGGATTTCAATTTCATTTACTACTTCATCTAGAATCTTATGCCCTTTAGCCTTGCATGTGACAGAGTTGATTACTGATTAGATGCACTAAACTGATACATACCAACTTTCGTTGTGCATATACCATCCTACTGATCATCCACAATTGATAGAAGTCAAGTAGTCACCAAATATGTGTAGTTCCTATATGTCTATAGCAATTGAACACATACCGGTTGAAAATCAAGCACCCATTAAACCACATAGTCGATGCAAGACGGTTAGAAATACATCACAAATTAATACATGTTTTTCACATGCAAAAACCTATGCTAGCATGAATTGTTCTAAACCCTAGATCCACTTTCGCATTCACTAGGATTAAACAAACAATTACAAGTGTTCGCGACGCACTTATAACGAATAAGCATAACATACTAGGCAATCAATACATTCAATCACACACCAAGGCATAAAAAACACTCAATTTCTAGAATCCATAGCAAAATCCATTAAAACCCCATGATAACGAATTAGCCCATAATTGACCTAATTGTCATCATGGGTTCTATTGAAAACATAATTCTAAAATAAACAAGTAAAAATAGAGAAGAAGAAATAAGGTTTAGAATTAAATCCCCACAATAGAAGAATACAAAAAGTTCAAGAATAATCCTTGCTTGTCACTAGCCTGGAGGAATTCCTTCTCCTTTTCTCTCTTCCCAAGAACTAGGTTATATTACGTAACGTGTGTCTTATGGTTACAAGGGTTTGATGTTGATATAGGCTTTTCCTCCCTCTTGCCCCATAAGAAAAATACCTAAAATACAACTAGAAATAGATTTTTGTGTCAAAAAACACTTAAAATACAATTTCAGATCGAATAAGGGCAAAACTGGAAAATCAGCACGACCACGAGCAATCTGCTCAAAACTGGCGCAAACTGCTCAGGCCAATTCTGGTCCCTGGCGCAGACTGCTCAAGAACGGCGCAGTCTGCCCAGGCTACTTCTGGTCACGTTTTTTTCTCCTTCGTTTTTTAGCTTTTTCTCCTTCGTTTTTGCTCCGTTTGCTCCCGTTCTTTTTGCGTTCTCTTCCGTTTTCAATCCTCTATGCTTGGAATCCTCATGGTGAACCATAACAAGACTCCATTCTATATTATTAAGCCTGAATCCAACTCCAAAAGTAACGGAAACAACAATCTTAATCAACCTTATTCCAACCCTGCACAATTAAACAAACACATCAAAACTACCACAATCTTGAGGTCAAAACAATCAATTTAAGCCGATTTAGAATGTTCCAAGTGGATATAAAATCCACTTATCACTCATCCTCTGACATGATAAAGTGTCCTGGTGGAGTGAACTGCTCAACTGGGTCCTCAAAAGGGTCAGGGCTAGGTAGAGGAGATGGAACTGGTGATGGCACTGGGACAGGTGGGACAGGAGTAGGAGTCACGTGAATGTCCCTCCACTCAATCGGCTCCTCAGGTATAACAGATAACCTAGGCCTCTTACGCAAGGGCATCTCCTCCTCAGGAATATCCGACCGCACTCGGGAAGGTCCGGCCCCATCAGGTCCTACATATGGTCTACCAGAATATGGCACTATGGCCACAGCATCCCTCTGCCTACGCTCCTCTGCCTCCTCAAGTCTCACTCTGATCTCGTGTCTCTCCATGGCCTCTGCGCGAACTCTCCTCCTCAGGTCAGTGATAGCATACTCTGGAACCTCTACACCTACCAGCAACAAGTCTCTAAGCTCCTGCTCAGGTAGTCCTAACCACTGGGGGTCCTGACCCGGCTCACCCATCTCCGCTCCCTATAATAAAACATAAAATTCTATTAGTAACGGTCTATAAAATCATAAACAATACTTAAAATAAATACTACCTGCGATATACCACCCCTGAACTTGATGGAAGTTCAAAATTTTATATTATAAATGATACAATATTATTATCACTCTTGTTCCTGAGCATTATGACTCTTAGCTCTGATACCAAACTGTGACAGCCCCAAATCCGGGGTCATGAATCTGGGCCATCACGGACCAACTTCCATTCAAAATCAGTATCTCTTGGGGTTTTTTTTTTTATAATTAATACTTATGCAATTGACCCCATAGTAATACACACACACACACACCAGTCATATGCTCAGAGAACAACATTCACCATAATAAAAGTTTAGAGTTAGAAAGTTATTACAAACCCAGAATCATACTTAAGTACATTGTTGAGTGATGCTTCTACAAGAAGCATTTCAACAACCAAATTTATTACAACCTTACACACTTACACACTTAATATACATAAGACCACTAAACCCCTTGCGCTGGTCGTCTACCTCGGGGATTGATGCTAACGAGCTCTCAGAAGGTCGCCTTTCCCTTACCCTCTTGCGGGGCGTTCTGCGTAGTATTGGCATACCTAGCTGTATATAGATAAGTAGCAAGAGTGAGCTATAATAGCTCAGCAAGATAATATTGTAACTAGAATTTAAAATGTAACCAAGTATACATGTATATACATATGTAAGCAGTAACCAAATTATAAACTTTAAGGAAGAATAAAACTCTTATTTAATAATACATCATCCACTTACTATTATAAGAAAGAAATCTAAGATAATACAGTATCAGTTTCTCTTCTTAAATAATGTAACAATCAATATACCCTTTCAGTGTAATATTTTAAAATAATATGAATACTTGAATAAATCTCTCACTATCATCTTCTCATTTCCTTCCTATACAGCAATTTTATAAATTAATATAAAATCAGTTTCTCTTCATCTATAACAATAATTTCATCGTTCCATATCATTTTCTTTTTTCAGTATACCAATCTGACTTTATCATTTATTCTTCATTCAATTATTATGGGGGTTTTTACTGTTGCCGAATACGTGAGGCACGATGATCAGTCGCCCTCCGTATCCGTCCCTCTTTACTACCGGTAGAAGGAATGAAGGCCACCTGCTAACATCATCCCTGGAGGAAGGCCACCTGCTAACATCCTCCCTTGGCATCTTCGTGCCGAATCATGAATGCTAGACTATGTCGCACACAGCCCTGACACAGCCTCTTATGCAAGTTTGTTGCTAATCCCCCTTTTTATAAGATCATTATTCAATTTATCAACACCATTTCACATTTCCATTCCCGTATATCACTTCCATTCTCGCACATTATTTCTATAAAATATATGTATATATCATACACTAAAAAGAATGTTTATAATATAGCATTATAAACCATATAACCCTAGATAACAACTGATACCATTCTCTTTCATATCTCTTTTACCCTAGAGCATATTCGCTCCATTCGTAATCATCTCTATATTCATATTTCAGAAAACATATCCATCTCTCTTTAACTTCCCACAATCAAGAAAATATACTCTTTGCAATATAGCAACAAAAGCATCACATATACATAAATATATTCCATGATATCATTATTATTCCGAAGATAAATAATTTTTAAAGTAGGGATAGAAGGATCTTGCCTCGGTTTCTGTATCCTGACAGTATGGCTGGTTCCTCCTCCGGAATTTCTATAAACACAAAAGGACCGTCATTAGAATACCACATCTCTTACTCACTACCCTCTCGTATAACAAAACCCTTTACACTTCAACATATGTTTAACGTATTATTATTATCCCAAAGGCTCAAGAACTTAACCATTTATAGGCTCAATCGAAGTTTCAGGGGTTTTCACCAATTTCCTTAACGACCACACTTAACTGTAAAAATTCTCAGAAAATATGGATTTCGAATTTTAATGTAAGGTCAACTGTCAAGGGTCCTCTGACCACCCTACTACACTATCCCAAAATTTCGTGACTTATAAAAATGTCTAAGTATGGTAACATTAGCCTCAAAGTTAATACAATTACGTTTTCTCGGTTATCGAACGTCTTTCACTAAAACTGACTTTTCTCCTAAACCGTTCATCAGATTTTAACGCACCTTATATCAAAACGATCTATGAACTAAGATCTATCATTTCATGGTCAATTGGTAACCTAGGCAGTGAGGTACCGTATGAATACAGGGGTCACAAAACAGGGCGGTTTTCATTCTAACGAAAATCGGACATTATAACTGCTGTAATTTCATACTTTCCAAAATCAAACTCCTCCAAATCAATCATCAAACACAATAATCATCACCTACACCATGTGGTCTTCATTACCAGCCATGGTTACACTCCCAAACTCCTTCCAAAATCAACTCAAACCACTTACAAACACTTATAACATCATAAACATAACCTTTATACCACTTAATCACTAAACACAACAATATCTATCATAAATACAAAAGGGCAAGCATGTTTATACCTTCTTGAAGCTTTGTCAACACTTAATAATCCTTAGCTAGCCCTTAAACAACCTTACAATAGCTTGAATTAACTAAAGAAATCATAAAAACCAAGTTAGTTTCTTGAAATCACTATTCATCACTATTCATCAAGCAACTTTCATGAATTTATTACCTATGAAGATGATGATGGTTGGCCTTGAAATTTGGTGGGTATCTCTTTCTAGTCTCCAAGAACCTCCATGATTTTTCCCTTGATTTGTTGTTGGCTAGAACTTGAGTTTTGATTTTGATTTTTTTCTTTCTTTTTTTTTTTCTCTTTTTGGCCGAATGTTGCTAAAATGGAGAAGATAAGGTTTTGATTTGTGTTGGTTACTAATATCTTGAGAATTCTAGAGTTTTGTGGTAGTTTATAGATAATTACTAGGTAAAATTACTAACTAATCCTTGGTTTATTAGTTAGTGGAAAGTGATTTACACAATGATGTCATTCTACCAATCCTTAATCTTGTTCTTGATTTTTCTTAAGTAATATCCTAACAATCTTGGTAAATAATAATGTGATATGTATCCTTGTTATATTACTAATCTTGGTTGCTTAATCTCCATATTCGTCTAATTGTGGTTCGTTTCGAATGTACCTCATTATCTCAGTGGTTTTGAAACCATTTACGAATCCAATTTCCCTTGGCATTCTCTTAACTTAATATTCCTTTGGTTTAACCTAAATTCACTAATCCCTCAATATATAATTCTTATAATGTTTCCATGCTCCTTAACATCTAATAGAAACTTATTCGAATTCAAAATCCTCAAAATCCATGTTCAGGAATTTCTGGAATCTATCGTCATTTCGAGTCACTTATTTTCATTGTACAACACTAATATGGTTTCTGTTTATTCATTTTCCATTTCCATTATAGAGTACCTATATACCATTTCTCTAAATCCTCGAAATTTACTATTCATGTGACCACTGTAGCATTACTGAAGTTAGGGTTATTACATAGCATGCATGTCTACTTTCAAGTATATTGGAATACTTGTTCCCTGAATTAATATTCGCTTATAGACTAGATATGGATTATCAGATATAAGCATGATTGTTTTGGTAGGACCCTCAGTGAAGGGCATATGATATGTATTCTTTAAATATAGACCGGGAGTCGGTATTTTGAGATATAGATGTAGTCGTGGAAACCCGGAGGGATTCCAGCGACAGATTAGTATTTCTTTTGAGGAATGTTATTATTAAAACATTATTTATATTTCCATAAAAGTATCAAATACTTGGAAATCTTTCGAGAAATGTTAGTTGAGTATTATCTCAGTCGAGAAATATTAAATGAATATTATTTTTGAATATTCTTTAGATTTGATTATTAATGAATAATTACTTTGATATTCATTGGAATTTTATTCATTAAATGAATATCACTTTCGGATATTCATTTAAGTTTTATGTAATTGATAAATATTATTTCAAAAGTATTCTTTGGAAGTTCTAATTACTCAAGGAATATTATTTCGAATATTAAGGTTTCGATTATTAAATGATTATCATTTGGATATTTTTCTAGAATATTATTTGTTTAATGAATATCAATTGAATATTCATTTGGAATTTATGTACTTGATGAATATTATTTTGAATATTCATTTAAGATATTATGTACTTGATGAATATTATGTTAAAATATTCATTTGAAGTTCTATTTACTTAAGGAATATTGCTTCGAATATTCCTTTAAAGTTTTGATTACTAAGAATATTATTTGGGTATTCATTTAGAATATTATTTATTAAATGAATATTATTTTCAAATATTCATTTAAGGTTTGATTTATTTAGTGAATATTATTTTAAATATTTACTTGAGTTTTATTTAATTAATGAATATTATATTGAATATTCATTTAAAGAAGAGAATTATTTAGTAAACGATTCTATATATTTATTTGAGGATTACTTACGAGAAATATTGTGATTTAATCATATCCCTTAATTATAATTGATAAAATAAATATTCTTGGAATATTTATTTAAATTCTTTTAAGTTCTTTCTATAATAATTCATATTACTCAAAGATTATCTTTCACCTTCAGATATGGTGTAAAATATTTCGGAATATCTTATGACTATTTATATCAAGAGGAGGTTCCTAAACTTTAATTTCATTTAAATCTATCTTAAAGAAGATTTAAATACTCGCTCAACTTCCAAACGTATATAAGGGGACCTCACTTGAGCGATGTTATTTATTGGACTGCCCGGTCCTATACTTGCTAAAACTATCTTGTCACTCACATCTTGATTCTTTCAAGCATCGATATGAGTCTTTTGGTTACCTCCTCAACGCTCGAGGGGTATGATTGATGTAACAAGTTTATATCCATTAACAAGCATCAGCTTGGGAAATTATTGGTGAATTTTCCTTTCCAATTAGATACGACTACTTTGTGGAGTCCTATCAACAAGTGTTACACTTGGGGAAAAGGGGAACGAACTTTACGTTTCAGAGTCATGGATGATATTCGAACTAGGAGACGCGTAAGTGGCCGAGTGGCGCCGGTCCAGCAATAGCCCAACCGTTGGCTGAGGAGTTCCAGAGGGCGGTAGATAAGTAATTCCGTCGGAGCTACCTTCTACATGTAGAGAACGACTGATGAGATGCATGACATACGACTGATCATCGTAAACGTCAGGGCATCTGGCGCGGCAATGCTCCCGTATTAGTTCATCTTCTAAAAGTGAGAAATTTCTGCAACACCGTTGGTGTTGGCAAGGTGAAAAAGTGTTGAAACCGGAATTGCAATATTTTTCCTGCAAGTTCCTCTTTTATGATAATTGAGAATATCTTGCTTATCTTTTGCATAGCAGATATTTATTCAAAACAAATATATTTTTGAGTTACCTTGTAACTTCATCTCATACCTTATATTGGTACTACATCGTTAATGCATGGCATATGGTTTCAAAGATATTTTGGACTGTTATATATTATCACTGTTCAATTATATTTCTGGTGGGCTATTGCTCACCCTTGCTTTATTTATTTATATCACAACAACAGCTAGATCAGATGGCCGCGCAAGGCGCACACAGCGTAAGCAGGTGTCAACCGTCAGAGGTTTACCGCTAAGGTCTTGGCTACCTTTGTTGAGGATGCAACTACTGGTAGGCTAGTTGTTAGCAATTGAGCCTCAAATGTATTTATATTATGGTATCTATTAATGGATGGCAAAGAGTATGTAATTGTACAATTGTAATTCTTTGGGTTGTAAGAACTCAAACTTGTGATTAATAATATTGTTGGTTACTCTGATTTCATCTCTGGGACTATAACGGGTGTGTTTTATGTTGTTGTTTTGGGTCACAAGGTTGTAATTTAAATTATGTTGGTTTTGTGGATGGATATTGAAGCCGTAACGACCAGATCCCTGACCCTGGATCTGGGGGTGTTACAACTGACTTCGGTGTGTATTGTTACCTGGTTATGGCCTTCGGGTTAAAAAATGCAGGGGCCACCTATCAGAGGTTGGTAAATAAGATTTTTGCTCATCTCATTGGGAAGACTATGGAAGTTTATGTGGATGATATGCTGGTGAAAAGCCTACACAAGGCAGATCACATTGAGCACTTACGTGAGGCATTTGAAGTGCTGAGACACCATAAGATGATGCTAAACCCAGCAAAGTGTGCTTTTGGAGTCGGTTCAGGGAAGTTCTTGGGTCTTATGGTCTCGAAGCGAGAGATCGAGGCTAACCCCGATAAGATCAAAGCTATTCTGGATATGGAACCACCTCGTTCCATAAGGGATGTACAGAAACTTACTGGAAGGATTGCTGCATTGGGGAGGTTTGTCTCCAAGTCCGGAGATAAGTGTTTGCCGTTCTTCAAAACACTAAAGAAAGTGAAAAACTTCGAGTGGACTGAAGAAAGCCAGGAAGCCTTTGAGCAGCTGAAGAAATACATGGCTGAAGCCCCGCTGTTGGCAAAGCCAAGCATGGGAGAAATCCTTTATCTCTACTTGGCTATTTCGGATCAAGCTGTGAGCGCGGTACTGGTAAAGGAAGAAGACAAAGTTCAGAAACCGGTATATTATGTGAGCAAGGTTTTACATGGAGCTGAGTTAAATTATTCCACCATTGAAAAGTTTGCATTGGCATTGGTAACTGCCTCTAGAAAATTACGGCCCTATTTTCAGGCACATAAGATTGAGGTTCTTACAGAACAGCCACTGAGGAATATTTTGCACAGCCCTAAGGCTAATGGTAGGCTCATTAAGTGGGCAATTGAGTTGGGAGAATTCGACATTGGGTATAAGCCAAGAACGGCCATAAAGGCTCAGGCACTTGCTGACTTCGTGGTTGAATGTACCATTGACAACCAAGAAGTCGGGGGGCAGGAGATACTTCAGGAAGGCAATGAGAAAGACAAGGAACCCGTGATAGAAGAGAAGGAATACTGGATGCTCTATTTTGATGGAGCATCAAAAACAAAAACAAGTGGTGCAGGCCTGGTCCTACAAAGTCCCGATGGATTCACCATTGAATACGCCCTGAAGCTGGACTTCCCAACAACCAATAATGAGGCGGAGTATGAAGCTCTGATAGCCGGGCTCGGATTAGCAGGAGCGTTAAGGGTCAAGAATCTAAAAGTTTGAGGGTTGTCAAGGCTAGTTGTGGCCCAAGTCAATGGAGAGTTTGAGGCGAAAGATGAGACTATGGTTAGGTACTTGAGGGTTGTCAAGGCTGTAATAACTCAGTTCGATGAATGCTATGTTGAACACATTCCGAGGGAGGAAAACGTCAAAGCTGATGCCTTATCTAAGTTTGCTTCTTCCGAGATAGAGAATTATTCTGGTAGTGTCTACTTCCAAGTACTGAGAGCTCCCACTATTGATTCAAAGCTGGTAGCACCTATCGGAACTAGAGAGTGTTGGATAGACCCAATTAAGAGGCATATTGAGACAGTTGGCTCCCGACTAATGCCTTGGAGGCACGAAGACTGTTAGTAAGGGCGTTGAGGTATGCTCTGATCGAAGGGATCCTCTATAAGAAATCCTTTGTGATTCCGTATCTGAAGTGCCTAAGGCCCGAAGAAGCTAAGTCAGCACTAGAAGAGGTCCATGAGGGAATTTGTGGACAGCACCTGGGGGGTAGCTCATAAGATAGTCAGACTCGGGTTCTATTGGCCTGAGGTGATGGCCGATGCCAAGGAATACGTGAAAAAGTGTGATCGGTGTCAGAAGCACGCACCAGTGGTAAGGCAGCCACCGGAGATGTTGACGTCTGTCAGTTCTCCCATTCCTTTTGCTATGTGGGGGATGGATATATTGGGGCCTTTTCCAATGGCCACAGCTCAAAGAAAGTTCCTGATTGTAGCTATTGATTACTTCACGAAGTGGATCGAGGCCAAACCTGTGGCTAAGATCACAACCAAGCAAGTTATGCAGTTCTTTTGGGGAGAATGTCATGTGCAGGTATGGAATACCGCGGATCCTAGTTACAGACAATGGATTACAATTCAACAACAAAGAGTTCAAAGATTATTGTGATGAGAACGGAATCGAGCTTCGGTTCACTTCAGTTGCCCACCCTCAAGCTAATGGGCAAGCTGAGGTCGCAAATAGGATCATCCTTGATGGACTTAAGAAAAGGGTGGAACGTTCCCAAAATACTTGGGTGGACGAATTGTTGCCCATATTATGGGCATACCGTACCACATGCAAGGTGACTACTGGAGCGACCCCATTCATGTTAGCATACGGAGCTGAAGCTGCTGTGCCGGTAGAAATCATGCATGCATCTCCACGGGTGGAAGCCTTTGAGCCTGACACTAATGAAGAAGGAATGAAGTTAGCCCTTGACTTGATCGATGAGGTAAGGGATGAAGCCCATGCTAGGAATGTTGAACATCAGAAAAAAGCTTCCTTCTATTACAACCTAAGGGTGAAAGAAAGGTTTTTCCGTCAGGGAGATCTAGTACTCAGAAAGATTGAAGCATCCGGAGTTGGACAGAAAGGAAAGCTGGCACCAAACTGGGAAGGTCCGTATCGTGTCAAAGGAACATTAGGTCGTGGATCATACAAGCTGGAGACTTTGGAAGGAAACGAGGTGCCTCGTACTTGGCATGCATCGAATCTCAAAGTTTATTATGTTTAATTGTCCTAAAAAGGACTTGTCTTATATTTATTAGAAAAGTATAAATAAGGTCGATGAAACCATTTCAGAGTCTTTTGAACTCCGAGTAGGAAGTAAAGTATTTATGTAAGGGTTGAACCCAATTCAGGATCTTCTTTTTAAGAGATTATGCAGTATGATTTTCAATGTTCCTTGTGTTTATACTTCACGTCTGATATGTATCAATGCATAACCAAATTGCAAGCTGACAAAAGCCAAATACAAATGACAAAACAAGTAGAAAGAGAAAGATTGAAAATGCATAAATAAATAAAGCCCGGGGCCATAAGTTAAAAGTTACAAAAGCCAAAGCGATAAAATTATATAAGCAAATGCCACGCAAGGCCAACATAAAAAAAAGGGTCTAAGTCCCAGGAGCTCGGGATGAAGCGGACTCCTCATCTTCTCCCTGAACCTTGGAGCCACCGCCAGTAGGGGAAGGAGAAATATGGGCGGTGTCGGAGTCTCTCTGTAGAGGGGTAGCCTGAGGATCAAGAATCCTCTCTCCGTCACCTAGAACCTCGTCCTCGTCCTCACCCTCATCTTCCTCTGCAGGAAGAACAGGAGGAGGGTGTGGGCTAGGGAAGTCTTTGAGGGTGAATAATCCCGGGTGTCTTTTAAGCACCGCCTTTAAGGCTTCATCCCAACCATCAGTGTACTGGACAGGATAAAGCACCGCATCGTGCTTCTCCATTAAAGTTTGAAAATCCTGCGAGTCCATGTACTCGTCAATAAGGTCTTCTTTCTTGGCCCGCAAATGCACCACCTCAGCCTGGGCAGCCTCCAGCTCTTCCATTTTCCCTTTCAACTTCTCTTCAATTTCTCCAACTTTAAGTTTCTCTTTCTGATACTTAGTCTCAAAAGACTTTGCTTTGTTTTGCCAGGATTTAGCCTGGTGAACCATCCCCTGAAAGTGAACGTTGGCCTGCAAGGGGGTTAAGTCAATAGAAAGTATAACATCAAACAAAAACAGGTCGAGAAAAAGAAGAATTCGAAAAGAAAAACATACAGAGGCCATAGCCTGGGAGCCCAGATGCTCGTTTTCCAGCATGTTTCCACCCGTCACGAAATCCTTGTAATCAACAGGGGTGATTGAGTTCAATGACCAATCCATTGAATGCTTTGTAGAGCCAACCACAGAGTCCATCTTCCTAAAGCCCCATGGAGGCCTATACACTGTCGATTTGACGATCACTTGTTCTGGCCCATCTTCCTCATCAACAGTAACCAAATCTTACTTCTGCACCTTGTGTGGACGCAAAAAAGATGGCTCGTTAGACTTGCCCCTTGTGTCAAGGGCCCTCTTCGCTCTTCTCATACGAGCAGTTTCCTCCTCACCAGGATCTGTCTCTCGCTTGATTTTCATAACAGCTACACACAACAATAAATTAAAACGTTGATATAAGCTTATCTATAAACAAAGTAAACTCACAAAGGAGTGGAAATTACCTAAATCAGAAACAGCAGAAAGGCCAACGGCCCTAAGAGACTCCTCATTGATGAGGTCCCAACACACAGTTTCACCATTGTCTTTGGTTAGCTCTTCGTAAGCCACTTGCTCTTCAGAGTTGAGAACTATTTTGTTGGGGTTGCCATCCGTCACCTTACCAAAAGAACTTCGGAAAAGGGTACCCCAATCACCCCCTTTCCAGACTAAGTACATAAATTCTTCTTTCCACTTAGGGTTGTTATCGACAACCGAATGGCCGTTAAAAATGTGAGGAATTTTGGGACGTTGTCTAACATAGACCCACCCCGGTTGAACGGAAGAGCTATTATAGAATTGAAATATTTTTCTAAATAAAGGAACAGAAAGTGGGAATTTTTTCCTAAGGCACAAAACCATGAAACACAAAATGGATCGCCAGGCATTGGGAGGAAGTTGACATGGGCTGACTTGAACATCAGCCAGAAGTTTAGGGATAAATTCATGAAAGGGGAACCTAAGCCCAGCTATAAGGGCGTCTCTAAATACACATAGCCCGTTGGGCCTCCAATGACAAGGCCTATCGCCAGGCCCAGCCTTAACAAGTCTATATGGAGTTTTAATTTCATATGTTTTGTTGTAATTTTTAATCACATCCTCATCATGAAATTTGTTACAACAGTTATAGGCATTTAAATCAGCTAATGAAGGATAATAATCTCCGCGCATGTTGATCATTTCAGTTAAACTCATATAAGAAGAACGAATTTCGATATCGTTACCTCTTTTCGAAGCAGAATTCATCTTCAACAGGCGCTGTGCTGATTTGTCCGCCATTAATCTTCAAAGTATGAATGCTTAAAACCCAGAAACCTTAATAAAAAAGATGAAGATGCAACAAAAGCCCAGAAATTCTTCAAAGAACCCCAGAAACTGACAGAAAGTCGCCTGAGAATGGTGGAATTGCCGGACAAAATCGCCGGGAATCGCCTTAATTTGAGAGAAATAACTAAGAAAAATTTTAGAAGAAAGTATAGTGTGATAGAGTGAAGTGAGAAATGAATCTCACTCCACTCTTTTATAGGGATTTCGCAACTGGCTAATAGCCGGTTGAAATTCCAAGGAACCTGTGATAGCCGGTTAAGGCCCATAGAGGCCCATAGGCCCAAAAACAAGAAGGATCTGGAAAGTCTCGAAGTAAATAAAAGGGAATATGAATTAATTTAAAAGAAAATGGGATAGGCCCAATAGGTCCAGTATGGCAGATATAATTTTAGTGGTATCACTAGGCTAACAGAAAAAAAAAAAACCAATAAGGTCCAAAAAGATTAGTAGGCCCAATTTGTGCCCAAATTGCATTTATTCGACCAGGATCCTGATCGAAATGTCGATCAGGAATCTTGGTCGAAATGAGCTAGACCAGAGTGTCCAAATTGCATTTATTCGACCAGGATCCTGATCGAAATGTCGACCAGGAATCTTGGTCGAAATGAGCTAGACCAGAGTGTCCAAATTGCATTTATTCGACCAGGATCCTGATCGAAATGTCGACCAGGAATCTTGGTCGAAATGAGCTAGACCAGAGTGTCCAAATTGCATTTATTCGACCAGGATCCTGATCGAAATGTCGACCAGGAATCTTGGTCGAAATGAGCTAGACCAGAGTGTCCAAAGTGCATTTATTCGACCAGGATCCTGATCGAAATGTCGACCAGGAATCTTGGTCGAAATGAGCTAGACCAGAATGTCCAAAGTGCATTTATTCGACCAGGATCCTGATCGAAATGTCGACCAGGAATCTTGGTCGAAATGCCATCGACCAGAATGACAAAAGTGCATTTATTCGACCAGGATCCTGATCGAAATGTCGACCAAGAATCTTGGTCGAAGTCCCATCGACCAGGATGACAAAAGTGCATTTCTTCGACCAGGATCCTGATCGAAAATTCGACCAGGAATCCTGGTCGAATCTTGTGAAAGTTTTTTGCTAATTATTTTTTTAGAAAAATGTTATGCACAATTGTGGGATAGTTGATATGTCAACAAATAAATAATGGAAAATACTCGTGAGTATAGGAAAAATACAGTGATGTTACTTGTAACTTCTTTGTAAATATATTTGGTTAGCCTCGAATAAGGCGAATCGTCGTAAATGTGTAGGTCGCTCCATACTTTACAATCAAGACGATACCCGTGAAATACTAGTGTACAAAAATCCCCGAATTAGGGTAAATTGTCCCAGGTAAGGGATGAATTGGACCCCGAGTCTTGATAAGGACAAAATATAACTTCAAAGAAAACCTGATCAGTTTTCCTAGAAGTTGGGGGGCAAATGATATGGGCCGAAAATAAGCCCTAAAGACACATTTAATGTGGCATTAAATAAACCTAGATTGGTCCAAGGTTAAAGCCCATTAATGAGGCCCAAAACCCTAATTAAATAATAAATTCGTAGTTGATAAATCAGCTAATAAAAAGACTCCGTTATTGAGTCCAAAGGGGAACCAATTCCTTCAAAGAGTAGCCCCCAAGTCATATGAGTCCAATATGAATCAGCCTTCCTCATGGAAGGATCCAGAACTCTATCTAAAACGGGTATCTTGTCCAGCAAGATACCAAACCCTAATTCCAAGGCCCCCGAAGCCTATATAAGGACCTGCTCCTTCACAAACAGAACTACGTTTTTTGGCTTGATTCTTGATAATTGCAAGATACGTAGGCATCTGGTGAGGACCGAGTTAAGTCACGAAACACTAGATCAGCCATTAAAGCTCGAAGCTTCCATAAACCCTATTATTAAATACGCGATAATTATACCCTACTTTTCGTTCCACAACATAACCATTGTTGGATAGCTGAGCATACAAACGTTTTTGTTTCTTAAATGCTTGTTTTTGTTATTTTCACACAATGGTTTTACAATTTTCATACACTAGTCAATTCTTTTTGGTACAATGCTTTCTTGAAACTTATCCATTGTTTGATGATATTTTTAACAAGTTTTTATCAAATATGATAACATTGGCTAATGATAAATGAAACAATGCTTTTATTTACAACAAAAATCAAAGTTTATACAATACTACCAAGATTCCAACTACATCATCCACCAATCCAAACAAACTACATAAATCAAAACCAACTACTAAACATATTTCCAAACCATCTACTACACATATTTCCAAACCATCATTTACAAACTACATAATTCATCCCAGACATAGTTTACCTACTACATTTCCCCATCAACATAAACCACAAGTCTTACTACTTGAGTCAACATAAAGCAAAACAAAAGAGTTGCAGATCTGGGCTATTTTTACAAGGACTCGATATGGCTAAGAGTCAAATCGAATCTCATCAAACTCAGCCCTGGAATAAGTCACCTTTCGATTCTTGGCAACCCACTGAAAAGTGTAAACCAGGGGTAACCCATACTCGAGAATGTAGGCATGTCATGCAACTAACCTTAATATATATACTTCCTGAGCAAACTCTTTCTGGATACCTGCACTTATGTTAACATTTAACAATCAGCATAGTATTGTGCAGATTGTAACATAATATAGATGTAAAACAGTTTCATATAACATAACTGCATGTTAACATTTAACAATTGTTATCCACTGCTCTACTTGCAATCTGTTCACTCAATCACTCGAGAGTTTTTGTGGTGCTTTTCCAAGTTTATCCTATTTTATGAATTAACCAGTTGGTAGTCCATTTAACAAACCTACATGGTTGGTCTATTAACACTATAACAGGATAAATATTATAAGGTTTCATAAAATGTAGGAGTCCATTTAACTAATTGGTGGTTAGGACATAGTCAACATTCACATTTTCAACCGATATACTTCATGTAGGCTAAAAAGTAGTACAATTTTACTAATGTATACCTATATATACGTGGTTCCCATCATTTTTAACTTTTTTAATTTAGCATGTACACAGGCACTGCGTGCTTGCATTTGCACTTGTAGTTGTATATCCTTTTCATAGAACAGTATTGCAAAGCACCAAAGAATCAAAATGGCTTTTTTGGTAGGTAGTTTCTGATAATAGTAAGATAAGGGCCTAAGGTTGATAATAGAAAAAGAGCACGTCAAGAAATGGCTAATTTTGCACAAAAAGTAACTAAAATAAGTTCAAATTGTCGCAAACCTCCAAAAGAATTTACCGAAATAACTACAGATTGGCACTCATAGTGCTGCTTCCATCTGGATTCTGGAACTAAAGATATCCTGGCTTCAAGTCCAAGTTCATAAGGGAGACGTTCGGAAGAAATAATTACAGCAATATAGATGATTAACACTTGCATGATAATGTTAATCTCACATACCTCAGAGTCTCAGACCAAGCCACTTATATAGGGTTTTAGGAGGCAACTGCAAGATTAAACTCAGAACTTGTATGCTAATAAGACAATTTCACGGCTGATTCTGACACAACTATGATTTGCTTCATGTTTTCTTTTCTATATTAGAACTAAAAAAATAGTAGTGCAATACGAATCATTTATGTTATATATTTATTTTACCTCTTGCTCCTACTCCGACTCTTACTTCGGCTACGGCTGCGGCTGTTACTCCTGCCTCTCCGACCTGGACTGCAGCTTGAATCATAAACCTTCACCTACATCAGTAGTTATATGAGGATATTTACATATGACAAATGAAAGGTAAAAGTAAACTATACACTAATTATGGTCATCTAATATCTTACTCTTCACATCGCGGGAAAAGGCATTTTTGAACTCAGTCTCATCCAATTTCCTGTGATCTGAAATCATTGTATACTTTCAATTATATCAATCTAAATAAACACTTCCAAATAAAAAGATAAAGCTTGTCAATAAAAACAGTTGGAATACAAAGCAAACTGAAAACAACTTACAACATATTTCATATCATCATAGTTTGTATAATCCACAATACCAGTAATGCCTGTGAGAATCACAATACAGCCACAATGAGATATTCTTGAGACCAAATTGTCCTGAATTGCCAACATGTATATTCTTGAGAAGAAATTGTCCTGAATTTGCAACTTCATAAATAGATAAAATTGATTCTGTTTTTCAAATACATCAGAAACCACATAATAAGATCATCTGATTCACAACGAGAACATAGGTCGCATATAAATAAGAGGTCTTAAAGGTCTTATCACGTATGTAATCGCTGTTCTAGATTTTTACTATTAGTAGAAAGTAAATTATACAAGATGCTAGGACTTTTGACAAGAAGAGCTTCAAGCATATGACAAGAAACCGTTAACCGAAGTAAAGGGCTAAGCGCCACAACCTTGACAATACCCTGTTGCAGGATCAACCCACGCATAAACAGCAAGTATATCTGCCAATCTAGCCATATTTTTTGTGTCCTCGTAGAACTCCAGGTGACTATCTGTGCGTACCACATTAACCACTATACACACGCACCATTAGAAGAAAAACAAACACAAAATTAGACCAGAATATATAAAGATAGCTTTCATAGTCGAAAAAATTTAGCTATTAACACTAATCAGCTTCAAACTAATATTTAATTTACCAATTTGGTGCAGTGTCCATAGCCATTCCGATACTTTCTCTTCGTCAACAGCACCTCCCTGAGAAGTGGTTGCATATGTACCTGCTATTTCAGAGGCGCCTAAGACTCTTAGTCTGTTTACAATCTCCGCTCCAACACTCCAACACTCCAACAAACAAATAAGTCTAAAACTAGGGTCAAACATAGAATCATACCTAGAAGAGCAACGAACAGGACCCATATGGCGGCTTATAGGGGTTGCAGAACATATACATATATAGTGAGATCTAAATTGATAGGATTGAGAATTTACCATCTCGAAATTGGAGTGAGATAAAGAAATTGAATGTGTATGATTGAGAGAATATAAAACCCTAAGCGAGAGAGAGGGGGGGTTGAATTAGGGTTTTCAATTGGGAATGGTGAGAGGAATTGTATTTGAAGAACTAAAGTTTATGTTTTGATTTTAGAGGATTGAGTGAGGATCTGTGTTTTGTGTATGTTCGGACACCGAGAGCAAAGAGGGGGAAATAAAAATTTTGGGGAAGGGGGAAATGAAATATTGGATAAGCGGGAGAAGGGGGAAATTTTGTGAGGCTCAAAACAGGGGGCGGCGATTATGAATTAGATGAATGGGGAAGTGAAATTTGAGATTTTGGATCATGAAATTTTAAGAAATTTCAGAAATTTGATTCGAAATAAAAAAAATCAAATTTTCGGAATAACAATACTCATTCTAGTGTTGGAAAAAAATAATTAAAAAATAGAAAGGTTCGGCGGTGTCGCATCTTAACGTAAACATTGTAATAGTACAGATCCATTCTTTTTAATTTTATTGCCAAAATTTCAAAAAAAATAATAATAATACGGAGCTAATCCTCAATTTGTACACATCACTAAACTTAGTATATAACATCATCCGTACGGTTGGATTGTCCAAAAAAAAAAAATTAAAAATATTATCTAATATGGACTAAAAGTAAGCTCTAAATACACATTTAATGTGGCATTAATTAGACCAAGTATGGTCCAAACGTGGGGCCCACCAGATGGGTCCAAAACCCTATTTTTATATTAATTTCGTAATTAATATTAAGGGTAATAAACAGCTCAGCAAATAAGAGTCAAACAAGGATATAACTCTTGCCTGACTTAGCCTCCAAGATACATATTCCAACATGGAAACTGACTCCTACAAGGAAGGGGTCTAGAACCTTCCTCAAGGCGGTGACTTGCCTACCAAGTCACCTAACCCTACTACGATTCTAATGCTTCTCAGCCTATATAAAGGGTCTGACCCCTCATTCCTAGAACTACGTTTTTTGGCTTGATCTTTGATATACATCAAAGTACGTAGGCATCTTGTGAAGGTAGATTCAGCCACGAGCACGAGAGCAGCCATTAAAGCACGAAGCTCACGCACCCTAGCATTAATTACGCACAAACCCTAGCCGCAATTAAACCCTCGATTTTATTCCACAACATTTGGCACCGTCTGTGGGAAGACAACATCAACCATGGTTCAAACACGAAAAACAATACCAGTTGAAACTTAGGCCATGCCTCTCAGCTCTGCTCCACCCTTCACCGAACATGCTCCCTCAGCATCAAGGCCGATCACCCAACAGGCTCCCCCAAGCATCAGGGGCGATCATTCAACAGGCTCCCCCAGCATCAACTGTCATCGCCTAATCCAAAGTTTCTCAACAACCAGGGGCGAACCCTCATACTGAGAGTACGTTACCTCTGATCAATCAGGCAGGACAAGGAACCAACCCTCTCCAGATGGTGGTCTCCCCTCCCTTTGATCCGAACAATCCATCACCAGGGGTATAGATCCACACTACGGATCTCCCCTCGAATATTAACCCCAAGGACAAATCTCCAAAAATACTGAAACACATGTCAAGTGATCGCAGCCCATAGGGATGAATCCCCAAGGCCGGGAGATGAATCCCTTTCAATGGTTGTTTCCCTTCTGGGATACGACCTACCCCCATGAAGCACTGACCTTCACCACTGTGACTCTCGTAAGAAAGAATATAGCCTACGGGCTACCTATCTACCCCTCAAACGCAGGAGGCATTAGAGGAAGTGGTCATGCATATCGAGGGCACAAGCCATATAAACACCCATGCATCACAGGCTTAGGCCCTGTCTATGAAGGAGGGTACGAAGATTATTCTGAACTCTATACCGAGGATTCATCATCTAAGGATGATCGAGATCGAGCCCCGAGGAACAGGCGTGTAGACAAGGAACCCATTGTTGGGCGTATTCGAGAAACTTCGGGCATAGTGCCAAGAACTACTTAAGATAAGGTTAAGGCTCATAAAGCCGAGATCCAAAAGTTGAAACAAGACTTGGAGAAGGAACAACATAGGTACAATTGCCCTCCTACGTTAAGAATAGGAGAGATTCCCTTTGTCAATTTGGAGAGGCCTTCAAAGATGCATAGAAGGACTGGGGTCCAAGGACAGAGATCCTTATGGCTAAGTCCAATGATTTGATTCAACCATGAGGTCAGGAGGTTAATGCTAGCACCGTTGTGCCACCAACCACTGGACAAGGGTCGATACCCTAAGGAGAAGGTTCGCAAATCCCTGCTATTAATCCCCAAGAGACGAATCTTCAGGGGACATGAACTTAAACTCGAGGGTCACTGCCTTCAGTGGTGAACCCTGAGGAACAATGAGCGAACTCCCTTCATATGGTGATTGCCCCTCTAGGCGGTCGCCCGCTATCCCATGGAACCCAGATCTCAACCACTGCGTTCCCCCCCTTGAATACTAATCCTATGTTTGGACTACCTAACTACCCCCACTTCATGCTCACGAGCCATATGACCCCCCTTATGTGGGAAGCTCTCGGCACAACCAAATGTTTAGAGATTACTCCGGACCTTACTCTGATTCTTCCTCTGAAGAAAGAAATCGAGATGAAGCCGAGGAGGCGCCGAGCAAGCCGAGAACCCCATAGGCGTTCTCAAAGAATCCACGATGGACCCTCAACCACTGCCCTGGAAAGAATCCAAACCTTTGAGGCTGAGATTCAAAGGCTGAAAGAAGACATCGCAAGAGGGCAGCAAAGGCAAGGACGCCCACGGACAAGGGAGAGTATCCCTGTGGTGAATTTGGATGAAACCCCGAGAAGGGATAGGAGGACATAGGTCCCTCTAACTGAAGCACCAAGGATGGCAGCCTCTAGGCCAAGGGCTGCAAACTTGGTGTTGCTCGGAAAACCTAACAATCCTATACCCCCGTTTACTGAGGAGGTGATGAGAGCTCACATCTCTAGGAAGTTTAAGATGCCTACTATAAAGGCTTATGATGGAACGGGTGATCCTGCAAATCATGTTAGGACGTTCTCGAACGCACTGCTGCTGCTGCTGCAGCCTGCAAGTGATGCCCTGAAGTGTAGGGCGTTCCCTCAAACCCTATCGGGTATGGCTCAAAGGTGGTACAGCAGATTGCATGCGAACTCTATTGGCTCTTTTAAGGAGTTGAGTGCTGCTTTCGTCAGCCAATTCATTAGTGGGGGAATCCACGAGAAAAGCTCTACTTCTTTTATGAACGTAGAGCAAGGGAAGAGTGAGAACTTGAGGGATTACCTCAAGAGATTCGTCAAGGAGACATTGGGTATCTCTGATCTAAAGAACAAGATAGCCATGGTGGCCTTACAGCATAGAACGATCAACGTCTATTTTAAGATGTCATTAGCCAAGCATCCCCCAGAGGACATGACTGAGCTCCACCCGAGAGCAGGCAAGTATATTAAGGCTGAAGACATCATGAGGAAAGATACTTCTGTTACTAGCAGTTGGAACAACGACAACTCTAAGAAGAGAAGGCCGGAGCAAGAGTATGATGCTAGGGACAAGTATCCCCGAACTATCGAAGACTCTGACTCTCCCCCTATGAACAACCAAGGACCAAGGTTCACTGAGTATGCAAGGTTGAATACTCCTAGGAGTCGAATCTTGTTGGACATTGAGAAGGATAAGGATTTCCGATGGCCGAAGCCACTCAGGGGTGATCCCGTAAAGAGAAACCGGAATTAATATTGCAGATTCCACAGAGATGTGGGGCATGACACTGACGATTGGAAGCAACCCAAAGATGAGATCGAGTTTTTGATCCGTAGAGGGAAACTGAGCCACTTCACCAAGGGTGAAGAACGTGGTAGTCAGAGAAGAGACTATAACAGAAGGGATGAGGATCAAGACCACAACCCACAGCCCCGAGGGTCAGTAATCAACATGATCTCAGGAGGCCCGACTGCGGCCAGGACAACTAGGAACTCTCAAAAGGCTTATGCCCGAGAGGTGATGCACATCGTGGGAGAGGCCCCGAAGCCTGCAAAAACTGAGGTAGCGGTTAGTTTTGATGACTCAGACTTGGAAGGGGTGAAGTTCCCCCATGACGACCCGTTGGTCATAACTCCTGTAATTGGAAACTCAGAGGTGAAGCGAGTCTTGATAGACAATGAAGCTTCCGTTGACATTATGTTTCATGATGCGTTTGTGAAGATGGGATACACTGATTCTCAGTTGACCCCCAATAGCATGCCTATATATGGATTTAATGGAGTAGAATCCAAAGTTGAAGGGACTATTCAGTTGCCTGTAACTATTGGAAAGAAGCCCAAGGAGGCCACTCAGATGTTGAACTTCCGGGTAATCAAGGCGGTTTTAACGTACAATGCTATCCTGGGAAGGACTGGACTTCATGCATTTAAGGCTGTTGCCTCAAATTATCATATGAAGATCAAGTTCCCAACCAGGAATGGTGTAGGAGAACATAAAGATGATCAAAAGATGGCACGAATCTGTTATGCAACCTCGTTAAGGCCTGATGGAGTCGGGGGCAGGTCCTTCCGATTGAAGACATGGATGTCCACAGAGATGGAGAACCAGGAAAGGAGCTCGAAGGAGGGTCAGGGCCTTCTCAGGCCCGTGGATCTAAAGGATTGGCACCCAAGACTTCAGGAGGGAGGATACTCCCTCATGAAGCGCATATCCGAAATTGAAGAAAAACTTGAAGATACAATATGTTAGCCAACCCCTAAGGGTTAGAATCCCCTACTTTATTAACGCGAATGACACCTCTAGGAGGAGAAAGGTCGATTCACGAAGGGCTGAGCCCGATGACTCGATGCCTCTAGAAGATCGTGACGATCCAATCTTATCCTTCATTAAAGAGACAATGAATGCTCATATCTCAAGGAAATCACCCACTATCGAGGTATTTGATGGGGCAGGAGATCTCACTAATCATGTGAGAATATCCTCCAATGCACTACTACTTCTAACCCCTGATAGACGCAGTCAAATATAGGGCGTTCCCTCAAACCCTGGGGGGCATGACACAACGATGGTATATTCGGTTGCTCGCGAACTCAATCAGCTCCTTTAAAGAACTAAGGGCATTTACGCCCCGTTCATTGATGGAAAGTTCATGAGAAACATTTTACATCCCCATTGATGTGGAACAAGGAAAGAATGAATCCTTGAGGGATTACGTGAATCACCATGGAAGCCTTGAAGGACCCGAACCTAGATGATCCCGAGAAGAAAAGCAAGAACTAATGTTGTCAGTTTCATAAGGATTGATCCCAATGTTTTCACGATTGTAGATAGCTAAAACACAAGATCAAGTTTTTTATCTGAAGAACATTATAGGAGAAGCTCTATAACAAGCAAAAACCGAAATGGCATTTGCCTTTGATGATTTTGAAGGGGTCAAGTGCCTCCAAGATGACCCGTTGGTCTTAACACCTGTGATAGGCCACTCATAAGTGAAAGGATTCTCAATTGACCCCCTTCAACATGCCCATCTATGGGTCCAGTGGAGTTGAGTCGGGAGTTGCAGAAAACTATTCTGTTGTCCATGAAAATAGGGCGAGAGCCTAGGGAGGCCATTCAGATGTTGAACTCTTTTGATGGTTAAAGAAAATACCGCTTATAATGTTATCCTTAGGAGGACATGCTTGAATACCTTTAAGGTTGTTGCCTCAAGCCACTTAGAGACCTGATGGAGTCAGGGGGCAGGTCCTCCCGATTGAAGACATGAACGTCCAAGAAGATGATCAGAAAGAAAGAGGAAAGCTCACCGAGGACTTAGTCTCCATTCCCATAGTTCATGAAGGACCCGAAACGTTACCTACATAAGGCATGGCCGAGTGAACCCTTGAAGGGAAAATTGGATACATTCCTGCAAGAGAACAACATTGCGTTTGCTGGGACAGAGTAACCACAATAAAATCCCAAGCACTCGCTGACTTCGCGGTTGAATACACCATTAACAACCAGGAAGTCGGGGGGCAGGAGATAGTACCTCGAGAAGGAAGTAAGTTTCAGAACAAGAATGACGAGCGTATATCTGACCAGAGCTCTATTTTGATGGAGCATCAAAAACAATATTAAGAGGTGCAGGCCTAGTCTTGCAAAGCCCCGAAGGGTCAAGAGTTAGGTTACAGCACAACCAAATAAGTGTTCAAAGTCCATAAAGGACCTTGGATATAAGATAAGATGAACAATTAAGCCACATATGGCCACTTAAGCCATGAAAGGCTAACAATAAATTTGAATCTCAACCAAGGATCGGGGAATCCAAGGGCATCCTTGATCAAGGTAAAGGAGTCCAAGAAAACCAAGAAGGTCTGATAACTAACTTTGGAACCTTGTATTTATCTTTGGTGATCTCTGAGCAAGCATTGAGTGTCATCCTCATAAAGGAAGGGAGCAAGGTTCAGAAACCTATCTACTATGTAAGCAAGGTGTTGCATGGAGCTGAGTCGAATTACTCAGCTAACGAAAAATTTGTTTTGGCATTAGAAACAGCATCGAGGAAGCTACGACCATACTTCCAAGCACAAAAAATTGTAGTCCTGATGGACCAACCATTAAGGAACATAATCCACTACCCGAAAACCAGTGGTATACACATCAAATGGGCAATCGAACTAGGAGAATTCGATGTAAAGTACAAGCCTAGGACGGCCATCAAAGCCCAGACTCTAGCTGACCTCGTGGTTGAATATAACATTGACAACCAAGAAGTCGGGGGGCAGGAGGTAATAGACTAGGAAGGTCAGCAAGGTGAGAAGCCCCTAGAAGAGAAGAAGGAGTATTGGGTGCTCTATTTTGATGGAGCATCAAAAACAAAAACCGGGAGGTAATAGACTAGGAAGGTCAGCAAGGTGAGAAGCCCCTAGAAGAGAAGAAGGAGTATTGGGTGCTCTATTTTGATGGAGCATCAAAAACAAAAACCGGTGGTGCAAGTTTAGTTCTGCAAAGCCCCGGTGGGTTCGCACTTGAGTATGCCTTGAAGTTGGACTTCCAAACAACCTACAGTGAGGCAGAGTATGAAGTTCTGATAGCCGGTCTTGGATTGACAAGAGCCCTGATGGTGAAGAACCTGAAAGTCTGTGGAGACTCAAAGATGGTAGTCTCACAAGTCAATGGAGAATTTGAGACTATAGAAAAGAATATGGCCAAAATACTTGAGGATTGTGAAAGCTGCGATAGCCCAGTTAAATGAGTACCAGGTATATCTCAAGGGAGTAGAATACAGAGGTCGATGCCTTATCTCAGTTCAAGGGTCGAGACCCATTCTGGGAACGTCTACTTCCTAGTTCCGAGAACTCTTACAGCTGATTCAAAGCTTATTGCTCCTACCAGAATAGGAGGGTACTAGTTAGATCCTATCAAAGCACACCTTGATAATGGCTGGTTGCCAAACGATGCCATGAAGGCACGTAAGCTAGCTGAAAGGAGCTAAAGGCTCAGAGAGGCCACACGTCATCCAAATCAATTCGATCAGAATTCTGGTCGAAGGGATCAAGATTCCTGATCGAAAATCCCTTCGACCAAGAAGCCGGGAAGGCCTTTATTTCGATCAGAATTCTGGTCGAAGGGATCAAGATTCCTGATCGAAAATCCCTTCGACCAAGAAGCCGGGAAGGCCTTTATTTCGATCAGAATCCTGATCTAAGGGTCAGCCTTCCTGATCATCGAGAATCCTGATCTAAGGGTCAGCCTTCCTGATCCAAAATCCTCATCTAAGGGTTAGCACCCCAGATCGAGAATCCTCATCTAAGGGTCAACATTCCTGATCAAGAATTCTGTCCTAAGGGTCAGGATTCCTGATCGAAAATTCATTCGACCAAGCCATTAGGAAGCCCCTTATTTCGACCAAGACCCTGGTCGAAAAGACCAGGAATCCTAGTCGAAAAATCATTCGACCAAGCGAAAAATTGGTCCTTATTTCGACCAAGACCTGATCGAAAATCCTTTCGACCAAGAAGCTTTGAAGGCCCTTATTTCGATCAGAATCCTGACCTAAGGGTCAGCATTCCTGGTCGAAAATCCTGACCTAAGGGTCGGCATCCTGATCCAAAACCCTGATCAAAGGGTCAGCATTCCTGATCGAAAATCCTGACCTAAGGGTCAGCATCCTGATCGAAAATCCTGACCTAAGGGCCAGCATTCTTGATCGAAAATCCGTTCGACCAAGCCAAAAGTTGGCCATTATTTCGACCAAGATCCTGGTCGAAACGACCAGGAATCCTGATCGAAAATCCTTTCGACCAAGAAGCTAGGAAGCCCCTTATTTCGATCAGAATCCTGATCGAAAATCCTGACCTAAGGGTCAGCATTCCTGATCCAAAATCCTGACCCAAGGGTCAGCATCCTGATCCAAAATCCTGACCCAAGGGTCAGCATCCTGGTCGAAAATCCTGACCCAAGGGTCGGCATCCTGATCCAAAATCCTGACCCAAGGGTCAGCATCCTGATCCAAAATCCTGACCTAAGGGTCAGCATCCTGATCGAAAATCCTGACCTAAGGGTCAGCATCCTGATCGAAAATCCTGGTACAAAAAAAAAAGAAGGTATATAATGAAAATTTTTATGTGCCTAGAGTCATGAATGACCTCAATTTTGGACGAATTTCAAAGATTTGGGAGCCAATGAGGTCAAAAATATGATCTTAAACTACGAAAATATTAGGGCTGAGGACCCCTCTAATTACAAAAATTATTATTATTATTATTAAAAATAATAATAATAAAATCCGGGTCGAATTTTATTCGAGTGAAATTTTATCCGAGAAGGATACCTCCGATTTGGGGATCGAAATTATCCAAGATTTGGACAAAAGAAATATTATTTTTGAATAACAATATTCAAAAAAAAAAGGAAAAAAAAAAAAAAAAAAAGGGGTTCGACCAAGAACCTGGTCGAAAATGACCAGGATTCTGCTCGAAAAACACTTCGACCAGCAATTATTTTGAAGCTTATTTCGACGAGAAACCTGGTCGAATGACCAGGTTAATATTTTTTTGGCAAAGTGCTGTTTAGTACCTGAAGTTGTGCTGAGTTGACAAGTTGATCCTCTAGTTTATATATCTATAATTCAGCCCCTGAACTTTGTAAGTTAACACAAAAATTCTTAAATTATTGGGAATAATTAAGGAAAATACCTGTTGGTACATAAAAATTCCTAAATTATTGGGAATAATTAAGGAAAATACCTGTTGGTACACAAAAATTCCTAAATTATTAGGAATAATTGAGAAAAATACCTGTGGGTACATAAAAATTCCTAAATTATTGGGAATAATTAAGGAAAATACCTGTTGGTACATAAAAATTCCTAAATTATTAGGAAAAATTAAACGAAAATACCCATGGGTACGCAAAAAAATCCTAAATGTTTAGGAAAAGTACAGGAAAATACAAGAAAAATTATAGAAATATTTTCTTGACAAATTAATCAATTATTTATGCCAATAATGCATAAAAGCTCTATAAAAGTGCCGAAATTGCTATAAGCAAGCACAAGTTAAAGCCTCGAATAAGGCAAATCGTCGTAAACGTGTAGGTCGCTCCACACTTTACAATCAAGACGATACTCGTGAAACACTAGTGTATTGAATCCCTGGTAAGGGAACGAAAATAAACCCCGAGTCTCGAAAAAGGCAAATTAAAACTTCTACAAAAACTTGAACGTTTTTCCAGAAGTTGGGGGGCAAATGATATGGACTAAAAGTAAGTTCTAAATACACATTTAATGTGGCATTAATTAGACCAAGTATGGTCCAAACGTGGGGCCCACCAGATGGGTCCAAAACCCTATTTTTATATTAATTTCGTAATTAATATTAAGGGTAATAAACAGCTCAGCAAATAAGAGTCAAACAAGGATATAACTCTTGCCTGACTTAGCCTCCAAGATACATATTCCAACATGGAAACTGACTCCTACAAGGAAGGGGTCTAGAACCTTCCTCAAGGCGGTGACTTGCCTACCAAGTCACCTAACCCTACTACGATTCTAATGCTTCTCAGCCTATATAAAGGGTCTGACCCCTCATTCCTAGAACTACGTTTTTTGGCTTGATCTTTGATATACATCAAAGTACGTAGGCATCTTGTGAAGGTAGATTCAGCCACGAGCACGAGAGCAGCCATTAAAGAACGAAGCTCACGCACCCTAGCATTAATTACGCACAAACCCTAGCCGCAATTAAACCCTCGATTTTATTCCACAACATTTGGCGCCGTCTGTGGGAAGACAACATCAACCATGGTTCAAACACGAAGAACAATACCAGTTGAAACTTAGGCCATGCCTCTCAGCTCTGCTCCACCCTTCACCGAACATGCTCCCTCAGCATCAAGGCCGATCACCCAACAGGCTCCCCCAAGCATCAGGGGCGATCATTCAACAGGCTCCCCCAGCATCAACTGTCATCGCCTAATCCAAAGTTTCTCAACAACCAGGGGCGAACCCTCATACTGAGAGTACGTTACCTCTGATCAATCAGGCAGGACAAGGAACCAACCCTCTCCAGATGGTGGTCTCCCCTCCCTTTGATCCGAACAATCCATCACCAGGGGTATAGATCCACACTACGGATCTCCCCTCGAATATTAACCCCAAGGACAACCGTACGAAAGTTAAAAAACGCTCATTCTAGTGTTGGGAAAAAATATTCAAAAAATAAAAAGGCCGGGTTGTACGAGATTTTAACAAAAACGTAGCAAAAGTGCTACTTCCTATAACGAGTCACGATCCAGATTCACTGAATAATTTTTTTGATTGATTTCTTCGATGATCCAACTGTACTAAAGTTAATAAACACTCATTCTAGTGTTGGGAAAAAATAATCAAAAAATAAAAAAGGTCGGGTTGTACGAGAGTTTAACAAAAACGTAGCAAAAGTGCTACTTCCAATAACGAGTCACGATCCAGATTCACTGAATAATTTTTTTGATAGATTTCTTCGGCGATCCAACCATACGAAAGTTAATAAACACTCATTCTAGTGTTGGGAAAAAATAATCAAAAAATAAAAAGGTCGGGTTGTAGGAGAGTTTAAAAAAAACGTAGCAAAAGTGCTACTTCCTATAACGAGGCACGATCCAGATTCACTGAATAATTTTTTTGATTGATTTCTTCGACGATCCAACTGTACGAAAGTTAATAAACATTCATTCTAGTGTTGGGAAAAAATATTCAAAAAATAAAAAGGCCGGGTTGTACGAGAGTTTAACAAAAACGTAGCAAAAGTGCTACTTCTTATAACGAGTCACGATCCAGATTCACTGAATAATTTTTTTGATAGATTTCTTTGATGATCCAACCGTACGAAAGTTAATAAACACTTATTCTAGTGTTGGGAAAAAATAATCAAAAAATAAAAAGGTCGGGTTGTACGAGAGTTTAACAAAAACGTAGCAAAAGTGCTACTTCCTATAACGAGGCACGATCCAGATTCACTGAATAATTTTTTTGATAGATTTCTTCGATGATCCAACCGTACGAAAGTTAATAAACACTCATTCTAGTGTTGGGAAAAAATAATCAAAAAATAAATAGGCCGGGTTGTACGAGAGTTTAACAAAAACGTAGCAAAAGTGCTACTTCCTATAACGAGGCACGATCCAGATTCACTGAATAATTTTTTTGATAGATTTCTTCGACGATCCAACCGTACGAAAGTTAAAAAACACTCATTCTAGTGTTGGGAAAAAATATTCAAAAAATAAAAAGGCCGGGTTGTACGAGAGTTTAACAAAAACGTAGCAAAAGTGCTACTTCTTATAACGAGTCACGATCCAGATTCACTGAATAATTTTTTTGATAGATTTCTTCGATGATCCAACCGTACGAAAGTTAATAAACACTTATTCTAGTGTTGGGAAAAAATAATCAAAAAATTAAAAGGTCGGGTTGTACGAGAGTTTAACAAAAACGTAGCAAAAGTGCTACTTCCTATAACGAGGCACGATCCAGATTCACTGAATAATTTTTTTGATAGATTTCTTCGATGATCCAACCGTACGAAAGTTAATAAACACTCATTCTAGTGTTGGGAAAAAATAAACAAAAAATAAATAGGCCGGGTTGTACGAGAGTTTAACAAAAACGTAGCAAAAGTGCTACTTCCTATAACGAGGCACGATCCAGATTCATTGAATAATTTTTTTGATAGATTTCTTCGACGATCCAACTGTACGAAAGTTAAAAAACACTCATTCTAGTGTTGGGAAAAAATATTCAAAAAATAAAAAGGCCGGGTTGTACGAGAGTTTAACAAAAACGTAGCAAAAGTGCTACTTCCTATAACGAGGCACGATCCAGATTCATTGAATAATTTTTTGATTGATTTCTTCGACGATCCAACCGTACGAAAGTTAATAAACACTCATTATAGTGTTGGGAAAAAATAATCAAAAAAAAAGGTCGGGTTGTACGAGATTTTAACAAAAACGTAGCAAAAGTGCTACTTCCTATAACGAGTCACGATCCAGATTCACTGAATAATTTTTTTGATTGATTTCTTCGACGATCCAACCGTACGAAAGTTAATAAACACTCATTCTAGTGTTGGGAAAAAATAATCAAAAAATAAAAAGGTCGGGTTGTACGACAGTTTAACAAAAACGTAGCAAAAGTGCTACTTCCTATAACGAGTCACGATCCAGATTCACTGAATAATTTTTTTGATAGATTTCTTCGACGATCCAACCATACGAAAGTTAAAAAACACTCATTCTAGTGTTGGGAAAAAATATTCAAAAAATAAAAAGGCCGGGTTGTACGAGAGTTTAACAAAAACGTAGCAAAAGTGCTACTTCCTATAACGAGGCACGATCCAGATTCATTGAATAATTTTTTGATTGATTTCTTCGACGATCCAACCGTACGAAAGTTAATAAACACTCATTATAGTGTTGGGAAAAAATAATCAAAAAATAAAAAGGTCGGGTTGTACGAGATTTTAACAAAAACGTAGCAAAAGTGCTACTTCCTATAACGAGTCACGATCCAGATTCACTGAATAATTTTTTTGATTGATTTCTTCGACGATCCAACCGTACCAAAATTAATAAACACTCATTCTAGTGTTGGGAAAAAATAATAAAAAAATTAAAAGGTCGGGTTGTACGAGAGTTTAACAAAAACGTAGCAAAAGTGCTACTTCCTATAACGAGTCACGATCCAGATTCACTGAATAATTTTTTTGATAGATTTCTTCGACGATCCAACCGTACGAAAGTTAATAAACACTCATTCTCGTTGTTAGGAATAATTCATAAGTTGTGATGTTAAGAATAGAATTTACACATTATACTTCTTGTAATCCTGATCTTATAAAGGATTTAGCACTGTATATAGGATTTATGTGTAAGACAGTTATCTATATATTTTAGTCAGGAATGAACAGTGTATCGGAGACTACATGTCAGGAACAAAGGACAAATCCTGATGATGGTCTAATACTGATGGTTGATCAGATACTGATGCAGTGTACAGATCCTGATATCAGTTTTGTTACTGATGATGTCATTATGGATGCTACAGAAACTGACAAGTGCTATAAAACAGGATCGTTGTTTGAAGAACAAGCAAGAAGATATTATGAAGGAAAGAGTTTTCTATTGATGGAAACTATCGACTAGAAGGCAGAACATTGTCATGTATAGATTATATCTTTCTGTTATTAGTTGATAGGTAGCATTATAAATACTTTCTCAATATCATTGTAAAGAGCGACGAAGTTGTGAGTTCGTGTGCGTAGCTCTGTATAAGGTTTGTATTCGAGAGTTCGAAACAAACAGAGAGAGATTTGTATTGTCGGCAGCTGCTAAAGGTATTGTACACCTTTTGTAGAGTTTGTATTTGATCTTATTAATACAAACAGAGTTTGATTCATTCGTTTATTCTTGTTCATATAATCAAGCAAAAATCAGACACGATTATATAACTTGTATTCAACCCCCCCTTCTACAAGTTATTCGAGTTAACAATTGGTATCAGAGCAGGTTGATTTCGAATAATCATAAAGATCTGCAATCATGTCTGGTTACAAGGATGGGAATACTAAAATTCCTATGCTCAAGAGAAACGAATATACTCTATGGGAAGTAAAGATGTTGCATCATCTGGAAGCAACAGATCCTGATTATCTTGACAGAACTAGAGATGGACCTTTTGTTCCAACAAAGGTCGTTGGACAAGCAACTGTTGATGGTGTGGTTGTTCCAGAACATACAGCAGAGAAGCCAAAATCTAAATGGTCAGATAAGGACAAGGAGAATGTTCTTAAAGATGCTAAAGTGAGAAACATATTATTCAACAGTCTTGATTCTGTTCTCACTAACTATGTTCTCTCTTGTAAAACTGCTAAGGATATATGGGACAATCTTAAGGTTCACTGTGAAGGAACTAAGCCTGTCAGGAAGAATATGAGGACATTACTTATACAACAGTATGAGTACTTTGAATCCAAGTCTGGTGAGTCACTTACTGATACCTTTGATAGGTTTACAAAACTCATCAATGAGATGGCCATGCATGGTAAATATTATGACTTGGAGGATATGAATACAAAGTTCATGAAAGCTTTGCCTGATTTCTACAATGAGAAGATATCTGCGATTGAGGAAGCTAATGATCTGGATGAAATTTCATTAGAGGCAGTATATGGAAAATTGAGAGCTTATGAACTCGACAAGCAGCAGAAGAAGAGCAGGAGTGAAGGAAAGATGAAGACTATTGCACTTACTGCTCAATCTGAAGTTAAGAAGCTTCCTGAAGAACAGCATGAAGAGATTGCTATAAAGAATTCAAGGAAGAAGAAAAGCAAAGAAAGTTCTGAGTCAGAGACTACTGATATGGACTCTGACAACAATGATTCTGAATCTGAGATGCAGGAACTCTTTGCTATGTTTGCTAAAGCTTTCAAGAAAGGAAGATTCAACAGGAGAAGATTTAGCAAAGGACCTTTTCAAAAGAAGGAGGAGAAGAAGAGTGACAAAAGCAAAAGTACAATTGTCAAGCTTGATAAGGCCAAGATCAAGTGCTTTAACTGCAGCGAGCTTGGACACTTTGCTAGTGAGTGTAAGAAGCCTAGGAATTAAGGAAAGGGTAATGCATTTATGGTCACACAGAAGGATTGGGCTGATTCCAGTGACTCTGAAGATGAATTGGATTATGACAACATTGCATTGATGGCCAATAGTTCAGACAAACCTGGATCTCCAAAGAAAACTTCTCCATCCTCTGTTAAGGTATCACTTCACTCTCTTGATTCATTTGATAGCTTAAATTCTGATGAAATTAGATCTATCCATGCTGAGTTTAAGAATCTTATGACTAATTATAGAATTCTTACTTGTGAAAGAGATGAACTTAAGGTTAAGAATGATAAATTAGTTGATAGAAATAATTTTCTTGAATCTGAATTAATTCAAATGGAAGAATACAAGTTAAGTTCTGATAAAGCTAAGCATGATTATAGTGTTATTCTTGAGGCTTATGACTATGTCAGAAAAGAACTAGAAGAAGAGAGAGATGTGATTAAGACCATTAACAATTCCAGTAAGAAGACTATAGAAATCTTTGAAAGTGGAATTTGTGGTAAGGTTAATGGTTTAGGTTTTGATAAGGCTAGACAAGAAGAAAAAGTAGCTATTGTCAATGATGATAGTAAGGTAGAAGCTAACATATCTAAATCTGAAGGTAAGAAAATTGTTTCTGAACCTAATCATGTTAAATTTGTTGATTCAAAAGGTACCCCTGTTGTACACAAAAGGATTAACAATAGTAATTCAGATGAGAAAGTGTTAGAGAAATCTAAGAATGTAAACATAGGATTTCTGTCTAAGTCTCAGTTGAAACGGAGATTAGATGGTCTTTCAGAGTCTAGCAAGATCAAAAGAAATAGGAATGGAAAAGAAGGTATTAACAAAGAGAATAATTACAAGAATGTACCTGATGCACCTAGGAAAAAATGCTATAAGTGTGGAAATCATAATCATTTGGCCCTAGACTGCAATCAAAAACCTTCTTGGAAAACTGAGTCAAGATTCCCCAAGACTCAGAAAATTCAATACCAACCACAAAAAGCTTGTTATCATTGTGGTAGTTTACTTCATTCCATTTATATGCGTAGAGAATATCATGAACTGTATTATGACTATTATTCTTTGAAATCTGAAACTCCTAGTCACAAACAGTTTGTGAAATCAGAGTCTAAAGTTGACTCTGCAACAGGTAAAATAACAGTAAAATCTTCAAAGCCTGTTGTCTCTAAATCTAGTAAGAAAGGATCCAATCAAAGTTGGGTCCTAAAAAATTCTAACTAGTTACTTTTTGTTTGCAGGGCACAGGAAAGAAGCATTCAATTATCTTGGACAGTGGATGCTCTGGACACATGATTGGAAAGAAGTCCCTGCTTACAAAGTTTGAGAGGAAAGCTGGCCCAGTAATATCTTTTGGAGATGGCAACAAAGGAGAAACTCTGGGATATGGCTCAATTGTTTTGGGGAATGTCATCATAGAAAATGTAGCACTGGTTGAAGGCTTGAAACATACTCTTTTAAGCATAAGTCAACTGGGTGATAAAGGTTACAAATCAATCTTTGACAGAGAAGGATGCAAAATCTTGAATATGCAGAATGGAGACATTGTTCTAACTGGTCAAAGACATGGTAAGATATATGAAGCCAGCTTAAGTGATACATCTAAAGGAATTGTTAGATGTCTCTACAGCAAAGCAACAAGTGATGAAAGATGGAATTGGCACAAGAAGCTCTCACATCTTAATTTCAAGAAGCTTAATCAACTTGTTAAGCACAATTTGGTGAGAGGCCTACCACAGGCAAATTTTGTGCAAGATGGACTTTGTGATGCATGTCAGCTTGGAAAGCAAAGAAGAACCACTTTCAAGAGCAAGACTGAAAATTCAATTACTGAACCATTTCACATGCTACATCTTGATTTGTTTGGTCCAGTAAACATTATGTCTATCAGCAAGAAAAGATATGCTCTAGTTATGGTGGATGATTTCACAAGGTTCACATGGGTGTTCTTTCTACACAAGAAGGATGAAGCTCCTCAGCAAATCATTGAACTTATCAAGAATATTCATAATAACTCTGAGTACAAAGTCAAGGTACTTAGAAGTGACAATGGTACAAAATTCAAGAATTCTACAATGGAGGGGTTTTGTGCAGACAATGGAATTACTCAACAGTTTTCTGCACCTGGTACACCTCAGCAGAATGGTGTAGTGGAAAGAAAGAACAGGACTCTCATAGAGGCAGCAAGAACCATGCTTGCAGATGCAAAACTTCCAACCTACTTTTGGGCAGAAGCTATTAACACTGCATGTTTCACTCAAAATTGTACCTTGGTAAATAGTCATGGAAAAACTCCCTATGAGATGATCAAAGGAAAGAAACCAAGTGTGAAATACTTTCACATCTTTGGATGCAAATGCTATGTCCTAAAAGTTCATCCAGAACATCTTGGAAAATTTGAAGCCAAATCGGATGAAGCAATTTTTCTAGGATATTCAGCATCTAAGGCCTTCAAAGTTTATAATCTCAGAACTCACATTGTTATGGAATCAATTCATGTTGCATTTGATGATAAGAAATTTTGAATTTTGCAAACTGATGAAAGCCATGACAAATTGGAATTTGAAAATCTGAAGAATTCTGAGATACTCTCAAGTGATGATGAAGGTTCTCCAGAAGGAATTTCTATTGCTTCTCAAAGGAATGCTACTGTTGAGGGGGAGCAAATAAATCAAAGAGAACACAGTGATCATCAGGAGCAGACTAGCCTTTCAGAGTCTATTCCATCAGGAATTGACGTTTCAGAGTCTACTCGATCAGGAACTGACCTTTCAGAGTCTACTGAGGAAAGATCAGTAACTAGCAGCAATATGGAATCTACTGATTCTATTGATCAAAGGAGAGTTTTTGAAGGTAGGGAGAATTCTTCTACAAGAGATACCACTTACATAGGGGGAGAGACTAGCAGAGTTAATCTACCACCTGTTAGAAAATGGACAAAGGATCATACTGAAGATTTGATAATTGGTGATCCAAATAGTGGTGTTCGAACTAGAAGATCAATTCAAAATGAATGCTTGTATAGTTGCTTTCTCTCAAAGAATGAACCTAAGAAGGTTGAAGAAGCCTTACAGGATCCTGATTGGGTAATTGCAATGCAGGAGGAGTTAAATGAGTTTGAGAGAAACAAAGTCTGGAAACTGGTACCAAGACCTAAAGATAGATCTATTGTTGGTGCAAAATGGGTTTTCAGAAACAAGCTAGATGAATCTGGTATGATTGTAAGAAAGAAAGCAAGACTGGTGGCCAAGGGTTATTCTCAGGAAGAAGGCATTGATTATGATGAGACCTTTGCACCTGTAGCAAGATTGGAAGCAATCAGAATGTTTCTTGCATTTGCAGCTCATTCAAAATTCAAAGTATACCAGATGGATGTAAAGAGTGCTTTTCTAAATGGCAAACTTGATGAGGAAGTGTATGTGGAACAGCCACCTAGATTTGTTGATCCAAAGTTTCCAAATCATGTCTACAAACTTGACAAGGCACTCTATGGACTAAAGCAGGCACCAAGAGCATGGTATGAGACTTTGTCTAAATTTCTTCTTGAAAATGGCTTCACAAGAGGTACAATTGACAAAACTCTATTCTTTAGAAAGATAAAAGGTGAATTGCTTTTAGTTCAAGTTTATGTTGATGATATTATTTTTGGTTCTGCTAATGAAAATTTGTGTGCTAATTTAGCAAGCTTATGCAGTCTAAGTATCAGATGAGCATGATGGGTGAATTAAATTATTTTTTAGGCTTGCAGGTCAAACAGACTGAGACTGGTATTTTCATTAATCAGTCAAAGTATATCAAAGATCTTTTAAGAAGGTTTGACTTTCAAGACTGTGCAGTTGCAAAAACACCCATGGCAACAGCCACTAAACTAGACTCTGATCCTAAAGGAAAGAGTGTGGATAATACTAGTTATAGAGGCATGATAGGCTCATTGTTATATCTAACTGCAAGTAGGCCAGATATAATGTTTTCTACCTGTTTATGTGCTAGATTCCAAAGTGATCCTAAGGAATCTCATTTAATTGCTGTGAAGAGAATTTTTAGATATCTCAAAGGAACTCCAAATCTTGGTTTGTGGTATCCAAGAGAATCTGATTTCTTTCTAATTGGCTATTCAGACTCTGATTATGCAGGGTGCAAGATAGACAGGAAAAGCACTACAGGTACATGTCAATTCTTGGGAAATAGATTGATTTCTTGGGCAAGCAAGAAGCAACAATCTGTTTCAACCTCAACTGCAGAAGCTGAGTACATAGCAGCAGGCAGTTGTTGTGCACAGCTCCTTTGGATAAGAAATCAGTTGATGGATTATGGTATGACACTTAGTAATATTCCTATGTTTTGTGATAATACTAGTGCTATTAAAATTGTAGAAAATCCAGTTCAACATTCAAGGACTAAGCACATTGATGTCAGGTATCATTTTATTAGAGAACATATTGAGAATGGTACCGTGGAACTTCATTTTGTTCCTACTGACAAACAGCTTGCAGATATTCTAACTAAACCACTTGATGAGACTACTTTCAGTAGACTAGTAAGTGAGTTAGGAATGTTAAATTTTTAGATCTTTAACATCTGCAAAAGCAGCAAGGTATGTTGTTCTTAGCTTATAGACTTGATATTCCTGTCAGGATCTATAATTGATTGTTAAATGCTTGAGCAATAACACTTTGCCTTGATAAATTTCAGTATGATATACTTGTTAATAATCATCAGGATTAGATTTATTATCAGGATGCTGACGTCATCAGTATTGTGTCAGTATCAGGATTATGAAAATTGTTTCAGATCCTGACGTTTACTTTGTGTAGTAATCTGATTCTGTGATGTGTTAAGTCTATGCCAGCAAGTTTTAATATTTGCATACTGATAATTTATACATCTTTCAATAATCAAAAGACAAGTAGATAACAAGAAATTGTATTTTCATTAATTGAAATCATTACATGGAAATGAAATACAACATCTTTTTGTCTAATTTCTACTAATAATTCTATACTTGTCTATTGATATGAACTCTGAGGTACAGGACAAGGAGCATCTCAAGAAATCCATCAGGGGATTAAACAGCCTTGTTTGCTCTTGGATTCCTTGTCTGGGCGACTTGAATGAGAGCAGCTAACTTAAATGAATAGCATCTCCATCAAGATCAACCTCAGACTCTCGGCCAAATTCTTCATCCTCAAGTTTTGAGGAGGTTAGGGGAAGATTGTATCCAACAGATGGATGTTCTAGGAGAAACCTCTGGATATTTTCAAAAACCAATCCATCCATGATTAGTTCGATGAGAAGAGTTGTCTGTTCAAAGAGATGATCAAGAACAGGATGTTCATCGATCGAGAAAAATCTGAAAAATGGGTTTGAATGGAATTTTGGTTTGAGAAGCATTGTTGAGAAGAAAAGAAATTGAAAGGTTTATGGAGAATGGCATAAGGCGTCTGTTTCTTTTAAAGAAAGACATGAGAAGCTGAGCAGTCACTTGGAAGTTTTAATGAAGTCAAATGCTAATTATTGCATGTGACTATATTTCTTGTTTTCAAGAAATATTGAAAATATCTAACCAATTGATTTTTGTTCAGATTAATTGTTTATTTCTTTTTCAGATAAAAGGAAAAAGCCACGTGGAAACTCCATATTAAGTCTCTGATGATATTGATCAGGATTTCATGTGTGACCATCAGGATTTGAGAATTATTATCACATTGTGTTTTGTGATTATTTTTATGAGAGGTCAACAGGAAAAGGAAGCTGATCAGTATTGATTATTTATACCCTGATTTATTTCATGAAAATCAATTTTGGATTTTATTTTCCAAAAATCGTGGGTAACAGCATTTTTCAGGGACTGACACCTGTCAATCTACGTGTCAACGTGGGATAGTGGTCTGAAAGATTTGTGAAATATATTTGTTTTGAAACTCTAATCGTGTAATTGCTTTCTCTAATTTTACATTCTCTAAAGTAAAAATCACTCTTGAGTTTTCAAAATCACTAATCCATTTCAAGAATTTTTCAAGTTCTTTTCAGATCAAAAATGGCAGCTCAGAGAAGATTACCTAAATCAGTAGCCTTCAAGTTTGGTGACTTTGATTTTATGACAAACAATCATGTAGCAGCTATCACCAACAAGGAAGGAGTGTCATCTGATTTTCATTCAATCATGGACTTTCTGGCGTATGGACCATTAAGTTATGCATTGACAGCATCTCCACAAATTAATCAAGTAGCTGTTTCACAAGCTTGGGAAAATGCTGAGGTAATTGATTCTACTCAGAGTCAATCATGTAAGATTGTTCTACATTTAGGACAAGATTCATTTGACATTACTGAATCTGTTGTTAATTCAGTACTTTGCTTACCTGTTACTGATAGTTATGCAAGTGAACCATCTGATGATAATATAAGAACTATGTTGTCTGAATTAGGTTATAGTGGACCTCTAGATAACATGAGCCAGTTGAATAGGTCTTTTCTTAGAAAGGAATGGTCTTTTTACTTTGATCAAATTGCTAAATGTTTTACTGGTAAATGTAGTTCTTTTCAGCAAATTACTTCTGTTACATCACATATTGCTTATAGTTTGCTTTATGACAGAGTAATTAACATTGGTCATATTATCTTAAGTCATATGAGTATTAAACTTGGGTTAAGAGATCAAAACAGGAAAATGGTTTATTATCATAGATTTATGCAAATGTTTGTTAACCATTTCATTCCTGATGTTGAAGCTAGATTTGGTAGGGAAGATTGTGTTTCTTCTTATGAACAGCAAAAGAGAATTTTCTCTGACATTACAAAGAAGGACAATGAAAATAATCTAGATGAAATACCTGCAATTCATTATCCACATCATTTTCAGGTAACTCTTAAAACTCATCTTCCTACTCTATACAATTCTTCTTTCTTTTGTGGTGAAATGGCTCAGGAATCTCAATTGGAGGAGAACCCACCTGTGTCTACCCAAGTAGCCCAAAACATCATAGTCTCTGAAACAATTCAAGAACCAAATTTTGATCCACAGCCTATTGTTTCAAAGAAACCAACCTCTGGTGTTTCTCAAAAGACATCAGTTGTAAGGAAGAAAAGATTTGTTGTGTCAAGTAGTAGTAGTAATTCTAGTGAAGATGATGATGATTTAACTCTTGCTGAGAGAGCAGAATTGAAGGCTGCAATTTAACTTTATTTGTTAGCACAAAGAGATGAAAAACCTAGTCACAGCCAGGCTGCAGTCTCTCAAAAGGCTGTAGTTCTTAAAAAGGGAAAACAGTTACTGGATACTGTCTCTCAAAAGACTGTGTCTATTGAACAGAGATCTCATCCCAAGATCACTTCTGTGTCTACACCTCTTGAGTCTTCTCAGGATAAATCTTTTGCTCACTATATCAGGAGAACAAGGAGAAAGATTCAATTGTCACCTACACACACAGAGTCTAGTCCAACTAATATCATGCAGGTTTCTACAAATCAAGCTACATCTATGTCAGTATTTGACAAGAGAGATCTGGATATTGATTCTTCATGGGAAACTACATTATCATACAGACTGGCTATGGGACTAATTTCTTTCAAAGTGAAGTTGTCAAGGCCTGTTCTAGATTTTCTGGTTGAAAGAGTACCAAAACTTTCATTTCCAGATGAATATGGACTTCTACATCAAAGACTTGACTTAATGAAGATGTATTTCTCTGTGTCTGTCAGAAGACAATTAGTCAAGAAATTTGGACTCTCAAAGCATGTTGCACTTCAATCACTTCATGCATATTTATTTGACAAGGATGTCATTATTGAAGATGTTTCAGCTCAAGGTGAACAACAGGAGGAAGTAGCTAGAGGAAAACAGTCAACAGAAGATACTATTGCACCAGTGGTGAATAGTAGGAAAGATCAGATCACAGTCACTGCAACACAAGAACCATCTAGTCAGAGGAAGGATGACTCAGGAGCTGTGATAGCTGATGTTGAAAGGACTTCTGTGATGACTGAGAATGCAAGTGAGATACCCTATGATATGGGAGGAATGGCTTTGGTTGATTTTTCTGAAGATCAAACAAATTTTGTTCAGTCAGAGTCTATCCACCTTGAGGGTGTGTCTCAGCAAACAACACTTAAAGACGGTGATATACTAACTATGGTGTCTAATGAAGTATTACTGAAGACATCAGAGTCTAGTAAAGAACCTGAAAGTGGTATACTGGAGCCTGTAGTTTCTGAAAAGAAAGAAGATGATTGTAAGGGTTCAGAGACTATAGCAGCTCACTCCTTGGAGAAAACCTCAAGCCACATGCCAAATGAGGAACACTCTCTCCATGTGAGTTCAGGTATAAAAACTCCTTCTAAACCCTATTTTTCTGTAGGTCATGAGAGCACTTATCTAAATTTGAGTGATACAGTTGAAAAGATGGACTTAGATCCACAATTTGAGCGGCTGGCTCCTGACCAGGCAAAAGGTGAGGTAGAAAGAGTGTTGACTTTAGTAAGTCAAAGTGAGAATGAGGGTATGGATGATCAACTCCATAGTAAGGGAGAGAAAATTAGGAAACCATCATTTGATTTCTGGGATCAGGTTTTTCCTGAATCTTGTTCTGAAAATTTAGGTATGGATGCTGGTACTTATTCATTCATCAAAATGTATCAGAAGAATGACCTAGCACATCACAATGCAAAGCCAGAAGCTAAAGCCCAGAAGCAAAAGGAGAGGCTTGCAGGAATCATTAACAGAAGAGGTACCAGGATAAAGCAATCTCTTGATACATATGTACCAAATGAAGATCCTAATGATCCTAGTGTTCCTTTGTATGTACTTCCAATATCAGCTAGAATTGAGACATCAGCAGTCTCTGATCACTCTAAGGAGGAGTCAGGATTTGAAGATGTTAGTACACAGAATACTGGTGAAGGAGATGATGATCATGTTTCAGTTCCAGATCAGAAAGATGAAGATGTTGATACTTCTAATCAGGTTCTATTACTTGAATATCATACAACTCAAGCAACTTCTTCTACAAGACTTGAAGATACAGTTCTTTCTGATTCTGATACTGAAGATACTAGAAGCACTTCCAACATTGAAGTTCATTCTGATGTTTTGAAAGATATTCAGAATTCTCAAATTACTATTCAAACAAGACTTCAATTACTTGAAGATAACCAAGTCACAATTATGGAAAATCAAGCAGTTCTTATGAATCTCATTTGTTCTGTTTCTGAATCTCTTGGAATTAATGTTGTTTATGTCAAAAAGGGGGAGATAAAGACAATTCAAAGACAACAACAACACCACCAGACTGGGGGAGATAAAACTGGGGGAGATAAAGAGCAGACAAAGGGAAGTAAAAAGAAGAACCAGGTGTGACAGTGGTGAATCTCAGCTAGGAAGTGGTAAAGGAAGAGCAGCATTAATAGTTAAAATTCTTTCTTCTAAGTACTAGATAAATGTCTACATCTGAGAAGGAGGTACTTAACTTCATAATTCTACATTCATAAATTCTATTCTGGTTGTATTGTTATATGTTTTGACATCCACAACTTGGATTTATGCTTCAGATTTTAAAGCATAAATAGGGGGAGATTGTTAGGAATAATTCATAAGTTGTGATGTTAAGAATAGAATTTACACATTATACTTCTTGTAATCCTGATCTTATAAAGGATTTAGCACTGTATATTGGATTTATGTGTAAGACAGTTGTAACACCCCCAAATCCGGGGTCAGGGATTTGGTCGTCACGCGGAAATTCTCATTAACAATTCACCTGTTTAACAACATTAATCCATCTGTAATCATTTGATAACTGAAATACAATCATTGAGACCCCAACTACCAAGCATCTTATAGGTTATAGGGATAGAAACAAGAACTAAAGTCTTTACATTACTCACTTCATTACATCCATTGAATCAAATTACACCGTGTCTTACAAATCTTGTTCCGCTAGTATAGCTTCGTTGAGAAGTATACCAGCAACTAGTTCTACTCTATACAATGTGATATATATATTACACATTAATAAAACCATATGTAACTTACTCCAGCTATAGATGTTCTGGATCACGTCATCTTCATAAGGGTACCTTGTCTGCCTGCTTCTTCCGAGCTATGCAGATAATTCTCATCCGTTTACCTCTTTTTGAAAGGCTAATATATAAAACAACAAACAAGTATGAGCGAAAGAATTGCTCAGCAAGTGGTTACTAGTGTTCACAAAAATCTCCCATCATATACATGGGGTTTTCATAATACCACGGATACTTAATATCATTAATAAAATATATGTATCCAAGAAACCTCAATAGGGAAAGTATAATGATTAAAATAATCATTAAATGAACATGATAAGTTCATAATCACAATAATGACCTTTCCGTCAAAATATCTGCTATGAAAAGAAGATAAGCAAAAAATCAATATATAAATATCATCTTTCATGATATATCTGTAATCTTTATTCCAATATGAATAGTTCTGGCATTTTATAAAAGGATGAGGTTTCAAAACACACCAATAACCTTTTTGTAAAATCATGTATGCTATATCAACCATAAGCAGAACATCAGCATATAACTTAAAAGATGAAGTTATAAGGAAGGTTATTGTAACATCAGTTTCACACTTTTTAAAACCCTGCCAACATGACCGGCAAACCTTTCAGTACATGTTGCAGAAATATCCACAATTGGATGATGAACTAATACGGGAGTATCTCGCGCCAGATGTCACAACCTTACGATGATCAGTCATAAGTTGTGCATCTCCAAATTTTGTTTCTCTACATGTAGATGGAAGAACTGACGGATTTACTTGTCTACCGCCCTCTTGATCTCCCGCCAACGGTTGGGCATAGTCGGGACCGGCGCAACTCGGACCCCTTTTAATAATGATGGACCGTCCCACGGCCTCTTACACGATTATCAGTGATGGACTGATTCACAGCCTCATACACACATACTCCTAGTTCGAGTAAAATCCATGACTCTGAAACGTAAAGTTCGTCCTCCTTTTCCCCGAGTAATAACTCGTTGATACAACTCCACAAAGTAGTTGTATCTAATTGGAAAGGAAAATTTACCAATATTTCCCGAGCAGTAGCTCGTTAATGGATTAACACTTGTTACAGCAATCCTACTCCTCGAGTGTTGAGGAAGTAGCCAGAGTCCCCTGACTCATAATAACTGGGCTCAAAATAAGTTCTCGACATTTTTCGTGACTCAGAAGTCAGATAAAATAGAATTTCTCAAATAGAGTTTCCCAGTTTTGAAGGAAAACGACGCCATTGCAGGCTAGGAGTTGATTTAAGATCATCAGGGAAACCTTATAATACTTTTGGAAAATCATTGTTAAGCAACATAGATTAGGTGCTCAACGTTATTTAGGGAAAACCCAGAAGATCGAAAGTATTCGAGATACTTTTAATAAAACTCAGAAATCAACTCTATAATTATTGAAGTCAAATATTCTTTTAAATACATAAACTATTCCATCTATATTAAAAGTATTTAATAAATATTCAGATAATATTTATTAAATCAAGAATGTTTAAAGAATATATTTAAATAAAATAATTACGCTTAAACCCAGAAGTGAATATTCAAAATAATATTCATTAAATAAATAATCATTAAATGATTATTCAAAAAGCCTTTAAATGAATATTCAAAATAATATTCATTTAATAAATAAATAATGAAATAATCTATAATTAACAACCTTTAAATGAATATTCGAAATAATATTCATCAATTAAATAGCCCTTAATAATAATGATAAAGTATTTAAATGAATATCCAAAATAATATTCATTAACTTTAAATGAATATTCGAAATAATGTTCGTCAAATAAACAACCCTTATTAATAATAAGGAAAACTTTAAATGAATATTTAGAATAATATTCATAAAATAAATAATCATCTAAAGATAACTAGAAACCTTTAAATGAAAATCCGAATTAAGATTCATGTAAATAAATAACTCACGTATGATTATGAAATCATACTTTAAATAAATATTTGAAACGATATTTTTCATGTAATTATAATCCTCGAATATTATTTACTAAATAAATAATACTCAAAAAGTAATTGTAATACGTATACGATATACCGCCTCGCGGTTCGTAACAAATTAGTCGAAACATATGCCCCATACTAAGGGCTATCACAAACCCGGCTTATAGCTACTAGATCACCTCTAGTCTATAAGTCGTCTAATTTAAAAATCACACTTCAAGTATGACAATATATTAAGTCAAAACAACTATGCATATACCTTGCATCGTATATCGTGAAATATTCAATAATACTCTTAATGAAATAATATTTGATTAATATTGCTCAAGTGAGATAATACTCAAATAAAAATCCTCGAGTCTTTACCAAATAATAAATACTTTTTGAAATTTTAATAATGATACTAAATAACATTCCTCGGAGTCCATAGCACTTTGCCGCTGGAATCCGTCCGGGTTTCCATGACTATTTATATATATCAAAATACCGACTCCCGGTCTAGAGTCGAACACAATAATTATGCTCTTATACTTAGAGCTACAAGATCCACCGGTTCACAACTATTCATCTCAAATCTTATAAGTGAATCAGAAGGCCAACTATATATACATGGGAATATAAGCAATAATTGCAAAACTGTGTAACTCTATACATGGCAAAACAGGAACATAGAGCCAATACTACAAAGTATGGTTTAGAACACTTGCCTGGTATTCGAGAAGTAGTAGGGCACGTGACAATGTCGAACAATCTAGACAAAGTCAAAGAAAACATTCGGTTAATCCCTTGGATACTCTATTTATACATCAACGCTTAAACACATAAGCGAGACACAACTATGGTACTACTAGCTTGCTTTAGGCTCGTACTAGGTCCATGTTAATCAACAAATACTTAGTTCGAAGATTCGTTTTAGCAATTGGATCTCGTTCGCTCGTTTTACTAAGTGGTTCTCAAAGTTATAGCCAAGTGCTCTAAGGGGTTCCTTTCGCACTTAACCTTGATTCGAACATTTTTATAAAATCGGAAAACGATCCATTTGACATGTGGTTTTCTCTCATACCTTCCATATGATCTCTAGTATTTATTTACCAAGATTCGCCACTGATTATCATGCTTTACGAGGGTTCAATTCAAGTTACTAACTTTTACTTACGGTTTCGAACCAATTTTAGTAATTTGAACATAACTCCTAAACCGTAAGTCGGAATGTTTCAATTCTCACGCCAAAACGATCTATAGCTCGAGATATACAAGGACAAGTCATAACATTACCAAGGTCAGGAATTTATATTAACTGCCATGCTCGGTTTCTAAGTGTTAAAAAAAATTCGGCATTACGACGGCTATAATTCGGACGTTCCAAAAATCATAATCATCCCACCAAGCCACACCGGGCATCAATACAATTTATAAACATGATTCTCATCTCAACAAACCCTAGAACCACTGATCTTAACCTCAAAATCATCATGCTTCTTAAATCACATAACTAACTACATAATCATGCTTATAATCACCACTATAATCATACAAGGCTAAAACCATCAAAAACATATATAAATCTCAAATCAAATGCTAGGGTTTCAAGAGGTCTACCTTCCTTGGAGTATTTTCTAGCCTCACTAAGCTTTGTATGATCCTTGAGTGGTATTAAGCTTGCTAAATCAACCATAAGAATCAAAGAAAACCAGATTAGTTCTTGAAGAACACTATTCATCACTCAACTTGTAAAAATCATAAAAAATCGAAAAACAAGAGTTTAGCTCTCAAACCTTTACCACATCTTGGGTTCTTCATAAGCTTTGTTTTGAGCTATAGATCATGAAATTTTAAGCTTGGAAGCTATGGTTTTGAACCCGTTTTTCCTACTGGATAGAAACTGGTCAGATTGGGTTTCCCAACTTTGAACATGGATTTGACTAGGTTATACTACTTGGATTGCAATGAAATTTTGAACGAACCTTGCCCATGGAGTGGAGAAGCTATGGTTAAAATATGGTGATTTTAGACTCTCTAGATTGGGAGATATGAATTTTTATTTCATAGTGCTTCTTGCTGGGCAGGTTTAAGAAAATGGAGAGAGATTGTGTTTTCTTGATTTGTTTTGTGGTAATAATGCATAAAGTGATCCTTTGATAGATAATATCTCATCTTGGTTGTGTTAGTGGAGTGTGATGCACTAGATGATGCAATTGGGCAAGACATGTGTTGTGTTTTAAATGGTTGCTAGCTAACTTGGAGTTGGATTTAGCTAAATACTTGTTCATTCCATAACCAAGCTAGTTACTTGAGCCCACTTGGTTTCTAGATATTTTCTAGTGGCTTATGCATGACTCTTGCTTCCACTGGTTGTTTCTTTTTTCCGGTTATTGCTCAATTTCGCTAATCGTTCGAAAGAATATCTCAAGGATTTCTACTTTGGGTTTTACCGGAAACCTTCTTAATAATAACACTAATATATTTAATCCTCCTTTATAATTCTTGGATTTAAATCCCTTAAATCTTTTTAATAAATCCTTCCTTTGACTCTTGATATACCATATCCTTAATCCATGATTCGTTCGCTCAATCGCTTAATCTCGTTTTAATAACTCAGCGGTTTCTAGAACGTGCATTTCACTGTCTCAGAGGTTTTCGTTCTAAATCCTCAAATCAAATATAATAAAATCCTAACATATTAAATCCTTAATTCCTCAAAATTAATATCTCATTTCTTGAATATAATAATATATAATTCACCGTCTGGTCAAATATTACACCAAAATACAAATTGGAATTTCTGAATTCCAATCGTCTTTGCATACACTTATTTGCTCTGTAGATCACTAATATGACTTCAGAATATCCATCCTATGTCTCGTACATAGATGACATGAAAAATTTTCTTAATCCTCAAAATCACTATTCATCCACCAAAATCACTATTCACGCATGATAAACAATATTCACGTATATACTTATTCTTAATAAGAAAAGTTTTAATTCTACCGAAAAATCTGGGTTCTTACAGTCTCCCCTCCTTAAAAGGATTCTGTCCCGGAATCAGTTTAGGAATCACTGGGGTTACTCCTCCTTTATTTCACTCTTTCACTTCCAGGTGGATTCTTCCACATCTTGATTTTCTCACGATTTCTTATTAGTTTGAAAACCTTGTTCCTTACACTTGCTCATTTTTATTCATGATTTCCACAGGAATAACTTTAGTATCATGCATCTTCAATCTCATATTCTCTATCTTGTTTGCGTAGAAATAACCAATATAAATTGGCTTGTCATTCTGCAACATGCCATTTAGCTTATCAATAGCGGTACTATCTCCATCTATCTTGGGCTTCTACTAGCCGTTTGCTGGTAAAACCTTTTGTCTCGTTGGCTTGTTGAATTAACTCGGTTTCCAATATCTTTACCTTGCCAGCCTCCTTCCAACACAAGGAAGAGCGACAACCCTTCTCATAACGGTCTCGTAAGGTGGTATCCCTATACTTTATGGTGCCGTTTAGGTGCATCTAATATCTTGGACTATGGGTCTTGTGTAAGATCTCATCCTTGGATTCCCGAATCTTTGAAATCCATCTCCTTCTCATTTTGACTAAGGTATCGACCACCACATTGGCCTTCCCTGGGTGATAGTGTATCTGATAGTCATACCTTGATCTCTATCATGACATAAAATCTTAATACTCCGACCTTTAAATTTATCTTCTCTGTAAAATTTTCCAAAAAAATAAGCTCTAATAATACTCCTTGAAACAATTGTAAGAAAATATTGGTTATAATATATATTTCCTGTTCGTACTTAAACGGGCACATACTTTACCCTCTTTCTTGAAAAAATTTCCTTGCTCTTTCCTTTGGCATAATATATACTTGAGGCTTTTATGGTCCATATAATGTTTCCAAATCTTTTGGAGCGAAAACCATCGCTGCTAATTCCAATTTATGGGTGGGTATCTAGTCTCTTACTCTTTTAACTGTCTGAATGCATACACACTTACTCTACGCTGCTGTATCAGCACACAATCTAAACCTTTATGAGGTGCATCATTATATATCACAAAGTCTTCCTTATCATCTGGTAGGGCCAACACTGGGCTGACACCAACCTCTTTTCAATTCTTGCAAACTCTCCTCACACTTAGGAGTCCATCCCAACTTCTCAGTCTTGCTCGTAAATCGTGTCAACGGTGCTGCTATCTTAGCAAGGTCCTGCACGAATTTCCTATAATAGCCTGTCAGGTCTATAAAACTTCTCACCTCTGTGGGTGTAGTTGGTCTCTCCCAATTGAAACAACTTCTATTTTAGCAGGATCCATTAATACTCCCTTGATAATACTCACCCATCTTAGAAATTGGCTTCATTAACCCAGAATTCACACTTTGAGAGTTTGGCATACCACTGCTCTTCTCATAATACCTTTAAAACAATTTTTAAATGTTCATCCTCTGGATATATCAAGACGTCATCAATAAATACAATAACGAGCTTATCTAAATATTTCTTGAACACTTGATTCACTAAATCCATAAAACTACAGGTGCCTTAATCACCCAAATGACATTGCTAAACTCTCGTAGAGTCTATACCTATCGCGAACGCAGTATTGGGTATATCCTCGGGTTCAATCTTTAACTGGTGGCATCCAGTTCTCAATTCACTCTCGGAAAATACATATCGTCTCTTAGCTGGTTTAGCAAATCGTTTCTAGTGGTCAGGACCTCAGACTCTGAATCTGGTAACCCGAGTTCAATTCTCTTTAGTCGATATACACTTTCATTATTCCATCATTCTATTTTCACAACCAACACCGAGGCTCCCCACGGTGATGCACTGGGTCTTATCATACTCTTGCCCATCATTTGTCACTGATTCGCTACTCTTTCCTTTCTACTAGGGTTAATCCATAACAGTTTCTATTTCCCGGTCCGATGGTAATCTAGGTAGATTCATTGGAATACGTTATCGAACTTGTCAATTGTCAGGGTTCTTTAACCCTTCACCTCAACACTTATTCTACAATTTCAGAACTAGCGTCTGTTCGTAAACAACTTTTCCATAATCCCAATCCAACTATGGTGCCTCTATCGGGCACCGCTGTCACTGAAGTTTCCCATTACTTCGTCATTCCTTTCAGATATAGTTTGACCCAATTTTTATTCGTATAATCTCCTTGAGGAGGAGTAAACCGATTCTATCAATATGTCGCTGGTATACTAATCGTTTTGGGACTCGCTCTTATCCTCGGCGATTCCATTGCGAATCTAATCTATATTAACGAATTTCGCTTGTCTGACCTGGTTGGCATCCCCTTGGAATTCATTAGAGATAACAAGAATCATGGAGCTATGAAAAAAATAGCTGCCATATCTAGACAAATGTCACACCATGGTGATCATAAGATTATGGATTTTAAAGCAAATCTTATTTGAGATAAGAGAATTTACCAAGTAGATCAATATGATCAAAAGAACTAACGTTGCGTGCCTCAGTTAAGACATTACTAAAGGTAATTAGCCTTCTTATATTTCACAACACACAAGTGATGGCGTCCCATCAGACTTCTATCACATAGACAGATAGTCCTTGTGGCCCCTATAAGAATAGGGTTATTCGTCTCGATGGAAGAAGAGAAATATGAAGTAATTCGAAATCAAGGTAATAAATTATCGTCTTTCGACAAATAATTCTCAGAGGGACACCTGGAAGAAATTTCCAAGGTGCGATTTCAAACGAAAGAATAACCAGAAGATACTGGTATCTATAACAAGCAAGTGGTGTTGTACCACCGTAAGACTATCCATTATTGAAGGAAAGTGGAAGTTTGAATAGCTTCATTTGACAGGGCTTCAGAAACCTGAAAGTAGGTATCATGACAGCCTCTGGCACTACTGAAACCCAGTACGGATGAACACAAGTACAACAATGTATCTTTAGAAGAAGCTTATCCCATATAAGGAAGCTCTCGCTTGGAGAGATGTCAAATAATTCATAGGTCGGGGAGGTAATCAAAATGATTCACAAATGGGGAGGGTTACTACCAACGTCTCTACGGATGCCTTATATGTCGGCTCATCTGGCGGATAATCATTTAATTCTAAAGTTTTTTTTTTCTTCTGCATGCACCTTAGAGTGCTCGATAACTTACGTCATTATCGACTCGTACTAGTCACCACAGTCTCAACCATCAGCATTTACAATCGTAGAGAGTTATACCCAACTCGGCGCAATCATCTCAAGCAACGTTCCATTCCACACAAAGGCTTCGATATCGGTGCCATCCTTAGTGTTGACGAATTCCATATTTCGAATAGGTGGTATTCTGGACGATCATTAGAAAAATACATACTTAAATTCGGTATATATCCATCCTATGTGCCACATAGCTTAACACTTTTGGCATAATAGCCTTTCATTTAAGTCAATCCTAGAATTTCTCAGTCTGTCTTGGTCCTTTAAATATGGTTCATCTTTACCGTCCAATCTCAACTTCATCATTTTATCTCTACAATCCATTTTAACAATCCGGGTCTGTCCACCAACCCACATGGCGGTTACCTTAACCAATCGACCAGGTTTGCTCTAGTTTTCACTCTCTTTGGCGACATTCTCTGATAATCAGAAAGACAAGGTTTGCCAAAAATTTGTCGAATCTCTTCCCAATATCAGGGAAATTTGGTCAGTCTATTTATCCACTGTTAATACTAGGAATTCAATTTCGAAACCTGAAGAACAATTCTATGAACATCCAAATAGGTAGAATCGTAAGCAGTCATAATAACAGAATAATCGACATAAAGTTGGAAGTTTAACCACTAGAAAGGAACCAAATATACACCTCCCATAGAAGGGAAAACCAAAGTTTCACACGGAACATGCCACATTTTCCTCATACATATACGTCCGAGTAGTCTATATTACCAACAGTCAGTTTACTTAACCCCCCACTTAAAGGGAACATTACTTTATAACTAGTCATTCATCAAAACCAGCAGTACCCGGATCTGACTCCGGCTTCTCAGTTCTATCCTCGTAATTTCCTCCTCGGCCGTCAGCCGGGTCCTCTACTCATTTGTCCTTGTATTTATTCCAATCAAATCAACAGCCAAGTTCCAAACGATCCAGTCGTGGGCAATAGTTGATACCACCTTTATCTCGTCTATTCTTAAATCTCTACTACATTCACTTCATCATATCTCCTGATGAATCATAATCGACTCCAAATTCTTGTCTTGTCACTTAATCACTCTCTAATGACTCTTTCGGTCCTCAAGTAAACATATCACATCTTTATCAATCGGCTCGTTCTCTACAAGATTATTCCCTTAACCTTCCATGAGGTCCTCCTCTAGATCCTCCTCTGGATCCTCCTCTATCGGGCCAGCGTCCATCTCAAGGAACACATCATTATGTGTCTGCTCAGAGGCCTCGGGGTCTGGCATATTCGGTATCTCAACCCTCTCTACCACAATATCCGATGTCAACTTTCTATACTTCATCATCATTTTGAAAATTCCCTATAGTTCGGGGAATACATAACTGCATCCATGAATTCCCTCAAATCATCTTAAATTCATGTCTCGGGCAATCTATGCCCCTGCCGACCAATACTTATCTCTGAGCATTCTTTGGTAGATATTCATCACCACAAGAAGCGAGGTCTACATCATCATATTCTTCAACGTAGCATTCACACCTTAACTTAGCCGTTGGTACTATATCCAATAGTCCAACATGAACTCTACATGAGTTCTAACGTTCTCACATAACTATACACACTCCTACTCACTCTCGTTTCTAGTTTACTATAACCTCAGCTCTGATACCATTTCTGTAACACCCCCAAATCCGGGGTCAGGGATTTGGTCGTCACGCGGAAATTCTCATTAACAATTCACCTGTTTAACAACATTAATCCATCTGTAATCATTTGATAACTGAAATACAATCATTGAGACCCCAACTACCAAGCATCTTATAGGTTATAGGGATAGAAACAAGAACTAAAGTCTTTACATTACTCACTTCATTACATCCATTGAATCAAATTACACCGTGTCTTACAAATCTTGTTCCGCTAGTATAGCTTCGTTGAGAAGTATACCAGCAACTAGTTCTACTCTATACAATGTGATATATATATTACACATTAATAAAACCATATGTAACTTACTCCAGCTATAGATGTTCTGGATCACGTCATCTTCATAAGGGTACCTTGTCTGCCTGCTTCTTCCGAGCTATGCAGATAATTCTCATCCGTTTACCTCTTTCTGAAAGGCTAATATATAAAACAACAAACAAGTATGAGCGAAAGAATTGCTCAGCAAGTGGTTACTAGTGTTCACAAAAATCTCCCATTATATACATGGGGTTTTCATAATACCACGGATACTTAATATCATTAATAAAATATATGTATCCAAGAAACCTCAATAGGGAAAGTATAATGATTAAAATAATCATTAAATGAACATGATAAGTTCATAATCACAATAATGACCTTTCCGTCAAAATATCTGCTATGAAAAGAAGATAAGCAAAAAATCAATATATAAATATCATCTTTCATGATATATCTGTAATCTTTATTCCAATATGAATAGTTCTGGCATTTTATAAAAGGATGAGGTTTCAAAACACACCAATAACCTTTTTGTAAAATCATGTATGCTATATCAACCATAAGCAGAACATCAGCATATAACTTAAAAGATGAAGTTATAAGGAAGGTTATTGTAACATCAGTTTCACACTTTTTAAAACCCTGCCAACATGACCGGCAAACCTTTCAGTACATGTTGCAGAAATATCCACAATTGGATGATGAACTAATATGGGAGTATCTCGCGCCAGATGTCACAACCTTACGATGATCAGTCATAAGTTGTGCATCTCCAAATTTTGTTTCTCTACATGTAGATGGAAGAACTGACGGATTTACTTGTCTACCGCCCTCTTGATCTCCCGCCAACGGTTGGGCATAGTCCGGACCGGCGCAACTCGGACCCCTTTTAATAATGATGGACCGTCCCACGGCCTCTTACACGATTATCAGTGATGGACTGATTCACAGCCTCATACACACATACTCCTAGTTCGAGTAAAATCCATGACTCTGAAACGTAAAGTTCGTCCTCCTTTTCCCCGAGTAATAACTCGTTGATACAACTCCACAAAGTAGTTGTATCTAATTGGAAAGGAAAATTTACCAATATTTCCCGAGCAGTAGCTCGTTAATGGATTAACACTTGTTACAGCAATCCTACTCCTCGAGTGTTGAGGAAGTAGCCAGAGTCCCCTGACTCATAATAACTGGGCTCAAAATAAGTTCTCGACATTTTTCGTGACTCAGAAGTCAGATAAAATAGAATTTCTCAAATAGAGTTTCCCAGTTTTGAAGGAAAACGACGCCATTGCAGGCTAGGAGTTGATTTAAGATCATCAGGGAAACCTTATAATACTTTTGGAAAATCGTTGTTAAGCAACATAGATTAGGTGCTCAACGTTATTTAGGGAAAACCCAGAAGATCGAAAGTATTCGAGATACTTTTAATAAAACTCAGAAATCTACTCTATAATTATTGAAGTCAAATATTCTTATAAATACATAAACTATTCCATCTATATTAAAAGTATTTAATAAATATTCAGATAATATTTATTAAATCAAGAATGTTTAAAGAATATATTTAAATAAAATAATTACACTTAAACCCAGAAGTGAATATTCAAAATAATATTCATTAAATAAATAATCATTAAATGATTATTCAAAAAGCCTTTAAATGAATATTCAAAATAATATTCATTTAATAAATAAATAATGAAATAATCTATAATTAACAACCTTTAAATGAATATTCGAAATAATATTCATCAATTAAATAGCCCTTAATAATAATGATAAAGTATTTAAATGAATATCCAAAATAATATTCATTAACTTTAAATGAATATTCGAAATAATGTTCGTCAAATAAACAACCCTTATTAATAATAAGGAAAACTTTAAATGAATATTTAGAATAATATTCATAAAATAAATAATCATCTAAAGATAACTAGAAACCTTTAAATGAAAATCCGAATTAAGATTCATGTAAATAAATAACTCACGTATGATTATGAAATCATACTTTAAATAAATATTTGAAACGATATTTTTCATGTAATTATAATCCTCGAATATTATTTACTAAATAAATAATACTCAGAAAGTAATTGTAATACGTATACGATATACCGCCTCGCGGTTCGTAACAAATTAGTCGAAACATATGCCCCATACTAAGGGCTATCACAAACCCGGCTTATAGCTACTAGATCACCTCTAGTCTATAAGTCGTCTAATTTAAAAATCACACTTCAAGTATGACAATATATTAAGTCAAAACAACTATGCATATACCTTGCATCGTATATCGTGAAATATTCAATAATACTCTTAATGAAATAATATTTGATTAATATTCCTCAAGTGAGATAATACTCAAATAAAAATCCTCGAGTCTTTACCAAATAATAAATACTTTTTGAAATTTTAATAATGATACTAAATAACATTCCTCGGAGTCCATAGCACTTTGCCGCTGGAATCCCTCCGGGTTTCCATGACTATTTATATATATCAAAATACCGACTCCCGGTCTAGAGTCGAACACAATAATTATGCTCTTATACTTAGAGCTACAAGATCCACCGGTTCACAACTATTCATCTCAAATCTTATAAGTGAATCAGAAGGCCAACTATATATACATGGGAATATAAGCAATAATTGCAAAACTGTGTAACTCTATACATGGCAAAACAGGAACATAGAGCCAATACTACAAAGTATGGTTTAGAACACTTGCCTGGTATTCGAGAAGTAGTAGGGCACGTGACAATGTCGAACAATCTAGACAAAGTCAAAGAAAACATTCGGTTAATCCCTTGGATACTCTATTTATACATCAACGATTAAACACATAAGCGAGACACAACTATGGTACTACTAGCTTGCTTTAGGCTCGTACTAGGTCCATGTTAATCAACAAATACTTAGGTCGAAGATTCGTTTTAGCAATTGGATCTCGTTCGCTCGTTTTACTAAGTGGTTCTCAAAGTTATAGCCAAGTGCTCTAAGGGGTTCCTTCGCACTTAACCTTGATTCGAACATTTTTATAAAATCGGAAAACGATCCATTTGACATGTGGTTTTCTCTCATACCTTACATATGATCTCTAGTATTTATTTACCAAGATTCGCCACTGATTATCATGCTTTACGAGGGTTCAATTCAAGTTACTAACTTTTACTTACGGTTTCGAACCAATTTTAGTAATTTGAACATAACTCCTAAACCGTAAGTCGGAATGTTTCAATTCTCACGCCAAAACGATCTATGGCTCGAGATATACAAGGACAAGTCATAACATTACCAAGTTCAGGAATTTATATTAACTGCTATGCTCGGTTTCTAAGTGTTAACAAAAATTCGGCATTACGACGGCTATAATTCGGACGTTCCAAAAATCATAATCATCCCACCAAGCCACACCGGGCATCAATACAATTTATAAACATGATTCTCATCTCAACAAACCCTAGAACCACTGATCTTAACCTCAAAATCATCATGCTTCTTAAATCACATAACTAACTACATAATCATGCTTATAATCACCACTATAATCATACAAGGCTAAAACCATCAAAAACATATATAAATCTCAAATCAAATGCTAGGGTTTCAAGAGGTCTACCTTCCTTGGAGTATTTTCTAGCCTCACTAAGCTTTGTATGATCCTTGAGTGGTATTAAGCTAGCTAAATCAACCATAAGAATCAAAGAAAACCAGATTAGTTCTTGAAGAACACTATTCATCACTCAACTTGTAAAAATCATAAAAAATCGAAAAACAAGAGTTTAGCTCTCAAACTTTTACCACATCTTGGGTTCTTCATAAGCTTTGTTTTGAGCTATAGATCATGAAATTTGAAGCTTGGAAGCTATGGTTTTGAACCCGTTTTTCCTACTGGATAGAAACTGGTCAGATTGGGTTTCCCAACTTTGAGCATGGATTTGACTAGGTTATACTACTTGGATTGCAATGAAATTTTGAACGAACCTTGCCCATGGAGTGGAGAAGCTATGGTTAAAATATGGTGATTTTAGACTCTCTATATTGGGAGATATGAATTTTTATTTCATAGTGCTTCTTGCTGGGCAGGTTTAAGAAAATGGAGAGAGATTGTGTTTTCTTGATTTGTTTTGTGGTAATAATGCATAAAGTGATCCTTTGATAGATAATATCTCATCTTGGTTGTGTTAGTGGAGTGTGATGCACTAGATGATGCAATTGGGCAAGACATGTGTTGTGTTTTAAATGGTTGCTAGCTAACTTGGAGTTGGATTTAGCTAAGTACTTGTTCATTCCATAACCAAGCTAGTTACTTGAGCCCACTTGGTTTCTAGATATTTTCTAGTGGCTTATGCATGACTCTTGCTTCCACTGGTTGTTTCTTTTGTCCGGTTATTGCTCAATTTCGCTAATCGTTCGAAAGAATATCTCAAGGATTTCTACTTTGGGTTTTACCGGAAACCTTCTTAATAATAACACTAATATATTTAATCCTCCTTTATAATTCTTGGATTTAAATCCCTTAAATCTTTTTAATAAATCCTTCCTTTGACTCTTGATATACCATATCCTTAATCCATGATTCGTTCGCTCAATCGCTTAATCTCGTTTTAATAACTCAGCGGTTTCTAGAACGTGCATTTCACTGTCTCAGAGGTTTTCGTTCTAAATCCTCAAATCAAATATAATAAAATCCTAACATATTAAATCCTTAATTCCTCAAAATTAATATCTCATTTCTTGAATATAATAATATATAATTCACCGTCTGGTCAAATATTACACCAAAATACAAATTGGAATTTCTGAATTCCAATCGTCTTTGCATACACTTATTTGCTCTGTAGATCACTAATATGACTTCAGAATATCCATCCTATGTCTCGTACATAGATGACATGAAAAATTTTCTTAATCCTCAAAATCACTATTCATCCACCAAAATCACTATTCACGCATGATAAACAATATTCACGTATATACTTATTCTTAATAAGAAAAGTTTTAATTCTACCGAAAAATCTGGGTTCTTACAACAGTTATCTGTATAGTTTAGTCAGGAATGAACAGTGTATCGGAGACTACATGTCAGGAACAAAGGACAAATCCTGATGATGGTCTAATACTGATGGTTGATCAGATACTGATGCAGTGTACAGATCCTGATATCAGTTTTGTTACTGATGATGTCATTATGGATGCTACAGAAACTGACAAGTGCTATAAAACAGGATCGTTGTTTGAAGAACAAGCAAGAAGATATTATGAAGGAAAGAGTTTTCTATTGATGGAAACTATCGACTAGAAGGTAGAACATTGTCATGTATAGATTATATCTTTCTGTTATTAGTTGATAGGTAGCATTATAAATACTTTCTCAATATCATTGTAAAGAGCGACGAAGTTGTGAGTTCGTGTGCGTAGCTCTGTATAAGGTTTGTATTCGAGAGTTCGAAACAAACAGAGAGAGATTTGTATTGTCAGCAGCTGCTAAAGGTATTGTACACCTTTGGTAGAGTTTGTATTTGATCTTATTAATACAAACAGAGTTTGATTCATTCGTTTATTCTTGTTCATATAATCAAGCAAAAATCAGACACGATTATATAACTTGTATTCAACCCCCCCCCCCCTTCTACAAGTTATTCGAGTTAACACTAGTGTTGGGAAAAAATAATCAAAAAATAAAAAGGTCGGGTTGTACGAGAGTTTAACAAAAACGTAGCAAAAGTGCTACTTCCTATAACGAGGCACGATCCAGATTCACTGAATAATTTTTTTGATAGATTTCTTCGACGATCCAACCGTACGAAAGTTAATAAACACTCATTCTAGTGTTGGGAAAAAATAATCAAAAAATAAAAAGGCCGGGTTGTACGAGAGTTTAACAAAAACGTAGCAAAAGTGCTACTTCCTATAACGAGGTACGATCCAGATTCACTGAATAAATTTTTTGATAGATTTCTTCGACGATCCAACCGTACGAAAGTTAATAAACACTCATTCTAGTGTTGGGAAAAAATAATCAAAAAATAAAAAGGCCGGGTTGTACGAGAGTTTAACAAAAACGTAGCAAAAGTGCTACTTCCTATAACGAGTCACGATCCAGATTCACTGAATAATTTTTTTGATAGATTTCTTCGACGATCCAACCGTACGAAAGTTAATAAACACCCATTCTAGTGTTGGGAAAAAATAATCAAAAAATAAAAAGGTCGGGTTGTACGAGAGTTTAACAAAAACGTAGCAAAAGTGTTACTTCCTATAACGAGGCACGGTCCAGATTCACTGAATAATTTTTTTGATAGATTTCTTCGACGATCCAACCATACGAAAGTTAATAAACACTCATTCTAGTGTTGGGAAAAAATAATCAAAAAATAGAAAAGCCGGGTTGTACGAGAATTTAAAAAAAACGTAGCAAAAGTGCTACTTCCTATAACGAGGCACGATCCAGATTCACTGAATAATTTTTTTGATAGATTTCTTCGACGATCCAACCATACGAAAGTTAAAAAACACTCATTCTAGTGTTGGGCAAAAATATTCAAAAAATAAAAAGGCCGGGTTGTACGAGAGTTTAACAAAAATGTAGCAAAAGTGCTACTTCCTATAACGAGGCACGATCCAGATTCATTGAATAATTTTTTGATTGATTTCTTCGACGATCCAACCGTACGAAAGTTAATAAACACTCATTCTAGTGTTGGGAAAAAATAATCAAAAAAAAAAGGTCGGGTTGTACGAGATTTTAACAAAAACGTAGCAAAAGTGCTACTTCCTATAACGAGTCACGATCCAGATTCACTGAATAATTTTTTTGATTGATTTCTTTGACGATCCAACCGTACGAAATTTAATAAACACTCACTCTAGTGTTGGGAAAAAATAATCAAAAAATAAAAAGGTCGGGTTGTACGAGAGTTTAACAAAAACGTAGCAAAAGTGCTACTTCCTATAACGAGTCACGATCCAGATTCACTGAATAATTTTTTTGATTGATTTCTTTGACGATCCAACCGTACGAAATTTAATAAACACTCATTCTAGTGTTGGGAAAAAATAATCAAAAAATAAAAAGGTCGGGTTGTACGAGAGTTTAACAAAAACGTAGCAAAAGTGTTACTTCCTATAACGAGGCACGATCCAGATTCATTGAATAATTTTTTGATTGATTTCTTCGACGATCCAACCGTACGAAAGTTAATAAACACTCATTCTAGTGTTGGGAAAAAATAATCAAAAAAAAAAGGTCGGGTTGTACGAGATTTTAACAAAAACGTAGCAAAAGTGCTACTTCCTATAACGAGTCACGATCCAGATTCACTGAATAATTTTTTTGATAGATTTCTTCGACGATCCAACCGTACGAAAGTTAATAAACACTCATTCTAGTGTTGGGAAAAAATAATCAAAAAATAAAAAGGTCGGGTTGTACGAGAGTTTAACAAAAACGTAGCAAAAGTGCTACTTCCTATAACGAGGCACGATCCAGATTCACTGAATAATTTTTTTGATAGATTTCTTCGACGATCCAACCATACGAAAGTTAAAAAACACTCATTCTAGTGTTGGGAAAAAATATTCAAAAAATAAAAAGGCCGGGTTGTACGAGAGTTTAACAAAAATGTAGCAAAAGTGCTACTTCCTATAACGAGGCACGATCCAGATTCATTGAATAATTTTTTGATTGATTTCTTCGACGATCTAACCGTACGAAAGTTAATAAACACTCATTCTAGTGTTGGGAAAAAATAATCAAAAAAAAAAGGTCGGGTTGTACGAGATTTTAACAAAAACGTAGCAAAAGTGCTACTTCCTATAACGAGTCACGATCCAGATTCACTGAATAATTTTTTTGATTGATTTCTTTGACGATCCAACCGTACGAAATTTAATAAACACTCATTCTAGTGTTGGGAAAAAATAATCAAAAAATAAAAAGGTCGGGTTGTACGAGAGTTTAACAAAAACGTAGCAAAAGTGCTACTTCCTATAACGAGGCACGATCCAGATTCACTGAATAATTTTTTGATTGATTTCTTCGACGATCCAACCGTACGAAATTTAATAAACACTCATTCTAGTGTTGGGAAAAAATAATCAAAAAATAAAAAGGTCAGGTTGTACGAGAGTTTAACAAAAACGTAGCAAAAGTGTTACTTCCTATAACGAGGCACGATCCAGATTCATTGAATAATTTTTTGATTGATTTCTTCGACGATCCAACCGTACGAAAGTTAATAAACACTCATTCTAGTGTTGGGAAAAAATAATCAAAAAAAAAAAGGTCGGGTTGTACGAGATTTTAACAAAAACGTAGCAAAAGTGCTACTTCCTATAACGAGTCACGATCCAGATTCACTGAATAATTTTTTTGATAGATTTCTTCGACGATCCAACCGTACGAAAGTTAATAAACACTCATTCTAGTGTTGGGAAAAAATAATCAAAAAATAAAATGGTCGGGTTGTACGAGAGTTTAACAAAAACGTAGCAAAAGTGCTACTTCCTATAACGAGGCACGATCCAGATTCACTGAATAATTTTTTTGATAGATTTCTTCGACGATCCAACCGTACGAAAGTTAATAAACACTCATTCTAGTGTTGGGAAAAAATAATCAAAAAATAAAAAGGCCGGGTTGTACGAGAGTTTAACAAAAACGTAGCAAAAGTGCTACTTCCTATAACGAGGCACGATCCAGATTCACTGAATAATTTTTTTGATAGATTTCTTCGACGATCCAACCGTACGAAAGTTAAAAAACACTCATTCTAGTGTTGGGAAAAAATATTCAAAAAATAAAAAGGCCGGGTTGTACGAGAGTTTAACAAAAATGTAGCAAAAGTGCTACTTCCTATAACGAGGCACGATCCAGATTCATTGAATAATTTTTTGATTGATTTCTTCGACGATCCAACCGTACGAAAGTTAATAAACACTCATTCTAGTGTTGGGAAAAAATAATCAAAAAAAAAGGTCGGGTTGTACGAGATTTTAACAAAAACGTAGCAAAAGTGCTACTTCCTATAACGAGTCACGATCCAGATTCACTGAATAATTTTTTTGATTGATTTCTTTGACGATCCAACCGTACGAAATTTAATAAACACTCATTCTAGTGTTGGGAAAAAATAATCAAAAAATAAAAAGGTCGGGTTGTACGAGAGTTTAACAAAAACGTAGCAAAAGTGTTACTTCCTATAACGAGTCACGATCCAGATTCACTGAATAATTTTTTTGATTGATTTCTTTGACGATCCAATCGTACGAAATTTAATAAACACTCATTCTAGTGTTGGGAAAAAATAATCAAAAAATAAAAAGGTCGGGTTGTACGAGAGTTTAACAAAAACGTAGCAAAAGTGCTACTTCCTATAACGAGGCACGATCCAGATTCATTGAATAATTTTTTGATTGATTTCTTCGACGATCCAACCGTACGAAAGTTAATAAACACTCATTCTAGTGTTGGGAAAAAATAATCAAAAAAAAAAGGTCGGGTTGTACGAGATTTTAACAAAAACGTAGCAAAAGTGCTACTTCCTATAACGAGTCACGATCCAGATTCACTGAATAATTTTTTTGATAGATTTCTTCGATGATCCAACCGTACGAAAGTTAATAAACACTCATTCTAGTGTTGGGAAAAAATAATCAAAAAATAAAAAGGTCGGGTTGTACGAGAGTTTAACAAAAACGTAGCAAAAGTGCTACTTCCTACAACGAGGCACGATCCAGATTCACTGAATAATTTTTTTGATAGATTTCTTCGACGATCCAACCGTACGAAAGTTAATAAACACTCATTCTAGTGTTGGGAAAAAATAATCAAAAAATAAAAAAGCCGGGTTGTACGAGAATTTAACAAAAACGTAGCAAAAGTGTTACTTCTTATAACGAGGCACGATCCAGATTCACTGAATAATTTTTTTGATAGATTTCTTCGACGATCCAACCGTACGAAAGTTAATAAACACTCATTCTAGTGTTGGGAAAAAATAATCAAAAAATAAAAAGGCCGGGTTGTACGAGAGTTTAACAAAAACGTAGCAAAAGTGCTACTTCCTATAACGAGGCACGATCCAGATTCATTGAATAATTTTTTGATTGATTTTTTCGACGATCCAACCGTACGAAAGTTAATAAACACTCATTCTAGTTTTGGGAAAAAATAATCAAAAAAAAAAGGTCGGGTTGTACGAGATTTTAACAAAAACGTAGCAAAAGTGCTACTTCCTATAACGAGTCACGATCCAGATTCACTGAATAATTTTTTTGATAGATTTCTTCGACGATCCAACCGTACGAAAGTTAATAAACACTCATTCTAGTGTTGGGAAAAAATAATCAAAAAATAAAAAGGTCGGGTTGTACGAGAGTTTAACAAAAACGTAGCAAAAGTGCTACTTCCTATAACGAGGCACGATCCAGATTCACTGAATAATTTTTTTGATAGATTTCTTCGACGATCCAACCGTACGAAAGTTAATAAACACTCATTCTAGTGTTGGGAAAAAATAATCAAAAAATAAAAAAGCCGGGTTGTACGAGAATTTAACAAAAACGTAGCAAAAGTGTTACTTCCTATAACGAGGCACGATCCAGATTCACTGAATAATTTTTTTGATAGATTTCTTCGACGATCCAACCGTACGAAAGTTAATAAACACTCATTATAGTGTTGGGAAAAAATAATCAAAAAATAAAAAGGTCGGGTTGTACGAGAGTTTAACAAAAACGTAGCAAAAGTGCTACTTCCTATAACGAGTCACGATCCAGATTCACAGAATAATTTTTTGATTGATTTCTTCGACGATCCAACCGTACGAAAGTTAATAAACACTCATTCTAGTGTTGGGAAAAAATAATCAAAAAAAAAAGGTCGGGTTGTACGAGATTTTAACAAAAACGTAGCAAAAGTGCTACTTCCTATAACGAGTCACGATCCAGATTCACTGAATAATTTTCTTGATTGATTTCTTTGACGATCCAACCGTACGAAAGTTAATAAACACTCATTCTAGTGTTGGGAAAAAATAATCAAAAAATAAAAAGGTCGGGTTGTACGAGAGTTTAACAAAAACGTAGCAAAAGTGCTACTTCCTATAACGAGTCACGATTCAGATTCACTGAATAATTTTTTTGATAGATTTCTTCGACGATCCAACCGTACGAAAGTTAATAAACACTCATTCTAGTGTTGGGAAAAAATAATCAAAAAATAAAAAGGTCGGGTTGTACGAGAGTTTAACAAAAACGTAGCAAAAGTGCTACTTCCTATAACGAGTCAATATCCAGATTCACTGAATAATTTTTTTGATAGATTTCTTCGACGATCCAACCGTACGAAAGTTAATAAACATTCATTCTAGTGTTGGGAAAAAATAATCAAAAAATAAAAAGGTCGGGTTGTACGAGAGTTTAACAAAAACGTAGCAAAAGTGCTACTTCCTATAACGAGTCACGATCCAGATTCACTGAATAATTTTTTTGATAGATTTCTTCGACGATCCAACCGTACGAAAGTTAATAAACACTCATTCTAGTGTTGGGAAAAAATAATCAAAAAATAAAAAGGTCGGGTTGTACGAGAGTTTAACAAAAACGTAGCAAAAGTGCTACTTCCTATAACGAGGCACGATCCAGATTCACTGAATAATTTTTTTGATAGATTTCTTCGACGATCCAACCGTACGAAAGTTAATAAACACTCATTCTAGTGTTGGGAAAAAATAATCAAAAAATAAAAAAGCCGGGTTGTACGAGAATTTAACAAAAACGTAGCAAAAGTGCTACTTCCTATAACGAGGCACGATCCAGATTCACCGAATAATTTTTTTGAAAGATTTCTTCGACGATCCAACCGTACGAAAGTTAAAAGACACTCATTCTAGTGTTGGGAAAAAATATTCAAAAAAAAAAAAGGCCGGGTTGTACGAGAGTTTAACAAAAACGTAGCAAAAGTGCTACTTCCTATAACGAGGCACGATCCAGATTCATTGAATAATTTTTTGATTGATTTCTTCGACGATCCAACCGTACGAAAGTTAATAAACACTCATTCTAGTGTTGGGAAAAAATAATCAAAAAAAAAAGGTCGGGTTGTACGAGATTTTAACAAAAACGTAGCAAAAGTGCTACTTCCTATAACGAGTCACGATCCAGATTCACTGAATAATTTTTTTGATTGATTTCTTTGACGATCCAACCGTACGAAAGTTAATAAACACTCATTCTAGTGTTGGGAAAAAATAATCAAAAAATAAAAAGGTCGGGTTGTACGAGAGTTTAACAAAAACGTAGCAAAAGTGCTACTTCCTATAACGAGTCACGATCCAGATTCACTGAATAATTTTTTTGATAGATTTCTTCGACGATCCAACCGTACGAAAGTTAATAAACACTCATTCTAGTGTTGGGAAAAAATAATCAAAAAATAAAAAGGTCGGGTTGTACGAGAGTTTAACAAAAACGTAGCAAAAGTGCTACTTCCTATAACGAGTCAATATCCAGATTCACTGAATAATTTTTTTGATAGATTTCTTCGACGATCCAACCGTACGAAAGTTAATAAACACTCATTCTAGTGTTGGGAAAAAATAATCAAAAAATAAAAAGGTCGGGTTGTACGAGAGTTTAACAAAAACGTAGCAAAAGTGCTACTTCCTCTAACGAGTCACGTTCCAGATTCACTGAATAATTTTTTTGATAGATTTCTTCGACGATCCAACCGTACGAAAGTTAATAAACACTCATTCTAGTGTTGGGAAAAAATAATCAAAAAATAAAAAGGTCGGGTTGTACGAGAGTTTAACAAAAACGTAGCAAAAGTGTTACTTCCTATAACGAGTCACGATCCAGATTCACTGAATAATTTTTTTGATAGATTTCTTCGACGATCCAACCGTACGAAAGTTAATAAACACTCATTCTAGTGTTGGGAAAAAATAATCAAAAAATAAAAAGGTCGGGTTGTACGAGAGTTTAACAAAAACGTAGCAAAAGTGCTACTTCCTATAACGAGTCAATATCCAGATTCACTGAATAATTTTTTTGATAGATTTCTTCGACGATCCAACCGTACGAAAGTTAATAAACATTCATTCTAGTGTTGGGAAAAAATAATCAAAAAATAAAAAGGTCGGGTTGTACGAGAGTTTAACAAAAACGTAGCAAAAGTGCTACTTCCTATAACGAGTCACGATCCAGATTCACTGAATAATTTTTTTGATAGATTTCTTCGACGATCCAACCGTACGAAAGTTAATAAACACTCATTCTAGTGTTGGGAAAAAATAATCAAAAAATAAAAAGGTCGGGTTGTACGAGAGTTTAACAAAAACGTAGCAAAAGTGCTACTTCCTATAACGAGTCAATATCCAGATTCACTGAATAATTTTTTTGATAGATTTCTTCGACGATCCAACCGTACGAAAGTTAATAAACATTCATTCTAGTGTTGGGAAAAAATAATCAAAAAATAAAAAGGTCGGGTTGTACGAGAGTTTAACAAAAACGTAGCAAAAGTGCTACTTCCTATAACGAGTCACGATCCAGATTCACTGAATAATTTTTTTGATAGATTTCTTCGACGATCCAACCGTACGAAAGTTAATAAACACTCATTCTAGTGTTGGGAAAAAATAATCAAAAAATAAAAAGGTCGGGTTGTACGAGAGTTTAACAAAAACGTAGCAAAAGTGCTACTTCCTATAACGAGGCACGATCCAGATTCGCTGAATAATTTTTTTGATAGATTTCTTCGACGATCCAACCGTACGAAAGTTAATAAACACTCATTCTAGTGTTGGGAAAAAATAATCAAAAAATAAAAAGGTCGGGTTGTACGAGAGTTTAACAAAAACGTAGCAAAAGTGCTACTTCCTATAACGAGTCAATATCCAGATTCACTGAATAATTTTTTTGATAGATTTCTTCGACGATCCAACCGTACGAAAGTTAATAAACACTCATTCTAGTGTTGGGAAAAAATAATCAAAAAATAAAAAGGTCGGGTTGTACGAGAGTTTAACAAAAACGTAGCAAAAGTGCTACTTCCTCTAACGAGTCACGTTCCAGATTCACTGAATAATTTTTTTGATAGATTTCTTCGACGATCCAACCGTACGAAAGTTAATAAACACTCATTCTAGTGTTGGGAAAAAATAATCAAAAAATAAAAAGGTCGGGTTGTACGAGAGTTTAACAAAAACGTAGCAAAAGTGTTACTTCCTATAACGAGTCACGATCCAGATTCACTGAATAATTTTTTTGATAGATTTCTTCGACGATCCAACCGTACGAAAGTTAATAAACACTCATTCTAGTGTTGGGAAAAAATAATCAAAAAATAAAAAGGTCGGGTTGTACGAGAGTTTAACAAAAACGTAGCAAAAGTGCTACTTCCTATAACGAGTCAATATCCAGATTCACTGAATAATTTTTTTGATAGATTTCTTCGACGATCCAACCGTACGAAAGTTAATAAACATTCATTCTAGTGTTGGGAAAAAATAATCAAAAAATAAAAAGGTCGGGTTGTACGAGAGTTTAACAAAAACGTAGCAAAAGTGCTACTTCCTATAACGAGTCACGATCCAGATTCACTGAATAATTTTTTTGATAGATTTCTTCGACGATCCAACCGTACGAAAGTTAATAAACACTCATTCTAGTGTTGGGAAAAAATAATCAAAAAATAAAAAGGTCGGGTTGTACGAGAGTTTAACAAAAACGTAGCAAAAGTGCTACTTCCTATAACGAGTCAATATCCAGATTCACTGAATAATTTTTTTGATAGATTTCTTCGACGATCCAACCGTACGAAAGTTAATAAACATTCATTCTAGTGTTGGGAAAAAATAATCAAAAAATAAAAAGGTCGGGTTGTACGAGAGTTTAACAAAAACGTAGCAAAAGTGCTACTTCCTATAACGAGTCACGATCCAGATTCACTGAATAATTTTTTTGATAGATTTCTTCGACGATCCAACCGTACGAAAGTTAATAAACACTCATTCTAGTGTTGGGAAAAAATAATCAAAAAATAAAAAGGTCGGGTTGTACGAGAGTTTAACAAAAACGTAGCAAAAGTGCTACTTCCTATAACGAGGCACGATCCAGATTCGCTGAATAATTTTTTTGATAGATTTCTTCGACGATCCAACCGTACGAAAGTTAATAAACACTCATTCTAGTGTTGGTAAAAAATAATCAAAAAATAAAAAAGCCGGGTTGTACGAGAATTTAACAAAAACGTAGCAAAAGTGCTACTTCCTATAACGAGGCACGATCCAGATTCACTGAATAATTTTTTTGAAAGATTTCTTCGACGATCCAACCGTACGAAAGTTAAAAGACACTCATTCTAGTGTTGGGAAAAAATATTCAAAAAAAAAAAAGGCCGGGTTGTACGAGAGTTTAACAAAAACGTAGCAAAAGTGCTACTTCCTATAACGAGGCACGATCCAGATTCATTGAATAATTTTTTGATTGATTTCTTCGACGATCCAACCGTACGAAAGTTAATAAACACTCATTCTAGTGTTGGGAAAAAATAATAAAAAAAAAAAAGGTCGGGTTGTACGAGATTTTAACAAAAACGTAGCAAAAGTGCTACTTCCTATAACGAGTCACGATCCAGATTCACTGAATAATTTTTTTGATTGATTTCTTTGACGATCCAACCGTACGAAAGTTAATAAACACTCATTCTAGTGTTGGGAAAAAATAATCAAAAAATAAAAAGGTCGGGTTGTACGAGAGTTTAACAAAAACGTAGCAAAAGTGCTACTTCCTATAACGAGTCAATATCCAGATTCACTGAATAATTTTTTTGATTGATTTCTTTGACGATCCAACCGTATGAAAGTTAATAAACACTCATTCTAGTGTTGGGAAAAAATAATCAAAAAATAAAAAGGTCGGGTTGTACGAGAGTTTAACAAAAACGTAGCAAAAGTGCTACTTCCTATAACGAGTCACGATCCAGATTCACTGAATAATTTTTTTGATAGATTTCTTCGACGATCCAACCGTACGAAAGTTAATAAACACTCATTCTAGTGTTGGGAAAAAATAATCAAAAAATAAAAAGGTCGGGTTGTACGAGAGTTTAACAAAAACGTAGCAAAAGTGCTACTTCCTATAACGAGTCAATATCCAGATTCACTGAATAATTTTTTTGATAGATTTCTTCGACGATCCAACCGTACGAAAGTTAATAAACACTCATTCTAGTGTTGGGAAAAAATAATCAAAAAATAAAAAGGTCGGGTTGTACGAGAGTTTAACAAAAACGTAGCAAAAGTGCTACTTCCTATAACGAGTCACGTTCCAGATTCACTGAATAATTTTTTTGATAGATTTCTTCGACGATCCAACCGTACGAAAGTTAATAAACACTCATTCTAGTGTTGGGAAAAAATAATCAAAAAATAAAAAGGTCGGGTTGTACGAGAGTTTAACAAAAACGTAGCAAAAGTGCTACTTCCTATAACGAGTCACGATCCAGATTCACTGAATAATTTTTTTGATAGATTTCTTCGACGATCCAACCGTACGAAAGTTAATAAACACTCATTCTAGTGTTGGGAAAAAATAATCAAAAAATAAAAAGGTCGGGTTGTACGAGAGTTTAACAAAAACGTAGCAGAAGTGCTACTTCCTATAACGAGTCAATATCCAGATTCACTGAATAATTTTTTTGATAGATTTCTTCGACGATCCAACCGTACGAAAGTTAATAAACATTCATTCTAGTGTTGGGAAAAAATAATCAAAAAATAAAAAGGTCGGGTTGTACGAGAGTTTAACAAAAACGTAGCAAAAGTGCTACTTCCTATAACGAGTCACGATCCAGATTCACTGAATAATTTTTTTGATAGATTTCTTCGACGATCCAACCGTACGAAAGTTAATAAACACTCATTCTAGTGTTGGGAAAAAATAATCAAAAAATAAAAAGGTCGGGTTGTACGAGAGTTTAACAAAAACGTAGCAAAAGTGCTACTTCCTATAACGAGGCACGATCCAGATTCACTGAATAATTTTTTTGATAGATTTCTTCGACGATCCAACCATACGAAAGTTAATAAACACTCATTCTAGTGTTGGGAAAAAATAATCAAAAAATAAAAAAGCCGGGTTGTACGAGAATTTAACAAAAACGTAGCAAAAGTGCTACTTCCTATAACGAGGCACGATCCAGATTCACTGAATAATTTTTTTGAAAGATTTCTTCGACGATCCAACCGTACGAAAGTTAAAAGACACTCATTCTAGTGTTGGGAAAAAATATTCAAAAAAAAAAAAGGCCGGGTTGTACGAGAGTTTAACAAAAACGTAGCAAAAGTGCTACTTCCTATAACGAGGCACGATCCAGATTCATTGAATAATTTTTTGATTGATTTCTTCGACGATCCAACCGTACGAAAGTTAATAAACACTCATTCTAGTGTTGGGAAAAAATAATCAAAAAAAAAAGGTCGGGTTGTACGAGATTTTAACAAAAACGTAGCAAAAGTGCTACTTCCTATAACGAGTCACGATCCAGATTCACTGAATAATTTTTTTGATTGATTTCTTTGACGATCCAACCGTATGAAAGTTAATAAACACTCATTCTAGTGTTGGGAAAAAATAATCAAAAAATAAAAAGGTCGGGTTGTACGAGAGTTTAACAAAAACGTAGCAAAAGTGCTACTTCCTATAACGAGTCACGATCTAGATTCACTGAATAATTTTTTTGATAGATTTCTTCGACGATCCAACCGTACGAAAGTTAATAAATACTCATTCTAGTGTTGGAAAAAAATAATCAAAAAATAAAAAGGTCGGGTTGTACGAGAGTTTAACAAAAACGTAGCAAAAGTGCTACTTCCTATAACGAGTCAATATCCAGATTCACTGAATAATTTTTTTGATAGATTTCTTCGACGATCCAACCGTACGAAAGTTAATAAACACTCATTCTAGTGTTTGGAAAAAATAATCAAAAAATAAAAAGGTCGGGTTGTACGAGAGTTTAACAAAAACGTAGCAAAAGTGCTACTTCCTATAACGAGTCACGATCCAGATTCACTGAATAATTTTTTTGATAGATTTCTTCGACGATCCAACCGTACGAAAGTTAATAAACACTCAATCTAGTGTTGGGAAAAAATAATCAAAAAATAAAAAGGTCGGGTTGTACGAGAGTTTAACAAAAACGTAGCAAAAGTGCTACTTCCTATAACGAGGCACGATCCAGATTCACTGAATAATTTTTTTGATAGATTTCTTCGACGATCCAACCATACGAAAGTTAATAAACACTCATTCTAGTGTTGGGAAAAAATAATCAAAAAATAAAAAGCCGGGTTGTACGAGAATTTAACAAAAACGTAGCAAAAGTGCTACTTCCTATAACGAGGCACGATCCAGATTCACTGAATAATTTTTTTGATAGATTTCTTCGACGATCCAACCGTACGAAAGTTAATAAACACTCATTCTAGTGTTGGGAAAAAATAATCAAAAAATAAAAAGGTCGGGTTGTACAAGAGTTTAACAAAAACGTAGCAAAAGTGCTACTTCCTATAACGAGGCACGATCCAGATTCATTGAATAATTTTTTGATTGATTTCTTCGACGATCCAACCGTACGAAAGTTAATAAACACTCATTCTAGTGTTGGGAAAAAATAATCAAAAAATAAAAAGGTCGGGTTGTACGAGAGTTTAACAAAAACGTAGCAAAAGTGCTACTTCCTATAACGAGTCAATATCCAGATTCACTGAATAATTTTTTTGATAGATTTCTTCGACGATCCAACCGTACGAAAGTTAATAAACACTCATTCTAGTGTTGGGAAAAAATAATCAAAAAATAAAAAGGTCGGGTTGTACGAGAGTTTAACAAAAACGTAGCAAAAGTGCTACTTCCTATAACGAGTCACGATCCAGATTCACTGAATAATTTTTTTGATAGATTTCTTCGACGATCCAACCATACGAAAGTTAGTAAACACTCATTCTAGTGTTGGGAAAAAATAATCAAAAAATAAAAAGCCGGGTTGTACGAGAATTTAACAAAAACGTAGCAAAAGTGCTACTTCCTATAACGAGGCACGATCCAGATTCACTGAATAATTTTTTTGATAGATTTCTTCGACGATCCAACCGTACGAAAGTTAATAAACACTCATTCTAGTGTTGGGAAAAAATAATCAAAAAATAAAAAGGTCGGGTTGTACAAGAGTTTAACAAAAACGTAGCAAAAGTGCTACTTCCTATAACGAGGCACGATCCAGATTCATTGAATAATTTTTTGATTGATTTCTTCGACGATCCAACCGTACGAAAGTTAATAAACACTCATTCTAGTGTTGGGAAAAAATAATCAAAAAATAAAAAGGTCGGGTTGTACGAGAGTTTAACAAAAACGTAGCAAAAGTGCTACTTCCTATAACGAGTCACGATCCAGATTCACTGAATAATTTTTTTGATAGATTTCTTCGACGATCCAACCGTACGAAAGTTAATAAACACTCATTCTAGTGTTGGGAAAAAATAATCAAAAAATAAAAAGGTCGGGTTGTACGAGAGTTTAACAAAAACGTAGCAAAAGTGCTACTTCCTATAACGAGGCACGATCCAGATTCACTGAATAATTTTTTTGATAGATTTCTTCGACGATCCAACCGTACGAAAGTTAATAAACACTCATTCTAGTGTTGGGAAAAAATAATCAAAAAATAAAAAGGTCGGGTTGTACGAGATTTTAACAAAAACGTAGCAAAAGTGCTACTTCCTATAACGAGTCACGATCCAGATTCACTGAATAATTTTTTTGATTGATTTCTTCGACGATCCAACCGTACGAAAGTTAATAAACACTCATTCTAGTGTTGGGAAAAAATTATCAAAAAATAAAAAGGTCGGGTTGTACGAGAGTTTAACAAAAACGTAGCAAAAGTGCTACTTCCTATAACGAGGCACGATCCAGATTCATTGAATAATTTTTTGATTGATTTCTTCGACGATCCAACCGTACAAAAGTTAATAAACACTCATTCTAGTGTTGGGAAAAAATAATCAAAAAAAAAGGTCGGGTTGTACGAGATTTTAACAAAAACGTAGCAAAAGTGCTACTTCCTATAACGAGTCACGATCCAGATTCACTGAATAATTTTTTTGACAGATTTCTTCGACGATCCAACCGTACGAAAGTTAATAAACACTCATTCTAGTGTTGGGAAAAAATAATCAAATAATAAAAAGGTCGGGTTGTACGAGAGTTTAACAAAAACGTAGCAAAAGTGCTACTTCCTATAACGAGTCACGATCCAGATTCACTGAATAATTTTTTTGATAGATTTCTTCGACGATCCAACCGTACGAAAGTTAATAAACACTCATTCTAGTGTTGGGAAAAAATAATCAAAAAATAAAAAGGCCGGGTTGTACGAGAGTTTAACAAAAACGTAGCAAAAGTGCTACTTCCTATAACGAGGCACGATCCAGATTCACTGAATAATTTTTTTGATAGATTTCTTCGACGATCCAACCGTACGAAAGTTAAAAGACACTCATTCTAGTGTTGGGAAAAAATATTCAAAAAATAAAAAGGCCGGGTTGTACGAGAGTTTAACAAAAACGTAGCAAAAGTGCTACTTCCTATAACGAGGCACGATCCAGATTCATTGAATAATTTTTTGATTGATTTCTTCGACGATCCAACCGTACGAAAGTTAATAAACACTCATTCTAGTGTTGGGAAAAAATAATCAAAAAAAAAGGTCGGGTTGTACGAGATTTTAACAAAAACGTAGCAAAAGTGCTACTTCCTATAACGAGTCACGATCCAGATTCACTGAATAATTTTTTTGATTGATTTCTTTGACGATCCAACCGTACGAAAGTTAATAAACACTCATTCTAGTGTTGGGAAAAAATAATCAAAAAATAAAAAGGTCGGGTTGTACGAGAGTTTAACAAAAACGTAGCAAAAGTGCTACTTCCTATAACGAGTCACGATCCAGATTCACTGAATAATTTTTTTGATAGATTTCTTCGACGATCCAACCGTACGAAAGTTAATAAACACTCATTCTAGTGTTGGGAAAAAATAATCAAAAAATAAAAAGGCCGGGTTGTAAGAGAGTTTAACAAAAACGTAGCAAAAGTGCTACTTCCTATAACGAGGCACGATCCAGATTCACTGAATAATTTTTTTGATAGATTTCTTCGACGATCCAACCGTACGAAAGTTAAAAGATACTCATTCTAGTGTTGGGAAAAAATATTCAAAAAATAAAAAGGCCGGGTTGTACGAGAGTTTAACAAAAACGTAGCAAAAGTGCTACTTCCTATAACGAGGCACGATCCAGATTCATTGAATAATTTTTTAATTGATTTCTTCGACGATCCAACCGTACGAAAGTTAATAAACACTCATTCTAGTGTTGGGAAAAAATAATCAAAAAAAAAGGTCGGGTTGTACGAGATTTTAACAAAAACGTAGCAAAAGTGCTACTTCCTATAACGAGTCACGATCCAGATTCACTGAATAATTTTTTTGATTGATTTCTTTGATGATCCAACCGTACGAAAGTTAATAAACACTCATTCTAGTGTTGGGAAAAAATAATCAAAAAATAAAAAGGTCGGGTTGTACGAGAGTTTAACAAAAACGTAGCAAAAGTGCTACTTCCTATAACGAGTCACGATCCAGATTCACTGAATAATTTTTTTGATAGATTTCTTCGACGATCCAACCGTACGAAAGTTAATAAACACTCATTCTAGTGTTGGGAAAAAATAATCAAAAAATAAAAAGGCCGGGTTGTACGAGAGTTTAACAAAAACGTAGCAAAAGTGCTACTTCCTATAACGAGGCACGATCCAGATTCACTGAATAATTTTTTTGATAGATTTCTTCGACGATCCAACCGTACGAAAGTTAAAAGACACTCATTCTAGTGTTGGGAAAAAATATTCAAAAAATAAAAAGGCCGGGTTGTACGAGAGTTTAACAAAAACGTAGCAAAAGTGCTACTTCCTATAACGAGGCACGATCCAGATTCATTGAATAATTTTTTGATTGATTTCTTCGACGATCCAACCGTACGAAAGTTAATAAACACTCATTCTAGTGTTGGGAAAAAATAATCAAAAAAAAAGGTCGGGTTGTACGAGATTTTAACAAAAACGTAGCAAAAGTGCTACTTCCTATAACGAGTCACGATCCAGATTCACTGAATAATTTTTTTGATTGATTTCTTTGACGATCCAACCGTACGAAAGTTAATAAACACTCATTCTAGTGTTGGGAAATAATAATCAAAAAATAAAAAGGTCGGGTTGTACGAGATTTTAACAAAAACGTAGCAAAAGTGCTACTTCCTATAACGAGTCACGATCCAGATTCACTGAAATTTTTTTTGATAGATTTCTTCGACGATCCAACCGTACGAAAGTTAATAAACACTCATTCTAGTGTTGGGAAAAAATAATCAAAAAATAAAAAGGCCGGGTTGTAAGAGAGTTTAACAAAAACGTAGCAAAAGTGCTACTTCCTATAACGAGGCACGATCCAGATTCACTGAATAATTTTTTTGATAGATTTCTTCGACGATCCAACCATACGAAAGTTAAAAGATACTCATTCTAGTGTTTGGAAAAAATATTCAAAAAATAAAAAGGCCGGGTTGTACGAGAGTTTAACAAAAACGTAGCAAAAGTGCTACTTCCTATAACGAGGCACGATCCAGATTCATTGAATAATTTTTTGATTGATTTCTTCGACGATCCAACCGTACGAAAGTTAATAAACACTCATTCTAGTGTTGGGAAAAAATAATCAAAAAAAAAGGTCGGGTTGTACGAGATTTTAACAAAAACGTAGCAAAAGTGCTACTTCCTATAACGAGTCACGATCCAGATTCACTGAATAATTTTTTTGATTGATTTCTTTGACGATCCAACCGTACGAAAGTTAATAAACACTCATTCTAGTGTTGGGAAAAAATAATCAAAAAATAAAAAGGTCGGGTTGTACGAGAGTTTAACAAAAACGTAGCAAAAGTGCTACTTCCTATAACGAGTCACGATCCAGATTCACTGAATAATTTTTTTGATAGATTTCTTCGACGATCCAACCGTACGAAAGTTAATAAACACTCATTCTAGTGTTGGGAAAAAATAATCAAAAAATAAAAAGGTCGGGTTGTACGAGAGTTTAACAAAAACGTAGCAAAAGTGCTACTTCCTATAACGAGGCACGATCCAGATTCACTGAATAATTTTTTTGATAGATTTCTTCGACGATCCAACCGTACGAAAGTTAATAAACACTCATTCTAGTGTTGGGAAAAAATAATCAAAAAATAAAAAGGCCGGGTTGTACGAGAGTTTAACAAAAACGTAGCAAAAGTGCTACTTCCTATAACGAGGCACGATCCAGATTCATTGAATAATTTTTTTGATAGATTTCTTCGATGATCCAACCGTACGAAAGTTAAAAAACACTCATTATAGTGTTGGGAAAAAATATTCAAAAAATAAAAAGGCCGGGTTGTACGAGAGTTTAACAAAAACGTAGCAAAAGTGCTACTTCCTATAACGAGGCACGATCCAGATTCATTGAATACTTTTTTGATTGATTTCTTCGACGATCCAACCGTACGAAAGTTAATAAACACTCATTCTAGTGTTGGGAAAAAATAATCAAAAAAAAAGGTCGGGTTGTACGAGATTTTAACAAAAACGTAGCAAAAGTGCTACTTCCTATAACGAGTCACGATCCAGATTCACTGAATAATTTTTTTGATTGATTTCTTCGACGATCCAACCGTACGAAAGTTAATAAACACTCATTCTAGTGTTGGGAAAAAATAATCAAAAAATAAAAAGGTCGGGTTGTACGAGAGTTTAACAAAAACGTAGCAAAAGTGCTACTTCCTATAACGAGGCACGATCCAGATTCACTGAATAATTTTTTTGATAGATTTCTTCGACGATCAAACCATACGAAAGTTAATAAACACTCATTCTAGTGTTGGGAAAAAATAATCAAAAAAAAAAGGTCGGGTTGTACAAGATTTTAACAAAAACGTAGCAAAAGTGCTACTTCCTATAACGAGTCACGATCCAGATTCACTGAATAATTTTTTTGATTGATTTCTTTGACGATCCAACCGTACGAAAGTTAATAAACACTCATTCTAGTGTTGGGAAAAAATAATCAAAAAATAAAAAGGTCGGGTTGTACGAGAGTTTAACAAAAACGTAGCAAAAGTGCTACTTCCTATAACGAGTCACGATCCAGATTCACTGAATAATTTTTTTGATAGATTTCTTTGACGATCCAACCATACGAAAGTTAATAAACACTCATTCTAGTGTTGGGAAAAAATAATCAAAAAATAAAAAGGTCGGGTTGTACGAGAGTTTAACAAAAACGTAGCAAAAGTGCTACTTCCTATAACGAGGCACGATCCAGATTCACTGAATAATTTTTTTGATAGATTTCTTCGACGATCCAACCGTACGAAAGTTAATAAACACTCATTCTAGGGTTGGGAAAAAATAATCAAGAAACAAAAAGGCCGGGTTGTACGAGAGTTTAACAAAAACGTAGCAAAAGTGCTACTTCCTATAACGAGTCAATATCCAGATTCACTGAATAATTTTTTTGATAGATTTCTTCGACGATCCAACCGTACGAAAGTTAATAAACACTTATTCTAGTGTTGGGAAAAAATAATAAAAAAAAAAGGTCGGGTTGTACGAGAGTTTAACAAAAACGTAGCAAAAGTGCTACTTCCTATAACGAGTCACGATCCAGATTCACTGAATAATTTTTTTGATAGATTTCTTCGACGATCCAACCGTACGAAAGTTAATAAACACTCATTCTAGTGTTGGGAAAAAATAATCAAAAAATAAAAAGGTCGGGTTGTACGAGAGTTTAACAAAAACGTAGCAAAAGTGCTACTTCCTATAACGAGGCACGATCCAGATTCACTGAATAATTTTTTTGATAGATTTCTTCGACGATCCAACCGTACGAAAGTTAATAAACACTCATTCTAGTGTTGGGAAAAAATAATCAAAAAATAAAAAAGCCGGGTTGTACGAGAATTTAACAAAAACGTAGCAAAAGTGCTACTTCCTATAACGAGGTACGATCCAGATTCACTGAATAATTTTTTTGATAGATTTCTTCGACGATCCAACCGTACTAAAGTTAAAAGACACTCATTCTAGTGTTGGGAAAAAATATTCAAAAAATAAAAAGGCCGGGTTGTACGAGAGTTTAACAAAAACGTAGCAAAAGTGCTACTTCCTATAACGAGGCACGATCCAGATTCATTGAATAATTTTTTGATTGATTTCTTCGACGATCCAACCGTACGAAAGTTAATAAACACTCATTCTAGTGTTGGGAAAAAATAATCAGAAAAAAAGGTCGGGTTGTACGAGATTTTAACAAAAACGTAGCAAAAGTGCTACTTCCTATAACGAGTCACGATCCAGATTCACTGAATAATTTTTTTGATAGATTTCTTCGACCATCCAACCGTAGGAAAGTTAATAAACACTCATTCTAGTGTTGGGAAAAAATAATCAAAAAATAAAAAAGCCGGGTTGTACGAGAATTTAACAAATACGTAGCAAAAGTGCTACTTCCTATAACGAGGCACGATCCAGATTCACTGAATAATTTTTTTGATAGATTTCTTCGACGATCCAACCGTACGAAAGTTAAAAAACACTCATTCTAGTGTTGGGAAAAAATAATCAAAAAAAAAAGGTCGGGTTGTACGAGATTTTAACAAAAACGTAGCAAAAGTGCTACTTCCTATAACGAGTCACGATCCAGATTCACTGAATAATTTTTTTGATTCAGTTCTTTGACGATCCAACCGTACGAAAGTTAATAAACACTCATTCTAGTGTTGGGAAAAAATAATCAAAAAATAAAAAGGTCGGGTTGTACGAGAGTTTAACAAAAACGTAGCAAAAGTGCTACTTCCTATAACGAGTCAATATCCAGATTCACTGAATAATTTTTTTGATAGATTTCTTCGACGATCCAACCGTACGAAAGTTAATAAACACTCATTCTAGTGTTGGGAAAAAATAATCAAAAAATAAAAAGGTCGGGTTGTACGAGAGTTTAACAAAAACGTAGCAAAAGTGCTACTTCCTATAACGAGTCACGATCCAGATTCACTGAATAATTTTTTTGATAGATTTCTTCGACGATCCAACCATACGAAAGTTAATAAACACTCATTCTAGTGTTGGGAAAAAATAATCAAAAAATAAAAAGGTCGGGTTGTACGAGAGTTTAACAAAAACGTAGCAAAAGTGCTACTTCCTATAACGAGGCACGATCCAGATTCACTGAATAATTTTTTTGATAGATTTCTTCGACTATCCAACCATACGAAAGTTAATAAAAACTCATTCTAGTGTTGGGAAAAAATAATCAAAATATAAAAAAACCGGGTTGTACGAGAATTTAACAAAAACGTAGCAAAAGTGCTACTTCCTATAACGAGGCACGATCCAGATTCACTGAATAATTTTTTTGATAGATTTCTTCGATGATCCAACCGTACGAAAGTTAAAAGACACTCATTCTAGTGTTGGGAAAAAATATTCAAAAAATAAAAAGGCCGGGTTGTACGAGAGTTTAACAAAAACGTAGCAAAAGTGCTACTTCCTATAACGACGCACGATCCAGATTCATTGAATAATTTTTTGATTGATTTCTTCGACGATCCAACCGTACGAAAGTTAATAAACACTCATTCTAGTGTTGGGAAAAAATAATCAGAAAAAAAAGGTCGGGTTGTACGAGATTTTAACAAAAACGTAGCAAAAGTGCTACTTCCTATAACGAGTCACGATCCAGATTCACTGAATACTTTTTTTGATAGATTTCTTCGACGATCCAACCATACGAAAGTTAATAAACACTCATTCTAGTGTTGGGAAAAAATAATCAAAAATAAAAAAGCCGGGTTGTACGAGAATTTAACAAATACGTAGCAAAAGTGCTACTTCCTATAACGAGGCACGATCCAGATTCACTGAATAATTTTTTTGATAGATTTCTTCGACGATCCAACCGTACGAAAGTTAATAAACACTCATTCTAGTGTTGGGAAAAAATAATCAAAAAACAAAAAGGTCGGGTTGTACGAGAGTTTAACAAAAACGTAGCAAAAGTGCTACTTCCTATAACGAGGCACGATCCAGATTCACTGAATAATTTTTTTGATAGATTTCTTCGACTATCCAACCGTACGAAAGTTAATAAAAACTCATTCTAGTGTTGGGAAAAAATAATCAAAAAATAAAAAAGCCGGGTTGTACGAGAATTTAACAAAAACGTAGCAAAAGTGCTACTTCCTATAACGAGGCACGATCCAGATTCACTGAATAATTTTTTTGATAGATTTCTTCGACGATCCAACCGTACTAAAGTTAAAAGACACTCATTCTAGTGTTGGGAAAAAATATTCAAAAAATAAAAAGGCCGGGTTGTACGAGAGTTTAACAAAAACGTAGCAAAAGTGCTACTTCCTATAACGAGGCACGATCCAGATTCATTGAATAATTTTTTGATTGATTTCTTCGACGATCCAACCGTACGAAAGTTAATAAACACTCATTCTAGTGTTGGGAAAAAATAATCAGAAAAAAAGGCCGGGTTGTACGAGATTTTAACAAAAACGTAGCAAAAGTGCTACTTCCTATAACGAGTCACGATCCAGATTCACTGAATAATTTTTTTGATAGATTTCTTCGACCATCCAACCGTACGAAAGTTAATAAACACTCATTCTAGTGTTGGGAAAAAATAATCAAAAAATAAAAAAGCCGGGTTGTACGAGAATTTAACAAATACGTAGCAAAAGTGCTACTTCCTATAACGAGGCACGATCCAGATTCACTGAATAATTTTTTTGATAGATTTCTTCGACGATCCAACCGTACGAAAGTTAAAAAACACTCATTCTAGTGTTGGGAAAAAATAATCAAAAAAAAAAGGTCGGGTTGTACGAGATTTTAACAAAAACGTAGCAAAAGTGCTACTTCCTATAACGAGTCACGATCCAGATTCACTGAATAATTTTTTTGATTCAGTTCTTTGACGATCCAACCGTACGAAAGTTAATAAACACTCATTCTAGTGTTGGGAAAAAATAATCAAAAAATAAAAAGGTCGGGTTGTACGAGAGTTTAACAAAAACGTAGCAAAAGTGCTACTTCCTATAACGAGGCACGATCCAGATTCACTGAATAATTTTTTTGATAGATTTCTTCGACGATCCAACCGTACGAAAGTTAATAAACACTCATTCTAGTGTTGGGAAAAAATAATCAAAAAATAAAAAGGTCGGGTTGTACGAGAGTTTAACAAAAACGTAGCAAAAGTGCTACTTCCTATAACGAGGCACGATCCAGATTCACTGAATAATTTTTTTGATAGATTTCTTCGACGATCCAACCGTACGAAAGTTAATAAACACTCATTCTAGTGTTGGGAAAAAATAATCAAAAAATAAAAAAGCCGGGTTGTACGAGAATTTAACAAAAACGTAGCAAAAGTGCTACTTCCTATAACGAGGTACGATCCAGATTCACTGAATAATTTTTTTGATAGATTTCTTCGACGATCCAACCGTACTAAAGTTAAAAGACACTCATTCTAGTGTTGGGAAAAAATATTCAAAAAATAAAAAGGCCGGGTTGTACGAGAGTTTAACAAAAACGTAGCAAAAGTGCTACTTCCTATAACGAGGCACGATCCAGATTCATTGAATAATTTTTTGATTGATTTCTTCGACGATCCAACCGTACGAAAGTTAATAAACACTCATTCTAGTGTTGGGAAAAAATAATCAGAAAAAAAGGTCGGGTTGTACGAGATTTTAACAAAAACGTAGCAAAAGTGCTACTTCCTATAACGAGTCACGATCCAGATTCACTGAATAATTTTTTTGATAGATTTCTTCGACCATCCAACCGTAGGAAAGTTAATAAACACTCATTCTAGTGTTGGGAAAAAATAATCAAAAAATAAAAAAGCCGGGTTGTACGAGAATTTAACAAATACGTAGCAAAAGTGCTACTTCCTATAACGAGGCACGATCCAGATTCACTGAATAATTTTTTTGATAGATTTCTTCGACGATCCAACCGTACGAAAGTTAAAAAACACTCATTCTAGTGTTGGGAAAAAATAATCAAAAAAAAAAGGTCGGGTTGTACGAGATTTTAACAAAAACGTAGCAAAAGTGCTACTTCCTATAACGAGTCACGATCCAGATTCACTGAATAATTTTTTTGATTCAGTTCTTTGACGATCCAACCGTACGAAAGTTAATAAACACTCATTCTAGTGTTGGGAAAAAATAATCAAAAAATAAAAAGGTCGGGTTGTACGAGAGTTTAACAAAAACGTAGCAAAAGTGCTACTTCCTATAACGAGTCAATATCCAGATTCACTGAATAATTTTTTTGATAGATTTCTTCGACGATCCAACCGTACGAAAGTTAATAAACACTCATTCTAGTGTTGGGAAAAAATAATCAAAAAATAAAAAGGTCGGGTTGTACGAGAGTTTAACAAAAACGTAGCAAAAGTGCTACTTCCTATAACGAGTCACGATCCAGATTCACTGAATAATTTTTTTGATAGATTTCTTCGACGATCCAACCATACGAAAGTTAATAAACACTCATTCTAGTGTTGGGAAAAAATAATCAAAAAATAAAAAGGTCGGGTTGTACGAGAGTTTAACAAAAACGTAGCAAAAGTGCTACTTCCTATAACGAGGCACGATCCAGATTCACTGAATAATTTTTTTGATAGATTTCTTCGACTATCCAACCATACGAAAGTTAATAAAAACTCATTCTAGTGTTGGGAAAAAATAATCAAAAAATAAAAAAGCCGGGTTGTACGAGAATTTAACAAAAACGTAGCAAAAGTGCTACTTCCTATAACGAGGCACGATCCAGATTCACTGAATAATTTTTTTGATAGATTTCTTCGATGATCCAACCATACGAAAGTTAAAAGACACTCATTCTAGTGTTGGGAAAAAATATTCAAAAAATAAAAAGGCCGGGTTGTACGAGAGTTTAACAAAAACGTAGCAAAAGTGCTACTTCCTATAACGACGCACGATCCAGATTCATTGAATAATTTTTTGATTGATTTCTTCGACGATCCAACCGTACGAAAGTTAATAAACACTCATTCTAGTGTTGGGAAAAAATAATCAGAAAAAAAAGGTCGGGTTGTACGAGATTTTAACAAAAACGTAGCAAAAGTGCTACTTCCTATAACGAGTCACGATCCAGATTCACTGAATAATTTTTTTGATAGATTTCTTCGACGATCCAACCATACGAAAGTTAATAAACACTCATTCTAGTGTTGGGAAAAAATAATCAAAAATAAAAAAGCCGGGTTGTACGAGAATTTAACAAATACGTAGCAAAAGTGCTACTTCCTATAACGAGGCACGATCCAGATTCACTGAATAATTTTTTTGATAGATTTCTTCGACGATCCAACCGTACGAAAGTTAATAAACACTCATTCTAGTGTTGGGAAAAAATAATCAAAAAATAAAAAGGTCGGGTTGTACGAGAGTTTAACAAAAACGTAGCAAAAGTGCTACTTCCTATAACGAGGCACGATCCAGATTCACTGAATAATTTTTTTGATAGATTTCTTCGACTATCCAACCGTAATAAAGTTAATAAAAACTCATTCTAGTGTTGGGAAAAAATAATCAAAAAATAAAAAAGCCGGGTTGTACGAGAATTTAACAAAAACGTAGCAAAAGTGCTACTTCCTATAACGAGGCACGATCCAGATTCACTGAATAATTTTTTTGATAGATTTCTTCGACGATCCAACCGTACTAAAGTTAAAAGACACTCATTCTAGTGTTGGGAAAAAATATTCAAAAAATAAAAAGGCCGGGTTGTACGAGAGTTTAACAAAAACGTAGCAAAAGTGCTACTTCCTATAACGAGGCACGATCCAGATTCATTGAATAATTTTTTGATTGATTTCTTCGACGATCCAACCGTACGAAAGTTAATAAACACTCATTCTAGTGTTGGGAAAAAATAATCAGAAAAAAAGGCCGGGTTGTACGAGATTTTAACAAAAACGTAGCAAAAGTGCTACTTCCTATAACGAGTCACGATCCAGATTCACTGAATAATTTTTTTGATAGATTTCTTCGACCATCCAACCGTACGAAAGTTAATAAACACTCATTCTAGTGTTGGGAAAAAATAATCAAAAAATAAAAAAGCCGGGTTGTACGAGAATTTAACAAATACGTAGCAAAAGTGCTACTTCCTATAACGAGGCACGATCCAGATTCACTGAATAATTTTTTTGATAGATTTCTTCGACGATCCAACCGTACGAAAGTTAAAAAACACTCATTCTAGTGTTGGGAAAAAATAATCAAAAAAAAAAGGTCGGGTTGTACGAGATTTTAACAAAAACGTAGCAAAAGTGCTACTTCCTATAACGAGTCACGATCCAGATTCACTGAATAATTTTTTTGATTCAGTTCTTTGACGATCCAACCGTACGAAAGTTAATAAACACTCATTCTAGTGTTGGGAAAAAATAATCAAAAAATAAAAAGGTCGGGTTGTACGAGAGTTTAACAAAAACGTAGCAAAAGTGCTACTTCCTATAACGAGTCAATATCCAGATTCACTGAATAATTTTTTTGATAGATTTCTTCGACGATCCAATCGTACGAAAGTTAATAAACACTCATTCTAGTGTTGGGAAAAAATAATCAAAAAATAAAAAGGTCGGGTTGTACGAGAGTTTAACAAAAACGTAGCAAAAGTGCTACTTCCTATAACGAGTCACGATCCAGATTCACTGAATAATTTTTTTGATAGATTTCTTCGACGATCCAACCATACGAAAGTTAATAAACACTCATTCTAGTGTTGGGAAAAAATAATCAAAAAATAAAAAGGTCGGGTTGTACGAGAGTTTAACAAAAACGTAGCAAAAGTGCTACTTCCTATAACGAGTCACGATCCAGATTCACTGAATAATTTTTTTGAGAGATTTCTTCGACTATCCAACCATACGAAAGTTAATAAAAACTCATTCTAGTGTTGGGAAAAAATAATCAAAAAATAAAAAAGCCGGGTTGTACGAGAATTTAACAAAAACGTAGCAAAAGTGCTACTTCCTATAACGAGGCACGATCCAGATTCACTGAATAATTTTTTTGATAGATTTCTTCGAGGATCCAACCGTACGAAAGTTAAAAGACACTCATTCTAGTGTTGGGAAAAAATATTCAAAAAATAAAAAGGCCGGGTTATACGAGAGTTTAACAAAAACGTAGCAAAAGTGCTACTTCCTATAACGAGGCACGATCCAGATTCATTGAATAATTTTTTGATTGATTTCTTCGACGATCCAACCGTACGAAAGTTAATAAACACTCATTCTAGTGTTGGGAAAAAATAATCAGAAAAAAAAGGTCGGGTTGTACGAGATTTTAACAAAAACGTAGCAAAAGTGCTACTTCCTATAACGAGTCACGATCCAGATTCACTGAATAATTTTTTTGATAGATTTCTTTACGATCCAACCATACGAAAGTTAATAAACACTCATTCTAGTGTTGGGAAAAAATAATAAAAAATAAAAAAGCCGGGTTGTACGAGAATTTAACAAATACGTAGCAAAAGTGCTACTTCCTATAACGAGGCACGATCCAGATTCACTGAATAATTTTTTTGATAGATTTCTTCGACGATCCAACCGTACGAAAGTTAATAAACACTCATTCTAGTGTTGGGAAAAAATAATCAAAAAATAAAAAGGTCGGGTTGTACGAGAGTTTAACAAAAACGTAGCAAAAGTGCTACTTCCTATAACGAGGCACGATCCAGATTCACTGAATAATTTTTTTGATAGATTTCTTCGACTATCCAACCGTACGAAAGTTAATAAAAACTCATTCTAGTGTTGGGAAAAAATAATCAAAAAATAAAAAAGCCGGGTTGTACGAGAATTTAACAAAAACGTAGCAAAAGTGCTACTTCCTATAACGAGGCACGATCCAGATTCACTGAATAATTTTTTTGATAGATTTCTTCGACGATCCAACCGTACTAAAGTTAAAAGACACTCATTCTAGTGTTGGGAAAAATATTCAAAAAATAAAAAGGCCGGGTTGTACGAGAGTTTAACAAAAACGTAGCAAAAGTGCTACTTCCTATAACGAGGCACGATCCAGATTCATTGAATAATTTTTTGATTGATTTCTTCGACGATCCAACCGTACGAAAGTTAATAAACACTCATTCTAGTGTTGGGAAAAAATAATCAGAAAAAAAGGTCGGGTTGTACGAGATTTTAACAAAAACGTAGCAAAAGTGCTACTTCCTATAACGAGTCACGATCCAGATTCACTGAATAATTTTTTTGATAGATTTCTTCGACGATCCAACCGTACGAAAGTTAATAAACACTCATTCTAGTGTTGGGAAAAAATAATCAAAAAATAAAAAAGCCGGGTTGTACGAGAATTTAACAAATACGTAGCAAAAGTGCTACTTCCTATAACGAGGCACGATCCAGATTCACTGAATAATTTTTTTGATAGATTTCTTCGACGATCCAACCGTACGAAAGTTAAAAAACACTCATTCTAGTGTTGGGAAAAAATAATCAAAAAAAAAAGGTCGGGTTGTACGAGATTTTAACAAAAACGTAGCAAAAGTGCTACTTCCTATAACGAGTCACGATCCAGATTCACTGAATAATTTTTTTGATTGAGTTCTTTGACGATCCAACCGTACGAAAGTTAATAAACACTCATTCTAGTGTTGGGAAAAAATAATCAAAAAATAAAAAGGTCGGGTTGTACGAGAGTTTAACAAAAACGTAGCAAAAGTGCTACTTCCTATAACGAGTCAATATCCAGATTCACTGAATAATTTTTTTGATAGATTTCTTCGACGATCCAACCGTACGAAAGTTAATAAACACTCATTCTAGTGTTGGGAAAAAATAATCAAAAAATAAAAAGGTCGGGTTGTACGAGAGTTTAACAAAAACGTAGCAAAAGTGCTACTTCCTATAACGAGTCACGATCCAGATTCACTGAATAATTTTTTTGATAGATTTCTTCGACGAACCAACCGTACGAAAGTTAATAAACACTCATTCTAGTGTTGGGAAAAAATAATCAAAAAATAAAAAGGTCGGGTTGTACGAGAGTTTAACAAAAACGTAGCAAAAGTGCTACTTCCTATAACGAGGCACGATCCAGATTCACTGAATAATTTTTTTGATAGATTTATTCGACTATCCAACAGTTCGAAAGTTAATAAAAACTCATTCTAGTGTTGGGAAAAAATAATCAAAAAATAAAAAAGCTGGGTTGTACGAGAATTTAACAAAAACGTAGCAAAAGTGCTACTTCCTATAACGAGCCACGATCCAGATTCACTGAATAATTTTTTTGATAGATTTCTTCGACGATCCAACCGTACGAAAGTTAAAAGACACTCATTCTAATGTTGGGAAAAAATATTCAAAAAATAAAAAGGCCGGGTTGTACGAGAGTTTAACAAAAACGTAGCAAAAGTGCTACTTCCTATAACGAGGCACGATCCAGATTCATTGAATAATTTTTTGATTGATTTCTTCGACGATCCAACCGTACGAAAGTTAATAAACACTCATTCTAGTGTTGGGAAAAAATAATCAGAAAAAAAAGGTCGGGTTGTACGAGATTTTAACAAAAACGTAGCAAAAGTGCTACTTCCTATAACGAGTCACGATCCAGATTCACTGAATAATTTTTTTGATAGATTTCTTCGACGATCCAACCGTAAGAAAGTTAATAAACACTCATTCTAGTGTTGGGAAAAAATAATCAAAAATAAAAAAGCCGGGTTGTACGAGAATTTAACAAATACGTAGCAAAAGTGCTACTTCCTATAACGAGGCACGATCCAGATTCACTGAATAATTTTTTTGATAGATTTATTCGACGATCCAACCGTACGAAAGTTAAAAAACACTCATTCTAGTGTTGGGAAAAAATAATCAAAAAAAAAAGGTCGGGTTGTACGAGATTTTAACAAAAACGTAGCAAAAGTGCTACTTCCTATAACGAGTCACGATCCAGATTCACTGAATAATTTTTTTGATTGAGTTCTTTGACGATCCAACCGTACGAAAGTTAATAAACACTCATTCTAGTGTTGGGAAAAAATAATCAAAAAATAAAAAGGTCGGGTTGTACGAGAGTTTAACAAAAACGTAGCAAAAGTGCTACTTCCTATAACGAGTCAATATCCAGATTCACTGAATAATTTTTTTGATAGATTTCTTCGACGATCCAACCGTACGAAAGTTAATAAACACTCATTCTAGTGTTGGGAAAAAATAATCAAAAAATAAAAAGGTCGGGTTGTACGAGAGTTTAACAAAAACGTAGCAAAAGTGCTACTTCCTATAACGAGGCACGATCCAGATTCACTGAATAATTTTTTTGATAGATTTCTTCGACGATCCAACCGTACGAAAGTTAAAAGACACTCATTCTAGTGTTGGGAAAAAATATTCAAAAAATAAAAAGGCCGGGTTGTACGAGAGTTTAACAAAAACGTAGCAAAAGTGTTACTTCCTATAACGAGGCACGATCCAGATTCATTGAATAATTTTTTGATTGATTTCTTCGACGATCCAACCGTACGGAAGTTAATAAACACTCATTCTAGTGTTGGGAAAAAATAATCAAAAAATAAAAAAGCCGGGTTGTACGAGAATTTAACAAAAACGTAGCAAAAGTGCTACTTCCTATAACGAGGCACGATCCAGATTCACTGAATAATTTTTTTGATAGATTTCTTCGACGATCCAACCGTACGAAAGTTAAAAGACACTCATTCTAGTGTTGGGAAAAATATTCAAAAAATAAAAAGGCCGGGTTGTACGAGAGTTTAACAAAAACGTAGCAAAAGTGCTACTTCCTATAACGAGGCACGATCCAGATTCACTGAATAATTTTTTGATTGATTTCTTCGACGATCCAACCGTACGAAAGTTAATAAACACTCATTCTAGTGTTGGGAAAAAATAATCAGAAAAAAAGGTCGGGTTGTACGAGATTTTAACAAAAACGTAGCAAAAGTGCTACTTCCTATAACGAGTCACGATCCAGATTCACTGAATAATTTTTTTGATAGATTTCTTTACGATCCAACCATACGAAAGTTAATAAACACTCATTCTAGTGTTGGGAAAAAATAATAAAAAATAAAAAAGCCGGGTTGTACGAGAATTTAACAAATACGTAGCAAAAGTGCTACTTCCTATAACGAGGCACGATCCAGATTCACTGAATAATTTTTTTGATAGATTTCTTCGACGATCCAACCGTACGAAAGTTAATAAACACTCATTCTAGTGTTGGGAAAAAATAATCAAAAAATAAAAAGGTCGGGTTGTACGAGAGTTTAACAAAAACGTAGCAAAAGTGCTACTTCCTATAACGAGGCACGATCCAGATTCACTGAATAATTTTTTTGATAGATTTCTTCGACTATCCAACCGTACGAAAGTTAATAAAAACTCATTCTAGTGTTGGGAAAAAATAATCAAAAAATAAAAAAGCCGGGTTGTACGAGAATTTAACAAAAACGTAGCAAAAGTGCTACTTCCTATAACGAGGCACGATCCAGATTCACTGAATAATTTTTTTGATAGATTTCTTCGACGATCCAACCGTACTAAAGTTAAAAGACACTCATTCTAGTGTTGGGAAAAATATTCAAAAAATAAAAAGGCCGGGTTGTACGAGAGTTTAACAAAAACGTAGCAAAAGTGCTACTTCCTATAACGAGGCACGATCCAGATTCATTGAATAATTTTTTGATTGATTTCTTCGACGATCCAACCGTACGAAAGTTAATAAACACTCATTCTAGTGTTGGGAAAAAATAATCAAAAAAAAAAGGTCGGGTTGTACGAGATTTTAACAAAAACGTAGCAAAAGTGCTACTTCCTATAACGAGTCACGATCCAGATTCACTGAATAATTTTTTTGATTGAGTTCTTTGACGATCCAACCGTACGAAAGTTAATAAACACTCATTCTAGTGTTGGGAAAAAATAATCAAAAAATAAAAAGGTCGGGTTGTACGAGAGTTTAACAAAAACGTAGCAAAAGTGCTACTTCCTATAACGAGTCAATATCCAGATTCACTGAATAATTTTTTTGATAGATTTCTTCGACGATCCAACCATACGAAAGTTAATAAACACTCATTCTAGTGTTGGGAAAAAATAATCAAAAAATAAAAAGGTCGGGTTGTACGAGAGTTTAACAAAAACGTAGCAAAAGTGCTACTTCCTATAACGAGGCACGATCCAGATTCACTGAATAATTTTTTTGATAGATTTCTTCGACGATCCAACCGTACGAAAGTTAAAAGACACTCATTCTAGTGTTGGGAAAAAATATTCAAAAAATAAAAAGGCCGGGTTGTACGAGAGTTTAACAAAAACGTAGCAAAAGTGTTACTTCCTATAACGAGGCACGATCCAGATTCATTGAATAATTTTTTGATTGATTTCTTCGACGATCCAACCGTACGGAAGTTAATAAACACTCATTCTAGTGTTGGGAAAAAATAATCAGAAAAAAAGGTCGGGTTGTACGAGATTTTAACAAAAACGTAGCAAAAGTGCTACTTCCTATAACGAGTCACGATCCAGATTCACTGAATAATTTTTTTGATTGAGTTCTTTGACGATCCAACCGTACGAAAGTTAATAAACACTCATTCTAGTGTTGGGAAAAAATAATCAAAAAATAAAAAGGTCGGGTTGTACGAGAGTTTAACAAAAACGTAGCAAAAGTGCTACTTCCTCTAACGAGTCAATATCCAGATTCACTGAATAATTTTTTTGATAGATTTCTTCGACGATCCAACCGTACGAAAGTTAATAAACACTCATTCTAGTGTTGGGAAAAAATAATCAAAAAATAAAAAGGTCGGGTTGTACGAGAGTTTAACAAAAACGTAGCAAAAGTGCTACTTCCTATAACGAGGCACGATCCAGATTCACTGAATAATTTTTTTGATAGATTTCTTCGACGATCCAACCGTACGAAAGTTAAAAGACACTCATTCTAGTGTTGGGAAAAAATATTCAAAAAATAAAAAGGCCGGGTTGTACGAGAGTTTAACAAAAACGTAGCAAAAGTGCTACTTCCTATAACGAGGCACGATCCAGATTCATTGAATAATTTTTTGATTGATTTCTTCGACGATCCAACCGTACGAAAGTTAATAAACACTCATTCTAGTGTTGGGAAAAAATAATCAGAAAAATAGTTCGGGTTGTACGAGATTTTAACAAAAACGTAGCAAAAGTGCTACTTCCTATAACGAGTCACGATCCAGATTCACTGAATAATTTTTTTGATAGATTTCTTCGACGATCCAACCGTACGAAAGTTAATAAACACTCATTCTAGTGTTGGGAAAAAATAATCAAAAAATAAAAAAGCCGGGTTGTACGAGAATTTAACAAATACGTAGCAAAAGTGCTACTTCCTATAACGAGGCACGATCCAGATTCACTGAATAATTTTTTTGATAGATTTCTTCGACGATCCAACCGTAAGAAAGTTAAAAAACACTCATTCTAGTGTTGGGAAAAAATAATAAAAAAAAAAGGTCGGGTTGTACGAGATTTTAACAAAAACGTAGCAAAAGTGCTACTTCCTATAACGAGTCACGATCCAGATTCACTGAATAATTTTTTTGATTGAGTTCTTTGACGATCCAACCGTACGAAAGTTAATAAACACTCATTCTAGTGTTGGGAAAAAATAATCAAAAAATAAAAAGGTCGGGTTGTACGAGAGTTTAACAAAAACGTAGCAAAAGTGCTACTTCCTATAACGAGTCAATATCCAGATTCACTGAATAATTTTTTTGATAGATTTCTTCGACGATCCAACCGTACAAAAGTTAATAAACACTCATTATAGTGTTGGGAAAAAATAATCAAAAAATAAAAAGGTCGGGTTGTACGAGAGTTTAACAAAAACGTAGCAAAAGTGCTACTTCCTATAACGAGTCACGATCCAGATTCACTGAATAATTTTTTTGATAGATTTCTTCGACGATCCAACCATACGAAAGTTAATAAACACTCATTCTAGTGTTGGGAAAAAATAATCAAAAAATAAAAAGGTCGGGTTGTACGAGAGTTTAACAAAAACGTAGCAAAAGTGCTACTTCCTATAACGAGGCACGATCCAGATTCACTGAATAATTTTTTTGATAGATTTCTTCGACTATCCAACCGTACGAAAGTTAATAAAAACTCATTCTAGTGTTGGGAAAAAATAATCAAAAAATAAAAAAGCCGGGTTGTACGAGAATTTAACAAAAACGTAGCAAAAGTGCTACTTCCTATAACGAGGCACGATCCAGATTCACTGAATAATTTTTTTGATAGATTTCTTCGACGATCCAACCGTACGAAAGTTAATAAACACTCATTCTAGTGTTGGGAAAAAATAATCAAAAAATAAAAAAGCCGGGTTGTACGAGAATTTAACAAATACGTAGCAAAAGTGCTACTTCCTATAACGAGGCACGATCCAGATTCACTGAATAATTTTTTTGATAGATTTCTTCGACGATCCAACCGTACGAAAGTTAAAAAACACTCATTCTAGTGTTGGGAAAAAATAATCAAAAAAAAAAAGGTCGGGTTGTACGAGATTTTAACAAAAACGTAGCAAAAGTGCTACTTCCTATAACGAGTCACGATCCAGATTCACTGAATAATTTTTTTGATTGATTTCTTTGACGATCCAACCGGTCGAAAGTTAATAAAAACTCATTCTAGTGTTGGGAAAAAATAATCAAAAAATAAAAAAGCCGGGTTGTACGAGAATTTAACAAAAACGTAGCAAAAGTGCTACTTCCTATAACGAGGCACGATCCAGATTCACTGAATAATTTTTTTGATAGATTTCTTCGACGATCCAACCGTACGAAAGTTAAAAGACACTCATTCTAGTGTTGGGAAAAAATATTCAAAAAATAAAAAGGCCGGGTTGTACGAGAGTTTAACAAAAACGTAGCAAAAGTGCTACTTCCTATAACGAGGCACGATCCAGATTCATTGAATAATTTTTTGATTGATTTCTTCGACGATCCAACCGTACGAAAGTTAATAAACACTCATTCTAGTGTTGGGAAAAAATAATCAGAAAAAAAGGTCGGGTTGTACGAGATTTTAACAAAAACGTAGCAAAAGTGCTACTTCCTATAACGAGTCACGATCCAGATTCACTGAATAATTTTTTTGATTGAGTTCTTTGACGATCCAACCGTACGAAAGTTAATAAACACTCATTCTAGTGTTGGGAAAAAATAATCAAAAAATAAAAAGGTCGGGTTGTACGAGAGTTTAACAAAAACGTAGCAAAAGTGCTACTTCCTATAACGAGTCAATATCCAGATTCACTGAATAATTTTTTTGATAGATTTCTTCGACGATCCAACCGTACGAAAGTTAATAAACACTCATTCTAGTGTTGGGAAAAAATAATCAAAAAATAAAAAGGTCGGGTTGTACGAGAGTTTAACAAAAACGTAGCAAAAGTGCTACTTCCTATAACGAGTCACGATCCAGATTCACTGAATAATTTTTTTGATAGATTTCTTCGACGATCTAACCGTACGAAAGTTAATAAACACTCATTCTAGTGTTGGGAAAAAATAATCAAAAAATAAAAAGGTCGGGTTGTACGAGAGTTTAACAAAAACGTAGCAAAAGTGCTACTTCCTATAACGAGGCACGATCCAGATTCACTGAATAATTTTTTTGATAGATTTCTTCGACTATCCAACCATACGAAAGTTAATAAAAACTCATTCTAGTGTTGGGAAAAAATAATCAAAAAATAAAAAAGCCGGGTTGTACGAGAATTTAACAAAAACGTAGCAAAAGTGCTACTTCCTATAACGAGGCACGATCCAGATTCACTGAATAATTTTTTTGATAGATTTCTTCGACGATCCAACCGTACGAAAGTTAAAAGACACTAATTCTAGTGTTGGGAAAAAATATTCAAAAAATAAAAAGGCCGGGTTGTACGAGAGTTTAACAAAAACGTAGCAAAAGTGCTACTTCCTATAACGAGGCACGATCCAGATTCATTGAATAATTTTTTGATTGATTTCTTCGACGATCCAACCGTACGAAAGTTAATAAACACTCATTCTAGTGTTGGGAAAAAATAATCAGAAAAAAAAGGTTGGGTTGTACGAGATTTTAACAAAAACGTAGCAAAAGTGCTACTTCCTATAACGAGTCACGATCTAGATTCACTGAATAATTTTTTTGATAGATTTCTTCGACGATCCAAACGTACGAAAGTTAATAAACACTCATTCTAGTGTTGGGAAAAAATAATCAAAAATAAAAAAGCCGGGTTGTACGAGAATTTAACAAATACGTAGCAAAAGTGCTACTTCCTATAACGAGGCACGATCCAGATTCACTGAATAATTTTTTTGATAGATTTCTTCGACGATCCAACCGTACGAAAGTTAAAAAACACTCATTCTAGTGTTGGGAAAAAATAATCAAAAAAAAAAGGTCGGGTTGTACGAGATTTTAACAAAAACGTAGCAAAAGTGCTACTTCCTATAACGAGTCACGATCCAGATTCACTGAATAATTTTTTTGATTGAGTTCTTTGACGATCCAACCGTACGAAAGTTAATAAACACTCATTCTAGTGTTGGGAAAAAATAATTAAAAAATAAAAAGGTCGGGTTGTACGAGAGTTTAACAAAAACGTAGCAAAAGTGCTACTTCCTATAACGAGTCAATATCCAGATTCACTGAATAATTTTTTTGATAGATTTCTTCGACGATCCAACCGTACGAAAGTTAATAAACACTCATTCTAGTGTTGGGAAAAAATAATCAAAAAATAAAAAGGTCGGGTTGTACGAGAGTTTAACAAAAACGTAGCAAAAGTGCTACTTCCTATAACGAGTCACGATCCAGATTCACTGAATAATTTTTTTGATAGATTTCTTCGACGATCCAACCGTACGAAAGTTAATAAACACTCATTCTAGTGTTGGGAAAAAATAATCAAAAAATAAAAAGGTCGGGTTGTACGAGAGTTTAACAAAAACGTAGCAAAAGTGCTACTTCCTATAACGAGGCACGATCCAGATTCACTGAATAATTTTTTTGATAGATTTCTTCGACTATCCAACCGTTCAAAAGTTAATAAAAACTCATTCTAGTGTTGGGAAAAAATAATCAAAAAATAAAAAAGCTGGGTTGTACGAGAATTTAACAAAAACGTAGCAAAAGTGCTACTTCCTATAACGAGGCACGATCCAGATTCACTGAATAATTTTTTTGATAGATTTCTTCGACGATCCAACCGTACGAAAGTTAAAAGACACTCATTCTAGTGTTGGGAAAAAATATTCAAAAAATAAAAAGGCCGGGTTGTACGAGAGTTTAACAAAAACGTAGCAAAAGTGCTACTTCCTATAAAGAGGCACGATCCAGATTCATTGAATAATTTTTTGATTGATTTCTTCGACGATCCAACCGTACGAAAGTTAATAAACACTCATTCTAGTGTTGGGAAAAAATAATCAGAAAAAAAAGGTCGGGTTGTACGAGATTTTAACAAAAACGTAGCAAAAGTGCTACTTCCTATAACGAGTCACGATCCAGATTCACTGAATAATTTTTTTGATTGATTTCTTTGACGATCCAACCGTACGAAAGTTAATAAACACTCATTCTAGTGTTGGGAAAAAATAATCAAAAAATAAAAAGGTCGGGTTGTACGAGAGTTTAACAAAAACGTAGCAAAAGTGCTACTTCCTATAACGAGTCAATATCCAGATTCGCTGAATAATTTTTTTGATAGATTTCTTCGACGATCCAACCGTACGAAAGTTAATAAACACTCATTCTAGTGTTGGGAAAAAATAATCAAAAAATAAAAAGGTCGGGTTGTACGAGAGTTTAACAAAAACGTAGCAAAAGTGCTACTTCCTATAACGAGTCAATATCCAGATTCACTGAATAATTTTTTTGATAGATTTCTTCGACGATCCAACCGTACGAAAGTTAATAAACACCCATTCTAGTGTTGGGAAAAAATAATCAAAAAATAAAAAGGTCGGGTTGTACGAGAGTTTAACAAAAACGTAGCAAAAGTGCTACTTCCTATAACGAGTCACGATCCAGATTCACTGAATAATTTTTTTGATAGATTTCTTCGACGATCCAACCGTACGAAAGTTAATAAACACTCATTCTAGTGTTGGGAAAAAATAATCAAAAAATAAAAAGGCCGGGTTGTACGAGAGTTTAACAAAAACGTAGCAAAAGTGCTACTTGCTATAACGAGGCACGATCCAGATTCACTGAATAATTTTTTTGATAGATTTCTTCGACGATCCAACCGTACGAAAGTTAAAAAACACTCATTACAGTGTTGGGAAAAAATAATCAAAAAATAAAAAGGCCGGGTTGTACGAGAGTTTAACAAAAACGTAGCAAAAGTGCTACTTGCTATAACGAGGCACGATCCAGATTCACTGAATAATTTTTTTGATAGATTTCTTCGACGATCCAACCGTACGAAAGTTAAAAAACACTCATTACAGTGTTGGGAAAAAATATTCAAAAAATAAAAAGGCCGGGTTGTACGAGAGTTTAACAAAAACGTAGCAAAAGTGCTACTTCCTATAACGAGGCACGATCCAGATTCACTGAATAATTTTTTTGATAGATTTCTTCGACGATCCAACCGTACGAAAGTTAATAAACACTCATTCTAGTGTTGGGAAAAAATAATCAAAAAATAAAAAGGTCGGGTTGTACGAGAGTTTAACAAAAACGTAGCAAAAGTGCTACTTCCTATAACGAGTCACGATCCAGATTCACTGAATAATTTTTTTGATGGATTTCTTCGACGATCCAACCGTACGAAAGTTAATAAACACTCATTCTAGTGTTGGGAAAAAATAATCAAAAATTAAAAAGGTCGGGTTGTACGAGAGTTTAACAAAAACGTAGCAAAAGTGCTACTTCCTATAACGAGGCACGATCCAGATTCACTGAATAATTTTTTTGATAGATTTCTTCGACGATCCAACCGTACGAAAGTTAATAAACACTCATTCTAGTGTTGGAAAAAAATAATCAAAAAATAAAAAGGCCGGGTTGTACGAGAGTTTAACAAAAACGTAGCAAAAGTGCTACTTCCTATAACGAGGCACGATCCAGATTCACTGAATAATTTTTTTGATAAATTTCTTCGACGATCCAACCGTACGAAAGTTAAAAAACACTCATTACAGTGTTGGGAAAAAATTTTCAAAAAATAAAAAGGCCGGATTGTACGAGAGTTTAACAAAAACGTAGCAAAAGTGCTACTTCCTATAACGAGGCACGATCCAGATTCACTAAATAATTTTTTTGATAGATTTCTTCGACGATCCAACCGTACGAAAGTTAAAAAACACTCATTCTAGTGTTGGGAAAAAATAATCAAAAAAAAAAAGGTCGGGAAGTTAATAAAAACTCATTCTAGTGTTGGGAAAAAATAATCAAAAAATAAAAAAGCCGGGTTGTACGAGAATTTAACAAAAACGTAGCAAAAGTGTTACTTCCTATAACGAGGCACGATCCAGATTCACTGAATAATTTTTTTGATAGATTTCTTCGACGATCCAACCGTACGAAAGTTAAAAGACACTCATTCTAGTGTTGGGAAAAAATAATCAAAAAATAAAAAGGTCGGGTTGTACGAGAGTTTAACAAAAACGTAGCAAAAGTGCTACTTCCTATAACGAGTCACGATCCAGATTCACTGAATAATTTTTTTGATAGATTTCTTCGACGATCCAACCGTACGAAAGTTAATAAACACTCATTCTAGTGTTGGGAAAAAATAATCAAAAAATAAAAAGGTCGGGTTGTACGAGAGTTTAACAAAAACGTAGCAAAAGTGCTACTTCCTATAGCGAGGCACGATCCAGATTCACTGAATAATTTTTTTGATAGATTTCTTTGACGATCCAACCGTACGAAAGTTAATAAACACTCATTCTAGTGTTGGGAAAAAATAATCAAAAAATAAAAAGGTCGGGTTGTACGAGAGTTTAACAAAAACGTAGCAAAAGTGCTACTTCCTATAACGAGTCACGATCCAGATTCACTGAATAATTTTTTTGATAGATTTCTTCGATGATCCAACCGTACGAAAGTTAATAAACACTCATTCTAGTGTTGGGAAAAAATAATCAAAAAATAAAAAGGTCGGGTTGTACGAGAGTTTAACAAAAACGTAGCAAAAGTGCTACTTCCTATAGCGAGGCACGATCCAGATTCACTGAATAATTTTTTTGATAGATTTCTTCGACGATCCAACCGTACGAAAGTTAATAAACACTCATTCTAGTGTTGGGAAAAAATAATCAAAAAATAAAAAGGCCGGGTTGTACGAGAGTTTAACAAAAACGTAGCAAAAGTGCTACTTCCTATAACGAGGCACGATCCAGATTCACTGAATAATTTTTTTGATAGATTTCTTCGATGATCCAACCGTACGAAAGTTAAAAAACACTCATTACAGTGTTGGGAAAAAATATTCAAAAAATAAAAAGGCCGGGTTGTACGAGAGTTTAACAAAAACGTAGCAAAAGTGCTACTTCCTATAACGAGGCACGATCCAGATTCACTGAATAATATTTTTGAATGATTTATTCGACTATCGAACTGTACGAAAGTTAATAAAAGTTATCACTAAAATTTGTATATAACATCATCCGCACTGTTGGATCGACTAATTTTTTTTTTTAAAAAAATTATTATTCGAAAATTATACTAGTTTGACCAAGGAGTACTTTGATAGTTGACCATTAAATATCATACAAGAACATTAAACAACGGTTTTTTATTAAAAACTGTTGATGTGCTTAATATAACACAACATTTTTTTATATGAAAACCGTTGTCTGATTATTTTCATTATTTCCCACCAAATTCAATTCAAATTATTTCATTATTCCCACCAAATATTTCATAATTTCCCACCAAATTCTATTCAAAATTTTTGTAGTTCAGACAACGGTTTCATAAAAACTGTTGTCTCATCAAAACACGATTTAACAACGGTTAATTATTCCGTTGTGTGAATCGTAATAACACAATGGTATATGAACAGTTGTGTGAATTATACAACGGTTTACAAACGTTGTCTCAAAACAGATCAGACAATGTTCGTAAAAACAATTGTGCAACCTTACTCGTCTTTACAACACCACATTTCAAAAGCCATTGTCTGAATCAATTTACTAGACAACGTTTTTAACCCGTTGTAGGGTAACTGGATGACACAATACTTTTCTGAAGTTACAAAAAAACCGTTGTCTCTTAATTCCAAACAATGCTTTTTCGTCCGAGCGTTGTCTGATGAGTGTTGTCTGATTGCGATTTTCTTGTAGTGGATCATCCACATATAAACAAATTATAACTCCTTTACCAGAAGCATCAAATTTATTATATACACACTTGTCTACTTGGTTAAGAAGATAACCGTTAGACAAGACCACAATATCAAATTTATCATGCCAATCCTTCGGTGCTTGTTTCAGACCATAAATTAATTTCTTCAATTTACACACCTTGTTCTCACAACCAGGCATAACAAACCCTTCGGGTTGTTTCATATAAATCTCTTCATCTAATTCACCATTCAAGAATGCAATTTTCACATCCATTTGGTGAATGACAAGGTTGTGTATAGCAGCAAGTGCTATTAACAACCTAATAGTGGAGGTTCTAGCAACAGGAGCATATGTATCAAAATAATCAATCCCTTCTTTTTGTCTAAAACCTTGGATTACCAATCTGGCTTTAAACTTATCTACAGTACCGTCCACCTTCATTTTCCTTTTGAAGATCCATCTGTTCCCCAATGCTTTACAGCCAGGGGGCAGATCACTCAATTCCCAAGTATTATTATTCATGATAGAATCCATTTCATCTTGGATAGCTTCTTTCCAGAATGCAACATCCCTAGATTTCATAGCTTCGCTAAAAGTGTTTGGATCCTCCTCAATAATAAAACAATATTGGTATTGATATTCAATTTCATCTCTAGAGCCTTCTACTAGATAAAGATGAAAGTCATCTCCAAAAGACTTTGATTTTCTAGCTCTAGTGCTTCTCCTTGGTTCAGACGGTCCATTCACATCTTCAGTAGAAACTGAGTTCCTACTAGAAGAATTCTGAAGCATGTCCCTTGGTCTAGGTATAGATGTAAATCTATTTTCATCAAATATAGCATCTCTTGAGTCGATAATTGAGCTCACAGATACATAGTCATTAGATTCTAACACATAGAATCTATATGCTATAGAATGCTCAGCATAACCAACAAATATGCAATCTATACCTCGTTCACCCAAGTTTCTTCTTTTGGGTTAAGTGAGTCTTACAACTGCTCTATATCCCCAAACTCTCAGAAAACTCAATTTTGGTGACTCTTTATACCAAAGTTCATAAGGGGTAATCTTATTCCTCTTACTAGGAATTCGATTCAATAGATGACAGGCTGTCAACATAGCCTCACCTCAAAATCCCTCACTCAAACCTGAGTAGGATAACAAGGAATTAACCATTTCTTTCAAAGTCCTATTCTTTCTCTCTGCCACACCATTTTGCTGTGGTGTATAAGGTGCCGTGGTTTGATGTATTATACCAGTAGATTGAAAATAAACCGGATCATAATACTCACCTCCTCTATCAGTACGTAGATTTTTAATCATGGTACTCTAATGTAGCTCTACTTCTTCTTTATAAATTTTAAAGAAGTCAAGAGCTTCATCCTTAGCATGCAATAAATATACATAGCAATATCTAGTAGCATCATCAATAAAAGTAACTACATACATTTTATTTCCTAATGATGGTGTAGAATGGAAATCACACAAATCACTATGTATTAATTCTAAAACATCAGACACCCTATTAACCTCCTTAAAGGGCTTTCTTGTTATCTTTGTTAACATGCATGTTTTGCATTTTTCATTGTCTAAATCAATAGCAGGTATGAGACTCATTTTTGACATATCCTTTATTCTTTTATAATGTACATGTCCTATTCTAGCATGCCATAATTCTGATTTATTCAAATTATTGGCAGTACTAGTAGAAGCCATGCAAGCAGATTCATCAATAAATGGAGTATTCACATTCAACATAAACATACCATTGCACAAATAGCCAAAGCCAACAAAAGAGCCATGTTTTGACAATATATATTTGTCACTTTCATAAACTTGTTTATATCCACAATTGTTCAATACAACACCAGATAAGAGATTCTTACGAATCCCAGGAACATACAACACTTTATTTAACAATATACATTTGCCAGAAGTAAAAACTATCTTGACATTTCCTAGTCCTTTTTTCGGTTCAGTTGCAACATTTCCCATCTTTAAGATAGATCCATCTTCGATTGGTTGAAAGTCTATGAACCAACGAAGATCTTTGCATACATGACTCGTTGCTCCTGAATCAATCCACCAAGCAACATTGTCATCCTGCACATAAAATGCCTCAGATATTAATGATACATAATTCTGACCAGAATTATAATTTTGTACTAAAATCTGACCTTGTTGCTTTTCTGGATCCTTGGATCCACTTGGACCAGTATTTTGCTTTTCTTGCTTGCCTTTACCAACCCGACAATCCTTCTTCAAATGTCCAGGTTTGCCACACTTCCAACATGCCATCTTAGGCCTTTTGTTGGAAGAATTGTTGTTGTTTCTGTTAGGAATAATTCATAAGTTGTGATGTTAAGAATAGAATTTACACATTATACTTCTTGTAATCCTGATCTTATAAAGGATTTAGCACTGTATATAGGTTTTATGTGTAAAACAGTTATCTGTATAGTTTAGTTAGGAATGAACAGTGTATCGGAGACTACATGTCAGGAACAGAGAGCAAATCCTGATGACGGTCCAATACTGATGGTTGATCAGATACTGATGCAGTGTACAGATCCTGATATCAGTCGTGTTACTGATGATGTCATTATGGATGCTACAGAAACTGGCAAGTGCTATAAAACAGGATCGTTGTTTGAAGAACAAGCAAGAAGATATTATGAAGGAAAGAGTTTTTCTATTGAAGGAAACTATCGACTAGAAGGCAGAACATTGTCATGTATAGATTATATCTTTCTGTTATTAGTTGATAGGTAGCATTATAAATACTCTCTCAATATCATTGTAAAGAGCGACGAAGTTGTGAGTCGAACTAGTGAATGTGCGTAGCTCTGTATAAGGTTTGTATTCGAGAGTTCGAAACAAACAGAGAGATATTTGTATTGTCAGCAGCTGCTAAAGGTATTGTACACCTTTGGTAGAGTTTGTATTTGATCTTATTAATACAAACAAGAGTTTGATTCATTCGTTTATTCTTGTTCATATAATCAAGCAAAAATCAGACACGATTATATAACTTGTATTCAACCCCCCCCTTCTACAAGTTATTCGAGTTAACAGTTTCCTTTAAACTTTCGTTTATCACCCTTGCCATACTTAAAATTCTTAGAAGATCCACCATCTTCAACCATATTCACAGAAGAGTTACCGACTTGGTTCTTGCCCTTAGGATTATTCTCAATTTCTTGAGTGAGAAAGCCTCTTCAATTCTGAAGTGACTTCCAAGTTGAACAAGAGTCATATCCTCTTTGTTATGTTTCAAGGAGTGTTTAAAATCCTTCCATGATGGTGGTAGTTTGTCTATAACACCAGAAACTGAGATAGATTCATCCATCTTCAGATTGTGTTGGGCAAACTGACCCAGAATCCTTAACAATTCATTGTATTGTTCCATCACCGGTCTAGAATCGACCATTTTATAATTCATAAAATTACTGACCAGAAAATTCTTACTAGAAGCGTCTTCTGCCATGTACTTGGATTCAAGAGAATCCCACAATTCTTTCGCTGACTCAACATTTTGATATACATCGAAAAGGGAATCAGACATACCGTTTAAGATATGACCGCGGCAGATGTAATCAACATTTTCCCATTTGCAACACCTCCTTGTTTGTTCAGTGGTTTCATCCTTAACCACTTCTGGAATGGGGGTACTCAAAACATATTCAACCTTCAGTGTCGTCAATAGAAAATGCATCTTCTTTTGCCATCTTCTAAAATCCTGACCCTCAAACTTGTCCAACTTTGCAAACTTGCTTGTCATGTCTTTTGCAGATTCTGAGTTCGTCATCTTCAAAAAATAATTAACTTCAATCTTTGTTGGGGAATTGGGTGATAACTTGGATTTTTCTGAAGTCGTGTGAACACTTTCATATTGAAGTTATTTGTGGTTTCAATCGGATAAAATCAGAAATTCTGCAAGAAGAGAGAATGTATTTTTGCTGTGTATTTCAAAATGAACCAGTGTGTAAAATGATCAATGCCACACCTATTTATAGATGTCAACAGATGTGTCTTTTGCCAATAGACACATCTCAAGATGTGTCTTTTGCCAAAAGACACATCTCATTTCCAACAGTCATGTCCAATGCCAATAGACACATCTCAAGATGTGTCTTTTCCCAATAGACACATCTCATTCTAACAGATGTGTTTGATACCAATAGACATGTCTCATAAGCAATAATTCTGAAATCATAACGAACTCGAACAGAGCATGCACTCCGCATTCTCCCGACTTGTTCGATGTAACATTACGATTACATTGATCAACTAGTCAATCCAATTACACTAAAATATCCAACATTCTTTACTGTTAAAAGGAGTATTACATGTGTATAAGATGGATGGATGCCCGGTGTGGCTTGGTTGTGTTGAAAACAATTTAGAAACGTTTGATTTATAGCTGTCATAATGCCCGATTTTCGTTAAACCTTAAGAAACCGTGCATCACAATAGCTTTACCTCACTGTTTAGCTTTTTATTCTACCATGAAAAGCTAGATTATGCTATAAGATTCTTTTTGATATAAAGACCGTATAAAATGGACTTACGGTTTAGGAGTTATGATTAAATTCGTAAAAGTGGTTCGAAACCGTAAACAAAAGTTCGTAACTGAAATTGGATTCCTTTAATACTACGATATCAGTGGCGAATCTTGATAATCAAATATTAGAGATAAAAATGAAGGTGTGAGAGAAAACCTCATGTCTAAGGGATCGTTTTCCGATTTTATAAAAATGTTCGAATCGAGGTTAAACGCGAACGAACCCCTTAAAAGTATGACTTTGGTTATAACTTAGAAAACGGGCGATAAAACTCGAGGTATAATCTTGATTCGTAAACGATCGACCTTAGAACTTATACGACTTAAGTATATACCAAGTGTAAGTATGACGACATGTCGTACTAGCGAACGAATGACGGGTCATAGCGATAATAAAGAGAGTTGCACTAAAGGGTGTTTAACAAGATAACTCGAAAACGTGTTTCGACTTAAGTTAAGTTATACTTAGCCTTTTTAAAAAGTGTTAAGTGATTGACCTCGGTTATTGTGACTATTTATAGATCCCTGGATTGACACGAGGCACACTACCCCTACAGGATTGCCAGGCAAGTTTCCAATACTTGGAACTGTTGTTGTGATAATAGGTATGATGATTGTTATATACATATGCCATAGCATGCATGCCTACTTTCAAGTCTATTGATATACTTGTTCCCTGAATTGATATTGGCTTATATACTAGATATGAATTATCAGTTATAAGCAGGATTGTTTTGTTAAGACCCTTAGTGAAGGGCGTATGATATTCATTCTTTAAATATAGACCGGGAGTCGGTATTTTGTACTATAGAGATAGTCGTGGAAACCCGGAGGAATTCCAACGACAGATTATTATTCATTCTGAGGAATGTTATTATTAAACATTATTTATATTTCCATAAAGTATCAATTACTTGGAAATCTTTCGAGGAATGTTATTTGAGTATTATCTTAGTCAAGAAATATTAGGTGAATACTCCCTCTGTCCCATTTATTTTGGCCACATTTCCAATTTTTGTTGTCCCACAATGTTTGTCCACTTTCCTTAATAAAGGTAAATAACACTCTAAATATGTTAAAAATTTGTAAATATAGTAATATTTAAGCTTAGTTATGGAAACTAAACAAAAAATATAGTAAATTGGTAAAAACGTGGATTTTGATTGATGGACAAAATAAGTGGGATGGAGGGAGTATTATTTTTGAATATTCACTTAGAGTTTGATTATTTAATGAATAATTACTTTGATATTCATTGGAAATTTTACTTATTAAATGAACATTACTTTCGAATATTCATTTAAGGTTTTATGTAATTGTCGAATATTATTTTAAATTATTCATTCGAAGTTCTATTTACTTAACGAATATTACCTCGAATATTCCTTTAAAGTTTTGATTACTAAAAGAATATTATTTGGATATTCATTTAGAATAATTATTTATTAAATGAATATTATTTTTCAAATATTCATTTAAGGTTTGATTTATTTAGTGAATATTATTTAAAATCTTTATTTGAGCTTATTTATTTAATGAACATTATTTTGAATATTCATTTAAGAAGAGATTTATTTAGTAAACAATTCTATATATTCATTCGAGGATTACTTACGAGCAATAGTATGATTTAATAATGTAAGAACCTAGATTTTTGGGTAGAATTAAAACTTTTTATTATGTATTGATGTAAGAGTGAATAATGGTTACAACTACAATGTAATACTGGCTTTAATGAATGAATAATGGAAGGATATATATTCCAAGGTTATATGTCCTGAGGGATGTTATGGGGTGATAACTTAGATTAGAATAATCTATCTCCTAGAAAGTTAGGATAAGATTCCCTAGAGAGAAATGGATACCCTCATGACATCCAAATCAATATCTATTATAAGCCCAGCGGTTCCGTAAAAAGGTTAAGGAACACTCGAGGGTAAACCAGGTTCATTTTCCTAATTATAGGAATTAAATAAAAATAAGTGATGAATAGTGATTTTGGTGGAATTTGGAATATTATTATAATAATGTTATACCCGGTATTCGGAACGGATTTCTGAGTTCGTATTAGTGATCCAGGAGGAAAATAAGTGTATGTAAAAGCTGTCGGATTCAGAAAATTAGCACTTTTATTTTCTCTGAGAATTCCCTGGACACTGCAAGACTTAAGGATTTATAAAAGGGATTTAAGGAATTTAAATTCGAGAAGTATTAAGAAAGATGAGGAATAGTATTATAAATATTAAGAAGGTTTTCGGTAAAACCCTAACTAGAAACGAATGAGTTATTCCCTCGAACGATCAACGAATTAAGCAATAAACGAACAAAGAATCAAGCAGAGAGCCAAGATACATATACATGCAAGTGGATGGAACCAAGGAACTAAGCTAGTTACATAAAATAACTAGAAACACTTGAAGCAACCAAGTACTTAGCAAATCCAACCAAGATGCAAGATATTTCACTTGCATGCAACTTGTCCACTTGATCAAATACATCACCCAATGCATCACACCTTTAATAAAGGTTCTTTATGCTAGATATTATCTTAAAACACTACAATAATTCATTTATCACACAAACCAAGCAAAAGATCAAGCAACCAACTCCAAACTCTCTCAAAAATAGCCATTCGGCTTTTGTGAGAATTCAAAAATCAAAACCCTACTTGCAACCATCATTTGATCTCCAAACTTTTATGGTGAGACTTACATTTCATATAAATGATCTCCTCAAAATCCTAGCTTCAATCTCTTCTTTTTCCATTTTCAAAAAAATCATTAAAGATGAGGGTGAATAGTGATTTTCAAGAGCAAATTCTTGGATCTTGATTTTTTTGGATGATCTAAGCTTGGTTAAGGGTATACAAGGACTATACAAGGCTTAGCAAGGTCTCACACACATCATGGAAGGTATATATCACCAAAACCCTAGCTTGTAATTTGAGATTTATGATTGTCTTGATTGGGTTTAGATTAGTATGATATTGATGATGATTATAAGCATGATTATGTAGTTAGTTATGTGATTTAAGAAGCATGTTGATAGTGGTGGTAAAATCAGTAGCTATTGGACTTATGAGATGAGTTATATGATGATAAGTTGTTTAGATGCCCGGGGTGGCTTGGTTGGATTGATTCGAGTTTTGAAATGTCCGAGTTATAGCCGTCGTAATGCCCGATTTTCGTTTAACCTTAAGTAACCGTGCATCACAGTAGCTTTAACTCACAGTTAAGCTTCCATTTCTGCCATGATAAGCTAGATTATGTTATAATCTTCGTTTTGATATAAAGTTCGTATGAAATGGACTTACGGTTTAGGAGTTATGATTAAATTCGTAAAAGTGGTTCGAAACTGTAAACGAAAGTTCGTAACTGAAATTGGATCCCTTTAATACCACGAAATCAGTGGCGAATCTTATTAATTAAATATTAGAGGTAAAAAGGAAGGTGTGGGAGAAAACCACATGTCGAATGGATCGTTTTCCGATTTTATAAAAATGTTTGAATCGAGGTTAAACGCGAACGAACACCTTAAAGGTATGACTTTGGTTATAACTTAGAAAACGGGGGATAGCACTCGAGGTATAATCTTGATTCGTAAACGACCGACCTTAGAACTTGTATGACTTAAGTATATACCAAGTATAAGCATGATGACATGTCTTGATAATGAACGAATGTCGGATCGTATCGGTGATAAAAAGAGTTACACTAAAAGAGACGTAACGAGATAACTCGAAAGCATGTTTCGATTTAAGTGGAGTTTATACTTAGCCTTTTAATAAGCGTTAAGTGGTTAATCTTAAATATTCTGATTGTTTATAGATTGTCGAGCTGACCCGGGACACATTACCCCTACCCGCACTCGATTCTCAGGCAAGTTTCCAATACTTGGAACTGTTGTTGTGATAATATATATATGATGATTGTTGTATACATATGCCATAGCATGCATATCTACTTTCAAGTTATATTGCAATACTTGTTCCCTGAATTGATATTGGCTTATAGACTAGATACGATATATCAGTATAAGCCGGATTTTTGGTTAAGACCCTTAGTGAAGGGCATGTGATATTCATTCTTTAAATGTAGACCGGGAGTCGGTATTTTGAGATATAGATGTAGTCTTGGAAACCCGGAGGGATTCCAACGACAGATTAGTATTCCTTTTGAGGAATGTTATTATTAAACATTAATTATATTTCCATAAAGTATTAATTACATGGAAATCTTTCGAGAAATGTTATTTGAGTATTATCTCAGTCGAGAAATATTAAATGAATATTCTTTCGAATATTCATTTAGAGTTTGATTATTTCATGAATATTATTTCAAGATTCATTTAGAATATTGTTTATTAAATGAATATTACTTTCGAATATTCATTTAAGGTTTTATCTATTCAATGAATATTACTTTAATATATTCCTTTGAAATTCTAATTACTTAAGGAACATTATTTCAAATATTCCTTAAGAGTATTGATTACTAAATGAATATAATTTGGATATTCATTTAGAATAGTATTTATTAAATGAATATTATTTGGATATTCATTTAAGGTTTTATTTACTTAATGAATATTATTTTAAAATATTCAGTTGAAGTTCTAATTACTTATGGAATATTGTTTTGAATATTTCTTTAAAGTTTTGATTACTAAATGAATATTAATTGGATATTCATTTAGAATACTATTTATTTAATGAATATTTATTTTCAAATATTCATTTAAGGTTTGATTTACTTAATGATCATTATTTTAAATATTTATTTGAGTTTATCTATTTAATCGAATATCATCTTGAATATTCATTGGAAGTTTTATTTATTTAATGAATATTATTTTGAATATTCATTTAAGAAGAGATTTATTAATAAATAATTTTATATATTCATTCGAGGATTACTTACGAGTAATATTATGATTTAAAAATAGTCCTTAATTATTATTGATTTAATAAATATTCTTGGAATATTTATGTAAATTCTTTTAAATTCTCTTTATAATGATTTATATCATACAAAGATTATCTTTTACCTTCAGATATTATGTAAAATATTTCAAAGTTTTTTTATGACTATTTTATCAAGGGGAGGTTCCTAAAACTCTATTTTATTTAAATCTATCTTAAAAGAAGATTTAAATACTCGCCCAAACTGGCTGAGGAGTTCCAGAGGGCGGCAATAGCCCAACCATTGGCTGAGGAGTTCCAGAGGGCGGTAGACAAGTAAATCCGTCGGAGCTACCTTCTACATGTAGAGAACGACTGATGAGATGCATGACATACGACTGATCATCGTAAACGTCAGGGCATCTGGCGCGGCAATGCTCCCGTATTAGTTCATCTTCTAAAAGTGAGAAATTTCTGCAACACTATTGGTGTTGGCAAGGTGAAAAAGTGTTGAAACCGGAATTGCAATATTTTTCCTGCAAGTTCCTCTTTTATGATAATTGAGAATATCTTGCTTATCTTTTGCATAGCAGATATTTATTCAAAACAAATATATTTTTGAGTTACCTTGTAACTTCATCTCATACCTTATATTGGTACTACATCGTTAATGCATGGCATATGGTTTCAAAGATATTTTGGACTGTTATATATTATCACCGTTCAATTTTATTTCTGGTGGGCTATTGCTCACCCTTGCTTTATTTATTTATATCACAACAACAGCTAGATCAGATGGCCGCGCAAGGCGCACCCAGCATAAGCAGGTGTCAACCGTCAGAGGTTTACCGCTAAGGTCTTGGCTACCTTTGTTGAGGATGCAACTACTGGTAGGCTAGTTGTTAGCAATTGAGCCTCAAATGTATTTATATTATGGTATCTATTAATGGATGGCAAAGAGTATGTAATTGTACAATTGTAATTCTTTGGGTTGTAAGAACTCAAACTTGTGATTAATAATATTGTTGGTTACTCTGATTTCATCTCTGGGACTATAACGGGTGTGTTTTATGTTGTTGTTTTGGGTCACAAGGTTGTAATTTAAATTATGTTGGTTTTGTGGTTAGATATTGAGACCGTAACGACCAGATCCCTGACCCTGGATCTGGGGGTGTTACAGAAATGGTATCAGAGAGAGCGTTATATATCCCAGAGATGATGCGACGTTAAAACAATAAATTCATTAAGATAATAAGAACTCTTGCCAAGTTCATAGTCGGACTACTTAATGTAGTACTGACGTATAAAACCCTTATGGGAACTATTAAGTATCATGATAGTGACTTAGCTCGTTCTTGTATCGACTAGTAAGGCGATAGACCTTGGGGATTACGAGAAGTAACTCAATGATGCTTGTTTTGATGCTGAAGATCGGATGGTGGATTCGATAGAGTACCCTACTGAGAAGGAACACTATTAGTCCTATTAGTCGATACTACCAAATACCAGTCTTCTTAACAACTAGTCTCAGAAGGAACACTACCGTCGGGGTTAGTCGTTCCTCAACATTGGCACTACCAAGGCCATCCGAATCCGATGAACTGCGCTGTCTAAATGTATTCGAAATTACGCTGTCGTGCTGCATAAGCGCAGACCTATACCTGTATGAGTTGCATCATAATATCTCCCAAAGTTTCCTTCTTCCATTAGGCAACGCCAACCCTGGTCATCACCAACTTTACCTTTAGCTCCAGGAAGATCTTCTCACGTTTATCTTGTCCATTCAAACTTTTATTCTTATAATAAGTCGGGTTACGGGACTACACTTTCTGTAAAGTCCTGAGCAAATCTTTGGTAATACCTTGTGAATTTTATGAAATTTCTCACCTTTGCCAGTGTGGTTGGCCAATCTTCATTTGAAACTGTCTTTAACTTGGTAGGGCCGACCAACACTACTCTTATTGATCATGTGTCCTATTGCTGGACTTCATTTTGCCAAAACTCTTATTTCGAGAACATGTCCTACACCTGTTCTATCAGGTTGCACCTAGAAGCATTCTCAATTACCTCTCGACCACTGCTCGCCTTGCCTAATCCATTTATGATTCAGTGTCAGAATAAACTTAAGGTAACTACCATAATCCATTCAAGAAAAAGAAAGAATTTAATATTCCTTTGAATCACATGCTTCTAATGTTTCTGGTCCATCCTTCCACTGGACTGAACTAAACTTATACTTGGTTTTTTGACGATAGCCTCATTACTAGTTTATCATAGACTCACTGGTCTTTTAGTCTTGTAGGTTCTGAGATCATTGTCCTGCTTACTATTTCCTTATATACTTTATTCACTCATGCCATCACCTTTCAATGTCTTTATTTTCTAAGTTGATCCATTCATAAAATGGACATTTCCTTGAACCCAACCACCTCATCAATCTAAGTTTGACTTTACAAATTATCACTTATGAAATCTGCCTTCTCATGGCGAATTATCCTTAATAACATTCACACTAATTCATTTATCACATGATATGGCATTTGCTGCCTCTATCTTAACTACTCCTGGAGACTCTGCTCCTTGTCCTCTATTGTTGTCCTTGATAATCATGTACCACTATAGCTCTTTTCTTATTAATATAAAGGTCTCTAAGGATTTTGGTTTTTATCTATCCCCATATAAGATCTCAAGTAATTCCTCAAATCCATCTTACCTGCTGGTACTTCATCTAGCAGTCCCGCTATGAATCCAATACGCATCTTTAATTCTCTTAATAATATCTCAGCTCTTTACGCTCACTTTTCTGAGCACTATACCTTAACTCTTACAGTCTCTCTGGCTGTAGCCCTCATTCCTTAAGTGTAAACTCCTTATACTTATCAATATTCTCCTCCTCTGCTGGAACCTCTTCCGGGTCCTCAGTAGGGTACTCTATCGAATCCACCATCCGATCTTCAACATCAAAACAAGCATCATTATGTTACTGCTCGTAATCCCCAAGGTCTGTCGCCTTACTAGTCGATACAAGAACGAGCTAAGTTACTATCATGATACTTTAGGGTTCCCATAAGGGTTTTATATGTCAATACTACATTATGTAGTCTGACTATGAACTTGGCAAGAGTTCTTATTATCTTAATGAATTTATTGTTTTAACGTCGCATCATCTCTGGGATATATAACGCTCTCTCTGATACCATTTCTGTAACACCCCAGATCCAGGGTCAGGGATCTGGTCGTTACGGTCTCAATATCCAACCACAAAACCAACATAATTTAAATTACAACCTTGTGACCCAAAACAACAACATAAAACACACCCGTTATAGTCCCAGAGATGAAATCAGAGTAACCAACAATATTATTAATCACAAGTTTGAGTTCTTACAACCCAAAGAATTACAATTGTACAATTACATACTCTTTGCCATCCATTAATAAATACCATAATATAAATACATTTGAGGCTCAATTGCTAACAACTAGCCTACCAGTAGTTGCATCCTCAACAAAGGTAGCCAAGACCTTAGCGGTAAACCTCTGACGGTTGACACCTGCTTACGCTGTGTGCGCCTTGCGCGGCCATCTGATCTAGCTGTTGTTGTGATATAAATAAATAAAGCAAGGGTGAGCAATAGCCCACCAGAAATATAATTGAACAGTGATAATATATAACAGTCCAAAATATCTTTGAAACCATATGCCATGCATTAACGATGTAGTACCAATATAAGGTATGAGATGAAGTTACAAGGTAACTCAAAAATATATTTGTTTTGAATAAATATCTGCTATGCAAAAGTTAAGCAAGATATTCTCAATTATCATAAAAGAGGAACTTGCAGGAAAAATATTGCAATTCCGGTTTCAACACTTTTTCACCTTGCCAACACCAACAGTGTTGCAGAAATTTCTCACTTTTAGAAGATGAACTAATACGGGAGCATTGCCGCGCCAGATGCCCTGACGTTTACGATGATCAGTCGTATGTCATGCATCTCATCAGTCGTTCTCTACATGTAGAAGGTAGCTCCGACGGATTTACTTATCTACCGCCCTCTGGAACTCCTCAGCCAACGGTTGGGCTATTGCTGGACCGGCGCCACTCGACCACTTACGCGTCTCCTAGTTCGAATATCATCCATGACTCTGAAACGTAAAGTTCGTTCCCCTTTTTCCCAAGTGTAACACTTGTTGATAGGACTCCACAAAGTAGTCGTATCTAATTGGAAAGGAAAATTCACCAATATTTCCCAAGCTGATGCTTGTTAATGGATATAAACTTGTTACATCAATCATACCCCTCGAGCGTTGAGGAGGTAACCAAAAGACTCATATCGATGCTTGAAAGAATCAAGATGTGAGTGACAAGATAGTTTTAGCAAGTATAGGACCGGGCAGTCCAATAAATAACATCGCTCAAGTGAGGTCCCCTTATATACGTTTGGAAGTTGAGCGAGTATTTAAATCTTCTTTAAGATAGATTTAAATGAAATTAAAGTTTAGGAACCTCCCCTTGATATAAATAGTCATAAGATATTCCGAAATATTTTACACCATATCTGAAGGTGAAAGATAATCTTTGAGTAATATGAATTATTATAGAAAGAACTTAAAAGAATTTAAATAAATATTCCAAGAATATTTATTTTATCAATAATAAATAAGGGATATGATTAAATCATAATATTTCTCGTAAGTAATCCTCAAATAAATATATAGAATCGTTTACTAAATAATTCTCTTCTTTAAACGAATATTCAATATAATATTCATTAATTAAATAAAACTCAAGTAAATATTTAATATAATATTCACTAAATAAATCAAACCTTAAATGAATATTTGAAAATAATATTCATTTAATAAATAATATTCTAAATGAATACCCAAATAATATTCTTAGTAATCAAAACTTTAAAGGAATATTCGAAGCAATATTCCTTAAGTAAATAGAACTTCAAATGAATATTTTAACATAATATTCATCAAGTACATAATATCTTAAATGAATATTCAAAATAATATTCATCAAGTACATAATATCTTAAATGAATATTCAAAATAATATTCATTTAATAAATAAATTCCAAATGAATATTCAATTGATATTCATTAAACAAATAATATTCTAGAAAAAATATCCAAATGATATTCATTTAGTAATCGAAACCTTAATATTCGAAATAATATTCCTTGAGTAATTAGAACTTCCAAAGAATACTTTTGAAATAATATTTATCAATTACATAAAACTTAAATGAATATCCGAAAGTGATATTCATTTAATGAATAAAATTCCAATGAATATCAAAGTAATTATTCATTAATAATCAAATCTAATGAATATTCAAAAATAATATTCATTTAATATTTCTCGACTGAGATAATACTCAACTAACATTTCTCAAAAGATTTCCAAGTATTTGATACTTTTATGGAAATATAAATAATGGTTAATAATAACATTCCTCAAAATGAATACTACTCTGTCGCTGGAATCCCTCCGGGTTTCCACGACTATCTATATAACACAAAATACCGACTCCCGGTCTATATTATCGAAGGAATATCATACGCCCTTCACTAAGGGTCTTAACAAATTCCGGCTTATACTGATATATCGTATCTAGTTTATAAGCCAACATCCAAGCAGGGAACAAGTATCAATATTACTCTTGAAAACAAACATGCATGCTATGGCATAGGTATAACAACAATCATATATATTATCACAACAACAGTTCCAAGGTATTGGAAACTTGCCTGGGAATCGAGTGCGGGTAGGGGTAATGTGTCCCGGGTTAGCTCGACGATCTATAAACAATCAGAATATTTAAGATTAATCACTTAACGCTTCTTAAAAGGCTAAGTATAAACTCCACTTAAATCGAAATGTGCTTTCGAGTTATCTCGTTACGTCTCTTTTAGTGTAACTCTTTTCAATCAAGTCATAGGCCTCTTCATAGCTTTTGGCCCACAGAGCTCCTCCAGATGCTGCATCAAGCATTGCTCGAGAATGACTTAACCCATTGTAGAAGCTATTGATGACCATCCAATTTGGCATCCCATGATGAGGACATTTCCGGAGCATCTCCTTGTACCTTTCCCAAGCTTCACACAGTGATTCACCAGAATGCTGACTAAATTGTGTAAGAGCATTCCTCATGGCAGCAGTCTTTGCCATAGGAAAGAATTTAGTTAAGAACTTTTGTGCCAGATCTTCCCATGTAGTGATGGAACCTGCTGGAAGTGAATGCAACCAGCTTTTTGCTTTGTCTCTCAAAGAGAATGGAAACAACCTTAGCTTGATAGCGTCCTCAGAAACTCCATTGGTTTTGAAGGTGTCACAGATCTCAATGAAATCCCTGATATGCATGTTGGGATCCTCAACAGGTGAACCCCCAAACTGGACTGAGTTCTGGACCATTTGGATCGTGCCCGGCTTGATCTCAAAATTATTTGCAGCAATAGCCGGCCGCACAATACTCGACTGAATATCATCAATCTTGGGCTGAGAATATTCCTTCAGCGCCTTGTTAGCTGCCATTTCTCCGGTAACTACCAACTCTTCTTCACTTTCTTCCACTAATTCCTCTTCGTGCTTCTCTTCTTCCAGATTTTCTTTTCGAGCTTGAGATCGAGTAAGCATACACGCTCAAGATAGTACCTGAGAAACCCAAAAGTAAATGAGTGAGAAAAACGTCTGAGTCAGTGAATTTACTCCAAATTGATGACAAGATCATAAACTAAACAAACAATGAACCGAGTCCCCGGCAGCGGCGCCAAAAACTTGTTCGCACTTATTCACGCAAGAGAACGTGGTCAACAAGTAATATAGAGTAAATAGGATTCGTTCCCACAGAGACTCAAATTGTTTGTTATGTTCACTTATGCACCAGCTTATGATTTACACTCACTGCTAAGACAATCACAATTTTGGTTTTGATTTACTAAAGATTAATTACCAACTAAGCCAATTACGAGGAAATAACTTAACTTTAACTTTATAAAAAACAAACATGGGATTTCAATTTCATTTACTACTTCATCTAGAATCTTATGCCCTTTAGCCTAGCATGTGACAGAGTTGATTACTGATTAGATGCACTAAACTTATACACACCAACTTTCGTTGTGCATATACCATCCTACCGATCATCCACAATTGATAGAAGTCAAGTAGTCACCAAATATGTGTAGTTCCTATATGTCTATAGCAATTGAACACATACCGGTTGAAAATCAAGCACCCATTAAACCACATAGTCGATGCAAAACGGTTAGAATTACACCACAAATTAATACATGTTCTTCACATGCAAAAACCTATGCTAGCATGAATTGTTCTAAACCCTAGATCCACTTTCGCATTCACTAGGATTAAACAAACAATTACAAGTGTTCGCGACTCACTTATAACGAATAAGCATAAACATACTAGGCAATCAATACATTCAATCACACACCAAGGCATAAATAACACTCAATTACTAGAATCCATAGCAAAATCCATTAAAACCCCACGATAACGAATTAGCCCATAATTGACCTAATTGCCATCATGGGTTCTATGGAAAACATAATTCTAAAATAAACAAGTAAATATGGAAGAAGAAATAAGGTTTAGAATTAAATCCCCAAAATAGAAGAGTACAAAGATTCCAAAGAATAATCCTTGCTTGTCACTAGCTTGGAGAAATTCCTTGAAATTGTTCTTGAAATCTAGATGATAAGAGTTGATAGTAGCTAAGAAAAACTAAGAACAACGATACTAAATTGATAGATAGTGTTTTTAAGTCTAACTATTACATATATAGATGCCCTAATAAATAGGCCCAAAGTGTTTTGACCCGACTTAAATTCTGAATATAATCTGAAAAATCAACTCGAGCAATAGCCCCTCCTGAAGCGCCATTGCGCTTGTATTCTCCTGGAACGCACACATCCTTAGCGCCATTGCGCCTGACCGAGCGCAGTTGCGCCTCCTGAACCCGCGCAACAGCGCCCTCTAGAGCGCAGCTGCGCCTCTTAAGCCCTGGAAAACGTCCCTGCTGCGCTGTTGCGCCTGAAATGAGCGCTGTTGCGCCTGTTGTTCCCTGCCCAGCTTTGTAGACACTTCTCTCCTCTTCGCGTGGGCTTTTGAATCGCCCAATTCCGATGTCTGGAACTCCAGTTATGGCCAAAACAGTGATGTATGCGCAATGAGCTCAAATTCCCGAGTTCTCTTACCCTGGACTTCCTGTAATTTCTACTTTTAGCTCACAGAATACCACCAATACTTCACCAACACCACCAATGCCGCCCGACTATGCAACCTACACAAATTAGATGAAAACACATCAAACTAACACGAAACTTGAGAACTCGCAATCGTTTTAAGTACGAATGGAATGCAAATAGCGGATATAAAATCCACTTATCAAACCCCCAAACTTAAACCGTTGCTTGTCCTCAAGCAATGCAAACTCAACTCTACAATGATGAATGAATGCAACTAAGAATTTAATGTCATGATTATGCAAGAATGTCCTAATGCAATGATCCCACACACAAATTACCGAAACCGACTCAACACGCAAGCGCCTCAAGGAATGCAACAACTCCAAACAGAGCTCGACTAAGGCCCCGTATACTAACAATACATGCTCGGAAACGTGGTGTGTGCAATTCTCACTAGATATACTCTTGAAACTAGATAAAAGACATAACTCATCCTTCGCCAAGACAATCACATGTTTATAAACAGAATAGACTTTAGACACTCCATGACTCAAAGACACCGCCATCATCATTTAAGGTAGACAAGGACTCATGCTTTACTACATAAAACATCACAAAACACAAAACACACATGCTTTTGACTGTGCAATGGGTGAGACCCCTAAAGGCTTATACAATAGCACCCTTGTAGCGAGCGTTAGGTTAGTGGATCCCAGACCGGAAAAGTCTTAGGTCACTAGGCATCAAATCCCCTCGAACTTACTTGCTCGAGTACTAAAGAGCTCACCCTAGCCAATTAGCATACACACACTCTCACAATCCCTCATTTTTTTATTCTCACAACTCTTTTCCTTTTTTTTTTCTTTTTTTTTTTTTCCTCTTTTTTTTTTTTTTTTTTTTTGACTCTTTTTCTTGCCTTTTCTTTTTTTTTTTTCACATGGGTGCACTGTCTCACCCCCCTAGACTACTCATATCAAATATGAGCCGGCTACTAGCCAATTGACGCCTAGCCATTATTACACTACGACACGACACTTAGCATGAAATCCCTGTTTTCCCCCAAACTTATACTTAAGTGCTCCTACGCCATCAAGGGAATAACGAAAATTCTAGATATAAATAAGTGATTAAATCTCAACAACCAAACCAGGTATGACTCGATCTAGCCCAAGAGCAAATAGTGAGATCGTGAAAAGAATGTGTTCCCGACACACGCAAGTCAATTTCATAAGTACTTAAATCAACCCTCTATTCATTGTCATCACACCCAAATTAACGTCGACCTATCGAGCCAAAAATAGACACTCATGTGGAATCATATGATATGCATGAACAAAATGATAATACACTCCTAAATAAATCTATATGACATGGCATCCTAAATGCACAATTACTAACATGAACTAGCATGAATATGCAACTATATGCAATGCAATGACTCTTGATACCCTAAAATCACCCCCAAACTTAAAAATTTCAATGTCCTCATTGAAGGTAAAATTAAAGGGTATAAGAGATACTCCCCTAGTCGTCGGCATCTCCACCCTCCTCGGGTGGTAATGGCTTGAGCCCGAGTGCAAAAACTTCCTCACTTGACAACTTACGAAGCACCTGAAAATTATTAGAATCAGCTAGCCCACGAGACTTATGTAGAATGTCAACTCTTCTTTCCCATGGAGTTGCATCCAACAACTGAAATAGCCCCTTTCTTCCTTCGTTCTCAATGCCAGAAATCCCACTTGAAGCTTTTTCCACTGGATCTGATTTTTTTAGCTGCTCAATCTCATTCTTCACATTCTTATCAACAACGTCCACTTTGAAACACTCCTCTGAATCTGACGGATATTTTGTCGCCTTGAACACATTGAAAGTGACTTTCTGATCATGCACTCTCATGGTAAGCTCTCCTTTTTGCACATCAATCAGAGTTCGGCCCGTAGCTAGAAATGGCCTTCCCAAGATGATATGAATCCTCTTATCCTCCTCAAAGTCCAGTATAACAAAATCAACCGGAAAAATCAGCTTATCCACCTTCACCAATACATCCTCCACTATACCCCTAGGATATGTGATCGACCTATCTGCCAACTGCAAGGTCATATTAACAGGTTTCAGATCAGGTAACCCAAGTTGCTTAAAAACAGACATCGGCATCAGATTAATGCTAGCTCCCAAATCACATAAGCACTTGCTGAAAAGTTGTTTGCCAATAGTGCAAGGTATGGTGAAGCTCCCCGGATCCTTCAGCTTAGGTGGCAACTTTTGTTGCAAGACAGCACTACACTCCTCCGTCAAAGCGACGGTCTCTAAATCCTCGAGTTTCAATTTCCTCGAAAGTATGCCCTTCATGAACTTGGCATAACTTGGCATTTGTTCCAAGGCTTCAGCAAATGGTAGATTTATGTACAACTTTTTGAACACTTCCAAGAACTTTGCAAATTGCTTATCAAACTTCTGCTTCTGAAGCCTTTTAGGGAATGGCGGAGGCGGATAAACTTCTTTGCTAGCTTCCGTAATTTTTGAACCTGTTTTCCCATCTGACTTCTCCTTTTCTTCCTCACCTGATGCCTTTTTAATGACCGGAAGAGCTGAATTAGAAGACCGGTTAGACCCCTCCGACGCGCCCGCGCCCAAATCACTGTTCACAGCATTTTCAAGTTCTTCGTTAAACTGCTTTTTGACTCCCAGATCATTTGTAACCTTTCCAGAACGTAACGTAACAGCATGAATCTGTTCCTTGACCTCCTTTTTACCCGGATTTGCTTTCGTGTCACTAGGTAATTGCCCTTGAGGTCTGTTCAAAAGAGCATTGGCCAGTTGGCCCATTTGATTTTCAAGAGTTTTCAAAGATGCTGCTTGACTCTTGTACATCATTCGCAATTCTTCCATTTCTGACTTCTCATTAGATTGCACATGACTTCCTGGTTGTTGTTGATGAAATCCAGGTGGATTGTATGGTGGCCTTTGGGCATAGGGTTGTTGATATCCCGAATTATTGAACTGCCTTGAACCATACTGCTGACCCTGAGATGGTTGTTGCATAGCATTCTGATTGTTGCTCCAACTGAAGTTAGGATGATTCCTATTGTTGGGATGATATGTATTAGGAGCAGGTTGTGAAAGCCTCTGATAATTGCTGACAAAATGTGCCGACTCACTAGAAATTGCACATTGATTAGTGTCATGAGCCCCCACACACAATTCACAAACCATGGCGACTTGTTGAACCCCCACCTTAGCCAATGAATCCACTTTCATGGTTAGAGCTTGTAGCTGAGCTGCTATAGCTGTTGTGGCATCCATTTCAAGTACACCTGCAACCTTACCTTGTGGAATACGCTGTGTCGGATTCTGATACTCGTTTGCAGCCATCATTTCAATCAAGTCATAGGCCTCTTCATAGCTTTTGGCCCACAGAGCTCCTCCAGATGCTGCATCAAGCATTGCTCGAGAATGACTTAACCCATTGTAGAAGCTATTGATGACCATCCAATTTGGCATCCCATGATGAGGACATTTCCGGAGCATCTCCTTGTACCTTTCCCAAGCTTCACACAGTGATTCACCAGAATGCTGACTAAATTATGTAAGAGCATTCCTCATGGCAGCAGTCTTTGCCATAGGAAAGAATTTAGTTAAGAACTTTTGTGCCAGATCTTCCCATGTAGTGATGGAACCTGCTGGAAGTGAATGCAACCAGCTTTTTGCTTTGTCTCTCAAAGAGAATGGAAACAACCTTAGCTTGATAGCGTCCTCAGAAACTCCATTGGTTTTGAAGGTGTCACAGATCTCAATGAAATCCCTGATATGCATGTTGGGATCCTCAACAGGTGAACCCCCAAACTGGACTGAGTTCTGGACCATTTGGATCGTGCCCGGCTTGATCTCAAAATTATTTGCAGCAATAGCCGGCCGCACAATACTCGACTGAATATCATCAATCTTGGGCTGAGAATATTCCTTCAGCGCCTTGTTAGCTGCCATTTCTCCGGTAACTACCAACTCTTCTTCACTTTCTTCCACTAATTCCTCTTCGTGCTTCTCTTCTTCCAGATTTTCTTTTCGAGCTTGAGATCGAGTAAGCATACACGCTCAAGATAGTACCTGAGAAACCCAAAAGTAAATGAGTGAGAAAAACGTCTGAGTCAGTGAATTTACTCCAAATTGATGACAAGATCATAAACTAAACAAACAATGAACCGAGTCCCCGGCAGCGGCGCCAAAAACTTGTTCGCACTTATTCACGCAAGAGAACGTGGTCAACAAGTAATATAGAGTAAATAGGATTCGTTCCCACAGAGACTCAAATTGTTTGTTATGTTCACTTATGCACCAGCTTATGATTTACACTCACTGCTAAGACAATCACAATTTTGGTTTTGATTTACTAAAGATTAATTACCAACTAAGCCAATTACGAGGAAATAACTTAACTTTAACTTTATAAAAAACAAACATGGGATTTCAATTTCATTTACTACTTCATCTAGAATCTTATGCCCTTTAGCCTAGCATGTGACAGAGTTGATTACTGATTAGATGCACTAAACTTATACACACCAACTTTCGTTGTGCATATACCATCCTACCGATCATCCACAATTGATAGAAGTCAAGTAGTCACCAAATATGTGTAGTTCCTATATGTCTATAGCAATTGAACACATACCGGTTGAAAATCAAGCACCCATTAAACCACATAGTCGATGCAAAACGGTTAGAATTACACCACAAATTAATACATGTTCTTCACATGCAAAAACCTATGCTAGCATGAATTGTTCTAAACCCTAGATCCACTTTCGCATTCACTAGGATTAAACAAACAATTACAAGTGTTCGCGACTCACTTATAACGAATAAGCATAAACATACTAGGCAATCAATACATTCAATCACACACCAAGGCATAAATAACACTCAATTACTAGAATCCATAGCAAAATCCATTAAAACCCCACGATAACGAATTAGCCCATAATTGACCTAATTGCCATCATGGGTTCTATGGAAAACATAATTCTAAAATAAACAAGTAAATATGGAAGAAGAAATAAGGTTTAGAATTAAATCCCCAAAATAGAAGAGTACAAAGATTCCAAAGAATAATCCTTGCTTGTCACTAGCTTGGAGAAATTCCTTGAAATTGTTCTTGAAATCTAGATGATAAGAGTTGATAGTAGCTAAGAAAAACTAAGAACAACGATACTAAATTGATAGATAGTGTTTTTAAGTCTAACTACTACATATATAGATGCCCTAATAAATAGGCCCAAAGTGTTTTGACCCGACTTAAATTCTGAATATAATCTGAAAAATCAACTCGAGCAATAGCCCCTCCTGAAGTGCCATTGCGCTTGTATTCTCCTGGAACGCACACATCCTTAGCGCCATTGCGCCTGACCGAGCGCAGTTGCGCCTCCTGAACCCGCGCAACAGCGCCCTCTAGAGCGCAGCTGCGCCTCTTAAGCCCTGGAAATCGTCCCTGCTGCGCTGTTGCGCCTGAAATGAGCGCTGTTGCGCCTGAAATGAGCGCTGTTGCGCCTGTTGTTCCCTGCCCAGCTTTGTAGACACTTCTCTCCTCTTCGCGTGGGCTTTTGAATCGCCCAATTCCGATGTCTGGAACTCCAGTTATGGCCAAAACAGTGATGTATGCGCAATGAGCTTAAATTCCCGAGTTCTCTTACCCTGGACTTCCTGTAATTTCTACTTTTAGCTCACAGAATACCACCAATACTTCACCAACACCACCAATGCCACCCGACTATGCAACCTACACAAATTAGATGAAAACACATCAAACTAACACGAAACTTGAGAACTCGCAATCGTTTTAAGTACGAATGGAATGCAAATAGTGGATATAAAATCCACTTATCAGGGTGTTACAAATAATATTCCCGAATTATTATTGATTTAATAAATATGCTTGGAATATTTATTTAAATTCTTCTAAATTCTTTTATAATGATTTATATTATTCAAAGATTATCTTTCACCTTCAGATATTATGTAAAATATTTCGGAGTCTTTTATGACGATTTTATCAAGGGGAGGTTCTCAAAACTCTATTTTCATTTAAATCTATCTTATAAGAAGATTTAAATACCCGATCAAACTTCCAAAAACATATAAGGGGACCTCACTTGAGAGCTGTTATTTATTTAACTACCCGGTCATATACTTGTTAAACTACCTTTTCGCTCACATCTTGATTCTTTTCAAACATCGATATGAGTCTTTTTGGTTACCTCCTCAACACTCGAGGGGTACGATTGATGGAACAAGTTTATATCCATTAACAAGCAACAGCTTGGGAAATATTGGTAATTTTCCTTTCCAATTAGATATGACTACTTTGTGGAGTCTTATCAACAAGTGTTACACTTGGGGAAAGGAGGACGAACTTTACGTTTCAGAGTCATGGATTTATTCGAACTAGGAGTCGTGTGTAAGAGGCCGAGTCGCGCGGTTCATCACAAGGCCTAGCCATTGGCCAGGGAGTTATTATTAAGGGCGGTAGACAAGTAAATCCGTCAGTTCTTCCTTCTACAGGTAGTAAACTATATTGGGCTATACCATCTCCGACTGATCATCGGGGAGTGGGATAGCTAGCACGTGTTAACTCCAGTATTAGTTCATCTCCCAAATTGGGAATTTCCTGTAACACGTATCGAAAAGACTTCTTTCAGGTTGACGGACACACCCCCCGCAACATGTATTGAAGAGACTTCTTTCAGGTTGACAGGAGTTTGAGAAATGTTCAAAACTAGGATTGCAATATTTCCAGCAATTCCCCTCTTTGATGATATATGATGATATCTTGCTTATACCTTGCATAGCAGATATTTCTAAAGAAGTTATGTGTTGAGTTACCTTGTAACTTCATCATTTACCTTATACTGGTACTATGTTCGTTAATGCATGGCATATGGTATCAAAGATATTTTGAACTGTTATATATTATCACTGTTCAGTTATATTATTTTGGTGGGCTATTACTCACCCTTACTTTATCTATTATATCACAACAACAGCTAGATCTGATGGCCTGCATAAGGCACAATTGGTACGAGCAAGTGATAGCCGTCAGAGGATTAAACGCAAAGATCCTAACTGCCACTGTTGAGTAAGAAGCTCTTGGTAGGATAGATGATTGGCTTTCAAGTATTAATGTATTTATAATATGTAATTCTTTGGGTTGTAAGAACTCAAACTTGTGATTATTAATATTGATGGTTACTCTGATTTCATCTCTGGGACTATAACGGGTGTGTCTTATGTTGTTGTTTTGGGTCACAAGGTTGTAATTTAAATTATGTTAGTTTTGTGGATGGATATTGAGACCGTAACGACCAGATCCCTGACCCCGGATTTGGGGGTGTTACATGGCTTGTTTCAGTGACCAAAACCCGTAGCTCTGATACCAACCTGTGACGCCCTCCCGACCAGCGGCCTAGATCGGATGGTCACTGAAACACATCTAGATGCATACAACCTAATATAAGAATATAAATATAACATGCTTACTGGCCCCTACACTACTATCCAAGATCTTTCGCAGGTAATGGTATGAAACAAGCAAGCCATCATCTAACTAAATTTTTATTACAAACCTGAATTCAAAATATTATTACAAACCCAAGTTCTCAAAAGTACTACTACCAATTCTCACAACTAACTTAAGATCTCCTCACTGAGCTGTTATTGCATCTACCTCGGGAGCTATATGGAAATGAACCAAATCGGGTCCATGATAAGTGCGCTTCCTCACAGTTTGCATAGTACGGACCATGATTCTTATTTTACTATCAAAAGGTTAGACAAAGAATAATAATGAGCCAACGCTCAGCAAGTAACTAAGATCTCAACTGAACAACATAATATGATATTTCAAAGGATGACAGTAAATAAAGATATAGCATGGTTGTCTGAAAGTGATAGCAAGGGTCCTGGTATGGCATTTTCCAATAGTAAACCAATTTCAATCTTCAGTAATTAAAAGTAATCATCATTTTAAGAAAACTGATTGGAGTTTTTATTTCACCTTAATAGACAATACGGGTGATCAGCCCATAAAGTCCCCATACCGGACACAAAGTCCCTCTGGACATCATTTCCTTTCATTAGAATAGCTTGGGTTCCCAAGAGGCAACACATTGGCCTATAAAGGTGTCGAATTGGATAGACCAAAACTACACAATAATACACCTCGAAAACTGACAGAACTGGCATTACCCGTTCGTCCCGTCTCTCCAATCGTCAGGAATCCGTAGAAACCATTTTGACGGAGTTCCTAATAATTTATATAAAAATTTCATTTTTAAAATCATTCCACTTCATAAAACTCTTTTTTTTTATCTTCGTAAAACACTTCAACTCTTAATTTTTTTCAAAACCCTTACCTCGAAGTACTTTCGACTCTCTGATAACAAATCAGCCTAGTCTAGGTAGCTTCAATGTAGTTTTTTAAGAAACAACTCATTTTGATTTGCAATGATAAAAGTCAAAGGTTTGACTAGGTTTTCTGACATTAAAGGATCAAGGATACAAGTCTGGATCAAGAAGATATAGACTCAAGGCATAAAGGCAATTGATTAGGATTTCAAGTTTTAGGAATAAGATCAAAGGTAATTGAAGTTCTTGAATCAGCAATTAGGTCATAAAGAATTTTATAAGTTACAGGGTAAACATGGGTTCGACTGACAATGGACATAGGTTATTTAAAATAGTGGTTTATCCGTCAGTCAATTAAATTCGACTCTGGAAAGCAATCTGACATATATGGTCAAGAAGAAATTAAAAAGAATCAGGCTACATAGGATTTGTATTCAACATGGTATAAGATAGGCATGCTCAACAGGATATATATCAATGAGGAATAGAAACTGCAAGTAAAGACAGAGTTACTTGCCTCCGGTAGAATGCAACAGCTACAACTCAATCTACTTGTACTCAAGCTTAGCTTTCCCTTTATTGCTAGGGCCTACGACCTTCGTATCTACATAAACCATAATCACTACTTTAGAATACTATACCACTTAATCGTCTCATCTTAATCTACCCAAACGATTCCTATATCGCATCGATACTTAGCATATAACATACGTACCTGATATTATTTATCAGATTGACTCGTAGTCCACTAAACACTTAATCATATAGTACATAGCATCTAGATCATGCAACTAACATAAACCACTTAGCAATTAAACATAACTTGTAAGCATTCATGCTATTTAGTACATACTTTACTATTTGTAATTTCACGAAAATCGGATAGAGTCTCCTTTATAATATGGACTATCCGTCAGAAAATACCCGACTCCAATTCACAATCAAATCCCTACGATGGATTTAAGATCCACCAACAAGCCCAAGGATTTCTAATATCTCATAATTCAATAATCATATAATTCATAATAATTCATAATAATTCATGTCACACACATAATTTCGAATTTAATCATGTAATAATTCGAAAAATTATTCATATAGCTATATTTATCCGAATAAATCAGAATAACTAGTTAACAATTTAACGAACCAAATCCTTCGTATTTATCACATAATTCGAACATAATTAAACAAAATTCATATCAAAATTTCGAATTACTCATGCATGCATATATATAAAAATTCGAATTATTTTCAGAATATAATCACAAAGAAATTCACTTCGAAAAATCATCTTATTGCAATATCGAATCAATAACAAGTATAAATCAAAACATATATATCGAATTTTAATTGTAAAAATTCAAAAATTCACAAAATCAACATAGAATCAACATGCATCATTAAAACGAAGTTAATGATGTTAATTAGGCTCAAAAAATTGACATGCATTCATAGTATCGTATAGAGGGGAGGAAACCGAGCAAAACTGGCTCTTTGTCTCTTAATTTCTCAAAACAAGGGGCATTTATGTCATTTCACAAATGCTTTTTTATAATTTTGAAAAACTGATTTTAAACCACCATTAAATCGACATAAAATAGGAAATGGGGAGAAAATATTTCGTAATTTTTTTTAAAATAAAGATCATAAAATTAGAAGCATTCCCATATTTTTAAAATAATATTTGGATCAAAAATGAATTTTTTACGAATTTTCGAAATAAAAGCTCTTTAAAAGAAATAATGACTTTTAAATCATTTAAAAATACCAAATCACACAATTAATTATCAACACTAATTTTTATAACACAACAATATCACTAAGATGATAATGCAAAAGGTCTCATGATTAAAATCAACTCCAACGATTTTATATGAATTTTAAAAGATTAAAAATGCACTTTTAAAATACTTTTAATGCTTCAAAAATATAATTAAAATTCCACGAGCATATACAACATATACCAATCATCATATAATCACATAATCCTGCTTTCACACATATCTAGAATTCATCAGAATATTCTCATCATATATTCCACATAATTTCACATGTAGCAATTAAATAAGCATTTAAATATCGCGAAAAATTCTAGGTCGTTACACTACACCATAAAAGGCCTACGACCACATTTAGAGGCTATGTTGCCTTTGGATATGTTGCCTTTGTCATGCACGTTTTTGGCTAATACAACATTATCAGTTTCATGTTGCCTTAGGTAGCAAAAATATGCTGGCATAGACTAAAAATGTTTGCATGTTGCCGTAGGTATGAAATTGTGTTGCCATCAGTTTGCAATGAACAAAATTTTATATTTTCTACTAAAAATAAAAATTTTAACCTTTTTTCACATGAAAATTACTTTTTTTGGATAATTATATTATTTTTATAAAAATCTAGAATATTCCATTAGAAAGTGAATATTTCATTAAAAATGTTAAAACATTTTAAGATGTGTAATTTTATTTTTATATTTATTAAATATTATAAAACAAGTTTTTAAAAATTATTTTTTTTTAAAATTCATATTTTTTAAATAATGAAGAAGTTTTGATAAAAACGAATATTTTATTGATATTTTAACATTAAGTTCTAAGTATACTATTTTTTTTTACAAAAAGATGATTTTTTTTATTTGACATGGAAGCTAATTATTTTTTGTAAAAAAACTTAAGAAATTATTATAAAAATTAAGAACATGCCAAATAAAGTAAATAACTAATTAAAAGATTAAAATATTTTTTATACTTTTATAATCATTATGTTAGTTTTAACAAATTTGAAATTTGAAATGAATAAGTTTTATTCAAAGAATATTTTTATAACCATAAAAATATATACTTTTGTTGTTTTTAGCACGCAAAACAAAATGAAAAATTGGTGAGCGGTAAAAAGACCGCCCAAACCAATTCTCAGCCGCCCACACAAACTCATATTCTTTCTCTCTGCTCTTTATACGCAATTGAGTCTTTGCTCTCTCGATCTCATATCTCTCTAACACACACCCATATTCTCTACACTTTCCTTTCTCATATCTGTCACACATACTCTATATAAACATTCACACTCTATACAGACAATCACTTTCCGTTAATTTAATGTGTTCATCTGATTTATAGTTAGGGCTTCTTTCGATTTGGTTTCTAATTTAGAGTTTTTTCGCTCTTTGCAATTAATTTAGGACTTTTTCTGTCTTAGGCCTGATTTTGAAATTAGGGTTTCAATCGGGTTAAATTTGGGGATTTATTCGTCTTCAATTTTGGACATGAAAATTAGGGCTTCAATTTGGAACTTCGAGTTTGAGGTATTTCAATCTTTTGGATTAGATGTTTTTACTTGTTTTGGGTTGCTCTATTTTTTTTGTTTTGAATATAGATTTATGCTTTGTTTTTTATTGTTTGAATTTACATTTATACTCTATTTTTTTAGCTACCGTCATATTAGCTTTGTTTTTATATTTTGGGATGTTATGTTTCAAATTTATTTATGTGTTTTAATGTGTATGTTTATGTATGTGTTAAATTTCTATGTGTCTCTCTCTTATGTCTCAGATAATTGCTGGTTTATGGGTTTTCTCAATTGTCGAAAGTTGGTGTATTTTCTTGACACTGTTTTACATGAGTAAGCAATATCTAAACTGGTTTATTTTACTTCTTTTGGTCATGGTTTCTCCTATAATTATGTTATAATGGTTTTGGTCATTTCTTGTTCAGGTTTGCTATTGGATATTACATTAGTTCATGTTAGTATCTTCATTTTTGTTTATGTGCACACTAGTCGACAATGACATGTATTTTGTTGTGGATATATATTGAATGTTTCTAGTGCTTCTGCTAATCTTTGGATTGTTAATTTGATACTCAATTCAATTATGTCACTGTTTGAAAATTTCCTCTTTTTTCTTTCTGGAGATGGGGTAGATGAAGAAAATGTCGTCTACGAATACTGTTTTTTCTTGTTTTTCTCTTTGTTTGTTTCTTGGTGCTTTCTTTTCTGGGGGACAGCTAGTATCTGAAACTTTTTATGAGCCAGGCTAGCATTTCTTCTGATTCTTTTAATACATTCCTGGCAAATACAGGCCAATTTTTGTTATATGTTTATTGAGGCATCCTGGTGTGGCTCATGTTGTGCAGGCGTTGGATGAGAGTAAGAATGCTATGGCGATGGTTACGGAACCGTTGTTTGCGTCGGTGGCTAATGTGCTTGGGAATGTCGATAATATTACTAAGGTTCCAAAGGAGCTTAAAGGAATGGTAATTACCTTGATATAAATGTTTGGACAATGAATTTCATTTTGCATTGTAACTTAACTGCATATCTTTTATATGTGTGTGTGTACGCGCGCGCCTTATGATTGGAAAGCTACATAGTTGGTTTAAATTTCAGAATATGTAATGAAGATATTACAAGCAATATTATTGTGACATTAAAGTTGGTGAAGTTGAATGATATAGGCTGTGTATGGTTATGAAAAGAGCTAGTATGCTAGAAACGGAAAACCCCTCTAAACCCATACATTGAATAAAATAAATTCTTGGTAAACAAAATGTGGCTACGTACCTCTCTGAATGTATTTAATTTAGTTAAATGTTTTTACTTTTTAAATAATTTTTATTCAGGCTTCATTTTTTAAAAGATTTTTAATGGTTATTTCTTTTAATATGTGGGAGAAATACTGACCCTATACGTTCTTTTAGCTAGAATTGATCTGATTACATTTTTTTGCCTTAAATTTTTATATAAGCTTATTCTATGTTGTTTAAATTGTGCTGGTAGGGAGTTCCTTTCTACTGAAATGTGGTGTTTATTTAATCTCTGTAGGATTGTGCTATTTATGATTAAAGTGAAATTAGATTGTTTTCGGATGCATTATATTTTAAAATCTAATGCAAAAGGTATGCTAAACAAATCCTACACGGTAACTAAACAGCGTTTTGATTTAAAAATCTGCACTTTTTATGAAGCTGTCGATAACAAATCCTTGACATTTGCTGTTATTTTCTCCAGATATATGTTGTCTCTATTACCATTCGTATTGTGGTAAGTTATCCTGAAAATATATATCACTTTTTGTACTAGTTAAGTGCTGAAATATATTAGTAAACACGAACTCTACTAATAATCTAATATGTGTACCCTGCTAATCCAAATTTTAATTTTGACTAAGATTTATCTTCTTAATGCAAAATCCACTACGCCATAAACACAAATACGCAACCCCCAAATACAGTTGCGTAAGGCCTGAAAAGCGTTACGTAAGGTCTTACGCAACGCTAGAGGGACGTTACCAATACTGGCGTTGCGTAAGACCCCTAATGCAACGCTTTTCCAAGCTATTGTAACACTTCGAAAAGCATTGCATAAGAGGCCTTATGCAACACCAAAAGCATGCAAACGTAACACTACATGGGGTTGCATAAGATGTTTCAGCCATGTCAGCATGCTGACATGTCATTAGTGGGGCCCACAAGTGCCACGTCACAAATGGGGGGGGGGGACATGCCACGTCATCAATGGGGCCCACCAAGGTGCCACGTCAGTAGTAGGGCTCACATGCCACGTCAGCAGTAGGCCCACATGCCACGTCAGCAGTAGGGCCCACATGCCACGTCAGTAGTGGGGTCCACTATCTAACGCAACGCTATTTGAGTCTAATGCAACACTAAATTTTTTTTTAAGCAACGCCATTCTTTTCAAATGCAACATCAACTAAAGTCAAATGCAACACTTCATATAATTTTTTTTTGTTCATACATGATTCCATTAAAAACAACAACGAGAACAAAATACAAATTATCCTTCCTTCAACTACTCATCCCCAAATATGACCAAAGTACCATAAACAACTACATACTATTGAATCCTAACTTAAAAAATAAAAAGGTACAAATTATTTAAACTGAATATTAATCATAATAAAACAACTTAATAATTGAAATGTAGAGACATATTGAGTAATAGAACTGCTAATACGGGGAATCTCAGGCTGAACTTTGCTCTTGGAAGTAATATCGACTTCTCTTTAATCGCAAGTTCCACTAGTGATAAGTGGATTTATATCCACTTGAAACATTCTAAATCGGCTTAAATTGTTTGTCTTGGGCTCAAGTTTCTTGTAGTTTTGATGTGTTTTGTTTAGTTGTGCAGATTTACAAGGATGTTGATTATGGTGGATGTTTTTGTCGTTTTTGGAGATTTAATTTATTAAAATTCGGATTTATTGGGTTGCACGCGTGAGATTCACTGTTTGGGCCATATCTTGAGTTTTATAAGTCTGTTTTCAGCCCGTAAGTAGTCCACGCGAAGATAACGAGATTCTCTATCATTCTAAGGTGGTCCAGAGGTCCAATTACGTTTGGAACGTTCCAGAAAATCTGAAGAAAAGTCAGTTACGAATTTTCCTTTAAAAAACAGAATCAGTTTAGGACACGTATCTTGCAGAAATTCTATTATAATTCTGTTTTGGTATTTTCTTGCTGGGCACGACTTTTAGAGCCTATTTAAACACATCCTACCATTGTAATAGAGATATACACATTATCATAGTTTTATTATTGTAACCAGCTTAGATCTGCAAGGGAGAAAAGGAAAGAAGGGTTCAACGCTCGTGACAAGCAACGGATCTAGATCTACTTCATCCTTTGTGTTACTTTGGATTATAGATTTGTTTTCTCAACTCTTTAGTTTTATTAATATTATTGCTTCTTTTATCCATATCTTGTTTTATACCATGTTTTCATCAAATCCCATGACAATGAATGGTTCAATTATGGGCTAATCGTTGTCATGGGATCCTAGTGGATTTATCTATGTAGCTTAGTAGTTTGCATGCCTTAAAGATTTTTGTGTGGTGAATTCTTGATATCCTCGTATGGTTAATCTTAATGCTTTTGGATGCGTAGCTAACATCTAAATTGAATTGTTAATCTCTTGTGAAGCGAGAGTGGATCTTGAGACTTAGAACTTGTCATGCTAGCATAGGTTCATAATTGTTTATCAATATGATTCGTGGTGTGAGATGAAAATACTTATACTGCCCTGTGTGATCTTTATGGATAACTTGTGCTTCAACCTTTATGTTTTCAAATTCTATAGAGATATAAGGTCTAAACATAATAGGTGCCTACTCATCTTCTATCTCTTTTGTGGATGTATGCGTAGATTGGTACTAGTATACCGAGAGGTAACTTTTACTCTTTTCGTGTTATTCGATCAGATATCAAAACCATCGCATGTTTTAATTAAAGGATGCAACTCTAAGTGAAGTAGATGATGAAACTAGGATTCCATGTTTTATTCTCATATTAGTAATTCGACTTTAATCTCTTTAATTAGTTAATCTTTAGTTTGATAATTAATTTAGTAGTTAATAAAAATCCAATTTGTTATTTGTCTTAGCAGTGGATAAAAACCATACATCGGTGCATAGGTACATTAATTGAATTGAACACCATTCTAGATCTCTGTGGGAACGAACTTGATTTAATCATATATTACTTGTGACAACGTGCGCTTATGTGATTTTGCATAACAAGTTTTTGGCGCCGCTGCCGGGGATCATCGGTGTTTTTATTTTAGTTTATGTGCTTGTCATCAGTGGTCGTTAGCGTTCACTGACTCGGATTCTTACTTAGTTTGTTTGTTTCGTGGTGTTTCAGGTACTTAAGTTTGTATGCGAACACGCTTGCAAGCTCGTTTACAAAAACTAGCAAAAGACGATCTTGTAGAGAATAAAGAGAATAAGGAAGAGGAATATGAAACTACAGTAGCAATGGCAGATGCAGCAGCAGCAGCGGCTTGGAGCGACTATTCTCAGCCGAAACTCAATGACATTCAGTCTAGCATTATTAAGCCAGCTATTGCAGCAAACAATTTTGAGATCAAGTCGGGCACAATTCAGATGGTGCAGAATTTAGTTCAGTTTGGGGGAGCTCCTACGGAGGATGCCAACATGCATGTGCGGGACTTTATCGAAATCTGCGACACTTTCAAATGTAATGATGTGACGGATGATGCTATCAGGTTGAGGCTTTTCCCATTCTCTCTGAGGGATAAGGCTAAGAGCTGGCTACACTCTTTGCCACCTGGGTCCATTACTACATGGGAAGATCTTGCTCAGAAGTTCCTTACTAAATTCTTCCCTATGGCGAAAACTGCAGCATTAAGGAACCAGTTGACTCAATTCCAACAGCAATCTGGCGAGACCTTGTGTGAGGCTTGGGAACGCTACAAGGAGATGCTACGCAAGTGTCCTCATCATGGCATGCCTGATTGGATGGTTATTAATGGGTTCTACAATGGGTTGGGAGCACAGTCTAGGCCCTTGCTAGATGCAGCATCAGGAGGAGCTCTGTGGGCAAAGAGCTATGATGAAGCTTATGATCTTATAGAGATGATGGCTGCTAATGAATATCAAAATCCAACCCAAAGGCTATCTCAAGGCAGGGTAGCAGGAATTTTGGAAGTAGATACAGCTGCAATGATTACAGCTCAGTTGAAGGCTCTTGCTATGAAGGTGGATTCTCTTGCTAATTATGGAGTTCAGCAGGTGGCTAGTGTTTGTGAGTTATGTGTGGGCGCACATGAGACGAATCAGTGTGCTATCTCTTCTGAATCAGCACAGTTCGTGAGTAATTTCCAGAGACCTGCTGCACCAGTTCCAGCCACTTATCATCCTAACAACAGGAATCATCCCAATTTCAGCTGGAGGAATAATCAAAATACTCAACAATCTTATCAGCAAGCGAAGCAATTCAATCAAGGTTATCAACAGCCTTACGCTCCAAGGGCACCATATCAACCTCCGGGATTTCAGCAGCAACAGCCCTAGGCTCATGTGGGGCAATCTTCTAATGAAAAATCAGAGATGGATGATTTGAGGAGATGGTGGAGAACCTGCAAGCTTCTCAAAGGATCATGGAGAATCAGATGGGGCAGATTACAAGTGCCTTGGTAAATATGCAACAAGGAACTCTTCCAGGTGATACAATGGGTAATCCAGGCAAGAGGGAGGTCCATGAGCAGGTGAAAGCTGTTACTTTGAGATCTGGAAAAGCCACAAGTGATCCTAAATCAGCAACTGAAGAAGATGAAGATGTTCAGAATCAGCAGGTTGAAAAATCTGCAGTGCCAGTAATTGAGAAATCTGACTTAGTGGCTGATCAGCTTGATGGTGAGAAGAGCAAGAAACCTGTTGAAAAGTCTACGCCGGAGCAATCTTCAAAGAATAATCAGATATATCCTCCTCCGCCATATCCTGGACGTTTGCAGAAAAGTCAAGAGAAACAGTTTCAGAAATTTATGGATGTCTTCAAGAAACTGTCCATTAACATTCCTTTTGTTGAAGCATTGGAGCAGATGCCAAGATATGCAAAGTTCATGAAGGATATTTTGTCACGGAAGAGAAGGTTGGAAGATTTTGAAAAAGTGGCATTGACGGAGGAGTGTAGTGCCGTTCTGCAGCAGAAGTTGCCACCTAAATTGAAAGATCCAGGAAGTTTCACCATTCCTTGCACTATTGGCAACCTTTAATTCAACAAGTGTTTATGTGATTTGGGAGCTAGCATCAATCTCATGCCATTGTCTGTTTTCAAGCAACTTGGTCTACCAGAACCAAAGCCAACTAACATCTCTTTGCAGTTGGCTGATCGATCTATCACATATCCTAGAGGCATAGTGGAGGACGTTTTGGTAAAGGTTGATAAGCTCATATTCCCAGCTGATTTTGTTATCTTGGATTTTGAAGAAGATAAGAAGATTCCCATAATCTTGGGAAGACCGTTCTTGGCTACAGGAAAGACTTTGATTGATGTGCAAAAAGGAGAGCTTACAATGAGGGTGCAAGATCAGAGTGTCACCTTTAATGTGTTCAAGGCCATGAAATTTCTGACAGAGGATGAAGAGTGTTACAGTGTGGAAATGGTTGATACGGGTCAGATGAAGAAGTTGGATCAGCTATTGAGTGAAAAATCTGACACACACATGCTTAAGCCTCCCATTAGTGATTCCATTGACAGTTCTTCGGTTCGAGATCTTTCGAATGTCAAGCTTGGGAAACTTCCACCACATTTGAGGTATGTCCTTTTGAATAATGAGCTAGTAATTTTTGAAGAAGGGCATGATAACGTGTTGCGAAGGTGGAAAATCGATGATGAGGTAGAAGAGTGTTCTGTTCAGTTGGATGAGAGTGATAAACACCTTAGAGGTGTGAAGAAGAAAAAGAAAAAGATTAGACCGTTGGGTAGAAAAATCAAGTTGAAGTCTGAAGGAAGAGATTTGTGGAAAGTAAGCAACCAAGATGTCAATGTTCGTATGAGTGGTTTGTCTGTTGAAGATGGTTCAGTTATTCTTTTGAAACCACCATGATTTGAGGAAGTAACGTCAAGCTATTGACGTTAAAGAAGCGCTTCGTGGGAGGCAACCCATGCATTAGTGTAGGAAGAAAAAAAAAGAGTGTTTAGTGTAGGAAGGGAAAAAAAAAAGAAAGAGTATAGTGAAAAAAAAAAGTAGTAGTGTTGTGCAAAAAAAGAAAAAAAAATCTGTGAAAAAAAGAAAAGTGAACAGTATTTTTTCGCGCAAGTTGCGCCCCTATAACGCAACCTGCGCTCCCGTTACTGTATTCAACGCAATTTGCGCCTGGGTAACGCGGGTTGCTCCTGCATTACAGCATCTGTATATCTCCCTAACACGCAGGTTGCTCCTGCGTGTCTGCCCGTTCCGCGCCTAACACCCTGTAACGCAGCTGCGGACTGCGTGACACCCCCTTTCTGCCCAGTTTTTTTTCCGAAAATTGTTGTTTTAACCTACAATTTTTCCCCCAAATTCAATCCTAACCCAAATTTCTTCAATTCTAAATTCCTATATCTATCCTACATCAAATCTTAACCTCTCCAAATCTCTCCTACACTCTAAATTTTTAAATCTCATCTATCCATCATCTTATATATATACACACCTAGCCATGCAAATCCAATTCCTCTTCTATTTATTTAAATCTCCAAAAATTCAATTCTAAAGAGGAATTAATTGCAAGTTCACCTCTCCAATTTGTAGTGGGTTTATTTCTTCTCTCAAATTTTATTTTGATTACGAATTTGTGTTCTTGTAAATTGGGAGTTGTATTATTCTAGGTATTTGCCTATTTTTGGTGTGGTATTGCTTGGTAATTTTTGGTGGAGCTTCTTATGAGTTGGGTATTGATTCTTTTGGCTCGTAAGCATGGGAGAGATAGTGCTAATTTTGGGAAATTTTCGTTTTCGACGGCGGAGGTTAAATTTAATTGGTTGTTTTGAGGCCAATTGCTAAGGAAAGGGGATTTTTTGCGAGAAAAAAAAAATTGTTGGGTATGCTTCGGTTTTCAGGTATGTTTTCTGCTATTCCTTGTATTACTTTCCATTCAATGCGGACATTGAATATTTTAAGTTTGGGGGTGGTTTGGGGGATTAGTAGTTGTTGTATTATTTGTTCATGTAGGATTTCATGTTTTGCATATTAGTAGTAGTAAATTATGCATTTATGTTCGTGTTATCCACGTTTGTTTCATATAGGACATTCTGTTTTTATATTCGTATATCATGTGAGTTCATTATAGTTTGCATTTGCACCCATGCTTGATAGGAATTTTGTGTTGTTGACGCTTTTGATTGAGAAGTGATATGCTTTGTTCTTGTGCACACACATACACTAGTAAGTTGAAGCTAGTAGACTTATTGAATGTTTTAAGTGATTAGAAGGACATGAATTTGTGCAAGATGATTTAGTTTGCATGCTTTGAATACAAGTAGGTGCGTTAGAGAGATTTTTGCTTGGGATTGAGTATGTCTTTCCACCAAGTGAGTTTTTGAGCCTTATTGCATATTTGCTGCAATTTATTTGTTTGCTTGAGTGTCCACAGATTGTTTGCATTGCTAGCAATTGTTTGAGGTCTTTCTTAAAACGCATGACATTATGTGACAATTAAAATGATAAAGGCAATTAGGAATAACCACATATTTTCCCATATTACCACACCATGTTTACATGATCAATTAGTTAACCCGTTGAGCTTAATCCTATTTTTTCGGTGACATACCACATTACTTGCCTAGACCTTTTTCTTGTATTAGCCTTACATTAATTTGAACCCACATTGTCAAAGGCTAGTAGAGTGTTTAAGGGAGTAATAAGGTGTGCAAGGAGGGGTTTATTGTTGGTCTTACTTTTGGGGGAAATATTGAAAATTGGGTTTGTTTATTTGATAGTCGGCATATGTAATAAATTCATGGGATTATTGTTATTGTTTATATTATTGTTTTATCTAGCTCTCGGAAAAAAAAAGAAAAAAAAAGAAAAAAAAGGAGAAAAAAAAGAAAAAAAAAGAGAAAAAAAAAGAGAAAAAGAAAAGAAAAAGAAAAGAAAAAGAAAGAAAAAAATATATTATGAGAGCATGTTTGTGTTTGTTGTGATCCTACTTTAGTCGACTCGTCGATTGTTTTTGTTGGAAGAAGAATAGTAAAATTATGTGGGGGGAAATATGGTGTTGTGAATGATGTATTATGGTACTTACTAGCTTTTGACACTTCACCTGTTTTGGCTTATTTGACATACCTTGTCCCTATCCCCGTTACAACCCAATTAAAGACCTTTTGATTATCGTCATTGATGTATGTTGTGTTAAGAGTTAGATTGATACCAAATGTCAAGCATGCTTATGATTTTGTTGGAATTGAGTGATACACTTATCCTTGTTCTTGAGTGAATATTCTTTTGTGAGTGGATTGTGAGTGTTTGCTTGTTCTTGCGTATGAGATCCCGAGTGTTGTCTCAAAGATGTGCTCTTGTAGGCTTAGCATGTTTACTAACTTATTCTTACACTTGACATGGGCTTGTGAGAACTTATGCATATTCATTGAGTAGACTATGTGAATACTTGCACTTTCGACACCAAGACATTGCGTATTTACTTTGATTCTTAAGTTGATATGGCATGAGAGGATTTGAAGGTATGGTAGATTAGATTATTTTCATTTTCATATTAGTTGCATTCATGCATTGCATTGCATTAGGTTAAATGAATTTTGTGGGTACATTCGCTATAGGCCCTCACGAGACCTTACTCGTCCACTAGGGCTGCCTAGGGGTTTAAAGGGCTTGTTGCATATGCCAAATGCAACCGTGATCACCTACGGAAGTGGTACTAGTTAGTTAGTTAGTTGTAATTGTTTATGCTTGAGGACAAGCATCGGTTTAAGTTTGGGGGTGTGATAAGTGGATTTATATCCACTTGAAACATTCTAAATCGGCTTAAATTGATTGTCTTGGGCTCAAGTTTCTTGTAGTTTTGATGTGTTTTGTTTAGTTGTGCAGATTTACAAGGATGTTGATTATGGTGGATGTTTTTGTCGTTTTTGGAGATTTAATTTATTAAAATTCGGATTTATTGGGCTGCACGCTTGAGATTCACTATTTGGGCCATATCTTGAGTTCTATAAGTCTGTTTTCAGCCCGTAAGCAGTCCACGCGAAGATAACGAGATTCTCTATCATTCTAAGGTGGTCCAGAGGTCCAATTACGTTTGGAACGTTCCAGAAAATCTGAAGAAAAGTCAGTTACGAATTTTCCTTAAAAAAACAGAATCAGTTTAGGAAACGTATCTTGCAGAAATTTTATTATAATTCTGTTTTGGTATTTTCTTGCTGGGCACGACTTTTAGAGCCTATTTAAACACATCCTACCATTGTAATAGAGATATACACATTATCATAGTTTTATTATTATAACCAGCTTAGATCTGCAAGGGAGAAAAGGAGAGAAGGGTTCAACGCTCGTGACAAGCAACGGATCTAGATCTACTTCATCCTTTGTGTTACTTTGGATTATAGATTTGTTTTCTCAACTCTTTAGTTTTATTAATATTATTGCTTCTTTTATCCATATCTTGTTTTATACCATGTTTTCATCAAATCCCATGATGATGAACGGTTCAATTATGGGCTAATCGTTGTCATGGGATCCTAGTGGATTTATCTATGTAGCTTAGTAGTTTGCATGCCTTAAAGATTTATGTGTGGTGAATTCTTGATATCCTCGTATGGTTAATCTTAATGCTTTTGGATGCGTAGCTAACATCTAAATTGAATTGCTAATCTCTTGTGAAGCGAGAGTGGATCTTGAGATTTAGAACTTGCCATGCTAGCATAGGTTCATAATTGTTTATCAATATGATTCGTGGTGTGAGATGAAAATACTTATACTGCCCTGTGTGATCTTTATGGATAACTTGTGCTTCAACCTTTATGTTTTCAAATTCTATAGAGATATAGGGTCTAAACATAATAGGTGCCTACTCATCTTCTATCTCTTTTGTGGATGTATGCGTAGATTGGTACTAGTATACCGAGAGGTAACTTTTACTCTTTTCGTGTTATTTGATCAGATATCAAAATCATCGCATGTTTTAATTGAAGGCTGCAACTCTAAGTGAAGTAGATGATGAAACTAGGATTCCATGTTTTATTCTCATATTAGTAATTCGACTTTAATCTCTTTAATTAGTTAATCTTTAGTTTGATAATTAATTTAGTAGTTAATAAAAATCCAATTTGTTATTTGTCTTAGCAGTGGATAAAAACCATACATCGGTGCATAGGTACATTAATTGAATTGAACACCATTCTAGATCTCTGTGGGAACGAACTTGATTTAATCATATATTACTTGTGATAACGTGCGCTTGCGTGATTTTGCATAACAACTAGCACTCATATTGCATTTCAATGTAGAAAAATGTAATAAGCATGAGTCTGCATTAGTACACAAAAAAAATCTAGTTCCAAAAAAAGAAACCAAAGTACCCAGTACACATTTAAAAAAAAGTACGAACAAACCATAACAAGAGTCATGCTAAACCTCTTAATTCTCGCACGACAAAGAGTCATTATTAAATCTGTCTTTTCATTCTAAACTGATCTAATTCTGCCTCTCTACATATAAATTATCAAGAGAAGGGACAACAACGGGTATGAAGACAAACACATTCATCATTACCTCATCCCGATGTCTATTTAACAAAGCTGACATCCAGTGCAGTGCTTCAATACAAGTAGCCTCCCATTCACTTGACAACTGGCTAAAAAATCAAGTACTGCATTAGGAGTAAAATCTAAGTGAGATAATGAGCTTATAGAGCAAAAACTACAGTTTAAAAATAGTGTAAACAAACCTGGAGAGCTATCAGTCAGCATGTATATCTCAGTTGTCAAGTATATCCCACCTAGAATGGTACGCTTCACATACCAATCAATATCATTGGCTTCATCACCAGCAGCATGCCAGATCTCATCAACCAGCATTGCTCGCTGCTTAAAACTATTAGGGACGTTCATTGGTTGTGCCTAGGAAAAAAATGAATTTTAATTTTTTTTCCTAAGAAATATTCGACCAAACTTTATGTAAACAACAAAGAGGGGGAAATTATGGACAAATATCTACCTGGATGCTAAGCGCTTGAGGCCACTTTGATATATAAGGAGCCTGCAATTTTAAGCGCTTAGTGCTTTTCATAATGGTTTCCTTCTTCTGTTAATGGAGCAAGAATGTGTACAAGAATCAGGAATCATGATATTAAATTTATACCTTCCTCCTGTCTGTTGACTCAGTTCCAATAAAAGAAAAACGGCCATATATAGTCCAAAGTTGTTATTCAAATCTTTCCATAGAGTAACCTTTCTTCTGTAGAATCTTGTAAGCGTCTTCTTCAGAAACAACGTCTTCTAGCTTCTTACTGCACAAACATACAGGTTTGTTCAAACACAACTATAGATTACTTGAGAGAAAATAAAGATTAAAGAACCTCTAAAAGAATCACAGATATCAGATATTACAAAAACAAGAATGGTCCCCTGCATATTCAATATTCAGTTATCAACTTCTTAGTTAGCTACAATTTCTAACTCTCACATAATTATGATCATACCAAAAAAATCTTGGCCTACTATAATAACTGTTAATCTCAGTTTGGTAGCATTTCAATATTCAAATTCCTAAAAAGAAACACAATTTGAAACAAACTTTGGCTTACTCATTTACGTTACCCTAATATTAAAATTAAAACTTCTACTACTGTCCAACATGATACTAGATTCAATCTTCAAACTAAAAGCCAGATCTTCAATACCTGATTGCACCTCCTTTTTATTAACAAAACAAAGAGCATTCTAGAGATAACAATCACCCCACTCCATAATGCAATTTTTACCACTAGCAACTTTTTGATGATGTTCCATCTAGAAATTCTGCACAGAATTCCAATATGCACGTAGAGTTTTACAATCTGTATGTAGTGCTTTACTAATACTAATCAGTATAATTTTGAATTTATTTATCAAATTTCTAATTATTTTTAGAAAACTAACTGACATTCTCTAACAAAAAATTTCATCATAGAATACATCAAAGAATTATACACTTCTTTCAATATACAGTTGAACCAGGCAACAACGACAGGGCACAAAATACGAAAGGTGAATATATTAAGTTATAATATTATAGCAAACATTTAAAAGAGTACAGCAACCCTCAACATTATTAAAACTAAAATAAGTACCATTACTAAGACACAAGCAGATTCAAGGTACCTTCAATTGGTGATGGGATCAAGTTACAAAATATAAGTGCAATAAGAATATATACATGTTTTAAAAATAATGCATAATGGAAGAGATGTAATTACATATTACCGTTATGGAGATCAACGAGAAAGAGCAAGCATAGTTTAGAATAGGATAGATTACCACCGAAGAAAAAGAAATGAAAAAAGATAGCAATGTACTCTAGATCTAGCAAAACAAGTATAGTTTTCTACATGATAACTTGCCAATAGTAACTACTGGTTATCAGATTAGAAAATAAAACTAAGCAAATTCAGACAAGTCAACAAGGAAGCAAGATTTATTAAAATTACTTCCTGGGAGCAGTCTTTATTCTTCAGATCCAATTCACATGTTTCAAAAACATCATTATTTACATTATTCCTGCCTTGGAATAACAACATAACTTCAATTATTCATGCCTACTTGATATCACTCGACTAGCAACTTAAAAGAACATCCTTGTGACAGGAAGAACATCGAAAAAATATAGACTAAAAAAATAAACAACTAAAAACATACCAACACATATCAGTGAAATACACATCCAAAAATTGAAAGCCCACAACAATATTTGAAGTCGTAATCACCTACAAAATCAAAAAAAATCAGAAGTGAGTCCGGAGTAATTAATCGGAGTCAATAAAATGTATATTTAATTACCAATTAAAGCTGCTAGGGATGCGAGAATAATATTTGTAACTGGAGCTTGAAGTTGAGAGAGAGAGAAAGATTGATTAGGAGCCTCAGAAGGGGGAAGGGGGATACAGTATTTTTGGGAAAAATAGGACTATTAGCATCAGGGAGAAGCTTTTGTAGTTGAGAGAGAGAGAGAGAGAGTGTGTGTGTTAGTACTGAGAGGGTGTAGACAGAATGAGATGAGCGAAGGGATTTTGAGAGAAACTAGGGATTTTGAGAGAAAGTAGTGTGTTTTGGGGGGAAAGTAGTGTGAATTATTTCGTGAAGGGGGGAAATTTTCCGCCCAAATTTTTCATCGGGCAAAGTGACTGTGATGCTGATTGTTGAGTCATTAATTTTCTATTTTTTTTATTCCATTTTCAACTAGCTTGTAAAATAAATTAAAAAATTAAATAAAAATAGTAAAATGACTAAATTTTGAACTAAAATTCATACACACCCAAGTAATCATACTCATTATTTGTGTAATGAATGTTACCCTAATTTCACTAATTTCCATATTTTTTATTTTTTCCCCAATTTTCATCAATGTTGTCTTAAAATGATTTTAAAATTTTAAATTAAAAATTTATTTTTTTAATATTAATAATATAAAATGTATTTGTAATTTTAAAAAATAATTTAAAAAAATAGATTCATCATTCGGGACAAGACAAGTTAAAAGAAAGGTCGACTTTGACCGGTTTGACCGTTATAAAACCAAACCAAATAAATCTAGGAAATTTTTAAAAAAATTACCACATCACTAAAATCGTTATATCTTGACACCCGTGCGATTGGAACGTCGAAAAAATAATTTTAAAAAATAGATTAATCATTCGGGACAAGACTAGTTAAAAGGAAGGTCGACTTTGACCGGTTTAACCGTTATAAAACCAAACCAAATAAATCTAGGAAATTTTTTAAAAAATTACCACGTCACTAAAATCGTTATATCTTGACACCCGTGCTATTGGAACGTCGAAAAAATAATTAAAAAAATTAGATTCATCATTCGAGACAAAACTAGTTAAAAGGAATGTGGACTTTGACCGGTTTGACCGTTATAAAACCAAACCAAATAAATCTAAGAAATTTTTTAAAAAATTACCACATCACTAAAGTCGTTATATCTTGACACCCGTGTGATTGGAACATCGAGAAAATAATTTAAAAAATAGATTCATCATTCGGGACAAGACTAGTTAAAAGGAATGTCCACTTTGACCGGTTTGACCGTTATAAAACCAAACCAAATACATATGGGAATTTTTTTTAAAAATTGTCACATCACTAAAATCGTTATATCTTGACACTCGTACGATTGGAACATCGAAAAAATAATTTAAAAAAATAGATTCATCATTCGGGACAAGACTAGTTAAAAGGAAGGTCGACTTTGACCGTTTTGACCGTTATAAAACCAAACCAAATAAATATAGACATTTTTTTTAAAAAATTACGACATCACTAGAATCGTTATATCTTGACACCCGTGCGATTGGAACGTCGAAAAAATAATTAAAAAAAATAGATTCATCATTCGGGACAAGACTAGTTTAAAGGAAGGTCGACTTTGACCGGTTTGACCGTTACCAAACCAAACCAAATACATGTAGATTTTTTTTTAAAAATTTTCCACATCACTAAAATCGTTATATCTTGACGCCCGTGCGATTGGAACGTCGAAAAAATAATTCAAAAAATAGATTCATCATTCGGGACAAGACTAGTTAAAAGGAAGGTCCACTTTGACCGGTTTGACCGTTATAAAAACAAACCAAATATATATAGGAATTTTTTTAAAAAAATTGTCACATAACTGAAATCGTTATATCTTGACACCCGTATGATTGGAACGTCGAAAAAATAATTTGAAAAAATAGATTCATCATTCGGGACAAGACTAGTTAAAAGGAAGGTCGACTTTGACCGTTACCAAACCAAACCAAATAAATATAGAATTTTTTTTAAAAACTACCACATCACTAAAATCGTTATATCTTGACACCCGTGTGATTGGAACGTCGAAAAAATTAATTAAAAAAATAGATTCATCATTCGGGACAAGACTGGTTAAAAGGAAAGTCGACTTTGACCGGTTTGACCGTTACCAAACCAAACGAAATAATATAGAATTTTTTTTAAAAACCACCACATCACTAAAATCATTATATCTTGACACCCGTGCGATTGGAACGTCGAAAAAATAATTTAAAAAAATAGATTCATCATTCGGGACAAGACTAGTTAAAAGGAAGGTCGACTTTGACCGGTTTGACCGTTATAAAACCCAACCAAATAAATATAGGAATTTTTTAAATAAATTACCACATCATTAAAATCGTTATATCTTGATTCTCATGCGATTGGAATGTCGAAAAATAATTTTAAAAAATAGATTCATCATTCGGGACAAGTCTAGTTAAAAGGAAGGTCGACTTTGACCGGTTTGACCGTTACCAAACCAAACCAAATAAATATAGGAATTTTTTTAAAAAATTACCAAATCACTAAAATCGTTATATCTTGACACTCGTGCGATTGGAACATCGAAAAAATAATTTAAAAAAATAGATTGATCATTCGGGACAAGACAAGATAAAAGGAAGGTCGACTTTGACCGGTTTGACCGTTATAAAACCCAACCAAATAAATATAGGAATTTTTAAAAAAAATTACAACATCACTGAAATCGTTATATCTTGAGACCCGTGCGATTGGAACGTCGAAAAAATAATTAAAAAAAATAGATTCATCATTCGGGACAAGACTAGTTAATAAAATAAAATAAATATTTAATGCAACACTTCAAACAGCAAATGCAACACTACTGTTATCTAATGCAACGCTTCTGACACATCAGCAAATGCGCAACACTAAATTATATCTAAGTGCGTATGCTCACTTATGGCGTAGTGATCAATTTCATGTTAAGAATTTCAACTAGCATGAATATAATATGTCAGATAAGGAATAAGCTAAGGCGCTTAATGAAATGATGGCATATGTTGTTTATCTCCAAATTAGAACCATTAGCTAGGCCTTAATTTTGTGACACGTGCAAGAGGTTGGTATTTCCGCTGGTTTGCTGCTTGTTGTTGCCTTCATTCTCGCACAAATGTGGTAGAGATTTTTGCTTCCAGTTTCAGTCACCCATGCACATAACTTCAGACTTACACATAACTTTTGATATGAAAATTTGCAGCTTGCAACTCTAATATCTACCACAGTAAGCTGGGATACAGCAGGAATCCAAAAGATCGATTGGGGGGGGGGGGACAGGTTGTTGTTAATATTAGTCTTAGGTACTTTAGTAAGATTGTAGTTTTATGTACTTTTGGCATGAGCTCTTATGTCTTTTGCTCTAAATTTGGGTTGGTAGTGATTGTATTGAATCTGGTTTAGATTATTATGACTGTAAAGTTGGTTGTGTTGATTTGGTTATTTAGGGAATGTATATTTTCATATTTATGATTTTTTGTTTAAAATAGAAAAGTGTTGCCATTGATGCTATTAAATGTTGGCAAAAAGGAAAAATAATGTTACAAAATGTTGCTGTAGGCAAAATTTGTGTTGGCACAAAAGTGTGTCCCACATTGTCCCCAATAGTGGGTCCCACCTATGGGCCCCACAGTGGGTCCCACCTGTGGGTTCCCTAACTGGGTCCCACAGTGATTCCCAAATAGTGGACCCACTGGTGGGGCCCACTTTTTTTGCAAAATGTTTAACCCAAAGGCAACATAATATCATATTGCTAAAAACTGATAATATTGTTGCCATAGCTAGTCTACGCCAACAGAAAAACTGATGTTGCCATAGAGAATTAGAATGTTGCCTTTGACCCCAAAGGCAACGGCAAAAATAGCAACACCAGTAAAATGTTGCCTTTGGGGTTTTTTGGGCCTAAGGCAACATATTTCGGGCCTACAGCAACACTTTTTCTGTGTTGCCATAGGCCTTTTATGGTGTAGTGTTATAGGGTGTCAGTACAACAAACTGCAATCATACCTTATCTAGTAAATAAGGAATCAAGAATCTTTGAAAATCAGGGATTAGGTGCATACTCAAATTACAAAAGTGGGCCAAGGGATGATGAGCTAGGTGGGCTCCAATTATTAGTAAGGAAAAGAATGAGAGGAGGCCTAGAGAGTTATGACACTACGCCATAAATGCACATACGCAACCCCCATTTTCAGTTGCAAAAGACCTGAAAAGCGTTGCGTTAGGTCTTACGCAACGCTAGAGGGGCGTTGCCAATACTGGCGTAACACCACGAAAGTGTTGCATAAGAGGCCTTATGCAACGCCAAAAGCATGCAAACGCAACACTACAGGGCGTTGCGTTAGATTTTTTAGCCATGTCAGCATGCTGACATGTCATTAGTGGGGCCCATAAGTGCCACGTCACAAATGGGGGGATGCCACATCATCAGTGGGGCCCATCAAGGTGCCACGTCAGCACTGGGGCCCACATGCCACGTCAGCAATGGACCCACATGCCACATCAACAGTGGTTCCACCTGCCACGTCAGCAGTAGGGCCCTCATGCCATGTCAGCAGTGGCCCACTATCTAATGCAACAATAGTTGAGTCTAATGCAACACTAATTTTTTTTAAGCAACACTAAATATACCATAATGCAACATCATATATAGTCAAACACAACACTTTTTTACAAAAAAATTGAAATGACTGCTTTGTTTATACATAAAACATCCTGTCCAAACCAAGCCAACAACTTCAAAAAGTCCTAAATAATGCAGCCAACAAAACTACATATTAGTTTTACAAAAATACCAAATTCTACTACTAGCAAGTTAAAGCTACAAAAAAATACTAAGTGTAGCCGCCTTGAGTCATTGGACAAACACCGGGAACAGTGTTTTTCTTTGCAGCAATGTGCACAGATTCCATGACCTTTTCCACTCTAGACCCGTCAATTCCCTGCAGACAACAAAGTTCACATAGATTAAGAACTTAAGTAAATTTCCCTAAATAGTTTATATAAGGTGGTAAATAATTTATATCACGTAGCTTCAGATGTTTCTCTTTTATCTACAAACCAGCTATTAGTAACATACTTCATATATTCCAAGACCTTATTGCAAATGCCTCATGTAAATGATTCTTTTCAAGGCATTTATAAATTTAAGCCAAACCCAAGGCTGCCATTGGACTTGACTATGGCACTCTTAAACAGAGGAAAGGCTATGCTGTTATTGAAGATGACTTAGTTGTTCAGGAGGAAGTGCCTCACATTTTGAAAAAGGCTGAGGCTCCAATTTTTAAAGAATCAACATTTGAAATTGATGAGGATGCCTTACTCATCAAGCAAATGTTGAATGATGAGGATGAGGCACAATCCAGTGAACAACAAGCATCCTCTAAGAGTGAGAGTGTCAAGCCAAAAGCCAAGAAGCCAGTAGGTGATAGGTCTAGACCTAAGAAGTTTGTTAAGTTTGTATCAGCTAGGAAGAATGAATCTGAGAAGAAAGTGGCTAAGAAGAAAAAGAACATAAATGGCAAGCTAGGGATTAACAAAGATAACAACTATGCTTACATGCCTAATGCCCCTAGGAAAACTTTTCAGAATTGTTTCAACACCAATCATTTAACTCATGCATGCAAGAAACCTATTGGTGTGCCCAAACCTTTCTATGATTGTTCTATGCCTTTAAGACATAGAGATGCTCCATTTTGTGATAAATTTGGCTGTATGCCATGCAATATGAATTTATGATTAGTTGTTTCAATTTGAGAAGGCAATTCATTGATGATTGTATCAGTCACAATTCTCACACACACTACACAAGGTCAAAGTCTTCAAGTCCCCCTAGAGCTAGGAAGGTACCTCTGTCACCTAAGTCTGAAACCTCAGGTTCTAAGACTTCTAACAGTGACAAGAAGACTAACACCAAGAAAGTTGATAAGCATGTTGTTTATGATAAAATTGTTTCTAAGTCACATGGACCCAAACTTGTTTGGGTACCAAAGGAGAAGTAATACCTTTGTGTTTGCAGGACAAAGAAAGTGAAAAGAAGGTCATGTGGATTTTGGATAGTGGATGCTCAAATCACATGACTGGTGATATGGCCATGCTATCACAGTATGAGGCGAAGGCTGGCCCAATGGTTGCTTTTGGAGATGATAGCATGGGTAACACGTTGGGATATGGCAAGTTGAAAGTTGGTAATGTCATCATTGAAGATGTAGCACTAGTCAAGGGACTCAAGCATAATCTGCTAAGTGTTGGTCAGTTTACTGATAGAGGATTCAAAGTGGATTTTGACAAAGATGAATGTTTGATCACCCAAAAGAAGACTGGTGATTTTGCTCTATCTGGAGTAAGGAAAGGAAGCCTTGTTTGTAGCCAATATGGACTCTGCAAACAAGGACAAAATTTGTTGCTTCTACTCTAAAGCATCAAATGAAGATTGTTGGTTGTGGCACAAGAGGTTATCACACTTGAACTTCAAAGCCATTAATTCTCTATTCAAAAGAAAGTTAGTGAGAGGCATTCCCACACTTGAATTCTGTCAAGAAGGAGTGTGTGAGGCTTGTCAAAGAGGAAAGATGAAAAGATCAAGCCACAAGTCAAAGACAGTGACATCAATAACCAAGCCCCTGCAACTCATTCATATGGATTTGTTTGGGCCTATCAATATTATGTCACTAGGAAGAAAGAAGTATGCCTTGGTGATGGTTGATGACTTTACAAGGTATACATGGGTGGAATTTCTGGCATCAAAAGATGAGGCTCCACAAGTAATCATTGAGCACATAAAGAAAGTTGACAAGGAAGCAAAGGCCAACAATGTAAGTGTGATTGCATTGAGAAGTGATAATGGAACAGAGTCCAGAAATGCCATACTTGAAGCATTCTGCAAAGAGAATGGAATCTCTCAGCAATTCTCAGCTCCAAGGACTCCACAACAAAATGGAGTTGTTGAGAGAAAGAATAGAACTCTAATTGAGGCTGCTAGAACAATGTTGCTTGATGCAAAGATGCCTACATGTTTTTGGGCTGAGGCTATGAGCACTGCATGCTATATCCAGAACAGAACCCTCATCAACAAAAACACTGGAAAGACACCTTACAATTTGATGACTGGAAAGAAGCCTACTCTAAAGTGTGTTCATACTTTTGGAAGCAAATGCTTTGTATTGAAGGATAATTCAGAATATGTTGGAAAGTTTGATGCAAAGGCATTTGAAGGAATTTTTCTTGGCTACTCTATGGAAAGAATTGCATACAAAGTTTATGTCATCAGTCAAAAGAAAATTATGGAAAGCACAGATGTGACATTTGATGACAGCAAACTACCTGGATTAGAAGAAGACAATGATGAAGAAAAAGATCCATTAAAGTTTGATAATCTAGATGATTCTGATGAAGAGATTGAAACTGGAGTTGAAACTCAAGTTCAACAAACTCAAGTGAATGATGATACAAGAGAAGAATTTGTGCCAATCAATAGTGGAGAAACAAGCATCCAAGACACACCTGTGAATAGTGGCAACCTCACAGGGGGAAGAAATGAGAATGATCATGACTTGGATGATGAAGCAACATCAAGAATGAGAAATCAGGTTGAGCACTCAAGGAAATGGGATAGATCACACACTGCAGAGCAAATTATTGGAGATCCAAATGCAGGAGTAAGGACTAGGAGAGCAACTCAAAATGAGTGCCCTTATGGCTGTTTTGTATCTTAGATTGAGCCTAAGAAACTTGATGATGCACTGTTGGATCCAGATTGGATTATTGCCATGCAAGAGGAGCTGAATCAATTTGAAAGAAACAAAGTATGGAAACTTGTGCCTGCACCAAAGAATAGAACCATTGTTGGAACAAAATGGGTTCTGAAGATTAAAATGGATGAAGATGGTGCAATAGTAAGAAACAAAGCAAGGTTGGTTGCAATAGGATACTCTCAACAGGAAGGCATTGATTATGATGAGACATTTGCCCCTATTGCTAGATTGGAAGCCATCAGAATATTCTTGGCATTTGCTACTCATTCAAACTTTAAAGTTTATCAAATGGATGTCAAGAGTGCATTTCTGAATGGAGAGTTGGAAGAAGAAGTTTATGTGCAACAACCACCTGGCTTTGAGGATCCACATTTTCTAGAATTTGTCTACAGATTGCTTAAGGCATTGTATGGACTTAAGCAGGCTCCAAGGGCATGGTATGACACTTTATCACAATTTTTCCTTGAAAATCAATTCACTAGAGGCACATTGGACAAGACACTGTTTTACAAAAAACATGGTGATGATATTATCCTAGTTCAGATCTATGTGGATGATATTATATTTGGCTCTACAAATGAGAAGTTATGTGAGAAATTCTATAAACTCATGCAGAGCAGATATGAGATGAGTATGATGGGAGAGTTGACATTCTTTCTTGGGTTGCAAGTCAGTCAAAGGAAGGATGGTATCTTTATCAGTCAAACCAAGTACATCAAGGATTTATTGAAGAACTTTGACTTAGAAGATTGCTCACCTGCAAAGACACCCATGACCACTGCCACTAAATTGGATGAAGATGCTAAAGGCAAGAAAGTAGATATCTCAGTCTACAGAGGCATGGTTGGTTTTCTACTCTACCTCACAGCAAGTAGGCCAGACATCATGTTTGCTACATGCCTGTGTGCAAGGTTTCAATAAAATACAAAAGAGTCACATCTGACTGCTATAAAAAGGATCTTTAGATATCTGAAGGGCACTCCAAACTTGGGTTTATGGTATCCTAAGGACACAGGGTTCAATCTGGTTGGTTATTCTGATGCTGATTATGCTTGATGCAGAGTGGATAGGAAAAGCACCTCAGGTAGCTGCCAGTTTCTTGGACAAAGGTTAGTCTCTTGGTATAGCAAGAAACAACAATCTGTGGCAACTTATACAGCTGAGGCTGAATACATAGCTGCTGGAAGTTGCTGTGCTCAAGTGCTTTGGATTAGAAATCAACTTAGAGATTATGGACTTGTGTTGGAAAGAATTCCAATCATGTGTGATAACACAAGTGCAATCTCTATAGTTGCCAATCCTGTCAATCATTCTAGAACAAAGCAAATTGACATCAGATATCATTTCATTAGAGAACATGCAACTAATGGAACCATTGAGTTGCATTATGTCTCTATAGATAAACAACTAACTGACATATTCACTAAGCCATTAGATGAAGCCACCTTCACAAGGCTGGTTAATGAGATTGGAATGCTGAATTCTTCAGATTCTGGCTAAGTGAATATATCACCTAGATTGTTGCAGCAGTAAACACTTACTTTATCTAAATTCTCAATATTTTTGGAGTAAGTGTTGGCTGAAATATGATTTATAAATATTTCAAATCTGTTACATATGTTGGAAAATCATATCCTGTCAACTTGAAATTTCTATGAAATTTTAAGAATATCACTATTTAATTTGTTAGAATATTCTTTATAGAATATGTTTGGGGAATTTTAAAAGATAGTGAAAATTGAATTTTTATGAGTGAAAAGAACATTTCGATAAGTCAGACTTCTCGAATGATTCATTTATTTTAATGCTCGACTTCTCTAACAAGTCTATTCATGACACTCTTGAGTTCTCGAATAGAGTCTTCAGAGAAATCGAACAGAGAAATGCTTGAGTTCTCGAATAGAGTATTTTAGTTCTCTAATGACTGAGTTCTCGAATACTATGTTTGAGTTCTCGAATCATTTGAAAAGGCTGAATTCTCGCTGAATCTTAACCGCTTTTGGATTTTTATTCAGAATTTTTAAATCACTCATAAAAACATATTTTACCTAATTTAGAATTTATTCTAAGTTAGATATCTGCCAGCTTTGAGTTTTCAACCTGCTTGAGATATCGATTAAGCCTTTCTTGACTTCTCGAATATTTGTTTTCTACTTCTCGAATGCTTGACTTGTCGATACAAAACATATATCTAATCGACAATTCAAGTACTTCATACTTATACAATTCTACATCTATTCAATTCATTTCATTCGATTTCTCAAGCATCTAAACTCCAAAACTTCTGAAAACCCTAACTACAAAAACTTAATTTCTTCTTCAATCTTCATTCTCCTACTCTCTCTATACAAATGGCAAACACTCAACTCGCCATACCCACTAAAACCAATTTCATTGCTATAACAAACGATGTGGAAGCACCAAATGCAAACTTCAAGTGCTTTGTTCGATGGATGTCCGAATCATATATCAAGGATGCACTCTCAGCCAACCCAACTCTGTATCTGGACCTACTAGAATAGTTTTGGAGGACTGCCATCGTGGAAGTCATTGCTCTTGAGAATGCTATAACCTCATATGTAGTCTATTGCAAAATTCAAGGAAAGGATATCATTATCTCTACATCTGACATGAATAAAGCACTGGATTTACAACAAGAGGCGTATGACATACTGGCCACAAATGCAGAGTTAGAAGAATTCTTTGAATTTATCAACTACTCAGATGTGATCAATCTTGGAAAGTTGAACAAAAAGAATCTGATAAAAGAGTGAAGCTATGTGTTTGCAACTCTCCTTCAAGTCTTCACTGCCAGGAAGTCTAGTTTTGACCAAATTAGTGCACCTGCGCAGCAAATTGGCTTTGCCTTGGCCTATGGGAGACTTGGTAAGAACACAGCCAATAGAGGTACTGAAATTTTCTTTCCTAATTTTATTCAATCTGCACTCAATTTTGTAGATAATAAATTGATTGAATCGTCTGGAATAGATAAGACTAGAATAGGCTACCCTAGATCTATGACCAAACTCATTTTTGGTAACTTGGAGACTAGGAATAATGTGGATGTAAGACTCAAAATAACTCCCCATATGGAGAGTCTATTTAGGACATACCCCCACAATATGCCAATATTTGATTCAAAATCACAGTTAGTACAGCCCAAGCAAGTAGAGCACAATGCTAACCCAGGGCTTGCTAACCAACCCTCTCAACCAAACACTCTACCAAACACTGAGCCAACTGCATCATCCTCTCAAAAGGGTGATGTTAGTAAAAAGAAGAGAAATGAGATAGCTTCTGCACCTTTAACCATCTTATCTGAAGCAGCATTGGCTGTGGAATTAGGTGTAGAAGTGAGGAACCTGAGTCACCCTTGAAAAGGCAAAAGAAGAAGAAATATAAAACCACCTCTTCAGTCACACAAATGGCTCAAGTTGTAAAATCAGGGGCACACAGTTCACTAGATGTATCCTCTCAATAGGGTGCATCTATAGAATCAAGCATCCTCCCCAATGCATCTATCTATAAAGAGTCAGCACATGGGAGTGATAAGGCTAGCACAACACTGAGTGGAGAGCACATCACACTTGAAACTCCCTCTATTTCTCAGGGGGAGTTGCCAAAATCCATTCTAAAAGATACTTCTCTTCCAGAATCTACATCTCAAATTTCTTTGAAGCCTGTACTTCAAGAAATTGAAGAACAAGGCATTAATCACCAGGAATTCTTTTCTCTTGGTGAGCCAATGGACTCAAGTGACTTAGTGCATGACACTTTGCTCACCACCCAGACACCACATTCAGATGGTGAGGGAATGCAAGATGGGGCATATCCTGATGACACCATCACAAACATATAGGATTCACTAGTTATCACTAGAGACTTTGTGCCTGTGTCAACTACTATTGTAACTCATCCCACTCCTGTGGAGACAACATTAGTAGAGTCGATCCATCCGGTTACAGAAGTTGCATCTGTAACTGAGGAGTCTAGCTTGCCTAGCTCTAGCTCTAACTTTCTGTCACAATGGCTGAAGCCTGTGCAACATGACAGTGCTTCAAGATCAGGATCTGTTCCACCACAATTGACGGTTGAAGCACTTCAAAGCTTAGTTGTGGATCAGATTCCTGAGTTTGTCAAGATAGCTCAGAACTTGGCCACCTCCAACATACCTAATCCAGACTATGAAGCCATTCTGTTATGCCATAGAGATGATGTGGAGATGCAAAAGGCCAAGATAATTGATGATGCTGAGAGAGATGGCAATGTAGATGCCTGGTTACAAGCAAAATATGATATTACTCTTGATGAAGCTCTTCAATATCTCAGAGAGGAATACATCACTTCACTGGGTTCCAATGCCAAATCTCTGACCCCTGGTGAAGTGTATGAAGCTATGAATGATTCACACAAGGGTTTCCTCAAGGCTGCACACTATCTTGGAAAGGGAGTCAAAACTGAAGTTAACAGAGTGTGTGATAAGACAGCCACTACAGTGGAAGAAATCAAGAGGGCCTTTGATGCAAAATTCCCTCAGCTAGACAATGTTTTCAAGGACCTCAAACATTGCAACACCACCTGCACCAAGATGGATAATGGTCTAGCTCTACTAAAGGATACTATCACAGGTCTGAGGCTTAAATTTCAAGTTCTAACTGATCAGACAACAGATGCCAATGCCAATGTGAGGACTATGTTTAAAAATCAATATGGAGATAAGCTGGTGACTAAGGTCCCTGTGCATGAGATGTCCAAGTATGAAGTGAAGAGACTACAAGACCAATCCCTATCTGGTTTCAAGGCCAATGAGCTATTCACTAAAGTGGATACTCTTGAAAAGGAGGTAATTTCTCTCAAAGAATCCACTGCTCATTTGACAGACAAAGTTGCAACTCTAGCTGAGCAGTTGAGCACTCAAGCCACCACCACAGCTGAGGTTCTTCTGCATCAACAATTGATGTTGTCTGTAATGATGAAGCACATTGGTCTCCCTATACCTGAAGAATCTTCAACCCCAAAGGTCACTCCTACAGCCTCTATTCCTGAAAATAAGCATAAGGGGGAGAAGAGGACATCAAGGAACTCAAATCCAAAGGGGAGAAAACTCAAGCTAAAGGCATCAAGATAAATGAGGGTGGTTAGCAAAAGGCTTCAAAATCTATAACCCATGTGCCAGGCAAAGGAAAATCCAAAGTTGATTTGCCTCCAACCTCTCTGCCAGTTGTTACTCGACCAACTGTGCATGTCATTACTCCAAGTGGTCAGAAACAATCTATCACAACCACAGTGGTTTCAGGGAGCATGCCATCTGATAAACCTCCATCCTCCAAATCTGAAAGTGCCAAGCCTGTAGAAGTAAAGGTGCTTACTGAGGCCAAGCTACAAGAAGTTTCCAATTCAAATGTCTATCATGATGAAGCATTCTTGGAGTTTCTGAAAGTCTCAAGGGAACAGGCTAGTGACACTAAATTTTATCTGAGGAGCTTGAGGGATCAGATTGACTATCTCAATGTGATACTCAGAAAGATAGATGGAGTATGGATCAAGGAAATAATGATGGTGTCCAAGTCCAAGATATGACATCTAACCTACAAGACTCTACAAGCCCTGAAACACTCAGAGATAGATGCACTGATTGAGCTTATTGAAAAGAAAAATGTTAGGAATAATTCATGAGTTGTGATGTTAAGAATAGAATTTTACTTATACTTCTTGTATATCCTAATTTATAAAGGATTTAGCACTTTGTATAGGATATATGTGTTAGACAGTTATCTGTAAAGTTTAGTCAGGAATGAACAGTGCATCGAGTACTACATGTCAGGAACTGAGATTGAATCCTGATACGTCAAGTAAAGTACTGATCAAGTACTGATGGGATGGTCAGATCCTAATGCAAGATGGAATCCTGATATCAGTCGTGTTACTGATGATGTCATTATGGATGCTACAGAAACTGGCAAGTGCTATAAAACAGGATCTTTGTTTGAGGAACAAGCAAGAAGATTTTATGAAGGAAAGAATTTTCTATTGATGGAAACTATCAACTAGACGGCAGAACATTGTCATGTATAGATTATCTTTCTGTGATTAGTTGATAGGTAGCATTATAAATACTCTCTCTATATCACTGTAAAAAAGTGTACGTGAGTTTAGCAATTGAGTTTGTGTGCGTAGCTCTGTATAAGGTTTGTATTCGAAAGTTCGAAATAAACAGAGAGAGAGAGATTTGTATTGTCAACAGCTGCTAAATGTATTTGTACACCTTTGGTAGAGTTTGTATTTGATCTTATTAATACAAACAGTTTGATTCATTCGTTTATTCTTGTTCATATAACCAAGCAAAAATCAGACACGATTATATAACTTGTATTCAACCCCCCCCCCCCCCTTCTACAAGTTATTCGAGTTAACAAGAAAAGAGAATAATAAAAGTCTGTATGATGACTTGAGGAATGGCCAACCTTCAAGGCTGCCAGAAGTGATTAAGAAGCCATGGACAATCATCTATCAGTCTGGAACCAAAATTGAAGACATTAAACAATTGGTCATTCCCAATGATCTCACTCCTCGAAATCACAGACTTGTTATTGCTATCATTGATCAACAACAGAAGAAAGTTGGAGTCAGAAATGCTGCAGAAATAGAAGCACTACACATCCTCAGATCTTTCATAGCAACTGGTGCAATTCCAGAAATGGCCCAACCTAGGAGGAATAAGGATGATGAAGATGAAGACAAAAGTGATGGGAGGAGAAGACATCACAAGAGTAATAAGGGTGATAAAGATGAGAAGAAGAAAAAGCAACAAAGACAAGAAAGATGGTGATGACCAAGGCAAAGTCTACGAGAGAAAAATTGGAAAACAGCAAGCCTTAGGCATTGCTGGCAGTAAACTCACCACAAAACAAGACTCTAAGTCTAGGGTGAACACTGTTAGTAATGACCTACCAAAATCTGATTCAATGGCTTCTGCAACTATTTTGCCACCTCAAGAAGAGAAGAGGATTCAAATCAAGAAACCAAGTGTATGTTTCCAAAAGCAAACTGCTAATGTTTGTATTCAAAAGTTCGAAACAAACAGAGAGAGAGAGATTTGTATTGTCAGCAGCTGCTAAAGGTATTTGTACACCTTTGGTAGAGTTTGTATTTGATCTTATTAATACAAACAGTTTGATTCATTCGTTTATTCTTGTTCATATAAACCAAGCAAAAATCAGACACGATTATATAACTTGTATTCAACCCCCCCCTTCTACAAGTTATTCGAGTTAACAATTGGTATCAGAGCAGGTTGAATTCGAATAATCATAAAGATCTACAATCATGTCTGGTTACAAGGATGGGAATACTAAGATTCCTATGCTCAAGAGAAACGAATATACTCTATGGGAAGTAAAGATGTTGCATCATCTGGAAGCAACAGATCTTGTTTATCTTGACAGAATCAGAGATGGACCTTTTATCCCAACGCAGGTTGTTGGACAAGCAATTGTTGATGGTGAGGTTGTTCCAGAACATACAGCAGAGAAGCCTAAATCTGAGTGGTCAGATAAGGACAAGGAGAATGTTCTTAAAGATGCTAAAATGAGAAACATATTATTCAACAGTCTTGATTCTGTTCTCACTAACTATGTTCTCTCTTGTAAAACTGCTAAGGATATATGGGACAATCTTAACGTTCACTGTGAAGGAACTAAGCTTGTCAGAAAGAATATGAGGACACTACTTATACAACAGTATGAGTACTTTGAATCCAAGTCTGGTGAGTCACTTATTGATACCTTTGATAGGTTTACAAAACTCATCAATGAGATGGCCATGCATGGTAAATATTATGACTTGGAGGATATGAATACAAAGTTCATGAAAGATTTGCCTGATTTCTACAATGAGAAGATATCTGCAATTGAGGAAGCTAATGATCTGGATGAGATATCATTAGAGGCAGTGTATGGAAAACTAAGAGCTTATGAACTTGACAAGCAGCAAAAGAAGAGCAGGAGTGAAGGAAAGATGAAGACTGTTGCACTTACTGCTCAATCTGAATTAAAGAAGCTTCCAGAGGAACAACATGATGAGCCTGCTGTAAAAAACTCAAGGAAGAAGAAAAGCAAAGAAAGTTCTGAGTCAGAGACTACTGATATGGACTCTGACAACAATAATTCTGAATCTGAGATGCAGGAACTCTTTGCTATGTTTGCTAAAGCTTTCAAGAAAGGAAGATTCAACAGGAAAAGATTTAGCAAAGGACCTTTTCAAAAGAAAGAGGAGAAGAAGAGTGACAAAGGCAAAAGTACAATTGTCAAGCTTGATAAGGCCAAAATCAAGTGCTTTAACTGCAGCGAGCTTGGATACTTTGCTAGTGAGTGTAAAAAGCCTAGGAATTCAGGAAAGGGTAATGCACTTATGGTCACACAGAAGGATTGGGCTGATTCCAGTGATTATGAAGATGAATTGGATTATGACAACATTGCACTGATGGCAAATATTTCAGACAAACCTGGATCTCCAAAGAAAACTTCTCCATCCTCTGTTAAGGTATCACTTCACTCTCTTGATTCATTTGATAGCTTAAATTCTGATGAAATTAGATCTATCCATGCTGAGTTTAAGAATCTTATGACTAATTTTAGAATTCTTACTTGTGAAAGAGATGAACTTAAGGTTAAGAATGATAAATTAGTTGATAGAAATAATTTTCTTGAATCCGAGTTAATTCAAATGGAAGAATACAAGTTAAGTTATGATAAAGCTAAGCATGATTACAGTGTTATTCTTGAGGCTTATGACTATGTCAGAAAAGAACTAGAGGAAGAGAGAGATGTGATTAAGACCATTAACATTTCTGGTAAAAAGACACAAGAAATCATCGAAAATGGAATTCGTGGTAAGGTTAATGGTTTAGGTTTTGATCATAAGCCTAGACAAGAAGTAAAAGTAGCTATTTTCAATGATGATAGTAAAATAGAAGCTAGCACATCTAAATCTGAAGGTAAGAAAATTGTTTCTGAACCTATTCATGTTAAATTTATTGATTCAAAACGTACCCCTGTTGTACATAAAAGGATTAACAATAGTAATTTAGATGAGAAAGTGTTAGAGAAACCTAAGAATGTAAACATAGGGTTTCTGTCTAAGTCTCAGTTGAAATAGAGATTAGATGGTATTTCAGAGTCTAGCAAGATCAAGAGAAATAGGAATGGAAAAGAAGGTATTAACAAAGAGAATAATTACAAGAATGTATCTGATGCACCTAGGAAAAGATGCTATAAGTGTGGAAATCATAATCATTTGGCCCTAGACTGCAATCAAAAACCTTATTAGAAAACTGAGTCCAGATTCCCCAAGACTCAGAAAATTCAATACCAACCACAAAAAGCTTGTTATCATTGTGGTAGTTTACTTCATTCCATTTACATGTGTAGAGAATATCATGAACTATATTATGACTATTATTCTCTGAAATCTGAAACTCCTAGTCACAAACAGTTTGTGAAATCAGAGTCTAAAGTTGACTCTGCAACAGGTAAAGTAAAGGCAAAATCTTCAAAGCTTGTTGTTCTAAATCTAGTAAGAAAGGATCTAATCAAAGTTGGGTCCTCAAAAATTCTAACTAGTTACTTTTTGTTTGCAGGGCACAGGAAAGAAGCATTCAATTATCTTGGACAGTGGATGCTCTGGACATATGACTGGAAAGAAGTCCCTGCTTACAAAGTTTGAGAGGAAAGCTGGTCCAGAAATATCTTTTGGAGATGGCAACAAAGGAGAAACTCTGAGATATGGCTCAATTGTTTTGGGGAATGTCATCATAGAAAATGTAGCACTGGTTGAAGGCTTGAAACATACTCTTTTAAGCATAAGTCAACTGGGTGATAAAGGTTACAAATCAATCTTTGACAGAGAAGGATGCAAAATCTTGAATATGCAGAATGGAGACATTGTTCTAACTGGTCAAAGACATGGTAACATATATGAAGCCAGCTTAAGTGATACATCTAAAGGAATTGTTAGATGTCTCTACAGCAAAGCAACAAGTAATGAAAGCTGGAGTTGGCACAAGAAACTCTCACATCTCAACTTCAAGAAGCTTAATCAACTTGTTAAGCACAATCTGGTGAGAGGCCTACCTCAGGCAAATTATGTGCAAGATGGACTTTGTGATGCATGTCAGCTTGGAAAGCAAAGAAGAACCACTTTCAAGAGCAAGACTGAAAATTCAATTACTGAACCATTTCACATGCTACATCTTGATCTGTTTGGTCCAGTAAACATTATGTCTATCAGCAAGAAAAGATATGCTCTAGTGATAGTGGATGATTTCACAAGGTTCACATGGGTGTTCTTTCTACATAAGAAGGATGAAGCTCCTCAACAAATCATTGAACTTGTCAAGAATATTCAGAATAACTCTGAGTACAAAGTCAAAGTACTTAGGAGTGACAATGGTACAGAATTAAAGAATTCTACAATGGAAGATTTTTGTGCAGACAATGGAATCACTCAAGAGTTTTCTACACCTGGTACACCTCAGCAGAATGGTGTAGTGGAGAGAAAGAACAGGACTCTCATAGAGGCAGCAAGAACCATGCTTGCAGATGCAAAACTTCCAACCTATTTTTGGGCAGAAGCTATTAACACTGCATGTTTCACTCAAAACTATACCTTGGTAAATAGTCATGGAAAAACTCCCTATGAGATGATCAAAGGAAAGAAACCAAGTGTGAAATATTTTCACATCTTTGGATGCAAATGTTATGTCCTAAAAGTTCATCCAGAACAACTTGGAAAATTTGAAGCCAAATCGGATGAAGCAATCTTTCTAGGATATTCAGCATCTAAGGCCTTCAAATTTTATAATCTCAGAACTCACATTGTTATGGAATCAATTCATGTTGCATTTGATGATAAGAAATTTAGAATTCTGCAAACTGATGTGAGTCATGACAAATTGGAATTTGAAAATCTGAAGAATTCTGAGATACTCTCAGTGATGATGAAGGTTCTCCAGAAGGAATTTCTATTGCTTCTCAAAGGAATGCTACTGTTGAGGGGGAGCAAATGAATCAAGGAGAACACAGTGATCATCAGGAGCAGACTAGCTATTCAGAGTCTACTCCATCAGGAACTGGTCTTTCAGAGTCTACTGAGGAAAGATCAGTAACTAGAAGCAATATGGAATCTACTGATTCTATTGATCAAAGGGGAGTTATTGAAGGTAGAGAGAATTCTTCTACAAGAGATACCACTAACTTAGGGGGAGAGACTAGCAGAGTCAATCTACCACCTGTTAGAAAATGGACAAAGGATCATACTGAAGATTTGATTATTGGTGATCCAAATAGTGGTGTTCGAACTAGAAGATAAATTCAAAATGAATGCTTGTATAGTTGCTTTCTCTCAAAGAATGAACCTAAGAAGGTTGAAGAAGCCTTACAGGATCTTGATTGGGTAATTGCAATGCAGGAGGAGTTAAATGAGTTTGAGAGAAACAAAGTCTGGAAAATGGTACCAAGACCTAAAGATAGATCTATTGTTGGTGCAAAATGGGTTTTCAGAAACAAGCTAGATGAATCTGGTATGATTGTAAGAAACAAAGCAAGACTGGTGGCAAAGGGTTATTCTCAGGAAGAAGGCATTGACAGCATCTCCACAGATTAATCAAGCAGCTGTTACACAAGTTTGGGAGAATGCTGAAGTAATTGATTCTACTCAGAGTCAATCAGGTAAGATTGTTCTACACTTAGGACAAGATTCTTTTGATATTACTAAATCTGTTGTTAATTCAGTACTTCATTTACCTGTTAGTTTGAATTATTAGAATGTACCATCTGATGATGATGTTAGAACTGTGTTATCTGCATTAGGTTATAATGGACCTTTAGCTAACATGAGCCAGTTAAGAAGATCTTGTCTTAGGAAAGAGTGGGCTTTCTTCTTTGATCAATTAGCTAAATGCTTTACTGGTAATTGTAGTTCTTTTGATCAAATTACTTCTGTTACTTCACATATTGCTTACAGTTTGATTTATGATAGAGTAATTAATATTGGTCACATTATCTTAAATCAGATGAGTATTAAACTTGGGTTACGAGATCCAAACAGGAAAATGGTTTATTATCATAGATTTATGCAAATGTTTATTAACCATTTTATTCCTGATATTGAAGCTAGATTTGGTAGTGAACATTGTGTTTCTTCTTATGTACAGCAAAAGAGAATTTTCTCTGACATTACAAAGAAGGACAATGAAAAGAATCTAGATGAAATACCTGTAATTCATTATCCACATCATGTTCAGGTAATTCTTAAAACTCATCTTCCTACTCTCTACAATTCTTCTTTCATTTGTGGTGAAATGGCTCAGGAATCTCATATGGAGGAGAACCCACATGTGTCTACCCAAGTAGCCCAAAACATTATAGTCTCTGAAACAATTCAAGAACCAAATTTTGATCCACAACCTATTGTTTCAAAGAAACCAACCTCTGGTGTTTCTCAAAAGACATCAGTTGTAAGGAAGAGAAGATTTGTTGTGTCAAGTAGTAGTAGTTCTAGTGAAGATGATGATAATATATCTCTTGCTGAGAGAGAAGAATTGAAGGCTGCAGTTCGAATTTCTAAGCTAGGACAAAGAGATGAAGCACCTAGTCATAGCCAGGCTGCAGTTTCTCAAAAGACTGTAGTACTTAAAAAGGGAAAACAGTTACTGGATACTGTCTCTCAAAAGACTGTGTTTTTTGAAAAAGGATCTCAGCCCAAGATCACTTCTGTGTCTACACCTCTTGAGTCTTCTCAAAATAAATCTTTTGCTCACTATACTAGGAGAACAAGGAGAAAGATTCAATTGTCACCTACACACACAGAGTCTAGTCCAACTAATATTCTGCAGGTCTCTACAAATGAAACAACAATCAAGTCAGCAAATGACTATAGAGATCTGGATATTGATTCTTCATGGGAAACTACATTATCATACAGACTGGCTATGGGACTAATTTCTCTCAAAGTGAAGTTGTCAGGGCCTGTTCTAGATTTTCTGGTTGAAAGAGTACCAAAACTTTTATTTCCAGATGAATATGGACTTCTACATCAAAGACTTGACTTAATGAAGTTGTATTTCTATGTATCTGTCAGAAGACAATTAGTCAAGAAATTTGGACTCTCGAAGCATGTTGCACTTCAATCACTACATTCATATTTATTTGACAAGGATGTCATTATTGAAGATGCTTCAGCTCAAGGTGAACAACTGGAGGAAGTAGATAGAGGAATGCAGTCAATAGAAGATACTATTGCACCAGTGGTGGATAGTAGGAAAGATCAGATCACAGTCACTGCAACACAAGAACCATCTAGTCAGAGGTTGGATAACTCAGGAGCTGTGATAGCTGATGTTGAAAGGTCTTCTGTGATGATTGAAATTGCAAGTGAGAAACCCTATGATATGGGAGGAATAACTTTGACTGGTTTTCTTGAAGATCAAACAAATATTATTCAGTCAGAGTCTATCCACCTTGAGGGTGAGTCTCAGCAAACAACACTTAAAGACGGTGATGTACTAACTATGGTGTCTAATGAAGTATTACTGAAGACATCAGAGTCTAGTAAAGAACCTGAAAGTGGTATACTGGAGCCTGTAGTCTCTGAAAGGAAAGAAGATGTTTGTAAGGGTTCAGAGACTATAACAGCTTACTCCTTGGAGAAAACCTCAAGCCCCATGCCAAATGAGGAACCCTCTCTCCATGTGAGTTCAGGTATAAAAACTTCTTCTAAACTCTATTTTTCTATAGGTCATGAGAGAATTTATCCAAATTTGAGGGATACACTTGAAAAGATGGATATTGATCCACAATCAGAGAGGCTGGCTCCTGACCAGGCAAAAGGAGAGGTAGAAAGAGTGTTGACTTTAGATAGTCAAAGTGAGAATGAGGGTATGGATGATCAAATCCATAGTGAGGGAGAGAAAATTAGGAAACCACCATCGTTTGATTTCTGGGATCAGGTTTTTCCTGAATCTTGGTCTGATGATCTTGGTATGGATGCTGGTACTTATTCTTTCATCAAGATGTATGAGAAGAATGACTTAGCAAAGCACAACTCAAAGCCAGAAGTTAAAGCTCAGAAGCAAAAAGAAAGGCTTGCAGGAATTATAAACAGAAGAGGTGAAAGGCTAAGACAAACTTCTATAACACCAGTACCAAAAGATATTTCTAATGATCCAAGTATTCCTTTGTTTGTACTACCAATATCAGCCAGAATAGAGACATCAACAGTATCTGATCAATCTAAGGAGGAGTCAGGTTTTGTAGATGTTAGTACACAGAATACTAGTGAAGGACAAAATGATCATATTGTAGCTTCAGATCAGAAAGATGAAGATGTGTGTAACTCTAATCGAGTTTTATTACTTGAATATCATTCTACACAGGCAACTTCTTCTACAAGACTTGAATATGAAGATATTCCAAACACTTCCAACATTGAAGTCAATTCTGAAGTTCTACAAGACATTCAGAAATCTAAAGTTGAAATTCAATCAAGACTTCAAACACTTGAAGATAACCAAATCACTATTATGGAATCAAGCAGTTCTGATGAATCTCATTTGTTCTGATACTGAATCTCTTGGAATTAATGTTGCTGATGTCAAAAAAGGGGAGATAAAAATAGTTAAAAGGCAACATACTGGGGGAGGAGATAAACAGACTGGGAGAAATAAAAGAGGAACTAAGGATGACAGAGGTGAATCTTATCAGGGAAGTGGTAAAGGAAAAGAAGCATCAAATAGTTGAATTCTTTCTTCTAAGTACTGGATACTATGTCTATATCTGAAGAGGGAGGTACTTAACTTCATGATTTTTTTTAATTCATAAATTCTATTCTGATTGTATTGTTATATGTTTTGACATCAACAACTCAGATTTATGCTTCAGATTTTAAAGCATAAATAGGGGGAGATTGTTAGGAATAATTCAAGAGTTGTAATGTTAAGAATAGAATTTTACTTATACTTCTTGTATATCCTGATTTATAAAGGATTTAGCACTTTGTATAGGATATATGTGTTAGATAGTTATCTGTAAAGTTTAGTCAGGAATGAACAGTGCATCGAGTACTACATGTCAGGAACTGAGATTGAATCCTGATACGTCAAGTCAAGTACTGATCAAGTACTGATGGGATGGTCAGATCCTGATGCAGGATGGAATCCTAATATCAGTCATGTTACTGATGATGTCATTATGGATGCTACAGAAACTGGCAAGTGCTATAAAACAGGATCTTTGTTTGAGGAACAAGCAAGAAGATTTTATGAAGGAAAGAATTTTCTATTGATGGAAACTATCAACTAGACGGCAGAACATTGTCATGTATAGATTATCTTTCTGTGATTAGTTGATAGGTAGCATTATAAATACTCTCTCTATATCACTGTAAAAAAGTGTAAGTGAGTTTAGCAATTGAGTTCGTGTGCGTAGCTCTGTATAAGGTTTGTATTCGAAAGTTCGAAACAAACAGAGAGAGAGAGATTTGTATTGTCAACAGCTGCTAAAGGTATTTGTACACCTTTGGTAGAGTTTTTATTTGATCTTATTAATACAAACAGTTTGATTCATTCGTTTATTCTTGTTCATATAACCAAGCAAAAATCAGACACGATTATATAACTTGTATTCAACCCCCCCCCTTCTACAAGTTATTCGAGTTAACAAGAAAAGAGAATAATAAAAGTCTGTATGATGACTTGAGGAATGGCCAACCTTCAAGGCTGCCAGAAGTGATTAAGAAGCCATGGACAATCATCTATCAGTTTGGAACCAAAATTGAAGACATTAAACAATTGGTCATTCCCAATGATCTCACTCCTCGAAATCACAAACTTGTTATTGCTATCATTGATCAACAACAGAAGAAAGTTGGAGTCAGAAATGCTGAAGAAATAGAAGCACTACACATCCTCAGATCTTTCATAGCAACTGGTGCAATTCCAGAAATGGCCCAACCTAGGAGGAATAAGGATGATGAAGATGAAGACAAAAGTGATGGGAGGAGAAGACATCACAAGAGTAATAAGGGTGATAAATATGAGAAGAAGAAAAAGCAACAAAGACAAGAAAGATGGTGATGACCAAGGCAAAGTCTACGAGAGAAAAATTGGAAAACATCAAGCCTTAGGCATTGCTAGCAGTAAACTCACCACAAAACAAGACTCTAAGTCTAGGGTGAACACTGTTAGTAATGACCTACCAAAATCTGATTCAATGGCTTCTGCAACTGTTTTGCCACCTCAAGAAGAGAAGAGGATTCAAATCAAGAAACCAATTGTATGTTTCCAAAAGCAAATTGCTAATGGAATACTACAATGGTCTACAAGCAAAGGTCACAAGTTTTTGCCAAGCCACCAAGTGAAAAAGGTCAAATTCAAACAAGTTGCAAGAAGAATGAAGATACTCAAGTCTAGAACCCTAACTATCTATCCAGGACTGAAACTCCAACCACTTGATGAAGACTTTGAAGAACACCAATTGCAATATCTAAGAGCTCGAAGAATCTACTATGCTGCCATTGTGAATGACTGTCTTGAGATCAAATATACTGATGGAAGGGAGAAGAAATTCAAACAAGGATAGTGTCAAAATTGGGGCAAATTAGATGAAATAGAAAGAATCATTGCATTATTGGATTCTGAAGACAAAGTAGAGAGAACATGGAAGCTGGAGTTGATTGACTTTGTGAAGATGAAGAGAGACTATGCTGAGAAGATAAGGAAGGGGTGCTTTGATAAATGGCTAGAAAGGGAAAAGGAAATTGATAGGCTGGAAGTTGAAGCAGAAAAGCTAAGTGCAAAAGGATTGTGTAGAGTTCAATTCAATCCATATGTGGTGAAATATAGGAGGAGAAATAGAGATAATGTCAATATAAGAATGAATCTACTCAGTCACTATATCCTGCCAACATTCTGAAACCAGTACTTGAAGATTTCAAAAACTCTATCATGCTTGAAGAATTGGATGCTTTGGTAGAAATCATAAAGGCCATGGATGAGAATGCAAGAAAGGAGAAAGAAAGAAAACAGAAAGCATATGATGATCTACAAGCCAAAGCAATGGAGATGGAATCAAATGAGAATGGCTAGTATTTCACTATATTATAAGATTACTCAACTTGTAATTTCATTCATGTTCTCAATCAAATTTCATACCTGTACTTTTTCAAGTTTTATTTTATGTATGTTAGGCTTGTTATCAGACATGAAATTGTGACTAAGGGTCTCACTCAAAATTTGGGGGAGATTGTTAGTCATAGAGGCATGCCTGTTTACATCTAATAACAAGCCTAATTGTTTGTAATGTTTTGCATTACTTACATGACCTCTTAACTGAGGGAACCTCCAGTTGTAGAGTTTCTATTTGTTATGTACTTGTAATAAGCATCAAATCCTAGTTGTGTAACTGTACTTATAAAGTCATGAATAATGCTTGAAAGAAGTTTCAAGGTTCATACCTCAAGCAAGAAGATAAAGATTGTCAAATAATCACAGTTGGGATTTGAAGAAATGAAGAATTTTCCTAAGTACCAATTCGAGAAGTTCTTTTGTCTATTCGAGAAGTCTAGCGTTCGAGAAGTCAGAGATTCGATATCTAAGAAGACATTCTTTGATATCTCTGAATGAACTATTCGATATCTCATTCGATATCTCAGAGATTCGACATGTCTAAATACTCTATTCGAGAACTCAAGAATTCAACAAGTCAAAGTGGTATTCGAGTTCTCAAAGAGTCAACAAGTCAAAGTTCCATTCGATACCTCAAGGACTCAGAAAGCTATTCGATATCTCAGGGATTCGACAAGTCAAGTGTTCTATACGACAACTCAAGGAACCCTGGAGAAAAGTATTTTTCGAGAAGTAATTCGATATATCAATCATACAGTATTCGAGAACTCAGAGTTATCTAATCCTAATTCTCGAATCAATCACTTAGCCACTTCTCGAATACATTCTTGGAGACAAAATACTGAAGAAATTGTACAAGTCAGAAACCTACAACAAGCAAATGCACTTTATGGACCATATTCTGTAACGTGCTCTGGAAAGCCTACAAAGAAGCTTGGAGAGATATAGAAGAGACAAAGAGCTAAAGAAGTGGATCTGAACAGAACTTTGCAAAGTCAAATCTGTAGCCGTTTGGATGCTTAGTTAAAAAGGATAGACATACAAGAAAGTAATTTATCCTGTAACCTTATTTGTAGTAAGTGAGTTGTATTCATGTTCTATAAGAATACAATCTCACTTCTTTAGTTAATTAAGTTTTTCATACACTGTAAGATATATCTCTCTGAGAAAAACGAAGTTGAGAATACTACCATTTGTATTCACAGATCGTAGCAACCTTTATCCAATAATATATTAGATTAAAGTGATATTGTGTCTTGTGTTGTTCTTTATCCGCACTTACACATTTGCACACACAAACACTTATCTTGCTACACAGATTCAAGAACAAGAAAAAGTTCAAGAATCCATTCACCCCCCCCTCTGTATTCTTTTGTTGTATTCAATACTCAACAGCAAGATTTTTCTTTTCCTGCAGATCTTAATGATACGAATATAGTGATAATCCCTAAGAAGGAGAATGCAGACAATATGAAGGATTTGCGTCCTATCGCTCTTTGCAATGTTTTATACAAAATAATTGCAAAAGTTTTGGCAAATCTTCTTCGACCAATTTTGCCAGGAGTCATAACTGAAAACCAATCTGCATTTGTGCCAGGGAGAAGCATTACTAACAATGTGTTAGTAGCATTCGAGCTACTCCATTATATGAGGCAAAAGAAGAAGGGTATAGAAGGAGACGTGGCTTTCAAGCTTGATGTTAGTAAAGCATATGATTGAGTGGATTGGGGGGTTTCTTCAAAATCAAATGATGCAAATGGGCTTCACAAGAAAGTGGATTAAATGGGTTATGTTATGTGTCACGATAGTGTCGTATTCTATAAATTTCAATGGTACTCAGGTTGGTCCTATCTCACCTAAGAGGGGCTTAAGGCAGGGTGACCCTCTGTCACCATACTTATTTTTGTTTTGTGTGGAGGGCCTATCTTGTGCAATTCAAAAAGCTGCTGGGGAAGGTAAGATTCATGGTTGTCAAATTAATGGGCATGCACCTTCAGTCACTCATTTACTGTTCGCGGATGACAGTTTTGTGTTCTGCAAAGTGACAATTGAAGATGTAAGGGAGATTAAGGTTGTTCTTCAAAAGTACGCGGTGTATTTAGGCTATAAATCTTTAAAAATCTGGTATTTATTTTAGTGCTAATGTCATATTGGATAAGCAAGAAGAGATTAGGGTGATGTTGGGTGTTCATAACGATCTAGGAAATGGGAATTATCTGGGACTACCATCCCTTATCGGTAGATCTAAAAAGATGGTGTTTAATTTTATAAAAGAACATATGTGGAATGTAGGGCTGTCAAACGGATATTTCGGATACGGATCTGCCTATATCCGAATCCGAAATCCGAAATCCGAAATCACTATCCGAATTCGAATCCGACGGATATTAGAAAATTATATCCGAATTCAAATCCGACGGATATTATCCGGATACGAATTTTGAGATTTTTTAAAAAATCAGAATATCTCCGAAAATCCGAATCTTTTAAAAAAATTAAAAAATAACAATTTTTTTCCATTCAAACATAGTAAAATAGAAAAAACATATTAGGAACTAGGTTTTGTTTGTATAAATGAAAACGTACGTACGTGTTGTGTATAAATATCTTTACTTATTAATTAATTATATAATTAAATTTTAATACATAAATAATATATTATAAATAATTTATTATAAATATTAAATTATTAATTATAAATTATATATTCTAAAAAGTAAATATATATATAGGCTTTTGATCAAATACAAACCACTCTATCCAACACAAAATATATTATATTTTATATATTCTAAAGGCCCCGCCAGGGGCAACTTCACAAAAAAAGTCTTATAATTCAACCCTCTATCCATTCATCAAATAATAATAATAATAATAATAAATAACAAAAAAAACTGCTGCCACGTCATCATTTTAAAAAAAATATTATTTAATTTTTTTTTTCGATGAATGGATAAAGGGTAGAATTATAAGATTTTTTCGTATTGGAGTACCCCTATTTTAGTCATTAGATTAGCTTAAATGTTGGATTGGAATTTGGTTTTTAGGTCTGTATTTTAAGAAGGTTTGTACTGGAGTAGCTAATACCAATCAAAAACATTGTAAAAACTTATTTATTGAAAACCATGTTCTATGAAAATCACTGTAACATTTATTTCATTGAAAATCTTGAAAATCATATATGTTTTACATGTAAATTTCATTCAAAATCTTGAAAATCATGTATGTTCTGCAAACAAAATATTGCAGAATGCATTGTTCTCCAAAACATGTTCTGCTTGCAAATCATATATGATTTTTAAGATTTTGAATGAAATAATAATGTTCATTGAACATTCTTTGCAAATATATATGGTTTGCAATGTTTTGAGTGCATAATGTATATGGTCTCCACGGTCTCCACTCAAATGTAGGTCTCTATAGAACTTAACTATATATATATATATATATAGTTAAGTTCTATGGAGACCTACATTTGAGTGGAGACCGTGGAGACCATATACATTATGCACTCAAAACATTACAAACCATATATATATATATATATATATATATATATATATATATATATAATTTTCGGATATCGGATATTTCGAATACGGATGCCTATATCCGTATCTGCTATTTTCGGATACGAATAATATCCGTTTTCTTTCGAATACGGATATTATCCATTTTTTTTTTGATTCAATATCGAATTTTTCGGTCGGATATCGGATTTTTCGGATTTTTTTGACAGCCCTAGTGGAATAGAATTCAAGGATGGAGTGTGAAGTGTTCGTCGAGGGCAAGAAAAGCTATACTTCTTCGTAATGTGGCACAAGTTATTCTGTCTTATGCAATGTCTTGCTTCTTATTACCTAGGTCATTGTGTCAAGAATTGGAAAGGATGATGAATAGTTTTTGGTGGGGTTCATCGAATAATAGCATGAAAGGAATTCGCTGGTTGTCCTGGTCTAATATGAGTATGGTTAAATGTAGAGGACTTGGGTTTAGAGATTTGCATGGCTTTAATATTGCACTGTTAGGAAAGCATTCTGGCAATTTCTTCATAATCCAGATTCGCTAGTGGCTAGGATTTATAAGGCCAGATATTATCCAAATAGCTCGTAGTTTGAAGCAACAAGAGAAGGAGGAGCGAGTTTTATATGGTCTGGATTGTGGCAAGCAGAAGAGAAAATTGAAGCAAGGTTTTAGGTGGGTGGTGGGAGATGGGGAGAAAATAAAAGTTTTTGAGGATACTTGGCTTCGAGGTGAGGTAAATTATAAATTAGTAAGCACATGTACTGATAGAGCTAGTGTTGTTAGAGTAGGCGATTTATTTGTTCCTGGTACCAGATTATGGGATGTTCAGAAGGTGAGCAATTTATTTTCGAACTGCGATGCTGAGAAACAACACTAAACTATCTATTACAAACCAGCTCCAAATAAAATAGTTTACAAACCCAGAACAAAACAACATGGTATAACTACACTGATAATAATTCTAGCATAATAAAGAGCTGACAGCTAACTACCCATCCCAAGACCTCAACTCGCTGGCTGCCTCTATGGGACTGTCCGCTTCTCCTAGACATCTTCGGATTTAGCTGGAGAAATAGGGTTAATATAAAAGTGAGCCAAAAGTGCTCAGCAAGTAATATAATAAATGAATGTAAAATCTGAATTCAATTTGCAAATCTGTTTAAGGATAATCACTTTTAATTTCGGGTGCTCAATGAATTCAAAATATCATTTTATTTAAATCAGGAAATGGATTAGAATTAGACTATAATGCATTTTAAAAAAAACATCAATAAGGTTAGGCTGCTGATCAGTCATGCACTAACCCCGGACAAGCTCTCACAACACTGTCCTTAATTGGATCCATGGCACACATTGGCCTTAATTATTTCTGACCTTCACGGTCCGACCTTCACGGTCCACAATTTAAAAAAAACAACAGTCCAATCCTATAACTAACTACCAGGTGTCGGAACAATCGACCACCTCAATCCGCCAAACACCCTGGAAACTCACGTTCCAGGTCAACAACTCAAATCTCCAAAAAGAAATGAGGTTGATATGGGCTAAAAATAAACCCTAAAGACACATTTAATGTCGCATTAATTAGACCCAGTATGGTCCAAACGTGGGGCCCACCAGATGGGCCCAAACCCTATTAACAATATTAATTTCATAATTAATATTAAGGGTAATAAAACAGCTCAGCAATAAGAGTCAGATAAGGATGCTGATCTTCGTCAGACTTAGCCTCCAAGGCACATACTTCAACATGGAAACTGATTCCTACAAGGAAAGGGTCTAGAACCTTCCTCAAGGCGGTGACTTGCCTACCAAGTCACCTAACCCTACTACGATTCAATTTTATTTATTTATTTATTGGTATTATAAAAATCATATTTACTATTTGAACTCTATCTTGATATCTAGAAATCATATTTGGAAGATTTTATAATCCACGCGAAACTCATAAAATTATCTTTAATTTAATGATGATTTAATAATTATTATTCAAATGGAAACACTCTGAATATAAAGAAAAAATCCTATTTAATATAGAAGACTAATATGGCCTAAAAATAAGCCCTAAAGACACATTTAATGTGGAATTAATTAGACCCGGCATGGTCCAGACGTGGGACCCACCAACAAGGTCCAAACCCTATTTTATATTAATTTCATAATTAATATTAAGGGTATCGAACAGCTCAGCAATAAGAGTCAGACAAGGATGCTGATCGTCGTCAGACTTAGCCTCCAAGGCACATATTTCAACATGGAAACTGATTCCTACATAATAGGATCTAGAACCTTCTTCTAGGCGATGGCTTGCCCACCAAGTCACCTAATTCTACTACGATTCTAGGGCTTCTCAGCCTATATAAAGGGCCCGACCCCTCATTCTCAGAACTACGTCTTGGCTTGATTCTCAATAACGAGATACGTAGGCACTCTGTGAGGACCGATCAGTCTAGAACACGGAAACAGCCATTAAAGCAAGAAGCTCCCGAACCCTAGCATTAATTACAAATTCGTGACCTAGATTTTAATCCACAACATTTGGCGCCGTCTGTAACACCCCCAGATCCGGGGTCAGGGATCTGGTCGTTATGGTCTCAATTTATATCCACAAAACCAACATAAATTAAATTACAACCTTCTGACCCAAAACAATAACATAAAACACACCCGTTATAGTCCCAGAGATGAAATCAGAGTAATCACCAAATATTATTAATTGCAAATTGAGTTCTTACAACCCAAAAGAATTACAATTTTTAACCTTTAAATACTCTTTGCCATCCATTTGTATACGCCACACAAATATATTGATACTCGAAAGCTAACATCTAGCCTACCAATAGCTTCTTACTCAGCAGTGGCAGCTATGATCTTAACAGTTAATCTTCTGACGGCTAGCACTTACTTGCACCGACTGCGCCTTGCGCGGGCCATCTGATCTAGCTGTTGTTGTGATATAAATAAATAAAGCAAGGGTGAGCAATAGCCCACCAAAAGAATATAACTGAACAGTGATAACATATAATAGTTCAAAATATCTTTGAAACCATATGCCATGCATTAATAATTATAGTGCCAAGATAAGGTATGACATGAAGTCACAAGGTAACTCAAATTATTCTGTAGAATTATCTGCTATGTCAAAGATAAGCATGATATTATCAATTTTTCATGGTAGAGGAACTTGCAGGAAGAATATTGCAATTCCCTTTCAAACACTTTTCAACTCTGCCAACAATGATGATGTTGCAGAAAATTTCCAACATTGAGTGATGAACTAATACTGGAGTTTGACGCGCCAGGAGACATAGCATTTACACGATGATCAGTCGCATGTTATGCTCCCCACCTCTTGTTTACTACATGTAGAAGGAAGCACCGACGGATTTACTTGTCTACCGCCTTCTGGAACCCCCTCGGCCAACGGTTGGGCCATTTTGCTGGACCGGCGCCACTGGGTCACTTACGCATCTCCTAGTTCATTTCACATCCATAACTTGAAACGTAAAGTTCGTCTCCCTTTCCCCAAGTATAATACTTGTTGATAAGACTCCACAAAGTAGTCGTATCTAATTGGAAAGGAAAATTCACCAATATTTCCCAAGCTGCTGCTTGTTAATGGATACCACTTGTTCCAACATTCTTACCCCTCGAATAATGAGTGGGTATACACAATTCCATGAATAATAGCAACCAAGTTGCGAACGAAATGAATAATTTATGACCGGGCAGTCACAAGATAAATAACATTCTTCAAGTCAGGTTCCCTTATATTCGAATCGAAGGAAGAATGGAATTACTGAGAACCTTCCTTGATAATATCATAATAATAATAAGACTTGGGAATAATTCATATAATATTCGAAGGTCGACGATACTATGCGAATGAAGTAAATTATTTTTGAAACGAGTTAGAAGAATTAAATAAATATTCCAAGAATATTTATTAGTCACAGATATTGAAAAAGGGTTGCTTGGAATAATCTTTGAGTAAATACTCTGAATAATATTCATTGAACAATTAATGAATATTCAAATTAATAATAATATTTGTTGATGAAATAATCCTCAAACGGATAATTGAAATAATATTCATTGAATCAATAATGAATATTATAATTAAGAATGATACTTATTGATGAAATAATGATCGACTGAATAATTGAGACAATATTCATTGAACAACCAATGAATATTCACTTAATAATATTTATAGAAGAAATGATTATCGAATGAATGTTTGGAATTATGTTCAACAATTGAATCGACTTTAAACGAATGTCGAAGATAATATTTATCGCCTCAAGGGAATGTTTAAAATAATATTTGTCGAATGTCTGGAGTTCGAATCAACGTTCAACTAATATTTATAAAATAAATAGAGATTGAATGAATATTCGGAATAATATTCATTTAAATAAATAAGGCTCGAATGAATATTAAAATAATATTCATTAAATAAATAAACTCGAATGATTATTTAAAATAATATTTATCGAAGAAATAAGAATGAACATTCTCTAAGTAAATAACTTAGCTGAGAGTTCGAAATAATATTCGAATATTACATCGACCTTAGATGATTATTAAAGATAATGTTCATCGAGTAAATAAATATCTGATGAATAATCCGAATAATATTTATAAAATAATCTCAAAGGATATTCCAATATTATTCGCCAAATAATAACTGGAAAATATTTACTTAAATATTTTTCTCCGAAAATAATATTAATATATCAAGAAATAACGACTCCCGGTCTATAACCAAAGAATGAGATTCAACTACCCTTCGCTTAAGGGTTTTAGAAATTTCCGGCTTATAACTGATATAATAGCTATCTCGCTCATAAGCCAACAACAATTCAGGGAACAAGCATTTCAAAATAATTCGAGAATAGGCATGCATGCTATGGCATATGTATACTGAAAACATACATATATATATATATATATATATATATATATATATATATATATATATATATATATATATATATATATATATATATATATTCACAACAACAGTCTTTAAAAAGAAAGGTTCGAAAACTTGCCTGGTAATCCTGTAGGTGTAGTGTGCCTCGGTTCAATCCGGTGATCTATAAATAGTCACAATATCTGAGGTTAATCACTTTAACACTTCGGAAGGCTAAGTATATAATTAACTTAGGCTACAACACGTTTTCAAATTAGCCCGTTAGGCATCCCCTAACATAACTCTTATTAACACCGTTATAATCCGACACTCGTCCGTTAGCAAGCCATGTCACTGCCCTTATACTTGGTAGGCACTTAAGTCATATAAGTCCTAGTGTCGGTCGTTTACTTGAAAAGATTATGCCTCGAGATTTATTATCCGTTTTCTAAGTGATTTTCCAAAGTTATAACCAAGTGTACCTTTAAGGGGTTCGTTCGCGCTTAACCTCGATTCGAATATTTTTATAAAATCGGAAAACGATCCGTTTGACATGTGGTTTTCTCTCACACCTTCCTTTTTATCTCTAGTATTTAATTACCATGATTCGTCACTGCATAACTCATTTTAAGAAGGTTTAATTTCAGTTACGAACTTGCTTTTATGGTTTCGAACCGTTTTTACGATATTAACCATAACTCCTAAACCGTAAGTCCATTTCACATGCGTCTTATATCAAAACGAAGCTTATAACATACTCTAACTTATAATGGCAGAAAACGAAGCTAAATATTGAGTTAAAGCTAATGTCAAATTCGTTTTATTAAGGTTAACGAAATTTCGGCATTACGACGGCTATAAATCGAACGTTTCCAAAATTACTACAATCAAACCAAGCCACACCGGGCATCCAAACAACTTATACACATGTTACTCATCACAAACAGCCCCAAGAACCTCATACTTCACCATCATAATCATTATGATACTAAGATCACTAAACAACTAGCTAATCATGCTTATAACATTAACATAATCATAACTAAGCTAGATCCATCAAGAACATGCATAAATCTCAAACAAGAGCTAGGGTTATTAAATATTATACCTTCCTTGGAGTATTCTACAACCTTACTAAACTTTGTTTGGTCCTTGTCTAGCCTTAACAAACCTTAGATCATCCAAACAAAGCAAGAAATCAAAGTTAGATTCTAAGGGTTACTATTCATCATCACTTTTGTAAAAATCATAACAAATCGAAAAATAAGAGTTTGGCTCTCAAATTTTTACCACATCTTGGCCTCTTTATAAGCTTTGATTTGAGTCCTAGCTCATCAGATTTGAAGCTTCCTAGATAGGGTTTTGAGCCCTCTTTTTCCGCTGGAAAGAAACTGTCAAAAACAGGCAGTTTGGTTTCATCAACTTGGGGAGGAGATTTGACTAGGCTATACTCATTAGATTGCCATGAAATTTTGAGCGAATATTGCCCATGGAGTGGAGAGGCTGTGGTGAAAATTTGGTGATTTTATCATGGATAAAAATGGAGATATGAATTTTTCTTCCCTTGTTGTTCCTGCTGGGCAGTTTAGAGAAAGGAGAGAGAGATGGAGTTTGGCTTGCTTTTCTCTTGTTCTAATCTCATCCAATGCATTATTGATGTGTCTTGAGATAATATCTTGCATAAAGTAGCTTTTGATAAAGTGATTAGGTCATGGATGAGGTTTTTGATGGACAAGTGTTGAAGAGTAGTGGTGAGGAAGCTAAGTACTTGGCTTGTTCTCTAAGTGTGCTAGTTACTCTTGTAACTACTTAGTTACTTGACCTTATCCACTTGCACATGCATGAACCTTGACTCTCTGCTTATTTCTTTGTCCGGTTATTGTTCCATTTGCTTGATCGTTCGAAAAAATATCTCAAGGATTTCTAGTTAGGGTTTCACCGGAAACCTTCGTAATAATAATACTTCCATTCTCATTCCTCCTTTATAATCCTTGAATTTAAATTCCTCAAATCTAATTATTACATCCTTAAATCCTTCAGTGTTCAGGAAAATCTCGGAGAAAATAAAAGTGCTAATTTTCTGAATCCGATATCGTTTACATACACTTATTTCGCCCCTGGATCATGAATACGAACTCATAAATCCGTTCTTAATACTTCTATATAGCGTCGTCTAATAAAATTCTCATTTCCACCAAAAACACTATTCATCCCTTATTCTCTTTTATTCCTTATATATATTGTAAAAATGTCCTTGTTCTCTTTCGAGCGTTCCTTATCTCTTATACGGAACCACTGGACTAACAACAAATATCGATTTGGATGACAGGAGCAAAACTCTCCTATTTGGAATTACCATATCTTACTTTCTTAGGAGATAGATTATTCTAATCTAAGTTGTCAACCAATTGCATTGCTCATGGCATATAAACATTGGAATCCGAATCCATTCCATATTCGTTCATTAGAACCGATGTTACATCGTAGTCGTAATCATTATTCATTTCTACATTAATACATAATAAAAGTTTTAATTGTATCGAAAATCTGGGTTCTTACAGTCTCCCCTCCTTAAAAGGATTCCGTCCCGGAATCAGTCTGAGAACAAATAGGGGTACTTTTCTAGCATCGCGCTTTCCAATTCCCAAGTTGATTATTCCACATTGTGTTTCTGCCACAAGACTCTGACTAGCTTGATGACCTTGTTTCGGAGCACTTGCTCTTCTCGATTTATGATTTTCGCAGGCTGCTCCACATAGGTTAGGTCTAGTTGCATGTCTACGTGCTCATATTCTATTATATACTTAACATCCGGGTTATACTTCCTTAACATCGAAACATGGAACATATTGTGCGCTTGTTGCAGATTTGGGGTAATGCTAGTTCGTAAGCTAGTTCCCTGATCCATCCGTAATCAATCCAATCATTTTACAGCACATCTCACCAGTGCTACAATACTCCTCTTATCCTTTTTTGTCAACTTTGCTACTTTTCGTACAACACACTATCTGGGCTATGCCCTTAGCCAATCATATATTATTAACCTTATCGGTATCTGCAGTGACTTTGGTATCACTATCGCGCTGCGAATTCGGAGATAACCTCACTCGTGCTATGCATTTCCTGATCGTTTTAATCTTCGCAATTTTGATCAATATATATAAATTGAAGAATTTATTGAGAGATCACTATGATCAATGAACATTTGTCATATTGCATAGTTAGTACAGAAGGGGGCCAGCCTTTAGTACTTGACAAGCAATTAAACAAGTTATGGTATTCTACCTAGACTTCTATCACACAGACAGATAGTCACGTAGAAGTACCTCCCCTCCTTAAAGGGTTGTTCTTCTCAATTCAAAAAGAAGATGAATAAGAGAGAAGAAAAGAAAAGAATTTCAAAGAATTATAGAAAGTTTTTATGATTGCAAAATATCATACATAGGATTTACCTCTGAACTATAGAGGTTCATTAATTATAAAAGAAAAATAATCGTATTCGTATCAAATACTACTTTATCATAATCTCACGTGTCACATGTCCTTGCTGCTCTGTCCATCATTCTATGGACCTATACCCTTGTTCGATCTTAACATCATTCACTTTTGGGAAGTCCTTCAACCTCTCAGGTTAAATTTTTAATTTCTCGCTTGACATTATTATTACTGACATTCCACGCCACACTACTAGCTCTTTCATATTCATAATACTAACACTATCAGGTCGTCATCCCAAGAGCTCGCTAGAAAACCCATTCATCAATCCATTCATAACATTCCTTGCCTCACATTCCATAATTATTTTCCCAATCTTTTCTTTATCAATTACATCCTTCTCGTTTTCTGATTCTTATTCATTTGTGTAAGACATCCTTTGTACTTGAGACCTTCTTATTGGTATCCCGTCACCTTTTATTTGATAAGTATCACATCTTTGGGGTCAAAATTTTCCTTTGTTCAACCATCTAAATTCTCACTTTCTCGATCCATGAGTCTCTTGATTACTCAACCGATCTATTCCAAATATCCTCGAATTCTCCCAACTTAAAAGGGAGTTAACCCATATGTCATTATGCTTTCAATTTCAACTTTTCTAGCTTCATTGCTGGGGGTTTCTCAAGAGTTCGCATATCCAACTCTCTTATAGGTCCTCAATTCTATTTCTATTTTTATCAGTCACTTGGCTCCCATTTCTACTATAATCACTTTATGAATCATCGTAGCCTTATCATTTATTTCGAGCATCACGTCATTCCAAAACTAAGCCATCTGAAATAAACCTTGACGATTTCTCTAACTTAGACCCAATATAATCTATTCCTGCCAAACTTGCCTTTTAGCATTATGAATCTCCAACCTCATATTCTCTATCTTGTTTGCGCAGAAATATACCAACATAAACTTGCTTGTCATTCATCAACATGCCATTTAGCTTATCAATAGCAGCACTATCTTTATCTTTGCGTCGTCATCGCATTTCTTAGAAAAATCACCACTACATTAATGTAGCCCTTTGTTGAATCACCATCGTTTGCTGTTTCCGTAGTGATTTAATAGCTAATCATACGGGTTCCCTAATTGTCAGATCCAAATCCTCTAGGAAGACAAAATAATTACTATCCCCTATCCGTAAGGAATACTTCCTGAACTTGGCGTAGATAATACATGAATAAAATAAAATCGCAGCTATGATAGGTCGATCAAATTATTAATCTTATATCTTCAGTAGAAGGCTGAAAGCTTAACGGTTTACTTAATCAAATTTGTATCATGGTCCGGGTTTACCTCAAAATAGGACCTCCTAATGCAGGTAGTATGCTTAAAACGACATCAGGAATCGAATGTTTACTTAAACTATTCTTATGGTTGATTCTTGCACAATCATCAGAAGGAATGTAAATTCTCTACCACAATATGTCCTTCGAGTCCTTCTCAATATCATTCTATTTCTTTGGTATGAGCATCTATAATTACTCTTTTATACTTAAAGTGTCAGCCACCTCATTGGCCTTTCCTGATAATAATAGTTTCTTGCAATCAATGTTGTTTGGATCTATCCCAACTTAACTCTTATGGCTTTTCTATCTCATCTTCTTCACTGTTGGGTGGAAGCATTCTCTCTTAAACTCTGTTGAAGGAGGGAAAAAAAATTATAGATCAGTCTTTTTCCATAAGTCATTGCTTCCCCTTTCCGTATGGACTTTGTCACATTTAATCCCAATCATACCTAGGATATTTCTTCTCTTAGTTCTTCCGTATCTTAGGATAATCTCAACCTTTATTGGTTCAATCCAATCTATATCATCTGAATTCACAAAGCCTTTATTAGGGGTAATGCCATCCTTTGTGCATCCCCAGGGTTCGTCCCAATTTATGGGTATTCTAACCTCAATTCTATTTTCAAGAAATACTTACATCCTTTTATTGACAATCAAATCGTATATCCTTGATATGGGTCTCTTTCCAAACATTCTCATCTTGATAATCTATAGGTAGCTTAATGCTAACCTCTTCTTTCAAACGAATGTCAGTCTATATGACCTTCCAAAAGATGACATATGTCTATCTGTCTTTCTTACAAAACTTGGTAATGGTAGCAAGGATGTTCTGGAAGATATTGGTCGTGTTCAACGTGAATCTCTTAGTACCTATTGGTTTTATCAAAGATATTAGCTTCAGACAAAATTTTTGTATCATGCCGAACAAGCTTTGACCATTTCTATATACTTAGATAGATCATTTACCTTAGTCATTATGCATCCATGGTGTTTCTAAAATCCTATCATCATGTATCTCAATTTACTTCTCTTCTCTTTCTAGTTCATAAACTAGTTAATCATATACACATGCATCACTTCACTTTACATTCACAAGCTCTCGCGGTCGGCGCTTGGATACAATCAACCCCCGCTTTCACCTGACATGGCTGGTTTAGTCACTTAATAATCCTTTGTGACATGGCTCCAACTGGCCATACTAGAATATGTGAGTTTAGGGGTTAGCATATAGCATTACTTTCCTAGCAGTAGATGGTAGGGTGTCCCCCTCGTCCCTAGCGAATATAATATATCTGGGATAGGTTACGCTTATCGATATGCTCTTTCTCACGTACTCTTAAACTCATTCTGATCTTTTTAACTATTCTTATCAATTCCACGTGCCACGTAAGCTTAACACTTCTGGCATGACAGCCTTTTCATTTAAGTCAATCCCGGAATTTCTCAGTCCATTTTGGCCCTAAATTACCTTACCCAATCCACAGGGTTCGCTCCAGTTTCCACTTTCTTTAGTGACGTCTTCTGATAATCAGAAAGACAAGGTTTTCCAAAGTTCGTTGAAGTTCTTTCCAGTATTAGGAATTATTTTTTTTTTTTTCAATCTATTTCCCCACTGGTAACACCAAGAAGATAAATTTCGGAATCTGAAAAATAGTTCTAGGCACATCCAAGTAGGTAGAATCATAAGTAGTTATAATAACGGAATGATTGACGTAACATTGGGAGTCTCATCGCAGGAAGGGAACCAATATATGAATCCATAGAAGGAAATCAAAAGTTTTAAACTGAAACATGCCACATCTTCCTGATATCTATTCGCCCTAATAGTCGATACATCCAAATATCAGTCTGCCTACCCACTAGTCTCAAAAGGAACACTACCTTCGGAGTTAGTCGTTCCACAAAAATTGGCACCACCGAGGCCATCCGAATCTGGTGAACTGTGCTGTCCGAATGCATTCGCAGTTACTCTGTCGTGCTGTACAAGCACAACACCTAAACCCATACGAGAGGCATCACAATATATCACAAAATTTTCCTTCTTCCAGTAGGTAACGCCAATGTCGGGTCGTCACCAATTTCATCTTTAGCTCCAGGAAGATTTTCTCACATTTTCCTGTCCATTCAAACTTCTTAGTCCTTTGTTGGTGTGGTTGGCCTTTCCCAATTGAAACTACATTTAAATCAGCGGGGTCAACCAACACTACTTGCTATTGATCGCATATCCTAATAACTGAACCTCATTTTGTCAGAATTCATACTTCGAGATCTTGGCAAACACTTGCTTCTCCAAGTTTCATCTAAAAACATCCTCAATCACATCTTAACCACTGATCGCCTTACTTGATCCATTTACGATTCAGTGTCAGAATAAACTTAAGGTAACTACTATAATCCATTCAAGGAAGAGAAGGAATTTAATAATCTTCTGATTCACAGGCATCTAATGCTTCTGGTTCATCATTCCATTGAGTTAAAATAACCCTATACTTAGTCTCTGACAATAGTCTTGTTACTTGGTTATCATAGACTCACTAGTCTTTTCCTCTTGTAGGTTCTGAGATCATCGTCTCGCTTACTACTTTCTTATATAACTTTATCCAATCATTCCATCACTTTCCAATGTCTTTATTTTCTAAGTTGATCCATTCATAAAATGGACATTTCTCTGAATAAAACCACCTCATCAATCTCAATTTGACTTCATAAATTATAACCTATGGGATCTGCCTTCTTATGGCGAATTACCATTAACAATATTCACACTATTCCATTCATCAAATGGTAGGGCACTTATTGTCTCTATCTCAATTGTTCCTGGGACTCTGTTCCCGTCATATACCGATGTCTTTGATAATCATGCATCCTTCTTATTCCTTTCCTATTAATCTGAAAGTCTCTAAGGATTCTTATCTATCTTCATATAAGATCTCAAGTAATTTCTCAAATCCGTCTTACTTGCTGGTACTTCGTCCGGCAGTCCGGCTATGAATCCAATATGCTTTACTTCTTTTAATAATGTCTCAGTTCTTTACACTCACTTCTTTGAGCACAATACCTTTAACTCTCATAGTCTCTCTGGCTGTAGCCCTCATATCCTCAAGGGTAACTCCTTATTCCTAACAAGATTCTCCTCTTTAGCTGAACCCTCCTCCGGGTCCTCAATAGGGTACTCTCTCGAATCCACGATCGATTGTGAGCATATAATAAAGCATCATCGTGCTGCTGCTCAAACGCCTCACGGTCTGTCGCCTTACCAGTCGATACGAGAACGTCCTAAGTTACTATCATGATACTTAAGAGTTCCCATAAGGGTTTTATAGGTCGGTACTACATTAAGTAGTCCGATTATGAACTTGGCAAGAGTTTTTATTATCTTAATGAGTTTATTGTTTTAACGTCGCGTCATCTCTGGGATTTATAACGCTCTCTCTGATACCATTTCTGTAACACCCCCAGATCCGGGGTCAGGGATCTGGTCGTTACGGTCTCAATTTATATCCACAAAACCAACATAAATTAAATTACAACCTTCTGACCCAAAACAATAACATAAAACACACCCGTTATAGTCCCAGAGATGAAATCAGAGTAATCACCAAATATTATTAATTGCAAATTGAGTTCTTACAACCCAAAAGAATTACAATTTTTAACCTTTAAGTACTCTTTGCCATCCATTTGTATACGCCACATAAATATATTGATACTCGAAAGCTAACATCTAGCCTACCAATAGCTTCTTACTCAGCAGTGGCAGCTATGATCTCAGCAGTTAATCTTCTGACGGCTAGCACTTACTTGCACCGACTGCGCCTTGCGCGGGCCATCTGATCTAGCTGTTGTTGTGATATAAATAAATAAAGCAAGGGTGAGCAATAGCCCACCAAAAGAATATAACTGAACAGTGATAACATATAACAGTTCAAAATATATTTGAAACCATATGCCATGCATTAATAATTATAGTGCCAAGATAAGGTATGACATGAAGTCACAAGGTAACTCAAATTATTCTGTAGAATTATCTGCTATGTCAAAGATAAGCATGATATTATCAATTTTTCATGGTAGAGGAACTTGCAGGAAGAATATTGCAATTCCCTTTCAAACACTTTTCAACTCTGCCAACAATGATGATGTTGCAGAAAATTTCCAACATTGAGTGATGAACTAATACTGGAGTTTGACGTGCCAGGAGACATAGCATTTACACGATGATCAGTCGCATGTTATGCTCCCCACCTCTTGTTTACTACATGTAGAAGGAAGCACCGACGGATTTACTTGTCTACCGCCTTCTGGAACCCCCTCGGCCAACGGTTGGGCCATTTTGCTGGACCGGCGCCACTGGGTCACTTACGCATCTCCTAGTTCATTTCACATCCATAACTTGAAACGTAAAGTTCGTCTCCCTTTCCCCAAGTATAATACTTGTTGATAAGACTCCACAAAGTAGTCGTATCTAATTGGAAAGGAAAATTCACCAATATTTCCCAAGCTGCTGCTTGTTAATGGATACCACTTGTTCCAACATTCTTACCCCTCGAATAATGAGTGGGTATACACAATTCCATGAATAATAGCAACCAAGTTGCGAACGAAATGAATAATTTATGACCGGGCAGTCACAAGATAAATAACATTCTTCAAGTCAGGTTCCCTTATATTCGAATCGAAGGAAGAATGGAATTACTGAGAACCTTCCTTGATAATATCATAATAATAATAAGACTTGGGAATAATTCATATAATATTCGAAGGTCGACGATACTATGCGAATGAAGTAAATTATTTTTGAAACGAGTTAGAAGAATTAAATAAATATTCCAAGAATATTTATTAGTCACAGATATTGAAAAAGGGTTGCTTGGAATAATCTTTGAGTAAATACTCTGAATAATATTCATTGAACAATTAATGAATATTCAAATTAATAATAATATTTGTTGATGAAATAATCCTCAAACGGATAATTGAAATAATATTCATTGAATCAATAATGAATATTATAATTAAGAATGATACTTATTGATGAAATAATGATCGACTGAATAATTGAGACAATATTCATTGAACAACCAATGAATATTCACTTAATAATATTTATAGAAGAAATGATTATCGAATGAATGTTTGGAATTATGTTCAACAATTGAATCGACTTTAAACGAATGTCGAAGATAATATTTATCGCCTCAAGGGAATGTTTAAAATAATATTTGTCGAATGTCTGGAGTTCGAATCAACGTTCAACTAATATTTATAAAATAAATAGAGATTGAATGAATATTCGGAATAATATTCATTTAAATAAATAAGGCTCGAATGAATATTAAAATAATATTCATTAAATAAATAAACTCGAATGATTATTTAAAATAATATTTATCGAAGAAATAAGAATGAACATTCTCTAAGTAAATAACTTAGCTGAGAGTTCGAAATAATATTCGAATATTACATCGACCTTAGATGATTATTAAAGATAATGTTCATCGAGTAAATAAATATCTGATGAATAATCCGAATAATATTTATAAAATAATCTCAAAGGATATTCCAATATTATTCGCCAAATAATAACTGGAAAATATTTACTTAAATATTTTTCTCCGAAAATAATATTAATATATCAAGAAATAACGACTCCCGGTCTATAACCAAAGAATGAGATTCAACTACCCTTCGCTTAAGGGTTTTAGAAATTTCCAGCTTATAACTGATATAATAGCTATCTCGCTCATAAGCCAACAACAATTCAGGGAACAAGCATTTCAAAATAATTCGAGAATAGGCATGCATGCTATGGCATATGTATACTGAAAACATACATATATATATATATATATATATATATTCACAACAACAGTCTTTAAAAAGAAAGGTTCGAAAACTTGCCTGGTAATCCTGTAGGTGTAGTGTGCCTCGGTTCAATCCGGTGATCTATAAATAGTCACAATATCTGAGGTTAATCACTTTAACACTTCGGAAGGCTAAGTATATAATTAACTTAGGCTACAACACGTTTTCAAATTAGCCCGTTAGGCATCCCCTAACACAACTCTTATTAACACCGTTATAATCCGACACTCGTCCGTTAGCAAGCCATGTCACTGCCCTTATACTTGGTAGGCACTTAAGTCATATAAGTCCTAGTGTCGGTCGTTTACTTGAAAAGATTATGCCTCGAGATTTATTATCCGTTTTCTAAGTGATTTTCCAAAGTTATAACCAAGTGTACCTTTAAGGGGTTCGTTCGCGCTTAACCTCGATTCGAATATTTTTATAAAATCGGAAAACGATCCGTTTGACATGTGGTTTTCTCTCACACCTTCCTTTTTATCTCTAGTATTTAATTACCATGATTCGTCACTGCATAACTCATTTTAAGAAGGTTTAATTTCAGTTACGAACTTGCTTTTATGGTTTCGAACCGTTTTTACGATATTAACCATAACTCCTAAACCGTAAGTCCATTTCACATGCGTCTTATATCAAAACGAAGCTTATAACATACTCTAACTTATAATGTCAGAAAACGAAGCTAAATATTGAGTTAAAGCTAATGTCAAATTCGTTTTATTAAGGTTAACAAAATTTCGGCATTACGACGGCTATAAATCGAACGTTTCCAAAATTACTACAATCAAACCAAGCCACACCGGGCATCCAAACAACTTATACACATGTTATTCATCACAAACAGCCCCAAGAACCTCATACTTCACCATCATAATCATTATGATACTAAGATCACTAAACAACTAGCTAATCATGCTTATAACATTAACATAATCATAACTAAGCTAGATCCATCAAGAACATGCATAAATCTCAAACAAGAGCTAGGGTTATTAAATATTATACCTTCCTTGGAGTATTCTACAACCTTACTAAGCTTTGTTTGGTCCTTGTCTAGCCTTAACAAACCTTAGATCATCCAAACAAAGCAAGAAATCAAAGTTAGATTCTAAGGGTTACTATTCATCATCACTTTTGTAAAAATCATAACAAATCGAAAAATAAGAGTTTGGCTCTCAAATTTTTACCACATCTTGGCCTCTTTATAAGCTTTGATTTGAGTCCTAGCTCATCAGATTTGAAGCTTCCTAGATAGGGTTTTGAGCCCTCTTTTTCCGCTGGAAAGAAACTGTCAAAAACAGGCAGTTTAGTTTCATCAACTTGGGGAGGAGATTTGACTAGGCTATACTCATTAGATTGCCATGAAATTTTGAGCGAATATTGCCCATGGAGTGGAGAGGCTGTGGTAAAAATTTGGTGATTTTATCATGGATAAAAATGGAGATATGAATTTTTCTTCCCTTGTTGTTCCTGCTGGGCAGTTTAGAGAAAGGAGAGAGAGATGGAGTTTGGCTTGCTTTTCTCTTGTTCTAATCTCATCCAATGCATTATTGATGTGTCTTGAGATAATATCTTGCATAAAGTAGCTTTTGATAAAGTGATTAGGTCATGGATGAGGTTTTTGATGGACAAGTGTTGAAGAGTAGTGGTGAGGAAGCTAAGTACTTGGCTTGTTCTCTAAGTGTGCTAGTTACTCTTGTAACTACTTAGTTACTTGACCTTATCCACTTGCACATGCATGAACCTTGACTCTCTACTTATTTCTTTGTCCGGTTATTGTTCCATTTGCTTGATCGTTCGAAAAAATATCTCAAGGATTTCTAGTTAGGGTTTCACCGGAAACCTTCGTAATAATAATACTTCCATTCTCATTCCTCCTTTATAATCCTTGAATTTAAATTCCTCAAATCTAATTATTACATCCTTAAATCCTTCAGTGTTCAGGAAAATCTCGGAGAAAATAAAAGTGCTAATTTTCTGAATCCGATATCGTTTACATACACTTATTTCGCCCCTGGATCATGAATACGAACTCATAAATCCGTTCTTAATACTTCTATATAGCGTCGTCTAATAAAATTCTCATTTCCACCAAAAACACTATTCATCCCTTATTCTCTTTTATTCCTTATATATATTGTAAAAATGTCCTTGTTCTCTTTCGAGCGTTCCTTATCTCTTATACGGAACCACTGGACTAACAACAAATATCGATTTGGATGACAGGAGCAAAACTCTCCTATTTGGAATTACCATATCTTACTTTCTTAGGAGATAGATTATTCTAATCTAAGTTGTCAACCAATTGCATTGCTCATGGCATATAAACATTGGAATCCGAATCCATTCCACATTCGTTCATTAGAACCGATGTTACATCGTAGTCGTAATCATTATTCATTTCTACATTAATACATAATAAAAGTTTTAATTGTATCGAAAATCTGGGTTCTTACACCGTCTGTGGGAAGACAACATCAACCATGGTGACCACACGAAGAACACCACCAACCTCTACTGAGGCCTTGCCTCTAAGCTCTGCTTCGCCTGCTACTGAGCAGGTACCCCCAATAACAGGGGCGATCACTCAAACTCAAGTTTCTCAACCTCCAGGGACGAATCCCCATGCTGAGAGAACGTTACCTGTGGTCGTCCATCCAAGTCAAGAAACCAGCCCTCTTCAGATGGTGGTTTCTCCTCTGGTTGATCCCAATCGCCCGTTACAACCAAGGGTACAGATCCATACTACGGGGTACCAACCCGATGTACGGTCTGCCTAACTACCCTCCAATTACTCAAGGTCCTGGACCTAGTGGCCACGCCTTACAGATCCGAGATCGAGAGTATGTTGACTACTCTGGCCCCTATACTGATGATTCATCGTCTGATGATGATAGTGATGAAGCCCCGAGGAGGCGACGTGCTAGCAGAGAACCAAGAAGAAGAACACAAACCATCCATGATGGACCTCATTTGACAGCCGCTGAGAGGATCAAGGCTCATGAGGCCGAGATCTTAAGGTTGAAGGACGATATTGCGAGAGAACAAGCTAGGTTAAATCAGACTCAACCTCCTCCAACATCAGGACCGATTCCCATTATAGACTTAGAGAGTTCCTCAAGAAGGCAGAGAAGGGCCGACGCCCCAACTGGAAGAACAAGGGTGGAAACCCCCAAGAGCAACCCCAAGGATCTGATGCCACTTGGGGATCCTGATGATCCCATACCCCCGTTTACCGAGGAGGTGATGAATGCTCGTATCTCAAAAAAGTTTAAGATGCCAACAATTTAGGCTTATGATGGAACGGGTGATCCTGCAAACCACGTTAGGACATTCTCAAATGCACTGCTACTTGATATGTCAAATTATACCTAACCGCAAGCGCACGGTGTCTATTGCTAGTACAAATGGCAAGCGGGTCGAATCCACAAGGAGACAGGTTCTACTAATTCCTTTTCAGTTATCGCTAATTGTTTCAAGGGTCATACGAATATGTGAAATTATTAATTAACTAATTAAACTAAATTAACACTAATTAAACAGATGATAAACAAGTTATTTAAAACCTAGGGCAATCAGGTCCACCATGCTTACACAATTGGCTCTTAAGCTAAAGCAATCAATGTGATCCTATAACTAGAGTATGTTAATCTCTTTCAAGCATTAACACTCTCGAAACATTCAACACAATTAACCACTTTTAGTAATTCAATCAATCAGGTAATTAGAGTCAAGTTAATCTCTTCCAAGAATTAACGCTCTCAGAAATCCAATGATGCTTCCGCACTCAAATTCAATTCTGCTAATCGTATGTGTGCCTCTAGTAAGTAAATCTATCGATCCATACCCCTATTTGCATATAATTAATCTATGATATCGGCCGATTTCACAAATTAACGATTAAAACATATCAATCAGAATTAACCATAACCAATCAAATCACTGTGAAAATCATGCCAATATTAGTGCAAACATGGCTTCCCTTTAAGCCCTAGAAATAACTACTCGCTAATAATTAAACAAGTAAAACAACTAGTAAAACAAGAAAACATAATTAAACTAATAAGAACAAAGAAAAGATTAAGAGAACAAAACCTTCAAACTTCAATGTTGTCACCCAAAAGAAGAGTCATGGTGTTTCTCTACATCTCCAACTAATAATAATACTAATCTACTCTAAAACTATATTATCTGATCTAATATTACATGATTAATAATGTGTCCCAAGATGTGTTTATATAGCCTCTTGAAGTCTTGCCCAGCAAGAAAATACTAAAACAGAATTATAATAGAATTTCTGCAAAATACGTTTCCTAAACTGAGTCTGTTTTTAAGGAAAATTCGTGGCTGACTTTTATTCAAATATTTTGGAACGTTCCAATCGTAATTGGACCTCTGGACCACTTTAGAATGATAGAGAATCTCGTTAGCTTCACATGGACTGCTTATGGGCCTCAAACGGAGTTGTAGAACTCAAGATATGGCCAAAATAGTAAAAACTATAATTTTTCAGCACCGCGCGCGTGCAACCTGCGCCCATCAGTCTGTTCTTCGCGCAACCTGCGCCCACCACGCGCAACATGCTCGTGCAACACCTTTCCCATATTATAGAAAATCTCCCAAGCTTCGCGTGGGCAGTAAGATCGCTGAAAACGGACTTCTAGAACTCCAGATATGTCCAAAACAACGTAGACTGCGCAACCGTCTCAGAAATCCGAATTTTAATCAATTTATTCTCCAAAAACGATAGAAGCATCAACCTTAATCAACATTCTCGTAAATCTGCACAACTAAACAAAACACATCAAAACCACCACAAACTTGAGTCCAAGACAATCAATTTAAGCCGATATGGAACGCTCCAAGTGGATATAAACTCCACTTATCACTACTACAACCTGCAAGTGATGCCTTAAAGTGTAGGGCGTTCCCTCAAACCATGTCGGGCATGGCTCAGAGATGGTATAGTCGTTTGCCTGCTAACTCAATTGGCTCCTTTAAGGAGTTAAGTGCTGCTTTCGTTAGTCAGTTTATCAGCGGAAGAGTTCATGAGAAAAGTTCTGCATCCCTCATGTATGTGGTACAGGGGAAGAATGAAAATTTGAGAGATTACCTTAAGAGGTTCACTAAGGAGATGTTGAACATCACTGATCTGGAGAATAAGGTGGCCATGGTAGCCCTGGAACACGGAACTACTGATCTGTTCTTTAAACGGTCATTGGCGAAGCATCCTCCTGAAACCATGGCCAAACTCCAACGAAGGGCTGACAAGTATATCAAAGGTGAGGACAGTATGAAGAAGGAAGCCACGGGGGGCAATGAAAGAGGTAACAACGACTCCAAGAAGCGAAAGCAAGACCATGAGTATGATGCTAGGGACAAGCATCCCCGAAATAGCGAGGACTCCGACTATGCCCCTAAGAAGAACCAAGGACCAAGGTTCACTGAGTATGCACGGTTGAATGCTCCTAGGAGTCGAATCTTGTTGGACATTGAGAAGGATAGGGATTTCCGATGGCCGAAGCCACTCAGGGGTGATCCCGAAAAGAGAAACAAGAATCAGTATTGCAGATTCCACAGAGATGTGGGGCATGACACTGATGATTGCAAACAACTCAAAGATGAAATCGAGTTTTTAATCCGTAGAGGGAAATTGAGCCTTTTCACTAAGGGTGAAGATCGTGTTAATCAAATTAGAGATTATAATAGAAGGGATGACGATCAAGATCGCAACCCACAACCCCGAGGGCCAGTAATCAACATGATCTCAGGAGGCCCGACTGCGGCTGGCACAACAAGGAATTCTCGGAAGGCTTATGCCAGAGAAGTGATACACATCGTGGGAGAGGCCCCGAAGCGTGCTAGGACTGAAACAACAATTGGTTTTGATGACTCGGACTTTAAAGGGGTGAAGTTCCCCCATGACGACCCGTTGGTCATAACTCCTGTGATTGGAAACTTAGAGGTGAAGCGAGTCTTGATAGATAATGGAGCTTCCGTTGACGTTCTGTTTCATGATGCATTTATGAAGATGGGGTACAATAATTCTCAGTTGACCCCCAATAACATGCCTATATATGGATTTAATGGAGTAGGATCCAAAGTTGAAGGGACTATTCAATTGCCTGTAACTATTGGACAGGAGCCCAAGAAGGCCACTCAGATGTTGAACTTCCTGGTAATCAAGGCGGTTTCAACGTACAACGCTATCCTCGGAAGGACTGGACTTCATGCATTCAAGGCTGTTGCCTCAACTTATCATATGAAAATCAAGTTCCCAACCAGGAATGGTGTTGGAGAACATAAAGGCGATCAAAAGATGGCACGAAGCTGTTATGTAGCTGCGTTAAGGCCTGACGGAGTCGGGGGGCAGGTCCTTCTGATTGAAGACATGGATGTTCGCAGTAATAAGGAACACCGAGAAGGGATAGCAGAGGTCGTCACACAGAAGCCTCGGACGGCCATTGAGGCTAAGGCGTTAACTGACTTCGTGGTTGAATGTACCATTGACAACCAAGAAGTCGGGGGGCAGGAGGTAGTACCCCAAGCAGGAAGTGAACTTCAGAATAAGAAGGTGGAGACCATAAGGAGTGGTGGGTGCTCTATTTTGATGGAGCATCTAAAACAAAATCTGGTGCAAGCCTAGTCTTGCAAAGCCCCGATGGGCTCAAGTTATCCTAGTAGGACTTAGCTTCATAGGACTTAGCTTCATATTTATCTAGTAGAAGTAGAAATAAGGTTCATTGAAACTATTGCAGAGCATGTTGCTCCGAGTAGGATAGTAGTACTCTATGTAAGGGTTGAACCCATGTCAAGTTATTAATGCAAGTTTGATTTCCATTCATTGATGGTGTGATTTTATTTATGTGCCAAGCACCTGATGAGTACAAGTCAAGGATGACCGAGTACCGAAGATAAAAAATACACGGATGGAAAACAAACAAATGCATACCCCGAAGGGTCAAGAGTTAGGTTACAGCAAGACCAAGTAAAAGTTTAAGTCCGTGAAGGAACCTGGATAAAAGACAAGCAGATAAAAGCCACACGCAACAATCAAAGCCATGGAAGGCCGAGGATGTTAAGGACTGACTACTCTTCAATATTTCTTAAGTACTTGGGGTGAGAATCCAAGGATTAAGACTAACAGAGAACATGCATTATTAAGGGTCCTTGAACAGGGATTAAGAAGTTCAAGCAAGTTCTCGTCTTAGAAGTTTAAAAGGCAAGGAGCCCATGGGATTGCATTTATCAAAATCTAAATCGAGGAATTAACCCCGAATCCTAGGTTGAGAAACACAAGTTATTAGCCATGAATCCAAGATTAGTTATGAAGGCCAAAATTGAGGGGGTCATGAACCTCCAATTAAGATCCAAAGGTTGAAACTTGAAAACCAACATGTAATTTTGGATTTTCGATCCAGAACGCCGACGTTGAATATCTGACCCTGAAATGAAGATTGAAAACCTCCTGGGGAAGGTTCAGGACCTCGTGGGGCTGATCAGAGACCCCGTGGCCTTGGACCGGCAGCTCTGATAGATATTTCAGTGATTTAAAACACCCTTGAGATTGAAAACCCTTGATTTCAAACATTGACGTTCAACCTTCGAACATTGACGTTCAACACTCAAGGCCGAACGCATGCCAGCCGAGAGGCCACCTGAGAGAGGTATTTGAAGTGTTGAGACACCACAAGATGATGTTGAATCCAGCCAAGTGTGCTTTCGGCAATGGATCAGGAAAGTTTTTGGGTCTAATGGTTTTAAAAATAGGCATAGAGGCCAACCCTAATAAGATCAAAGCAATTATGGACATGGAACCACCCCGCTCTATACGAGATGTACAGAAGCTAAATATCTGATTTACAGCCCTAGGGAGATTCATCTCCAAGTCTGGTGACAAGTGCTTGCTTTTCTTTCAAGCATTGAAGAAAGTAAAAAATTTTGAGTGGACTCTTGAGAGCCAAGAGGCCTTTGAATGGCTGAAGAAGTACATGGCTGAAACCCCGTTGTTGGCCAAACCTAGTCCCGGAGAGACTCTTTATCTACACTTGGCGGTATCTGAACAAGCATTGAGTGTCGTCCTCATTCGAGAAGAGAATAAGGTTCAGAAACCTATCTACTATGTGAGCAAGGTCTTGCACGGAGCTGAGTTAAATCACTCTACCATTAAGAAGTTTGCTCTGGCATTGGTAACTGCCTCGAGAAAGCTACGACCGCACTTCCAGGCGCACAAGATTGAAGTCCTGACGGACCAGCAATTGAGGAACATATTGCATAGCCCGAAGGCCAGTGGAAGGCTGATCAAGTGGGCAATTAATCTTGGAGAATTTGACATCACGTATAAGCCTCGAACAGCCATCAAGGCTCAGGCACTGGCGGACTTCGTGGCTGAATGTGCCATTCGCAACCAAGAAGTCGGGGGGCAGGAGATAGTAACCACCCCTGGAAGAAAGGATAAAGATGAGGAGCTTATACCTGATCAGAAGGAATATTGGGTGCTCTATTTTGATGAAGCATCAAAAACAAAATCTAGTGGTGCAGTTTTGGTCTTGCAAAGCCCCGATGGGCTCACAATTGAGTATGTTTTGAAGTTGGACTTCCCAATAACCAGCAACGAAGCTGAGTATAAAGCCTTAATAGCCGGATTGGGCTTGGCTAGAATCATGAGAGTCAAGAATCTCAAACTACAGCAAAGTACTTGAGAGTCGTGAAGGCCGTGATGACTCAGTTTGATGAATGGTATGAGAAGCACATTCCGAGAGTACAGAACGTTAAGGCTGATGCCCAATCTATGTTTACTTCTTCTGAGATAGAGAACTACGCAGAGAGTTTTTACTTCCAGGTCCTGAAGACCCCACCGTCAATTCGAAATTGGTAGCACTAGTGGATGTAAGCTGAAGGATAGACCCTCTTAAAGCTCATCTTGAGACTAGTTGGCTCCCTGATAATACCTCGAAAGCATGGAAACTGTTAATGAGAGTGTTGAGATATGAGGTCCTTTGTCCTTCGTCGTTTGAGTTTAAGGACTTGTATCAAGAGCCGTCAATCCAATTTCAAACCAAAGGAAGGTTGGAAACCTATAATAAAGATAAAGGGTTGACAACCGGCTAAGAAGGCAAACCAGACTTGAAGTCAAGTGCTCAGTGGAAAAGAAACTTCTTGAACGATCAAACGAGAAGCAAGACCTCCACCATATGAAACAAGGGGGGCAAGAACTAAAAAGCTTCATCACAAGCTCCACATCTTAGAACAAGAAGAGAGATTAATTATGCCTTAAAAGGATGTATACAATATCCAAAAGTCAAGGACGTGATTCAAGAATGAGACTCCAGGCATTGCGGAAAAGCTCTGAGAGGCACGACAAGGCAACCTGGAGCATCCTCTGGCCGACCAGGAGCATCCTCCAGCCGACCAGGTGCCATGGAGGGGCTCCAGCCGACCTCCTGGCACCCCCTGGCCGACCAGGAGCATCCTCCAGCCGACCAGGTGCCATGGAGGGGCTCCAGCCGACCTCCTGGTACCTATCTTGGCACCTCCCGTCAGTTGGTTGGATCGTTTGATGGTTCTGTTGAAGGTTTCTTACTTTCCGGAATGAACATCGACCTTCAACTTAGCGCCGTCTAGCGTCAATTTGCACCATGTAGTGTCGTCTTATGTCATTCAATGTCGTTTAACATAGATTGAAATGTCGTTTAAGCATCGTTTAGCGTCGCTGGAGTCAACATGGATCTCCCGTCAACCTGCCGGCCAACCAGGAGCACCTGGCAGCCGACCAGGTGCCACTGAAGAGCCCTGGCCGACCAGGAGCACCTGGCAGCCGACCAGGAGCACCTGGCAGCCGACCAGGAGCACCTGGAAGGCAACCAGGAGCACCTGGCAGCCGACCAGGTGCCATGGAGGAGGTCTGGCCGACCAGGAGCACCTGGCAGCCGACCAGGACCTCCTGTCAGCCGACCAGCTGCCCGGAAGAGGCTACAATTGTCCCGAATCTCCTTCGATAGCACCGTTAGTGCCTATAGCACCGTTAGTGCCGATAGCACCGTTAGTGCCTATAGCACCATTAGTGTCGATAGCACAGTTAGTGCCGATAAGCACCGATTAGTGCCGATAGCACCGTTAGTGCCGATAAGCACCGATTAAGTGCCGATTAGCACCGTTACTGCCGATAAGCACCGATTAAGTGCCAATTAGCACCGTTAGTGCCTATAGCACCGTTAGTGCCGATAGCACCGTTAGTGCCTATAGCACCGTTAGTACCGATAAGCACCGATTAAGTGCCGATTAGCACCGTTAGTGCCGATTTGCACCGTTAGTGCCGATAGCACCAGTAATGTCGTTAGCACCGATAGTGTCTTCTAGCACCGTTCAGTGTCGTTTAATGCCGGTTGACGTCACTTAAACGTTGTTTAAGTGTCGTTTAAGGCTAGTTAGTACCGTTTAGTGCCGTTTTATGCCGTTCAACGTCGTTTAAACATTGTTTAAATGTCGTTAAGGCTGATTAGTGCCGATTCGCATCGAGTTAACATTCTCATAAATGCGTCGGTCACTCCACGCTTTACATAAAGACAATACTCGTGAAACACTAGTGTATAAAGATGAACCCTGACCCGAGTCTTGGAAAGGACCGTTAAAACTTCAAGGAAAACCTGATCAGTTTTCCTAGAAGTTGGGGGGCAAATGATATGGGCTAAAAATAAACCCTAAAGACACATTTAATGTCGCATTAATTAGACCCAGTATGGTCCAAACGTGGGGCCCACCAGATGGGCCCAAACCCTATTAACAATATTAATTTCATAATTAATATTAAGGGTAATAAAACAGCTCAGCAATAAGAGTCAGATAAGGATGCTGATCTTCGTCAGACTTAGCCTCCAAGGCACATACTTCAACATGGAAACTGATTCCTACAAGGAAAGGGTCTAGAACCTTCCTCAAGGCGGTGACTTGCCTACCAAGTCACCTAACCCTACTACGATTCTAAGGCTTCTCAGCCTATATAAAGGGCCTGACCCCTCATTCTCAGAACTACGTCTTGGCTTGATTCTCAATAACGAGATACGTAGGCACTCTGTGAGGACCGATCAGTCTCGAACACGGAAACAGCCATTAAAGCAAGAAGCTCCCGAACCCTAGCATTAATTACAAATTCGTGACCAAGATTTTAATCCACAACAGTGGTCTAACAATTTCTGACCTAGATATCGACAAGTTCGATATAAAAGGGTATTGGGACAGGATAAATAGATATCATATTTATCGAAATTTAAATGAGTGATAATATCAACAACAGGTCAGACTGATATAAAGTTCAAGTTATGATAAGCATGGTTCACTTGAAAGATAAGTGAAATGGATTACTTGCCTTAACCAGATGTTTACTGTAGTCGCTGATTCCCTACGACCTCAGCTATTGCCTTTCCTTTGTCCTTGATATCTACACACAATATAAACAGTACTTTAGATTTCTGTTCGACATTCGCTAATCAACGTCAATATTAAATCTTAATCTACCCTCGCGAGTAATTTCCTACTTTTCATTTATTAAATCATATATTATCAATTAGTAACTCACTAATATAGGTATTTAATCATAGGCAACCAACGCTTACTACATAATCATATAAATAAATAAATAAATAAATAAATGAATAGCTAGCTCAACTAACAATTTAACCATCAATCACAACTTCATATCCCGCACCAATCATTTAAGTCATTACAATCCAATCCAAGGTAATTTAAATATCTAATACCAAATTGATATTAAATTACAATTTATTACATAAATATTAAATTTAATATTGGGCTCACGAGTCATCATTGCCAATTTACCCTCAACTCAAATTAAATCATTGTTGAGGGGGCAAAATCTCGAGGGTGCCCTAAATTTGGGTCTCCGACTCGAAATTTCGCACTTACTAAATTATTCGAACAAAATTGTAATACATTCGAAATTAATCATATAGAATTTCAAACTGAAATCAAGTAATTTCCTGCAGAGGAAACTTATTCGAGCAGCAGTTGCAACATAAAAGAAATATGCAATAAAGTGGCCAGAGTAGAGCACAAAACCAGTCAGAGTATTAGCTGCCCCTGACCACACTTGGTCTCCAACATAATTCAACACTTTACACAAACAAGTGGAATCAGGCAACAACAACACCACTCACACAGTACCAAAGCTTGTACAGTAGTGACAACAGGGGAGGGGAGTAGACAAGCAACTCAGCTCACACCCAGGCCACGACAATCACAACACTCATAATCCGAATTTAATTAACACTTACACACTATGTTGGACACACACACACACACCAAAACGCACACACCCATACTACAACTCAATCATCACATCATCGTAACCAGCCCAGGGAAAAAAAGAGAGGCACAACTGCACAGTTACCAAGGACAGGGGAGGAAAGAATTGGTAACACACTAACACACTGCAGGAGAAAACAGAGGAAAAACTAGCACCACACCACGCCCATATAGCGACACAACTCACACACCCAGCTGTATAATCGTACACAGAACAATAACAGAGCAGTACACTAGCAATCCACACACACACGCTGCACATAATGATTAACAAACTGCAGTGGAGGAGAGGAATGGGTTCGATTCACACAGACACCACCATACGCACACACACACACTCGATTGTTCTTCATACAACACCCAGCTGCGGATTGATTAACATGGAAGGATTAAAGGAGAGGCATAACAACACAGGAGGAGAGGGAAGGGAATTTACCCACAATCAAACAAATCCCAGCCGGACGGAACGAACTGAACAAGAGGGAGGAAAAAGAACTCGAGAGAGAACTTTCCAGATTGCTTTGGTGAGACCGAGATATTGATGTTAATTTGGGGAAATATCTGGAGGATTAGGGATTTAAAGATTTTAAGAGTGAAAGAAATGAATGAACTATTGTATTTTCTAAATAAACGACTAAAATCATTTTAAATAATTTCCAATAATCGAATTAGCAGAAATTGAGTGGAACATTAAATTTCAAGTTCTAAAATAAAGAGTACAAAATTACGATCACCCCCATATTTTTAAAATATTATTCGGGTCAAAAATAAATTAAATATGAATTTTACAAGATTAAATCCATAAAATGGAAAATAATTCATAAAATCATTTTAAAATCCTTAAAAGCCAAAAGTAATCCATCAAATATTTTTAAAAGTCAATTAAACTCATAAAGTTAATATTGCAAAAGATTTCAGGATTTATACTAATCCCGATGATTTTTACAAAATTCACATATGGTAAATATAACACAATTACATAGAAATAAATCCCCAAAAATATAATTAAAAATACCCGGGATTACACAACATACATAAATCATAAACTAAGCTCACAAACATTATACCACACATACTTCACCTCCTCAAAATTTTTATACGCCACATAATCCACATTTAATATTAAATAAATAATTATTATTACTAAAAAATTTCTAAGGCGTTATAACCTTCACCCCTTAAAAGGATTCTGTCCCCAGAATCTCACCTAAGTGAATAAATGAGGATAATTCTTGAGCATATCACTTTCAAGCTCCCAAGTTGACTCTTCCCCTCTGGGGTTTCTCCACAAAACTCTTACTATAGGTATGGTCTTATTTCGCAGTACTTTCTCTTTACGATCTAATATCTTGATGGGTTGTTCCACATAAGATAAATCCGGTTGAATCTCTATCGGCTCATATTCAATGACATGTTTAGAATCCGGATGGTATTTATTAAGCATTGATACATGGAACACGTTGTGAATATGTCGCATATGAGGCGGTAAGGCTAACTCGTAGGCAACTTTTCCAACCTTCTTTAATACCTCAAAAGGCCCGACAAATCTTGGACTTAATTTCCCCTTCTTACCAAATCTTACTAACCCCTTCCACGGAGATACTTTCAACAAAACTTGTTCCCCTTCTTCGAAATCCATATTCTTTCTGGCCAAATCAGCGTACTTCTTCTGTCGATTCCGAGCCGCCACTAAATGCTTTTGAATAAGTTGAACCACTTCCTTGGTTTGCTGTACTAATTCGGGTCCGAGTACTTTTCGCTCACCAACTTCTTCCCAGTATACTGGAGATCGACACTTTCGCCCATATAGTGCTTCGTATGGTGGCATTCCAATGCTGGCATGAAAACTGTTATATGAAAATTCCACTAATGGCAGATGTTCATCCCAACTTCCTTCGAAATCAAGTGCACAAACCCGGAGCATGTCTTCAATTGTTTGAATTGTTCTCTCACTCTGACCGTCAGTCTGAGGATGATAAGCAGTACTCATTTTTAATTCAGTACCCAAACATTCTTGAAAACTTCTCCAGAATCTCGAATTAAATCTTGGATCCCGATCTGAGACTATTGATACTGGAACTCCATGTCGCACCACAATCTCCTTTATGTACAGGTGAACCAATTTTTAAATGAGAACCTCTCATTTATCGGAAGGAAGTGTGCAGATTTCGTTAATCGATCCACAATTACCCAGATAACATCATGATTAGCTCTCGTCTATGGCAATCCTACCACAAAGTCCATCGCAATATGCTCCCATTTCCACTCAGGGATTTCTAACGGTTGTAGCATCCCACTTGGTCTCTGATGTTCGGCCTTTACTTTCTGACATGTCAAACATTTACTTACCCATTCTACAATATCCTTCTTCATATCCAGCCACCAGAAGTTTCTTTTCAAATCTCGATACATTTTCGTACTTCCAGGATGAATTGAATATTTCGAACTGTGGGCTTCCTGTAGAATCTCATTCTTTAGCTCTGTTACATTAGGTATCCAAATGCGTGAAGAAAATCTCAATATTCCATTGTCATCTACTTGAGTGCATATTTCCTCACCTGTTAACTTGTTGACATCTCCACTCATGACTTCTTCCTGGCATCTGCGAATCTTTTCCAGCAACTCTGGCTGAAATGTCATAGTGTAGACCTTATCTGTACTACTTGCAGGCAGGCATACCTCTATTTCTAATTTCTCAAATTCCCTGTATAACTCCTTAGGTATTGTTAACACATTGATTTTCTTCTTTCTACTTAGAGCGTCTGCCACCACATTCGCTTTTCCGGGGTGATAGTTAATGGTACAATCATAATCCTTGTGCAATTCTAACCATCTTCTTTGTCTCATGTTTAACTCTTTTTGGGTGAAAATGTACTTTAAGCTCTTATGGTCCGTGTAAATTTCACACTTTTCCCCGTATAAATAGTGTCTCCAGATCTTCAAAGCGAAAACAATCGCAGCCAATTCCAAATTGTGAGTGGGATATTTCTGCTCATGAGGTTTTAATTGTCTCGAAGCGTAAGCAATGACCTTACCATGCTGCATTAATACACATCCTAAACCTTTGTGAGACGCATCACTATAGATCACGAAATTTCCTTTCTCGTCTGGTAGTGCCAATACAGGTGCAGTCACTAATCTCTTCTTCAATTCCTGAAAACTTTCCTCACATTTCTCATTCCACACGAACCTTTCATTCTTCCTGGTCAACTTTGTTAGTGGGGTGGCTATCTTCACAAAGTCCTGAACAAATCTTCGATAATATCCTGCCAACCCTAAGAAACTTCGGATTTCAGTAGGTGTCTTAGGTCTCTCCCAACTCATCACAGCCTCAATCTTAGCGGGGTCCACTTTAATCCCTTCGCTACTGATCACATGCCCTAAAACTGTACTTCTTTCAACCAAAACTCACACTTAGAAAACTTTGCAAATAATTTCTCTTTTCTTAACGTTTCTAGAGCTATCCTTAAATGCCATGCATGATCTTCTTCAGTCTTTGAGTATATCAAAATATCATATATAAAAACAATAACAAACTTATCCAGATATTTCTTAAAAACTCTATTCATTAATTCCATGAACGCTGCTGGTGCATTGGTTAACCCAAAAGCCATTACTAAAAATTCATAATGTCCATATCTAGTCCGGAAAGCGGTCTTTGGAATGTCTTCCGGTCTAATCTTCAATTGAAAATACCCTGACCGTAGATCAATCTTAGAGAAACAAGTTGCTCCCTTCAACTGGTCAAACAAATCATCAATCCTCGGTAAAGGGTACTTATTCTTGATGGTCAACTTATTTAACTCTCGATAATCAACACATAATCTCATACTCCCATCCTTCTTCTTTACAAACAATACTGGAGCCCCCCACGGAGATACACTAGGCCTGATAATACCCTTCCCTAGAAGATCTTGTAACTGGATAGCCAATTCTTTCATCTTCACGGGTGCCATACGATAAGGAGCCTTCGACACGGGTTCGGTTCTTGGCGCTAAGTCAATGGTAAACTCTATTTCTCTATCCGGAGGTAACCCGGGAAGTTCATCTGGGAAAACGTCGAGAAACTCATTCACCACTAGTATTTCTTCTATCCTAGGCACTTCTTGTTGGGTATCCATAATGTAAGCCATATAGCCCTCGCATCCTTGTCTCAACAGCCTCTTAGTTTGCATAATTGTCAAAAATCTCCGTGTCTGTCTCTGACCTCTAAAGGTAACTTCTACATTATCGGGGGATTTGAGTATTACCTTTTTATTCCTACAGTCAATTTGCGCATTATTCTCGGTTAACCAATCCATTCCTAGAATTACATCAAACTCACCTAACTGGAAAGGTATCAAATTAGCGTAAAAGCAATGACCCGAGATATCAATATCACAACGAGGACACACTTGAGTAACTGGGATTCGCTCTGAATTAGCTATCTCTATAACTATAGCTTCATGCAGCATACACATCTCACAATTCAACTTACGAGCAAATTCTTTATATATAAAAGATTTCGTAGCCCCTGAATCAATTAACACTTTGGCATGTACAGAATTTATAGGAAGTGTACCTGCCACCACATCAGAATCCTTAATGGCTTCGTTCATAGTCATGTTAAAGGTCCTAGCCAATGGTCGAACATTCACTGCTGGAGGTGCCTCTATTGCATGAATCATGGAATTTGCCGGAACTGGAGGCTTAACCAAAGATACCTTACAATCTTTCATCATATGCCCTGTCTTTCCACAACGATGGCAAACAATCCCTACCTTGCATTCCCAAGCATAGTGTCCTTTCTGCTGGCACTTATAACATGTCACCTCTAACTTAGCACACACCCCCGGATGTCTTTTTCCACAAGTCTTGCATTCTGCCAAAGGTGGCCTGAGAAGCTTCTGTTGATTTGAATCTTGGGGTCGACTTCCTTGTCCCCCATTTCCCGTTCCTGGTTTCTTAAAATTTCAATTTTTCCCCGGCTAGAACCCTGGTTTCTTATTTGGGGCATTCTGAGAACTACCCTGTAATTGTCGCCCCTCCATTGATCCTGCCTTCCTTTTCTTTCCCTCCTTCTCCTTAAAATACAACTCGCTCTTTCCTTCAGCAATCATTGCCTTCTACACTACAGCTGCATACGTATTCAACTCCAAAACCGCCAACTTGCTGCGGATCCATGGCTTTAACCTTTGTTGAAACCTTCTCGCCTTCTTTCTGTCGGTATCCACATATGTCGGGACAAACCGTGCTAACTCAGTGAACTTAGCTTCGTACTCCAACACAGACATACTACCTTGTTTCAATTCTAGAAACTTCATCTCCATCTGATCTTTCATATAGTCTGGGAAATACTTTTCTAAGAACAACTCTGTAAACCTTGCCCAAGGAATTACTTATGTAGCTTCCAGAGCCTTCACTGACTCCCACCAGTACGTAGCCTCATTTTTCAGAAAGTAACTTGCATATTCAGTTTGTTTGTCCGCCGGAACTCCCACTAACTCAATTGCCTTCTCAATCTCCTTTAACCATGATCTTGCTTCTATGGGATCTGCTGCCCCTTTGAACTCTGGAGGTTTAACAGCCTGAAAAGATTTAAAGGTGACAACTGGAGGGATTGGCTGTTGTTGCTGCTGCTGTTGTTGTTGTTGCTGTTGTTGTTGCTGCTGCTGTTGTTGTGCCAATAACTGCTATTGTAGCTATTGTTGTTGTTGAGCTAGAGTAGCAGTTTGCTGAACAAGGGTCTGTAATATTTGTGCTAAGGCAGGGTCTATTTGACCTGCAGGAGGTGAGTTTGTTTGTTCATCTTGATTAGGGGTTCGGGCATTAGTTCGACGGTTTCTTCTGGGAGGCATACTTCTGAAATCAATGGACAATCATTAGGTTCAAATTCAGGAATCAATTAATCAAAAGAATCCAATTTAAGCAAACAGGAAATATATTATTGAAATGTAAATCAAGGTTTCCATCCATTACTCAGGTCAACAATTGGTCTACCGAATATAACAAGATGCAAAAATCAAAGTTATACCAGATTTTCATGAATATCTGGTAAATACGTTAAAGGAGCAATAATTGTAATGCTGAAATTAAATGTGGTACTGAAAGTAAATGCAGTGCTAGAAAAAGAAGTGATGTTAGAATAAATAAAATGTTGGAAGATAGATATGGTGCAAAAAGATAAGTAACAATATGAAAGGAATTTAACACAGTTCTGCAAAAGTGATCATCATATATTCATATATATCTGGTACAAGCGTAAAAACCACGCTTCGATAAAAGTACAACATAATACTAAAAGAAACTGCTAACACCTAGTCACAGTACAACAGGTATCTACAACAAAACTGGTTGTACTGGAAGTCCCGATATGCTACTACTACCATACTATGCCTCTATGTACAAGATGTGCCATCATGCTCCTAACCATCACTGATCATCGCCCGGTCCTTGCCACTGAACCGACTCTAGAATATTATCTAGGTCTGCCATCACCATAGCTAGAGTCACCTGATGTGTAACAACTGCCGGCTCACCACTGGGCATATTCTGTGTCCGTATCGAGATAACATTCCTGATCGTTCGCAAGCGCCTCCGGACCTCCTCCAGCTCTGCCAATGCTCTGTCTCGCTGTCTAACTACATCTGTCTCTGCCGCCCTCATAGCCTGCAACTCTGTCACCTGACCCAAAAGATAATCCTTCTCTCTGCTTAATCGCTCATGCTCAAAATAGGGAATAGGCAATGGGGTATAGCGATAGGCTGGCCAGTTAACCGAGCTCTGAGATCCTATATATGGTTGCATAGCCCTCAGTGGTACCTGCTGTGGTACTGGAGCCACTCCTACTGAGCCCTCGTCTGGATCTGAATCTGAACTAGAAAAAGGAGCCTGTAGTAACATAAATACCTTATAATTAGACATACTAACTCTCGCCAAGCGATCCTAATCCTTCCTATTACTCTACCCAATTTCCCACCTAATTGTTTCAGTGACTGTGACATGTGGCTCTGATACCAACTTGTAACACCCTCACTACCATTATTAAAATATAATTTTTTTATAATAAATTAAATATTAATATAGGTAAATTTTAGAAAATTTTGACATGTAGTATTTGAAAAATGAGCTAACCACCTGTATTTTATCCAAAACATTACCAAGTTCAACATCCTTGCTTGCATGCATAATAATGCTTAAACCAAAAGATAATACAACTAATAACTATCCAAGATCGCTCACAGGTCACAGTATGAAACAACATTAAACTATCTATTACAAACCAGCTCCAAATAAAATAGTTTATAAACCCAGAACAAAACAACATGGTATAACTACACTGATAATAATTCTAGCATAATAAGGAGCTGACAGCTAACTACCCATCCCAAGACCTCAACTCGCTGGCTGCCTCTATGGGACTGTCCGCTTCTCTTAGACATCTTCGGATTTAGCTGGAGAAACAGGGTTAATATAAAAGTGAGCCAAAAGTGCTCAGCAAGTAATATAATAAATGAATGTAAAATCTGAATTCAATTTGCAAATTTGTTTAAGGAAGGATAATCACTTTTAATTTCGGGTGCTCAATGAATTCAAAATATCACATTTTATTTAAATCAGGAAATGGATTATAATTGGACTATTATGCATTTAAAAAAAACATCAATAAGGTTAGGCTGCTGATCAGTCATGCACTAACCCCGGACAAGCTCTCACAGCACTGTCCTTAATTGGATCCATGGCACACATTGACCTTAATTATTTCTGACCTTCACGGTCTGATAAGTGGATTTTATATCCACTTGGAACATTCCGTATCGGCTTAAGTTGGTGTATTTGGCCTCAAGTTTGTCGTAGTTTTATGTGTTTTATTTACTTGTGCAGATTTGGAGAATTATCGATTAAGGGTGAATTTTCCATTGATTTTGGAGTTGATTATGCTATGGAATGAAGAATGGTGACTTATTATCAACTATCAAGAGTGTTTCAAGACATTGGAATGAAGACGGGAAGTGAATGCAAAAGGAACGGAAGAAAACGGACGAAAAACGAAGAAAATTACAGAAAACGAACCGCCACCAGCCAGAGGAACGCTGGCAGCGCCCTACAGAGCGCAGGCTGTGCCTGCACAGATCCAGAACAGAGAGGAGAGCGCAGGCTGCGCTGCTTCAAGCGCAGGCTGCGCTGCTTCAAGCACAGGCAGCGCTGGTGCGGGGAAAAACTGCTGAAAAATGACCGTTTTGCCCTATTTCGAATTTTAATTGTATTTTTGGTACCCAAACCTATTTCCAATTGTATTCTAGGTTGTTTTTCTTGTTGGGAAAGATATCTAGGCCTATAAAAACACATCTTAGCCTTGTAAAATAAACATTATCATAGTTTTATTATTATAACATAGAATTGCAAGAGAGAAAAGGAGAAGGAGATTCAACGCTCGTGAAAAGCAACGGATCAAGATCTACTTCATCTTTTGTGTTCTTTTACTATTAATATTATTTCTTCCTTTCATATTTTGTTTAATATCATGATTTCGTCAAATCCCATGGTGACGAAAGGTTCGATTATGAACTAATCGTTGTCGTGGGATCCTAGTGGATTTATCTATGTAGCTTAGTAGTTTGCATGCCTTAAATATTTATGTGTGGTGAATTCTTGATATCCTCGTATGGTTAATCTTAATGCTTTTAGATGCGTAGCTAACATCTAAATTGAATTGTTAATCTCTTGCTAAACGAGAGTGGATCTTGAGATTTAGAACTTGCCATGCTAGCATAGGATAGGTTGGTGTTTTAACATCATGATTTGTGGCATCAATAGAGATATTATGCTACCCTATGTGATCTAAGTGGATAACTTGTGCTTCAACCTTTATGTTTTCAAATTCTATAGAGATATAGGGTCTAAACATAATAGGTGCCTACTCATCTTCTATCTCTTTTGTGGATGTATGCGTAGATTGGTACTAGTATACCGAGAGGTAACTTTTACTCTTTTCGTGTTATTCGATCAGATATCAAGACCATCGCATATTTTAATTAAAGGCTGCAACTCTAAGTGAAGTAGATGATGAACCTAGGATTCCATGTTTTATTCTCATATTAGTAATTCGACTTTAATCTCTTTAATTAGTTAATCTTTAGTTTGATAAGTAATTTAGTAGTTAATAAAAATCCAATTTGTTATTTGTCTTAGCAGTGGATAAAAACCATACATCGGTGCATAGGTACATTAATTGAATTGAACACCATTTTAGATCTCTGTGGGAACGAACTTGATTTAATCATATATTACTTGTGACAACGTGCGCTTGCGTGATTTTGCATAACAAGTTTTTGGCGCCGCTGCCGGGGATCATCGGTGTTTTTATTTTTTGTTTATGTGCTTGTCATCAGTGGTCGTTAGCGTTCACTTACTTGGATTCTTACTTAGTTTGTTTGATTCGTGGTGTTTCAGGTACTTAGGTTTGTATGCAAACATGCTTACAAGCTCGTTTACAAAAACTGGCGGAAGACGATCTTGTAGAGAACTTAGAGAATAAGAACGAGGAAACTGAAACTACAGTAGCAATGGCAGATGCAGTAGCAGTCAAGGCTTTGAAGGACTATTCTCAGCCGAAACTCAATGACATCCAGTCTAGCATTATTAGGCCAGCTATTGCAGCGAACAATTTTGAGATTAAGTCTGGCACAATTCAGATGGTGCTGAATTCAGTTCAGTTGGGGGTGCTTCTACGGAGGATGCCAACATGCATGTTCGGGACTTTATCGAAATCTGCGACACTTTCAAATGTAATGGTGTGACGGATGATGCTATCAGGTTGAGGCTTTTCCCATTCTCTCTGAGGGATAAGGCTAAGAGCTGGCTACACTCTTTGCCACCTGGTTCCATTACTACATGGGAAGATCTTGCTCAGAAGTTCCTTACTAAATTCTTCCCTATGGCGAAAACTGCAGCATTAAGGAACCAGTTGACTCAATTCCAACAGCAATCTGGCGAGACCTTGTGTGAGGCTTGGGAACGCTACAAGGAGATGCTACGCAAGTGTCCTCATCATGGCATGCCTGAATGGATGGTTATTAATGGGTTCTACAATGGGTTGGGAGCACAGTCTAGGCCCTTGCTAGATGCAGCATCAGGAGGAGCTCTGTGGGCAAAGAGCTATGATGAAGCTTATGATCTTATAGAGATGATGGCTGCTAATGAATATCAAAATCCAACCCAAAGGCTATCTCAAGGCAAGGCAGCAGGAATTTTGGAAGTAGATACAGCTGCAATGATTACGGATCAGTTGAAGGCTCTTGCTATGATGGTGGATTCTCTTGCTAACTATGGAGTTCAGCAGGTGGCTAGTGTTTGTGAGCTATGTGCGGGCGCACATGAGACGAATCAGTGTGCTATCTCTTCTGAATCAACACAGTTCGTGAGTAATTTCCAGAGACCTGCTACACCAGTTCCAGCCACTTATCATCCTAATAATCGGAATCATTCCAATTTCAACTGGAGCAATAATCAAAATACTCAACAATCTTATCAGCAAGCGAAGCCATTCAATCAAGGCTATCAACAGCCTTATGCTCCAAGGACACCATATCAACCTCCTGGATTTCAGCAACAACAGCCCCAGGCTCATATGGGGCAATCATCTAATGAAAAATCAGATGATGTGTGGATAGCGGTAAAGAACCTACAAGCTGGCCAGAAAGTCCTGGAAACCCAGATAGGACAGATTGCAAGTGCCTTACTTAGTAGGCCACAAGGAACTCTTCCTAGTGATACGGAGATTAATCCAGGCAGGAGGGACAACAAAGAACAGGTCAATGCAGTTACTTTGAGATCTGGAAAAGTCACCAGTGATCCTAAGTCAGCAACTGAAGAAGATGAAGATGTTCAGAATCAGCAGGTTGAAAAATCTGTAGTACCAGTAATTGAGAAATCTGATTTAGTGGCTAATCAGCTAGATGGTAAGAAGAGCAAGAAACCCGTTGAAAAGTCTACTCCGGAACAATCTTCAAGGAATAATCAGATCTATCCACCTCCGCCATTTCCTGGACATTTGCAGAAAAGTCAAGAGAAACAATTTCAGAAATTTATGGATGTCTTCAAGAAACTGTCCATTAACATTCCTTTTGTTGAAGCATTAGAGCAGATGCCAAGATATGCAAAGTTCATGATGGATATTTTGTCAAGGAAGAGAAGGTTGGAAGAATTTGAAACAGTGGCATTGACGGAGGAGTGTAGTGCTGTTCTGCAACAGAAGTTGCCTCCTAAACTGAAAGATCCAGGAAGTTTCACTATTCCATGCACTATTGGCAACCTTTCTTTCAACAAGTGTTTATGTGATTTTGGAGCTAGTATTAATCTTATGCCCTTGTCTGTTTTCAAGCAACTTGGTCTACCGGAGCCAAAGCCAACTAACATCTCTTTGCAGTTGGCTGATCGATCTATCACATATCCGAGGGGTATAGTAGAGGATGTTTTGGTAAAGGTTGATAAACTCATATTTTCTGCTGATTTTATGATCTTGGATTTCGAAGAAGATAAGAAGATTCCCATAATCTTGGGAAGACCGTTCTTGGCTACAGGAAAGACTTTAATTGATGTGCAAAAAGGAGAACTTACAATGAGGGTGCAAGATCAGAGTGTCGCCTTTAATGTGTTCAAGGCCATGAAATTTCTGATAGAGGATGAAGAGTGTTTCAGTGTGGAAACGGTTGATACGGGTCAGAGAAAGAAGTTGGATCAATTGTTGAGCGAAAAATTGAATATGCGCGTGCTAAAGCATCCTATCAGTGATTCTATTGACAGTTCTTCAATTCGAGATCTCTCGATTGTCAAGCTCGGAAAACTTCCATCCCATTTGAAGTATGTCCTTCTGAATGATGAGTTGTTAATTTTTGAAGAGGGTCACGATAATGTGTTAAGAAGGTGGAGCATGGATGATGAAGTAGAAGAGTGTTCTTATCAATCGACTGTGAAGCATAAGCACCTTAGAGGTGTGAAGAAGAAAAAGAAAAAGTTAATTAGAGGAAGAGGCAAAGAGAATTTTGGTTTAGAAAAGATGTGGGAAGATAGCAAGAAGGTTGTCAACCAATGGGTGAATGGTCCTTCTGCTAAAGACAAGTCAAATGTGATCTTCGAGCCACCATGATTTGAATCATATTTGTCCGGCTAAATGACGTTAACGACAGCTCTTCGTGGGAGGCAACCCACGCTTTTTGGCATTTTTATTTAGGTATGTTTTCTACTATCCATTGTATTACTTTCCATTCAATGCGGACATTGAATATTTCAAGTTTGGGGGTGGTTTGAGGGATTAGTAGTTGTTGTTGTATTATGTGTTCATATAGGATTTCATGCTTTGCATATTAGTAGTAGGAGATTATGCATTTATGTTTGTGTTATCTACGTTTGTTTCATATAGGACATTCTATTTTTATTTTCGTATTTCATGTGAGTTCATAATAGTTTGCATTTGCACCCATGCTTGATAGGAATTTTGTGTTGTTGACGCTTTTGATTGAGAAGTGATATGCTTTGTTCTTGTGCACACACATACACTAGTAAGTTGAAGCTAGTAGACTTTTTGAATGTTGTAAGTAATTAGAAGGACATGAATATGTGCAAGATGATTTGGTTTGCATGCTTTGAATACAAGTTGGTGCGTTAGAGAGATGTTTGCTTGGGATTGAGTATGTTTTTCCACCAAGTGAGATTTTGAGCCTTATTGCATATTGCATATTTGCAATTTATTCGTTTGCTTGAGTGTCCATGGATTGTTTGCATTGCTAGCAGTTGTTTGAGGTCTTTCTTGAAACGCATGACATTATTTGACGATTAAAATGATAAAGGCATTTAGGAATAACCACATATTTTCCCATATTACCATACCATGTTTACATGATCAATTAGTTAACCCGTTGAGCTTAATCCTATTTTTCGGTGACATACCACATTACTTGCCTAGACCTTTTTCTTGTATTGGCCATACATTAATTTGAACCCACATTGTCAAAGGCTAGTAGAGTGCTTAAGGGAGTAATAAGGTGTGCAAGGAGGGGTTATTGTTGGTCTTACTTTTGGGGGAAATATTGAAAATTGGGTTTGGTTGTTTACTTGATAGTCGGCATATGTAATAAATTATGGGATCATTGTTATTGTTTATATTATTGTTTGTGTTATATTTAGCTCTCGAGAAAAAAAAAAGAGAAAAAGAAAAGAAAAAATATGAAAAAAAAAGAAAAAATATATATTATGAGAGCATGTTTGTGTTTGTTGCGATCCTATTTCAGTCGACTAGTCGAGTGCTTGTTTTTAGTAAAAATTATGTGGGGGGAAATATGGTGTTGTGTACGATGTATTATGGTACTTACTAGCTTTTGACACTTCACCTATTTTGGCTTATTTGACATACCTTGTCCCTAGCCCCGTTACAACCCAATTAAAGACCTTTTGATTAACGTCATTGATGTATGTTGTGTTAAGAGTTAGATTGATACCAAATGTCAAGCGTGTTTATGATTTTGTTGGAATAGAGTGATACACTTACCCTTGTTCTTGAGTGAATATTCTTTTGTGAGTGGATTGTGAGTGTTTGCTTGTTCTTGCGTATGAGATCCCGAGTGTTGTCTCAAAGATGTACTCTTGTAGGCTTAGCATGTTTACTAACTTATTCTTACATTTGACATGGGCTTGTGAGAACTTATGCATGTTCGTTGAGTAGACTATGTGAATACTTGCACTTTCGACACCAAGACATTGCGTATTTACTTTGATTCTTAAGTTGATGTGGCATGAGAGGATTTGAAGGTATGGTAGATTAGATTAATTGCATTTTCATATTAGTTGCATTCATGCATTGCATTGCATTAGGTTAAATGGATTTTGTGGGTACATTCGCTATAGGCCCTCACGAGACCTTACTCGTCCACTAGGGCTGCCTAGGGGTTTAAAGGGCCTGTTGCATATGCCAAATGCAACCGTGATCACCTACGGAAGTGGTACTAGTTAGTTAGTTAGTTGTAATTGTTTATGCTTGAGGACAAGCATCGGTTTAAGTTTGGGGGTGTGATAAGTGGATTTTATATCCACTTGGAACATTCCGTATCGGCTTAAGTTGCTGTATTTGGCCTCAAGTTTGTCGTAGTTTTATGTGTTTTATTTACTTGTGCAGATTTGGAGAATTATCGATTAAGGGTGAATTTTCTGTTGATTTTGGAGTTGATTATGCTATGGAATGAAGAATGGTGACTTATTATCAACTATCAAGAGTGTTGCAAGACATTGGAATGAAGACGGGAAGTGAATGCAAAAGGACACTACGCCATAAATGCTCATATGCAACGCTTTTAGAAAGTGTTTCAGTGAAAGTGTTTCGTTAGGTATGAAATTTTGGGTCTAACGAAACAGAACTTGAACTGGTGTTGCATTACATAAAATTTAGTGTTGCATTTGATCCACGGTGTTTCACATAATGCAACACTAGCAGCAGGCGTTGCATTAGATATTTTTTAATTTTAAAAAATGCTGATGTGGCAGCAGTGGGGTCCACACGTGCTGACGTGGCTTTTGCTGACGTGGCAAATGTGGGACCCACATTTGCTGACGTGTCATTGGCTGACGTGGCAGAAGCATTGCATTAGGTGAAAGAGGTGTTGCATTTGCTGTTTAAAAGCGTTGCATAGGTATTTTTGAATTTTTAATAAATGCTGACGTGGCAGTTGTGGGACCCACCTGGGTGACGTGGCAGTGTGGGGCCCACTTTTGCTGACATGGCAAATGTGGGACCCACATTTGCTGACGTGTCATTGGCTGACGTGGCAGAAGCGTTGCATTAGGTGAAAGAGGTGTTGCATTTGCTGTTTAAAAGCGTTGCATTAGGTTTTTTTGAATTTTTAATAAATGCTGACGTGGCAGTGTGGGGTCCACCAGGGTGACGTGGCTGAGACCCACATGTGCTGACGTGGCAATTGTGGGGCCCACAATTGTTGACGTGGCAAATGTGGGGCCCACATTTGCTGAAGTGTCATTGGCTGACGTGGCAGAAGCGTTTTATTAGGTGAAAGAGGTGTTGCATTTGCTGTTTAAAAGCGTTGCATTAGGTATTTTTGAATTTTTAATAAATTCTGACGTGGCAGTTGTGGGACCCACCAGGGTGACGTGGCAGTGTGGGGTCCACCAGGGTGACGTGGCAGAGGCCCACAAGTGTTGACGTGGCAAGTGTGGGGCCCACATTTGCTGACGTGGCAAATGTGGGACCCGCATTTGCTGCCGTGTCATTGGCTGACGTGGCAGAAGCGTTGCATTAGGTGAAAGAGGTGTTGCATTTGTTGTTTAAAAGCGTTGCATTAGGTATTTTTGAATTTTTAATAAATGCTGACGTGGCAGTTATGGGACCCACCTGGGTGATGTGTCAATTTTCATTTTCTGAAAATTTGGGAATATCAATAAATTAGATATATATTGACATCTGTACGGTTGGATCGTTCAAAAATATTTTTTAAAAAATAGAAACAATAATCCGTAACAAAGCACTAGTTACGAGTCATATTGAAAATAGTAGTGATCTACTAAGATCTCCAATCAAATTAATTTTTTATTTTCTAAAACTTTGGGAATATCATTACATTAGATATATATTGACATCCGTACGGTTGGATCGTTCAAAAATATTTTTTAAAAAATAGAAACAATAATCCGTAACAAAGCACTAGTTACGAGTCATATTGAAAATAGTAGTGATCTACTAAGATCTCCAATCAAATTAATTTTTTATTTTCTAAAACTTTGGGAATATCATTACATTAGATATATTTTGACATCCGTACGGTTGGATCGTTCAAAAATATTTTTAAAAAAATAGAAACAATAATCCGTAACAAAGCACTAGTTACGAGTCATATTGAAAATAGTAGCTACTAAGATCTCCAATCAAATTAATTTTTTATTTTCTAAAACTTTGGGAATATCATTAAATTAGATATATATTGACATCCGTATGGTTGGATCGTTCAAAAATATTTTTTAAAAAATAGAAACAATAATCCGTAACAAAGCACTAGTTACGAGTCATATTGAAAATAGTAGTGATCTACTAAGATCTCCAATCAAATTAATTTTTTATTTTCTAAAACTTTGGGAATATCATTACCTTAGATATATATTGACATCCGTACGGTTGGATCGTTCGAAAATATTTTTTAAAAAATAGAAACAATAATCCGTAACAAAGCACCAGTTACGAGTCATATTAAAAATAGTAGTGATCTACTAAGATCTCCAATCAAATTAATTTTTTATTTTCCAAACCTTGGGGAATATCATTAGATTAGATATATATTGACATCCGTACGGTTGGATCGTTCAAAAATATTTTTTAAAAAATAGAAACAATAATCCGTAACAAAGCACTAGTTACGAGTCATATTGAAAATAGTAGTGATCTACTAAGATCTCCAATCAAATTAATTTTTTATTTTCTAAAACTTTGGGAATATCATTACATTAGATATATATTGACATCCGTACGGTTGGATCGTTCAAAAATATTTTTAAAAAAATAGAAACAATAATCCGTAACAAAGCACTAGCTAGTTACGAGTCCTATTGAAAATATTAGTGATCTACTAAGATCTCTAATCAAATTAATTTTTTATTTTCTGAAACTTTGGGAATATCATTACATTAGATATATATTGATATCCGTACGGTTGGATCGTTTAAAAATATTTTTTAAAAAATAGAAACAATAATCCGTAACAAAGCACTAGTTACGAGTCCTATTGAAAATAGTAGTGATCTACTAAGATCTCCAATCAAATTAATTTTTTATTTTCTGAAACTTTGGGCATATCATTAAATTAGATATATATTGATATTCATACGGTTGGATCGTTCAAAAATATTTTTTTAAAAATAGAAACAATAATCCGTAACAAAGCACTAGTTACGAGTCCTATTGAAAATATTAGTGATCTACTAAGATCTCCAATCAAATTAATTTTTTATTTTCTGAAACTTTGGGAATATCATTAAATTAGATATATATTGATATCCGTACGGTTGGATCGTTAAAAATTATTTTTTAAAAAATAGAAACAATAATCCGTAACAAAGCACTAGTTACGAGTCCTATTGAAAATATTAGTGATCTACTAAGATCTCCAATCAAATTAATTTTTTATTTTCTGAAACTTGGGGAATATCATTAGATTAGATATATATTGACATCCGTACGGTTGGATCGTTCAAAAATATTTTTTAAAAAATAGAAACAATAATCCGTAACAAAGCACTAGTTACGAGTCATATTGAAAATAGTAGTGATCTACTAAGATCTCCAATCAAATTAATTTTTTATTTTCCAAAACTTGGGGAATATCATTAGATTAGATATATATTGACATCCGTACGGTTGGATCGTTCAAAAATATTTTTTTAAAAATAGAAACAATAATCCGTAACAAAGCACTAGTTACGAGTCATATTGAAAATAGTAGTGATCTACTAAGATCTCCAATCAAATTAATTTTTTATTTTCTAAAACTTTGGGAATATCATTACATTAGATATATTTTGACATCCGTACGGTTGGATCGTTCAAAAATATTTTTAAAAAAATAGAAACAATAATCCGTAACAAAGCACTAGTTACGAGTCATATTGAAAATAGTAGCTACTAAGATCTCCAATCAAATTAATTTTTTATTTTCTAAAACTTTGGGAATATCATTAAATTAGATATATATTGACATCCGTATGGTTGGATCGTTCAAAAATATTTTTTAAAAAATAGAAACAATAATCCGTAACAAAGCACTAGTTACGAGTCATATTGAAAATAGTAGTGATCTACTAAGATCTCCAATCAAATTAATTTTTTATTTTCTAAAACTTTGGGAATATCATTACCTTAGATATATATTGACATCCGTACGGTTGGATCGTTCGAAAATATTTTTTAAAAAATAGAAACAATAATCCGTAACAAAGCACCAGTTACGAGTCATATTAAAAATAGTAGTGATCTACTAAGATCTCCAATCAAATTAATTTTTTATTTTCCAAACCTTGGGGAATATCATTAGATTAGATATATATTGACATCCGTACGGTTGGATCGTTCAAAAATATTTTTTAAAAAATAGAAACAATAATCCGTAACAAAGCACTAGTTACGAGTCATATTGAAAATAGTAGTGATCTACTAAGATCTCCAATCAAATTAATTTTTTATTTTCTAAAACTTTGGGAATATCATTACATTAGATATATATTGACATCCGTACGGTTGGATCGTTCAAAAATATTTTTAAAAAAATAGAAACAATAATCCGTAACAAAGCACTAGCTAGTTACGAGTCCTATTGAAAATATTAGTGATCTACTAAGATCTCTAATCAAATTAATTTTTTATTTTCTGAAACTTTGGGAATATCATTACATTAGATATATATTGATATCCGTACGGTTGGATCGTTAAAAAATATTTTTTAAAAAATAGAAACAATAATCCGTAACAAAGCACTAGTTACGAGTCCTATTGAAAATAGTAGTGATCTACTAAGATCTCCAATCAAATTAATTTTTTATTTTCTGAAACTTTGGGCATATCATTAAATTAGATATATATTGATATTCATACGGTTGGATCGTTCAAAAATATTTTTTTAAAAATAGAAACAATAATCCGTAACAAAGCACTAGTTACGAGTCCTATTGAAAATATTAGTGATCTACTAAGATCTCCAATCAAATTAATTTTTTATTTTCTGAAACTTTGGGAATATCATTAAATTAGATATATATTGATATCCGTACGGTTGGATCGTTAAAAATTATTTTTTAAAAAATAGAAACAATAATCCGTAACAAAGCACTAGTTACGAGTCCTATTGAAAATATTAGTGATCTACTAAGATCTCCAATCAAATTAATTTTTTATTTTCTGAAACTTGGGGAATATCATTAGATTAGATATATATTGACATCCGTACGGTTGGATCGTTCAAAAATATTTTTTAAAAAATAGAAACAATAATCCGTAACAAAGCACTAGTTACGAGTCATATTGAAAATAGTAGTGATCTACTAAGATCTCCAATCAAATTAATTTTTTATTTTCCAAAACTTGGGGAATATCATTAGATTAGATATATATTGACATCCGTACGGTTGGATCGTTCAAAAATATTTTTTAAAAAATAGAAACAATAATCCGTAACAAAGCACTAGTTACGAGTCATATTGAAAATAGTAGTGATCTACTAAGATCTCCAATCAAATTAATTTTTTATTTTCTAAAACTTTGGGAATATCATTACATTAGATATATATTGACATCCGTACGGTTGGATCGTTCAAAAATATTTTTTAAAAAATAGAAACAATAATCCGTAACAAAGCACTAGCTAGTTACGAGTCCTATTGAAAATATTAGTGATCTACTAAGATCTCTAATCAAATTAACTTTTTATTTTCTGAAACTTTGGGAATATCATTACATTAGATATATTTTGACATCCGTACGGTTGGATCGTTAAAAAATATTTTTTAAAAAATAGAAACAATAATCCGTAACAAAGCACTATTTACGAGTCCTATTGAAAATAGTAGTGATCTACTAAGATCTCCAATCAAATTAATTTTTTATTTTCTGAAACTTTGGGAATATCATTAAATTAGATATATATTGATATCCGTACGGTTGGATCGTTAAAAATTATTTTTTTAAAAAATAGAAACAATAATCCCTAACAAAGCACTAGTTACAAGTCATATTGAAAATCAAAACTTGTAAAATTCATATTTAATTCGTTTTTGAGACTAAAATCATTTTAAAATATGGGGAGACAACTAATTTAAATTTATACATTTTTAAAATTGAATATATAAAATAAAAGTAATATATTTTTTTTAATAATTTTGATATGAAAATTATAAAAAATATAATATTTATTTATACATGTGTGTGTGAAGTGCACAGACTGATGGCTGAGCGGGAGATGAAAAATTAAAAGGACCGCTCAAGTTTTTTAACCCGCACAAAATCCCTCTCGGTCTCTTTATCTCTCCTTCTTCGTCTCTCTTAACCTAATACTCTCTCCTATCAAAAACACTCTCTCTCTCTCTCTCTCAAAATTCATAATACGCAAGATGAAAACAATTACTAAATCAACGATTTTGGGGTTCAATTAGTAAATCCATAACACTCTCTCTCTTTAGGGGTTCGATTAGTGGTTCAATTTGTTGTTTGATTTAGGGGTTTTCTTGATTTAGGGGTTCAACGATTTGGGTGATTTAGAGATTCATTCTTTGATTTTCAGGTAATACTCTCTCTCTTTCTCTCTCTCTCTCACACACACACACTCGCACGCACGCACAAATTCTTCGACAAATATGAATTAGATAAATGTACAGAAATAAATATGAATTAGATAACTCGCCTTTTACCTTTCTAGCTTTCCCTGATTAGATAACTATTCTCTAATGGAAGCAGATTTTCATTCCTTAATTTTGTATATGCAGCTGAATGACTAGCCTTTAGAAATAGTGTGTACTGGATACGGTTTGATGAAGAATACTCGAAAAAAGTGAGTCAGTTCAATTTTTTTCTCATTTACATTTCCTCATTTACTTCCCTCTGTTACTTTCCTGGCATGTAAAATTGTAAAGAAGAATTTCCTTCATAGTAGTGTGATTTAGAAAATATATACGTGGTGAATCATACGTGAGGGATTATAAAAGTGTTCCAAACACTCAGAAATAGAATCCGTACATGGGACATGTTAGATTTAATTTTCACAATTCCAGGTACTCTGAAGTCTGTACTACCTTCTGCAAGGCTGAAGTAGCATGCATGGGGGATTAGTGTAGACACTGGACAATCCTTGTCCAATATTCGATCAAGGATTGATTCTAGGGTTCCATTTGTCCAAGCTTTTGACTCTTTGGCCTAGGAATGTGTTGGTTATGTTCATGAAAAGACTATATGATGCTGATAGATATATCTCCTTTGTTGGCTTTAACACGATGTTGTTGTTTCTTGTCTAGGTGTGGATGTTAAGAAGAATGTTATTGTTACTGTTTCTGCGGACAAGGATCTTTGTGGTGGAATCAACTCCACATCAGTCAAGGTTAGCAGGGCTCTCTTCAAGTTGAATTCGGGTATATATTCAGAGTCAAAGCTGTACTTTGCCAGTAATCTTTATCTTTGCTTATAACTGAAATCACAAGTTGATTGTTATTTATTGCACAGGAGCTGACAAAGAAAGCAAGTATGTTGTTTTGGGAGAGAAAGGAAAGGCACAACTGATAAGAGACTCCAAACAGCACATCGATCTAACAATGACTGAGCTGCAGAAAAACTTCTTGAATTATACCCAGGTACCCTGTTTAAATCTGAAATGGATCATATGAGAAGGAACAGTATATATTCTCTAAAAGTCTAAAAACTCTTAAGGAAAAAAGTGTGTGTTTAATAAATTGCCATTTTGGGCTTATTAATAGCATCACCTATTTTCTTTCAACTAGTTAACTGATTCTATATGTTGTAACCTATAATTTTGTGAAGAAGTCCGTTAGTAGTTTCTTTTGACCAGAGAATGAGTCTGTGTTCTTTGTTTGAGTTGAGGCATTTAGGATATCTCTTTAGGAGCAATTGTAACTGATTGACCATTTCACTAGGTGAGTCTCAGACAGGTAGCAGGGATGTACATCTGTAATATTGGCTCAAAGGCCCATGATGATTTTTTTCTGATACATAATTGTTTTCCTTAGTCCAGAGACTTGACATGTTAAGTGTTGCCTCGTTTCATTAGTCTGTGACAGTTAGTGGGTAATTTATAGCAGTCACAAACATGCATGAACGCACTTGGGGAACTAGACAGCATTTGTAGCATGTGCACTTTTTATTTGATGTAGATATATATACTTTTAAGAAGCAACTAAACACTAGTTATGTTGTAAAGAGATTTTGGGAAGTAACGTAACTTTGACATTCTGATATATATATATCCTACTTCATGGTTGGTCATCACTCTGTGCAGCGCGTCTTAATCTTGTAAACTCCACTAATAAGAACTTGTTTGCATTTTAATACAGGTGCAGGATAATCGGAGCACACGGCTGTAATTTGTAATCAGCGCGTCTTTACTAGTCCAATTTTCATTGTAACCTGTTGTGGATTTTGGGACAGGATGGGACAGGTACGCGATACATATAATTTGTTAGCACTTACATCCTGTCAAATGTATGTTTATACAAAGTTCTGATGCTATTTTATTGCCACTGGTAATTTGCTTCTTTTGATTTCTGACAGTCTCTATATCTGTGGAATTCTCTTAAAGAAATAAACAACAATTAATTAGATGGTCTGTGTTTAGTTTATATCATCATGTTTGACCTAAAACTGTACATAACCAGTACTTTTCCATTGTTAATAAAATAAGTTTTTACATATACATTTTGCATTGTTTAACAGTTATTTATGAATTGCTACCAGGATTTGTCAATTCCTAGTACATCGACCTCCATCAGATTCTGAATATACACCATTAAACGGGCTCGATCCAACTACACATGCTGGAGTATGTAATTACTTTTGTTGCTAGCGACAATTATCTCCTGTTACTTGCAGTTTTCTAATTTTGGAATTTCCTTTATATAATTATTATGTTTATGCTTCATATATTCTTAGGAGCAGGTGTTTAGCTGTAGATTTCTATTTTGGCTAATAGTAAAAATTTTAATAGTTCAAAAATTAAAAATCTTACTTAAAAGTTAATCTAGAGCTTAGAATTACTTGGATTGTTTTGAAATTAATTAAGTAGGCTTGAACTTTTATAATCTATATATTAAGTTGGGTCAATTTATTTATTTCATTTTCAGATATATCTTTTAATGACATATTTAAAGTAATGAATGCAAGTTAGTTTGGTTTAAAGACAAAGTTTCATTTTCCTGGAATCATATTGAAAAAGTAGGTGCTAGTATTACTAAATGAATTTAACATCCCTCTCCTGTCTATTTTTTGACATGCAGAACTTTCTTGTAGACATAAAAGGACATGCATTGGCATTTCTACCTGTTCTTGCATTTGAGGGAGGAACTAGAAGAAATATTCCCAAGTTTAAGGTGCAATCCTTGCACATGATTTGATTTTTATGCAATATATTTCCTAGATAATTACATCTAATGTTGCTGTTTACCTTCAAAGTCTAGTAATGTGGAATTGAGATACATCTCAATAATGACTTCGGTGGCAATGATACGATATTCCAGCTTGACTTTCTTGGTAAAGATTGTATTAGATACCAGAATGAGGTAGAGGTTGAAATTCCCTTGTTTAATGTGATCCAACAGTTTAGAAGTGGTCAGTGCACTGCATTTTTCTTTGGTGAAAAATCTTAATATTTCTTGTTCATGGCTGCTGATTATCTCATAATATTGTACCAGGGAAAGAAGATAGTGATAATCTTTTCGACAAGCTCCACACGACTAAGTTAAATGCCCATATGAAGGAATTGATGCCCATCTGAAGATAGTGCACTGCATTATGTAACTGTTTTTAATATCTAAATTTGGTCATTTTGTACTTCTAAATTATAGACTTGATTATATGTGCTTGGTATTAGCACTTTGATACATTTTAATTAGAAGTAGGATGATTGAATGTATGTTGAATGTTTTGATTGGTTTCTTTATGTATGAAATTATATATTGTAGAAATTTTAATTAAAGCGTTGCATTTGATCTTTCCAGTGTTGCATTAGATATTTTAGTGTTGCATTTGGTAAATATAGTGTTGCCTTTGATCAGATACTAGTGTTTTAAAAGGAAAAAAAGCGTTACATTACATAGCTTTGGGTCCCAGTGTTGACGTGGCACATAGGACCCACTGCTGACGTGGAATGTGGGACCCACTGCTGACGTGGCATGGCAGGCCCCACAGCTGACATGGCATGTCAGGCCCCACATCTGACATGGCAAGTGGGCCCCCACATGCTGACGTGGCAAGTGGTCCCCACATGCTGACGTGGCAAGTGGGCCCTACATGCTGACGTGGCAAGTGGGCCCCCACTTGCTGATGTGGCATGCCAGCTGGACTGTTGCTGACGTGTCATGCCAACTGGACTGTTGCTGATGTGGCATGCCAGCTGGACCCATTGATGACGTGGCAAGCTAGTGGGACCCACTTAGTGACGTGGAATTGTAATTTTATCTAATGTCAAATGCAACGCCCTTTTGGTGTTGCATTTGAATGCTCTGGTGTTGCATTATATGTCTGATGCAACGCTTATTGATGTTGCTTTAGATGCCAAAAAGCGTTGCCTTAGGGGGTCTAACAGGACGGTGGCGGATGCAACGCCCCCTGGTGTTGCATTGGGTCTAACGCAATGCTTTTTTGGCCTAAAGCAACAGTAAACATGGCGTTGCATTTGTGCGTTTATGGCGTAGTGGGAACGGAAGAAAACGGACAAAAAATGAAGAAAATTGCAGAAAACGAACCGCCACCAGCCAGAGGAGCGCTGGCAGCTCTCTACAGAGCGCATGCTGCGCCTGCACAGAGCCAAAACAGAGAGGAGAGCGCAGGTTGCGCTGCTTCAAGCGCAGGCAGCGCTGGTGCGGGGAAAAACTGCTGAAAAATGACCGTTTTGCCCTATTTCGAATTTTAATTGTATTTTTGGTACCCAAACCTATTTCCAATTGTATTCTAGGTTGTTTTTCTTGTTGGGCAAGATATCTAGGCCTATAAAAACACATCTTAGCCTTGTAAAATAAACATTATCATAGTTTTATTATTATAACATAGAATTGCAAGAGAGAAAAGGAGAAGGAGATTCAACGCTCGTGACAAGCAACGGATCAAGATCTACTTCATCTTTTGTGTTCTTTTACTATTAATATTATTTCTTCCTTTCATATTTTGTTTAATATCATGATTTCATCAAATCCCATGGTGATGAAAGGTTCGATTATGAACTAATTGTTGTCGTGGGATCCTAGTGGATTTATCTATGTAGCTTAGTAGTTTGCATGCCTTAAAGATTTATGTGTGGTGAATTCTTGATATCCTCGTATGGTTAATCTTAATGCTTTTAGATGCGTAGCTAACATCTAAATTGAATTGTTAATCTCTTGCTAAACGAGAGCGGATCTTGAGATTTCGAACTTGCCATGCTAGCATAGGATAGGTTGGTGTTTTAACATCATGATTTGTGGCATCAATAGAGATATTATGCTACCCTATGTGATCTAAGTGGATAACTTGTGCTTCAACCTTTATGTTTTCAAATTCTATAGAGATATAGGGTCTTAACATAATAGGTGCCTACTCATCTTCTATCTCTTTTGTGGATGTATGCGTAGATTGGTACTAGTATACCGAGAGGTAACTTTTACTCTTTTCGTGTTATTCGATCAGATATCATGACCATCGTATATTTTAATTAAAAGCTGCAACTCTAAGTGAAGTAGATGATGAACCTAGGATTCCATGTTTTATTCTCATATTAGTAATTCGACTTTAATCTCTTTAATTAGTTAATCTTTAGTTTGATAAGTAATTTAGTAGTTAATAAAAATCCAATTTGTTATTTGTCTTAGCAGTGGATAAAAACCATACATCGGTGCATAGGTACATTAATTGAATTGAACACCATTCTAGATCTCTGTGGGAACGAACTTGATTTAATCATATATTACTTGTGACAACGTGCGCTTGCGTGATTTTGCATAACACGGTCCAACCTTCACGGTCCACAATTTAAAAAAAAAACAACAGTCCAATCCTATAACTGACTACCAGGTGTCGGAACAATCGACCACCTCAATCCGCCAAACACCCTGGAAACTCACGTTCCAGGTCAACAACTCAAATCTCCAAAAAGAAATAAGGTCTAACAATTTCTGACCTAGATATCGACAAGTTCGATATAAAAGGGTATTGGTTCAGATTATATTATCAAAATAATTAACAAGCTCAATTCTTATGGTTTGGGACAGGATAAACAAATATTCATATTTATCGAAATTTAAATGAGTGATAATATCAACAACAGGTCAGACTGATATAAAGTTCAAGTTATAATAAGCATGGTTCACTTGAAAGATAAGTGAAATGGATTACTTGCCTTAACCAGATGTTTACTGTAGTCGCTGATTCCCTACGACCTCGCCTTTCCTTTGTCCTTGATATCTACAAACAATATAAACACTACTTTAGATTTATATTCGACATTCGCTAATCAACGTCAATATTAAATCTTAATCTACCCTCGCGAGTAATTTCCTAATTTTCATTTATTAAATCATATATTATCAATTAATAACTCAATAATATGGGTATTTAATCATAGGCAACCAACGCTTACTACATAATCATATAAATAAATAAATAGATAAATAAATAAATAAATAGCTAGCTCAACTAACAATTTAACCATCAATCACAACTTCATATCCCGCCCCAATCATTTAAGTCAATACAATCCAATCCAAGGCAATTTAAATAGCTAATACCAAATCGATATTAAATTACAATTTATTACATAAATGTTAAATTTAATATTTGGCTCACGAGTCATCATTGCCAATTTACCCTCAACTCAAATTAAATCATTGTTGAGGGGGCAAAATCTCGAGGGTGCCCTAAATTTGGGTCTCTGACTCGAAATTTCGCACTTACTAAATTATTCGAACAAAATTGTAATACATTCGAAATTAATCACATAGAATTTCAGACTGAAATCAAGTAATTTCCTGCAGAGGAAATTTATTCGAGCAGCAGTTGCAACATAAAAGAAATATGCAGTATAGTGGCCAGAGTAGAGCACAAAACCAGTCAGAGTATTAGCTGCCCCTGACCACACTTGGTCTCCAACACAATTCAACACTTTACACAAACAGGTAGAATCAGGCAACAGCAACACCACTCACACAGTACCAAAGCTTGTACAGTGGTGACAACAGGGGAGGGGAGTAGACAAGCAACTCAGCTCACACCCAGGCCACGACAATCACAACACTCATAATTCGAATTTAACACCCACACATTATGTTGGATACACACACACACACACACACCAAAACGCACACACCCATACTACAACTCAATCATCACAGCATCATAACCAGCCCAGGGAAAAAAAAGAGGCACAACTGCACAGTTAACCAGGACAGGGGAGGAAAGAATTGGTAACACACTAACACACTGCAGGAGAAAACAGAGGAAAAACTAGCACCACACCACGCCCATACAATGACACAACTCACACACCCAGCTGTATAATCGTACACAGAACAATAACAGAGCAGTACACTATCAATCCACACACACACGCTGTACATAATGATTAACAAACTGCAGTGGAGGAGAGGAATGGGTTCGATTCACACAGACACCACCATACGCACACACACACACTCGACTATTCTTCACACAACACCCAGCTGCGGATTGATTAACAGGGAAGGATTAAAGGAGAGGCATAACAAAACAGGAGGAGAGGGAAGGGAATTTTCCCTCAATCAAACAAATCCCAGCCGGATGGAACGAACTGAACGAGAGGGAGGAAAAAGAACTCGAGAGAGAACTTTCCAGATTGCTTTGGTGAGACCGAGAGATTGATGTTAATTTGGGGAAATATCTGGAGGATTAGGGATTTAAAGATTTTAAGAGTGAAATAAATGAATGAACTATTGTATTTTCTAAATAAACGACTAAAATCATTTTAAATAATTTCCAATAATCGAATTAGCAGAAATTGAGTGGAACATTAAATTTCAAGTTCTAAAATAAAGAGTACAAAATTACGATCACCCCCATATTTTTAAAATATTATTCGGGTCAAAAATGAATTAAATATGAATTTTACAAGATTAAATCCATAAAATGGAAAATAATTCATAAAATCATTTTAAAATCCTTAAAAGCCAAAAGTAATCCATCAAATATTTTTAAAAGTCAATTAAACTCATAAAGTTAATATTGCAAAAGATTTCAGGATTTATACTAATCCCGATGATTTTTACAAAATTCACATAAAGTAAATATAACACAATTACATAGAAATAAATCCCCAAAATTATAATTAAAAATACCCGGGATTACACAACATACATAAATCATCAACTAAGTTCACAAACATTATACCACACATACTTCACCTCCTCAAAATTTTTATACGCCACATAATCCACATTTAATATTAAATAAATAATTATTATTACTAAAAAATTTCTAAGGCGTTATAAACACTGTAGATGGGAGATATAGTGTTAAATCAGGGTATCGATACTGGAGTATGTAGAATAGTATAGAGAGTACAGATGGTTATGAGCAAGGGTGGAAGAACCTCTGGAAGTTAGAGGTGCCTCATAAAGTAAAAATTCTGTTATGGCGAATATGTAGGAATATTGTGCCTGTGCGTAATTTGTTGAGAGGTAAAGGAGTACCAACTACAATATTGTGTCCCATGTGCGAGGTAGATGTTGAACATTTTATGCATATCTTTTTGGATTGCAGTTTTGCGAAACAATGTTGGAGGCTATTGAGACTAAATTTTGATGTGTCATGTGACATCCCTAGATCCAGGGTCAAGGATCCAGGTCATCACGGTCCAATTTCCATTCAATACCAATATCTCTTTGGTCTTTTTTTTTTATAAATATATCATTTAATACTTAAACAGTTGACCCCACACTAATACACACACACCAGTCATATGCTCAGAGAACAACATTCATTAATGATAGCAGTTAAAGATAAACTGTTGTTATAATCCCAGAATACCATCTATTATACCCATATATAAGTATATACTACCCTGAGAACAGGTGTCGATACTTTCTCATAAGGTAGACTTCCCCTTTACCCTCTTCCGGGTCGTACTGCAACGTTTCGGCACCTGATCTAGCTTTTATAAAAATAAATAGCAAGAGTGAGCTATAATAGCTCAGCAAGATAATATTGTAAACCAGAAATCAAAATTTTAAACATATATAAATATATATATAACCGGAAACCAATTATAAACCTTACGAAAGAATAAAATTCTTATTAATAATACATCATCCACTTACTATTATAAGAAAAGAACTCTAGGATAATATAATATCAGTTTCTCTTCTTCAATAATATAACAATCAATATACCCTTTCAGTGTAATATTTCAAGATAATATGAATACTTGAACAAATCTCTTACTATCATCTTCTCATTTCCTTCTTATGCAACAAATATATAAATTAATAATAAAACAGTTGCTCTTCATCAGTAACAATAATTCCATCGTTTCATATCATTTTCCCTTTTCAGTATACCAATCTGAATTTATCGTCGATTCTTTCTTTAAAAATTTTGGGGATTTTCACTGTTGCCGAATACGTGAGGCACGATGATCAGTCGTCCTCCGTACCCGTCCCTTTTACTACCGGTAGAAGGAGGTAGGTTCGCCACCATCCCCCAGGAGGAAAGGTTCTCCACCATCCTCCCTCGGCAACTCTTGGGCCGGAATAAGATATTTAGTGCTGGACTGTGCCACTCCCACACATCCTCTTACGCTTTCTGTTGCAAATTGTTAGGTCGAATACACAATATATATAATCAAGTACTGTATGAGTAAATAACAAGAACACACGTTTTAGTACTTAAAACTGTTTGGAATTAATAATTCCTCTCTCAGTGATGTAAAATATCACAGAGAGCTGCTTAGGTTACAATGATTGATATTCGTTCACGATGGATACCCTTCTAGGGTTAACCTAACTGTATTTATAAGATATACAGCTACGTACAATCGTTAATTGATTCTCCTATAATTAAGCTATACAATTGATATCAATTACGATTGCTACACGTCTTCTAAGTCAACTCAATCTCTTTGACAGCTATCCAATCTTCAAAGATATTGCTTCCATATTAATCTTGAATTAATCTTCAAACTCTGTTGACTTGTAGACGCTACCAGTAGACAGACTTTAGCAAACTCTGTTGCTCTCCTAGCTAACAGTGTTTGCGCTTCCATGTGTTCAGCTAGCAGTGTTTACGCTTTCTTCTGTCAGCGTTTGCGCTTCCAGCTATCAACGTATACTCAAACTCTGTTACAACAACTGCTTTCAATAACAAGTTAAACTCTTTTTACCTGTAACACTTAAACACTGACATTAAATCACATCAATTATATCTGCTGTTGTATTTCAGAATAATATACTCAGAGATTTCCATTCCAATCTCTGTACTTACGAACATACTTGCTGTTGTATTTCATATTTCTTCTTACAAGATTTTGAATCATCTTCTGTCTGAGCACATTTGCAACTGACTGAGCTCTTTGATTTCTTACTCTGAAAAGATACAGAACATATTCTAGTTCTTCCCAGTATTTTAAATCAATATCATTCTCAACAATCTTAAACACTGTTCCATCATTCATGAAATATAGCAGAAAATCCTTCTTTAAACTCTTCTGATAGACAAGCTGTACTGACTCTAGTCTGTCTAAATTCTCCTGAGTGACACCACGACCTGGAATAGCCAGTGAAGAAGGATCTCTAGGACCAACATGTTGTCTTTTGTCCCTATGTGAGCCTATACCTCCTTTGTTGTATCCGATTTTACCAGATAAGGCTCTACCATCAGTAAAATCCATTGGAGCTGTAGATGCTAGATTTGGATCATGAAGAACTCCTTTTCCAAACTTTGATTTCAACTGAGAAGACAATAGTGGTGTGGTCACAACTTGTGTAGCAACAGAGGTTGTGTCTTCATTCTTCTGTACAACATGTGTATCAACAGAGGTTGTAACTATCATTTTACTTTTGCTCTCTTCACCCATTACCCCTTTTAACTTCAGCTTGGCATCAAGAGAAGACTTTCTTACCAACTTTCCTTCTTCTTCTTCTTCTTCTTCTTCTTCTTGAATACCAGATAATTTCTCTTTAATTTCAATCCCTTTCATTACAGGCTTTGAAGCTCTGATAGTTTTCTTCCCTTTCTTGGACTTTAGTGCTTTTAAATGCTCTTTCTGCAACAGCTTTTCTTTAGCTTGTATGTCCTCAAGTGTAGCTTCAGCATTTTCTTCACGAAAGAGTTTAGCAGCCAATTCTTCATCTGTTTGTGGATTGTCAGTGAATGACAAATCCTTTGGCTTTGAAGTAGAGGTACTCTGAATATTTGTATCTGTCACCAAATTTGGCTTTGACCTTGTAGACCTTCCATGTCCATGTCTAGGATCTTCACTTCTTAATCTCTTATCAGCATTGGCACCTTCTTCATCCAGATGATCTTTCTTAAATAGATTTTGAGTTTGCTTACACTTAGTTTTAGCAATTCTCTCCCCCTTTTTGACATCATCACCATCTGGAATCAGAATTGAGGTGATTAACTCAAGAGAGTTTGCAATAGAATCAACCTTCTCAGTCAGTAAAAGCTGATTCTTTTCAACTTTGCTCAGTCTGTCATTAAGATTTTCTTGAGCTTTGGAGAATTGTTGAAAAAGCTTAGAATTAGCTCGTTGAGATTTCTCTTCATGAGTAGCAACCTCTGTTCGAAGATCAACAATAGCTTTCTGATTATCATTAAATCTGTGATTCAAGGACTTGATCTGAATCACTGTTCCTTGCAAACAAGTGAAAATATCTGGATTTGTAATCTTTGAAGAATTTGCCTTGAGAAACATAGCTGCCCTGCCAGGAGGAAAAATACACTCTGACTTGTACCAATCAGCAGTTTGTTGGGTCAAATAATTATCATCAATCTCATTAACAGAAGGTCCAGCAAAATCTAGTTTTTCTCCTGTTTTCTGACCATCAGCTTGAAATTGTGCTTTTTCTGCTCTTGTACTCTTGTCTTCAACTGAATCACTCACTGACACATCAGTAGGTGCAACTGAAGCAATGTCTTCATCTTGAGCAGTAACAGGTTCTTGAGCAACCTGTTTTCCTTTATCATCTTGAAGATGCTCTGAAGAAATAACCTTCTCTGGTTGATCAATCTCCTCACCATGATCAGAAACATGATGGGCATCAGAGTTTAATTCTGAGTGTGATGCAACCTCAGTGTCTTCAAGAACAACAGTAGGCCCATCTGCAACACCAGTATTAACAGAGTGTGTAACCTCCATGGGTGCTGGAGTAGATGCTTCATTATCAAAAGAAAATGGAGTTTCATCAAACTCTTCCATTGTAGGCAATGCATCTCTAACATCTTCATTATCTTGAACCGTAGCAAGTTCTGGTTCAGCAATCTTGGCTCCTGATTCTGCTATAGTAGGTTCTATGATAACCTCTTTCTCACCAGTAGGAATATCAGTAGAAATTTTCTCTTGAGCCTCATCAACATGCTCATCATCAGAATCAGTAAGAATGAGCCTTCTCCTCTTTGTTTGAGACACTTCAATCAGTTCTTCTTCTTCACTGGAACTTTCCTTAACTGGTGATGTTGAAGGTCTATTTGCCCTTTTAATGAATCTTCTGGAATAAACAGCTCTAGGAGATGTCTGTTTAGCCTTAGAATGTTTTGTGTTGAGGGCAGTATGCTTCTTCCTTTTTGGTTTAGATGTTGGTTGTGGGTGAGTAGTAGTGACAGGGTTTGTTGGCTTAGGGTTTATTGGTTCAGTTTGTGTGTGTGGTGATGTAATAGGTACAGTGTTTGTTGATGTTGGCTCAGGTGATTGTACAGGATGAGAGGGTATAGTTTCAGTATGGTCAGTTGCTAAAGGTTCAGGCATATTTTGTGTTTCTGGTTGTTGTGTTTGGTGTGGGTCATGTTGTGGTGATTGGGGATCTTGTGGTTGGTTCAGGAAGTTCTGCAAGGCAAGTGGCAAGACAAAAGCATGTATGTCTTTACCAACATCTTTATTAGTCATATCAGAGAATATTCTCTTATTGACTCTAAAGGGTTGAATCTCATCAGCTGCATCAACTTCTAACCCAGGTACACAGGCATTGAACAAAAGTTGACAAAATCTAGCAAAATAAACTGTAGTAGACTCTGACAACTTATCACCTAAATTCATTAACACATAATGACCATAATCAAAATTACTGCCATAGAGTAGAGAATACCCAATTTGCAGACTATCCATTGGAATGGCATCCCAGTTGGTGACTTTCTTCTGGAATGTCCTGGTGATACAGTCAAAGAAAAAGTTCCATTCTTTTCTAAGATTCGGCCTCCTCACACTGCCCAGCTTTGCAAGAGATTCCATATACCCAATCTCTGTTAACATTTCTCTTAGATTTTGCTCAGAGACAACAGCATACGAAGTATGTGTGTCGAAATCCATGGTCTCGCGAACAGTTTGTGGAGTAATCACAAACTCTTGTTCATCATGAGAGAAGATGATAGACGGAGTTCCATTTTCTCCTCCTTCTATATACCTTGAGTTTTGCCAGAAAGTGACAACCTGAGATGCAGATAGAGTAGCAGGTTCAATCAACGCTTGCCCAATCTCAGAGTCGCGAAGAAAGTTTTGCATAAGGTGAAACGCTTCAGGAGCACGGTCGTTCTCAAGTAGAGCTGCATAATTGTTAGGCACAAAACGAAGACCAAACGAAGTAAAAGGTTTTGTTGCCATTAGATCAAGAAATAAGCAAGAATCGACTGTGAAAGTGATATGTAAGAAAGGTGTTTGTGAAAATGTCAAAGTGAAAAACAAAGGAGGTCTATGTTTTGGTAAAGTGAATATGAGTGGATGAGAAGTGATTGTAACAAAAAGTAATTTGAGTAGTAATTAAAAATTAAACTCAAACGTTTTTACATTGAAAGCACGCAACTATTCCCTTGAGAAGTGTGAAAGTGGTACATAATGATGAGTGAGTGGGTGAAAGTGGGACACATGTCAAACATGCAGCGATTCACTTAATCACGCGCAGTAAAAGCCATTATTACTGCTGTCTTTCCTATTATCAAGACACTTTACCACAAAATACACTAATTAACAGTTGTCAACCACTCCATTTACTCCAAAATTTTCAAATTATCGTAATGAAAATTTACCTTAGAGTACAGAACACAATCCATCAGTGTTTGTCAAATTTTCAAACTTTATCACTAAAACCCTTTCAAAAATGCACAGTCATGATTATTTTGTGTGTGAGTAGCAGAGGTTACCATAATCAATTTTTATAGCATCTAATATTCATAAAATCCATAAATCAAATCAATAAACACTGAATGGACAAACTCTCATATTAAACACAGAGTATGTGATGAATGCTAAACTCTGTAGTTCCTTAAATACAGAAATCTGAATATCCCTGTTCCCATTGATGTTCATGATTATCCAAGTAAGCATACAGTCATTATAGACAAAAAGATCAGGAGATAGACATCAAAGCATCATTCAGTGAGTTACATGTCAAGAATTTCCTCACAAACTCTCAAAACACACAAGTGTTTAGGTGAAGTGTTTTCTCTCAAATTCAATCAGTAAAAGCAGATACTTCCATAGGCTTGAATTTCTACCAGTTCTACACTACTTCGATTACATATATGCACAAATCAAAAGGACTTTATTCAGGGTTGTTATGTAGTAAGATCAAACAGGTGAGAAGAGATGTTTTTAATCATGAGTGAATTTCGAACTGAACAATTTAACAGACCAAAGTGTTCAGTCACACTGTTAGTACATATTTGTACAAGATGATCAGTATATATACCCCTTTTTTTTAATATATATACTGAGTAAACTATTTCTTTTCTTGAGAAACACTCACCTGCTTGCTTTTGATTTTCCAAAAGAATATAACTGCTCTTAATACTTCAGAGTTTAAGAAAAATGAGCAGTTAAAAAGGCTCAAAGTGGTTTACTAAGGGTGGAATTTATGAACAGTGTTTGAACAGTATTCAAAGGAGTTTTGAACAGTGTTTGAAGAAAGATGGTAAATCCTAGTGCCTTTATCATTTTCATGCACACACATATCATGTAGTCTCAAAATGGTTTAATGCAAGTTCTAGAGCAACATACTTACTGATGAACATCACACATCAATAAAATCTGATTGATATAAAATGTATCAATCACTTATTTGGCTCAAAATCTCACAGGGTGCAGACATGAATTGTTTCTCACCAAACTAAACAATGACACATCTCAAGTTTTAAAATTTTCACAAGTACAAACAAGGAATCATCAAGAACTATGTATGTCTTGGAAACAGAGTGTTACTAATCAGAGTTTAGAGTTCATCAATATCAGAAGTTATTCATGAGAGGCAATGCACACAGTATTCATAGATTCAGAGTTTAGGATCAAATAAACTAAGAGATGCTCTAAATATGAAACAGTATCATGCTGTGTTAACTTACTGCACAATTTCTGATTAGATCATAGTGACTCAGAAAGAATCTTGATTAATTCACTGAGAATCATGCTTCATACATTTTTCTTCATTGGTATTTTCATTCAGACAAAAATCAACTCAGAATTCACAGAGTTTATCAAACATATTAACAGTGTATGACCAACAAACATGCTGACAGAGTTTACCAGTGTGAGAATAGAAACATGTGAACAGAGTATGCATAACAGAGTTTAATTAACAAGGTTCACATAGCACTTTAGCAATTCACAAAAATATGAGCAGCACATTTTATAAGAAAATTTTGAGTCTAACCAACATGTTTAGTCAAAACCAGATACCATTCCTAGTTCATTGACCAGTCTTGTAAATGTTGCTTCACTCAAAGGCTTGGTGAAGACATCTGCAAGTTGTTGATCTGTAGGCACAAAGTGAAGCTCAATATTGCCTTCCTCTACATGCTCTCTGATAAAGTGATACCTTATGCTGATGTGCTTGGTCATTGAGTGTTGTACTGGATTACCTGTCATTGCAATAGCACTTTGATTATCACAGAAAATAGGTATTTTGCTATACCTCAACCCATAATCCAGCAATTGATTCTTCATCCATAGGATCTGTGCACAGCAGCTACCAGCAGCAATATACTCTGCTTCAGCTGTAGATGTTGATATTGATTTTTGTTTCTTGCTGTACCAAGACACAAGTCTGTCACCAAGAAATTGACAACTTCCACTTGTGCTTTTTCTGTCAATCTTACAACCTGCAAAGTCTGCATCAGAGTAACCAAGTAGCTTAAAATCTGATTCTCTTGGGTACCACAGCCCTAAAGTTACATTGCCCTTGAGATACTTGAAAATCCTCTTCACAGCTGTTAAATGTGGTTCCCTTGGATCTGCTTGAAACCTTGCACACAGACATGTTGCATACATGATATCAGGTCTACTTGCTGTTAGATAGAGAAGAGAGCCAATCATTCCTCTGTAACTTGTCATATCTACTGATGACCCTGTATCTTTGTCCAATTTTGTTGCAGTTGCCATGGGAGTTGTTGTAGATGAACAGTCAAGCATGCCAAATTTCTTGAGAAGATTTCTGGTATATTTTGCTTGATTGATAAAGATTCCATCATCTATTTGCTTCACCTGTAAGCCTAGAAAATAACTTAGCTCTCCCATCATACTCATTTGATATCTGGACTGCATGAGCTTGACAAACTTCTTACAGAGTTTATCATTAGTAGATCCAAAAATAATATCATCAACATATATCTGAACTAAGAGCAAGTCACTTCCAGATTTGAAATAAAACAGAGTTTTATCAATTGTACCTCTGTTGAATCCACTTTCTAAAAGAAACTGAGCTAGGGTTTCATACCATGCTCTTGGTGCCTGCTTAAGTCCATAAAGTGCCTTGTCTAGCCTGTAGACATGGTCAGGATATTTTGGATCTACAAAACCAGGTGGTTGTTCAACAAACACTTCTTCTTCAAGTTTTCCATTCAGAAAAGCACTTTTCACATCCATTTGAAAAACCTTGAATTTCTTGTGAGAAGCATAAGCAAGAAACATCCTTATTGCCTCCAATCTGGCAACTGGTGCAAAAGTCTCATCATAATCTGTAAGAACCCTAATTTTTGGTAATATTTTATTTTATTTAATATCTTGTGGCAATGTCAATATGGAACCTTTCTGGTCATCCCTGTGATTAATAGAATTGATTGTTTGAGAAACTGTGTTGTTGTATTCCCTATGTAAGGTAAAAAGGGAGATTGTGAAGGCAAGAGTCTTATTGTTAGTAAGATTTATAAAACTTGGGATTTGAGAATGATTAGAGTGTTACAAGATTTATTAAGGATCATGACAAGGAATTATGGACATTAGAGGAATTTACACAATTAGCACTTAAGGAATTATAGGGGAAATCTCTACGCGACAAAATATTATTACGAGGGATTAATTAAGATACGATACGAATTAAAGATTGGATAATAAGCATTGGTGGGAGAATAATAATACAAGGAGTAGTATTGCATGCAAGCTCATGCAACTAAGTAGTTAGAAAAGCAAACTAGATGAACCAAATAGCAAGGGGAATAGTAACTAGTTGGCTTGCTTTTTAAAAGGTGGAGACAACAAGTACCAATGGCCATACCTATAGCCATACCTAGGCTTGTACAATGCTAATACATACACATTATACATATCACCCAACCACTAATTCAATCATTCATCCAACTCAAAAATATCAAACACCAAAAACTCTCTCCCCCCCCCCCTTTTTAACCTTGCTCTCGGCCAAGACAAGTGGAGAAGAAAAGAAAAATTCTTCTCCCACTTCCCATCACTCTAAATTCATACCATAATTCCTAGGTCATCTACATCATCTAATCAAGGTATGCTAGTGATTTCACTTCATTTCATCCATCCAATTCCAAGATATAAAATGTTAAAGATTGGGTGAATAGTAACCATGTTTGATTTTCTTTTAGATCTTGGATTATAAGTGTTGTAGGAGATCATCTAAGGTGTTGTTGTGTTGTGAGAAGCTTACCCAAGGTCCCTAGGAGCTCAAGAAGGTATAAAATCACAAACCCTCTTGGTTATGTAGTATTTATAATGTTTAGTAGTAGATCCATGCATGTATGAGCTAATCTTGGTTATATAAGTGTTGGATGACTTGGATCTTGAGTTTTTATGTTGAGATTGTGGCTTTTATGATTATGGATAACATATATGTCACCATGAGTGTTATGAACCATGATTTGAGTGTATAAAGTGTTGGTTGTATGGTGGAATTGTGAAAAATGGTTGATCTAAGTGATTTGAGCATGCTGATTTTATCCAGGAACATTGACCTGTATTGTGACACGATTTTGAACCCCCAAATGATGTCCCCTGATGTCCTACCTTATATGGATGGAAAGATAATTGAATTTAGTTTCTGGATATGTAAGGTTCATAGCTAGGTGATGTGTGGAGTTTTAGTTATGGCCGGAGAAGTGATTTTTGTTTCTGGACTATGGACTGCATAAAGTGACCCCCTTGTGAACCTTGTTTAAACACCTTAAAAATTATTTGGGATCATGGAAAAATTAGAGAAGCTAGGAAATTCAGTGGTGAAGGCTACCCAAAAAGAATTGGATTAAAATATGAATTTTTGGATTTTATAAAAATGCTAGAGTAAATTTCGCGCAAGGGAAAAAGTCGTTAGTGGAGCATAATTCTAGGAGTAGTGGTTATGGTTCGAACGTGGTAACTAAATTAAGTCGAGTAAGTGACGAGCGTAAACGAGTGATGTCATGGACCTATAGTGGGGCTAGGGAGTCATAAGACGAAGTCGTTAAGTTAATTTCGTGTCCCCTTAAAACCCCGTAATTAGAAAGAAATTGTTAAGGTACTAACGAACGATTATTGTTTATGTATAGATCGTTCGAATTCACGCGCTCGACCACCCCAACCAAACCAAGGCAAGTTTAATTTTCAAAACTTATACATATACAAGGATTTTCACTGTTGTGTTTGTAGTTTTCAAATTATATCAAATGCTATGTTTATCGAAGTATTGATGCAATTGAGATTGAACAAGTACATGTATGCTTTTACCCCTTGAACTTAGATTGAAATGTTTTCTTCGGACAACGACTCTAGCAATAGAGGTCGTAGCGGTCCGTATATACTATTGACCGGGGAGCGGTATATTATTATATCGTATCTATATTGCGAAAACCCGAAGGGTCATTCGGGTGGTATCGTATATTCAAATAACTATTATTATATCTTCGTAAATACTCGAAACTCTATCTTGGATTGAAAGTTTATTTTATTAAATAATTATTTTATTAATTATTGCTATTAAATCTTAAAATATCATTTAATAATTATTGTTCACTATTTTAAAAACAAAGTTAATCCAAGATACCTTTTAATACTTTCAAACTCGAACTTTTTCGAACTTAAAACATTTTCGAAAACCCCCGGTCAGGTTCTGCTTCTTGTATGATTTCAAGAATTATCGGTCGACTGATGTCGAACTACAACTACTCTGTTTTCAATCAAAATCAAGTTTTTAAAAGAAAAAGAAAAAGGGACTCTGGCAGGTGTGGGAACCGTTGACGAACGATTCCCGGGATGTGTAAGCGGCCGTGAGCCAGGCGGTCCATCACTTATTATTCCGGCCCAGGTGTTGCCGAAGGATGATTACGGATGTAGTTTTCATCGAGGGTGATTACGGATGTAGTTTTCACTCGGGGATAGTTACGGATGTAGTTTCTATCCTTCTACCGGTAGAGAAGACCCGCGGATTATTGGACTCGGATGTGGCGACTGATCATCGTCAATCCCTGTCAGGTTTTATGTTTTCTTTAAGTCCCATTCCTCCACTTTGGAAAAATGCTTTGACACTGCATCTTAGGCCTACGTGCCAGTTGCCGATAGTGTCCTATTTTGATGAGAAAGATGTTGACTTTATGCAGTAGCTAGAACTGCAAGGTTATTTTGAAAACAAGGGCACGTACTGGTGCACCTTTGAAATTTACCAATAATGACAAGTGATTCTATAACTGATTGATACAACGAGTTTAATGACTATTATACATATGAAATGTTATATTGCTTATCTTATACATATATTCTTGCTGAGCTATAGTTGCTCACTCTTGCTTGTTTTCAAATTTTACAAACACAACAGCTAAGAGAAATGGCAAGAACCAGTCAGACTGTTCGAAAGCAGGTGACTAGACCCCAGGCTGCAGTCGAGATTCCACCGGTAGGCCCCATTAGCCGGATTGGTCGGCAACTTTTGTTAGTACGTTTTATTTATAAGTATGACCTGTGCAAGGCAGTGTACCGCAACAAACTTTCAAGCCGCAAACTTCGCTTCATATCGAAGTGTTGCTGGTAGCATAAATGCTATTTAATTCGGTCTGTAATAACTCTAAAACTTTTACTTTTGCTCAATCAAATGTATGACGTTTCTGAGACTCTAACCTGTGTGTGTGTGTGTGTGTGTGCGGTGTGAGTTTATTGTGGGGTCGATGGCTGTTTATTTATATTATGTACAAGAACAAGTATGTTAATAATGGAAAATGGACCGTGAGCGCCTAGATCTCCGACCCTGGATCTGGGGGCGTCACATAATCTATCCCGTCTTGCTGTGAATAGCCTTTTGCCACAAGTCTTGCTTTGTTTCTTGTAACAACCCCTTCACTATCAGTTTTGTTTCTAAAAACCCACTTAGTACCAACAATAGATCTGTTCTTTGGTCTTGGTACTAGTGTCCATACTTCATTTCTTTCAAATTCATTTAACTCTTCTTGCATTGCTGTTATCCAGTCAGCATCTTTAAGAGCTTCTTCAACTTTCTTTGGTTCATTTTGTGACAAGAATGCATGAAACAGACATTCATTTATTGTTGCACTTCTTGTCCTTACTCTTGCATCTGGATCACCAATGATTAAATCAGGTGTGTGAGATTTGGTCCATTTCCTAGCTGAAGGCAATTGACTTCTGTCAAAGTTGGATCCTCCCCCTCGATCCATGTTCTCCTGATTCTCTTGATATCTTTCTTCATTCTCTGAGGCTCCCCCTGAATGTGACTGCTCAGTGTGTGAACTGTCAGATTTTGGACTTTCAGAGTTTGAGTCACCAGAGTTTGATTCAGAATTTTCAGCTGAGTCATTATTAGAATTTGAATTATCACTTTGATGAGTTTCTTCATGCTCCCCCTTAACTGGTTCTTCTCTTGATTCTGGCTGAAAGGTCTCTTCAGTATTTACCAGTAGAGGTTCAGATTTTGTCAGATCAGACTCATCAGAGTTTAGTTCATCAGAGATTAAATCTTCATTTTCGAAGTGCAATTGACCATGTTCATCTACATCTTCAAGTCTAGTTATTTTCTTGTCATTAAAAGACACATGAATAAACTCCATGATCACTCTAGTTCTCAGATTATAAACTCTGAATGCTTTAGTTGACAGTGGATAGCCAACAAAAATTCCTTCATCTGCCTTCAAATCAAATTTGGTCAACTGTTCAGGATGAGTTTTTAGCACAAAGCATTTGCACCCAAAAATATGAAAATATTTCAGGTCTGGCTTCTTTTCTCTCACCATTTCATATGGTGTTTTTCCATGCTTATTTATCAGAGTGGCATTCTGAGTAAAACAAGCTGTTTGAACTGCTTCTACCCAGAAATAGGTTGGTAATTTTGCTTCATCAAGCATAGTTCTGGCAGCTTCTATTAAAGTCTTGTTCTTCCTTTCAACTACACCATTTTGTTGTGGAGTGCCAGGTGCAGAAAACTCTTGTTTAATTCCTTTGTTCTTGCAAAATTCTTCCATTGTTGAATTCCTGAATTCAGTTCCATTGTCACTCCTGATAATCTTCACTTGATTCTTTGACCCTTTGTCCAGTTGTTTTATATGTTCTGCCAGTGTTAATGCAGTTTCATCTTTCTTTGCTAGAAAATACACCCATGTGAATCTGGTGTATTCATCAACAATGACTAGAGCATATTTCTTCTTTCCAAGAGACATAACATTCACTGGTCCAAAAAGATCAACATGTAGAAGATGATAAGGATCAACAATTGAAGACTCAGATTTGCTTTTGAAAGAGGCTTTTCTCTGTTTGGCCTTTTGACAAGAATCACACAGGTCTTCTACATTCAACAATGACTTTGGTAGTCCTCTTACAAGATCATTCTTTATTAGTTCATTGATGTTGTTCAGGTTCAAATGAGAGAGTTTCTTGTGTCACTTCCAACTCTCTTCACTGGACATTCTTGTTGACAGACACACTGCTTTGCCATCAGAGTTTGTTGACAATTTTATTTCATAGATGTTATTGTGTCTGTTTCCAACTAGAGCAACTTTCCCTGTAGATTTACTGATGACTTGACAATATTCAGGCTGAAAATCTACATGATATCCTCTGTCACAGATTTGACTCACAGAAAGCAGATCATGCTTGAGTCCTGGAACCAGAGCTACATTTGTGATGATGACACTTCCAAGATTAATATTGCCATATCCCAGAGTATGTCCTATGTTGCCATCTCTATAGGAAACTTTTGGGCCAGCCTTCTCCTCATACTCTGATAGCAGGACTTTATTTCCAGTCATGTGTCCTGAACATCCACTGTCCATGACTAGGGTACTTACCCTGGTGCCCTGCAATCACAAACAATCACTGATTGTTAGTTTTAAGGATCCAGACTTGCTTGGATCCTTTTGCTTTATTGAATCTGTTAGTTTTTGCAGCGGATTTGTCATTATCAGAGTTTAAACTAACATTTTCATTCTTAGTACTTGCAGAATCAACTTTAACCCATTTCAAATTAGGTTTCAGTTCATAATAATTATGATAAATAGCATGATAATTATTGCAAGTATAAATTGAGTGCCAACTACTTCCACAATGTTTGCACAGAGTTTGTGGTCTTGGTTTGACATTATCCTTTTTCACTCCAGATTTGGAGGGTAAAGAATTAATGTCTTTATTCTTCCTGCAAAAACTAGCAAGATGATTAGTGCTACCACAATTATAACAAGTTTTTCTAGGTGAAAATGTAGCAAGCATTGGCTTAATTCCTGATGTTATGCCTACCTTTCCATTTCTGTTTTTCCTAGGTATTCTCTGTTTGTTGACAGATTTTATTTCTTTAAACTTATGCTTGAGTTGTTTATCTGTCATTGAACCAATATTTACCTGTTTGACACAGGTTTTTACTGGCTCATGGTCAACAGCTCCATGTTCAGTTTTAACAGTACCATGAACAAATGTTCCAAATTTCTTAGAAGAAAGAGGTGGTCTAATCTTGACTATATTCTGAAACCTAAGCACATCATCCTCAGAATAACCTAGACCTACTGTGTCTGATTGAAAGACCTCTTGAGTGTCTTTTCCAGAATGTGTCCAAGTTTTAATAATGTGCTTTGCATCCCCCTATTCAGATTCTAGTTGCTTATATTTACCTAGCAACTCCTGTTCTATAAACACAGCATCATCTCTTTCTTTCTGAATTTTATTCATGTTTTCAAGTTGTTCCTCAACAAGTTTATTTCTTTCTTTGAGTTGAGAACACTCACTTTTGATTCTCTCATTTTTTAAAGTCTGATCCCTATAACTGATATGTAATGCCTTAAGATAAATTCTCAATTCAGTTATATTATCTGTATTATAAGCATAGGTAGTTGGAGGTACCTTTAGTTCAGAATCTTCATTCTGAGTAGAAGCCATGAGTGCATAGTTCACCTCCTCATCTGAATCTGAGGTGTCTGCCCAATCTCTGCCTTTGGTGTAGAGTGCCTTTTCAGTTTTACCCTTTTTGCACTCAGGAGCATAGTGACCCATCTCCTTACACTTATAGAATTGAATCTCAGACTTATCTTTCTTACCAGATTTGAAGTCCTTTCCCTCAGATTTTCTGAAATTTTTCTTGTCAGAATTTGAGTAATCCTTGGAGAATCTCTTTCCCTTCTTAAAGTTCTTGAATCCCATCTTCTTGAAGGTCTTTACCATCAATGCAGCCATTTGCATCATCTCCTCATCATCTTCAGAATCAGATGTTCCATCTGTGTTTGAGTCAACATCAGTGTTTGATGACTCACTTTCTGAATGAATGACCAAGGCTTTACCTTTTGCCTTTTTCCTTGATGCTTCTTTCTTTGAAGATTTTTCTTCAACTTTCAGTGCAACAGACTTTGACTTCCTGCTTGATCTTCTGTTTCTCTGCTCCATTTCCAATTCATGAGTCTTGAGCAGTCCATAGATTTCATCAATCTCAGTACCAGCAAGGTCATAGTTGTCTCTTATGGTGGTTGTTTTCACATCCCACTTTTCAGGAAGAGAGAGAAGAAACTTGAGATTTGAATCTTCCAGATCATATTCTTTGTTAACCAATGATAGATCATTGATCAGTTTACAGAATCTATCAAATGTTTCTGTCATGGTTTCTTCAGACTTTGCCTCAAAATGCTCATACTCCTGTGTGAGTATGTTCCTTCTATTCTTCTTAATTGCAGCAGTTCCTTGACATCTAACCTCAAGTGCATCCCATATATCCTTTGCAGTTGTGCAGTTAATCACTTTGTTAGACATAACATTGTCAAGAGCACTGTGAAGTAAGTGCCTTACTTTGGCATCCTTAGCAATAGATGAAAGATCCTCAGCAGTTAGATCTTTCTTTTCCTTAGGAACCACCTTTGATTCCTCACCAGCAGTAGCAGCAGTTAACTTTGTAGGTTTATGAGGACCTTCATAAATTCTATCAAGATATTCTGGATCTGTGGCTTCCAGAAACATGGTCATCTTTACCTTCCAGATTGCATATTCTGATGGCTTGAGTATTGGAACCCTAATTGTTTCATACCTACTAACAGTAGTAGGTGCTTTCTCAGAACCTGATGGAGGAGGAATCTCTGCCATTGATTACTATTGTGTTTTGGATCTTTAACTGTAATAAAGTAACAGATTGGCTCTGATACCACTTGTTAGGTCGAATACACAATATATATAATCAAGTACTGTATGAGTAAATAATAAGAACACACGTTTTAGTACTTAAAACTGTTTGGAATTAATAATTCCTCTCTCAGTGATGTAAAATATCACAGAGAGCTGCTTAGGTTACAATGATTGATATTCGTTCACGATGGATACCCTTCTAGGGTTAACCTAACTGTATTTATAAGATATACAACTACGTACAATCGTTAATTGATTCTCCTATAATTAAGCTATACAATTGATATCAATTACGATTGCTACACGTCTTCTAAGTCAACTCAATCTCTTTGACAGCTATCCAATCTTCAAAGATATTGCTTCCATATTAATCTTGAATTAATCTTCAAACTCTATTGACTTGTAGACGCTACCAGTAGACAGACTTTAGCAAACTCTGTTGCTCTCCTAGCTAACAGTGTTTGCACTTCCATGTGTTCAGCTAGCAGTGTTTACGCTTTCTTCTGTCAGCGTTTGCGCTTCCAGCTATCAGCGTATACTCAAACTCTGTTACAACTGCTTTCAATAACAAGTTAAACTCTTTTTACCTGTAACACTTAAACACTGACATTAAATCACATCAATTATATCTAACACAAATCCCCCCCTTTTAATCAAATCATCATTCCATTTATGAAACACCATTCCACATTTGCCTTTCCATTCACGTATATCATTTCCATTTCCATTTATCATTCACTCATATCATTTCCATTCTCGCACATTACTTCTATAATATATATATATATATATATATATATATAGAGTTGGGTTCAGTGGAGACCATGTTTTTTGTGGAGTCCTGGAGTCCACTTTCATTCTGCATACATTCATCAACATTTTACATTGCATTCAATAATTTTCTACGATCATCACCAAGATTAGTTACGGTTTTTTCAACAATATCGTCAAAATCCATCACAAATATACATTATATTGCCCGCAATGACAAAATATTGAATTTGCAGAACAAATTTTATATTGCAGAACCAAGTGTTCATAACAAAATTCTAAAATTAATTCAAGAGATGTTTAGGCGTATTTCGAAGCAGTTTAAGATCATGTTCAGGAGGAATACGTTTTTACATTGGTAAAACATTGTTAAATGTGGATAAAAATATGCAGAACAAAGGTGGACTCCAGGACTCCAAAAAAAACATGGTCTCCACTGAACTTTGTTATATATATATATATATATATATATATATATATATATAACATAATGCTTTGATTATGCTCCAGACATCTCTTTCATATTCAAGAAATCAAATATACTTTTATATTCATAAAATATTCCGTCTATTTTAAGAGTAGTAAATAATAATCAAATAATATTTATTACCCCACTAATACTCAAAGGAATATTTATAATATAGCATTATAAACCATAAAACCCTAGATAACAACTGATACCATTCTCTTTCATATCTCTTTTACCGTAGAGCATATTCGATCCATTCATAATCATCTCTATATTCATATTTCATAAATCGTATCCATCTCTCTTTAATTTCCCAAAATTACGAGAATATATTCTTTGCAATATAGCAACAAAAGCATCACACACACACACACACACATATATATATATATATATATATATATATATATATATTCCATGATATCATTATTATTCCGAAGATAAATAATTTTCAAAGTAGGGATAGAAGAATCTTGCCTCGATCTCTGTATCCCGAAAGTATGGCTCGTGGTTCTCCCGAAGTTCCTATAAACACGAAAAGGATCATTATCAGAACATATTCCACTTAGCCACCTACTCTCATATAATAACACTCTTTTAATATCCCATTACTATTTAAAAAGGTCTTGAGGACTTAACCATTCTTATTCCCGATTAAAATTTTTAACGATTTATACTATTTCCTTAACAACCACTCTCGACTGTAAAAATTCTCATAATTATAAATTTCGAATTTTAATGCAAGGTCAGTGGGGTTGGACTCTCTGTTCACCCTACTAGGTTGCCCTAAAATTTCATAATTTTTAAAAATGTCTAAGTATGGTAATTATAGCCTCAAAGTTGGTAAAATTTGCAATTTCCCGGTTTCCGAACGACTTTCACTAAAACCCACTTTTCTCCTAAACCGTTCATCAGATTTTGACGCACTTTATATCAAAACGATCTATGACTCAAGCTCTATCATCTCATGGTTAGTTGGTGTTCTAGACAGGAACCTACCGTACGCGTCTGAGGTTTCAAAAACAGGGCATTCTTTGGTTAAACGAAAATCGGGCATTATAACGGCTATATTTTCATACTTTCCAAAATATTACTCCTCCAAATCCATCATCCACCTTATACACCATCACCTACACCATGTGGTCATCTTACCAACCATGGTTACAAGCACCAAACACTTCTATATATCATCTCATCACTTATAAACACACATTTACTCACGATTTATACTTAAAACAAACTTAACCATTAAACTCATCATAATCCATCATAAACTCAAAGTAATACTAAGGGTTCTTGAATTTTATACCTTCCTTGGAGCTTGAACAACACTCAATAAGCCTTGGATAGTCCTTAAATAACCTTAAGATATCTTGGATCAACTAAATAAATCATAAAAACAAAGTTAGAAATTGGGATTCACTGGACACCAGTTGAAAGAATCGCAAAAACGAAGGCCTTACCTACGTTTTCTGGATGAGGCTTCTAAAGGAAAGTTGTAGAGCATCCAACCAGCTTTCCAAAAATATAAAGAACACAAAATTCTATTGACTAATGAAGGAGCTATGGCCGTTTGAAAATCATCACAGAAACTGTCAAAGATTCTGGAAGCTCGGTTCTTCAACTTGGGGAGGCGATTTGACTAGGCTATACTCATTAGATTGCCATGAAATTTTGAGCGAATGTTCTCCATATTATGAGGGAGCTGTGGTTAAAATTTGGTGATTTTATCATGGATATAAATGGAGATATGATTTTTCTTCTCCTCCTTGCTCTTGCTGGGCAGGTTGAGAGGATGAAGTTTCTAGCTTGTTTCTTGATCCAATCTCATCCAATATTCATTAAAAGGATAATATCTAGCTTAGTCTTGATGATTATAGAGCCTTGGAGATGTTTATGGAAGGTTATGGATTAATACTCATGCGAAATGACTAATTTGCCCTTGCTTTATAAGTTAGTGGAAGATGATGTCACCTTAATGATCTTCTAGTCTCTTTTTGCTTTTCTTTTCCAAGTATAATGCTAGCAATCTTGGTAAATGATAATGTGGTATGTATCCTTGTTGTATTACTAATCTTGGTTGTTTTGTTTTCATACTCGTTTAATCACGTTTCGTTTCGAATACACCTCGTTACCTCAGTGGTTCTGAAATCGTTTAAAAATCCAAATTCCCCTGGCATTTCCTTGACTTAATAATCCATTGGTTTACCTTAAATTCACTAATTCCTCAATATATAAATCCTTTAATATTTCCATGCTCTTTAATATCCAATAAATAGAAGCTCGCTCGAACTCAAAATCCTCGAAAATCCATATTCAGGAATTTCTGAAATTCGTTATCATTTCGAGTCACTTATTTTCATAGTATATCACTAATATGGTTTCTGTTTACTCATTTTCCATTTCCAATATAGAGTACCTACATACCATTTTCCTAAATTCCTCGAGATCACTATTCATTTAGGCACTGTAGCCTTTCTAAAGTTAGAGTTATTACATTCTTCCCCCCTTAAAAGGATTCTGTCCCGGAATCAAGCTGAAAATATCAATGAATACCTTTCTCACCCGATGTTCTCTAACTTCTACACTATACCCTCTATCCTTTTGTTCCTTCATTATATCTCTACCTTGTTTGTGCAAAATACACCAACATAAACTTGCTTGTCATTCATCAACATGCCATTTAGCTTACCAATAGCAGCACTTTCACTATCCTTTCCTTGTAAATCTCCTCCTATTTTCAGTCATTTTGTATCATCTCATTCCTCCTTTCTCTTTCAACTAGGGTATCGACCACCACATTGGCCTTTCCTGAATGGTAGTGTATCTCACTTATGGTTTGGCTATATTCTGATCTCTATCATGACATAAAATATTAATACTTCAATCTTATTATATCTCATCTTTGTAAAATCCTCCAGAAAATAAACTCTACTAATATTTCTTAAAACAATTGTAAGAAAATACTACCGATAATATATATTTCCTGTTCGTACCTAAACACATTTGTGCTTTTCCAAAAATACTCTTACTCTCTCTCACTGAATCAGCATATCTTACTTCCTAACAGATAAATTATTCTTGTCTAATTTATTAACTTATTTACACCATTCATTGACCGAGTCGACCCCTAACCAAACATTTACACTTAAGAGGTTAAATTAGCGCGTACCTGCAATTTCCTCCGGATACCTTATCCCATATGTCTATTGTTCACTATGCGCTCCTTACATCTTGCTGATCCACCTTAGTTCTTTCATGATATACTATCTATTCCACCTCTGTAATTTCCCTTTATTATTCTCATCAAAATCTTTACCTCAAGTTTTACTCATTCATACCTTTTGGATTAATCCTTTGAATACTTAACATCTTTAAACTCTCTCTACTACTTAGGGTATTAGTCACAATATTGGCCTACCCGCCCACTAATAGTTATTGCACCTCGAATCCTTCATTAATTATCCCCACTTCCTTTGTTTATCCTTACTCTGACTCTATCCTCAAAATACACCTTACTCTCCATAGTAAATCCCAATTATGCCGTAAAATTCCTTATATTATTTTCTCTTACTAATAATCAAATATACCCATTTCTTCTCACAAAATTCCTTCCTCCCTCATATTGAAACGCTTCTAGCTCTAATTATCTCTTATTGAAATTTCCCTTGGAATCTCAAGTTTCCTTGTGTAATCACGTATACTCTAAACCTTGCTTCCATTATTCCATCCATTAAGGAAATCTTCTATATTTGAAACAATTGATAGAATTCAAGAAACTTTGAATTGAAACGAACCCAGAAATAAGCAAGGGTCCCACAACAATTTATAAAATTAAAAGTTTTAAATAACTTTTATTCGAAACAAAAGAATATTTGTGAAATCAATATGATGGAAGAACCCGTATGTCACACAAGTGAGGGCGTCCCCTCCGACTTCCTATCACACAGACAGATCGTCCTTGTATATACATATGGTTGTTCCTCTTAGTTGGAGTAAGAAATATAAAGAAAATTTAAATCACGATGATAAATACCATCTTCCGAAAATAATCTTAGAGGAATATTTTGGCTAAGATAGATAAAGTACAATTTTGAAACACATTTCAAGTGTACCAGAAAGTTTTGAAAAGATACCGGCACTTAATAAATAAGAGGTGCAAGATCACAACTGGAATTACCCACTAGTGAAGGAAAATTAAAACTCAATAATATAATTTAGCAAGGCTTCAGGAAATTTGAGAATATGTATCGTTAATAGCTTCTGCCAAATTGAAAATCCCAATAATGGAAGATTTTCCTCAAATACCATTTATATCTTAGACTGCGTACTTTCCAAAATTTCTTAAATTTGGCACTCACCATTTATCATTAACCTATCGTCTGATATTCCCAATTATCGTCATTTACCTAGTCGTGACTTGGCTCAATACTTTCTGCCTTTATCCATAATAGAACATATCCTTCTAATCGATATACTTACGTAATATTGATTGTCTTGACCTGACACTACTCCGGTATTAAGGACCCTTCAATCTATACTTCTAAGTTACATATTCTAACATACTCCGTGTACTCACGAGGTTATCTAGCGTACACTTCCCGATACATCAAGTAGTCCCTTTCTCTTATCGATCCCATGTGCTACATAACTTAACACTTTTGGCATAATAACCTTTTCATTTAAGTCAATCTCGGAATGTCTCAGTCTGTCTTGGTCCTTAAGGTATATCTTGACTTTACCGACCAACCTCAGTTTCACCCTTTCATCTCCACAAACAATCAGTGTCTATTAACCAATCTACTTACACCATTACCTCAAACTCCCTCATTTTCCCTTACATTTGCCCTAGTATTACACTTAGGCGGCATGATTCTGTACATAACAATATTCTCCATTATTTACCCAAATTTAGGGTACAATATACATTATTCCATATTCAATAATTATATCACCGATTAATACATTTATATATATATCCCTAGCCACTCACAAACATAACTCGACTCACCCATTTCCTCTCCCTATAATAAAACATAAACTTATATTAGTAATAATCTATAAAATTATAATCACTACTTAGAATAAATGCAACATTCGATATACCACCCTTGAACTCGATGGGAGTTCACAATTTATATTATTACTGATATATTTATTATTATCACTTTTGTTCCTGAGCATTATGACTCTTAGCTCTGATACCATCTGTGACATCCCTAGATCCGGGGTCAAGGATCCAGGTCATCACGGTCCAATTTCCATTCAATATCAATATCTCTTTGGTCTTTTTTTTTATAAATATATCATTTAATACTTAAACAGTTGACCCCACACTAATACACACACACCAGTCATATGCTCAGAGAACAACATCCATTAATGATAGCAGTTAAAGATAAACTGTTGTTATAATCCCAGAATACCATCTATTATACCCATATATAAGTATATACTACCCTGAGAACAGGTGTCGATACTTTCTCATAAGGTAGACTTCCCCTTTACCCTCTTCCGGGTTGTACTGCAACGTTTCGGCACCTGATCTAGCTGTTATAAAAATAAATAGCAAGAGTGAGCTATAACAGCTCAGCAAGATAATATTGTAAACCAGAAATCAAAATTTTAAACATATATAAATATATATATATAACCGGAAACCAATTATAAACCTTACGAAAGAATAAAATTCTTATTAATAATACATCATCCACTTACTATTATAAGAAAAGAAATCTAGGATAATATAATATCAGTTTCTCTTCTTCAATAATATAACAATCAATATACCCTTTCAGTGTAATATTTCAAGATAATATGAATACTTGAACAAATCTCTCACTATCATCTTCTCATTTCCTTCTTATGCAACAAATATATAAATTAATAATAAAATAGTTGCTCTTCATCAGTAACAATAATTCCATCGTTTCATATCATTTTCCCTTTTCAGTATACCAATCTGAATTTATCGTCGATTCTTTCTTTAAAAATTTTGGGGATTTTCACTGTTGCCGAATACGTGAGGCACGATGATCAGTCGTCCTCCGTACCCGTCCCTTTTACTACCGGTAGATGGAGGTAGGTTCGCCACCATCCCCCAGGAGGAAAGGTTCTCCACCATCCTCCCTCGGCAACTCTTGGGCCGGAATAAGATATTTAGTGCTGGACTGTGCCACTCCCACACAGCCTCTTACGTTTTTTGTTGCAAATCCCCCCTTTTTTATCAAATCATCATTCCATTTATGAAACACCATTCCACATTTGCCTTTCCATTCACGTATATCATTTCCATTTCCATTTATCATTCACTCATATCATTTCCATTCTCGCACATTACTTCTATAAAATATATATATATATATATATATATATATATATATATATATATATATATATATATATATATATATATATATATATAACATAATGCTTTGATTATGCTCCAGACATCTCTTTCATATTCAAGAAATCAAATATACTTTTATATTCATAAAATATTCCGTCTATTTTAAGAGTAGTAAATAATAATCAAATAATATTTATTACCCCACTAATACTCAAAGGAATATTTATAATATAGCATTATAAACCATATAACCCTAGATAACAACTGATACCATTCTCTTTCATATCTCTTTTACCGTAGAGCATATTCGCTCCATTCATAATCATCTCTATATTCATATTTCATAAATCGTATCCATCTCTCTTTAATTTCCCAAAATTACGGGAATATATTCTTTGCAATATAGCAACAAAAGCATCACATATATATACATTCCATGATATCATTATTATTCCGAAAATAAATAATTTTCAAAGTAGGGATAGAAGAATCTTGCCTCGATCTCTGTATCCCGAAAGTATGGCTCGTGGTTCTCCCGAAGTTTCTATAAACACGAAAAGGATCATTATCAGAACATATTCCACTTAGCCACCTACTCTCATATAATAACACTCTTTTAATATCCCATTACTATTTAAAAAGGTCTTGAGGACTTAACCATTCTTATTCCCGATTAAAGTTTTTAACGATTTATACTATTTCCTTAACAACCACTCTCGACTGTAAAAATTCTCATAATTATAAATTTCGAATTTTAATGCAAGGTCAGTGGGGTTGGACTCTCTGTTCACCCTACTAGGTTGTCCTAAAATTTCATAATTTTTAAAAATGTCTAAGTATGGTAATTATAGCCTCAAAGTTGGCAAAATTTGCAATTTCCCGGTTTCCGAACGACTTTCACTAAAACCCACTTTTCTCCTAAACCGTTCATCAGATTTTGACGCACTTTATATCAAAACGATCTATGACTCAAGCTCTATCATCTCATGGTTAGTTGGTGTTCTAGACAGGAACCTACCGTACGCGTCTGAGGTTTCAAAAACAGGGCATTCTTTGGTTAAACGAAAATCGGGCATTATAACGGCTATATTTTCATACTTTCCAAAATATTACTCCTCCAAATCCATCATCCACCTTATACACCATCACCTACACCATGTGGTCATCTTACCAACCATGGTTACAAGCACCAAACACTTCTATATATCATCTCATCACTTATAAACACACATTTACTCACGATTTATACTTAAAACAAACTTAACCATTAAACTCATCATAATCCATCATAAACTCAAAGTAATACTAAGGGTTCTTGAATTTTATACCTTCCTTGGAGCTTGAACAACACTCAATAAGCCTTGGATAGTCCTTAAATAACCTTAAGATAGCTTGGATCAACTAAATAAATCATAAAAACAAAGTTAGAAATTGGGATTCACTGGACACCAGTTGAAAGAATCGCAAAACCGAAGGCCTTACCTACGTTTTCTGGATGATGCTTCTAAAGGAAAGTTGTACAGCATCCAACCAGCTTTCCAAACATATAAAGAACACAAAATTCTATTGAGTAATGAAGGATCTATGGCCGTTTGAAAATCATCACAGAAACTGTCAAAGATTCTGGAAGCTCGGTTCTTCAACTTGGGGAGGCGATTTGACTAGGCTATACTCATTAGATTGCCATGAAATTTTGAAAGAATGTTCTCCATATTATGAGGGAGCTGTGGTTAAAATTTGGTGATTTTATCATGGATATAAATGGAGATATGGTTTTTCTTCTCCTCCTTGCTCTTGCTGGGCAGGTTGAGAGGATGAAGTTTCTAGCTTGTTTCTTGATCCAATCTCATCCAATATTCATTATAAGGATAATATCCAGCTTAGTCTTGATGATTATAGAGCCTTGGAGATGTTTATGGAAGGTTATGGATTAATCCTCATGCAAAATGACTAATTTGCCCTTGCTTTATAAGTTAGTGGAAGATGATGTCACCTTAATGATCTAATAATCTCTTTTTGCTTTTTTTTCCCAAGTATAATGCTAGCAATCTTGGTAAATGATAATGTGGTATGTATCCTTGTTGTATTACTAATCTTGGTTGTTTTGTTTTCATACTTGTTTAATCACGTTTCGTTTCGAATACACCTCGTTACCTCAGTGGTTCTGAAATCGTTTAAAAATCCAAATTCCCTTGGCATTTCCTTGACTTAATAATCCATTGGTTTACCTTAAATTCACTAATTCCTCAATATATAAATCCTTTAATATTTCCATGCTCTTTAATATCCAATAAATAGAAGCTCACTCGAACTCAAAATCCTCGAAAATCCATATTCAGGAATTTCTGAAATTCGTTATCATTTCGAGTCACTTATTTTCATAGTATATCAATAATATGGTTTCTGTTTACTCATTTTCCATTTCCAATATAGAGTACCTACATACCATTTTCCTAAATTCCTCGAGATCACTATTCATTTAGGCAATGTAGCCTTTCTAAAGTTAGGGTTATTTCATGTGAAGAGTAGAGTCAGCTTCAAACTGGTTACTAGAGAGACTGGGCAGTGAGTCTAAAGAAGTGGGAGCTCAGATTGCTACAGGGCTCTGGGGTATTTGGTCGGTGCGAAATCTCAAAGTCTGGGAGCAAAAACAAGTTATACCAGAATCAGCAGTCCAGTGGAGTACTAAACTGGTGACTCAATGGAGAGAACTCAGGAAAAGTAGAATGGGTCACGGACGTGTAAACTTGAAGCAAGAGAGTTCAGAGGATTTAAGATGGCATGCTCATGATGTTGGGAGGTTAAAAATAAACGTGGATGCATCTGTGGTGTCTGGTTCTACTTATTTTGCTATAGGCATGATTTTACGTTGTTGTGGAATAAAAACTAGGTTATCGAATTGCAGTTAGGGTTAGTATGTATTTAATGCTAAGGAATGTTGAGCTTCGAGCTTTAATGGTTGTTTCCGTGTATGGAGACTAATCGGTGCTCACAGAGTGCCTACGTATCTCATATCGAGAATCAAGCCAAAACGTAGTTCTGAGAATGAGGGGGTCAGGCCCTTTATATAGGCTGAGAAGCCCTAGAATTGTAATAGAATTAAGTGACTTGGTGGGCAAGCCACCGCCTTGAGGAAGGTTCTAGACTCCTTCCTTGTAGGAGTCAGTTCCCATATCGAATTATGTGCCTTGGAGGCTAAGCTTGGTAGGAGTAATATCTTTATCTGACTCTTATTGTTGAGTTGGTTATTACCCTTAATATTAATTACGAAATTAATATCATAAATATGGTTTGGGCCCATCTGGTGGGCCCCACGTTTGGACCATATTCGGTCTAATTAATGCTATATTAAATGTGTATTTAGGACTTACTTTCAGCCCATATCATACGTAATCACAAAGGTGAATTATTCGAGCACAAAATCTCAGAAGTACTGGTAAAGTATCTGTTTTTGAGGCGGAGGCTTGGGATGTTTTGGAGGCTCTCAGGTGTGTTCAAGTACTTCATATCAGCAATGTTGACATAGAAACTGATTTGATGCTCACAATTAATGCGATCACAAAGGGTTCAAAGAACTACCTGGAAGTGGGTAATTGCTCCAAGAGTGTAGGTTATTACTTAATATATGCCCTGATATTTCAATTTCTCATGTTAAAAAGCAGGCCAATAAGTTTGCCCATTTGCTAGCTTGGGAACCTTGTATGGTGAATTGCTCAAACGTTTTTGGGTCTCCTCCATCATCTGTGTGTTGGAGACATTGATGAATGATTCAGCTTTGTTTTAATGCAAATTCGATAATTTCAAAAAAAAAAGTATAAAGACCTTAAATATTAAAATATTATAAAGAATTCGAAAAATCTAATATATTGTGGGTAATTAATTTTACAAAAACAATAACAAATAATGAGAAAGACCTTATACATTAAGCGCCCCTAATTTCTATGAAAGGAATATCTTCAAATACCGTCATGAAGCATGATTTGTAGCCTAGTCATAAGTAAATATCATATTCTTACCTTACAGATTTAAAAGCATCTTCAGCAGTCTCTTTATTCTAGCTCTTAACTCAAAAATTGAGGAGAGAGAACAAAAATATTGCTCCAAGAGACCCTTAGTGGCTCTTAAAAACACTAATAGCTTCTTCTCTCTTCTCTCTTTTAAGAGCAGCTAGTAGCTCTTAATTTATATTTTATGAATAAAAAATAGATACTACTCTCTCATCTATTGAATGTTTGTACTAGTGAAAATGAAATATGAATAAAATATAAATTGTTTATAATATATTTAGGAGTGAGCTAGAAGACTCTTGGAGATGCTCTAATAGACTAGCAAACCAAATCAGTAACACATACATTCTGCAGTAACTTGCCTGGCCTATTTAATAAGAGGGAATTTTTTAATTTGTTTTAAACAATTATATTAAAAACTTGAATTTGTGTAAGGATCTTCCTAAAGAAGAAACCAAACTGCAAACTCAGAAATAATCAAAACATTTCTTCTTTTTTTTTTGACAAACAATGAAATTTTATTATAACGATAAATCACTTGACAATACATCTTTGACCCCAATAGGAATAGATATCCTATCGAAAACTCGATCCGGGAAAGAATATGACAAACGAGCTAACTCATGTGCCGCCATATTAGCAGACCGTTTAACAAAAAACAGAGACACTGTTTAAACTTTCTAGCATGCTACGAAAGATGGTTATGACAAGAGGAAACATAGTACTATGTTTACAAACTTAGAAAAATAGGCTATCTTAACCTTAATTTTTGCACATAATTAAATAAAAATTCACCTTGTTCTAACTGGAATAGAGAACATTTCGAAAACTAAAGAACATATTATCGTGATGTCACTTTGTTACGGCCAAGGAACTGCCAATATTTGGTTAGCATATGATCATCTGGGTTCACTCGGTCCCACTTTCCAGTGCAAAAGATTGCATAGGCATCTGCTGCATACCTGATATAAATACAAATCAGTATTAGCACTACTAATGCCTAACGTTCAGCTACTACATGACATCAACCTGAAATCTTAAAAAATAATAAAAATAAAATAATGTGGCGACATACTTCCCCACACCATACAGTTTTGTGACGTGTGTCCAGTCCTCTTTCAAATATTCTTCAGATAAGCGCTGAATATCCCTAGCCCGCCTGCGCCGCAAACCAAGAGACTTGATTACCTTTTCTATCTCCTCTGTAGCAACCTCTGTAGCATCCTTCGCATTTGAACAAAGCTTGAAAAAATTTGAGAGAACTTGTTTAACCTAAAACAAGTTTACTGAAGTTTCTCAGCAGGCTAGTCGACAACATTTATCAAGAGTACAAGTATTTTCTTATATGCTTTACACAAAGTTACAATTACAGGGACAAAGCAGGTATGCACCTAAGCGCAAAACAATACTCTTTTGCGTTTGACTTTTATTTTTCTCTATACAATTATATGCAAGTTGGGACAAAAAACAATATGCTAGGATATTACTTCACATTAGGACATGTAAACTCGGTTCACTAGAGATTCTAAACCAAATCATGTCTAGTAAAAATTATTTTATGGAGCAGGGAACTAGAATTTCTCCTCCTAACATCCTATAAAGCAAAGAGAAAAGGGCACCTAAATGAGTTATCTGGGCACCAAACATGGTAATTCTACTTTCCATGACTATTTTACCGACAAATATCTCTAACTCCTGGTCTCCAAACCTACTGTTACATAGCTCCATGACCCATAAATTCGTAGAAAAAATTCCGTTGTAGTTCACCAGAATTTAAAAATAAAAATAAAATTGTAGTACTAGCCTACTAAACTGAATGTGATAAATATTAGTTTTTAAAATAAAAAATCACAAGAAAGGCATCCATAGCTAAGCCACAATTCGTATTCGCATATCCTACGAGCAAGTGTTTATATATAGCATCAAGGTATTATGTACAAAATACAAAACCTTTATTTGCTTTTTAATAAATGCAATAATGGCACGTCATTAGAATTTAGATGTAGCAGAAGTGGAGAAACTGATAAATAACAGAACGTACCTGTCTACCTGTTGTGACGTTAAGAAGCTTGCAAATCACCAACACCCTCCAAGGATCATGAGCGTGATCCTCCTGGAGTAGTTTATAATGGGATCTGGGGGGCTTCCACGGGTTGTCAGGACTTCGACGCTGGTAAGCCTCGTCTAATTTTTGAGCAGCAGTAAGTTTTGGCTTATTTTTCTTTGCAGTTTTAAGCCCATCAGTCTGCTTAACCCCCAATCTATTCCAGGAACGATGGTACGAATTTTTCATTTCTTCCGATTTATTCTGAGCAATGCCCCTCCTGCCCATCACTGGTCTACCAGTTCCACCCGTGTACTTGTACTGCAAAAGTATGTCCTCGATCCGAGAAAGATTAGCAGGGGATATCTTGTAAATCCCTGGAACAGAACAAACCTCCTCCCTTTTGTCATCTTCGAATTTCATCTGCGTCTTCTTCTTCTTATTACTCTTACTCTTCATCTTGTTTTCATTTTCCACCATTTCTTCTTCCTTGCTCCTTTTCTTACATCTATAACTCCCTGGAACAGAGCGCACCTCCTCCCTAAATTTCATCTTCTCACTCTTACTCTTCATCATGTTTTCACTTTTCACCATTTCTTCTTCCTTGCTCTTTTTTTTCTTTGGCATAGTCCTGTTTACAAAAGGTGACTTTATCAGAAGTAGAAAGCAGTTAATATAGACCTGCAGTACTTAACCTCGGGAAACACTCACAGCCAGATATCAGCATACATACACTTCACTACATGTATCTTACAATTTATAGGATAATCACTCACTTGTTAGAGCCTGGATCAACAGGAATTTCATTACCAACAATTTGATCCTGATAGACAGGCATGTCGTTGGTCTTTGACTCACTTTTCTTGACTATAACATCTGGATTACCGTGGTCAGAAGCATCAGCTTCAAAAAAAATTTCTTCATTTGAAGTTCCCTTACCTTTTTTCTTTGGCACAGTCCTGTTTACAAAAGGTTGCTTTAGCAGAAAGCAGAAGCCAACTACTCCCTCCATCTCATTTTATGTGTCCTGTTTGACTTTTTTGTAGTCAATTTGACAAAAGTTTGACCGGAAATTACATATGCTATATAATTGAAAAAAGTAATAAAAATTATATCATTGAAAAGTATTTTTAATTTACTTTCAAATGTATTTTTCAGTTTTTTGAAATTTTAAGGAAATAATTTTTAATTATCAGTCAAAGTCGTGTCAATTTGACTACAAAAAAGTCAAACAGGACACATAAAATGAGATGGAGGGAGTACTATTGCCATGCAGTACTTATCCTCATGAAACACTCAGCCAAATAACAAAAAGTCAAAAAGAATAAACTCAACTAGATAGAACCTGAAATTTGGGCCAAAACAGATTTGTCTAACGCCATTTCAACACTATCAGAGCAACTCAGTTTTTCCAACCAATTTATAAAATAGCAGTTTACTCGGTATGGTAATGACAATATCACCCTGACCATATTCTAAATCCTTTTTAGCTTCATTACTATCAGAGTAAAGCAAACAATTTCAATGCACTTCTTAATATACATTAAATTACACAATTCCATCCATTTTTTCTCTGAAAATCCTTGGCTATAACAGTCCACAGCAATCAGTGGCAAAATAAATGGAAAACACGTCTACATTTTATTGCATGTATTTACCGACATACGAATATTGGTTACTCACCTATTCATGCCTGGATCATTATCAATCTCGTTAGTTACAATGGGATCCTGACCAAAATCTAAGTCATTGGTTTTCTCCTCACTTTGTTTTATTTCATTGCCGACATTACTGTGGTCAACAGGATCAACTTCAAAAGTTTTCCCTTCGTTAGCAGCACCCTTGCTTTTTTTCTTTGGCATAGTCCTGTTTTCAAGGGTGACTTTATTACTTAGAGAGTAGAAGATGTAATTAGCAATCCCAGCGCCCAGCACTAATGAGCCTTCTGTACACCAACAGGTAGATAGCAAATAGCAGATACTAATACACTACATAAACATGATAATCACAAGAAAATCAAGCAAAAACGGATTTCCCCAACATTTCTTCATTACTAACTAATCACTTTTTCTAAACATGTTGTACTATAGTACTGTTTGTAGCTCACACCGATACAGCAATTACAATTTCAACTCTGACCGATTTCTAACTTATTTCTAGAGTTGAAAATCACAACAATTTCATCGGCAAAAACTACAGAGATGGAACGCTCTTCAAGATCTCACAACAAACTAGGGGGCTACTTAACTTAAACTTATCGATCCTCAATATAAACATCATTACATATCATTAAGAAAGACAAATTAAAGGTCAAGTCTTTGTAAGAACGACCAACAGTTACTTAAGAAGTTGAGTTGAAATTTATGTACAACAGCCAATCAGTTCATAAAGCTCACCTTTTTGGATCATCATTTCTAACTGGACCATCAACATTTAGATTTGATACTACATTCTTTGCAGCTTTTTTGTTCTTACGTACAGATGAAATTAGGAAGCCGTCCTCAGTCTCACTCATGTAAACACTTCTAATGCAACTTCCAGTGTTTTGCTTCAAGGAAATAGACTCATCATTAGATTCGACAACCTCGGACCTTTTCTTGAGCTGTTTTTTAGTGTCTGTCTTGTTCCTTTGCTTACCAACACCATCATCAATTACTATAACAATAAAACCATCTTTCAATAAGTAAAATCAAGGTAAAGATCTTGCTTCAAAAGTTCAAATTATATTGTGTATTTTTGCTCAATAATATGATTTTAAACTATTTTAAACACAGCACACCACATTGTTTTTCAGTCGCGGAGTTCCATGGGAAAAAGAAAAAAATCGTGTGAAAGATATGCTGGAAAGTAAAAGGCTGTGCAATGGACAGATACCTCCATCAATTGAAACAGAATAAGTTGGTAAAACTTCCAGGTTGTCGTCATCAATGAAGAAACTCTCTTCATACTCGTCTTCATCACTTTGTGGAACAGATTTCTCGTTTTCAGAGTTTGCAATATCCTCCCCATGTGATTCTCTTTTGCCATCAGGTAAAGGAAATCGAAATAATTTTGAACATGAAATAATAGCAAATCATACTCGCTAGTCCGATTTATAAGACTGATATGTAGATACTATTGTAAGATCACTGTTAAACTGCCTTTTGCCCCAACACTTTATAGTCTATCATATAACAACGCAAGTTTATAATAGGGTTATGTATCAAACGGGCCACCCATTTCGTTTAAAACTATCAATTAGGCCACCCAATTAAAAATTATATCATTTAAACCACCTAAATCACAATATATATCATTTAGACCACCCATTTAAAAAAAAGTTAACAAATTGAACATAAAATAATAATAGTGAGCCCGCCTGTATGCACATAAATACCCACCTAAATTTACCGCATGTTTATTTGGGATATTTATTTGTATACAGGGGGTCTATTATTATTATTTTATGTTCAATTTGTTAACTTTTTTTAAACTGGGTGGTCTAAGTGATATATATTTTGATTTAGGTGGTTTAAATGATATAGTTTTTAATTGGGTGGCCTAATTGATAGTTTTGAACGAAATGAGTGGCCCGTTTGATACATAACCCGTTTATAATATATTAAGTATACATAAATCCAAATAATCTGTACAAGTAATGCAAAATTATAGAATCTGTAGATAAGATTTTGATAGACAAGAAAAGGATACAGATCATCATTTTTACGACCAACAACAGTGTAGAAGCCAGTAAGGTGAACGCCTCGAGGACCAATAACAGAAAACATAACTTGTTCATTCTCACCAAATTCCAAATTTAGCTGCAATGACTCACTCTCATCCGGCAACAAAGCACACAAAAGAACAGGACTCTTGTCTCCAAACTTACATTGAACTAAACTACTTTTTTTCGAAGACCCAACTGCCAATGTTGCCTATACACACAAACAAAACTTTATCATTCAACCATCCGAAAACTCGAAAAAAATCATAAATTTCATCCTACACATTCATTTTAACAATAAACAAAAAAACCCCAGATAACATTTTCACCAAAAAAAAACCATACACATACATTTCATCCTACACATACATTTTAACTATAAACAAAAGAAACCCAGATAACAATTTCACCAAAAAGATTAATATCTTTAAATAAAAAACAAAAGGCAAGAAGAAAGGATGTAACCTGAGAAATATGAAGCCTTCTTCGAAAGCCAGCATCAGATTTCAGAGTAAATGGGTTTCCGGGCTTCACTTGAACTCCTGAAAAGAGACAAAAATCAACCAAGATTGTGCCTTAATAATCTTCAAATCAAAAAGTAGAATAAACATATGTGTGAGGAGGGCTGACCCCAGAAAGCCATGGTATGTTGAAGCAAATTCTAATCTTTGTATCACACCTGTTAATTTAATGGTGTTCTGTAGACAGTAGACATGACCCTTTACCTTCTAGCTTCTGCTCTTTTGAAGAAAAAATAATTAAAATACTCTATCAATTATTTGTGGTATAATTTCAATTAAAAAAAATTAAAAAATGGTATTAATATAAAAAATGATCCAAAATATAATTTAGAATTCTTGTTACATTTTTTGTAATAAAGAATATAAAAATAATATGAGCAAATTAGGATCCATTATGTAATTTTTCTATCGAAAATATATAGTCATATCATTATATTGTGATAAAATAATATTTGTATTTTAGTATGATGAAATGCAGAAACAAATAAGAGAAGAAATTGACGATTTTTTACATTAAAAATTCTATTTGATTTATGAATTCTAATTACAATTTGTTTTGATTATCAAAATACCCTTTTAATTATTTGAAAATAGTTCTACTAATAACCAAATACAATTATATCCTTATATATAATAAGCATAAGAGTGATCTTATCCATTATTTTCGTCGATGTACTACCAAAATAATCTCAAATGTTGAATCTAATATTTTAAAAAATAGACGATCAAGATTATATTATACGGAAAGAGAAAATTATAATCTAAAATGGATATAATTAGAAAATGTTGCATTGGAAGTGAATTTTAGGAAGAAAATTATATTCTAAAAAGGATATAATTAAAAAAAGTTGTATTAGAATTGAATTTTAAAAAGAAAATTATAATCTGAAAAGGATATTTGAAAAAGGTTGTATTAGAATTCAATTTTATTTATTTATTTATTGGTATTATAAAAATCATATTTACTATTTGAACTCTATCTTGAGATCTAGAAATCATATTTGGAAGATTTTATAATCCACGCGAAACTCATAAAATTATCTTTAATTTAATGATGATTTAATAATTATTATTCAAATGGAAACACTCTGAATATCAAGAAAAAATCCTATTTAATATAGAAGACTGATATGGCCTAAAAATAAGACCCGGCATGGTCCAGACGTGGGACCCACCAACAAGGTCCAAACCCTATTTTATATTAATTTCGTAATTAATATTAAGGGTATCGAACAGCTCAGCAATAAGAGTCAGATAAGGATGCTGATCGTCGTCAGACTTAGCCTCCAAGGCACATACTTCAACATGGAAACTGATTCCTACATAATAGGATCTAGAACCTTCTTCTAGGCGGTGGCTTGCCCACCAAGTCACCTAATTCTACTACGATTCTAGGGCTTCTCAGCCTATATAAAGGGTCTGACCCCTCATTCTCAGAACTACGTCTTGGCTTGATTCTCAATACGAGATACGTAGGCACTCTGTGAGGACCAATTAGTCTCTAACACGGAAACAACCATTAAAGCAAGAAGCTCCCGAACCCTAGCATTAATTACAAATTCGTGACCTAGATTTTAATCCACAACATTTGGCGCCGTCTGTGGAAAGACAACATCAACCATGGTGACCAGACGAAGAACACCACCAACCACTACTGAGGCCTTGCCTCTAAGCTCTGCTCCGCCTGCTACTGAGCAGGTACCCCCAACAACAGGGGCGATCACTCAAACTCAAGTTTCTCAACCTCCAGGGACGAATCCCCATGCTGAGAGAACGTTACCTGTGGTCGTCCATCCAAGTCAAGAAACCAACCCTCTTCAGATGGTGGTTTCTCCTCTGGTTGATCCCAATCGCCCGTTACCATCAGGGGTTAGATCCATACTACGGATCTCCCCATGAATACCAATCCGATGTATGGTCTGCCTAACTACCCTCCAATTACTCAAGGTCCTGGACCTAGTGGCCACGCCTTGCAGATCCGAGATCGAGAGTATGTTGACTACTCTGGCCCCTATACTGATGATTCATCGTCTGATGAGGATGATTGTGATGAAGCCCCGAGGAGGCGACGTGCTAGCAGAGAACCAAGAAGAAGAACACAAACCATCCATGATGGACCTCCTTTGACAGCCGCTGAGAGGATCAAGGCTCATGAGGCCGAGATCTTAAGGTTGAAGGACGATATTGCGAGAGAAAAATCTAGGTTAAATCAGACTCAACCTCCTCCAACATCAGGACCGATTCCCATTATAGACTTAGAGAGGTCCTCAAGAAGGCAGAGAAGGGCCGACGCCCCAACTGGAAGAACAACAAGGGTGGAAACCCCCAAGAGCAACCCCAAGGATCTGATGCCACTTGGGGATCCTGATGATCCCACACCCCTGTTTACTGAGGAGGTGATGAATGCTCGTATCTCAAAAAAGTTTAAGATGCCAACAATAAAGGCTTATGATGGAACGGGTGATCCCGCAAACCACGTTAGGACATTCTCAAACGCACTGCTACTACAGCCTGCAAGTGATGCCTTAAATTATAGGGCGTTCCCTTAAACCCTGTCGGGCATGGCTCAGAGATGTTATAGTCATTTGCCTGCTAATTCAATTGGCTCCTTTAAGGAGTTAAGTGCTGCTTTCATTAGTCAATTCATTAGCGGAAGAGTTCATGAGAAAAGTTCTGCGTCCCTCATATACGTGGTGCAAGGGAAGAATGAAAACTTGAGAGACTACCTCAAGAGGTTCACTAAGGAGACGTTGAACTCCGACTCTACCCCTAAGAAGAACCAAGGATCAAGGTTCACGGAGTATACAAGGTTGAATACTCGTAGCAGTCGAATCTTGTTGGACATTGAGAAGGATAAAGATTTCCGATGGCCGAAGCCACTCAGGGGAGATCCCGAAAAGAGAAACAAGAATCAGTATTGCAGATTCCACAGAGATGTGGGGCATGACACTGATGATTGCACGAAACTCAAAGATGAGATAGAGTTTTTAATCCGTAGAGGAAAATTGAGCCACTTCACCAAGGGTGACGATCGTGTTAATCAAATTAGAGATTATAATAGAAGGGATGACGATCAAGATCGCAACCCACAGCCCCGAGGGCCAATAATCAACATGATCTCAGGAGGCCCTACTGCAGCCGGCACAACAAGGAATTCTCGGAAGGCTTATGCTAGAGAAGTGATACACATCGTGGGAGAGGCCCCGAAGCGGGCTAGGACTGAAATCACAATTGGTTTTGATGATTCTGATCTTGAAGGGGTGAAGTTCCCCCATGACGACCCGTTGGTCATAACTCCTGTAATTTGAAACTCAGAAGTGAAGCAAGTCTTGATAGATAATGGAGCTTCCGTTGACGTTCTGTTTCATGATGCATTTATGAAGATGGGTTACAATGATTCTCAGTTGACCCCCAATAACATGCCTATATATGGATTTAATGGAGTAGAATCTAAAGTTGAAGGGACTATTCAATTGCCTGTGACTATTGGACAGGAGCCCAAGAAGGCCACTCAGATGTTGAACTTCCTGGTAATCAAGGCGGTTTCAACGTACAACGCTATCCTCGGAAGGACTGGACTTCATGCATTCAAGGCTGTTGCCTCAACTTATCATATGAAGATCAAGTTCCCGACTCGGAATGGTGTTGGAGAACATAAAGGCGATCAAAATATGGCACAAAGCTGTTATGTAGCCGTGTTAAGGCCTGACGGAGTCGGGGGGCAGGTCCTTCCGATTGAAGACATGGATGTCCGCAGTGGTAAGGAACGCCAAGAAAGGCCGTCAGAGGACATCACACAGAAGCCTCGGACAACCATTGAGGCTAAGGTGTTAACTGACTTCGTGGTTGAATGTACAATTGGCAACCAAGAAGTCGGGGGGCAGAAGGTAATACCCCAAGCAGGAAGTGAACTTTAGAATAATAAGGAGTAGACTAAAAGGAGTGGTGGTTGCTCTATTTTGATGGAGCATCTAAAACAAAATCTGGTGCAGGCCTAGTCTTGTAAAGCCCCGATGGGCTCAAGTTATCCTAGTGGGACTTAGCTTCATATTTATCTAGTAGAAGTAGAAATAAGGTTCATTGAAACCATTGCAGAGCATGTTGCTCCGAGTAGGATAGTAGTACTCTATGTAAGGGTTGAACCCATTTCAAGTTATTAATGCAAGTTTGATTTCCATTCATTGATGGTGTGATTTTATTTATGTGCCAAGCACCAGATGAGTGCAAGTCAAGGATGACCGAGTACCGAAAATAAAAAATACACGGATGGAAAACAAACAAATGCATACCCCGAAGGGTCAAGAGTTAGGTTACAGCAAAACCAAGTAAAAGTTTAAGTCCGTGAAGGACCCTGGATAAAAGACAAGCAGATAAAAGCCACACGTAACAATCAAAGCCATGGAAGGCCGAGGATGTTAAGGACTGACTACTCTTCAATATTTCTTAAGTACTTGGGTTGAGAATCCAAGGATGAAGACTAACAGAGAACATGCATTATTAAGGGTCCTTGAACAGGGATTAAAAAGTTCAAGCAAGTTCTCGTCTTAGAAGTTTAAAAGGCAAGAAGCCCATGGGATTGCATTTATCAAAATCTAAATCGAGGAATCAACCCCGAATCCTAGGTTGAGAAACACAGGTTATTAGCCATGAAGGCCAAGATTAGCCATGAAGGCCAAGATTAGCCATGAAGGCCAAGATTAGTTATGAAGGATAAAATTGAGGGGGTCATGAACCTCCAATTAAGATCCAAAGGTTGAAACTTGAAAACCAACATGTAATTTTGGATTCTCGATCCAGAATGCCGACGTTGAATATCTGAACACCAGCGTTCAACACTTGAATATTAACCCTGAAATGAAGATTAAAAACCTCCTAGGGAAGGTTCAAGACCTCGTGGGGCTGATCAAAGACCCCCTGGCCTTGGACCGGCAGCTCTGATAGATATTTCAGTGATTTAAAACACCCTTGAGATTGAAAACCCTTGATTTCAAACATTGACGTTCAACACTCAAGGCCGAACGCATGCTAGCCGAGAGGCCGCTTGAGAAGTCCAAGACCAAGACAAACATTGAAGCCATGACGTCCAAGCGAGCTGAGAAAGTTACTTATATAGGAGCTTCTCTGAAGGAACCCTTGAAGGGCAAGTTGATGGCATTATTGCAAGAGAATAGTAATGTGTTTGCTTGGACAACAGTTGATATGCCAGGGATAGATCCCCAAATTATAACTCATAAGTTGAATCTCGATCTTGAGCGAAAGACAATAAAATAGAAGAAGAGGAATTTTGCTCCTGAAAGGCAAGAGGCCATCAAGCAAGTGAAGGGTTTTGGGGCATAAACGCAGCGAAAAACAGTCGTAAAAACAATAAAAATCCGAAACCCTAATCATAGGATCCATGTATAAGACATGCTGATTATGGTGAATAGAATCAGTACCTTTACGAAGCTTTACGAATTCGGTTGACAGATGGAGGTCCTAGATTGTGATCACCACGCAACCCTTGATGCAAGATCCGCGTCTCTAAATCGTCCACACGAACGTTCGATCGTCCAACGATCCAAGGAGCAGGTACTAGCCAAAATCAGCCTCTCTCTCTCTCTAGCCTCTCAAAGAATAGAGCAGCTAGGGCTTTTAAGAAAAACGATTTTGCAAAAGTGTTACCCTAACCAATACATCTTTATGTATTTATAGGGAGAAAGATGTGCCTAACCCTAATCAGCTTGGGCTTCAATTAAAACAAACTGATTTGGGTTTTTAATGAATTAAATTCGAAATAACATTTAATTAACTAAGTCCAACTCAATTAATTATTTATCCAATTTCGAATTTATAATCATTTAATTAAAAACGAAATCTGATTCCATAATCAATTTCGTATTTTAATTATTTAATTTAAATCTAATATTTAAATTAAAACTCCTTTTAAAACGTTCTTATTGTGTAACCCTTTAGGTTATTATTACGTTGGCAATATTTTTAATATCCAATAATAAAATTATAAACAATGAGTGGCATCTAGTAATACATCATTGCTACCCAAGTAATAATAATAATTGGTGATCCAATTAAACCTTTCGTGATATAATGTTTCCGTGTAATATAATCCCTTTAACCAAATATTATAGATTAAACTCGAGGCATGTATTTAGTCATCCTCTTCATAATTTAATCTGGGTTTACTTGATACATGAGTAGACTATTAAGACAAATCATTATTTGAGCACGGCCATGCATTTTATAGTCTCACTCAATCAAGAGGCCAATAATATCTCTCCTATCTGATAGGAGGGTTAAATCCTTTATCTATCATTCATATTTCTCATACGATTCACAATATACCCGATGTCCACTTTTATCATCACCCGGTCAAAGGTAACTTTTAATGTAGTCAAAGTATATTATCCTCGTATAGAAATATAATGATCTCAAGTCAAAGAATCATTACACCATTATCACTGTGAGTCTTTCTTATGACTTAATTAACATGAAGAATCTCACGGTGGGTCTGTTCAGTACCATGTACCCTACATGTACCTATGTATTGACTTTAGTATCTCCATACCTATAACCAATGAGATGTGGTTATCAGTCAAAAAACATACTAGTCTATTTATGTATTATTATTGTCCTTTATAATAATACTCGACTAGGGACCTTTATTCTAAGGACATTTATTATGCTAACAAATATCGCAGTAAATAGAGTCATAATAAATACATTTATTTAATAATCAAATGACATAAGGTTTATTCGAGAAACTATATATTACCTCTAGGGCACCTACACTAACAATCTCCCACTTGCACTAGAGCCAATCGCCTATGTATCTAATACCCATGGAACTAGTGTGACCTTCGTGCTTCTGCTGCGACAAAGCTTTGGTCAGTGGGTCCGCAACATTATCATTAGTATGCACTTTACATATATGTATATCTCCTCTCTCGTTTATCTCTCGAAGAAGGTGATATCTCCTAAGTATATGCTTTGCTTTGGAATGGGACCTCGGTTCCTTTGCCTGCGCAATAGCTCCATTGTTATCGCAATACAGATCAACTGGATCTGCGATCGACGGAACCACACCAAGTCCCGAAATAAATTTTCGAATCCAAACAGCCTCTTTGGCTGCTTCACTGGCAGCAATATACTCAGCTTCCATTGTAGAATCAGCTACTGTCTCTTGCTTCGAACTTTTCCAGCTTACAGCACCTCCATTTAGACAAAACACGAATCCAGACTGGGACACAGAATCATCCCTATCTGTCTGGAAACTAGCATCAGTGTAACCTTTTACAACCAGCTTCTCATCTCCTCCGTATATCAAGAACGAATCTTTAGTCCGTTTAAGGTACTTAAGAATATTCTTGACAACTGTCCAGTGACCCTCACCAGGATTTGACTGGTACCTGCTCGTCATGCTTAAAGCATACGAGACATCAGGACGAGTACATATCATCGCATACATTATAGAACCAATTGCCGAAGCATATGGTACTTTACTCATACGGTCCTTATCATCTGATGATTTAGGACAGTTTTCCTTTGAGATCACTATCCCATGAGACACCGGGACAAAGCCCCTCTTTGCCTCTTGCATTCCAAAACGATGCAATACTTTGTCAATGTATGTACTCTGACTTAGGCCGATTAATCTTTTAGATCTATCTCTATAGATCCTGATTCCTAAGATATAGGTAGCATCGCCTAAGTCTTTCATCGAGAAACTTTTTCCCAACCAAGTCTTCACAGCCTGTAGAGAAGGAATGTCATTCCCTATTAGTAATATGTCATCCACATATAATACTAGGAATGCCACATGGCTCCCACTAACCTTCTTGTAAACACACGGCTCATCCTCATTTTGTATGAAGCCAAAATCTTTGACTGTTTCATCAAAACGGATGTTCCACCTCCTTGAGGCCTGCTTCAATCCATAAATAGATCGTAGCAACTTACAAACCATTCTAGCAAACTTTGGATCGACAAAACCCTCAGGTTGTGTCATGTACACATCCTCTTCTAAGCTTCCATTTAGGAAAGCAGTCTTGACATCCATTTGCCAGATTTCATAGTCATAATAAGCCGCTATCGCAAGCAAAATCCTGATGGATTTGACCATAGCTACCGGTGAGAAAGTTTCATCATAGTCTATACCATGAATTTGCTTGAAACCTTTCGCCACCAGTCTTGCTTTGTAGGTCTGTAAATTTCCATCCATGTCAGTTTTTTTCTTGAAAACCCACTTGCATTCTATGGGTTTAACCCCATCAGGTGGTGCAACCAAAGTCCATACTTTGTTTTCATACATGGAATCCATCTCAGATTTCATGGCTTCCAGCCATCTCTCAGAATCTGGACTATTTATAGCATCCTTGTAGGTGAGAGGCTCATCATTATCTACAAGCATCACATCGCCACTTTGAGTCTGGAGAAATCCATAATATCTCTCTGGCTCATGGCGAATCCTACTTGATCTACGAACGACCTGTGTTTCTTGAGCAGTATCGTTCTCAACATCTTGAGTCTCATTCTGCTCATGTTCCAACTCTGGTTCAACAACATCTTGTAGTTCTCGATCCTCATCGAGATCTATTGTCCTCCCACTGTTTTTCTTAGAAAGCAGTTCTCTCTCTAGAAATACAGCCGTTCGAGCAACAAACACTTTGTTCTCAGAAGGTCTATAGAAATAATACCCTTTAGTTTCCAATGGGTATCCTACAAAATTACATTTGTCTGATTTCGGTCCTAGCTTATCAGAGATCAAACGTTTCACAAACACTTCACATCCCCAAACTTTCATAAATGAAACGCTATTACGTTTTTCAGTCCATAACTCATATGGTGTCTTTTGAACCGATTTTGAAGGAACACGGTTTAGTGTTTGTGCAGCCGTCTCTAGGGCATAACCCCAGAAACTAATTGGAAGATCCGCATGACTCATTATCGATCGCACCATGTCCAACAAGGTACGATTTCTCCTTTCAGACACCCCATTCCATTGTGGTGTTCCAGGAGGAGTGAGTTGTGATACGATACCACACTCCTTTAAGAAATTCTTAAATTCTAAGCTTAAGTATTCTCCCCCACGATCAGATCGTAGAGTTTTAATACTTTCGCTCTTTTGCTTCTCTACTTCAGCCTTATACTCTTTGAATTTTTCAAACGATTCGGATTTGTTCTTCAAAAGATACACATATCCGTATCTACTAAAATCATCAGTAAAGGTTATGAAATAGTAATAGCCACCTCTTGCCATCGTACGCATTGGACCACATACATCACTATATATCAGTTCCAATCGTTTGGTGGCCCTCTCACCTTGACCGGTAAAAGGAGCTTTAGTCATTTTGCCAATGAGACATGGTTCACATTCCTCGTATGATTCAAAATCAAACTTGTCCAAGTATCCATCCTTATGTAACTTGGAAATGCGATTCTCATTTATATGGCCTAAACGACAGTGCCAGAGGTATGTATGATTTGAGTCATTTGTTTTAAGACGTTTGTTATTTATGTTATAGACAGAAGTATCAAGATCAAGAACATATAAACCATTAAACAAACGTGCAACCCCATAGGTAACATTATTCAATGAAAAGGAACAACTATTGTTCTGAATTAAGAAAGAAAAACCAATCTTGTCCAAACAAAAAACGGAAATAATGTTTCTGCAAATCGCAGGCACGTAAAAATAGTTCTCAAGTTCTAAAATGAGCCCTGTGGGCAACGATAAATGATAAGTCCCTACAGCTAAAGCAGCAACCTTTGCTCCATTGCCAACGCGTAGGTCAACTTCTCCCTTAGCCAAAGTCCTACTTCTCTGCAGTTCCTGCACATTTATACAAATGTGAGAAGCACATCCAGTATCCAATACCCAAGATGTAAAAATAGACAGATTGACTTCTATAACATAAATACCTGAAGTAGAAGCTTGCGCAGCCTTCTTCTTCTTCAGATCCTCCAAGTAAACAGGACAGTTTCTCTTCCAGTGACCAGGCTTCTTGCAGTAGTGACATTCACCTTTGTCAGCCTGTACGACATCTCCCTTCGGCTTTTTAACCTTTTTGAAAGAGGGCTTAGAAGGACCAAGATCTTTTGATGCTACCTTTTTCTTGCCCTTCCATTTCCCTTAGCACCTTTCTTGCCCACCATCATTATGGGAGCTTTCTCAGTTGCCTTGACCATATTTGCTTCAGTGGTCCTCAGCATGGCCAACAATTCCATAGGAGTCTTATCTTGCTCAGTCATATTAAAAGTCATAATGAACTGAGTATAGTCGCTGTTCAAAGATTGCAAGATTATATCGACTTGAGCCTCTCGCTGAAGCGGGAAACCCAAACGAGAAAGGTAATCACAATACCCGATCATCTTTAGAACATGTGGTCCGACTGGTCCGTTGCCCTGCTTGCACGAGAAGAGTGCTTTGCTTGTGTTGAACTTTTCCACACGAGCCTGTGATTGAAACATCGTCGAAAGATGTTCAAACATAGTATAAGCATTCATATCAAAATGCTGCTTCTGAAGCTCAGCATCCATAGTAGCAAGCATAAGACAAGCCACATCAGTAGCATCATCAATATGCTTCTGATAAGCATTTCGTTGATCTTGAGTGGCATTAGCAGCAGGGGCTGCCGGTGGAGGAATATCAATCACATAAGATTTCTTTTCCTGTATGAGAACAATTCTCAAATTCCTAGACCAGTCAATGAAGTTTGATCCTGTTAGCTTGTCCTTCTCAAGGACTGATCGCACAGAGAAAGTGTTGTTTGTGTTGTTTGCCATTTCGAATATCTACAATGTTAAAATGCATAAAATAATTAGTCTACGGAATTGTTAAATTATGTTCAAGTGATTATTCATATATATTCATAATATATATCTCCCACTATTTTATCAAATTAATAGCCCTACCTATCAATTCGGAAAAGTTTCTCTAAACCTTTCTAGTGAGCCAAGATCCATATTTCATCCCTTTTAAGGTCAGCTTTGGCTTTTCTCCTTAAAATGATTATTTAGGTAGACAACATTTGTCAATTATATCATATATAACTCTTGGATAGTTTGGTAGAACAACATTTGTTCCTATTCATCCAGTAAATCTTACCAAACTCTATGCCTCTAAGTTCACAATCCTATTGTGGTCACTTAGTTAAGTCAAACCCAAAGGTCTAACAGTTGAGTATCACTAACTTACTCGATCGCGCCTTACCACGATAAACGAGGGTACTCCGCTTTGGCGCACCTACCCTTTGTCGATCTAGGTCTTGACGAGTGTTTCCCATTTGGAAGGCATCTTAAACTTAATATTCTGTTAGGGATTTATTAATTAAAACGACCATGATCCCATCATAAAAAGATTCCCAATTTTTTCCTTGAATTAAATACTTCAAATCAATATTCACCAATGGTTTGATTTCCAGGTTGTTGGAGGAGTCACATGCGGCCTCACTTAATATCCAACTTCCTTACAGGTATGACCCGTTTTTGACAAAATCTCCCCATATCGAAATAATTGAAAATTCGTATTTAATTCCGTATTTCATTGAATACAGAAATCTCATAGTCGTTATAGTAAATTTTAAAATCTCGAGTCGTTACAGATTTTATCTTATTTAAGCAGGCATGGCATGGGTGATGTATCTAATACATACATACATTCTACTTAATCTAATTAAGCATGCATATCTATCATTACGCATACATATCATCATATATAAAGTGCATGAATGTAAAATCGTGCTTGGTTATGGCCCAATCCTATATGATCTTTCCAGAAGCATATATCAGTATACATGCGACCTTAATTCCAGTTACCATAAAACATGTATCAGCATACACATAACCCTAATCCCTGTATACGGATCATATCCAATAACATCCATCCGATAGTTTATATCATCATACAAACCAAGCAGCATACATATCATTAACAGATCACATACATATGAGTCATGGCAGATTCTAAACATGCTAGCTTCATCATATCATAATATACAGATTCATTATATCACACATATAACATAACTGTATCATGGCAGATTCATCAAACATGTCAAACATGCATACTCGTAATAATACAGTAAACACGTAACCAAACCAACCTCTTATACACGTAGCTCTGATACCATTGAAGGGTTTCGGGGCATAAACGCAGCGAAAAACAGTCGTAAAAACAATAAAAATCCGAAACCCTAATCATAGGATCCATGTATAAGACATGCTGATTATGGTGAATAGAATCAGTACCTTTACGAAGCTTTACGAATTCGGTTGACAGATGGAGGTCCTAGATTGTGATCACCACGCAACCCTTGATGCAAGATCCGCGTCTCTAAATCGTCCACATGAACGTTCGATCGTCCAACGATCCAAGGAGCAGGTACTAGCCAAAATCAGCCTCTCTCTCTCTCTAGCCTCTCAAAGAATAGAGCAGCTAGGGCTTTTAAGAAAAACGATTTTGCAAAAGTGTTACCCTAACCAATACATCTTTATGTATTTATAGGGAGAAAGATGGGCCTAACCCTAATCAGCTTGGGCTTCAATTAAAACAAACTGATTTGGGTTTTTAATGAATTAAATTCGAAATAACATTTAATTAACTAAGTCCAACTCAATTAATTATTTATCCAATTTCGAATTTATAATCATTTAATTAAAAACGAAATCTGATTCCATAATCAATTTCGTATTTTAATTATTTAATTTAAATCTAATATTTAAATTAAAACTCCTTTTAAAACGTTCTTATTGTGTAACCCTTTAGGTTATTATTACGTTGGCAATAATTTTAATATTCAATAATAAAATTATAAACAATGAGTGGCATCTAGTAATACATCATTGCTACCCAAGTAATAATAATAATTGGTGATCCAATTAAACCTTTCGTGATATAATGTTTCCGTGTAATATAATCCCTTTAACCAAATATTATAGATTAAACTCGAGGCATGTATTTAGTCATCCTCTTCATAATTTAATCCGGGTTTACTTGATACATGAGTAGACTATTAAGACAAATCATTATTTGAGCACGGCCATGCATTTTATAGTCTCACTCAATCAAGAGGCCAATAATATCTCTCCTATCTGATAGGAGGGTTAAATCCTTTATCTATCATTCATATTTCTCATACAATTCACAATATACCCGATGTCCACTTTTATCATCACCCGGTCAAAGGTAACTTTTAATGTAGTCAAAGTATATTATCCTCGTATAGAAATATAATGATCTCAAGTCAAAGGATCATTACACCATTATCACTGTGAGTCTTTCTTATGACTTAATTAACATGAAGAATCTCACGGTGGGTCTGTTCAGTACCATGTACCCTACATGTACCTATGTATTGACTTTAGTATCTCCATACCTATAACCAATGAGATGTGGTTATCAGTCAAAAAACATACTAGTCTATTTATGTATTATTATTGTCCTTTATAATAATACTCGACTAGGGACCTTTAAGAATATGATATATTATATAATCTCAAATTCAAGTTGTAAACTTAAACTATATAATGTGTATCATTATTCTAAGGACATTTATTATGCTAACAAATATCGCAGTAAATAGAGTCATAATAAATACATTTATTTAATAATCAAATGACATAAGGTTTATTCGAGAAACTATGTATTGCCTCTAGGGCACCTACACTAACAGCAAGAGGTTGATAAACTCTTATAAGAAGGTTTTATTGAGGAAATTCAGTTCCCCGAATGGTTGATTAACCCTGTGATAGTCAAAAAGGCGAATGGGAAATGGAGGATGTGTATAGATTTCACTGAGCGGAATGATGCATGTCCGAAGGATTACTTTCCTCTAACAAAGATAGATACATTGATAGATTCCACAGCTAGACATGAGATGCTGAGCTTCATGGATGGGTTCAGCGGCTACAATCAGATTAAGATACACAAGGATAACATCCCAAAGGTATCTTTCATAATTGACTTTGGTGTTTTCTGCTATCTTGTTATGGCTTTTGGTCTAAAGAATGCAGGAGCTACTTACCAACGATTGGTGAATAAGATATTCACCCATCTGATGGGAAAAACCATGGAGGTCTATGTTGATGACATGTTAGTCAGAGCCTATTCACAACAGACCACGTTAAGCACCTCAGAGAGGCATTCGAAGTGTTGAGGCACCATAAGATGATGTTGAATCCAACCAAATGTGCTTTTGGCATTAGATCAAAAAAGTTTCTAGGTCTGATGGTTTCAAAGAGAGGCATTGAGGCCAATCTTGATAAGATCAAAGCGATCTTGGACATAGAACCACCCCGCTCTATACCAGATGTACAAAAGTTGACGGGCCGAGTTGCAGCCCTAGGAAGATTCATCTCCAAATCTGGTGACAAATGCTTACCTTTCTTTCAAGCATTGAAGAAGGTGAAGAATTTTAAGTGGACACCTGGAAGCCAAGAGGCCTTTGAACAACTAAAGAAATTCATGACTGAAGCCCCGTTGTTGGCCAAACCTAGTCTTGAAGAGACTCTTTATCTATACCTGGCGGTATATGCACAAGCATTGAGTGATGTTCTCATTCGAGAAGAGAATATGGTTCAAGGACCTATCTACTATGTGAGCAAGGTCTTGCACGGAGCTGAGTTGAATCACTCTACCATTGAGAAGTTTGCTCTGGCATTGGTAACCGCCTCGAGAAAGCTACGACCGTACTTCCAGGCGCACAAGATTGAAGTCCTGACGGACCAGCAATTGAGGAACATATTGCATAGCCCGAAGGCCAGTGGAAGGCTGATCAAGTGGGCAATTGTAATAACCCGGATTTTTCAAGAAATGAATTTATTATTATTTCAATAATAATAATGTTTTCCTAAAATGAGGAGGAATTTTTTTTATTTTATTATTCAATTATTTAATTATTTTCGGTTAAGTGGAGCCTGGTGCTCCTATTTAAAATTTTATTGACTGAGTAGATATCCCGAGTCAATAGTTTATTTGTGCAAAGATTTAATTTTGGAGTGTGAAATTATTTAGTAAAGATTTTATTATAAATTGCTAAATAATTTAGAGATTTTAAAATCGTTAGAAAATGATTGTTTTAATTATTTGGGGAATTGCAGAAATTACTTGATTAATATATAAAATCAAGAATTTGAGATTTTACTAAAACAATAGTGTTTGTAGTATTTTTATAAAGCCCTGTAAATTGTGAATTATGAATCACAATTATTATTTTTATGATTTGTTTTTATAAATTATTAATATTTGTAAAATGCATATCAATTTAGAAAATTTAGATTTAATTCTAATTCTTTCTCCAAAAGTCTTTAAAAATATTCTAGTATTTAATTTTGCTAGAAATTTTATTTTTACAAATTAGAGTTATTAATGTAAAATATTATTTAAAGTGTATAGTAATTAAATGTATTGCTTTTTAAATAGTGTTGGGCTTAGGCCCATTAGGTTTAAACACAGCACACCACACAGATATATACTTACGTATACATACAATGCCGCAAAACAGATCGGGGAGGGGGAAAGAAATCAGTGGGGGAAGAGAAAGAGAGATTGGGGGATCAATTAAGGGGATATACATACATATATATACATAACCGTGTGTGTGTGTGTATAGATGTGTGTGTGAGTGTGTGAAAGTGTGTGCTGGTGTGTGTATGGCGCGGCGCAGGTGAGTTGCGCGGAGGAGCAGCGGCCGGTGATGGCGAGTAGGGGGTGGTGGCCGTCGAGTCCAGTGGTGGCGGGAGGAAACTCCGGCGAAACTGGTGGTGGTTTGGGCAGTGGTCAGAGAGAGAGAGAGAGAGAGAGATGAACGAGGGAGAGATTTTCCGGTGGGTTGTTTCCGGTGGGTCCGATCGAACCAAAATGGTATCCTCTTTTCGGATTTATTTATCTAATTTTCGTTTTGATTAAATTTCGAAAATGTTGTTGTAATTTAATTAGTTATAAATTGTGAATTTTATAGTGTTAATTTTAGTAATTAGATTATAGTTGAAATTCGTGAATATTGTTGAAGTTCCATATTTAATTCGGAGAGTTGATATTTGTTAATTATAATTGTTCGGGTTTAGTCATTGTAAAATTGCTAATTGTTAGTTGTTAATGGTGAAAGTGCTAATTGTATTGTCACATAATGTGTGGTTATATGAGTGGGTTAATTTGTAAGTGTCTACGTGCTAAATGATCTTAGTGATTAAAGTTAAAGTGTTTTAGTGGATAATTGCTAGTTGTTTATGGTACCGGTAAATGGTATGTGCTAAGTGCTATAAGTCGAGTCATAGGATTTGTCGGATGCCACATCTGTCAATTACTTGGTATTGGTTATAATTGGTTAAATGGTTATCGATAATGATACGGGTAGAAAGTTGAATTGCTAATTGTAATAGTTATTGTTATAGGAGGTGTAATTATATGATTGGCTAATTGGCTAAGTGCTAAATGGTATGAATCAAGTTATAGTATATGTTGATAGTGTAAGTGCCAACTACGTGGTGTTGGCTTAAATGTGGATAAACCTAGTTTACTTTCCTTACATGTTGAGGTGCCGCATGTCTGGGCGGGTACATTTCCTTATGTGCTAGTTGCCGCAAGTCTGGGCGGATACTTTTCCTTATGTGCTAGTTGCCGCATGTCTGGGCGGGTACTTTTCTTACTTGTTTACCTTTATGTTGTTGCAATTGAGGCAACTTGATTTTCCTTGGATTGGTTGAATTGAAAAACAGGGTTGAATTGCTTTGGAGGGGCTGTGCCCATAGTCCGATAAACGAATACTACATGCCGAAATTTTCTAAAAATCCCCTGCATTTTAATTTATTTAACTTATTTGATTTCAAGGGTTTAAATGTATGATTTGGGTGTTAACTGTTTATGTGTATATGTGTTAAGTGAATTAATTCGAGGGTAATTGTTGTCTCGAGGATTTATGTGCTAAGTGATTTAATTCAAGGATTTATGTGTCTCGAGGATTAATTATGTTTGAGGACTATCTATATATACTAAGTTGATTAAGTGGTATAGTTTGAGGTGTTTAGCACCAGGAATTGTCCACTTTAAAAAGGGGACTTTTCCATTTCTTTTCTTTACTATAATATGTTATGTGCAATAAGTGGTATTAGAATAGTCAACTATAGGGAGGACACCTATAGTTTGACTTTATGTTATTTAGTGATAATCCCGAGTTGTGTCTACTCGATATACGAGGTAGGACTGACACGCACTCATAACTATTTCAGTACCATTAGGGCGAAATCAAATTGGAGCGACTTGCATCCAAAAAGGAAGATCGAGACGTCAGGTAAGGTCCATGGAATTACTTGGACGAGGTGCGAAGGATTTGTTCGCGGTTTCTATTTTCTGCTAAGGACCAGAGGCAAGTTTACTATGCATACTCTATTGTTCAGAGTATATTTATTTTAAATATATGAAATGTGTTAAATAAGTTTTCAATCCATAATCGCGAGTTTTTCCAACCTTGTACTTCTTCTCCCAAATCATTGTACTCCTTGCTTTGCCAACAATATTAAATCCTGCTCGTGCAATAACCAAAACCCCATGGCTTATAATACTGTTGATGGGCAGTGATATTTTTATGGCTCTATATCTTGATTTATACGGTGTATATATATATCTATAAACTTTTCGTACTATGGAAGTGGACTATATGTTATGAGGTATATATTTATGTATCGGTATAAGAAAGGCTCAGAGGGTAGGGCATGTATTGAGTTTTAGAACTTAGCCGCGTGTTGGGGCTATTTTGTATTGTATGTTTTCGAAAACCCGGGCAAAGCTTTTAAAAAGAATTTCGTAATAATTAACCTAAAGGCAACATCACCAATAAACCAGTGTTTATTTAATTAATAGATGCTCCTGAAAGAATTTACTAATTAAATAAACCTCATTCGCCTAATTAAATTTATTTAATTAGATGAATATCATTTTCAAAACGCTTTCTTAAAATCACTTTGTCCCGGAGAGATTATAAAACAATTTAAGGGAGTGATTCTATCTAGTATATTATTTATCGGAGAAAGTTTATTTTCAATACGGATTAAAGATATTCCAATGGTTATAAATTGGTTACTTTCAGCTTAAAACAGCTAGATTGATATCGATATATGTTATTTGAATGCTTATTTAATTCGATGAATATTAATTATAATATTCATTAAGAAACAAAAAAAAGGGAAAGAGAAGAAGGATTTTCATGCTTATTAATTATTTCTTATTGACCGTGAGTCAGTGGTAGTTATTTGATAAAGTGGCTAAAGTTTGGAGACTGCTGGAGAGATTGCGTCTTGATTTTGATTAGAAACATTCCAAGAGTTGTATTTGGGTGTTTTGAGGTTATTAAATATTCCAGTAATAATAGTAAATATTATTTGAATACTACTTAATAAATGAATATTAATTTGAGTATTCTTTTAAAAAGGGATTATTGAATATTTATTATTTGTTACATAGTAGTCAAATATTTATTAAATACTCTAATGTTGTGTTTGGTTGGGATGAATGAAATTGGAAGGAATGGAATGGGATTTCAAGTATAAAATGAGTATATATTCAAAATTTTCATTCTTTCATCCATTCCATTCCTTACAATTGATATTATAATTCAAGCATCTCATTTTGAGAAGGAATGCTCCATTCCTTACCACCCTCATTTTCTTCATAATTCTTATCATACCAAATTTGTACTATTTCAATTTTTTCCAAATCTTCTATCTAATCTTCACTATTTTTCTTTAATTTCACCCATTCCATTCCATTCCATTCACCCCAACCAAACACAACATAAGTATTTTGAAGGTTATAAAACACTATTTAAAGGTTGTCTAAGGACTTTCATAGTCATTTAAAATATTATATTTTGAATCTATCTAGGTAAGTTACTTTTCAAGAACTTATATATATATGGAATTACCCTGTAGTGGTTACAAGCTTTATGCGTACCATTTTCCATGTGTGATCACAAAACCCTGTGTCGAGATTGATATCGGTACAAGTGTATATCTATACTTGAACTCTTTTGAACTCAAAACATTTTTGAAAACCCCCGGTCAGGTTTTACTCTCTTGCTCGTTTTTCAAGAAATTATCGGTCGACTGAAGTCGAACTTCAACTACTCAAGTTTTCTATCAAAATGATTTTGACAAGAAAAGAAAAAGGGGACTCTGGCAGGTGTGGGAATCGTTGACGAACGATTCCCGGGATGTGTAAGCGGCCGTGAGCCAGGCGGCCCATCAATTATTATTCCGGCCCAGGTGTTGCCGAAGGATGATTACGGATGTAGTTTTCATCGAGGGTGATTACGGATGTAGTTTTCACCCGGGGATAGTTACGGATGTAGTTTCTATCCTTCTACCGGTAGAGAAGACCCGCGGATTATTGGACTTGGATGTGGCGACTGATCATCGTCAATCCTTGTCAGGTTTTTATGTTTTCTTTAAGTCCCATCCTCCACTTTGGAAAAATACTCAAACACGGCTTCTTAGGCCTAAGTGCCAAGTAGCCGATAGTGTTGTTTTCAATTTTGAAAGATGATGAATTCATGCAGTATCTAGAACTGCAAGATTATTCTAACAATAATGGCACGTGTTGGTGCACTTTTGCGATTATTCAAAAGATGAAAGATGGTTCATCGGTTATTGATGTTAAGTCCCAAATGTTTTGCTTCAAGAGCTTTGACTCTCTTCCTATCAGTTATTTCCGAGTTTAGACTCACTAGTACAAAACTGACCTTATACGTCGCCTCTTATACGTCGGTTCTGGCCAAAGGCGACGTATAAAGTAGTTATATACGTCGGTTCCGCATAAAGGCGACGTATAAGGTCAATTTTTAACATTTTTTACGTCGGTTGAAGAAAACGCCGACGTATAAGATCATATTATACGTCGGTTGAGGACAAGGCGACGTATAAAATGCTACTTTATACGTCGGTTGAAAAAAGGCGACGTATAAAATGCTACTTTATACGTCGGTTGAGAAAAAGACGACGTATATAATACTACTTTATACGTCGGTTGAGAAAAGGCGACGTATATAATACAATTTTATACGTCGCTCTTAATATGACCGACGTATATAATGCTACTATATACGTCGATTGAGGAAAATGCGACGTATATAATGCTATTATATACTCTTAATATAACCGACGTATAAAAGATTAAGAAAACAACAACCAAACTCCCGTAGCATAATTATTCAACTCTCTCTCGCCTCTCTCGAACCTAGTCTCTCTCTCTCATCGATTCTTCTAATTACTCGATCAAAACCCTAATTTTCTTCCATAATCAGTGTTATTAAACACTAAATCGAAGCCTATGTTAATTCCTTGTATTGATTAATCTCATAATCGGTGCGAATCATAGCTGAGTTTGGTAAAATCAAAATGATTTTTGATCAAAATCTTTCTCGTCTCAATCGATTGAGATTTACAGATCGAAATCAACATATATACACTAATCACACACACTCTCTCGTACATCATTTCAATTTTATTAAATTAAATCTTCAAAACCCTAACTTGTTTTTTGAGGGTTTGTGCAGGAATGATAAAGGTAACTCGAGTTAATGGCTTCGATGTGATGACCATCCTCAGATCGAGCTTCGCAAGAAGTTAAATCGGTGGAATCGCCTTGACTCAGTGAGTCACTCGAACTCGTGCGAGTTCGGTGATTATTGAATCGGTAAGTCCCAAAAAGACTACGAGGCTTTGGGCTCAGGTATAACTCTCCATTAATGAAATGAAATTGTTTGATTTATGTGACAATCGACTTATATCTTAAATGTTCTCTGAATTTCATGATCTATTCAGATTGTTAACATGAGTTTTTAAGTTTAAAGTTTATATGGTTGGTATACAAAGGTTCGTGAAAATTCAAATATATGCTAGAATTTTGACTTGGCTATTCGATTGATATGATTAATTGAGGAGTGTAATGAATTGTTGTTAAGTGTTCGAATGAGTGATATAAGTTCTTGGGAGCACCATGTATTTATTTAAATCTGTAAGTTCAAGTTATCACTGATTGATTCTTTTGTTGAGTGATTTATATGAATACTCTAATTGATCCTCTGTTCTTGACTTAGTCAAACAATGCCTATTGTGATTCTTTTACCACTAAATTTATAGTTCTAAATTAGCATGTTTTGACAGTTTTGATAAATCAAAGTGAGTACATCTTCAAGTTTGTCATGCTTATACTTGATCTGCTAGTTACTATGACTGTTAAAATTATGTGTGATTAAAATCTTTGTGATTTATATTGATATTCTGGTACTCTTCAAGTGTGACTGAATGTTATTAATGAGTTCATAGCCTTGTTCATATCAGAAGTATGCTGATCATTTTAATCTCATATACTATTATCTGCTCTCCCTCTCTCTCTCTCTCACACACTTTGTTGATTTACTATTATTTTTATTGATATGTGTTTTAATTTATAATTTTCTAGATCCGATCTGAATATATTGTTTTGATTTGGTTTGATTTGCATTTTTATGGTCAAGAGCAGACTTGTTGAAGTAATTCAACACTGCAATGATCAATCGACGGTTATAAGTTTGTGATTAATCGTAAGGCTGGGATATTGTAAGGCTATTCAGTGTTGTGTATGATTGACCATCGGTAACCGTGTTGCCAGTAATATATTATAGTTAAATAGCTATCTATAAATACAGTCTTTTCTTGTATTACAATTGTGTTATTGTGTTGTTGATAGCACTTGAAATGGAGGATGATCATGATGTATTACCTAAGGGACAAACTATCGCTGTTGGTTCTAAAGATTATGCTCAGTCTAACTGGTATTCTATAGCACATATATATTAAGTTCTTATAAAAATTTATACCATATTAGCTAACTGCCGAATTTATATTAAGTTGGTTTTGATAATGTATATTGCCTATAATTCAAGTTGTGTGAATTGTGATCGTTTCCTGCTTTATTAATTGAATAAGCTCAATTGTGATTTGTGTGAATTACAATCGTAACTTTTTGTTGCTAGTAAGTATATATATTTTATATCCAGTACGGTGCAGTAAAATCCAGTTCAGTTGCTGTCCGTTTTTTCGTAGGGCTAGTAAGTACATATATCGTGACTGTTTCTCAAGTCTTCTGAACCTTCTGGCTTTAATTCATCATTGTACACTTAGCTCTGGCATTATCTTGTAGCATAAAAGCCAAATGGTAAATGAGGAACTTTGGGATGAGGTACATGGTAAATCAGGTAGAACCAGGTTCAAAGGTAGAGCTGCCATTCTGGCTTGAGACATGCAGTATCAGTTAATGTCCCTCCTTGTTTCAATAAAAGGTAAATGCTTGTAGCAGTTTATTCGTAAATGCGCCTGAATTATTTACAAGGTATATAATTTCTTTTTTATGTGTAGTTCATGATTATAAAACTTTTTGTCAGGTGTAACTCTAATTACATGGCATAGTGTATCACAGGATAATTAGCAAAAATCTAGATTTGCCTTTGTCATGCAGACGTAGAAGTTGTAATGGCAGTTTGAGAACAATCATGTTCTACTAAAATATTTCTCTACAGCTAATCATCTGTTTGGATTATGTTCAAAATGCAGGCCAAGCTACTCAAAGCTTGTACTAATATGCCAGAGACTCCTTCCGAAATTCTTAAAGCATCAATAATGTTAAATGCAGGAGTTCTGCTTGCAAAATCGATGTATTGATTCACTTAATTGGAGCTCTGGATGAGATGCCAGAAGAGGTATATATGCTTACTAGTTACTGTGTTACTGATTAACATGCACAGGTTCATTTCCACATTTAATGTATTAACTTCTTATCTTTCACTGAGAAAAGACGAGTCTGCATCTTAAAAGGGAAAACTAATTGGCAGGATTTGTTACCATCTAGTCAGGATAGTTACAGACTTGCAGATTTCGTGAATGTGCTTCTTTAATTGGAATGATTCTTGAAATGAATATCCTACTTAAAAATATTGAACAACGTTTTATTATAAATTACTTTTTGTTCAGATTTTGTGCAAGTATGCAACCACTTCGATTGCTGATCATTTAAAAAAAAAATATTTTGCAGGTTATCTAGAACTACCAGGCGCTATGATCATTATCTGTGTAGTGGCACCTAGCCTGGTTTCAGACTCCATAAGGAATACCTGGATTGGCGTAGTGATATGTCTTTGCATTGGATGTTACTTGCTCCAGGAACACATAGCCCCTGAGGAGGATTTAAAAATTGTTATGACAATATTCTATGTTGCTTGTGATATGTCAATATGACAATATGTTGTTAAATTGTTATTGTTGTAGCTGGACGGATGTGTAAAAATATGTTGGGAATTATGGTTTTTAATTAATTTTCTGGATGTTGTTCGGTTGTAAAATTATGGATGTAAAATTATTGGTTGATTTTTGGGAATTATCGTTTTTAATTAATTTTCTGGGTTGTACAGAAAAACAAATTTTTTTTTTAATATTTTGGACCTTATACGTCGGTTGTTTTGAAGAACCGACGTAAAAGGATAACAATATACGTCGGTTGTTTAGAAGAACCGACGTAAAAGGATACAATATACGTCGGTTTTTTAGAAGAACCGACGTAAAAGGGTACAATATACGTCGGTTGTTTAGAAGAACCGACGTAAAAGGATACAATATACGTCGGTTTTTTAGAAGAACCGACGTAAAAGGGTACAATATACGTCGATTGTTTAGAAGAACCGACGTAAAAGGATACAATATACGTCGCCTTTTTAACCGACGTAAAAGACTCTGATCTTATACGTCGCCAGCCCATACGTCGCCATTTAACCGACGTATAAGATCTATTTAACCGACGTAAAAGGCCATTTTTCTACTAGTGACTTATCAAGTGGTTAAAGAACTTATACCCTGTACATGATGTTGATCTATAAGGTGTTTGATGGAAATGACATACTTATATGTATATGCATTCAGATTGAGAAATACTAAAGATGAAACCTTCTAATGGTTGGTTTGTATATGATGATAAGCAACTGTCTTAGCAGCATATTGAACTGCGTATTTTGAAAAGCCTTATAAAAGATTAGCAATACTGTAGTGTACACTATTTCGCTAAGATATGAGGATTAATATGGTTATTATAAACTTATCTGTTCATTGGATGTTGCGTTAAACGTCATATTTTCTTTATTGAAGTTTCATAGTTATAAATGTTTCGGAAATGATGTTAAGTATTGTTGGATTTTAAAACTCCATGTGTATATTGATATATATTGTTGTGCTCTATTAATACTTGCTGGGCAATTCTTTCGCTCATACTTGCTTGTTTTAAATATTAACCTTTCAGAGGAAGGTAGACGGTTGAGGCTTATCTGCATGGCTCAGAAGAAGCAGGCAGTACGCCCTTATGAAGATGTTATGATCCATAAAAGCTATAGCTTGAGTAAGTTATATGTAGGTACATTAATGTGTAATATATATTACTTTGTATTGAGTAGTACTAGTTGCTGGTGTACTTCCCAACGAAGCTATACTAGTAGTATAAGATTTGTAAGACATAGTGCGATGTAATAGAATGGATGTAACGAAGGTGTAAAGATTTTAGTTCTTGTTTCTAGCCCTATGACCTAAAAGATGCTTGGTGGTTGGGGTCGCAGAGTTATAATTCAGTTTTAATGATTACAGATGGTTTAATGTTGTTAAACAGGTAATTTGACATTGAGGATTTCCGCATGACGACCAAATCCCTGACCCCGGATTTGGGGCGTTACAGCAATTAAGCTTGGAGAATTTGACATCACGTATAAGCCTCGAACAGCCATCAAGGCTCAGGCACTGGCGGACTTCGTGGTTGAATGTGCCATTCGCAACCAAGAAGTCGGGGGGAAGGAGACAGTAACCACCCCTGGAAGAAAGGATAAAGATGAGGAGCTTATACCTGATCAGAAGGAATATTGGGTGCTCTATTTTGATGGAGCATCAAAAACAAAATCTAGTGGTGCAGTTTTGGTCTTGCAAAGCCCCGATGGGTTCACAGTTAAGTATGTTTTGAAGTTGGACTTCCCAACAACCAGCAACGAAGCTGAGTATGAAGCCTTAATAGCCGGATTGGGCTTGGCTAGAATCATGAGAGTCAAGAATCTCAAACTATGACAAAGTACTTGAGAGTCGTGAAGGCCGTGATGACTCAATTTGATGAATGGTATGAGAAGCACATTCCGAGAGAACAGAACGTTAAGGCTGATGCCCAATCTAAGTTTACTTCTTCTGAGATAGAGAACTACTCCGAAAGTGTTTACTTTCAGGTCTTGAAGGCCCCGTCTATTATTTCGAAATTGGTAGCACCAGTTGATGTAAGCTGAAGGATAGACCCTCTTAAAAGCTCATCCTGAGACTGGTTGGCTCCCTGATAATGCCTTGAAGGCACAGAAACTATTAGTGAGAATGTTGAGATAAGAGGTCCTTTGTCATTCCATACTTAAAATCTTGAATCTCAAATCCTGACATAAAATTTTAGCCTTGATGGCCAAAAAGGCTGTCTGCCTCCAATCGAGTTTGTCGTTTGAGTTTAAGGACTTGGATCAAGAGCCGTCAATCGAATTCAAACCAAAGTAAGGTCCTGTGAGCATAAGAAGAAGGTTGGAAACCTAGAATCAAGATAAAGGGTTGACAACCAGCCAAGGCATACCAGACTTGAAGTCAAGTGCTGAGTGGCAAGGGAACTTCTTGAAAGATCATCCGAGAAGCAAGACCTCCACCATATGTAGCAAGGGGCAAGAACTAATGGACTTCATCATCTTTACATCTTAGAATGAGAGTAAAGGGTTGATGATAACCAACAACCATTAATGAACTCAAGGTTCAAGACCAAGGATTCAACAAGCGAGTATATTGCGCCAGGCTGCGCTTGAGCGTTTAACTGAGCATTAAGAGTTAATTACGTTTAAGGAAGATAGATTGCAAGAGATTAGCTTTGCTAATGAAAAGACTAACTATGCTTTGAAAGGAGGTACTTAACAACCGAAAATTAGGGTCATGATTCAAGAACGAGACTCCAGACATTGCGAAAAAGCTCTGAGAGGCACGACAAGGCAACCAGGAGCATCCTCCAGCCGACCTGGTGCCACGAAGGGGCTCCAGCCGACCAGGAGCATCCCCCAGGCAACCAGGAGCATCCTCCAGCCGACCTGGTGCCACGAAGGGGCTTTAGCCGACCAGGAGCATCCCCCAGGCAACTAGGAGCATCCTCCAGCCGACCAGGAGCATCCCCATGCAACCAGGAGCATCCTCCAGCCGACCTGGTTCCACGAAGGGGCTCCAGCCGACCAGGAGCATCCCCCAGGCAACCAGGAGCATCCTCCAGCCGACCTGGTGCCACGAAGGGGCTCCAGCCGACCAGGAGCATCCTCCAGCCGACTTGGTGCAACGAAGGGGCTCCAGCCAACCTCCTGGCACCTATCCTGGCACCTCCCGTCAATTGGTTAGATCGTTTGATGGTTTGGTTGATGGTTTTTTACTTTTCGGAACGAACATCGACCTTCAACTAGCGCCGTTTAGCATCGTTTAGCACCGTGTAGTGCCGTATTATGCCATTCAACGTCGTTTAACATAGATTGAAACGTCGTTTAAGCATCGTTTAGCATCGCTGAAGTCAACATGGATCTCCCGTCAACCTGCCAGGCAACCAGGAGCACCTAGCAGCCGACCAGGTGCCACTGAAGGGCCCTGGCCGACCAGGAGCACCTGGCAGGCAACCAGGAGCACCTGGCAGCCGACCAGATGCCATGGAGGAGGTCTAGCCGACCAGGAGCACCTAGCAGCCGACTAGGAGCACCTGGCAGCCACCAAGGAGCACTTGTCAGCCAACCTCTTGTTAACCAACCACTTGTCAGCCAACCTTGGATCAAGAGATTCAAGCATAGTTCAAGAGCGATCCACTCAATCAACATTCCAAAATGGTGATTGAAAAGTTCGAAGTAATTCTATTTAAGATCAGGCAAGCGTAAAACCCTTGAAAGGAGTTTCAAGCTACCTCATGGAAGGTCTGAGACCCATAACAATCAACTAAGGATCCTCTTGAAGCCTTGGCCGAGTGAGGGTGATGATCAGGTTTTAAGGTTGATGTTCGAAACGTGATGTTCAATCAAGAACCGGCCAACCAATCTCCCGAGGAGGCCATTGGCCGACTGAGGTTGATGATCGAGTCCTGAGCTTGATTATCAAGTCTTAAAGTTGATGTTTGTAGCCTCACCTTGATGTTTGAAAGGTGAAAACGAAGCCGGAGCTTAGGCCGGGGCAAAAGCCAAAACCGGACCTTTCAATGCTGTTTGAGCCATATCTTGAGCTCCGGGTATCAGATTTGGACGATCTTACAGTCCACGCGAAGCTCACGAAGTTTTCTACAACCTTGGAAGGCCGACCAGGAGCATGTGGCAGCCAACCAGCCGCCAAAGAGGCCTTTAGCCGATCAGGTGTCAGCCAAGTGGCCGCCCAAGAGGACCTCACGCTGTTTGGGTCATATCTTGAGCTCCGGGTATCAGATTTGGACGATCTTACAGTCCACGCGAAGCTCATGGATTTTTCCACAACCTTGGAAGGCCGACCAAGAGCAGGTGGAAGCCAACCAGCCGCCCAAGAGGCCTTTAGCCGAGCAGGTGTAAGCCAAGTGGCCACCCAAGAGGACCTCACGCTGTTTGGGTCATATCTTGAGCTCCGGGTATCAGATTTGGACGATCTTACAGTCCATGAGAAGCTCATGGAGTTTTCTACAACCTTGGAAGGTCCCAGCCGACCAGGACCTCCTGGCAGCCGACCATCTGCCCAGGAAGAGGTCTGGCCGACCAGGAGCTCCTGTCGGCCGACCAGGAGCTCCTGTCGGCCGACCAGGAGCTCCTGTCAGCCGACCAGGACCTCCTGGCAGCCGACCAGGACCTCCTGTCAGCCGACCAGCTGACCGGGGGTGGATTTAACTATCCCGAATCTCCTTTCGGTCGATCATTTAAGCACCGTTTAGCGCCGTTTAGTACCGTCTAGTGCCGTCTACCGCTGTTTAGTGCCGTCTAGCGCCGTTTCGCACCGTTAGTGCCGATAGCACAGTTAGTGCCAATAGCACCGTTAGTGCCGATAGCACCAATAATGTCGTTAGCACCGATAGTGTCTTTTAGCACCGTTCAGTGTCGTTTAATACCGGTTGGCGTCACTTAACGTTGTTTAAGTGTCGTTTAAGGCTAGTTAGTGCCATTTAGTGCCGTTTTATGTCGTTAAGGCTGATTAGTGCCGATTAGCATCGAATTAACATTGTCGTAAATGCGTCGGTCGCTCCACGCTTTGCATAAAGACAATAATCGTGAAACAATAGTATATAAAGATGAACCCTGACCCGAGTCTCGGAAAAGGCCGTTAAAACTTCAAGGAAAACCTGATCAGTTTTCCTAGAAGTTGGGGGGCAAATGATATGGCCTAAAAATAAGCCCTAAAGACACATTTAATGTGGCATTAATTAGACTCGGCATGGTCCAGACGTGGGACCCACCAACAAGGTCCAAACCCTATTTTATATTAATTTCATAATTAATATTAAGGGTATCGAATAGCTCGGCAATAAGAGTCAGATAAGGATGCTGATCCTCGTCAGACTTAGCCTCCAAGGCACATACTTCAACATGGAAACTAATTCCTACATAATAGGATCTAGAACCTTCTTCTAGGCGGTGGCTTGCCCACCAAGTCACCTAATTCTACTACGATTCTAGGGCTTCTCAGCTTATATAAAAGGTCTGACCCCTCATTCTCAGAACTACGTCTTTGCTTGATTCTCAATACGAGATACGTAGGCACTTTGTGAGGACCGATTAGTCTCGAACACGGAAACAACCATTAAAGCAAGAAGCTCCCGAACCCTAGCATTAATTACAAATTCGTGACCTAGATTCAATATAGAAGACCTAATCATGTATGATTGAAATCATCGACATACACATTTTCATATTTCAATATAAAATAAAAAAAAGTTATATTAGAATTGAATTTTAAAAAGAAAATCATAATCTGAAAAGGATATAATTAAAAAAGGTAGTATTGGAATTGAATTTTATCTATTTTTTTATTAGTATTAAAAAAATTCATATTTACTATTTGGGCTCTATCTTGAGATCTAGAAATCATATTTGGATGATTTTATAATCCACGCGAAACTCATAAAAGAATCTTTAATTTAGTGATGATTTAATAATTACTATTCAAATGGAAACACTCAGAATCTCAAGAGAAAATAAAATTACGAATTTTTACATTAATCCTATTCAATATAGAAGACATACATTGATCTATTCAATGTAGAAAACCTAATTATATATGATTTAAATCAGTGACATATATACCTTTTCGTATTTCAATATAAATACACATTTTAGTTTATAACATATTTAATTATTAAAAATTTTAATTATGTTAGATCCAACAGTTATCGTCTATTTATTTTAAGATCTACAATTCTTATTTATTTTGTCGTACGGAGGACCAGACTATCGATTAACAAAGTTTTGGATAAAATCTCTCCTATTATTAAAATTGTATTTGGTTGTTAGTAGAACAATCTTCAAATAATAATAAGGGTATTTTGGTAATCAAAACAAATTATAAGTAGAATTCATAAATCAAATAGAATTTTCAACGTAAAAAATCGTCAATTTCTTCTCTCTTTTGTTTCTGCGATTTGATTGGAAAATAATTGTTAAACCATTACTAAATTAAAGATTATTTTATTTATTTCACGTGGGATTTAAAATCGTTCAATCAAATTTTAATAATTCAAGTTAGAATATAAATACTAAATCGAATGTGTAAAATCTTATATACATCAATAATTTGTTGTGTAAATCAATAACTTGTAAAATTAAAAAAAAATATATAATTATAGATATTAAAAAAGTAGTCGTGCGTTGTACGGGTTATAAGCTAATTTTAATAATAAGTGTAAGAGGGATTTTGCCCAAAATTTTGATAATCGGTAGTCTTGTCCTCCGTGCGACAAAGATCTTAAAATAAATAGATGAAAACCGTTGGATCTAGCATAAAAAAATATTTTATATTTTAATATGTTTTAAACTAAAAAGTGTATTTATATTGAAATACAAAAATGTATATGTCAATGACTTAAATCATATATAATTAGGTTTTCTACATTGAATAACATTATCAATTTAAACTACTGCATTATGGCATGCAAGCCTAAAAACATAATTGTAAAAATTAACATAGCTATAAAATATTAAGGGTCTTACTGCAATTCAACCCCCAGTGTTAGGTTAGGGGACTTACACAATCCGAGATTCACAAACACCAATACAGAGCACATACAACCAATCGATTAGTTGACAAGATCCACTAAAATGCGGTCACACGTTATTCAAGTATTACTTCTATTTCTATCAACAATATTTAAAAGCAAAACAAGAACACACACAATATATGACGCGGATGGCTGAGCAAAACTGATCCGAAACTGAAAAACCGAACCAAAATATGTTAATTCAGTTCGGTTTCAAATTTTTTAAAATTCCGGTTTTTTTCGGTTTTTCGGTTTGGACCGAAATATAGTACGGTCCGTTTTTTTTTTAAAATAATTCGATTCTGGACCGAATAAACCTAATTTTAAAAGTATATTTTTACATTTTATATTTTATATATACAAATAATATATCTAACAGTTTGTCTAACATATACGTAATACCCATATCCATATGGTAGTACTGGTAGTATTCTGGTTTCTTCTACAAGTGAAATAGTACTGGTAGATTGCACTGCTTGAGTTAACAACCATGAGTCAGCCCCCACTTGTGAATTTCAATGAAGGTCTTCTAAGAGCAAGTCCAATGCTAGATGTTAAATTGCTATTGCTATTGCTATAATATAGAACCAAAAAGTGAATTTTGGTGCTAAAATAAAACTCACCCTCCAAAGCTAGTTCTATAACTAGTTTCAAATTTAACCAACTCTTTTAACTTTTACCTAACTCTTTTAACTTCTATTGAATATTCTCAACAAACTTATCTCATTTTACTTAAATGTTGATGTGGCTTTCAAATTTAGCACTAAAGATGCATAATATAGCAATAGCACCAAGGATGCATCCAACTATAGCACCCCTTTGGAAATGAGTTTTTTAGCACTTGGTGATATAATATAGCAATAGCACCAAGGATAGCATTGCATTGGACTTGCTCTAACAGTAAAAAGGGATTTTATTTTCTATGAGTAATGGCAACTGCACAAAGTGCAAACCAGCTAACAAGCTATTGCTTTAGGAATTACAGTATAATTACTAGTAGCAATCTTCAGTTTTCGCTCTTCACTTTATAGGGAAACCAAGGTCATCTTCACTTTAGAGTACTGTAAAAGCAAGAAGTTTTTCCTCACTGATTATAAACCATAGGCACTACTTGAGGCTTCCATATTCATAAGTTATTTATAAGTTATAACACTTAAAGAAAAGGTGCATAAAATGGGGGGTTTTTTAAATTTCGGTCCTGGTGGGACCGAACCGAAATAATCGAAATATTTTGGTTCGGTTCCAGTTCGGTCCATGTGCATATTTCGGTTCGGACCGGTTCCAAAAAAAGTCCTTATTCAGTTTTTGGTTCTTTCAGTTCGGTTCGGTTCTGGATTGAACCGACCGAATGCTCAGCCCTATACGTGGACACACCCACATCCCAACTCGTATTATTAATCAAATAGCTATCAATAATACATCTAAACAATAACACTTTACCGGTGTCCCAACCCGATACTTGAGCCACAATGCTCAAGCATCTCCCAAACAATTACCTAAGACGACATCTCTTAAGTATCCACGTCTCATCAAACAAACATAATATGACTATGTTATATAGCCATCTAAAACTTAGCCATCAAGACTTACCATACTTGTTCAACAAGTCTTACCATACTTGTTTCACAAGTCTTCCAATTCTTGGCACCTAATTACCCAACTTAGTGATCAAGACATACCATTTATAATAATTGTCTACACATACAATTATTATCTTAACCATATATGTAAGAACCCATATTTTTGAAAGAATTAAAACTTTTTATTATGTAATAATATAGGAGTGAATAGTGGTTATGACTACGATATAACGACTGTTTATTGAATGAATGGGATGGATGTAGATTCAAATATTTATATGTCATGAAGAATGCTTTTGGTTGACAGCATAGATAAGAATGATCTATCTCCTAGGGATATAAGTTATATTAATTCCAAATAGGAAGATTATTCTTATGTCATCCAAATCAATATCTGTTATTAGTCCAGTGGTTCCGTAAAAGGGTTAAGGAACGTCCGAAAGAGGACCAGGGCATTTTTAATAAATATAAGAAATAGAAAAAAGAATAAAGTATGAATAGTGTTTTTGATGGAAGCAAGAATATTATTAGACGACGCTACATAGGAGTATTCAGAACGGATTTCTGAGTTCGTATTCATGATCCATGGGCGAGATAAGTGTATGTAAACGATATCGGATTCAGAAAAATAGCACTTTTATTTTCTCCAAGATTTCCCTGGACACTGCAAGACCTAGGGATTTATTAAAGGGATTTAAGGAATTTAAATTCGAGAAGTATTAACAAAGATGGAGAATAGTATTATAAATATTAAGAAGATTTTCGGTAAAATCCTAACTAGAAACGAATGAGTTATTCCCTCGAACGATCAATGAATTGAGCAATAACCGAACCAAAGAGCAAGCAGGAAGGCAAGGTTCATGCATTTGCAAATAAGAAAATATATAGTAACTAGCAAGGAACTAGATCACTTAGAATGCAACCAAGTACTTAGCACACAAATCATTTAGTTAGCTTGGAATCAACCAAAGATCAACACATGGCTTGCTAAAAACATCATCTAGTGCATCATCACTTTAATAAAAGTGTTTTACATGAGATATTATCTAAAAACATTACTTTATGTATCATTATCCAAGAGCAACCAAGCAAAAACACCAACTCTCTCTCTTTCCTTTTACATTCGGCTTTTTCTTAATTCAAGGGGAGAAATCCCACTTCCAACCATTGTTTGATCTTGAAACTTTTATGGTGGGACTTACATTTCATATAAATGATCTCCTAAAAATCCTAGCTTCAATCTCTTCTTTTTCCATTTTGAAAAAAATGATTTAAGAGGAGGGTAAATAGTGTTTTCATGAACTAATCTTGGATTTTCTTGTTTTCATGGTTGATCTTAGCTAACTTAAGGCTATCCAAGGATATCCAAGGACCATACCAAGCTTAGTAAGGCTAGATCACACTCCAAGGAAGGTATAAGTCTTGAGAACCCTAGATCTTACTTTGAGATTATGCTTGTTCTTGATGATTTTAGAGTAATATGTTCTTAATAATGTTATAAGCATGAATAGTTAAATGATTTAGTGATTTAAGTAGCATGATGATTATTATAGTGAAGCATGATATTCTTGGACTTGTTGAGATGAGAATCATGTATAAATGATGTATGGATGCCCGGTGTGGCTTGGTTTGATTGTTGTGATTTTTAGAACATTCGATTAATAGCCGTCATAATGCTGAATTTTCGTTAATCATTGAAAACCGTGCATCACAGTAACTCGAACTCACTGTCCAGTTTCGTATTCTGGCATGACAAGCTAGATTATGTTATAAGCTTCGTTTTGATATAAGACTCGTGTGAAACGGACTTACGATTTAGGAGTTATGGTTAAAATCGTAAAAGTGGTTCGAAACCGTAAATGAAAGTTCGTAACTGAAATTGAACACCGTTAATATTATGAAATCAGTGGCGAATCTTGATAATTAAATAATAGAGATAAAAAGGAAGGTTTGGGAGAAGACCACATGTCAAATGGATCATTTTCCGATTTTATAAAAATGTTCGAATCAAGGTTAAACGTGAACGAACCACTAAAAGCATACTTGATTATGACTTTGGTAAATAACTTAGAAAACGGGCGATAAAACTCGTAGTACAATCTTGGTTCGTAAATGATTGACTTTAGAACTTATACGGCTTAAGTATGTATCAAGTGTGAGTATGATGACATGCCATAATAGCGAACAAATATCGAATCGTATCGGTGGTAAAAAGAGTTACACTAACAGGGGTATAACGAGATAACTCGAAAATGTGTTTCGATTTAAGGAAAGTTTATACTTAACCTTTTTAAAGGTGTCAAGTGATTAATCCCAAATTCCTTGGCTATTTATAGATCACCAGGCTGACCCGGGACATGCTACCACTATCCCTACCCGCACTCGATTACCAGGCAAGTTTCAAATCCTTTTTAAAAGGTTGTTGTTGTGAATATATATATATATATATATATATATATATATATATATATATATATATATATATATATATAGAGTCCTACTCCACTACAAACTAAAATTAACTACAAACTAAAAACTAAACACTAATATAATATTTCAAGCTAATCTAATGACCAAACTAGGAGTACCCCAATACAAAAAATGCTTAAAATAATTGGCTCTATCCAACAACAAAAAATAAAAAAAAAATAAAAATAAAAAATCACTGTTCACGTGATGACGTGGCAGTGGATTTCACTGGTTAACGGTGCTTCGCACCTTCTTTTACGGCGCTTCGCGCCTTTATCATTCTAAAGTTGTAAGGAATGACAATCAATGGTAAAGGCAATAGACGATTGACGGGTGTGTCGAGGGCCTTCGGCCCTCATGACTACCTAACTCATCCGTTTACTGTCTTAAATGCTTCGCATTTCCACGGCAGGGATTTTTTTTTTGTTTTGTTGGATAGCGCCAATTATTTTAAGCATTTTTTGTGAAGGTACCCTTGGCGGGAATCTTAGAATAGATGAAATATAATTAATTTAGTGTTAGTTTGTAGTTTGTATTTAAGGTTTGATTTGTATTTGAGCAAAAGCCTATATATATATATATATATATATATATGCTTTCTGTTATACATATGTCATAGCATGCATTCCTACTTTCAAAGTCATATTGATATACTTGTTCCCTGAATTATTGTTGGCTTATAAGCTAGATAGATAATATATCAGTTATAAGCCGGTTATTGCTAAGACCCTTAAGCGAAGGGTAGTTAAATCTCATTCTTTGATTATAGACCGGGAGTCGGTATTCCTTGATATATTGATATTATTTTAGAGGAAAATAGTTAAGTAAATATTTTCATTTATTATCTGACGAACATTTTTGGAATATTCCTTTGAGATTATTTGATAAATATTATTTGAAATATTCATTCGATATTTATTTATTCGATGAATATTAACTTTAATATTCATCTAAAGTCGATTTAATATTCGAATATTATTTCGAACCCTCATTTAAGTTATTTACTTAAAGAATATTCATTCAAGCTTATTTACTCAATAAATATTATTTTGAATATTCATTCGAGTTTATTTATTTAATGAATATTATTTTTAATATTCATTCGAGCCTTATTTATTTAAATGAATATTATTTCGAATATTCATTCAAACTATATTTATTTTATAAATATTAGTTTGAACATTGATTCGAACTCAAGTTATTCGATAAATATTATTTTAAATATTCCCTTGAGACAATGAATATTATCTTCAACATTCAGTTAAAGTCGATTCACTTAGTGAATATTATTTCAAATATTCATTCGATAATCACTTCTTCAATAAATATCATTAAGTTTAATATTCATTACTTATTCAATGAATATTATCTCAAATATCCATTTGATAATTATTTCATCAATAAATATTATTATTCACTCGAATATTCATTATTCGTTCAATGAATATTATTAGGAATATTTATTCAAAGATTATTTCGAGCAATGCTCTTCCAATAATCATGACTTAATAAATATTCTTGGAATATTTATTTAATTCTTCTAACTCGATTCAAAAATGATTTACTTCATTCCAATAGTATCTTCGACCTTCGAATATTATGTAAATTAATTCAGAGTCTTATTATTATTATTATTATTATTATTATTATTATTATTATTATTATTATTATATTATCAAGGAAGGTTCTTAGTAACTCCATTCTTCCTTCGATTCTATTATAAGGGAACCTTACTTGAGGAATGTTATTTACCTTGTGACTACCCGGTCATAAAATTTTTGAAACTATTCTTTTCACTCGCAACTTGGTTGCTATTATTCATCAAATCTTGTGTACCCACTCATTATTCGAGGGGTAAGAATTGTTGGAACAAGTTGGTATCCATTAACAAGCCTCGGCTTGGGAAATATTGGTAAATTTTCCTTTCCAATTAGATACGACTGCCTTATGGAGTCCTATCAACAAGTATTATATTGGGGAAAGGGGACGAACTTTACATTTCAAAGTTATGGATGTTAATTGAACTAGGAGACGCGTAAGTGGCCGAGTGGCGCCGGTCCAGCAATGGCCCAACCGTTGGCCGGGGGGTTCCAGAGGGCGGGCGATCCGTCGGTACTTCCTTCTACATGTAGAGAATAAATGATGGGGAGCATGACATGCAACTGATCATCGTAAATGTTGTGGCTCCTAGCGCGGCAAGCTCCCGTATTAGTTCATCATCCAAAATTGGGGAATATTCTGTAACATTACCATTGTGGGCAGTATTGAAAAGTGTTTGAACTGGAATTGCAGTATTCTTCCTGCAAGTTCCTTTATCATGAAAAATTGATAATTTGGTTTATCTTTGACATAGCAGATATTTCCACAAAATACATATATATGTTTTGAGTTATCCTGTAACTTCATCCTTTATATTGATCTAGCACTATTTTCATTAATGCATGGCATATGGTTTCAAAATATACTTTTGAACTGTCATAGATATCACTGTTCAGTTATATTATTGTTTGTGGGCTATTGCTCACCCTTGCTTATTACTATGTCACAACAACAGCTAGGTCTCATGGCTCGCGTAAGGCGCACTCGGCGCAAGCAGGTTACCCGACCCACAGGACTCCCCGTTGATATTGTTGCTGCCATTGCTGAGGTAGCATAGATAGTCAGCTTTTGCTTCCAGTTTAATTATATGTATCAATAATATTAATCAACGGCAAAAACTTTAAACTTATGTTATTACTCCTGTGGGATTGTAATAACTTTTATTCGTAAATCCATTTATGTAAGACTTATTTCAATTTCATCTCTGGGACTATAACTGTGTGTGTGTGAGTGGATATTATTGTGGGGTCACAGCATGTTTACTTATTTACTTTGGACTCAAGACAAGTGTTATTTATGGAATGTGAGATCGTAACGACCCGATCCCAGACCCCGGATCTGGGGGTGTTATAGAAATGGTATCAGAGTGAGAGTTATATATCCCAAGAGATGATACGACGCTATATAATAATAAATTCACTAATATAATAAGAACTCTTGCCAAGTTCACCTAAAACCCTTATGGGAACTTTTAAGTATCATGATAGTAATATAGTTCGTCTTGTGTAGGCGAGCGACATGGCTGCCCAGGAGGCATCTATGAGACAGCATGATGAGGACATGTTCCGGACCAGAGACCCATATTATGAGCACTTGCCTGCTGATGAGTTAGAGGAGGAGGATCCCGAGGAGGTCCAGGTTGATGCTGATATTGATGTCATTGAGTCTGAGGAGGAGGACCCGGAGGAGGTCTCGGCAGGAGATGATACTGAGTTACTTGCTGAGGATGTTGATGAGGAGGACTCTGAGGAGGCCCAGCTTGTACATGATGTTAGAGTGATGGAGGAGGATACTGACATGTCCACTGAGCAGGTGATGGCTGCTATTTTAGGACAAGATGGAGATGAGGGTGTTGAGGGTGATGTAGATGAGCCAGTGGATGATGCTGTAGGGAGTTCCGGACTTTATGTGCCACCCCTCTCTGATGAGAGAGCCCCTACCCCGCCACCACTACCTGTGAGCCCATTATCCGATGAGTTTGAGGAGTTGACCCCAGAGCCACAGCAGACGGAGGCCGCACAGCCGGCAGATCCCTCTACTCCACCCCATATTCCGCTTGAGGGGATACCTGTAGGAGTGCATAACTTCGTGGTGAACCGACTGACTACAGAGCTGGCCATAGCTGAGGCCCGGTTGGTAGAATCCCGCAGAGAGTTAGCAGAGGACAGAGCAGTGACCCGCATAGAGCTGAGGGCTTGTGTGAGGGTGCGACAGCTACCCAGTGATGGACATGGTATGGTACCCAGGGCGGATGCAGAGGAGGTTTTTCGCATTGCTATGAGGAGTTTTCGGATGATGTTTCACCATCGTGGCTGATTGCAGGGATACTGACATAGTAGTCTAGTTGTGTAATAACCCAGATTTTTCAAGAAATGATTTTATTATTATTTCAATAATAATAATGTTTTCCTAAAATGAGGAGGATTTTTTTTTTTATTTAATTATTTTCGGTTAAGTGAAACCTTGTCCTCCTTTTTCTAATTATATTGACCGAGTAGATACCTCGAGTCAATAATTTATTTGGGCAAAGATTTAATTTTGGAGTGTGGAATTATTTAGTAAAGATTTTATTATAAATTACTAAATAATTTGGAGATTTTAAAATCCTTAGAAAATGATTATTTTAATTATTTGTGGATTTGCAGAAATTACTTGATAAATATATAAAATTAAGAATTTAAGATTTTACTAAAACAATAGTGTTTTTAGTATTTTATAAAGCCCTGTAGATTTTATTATTAATTGATTTTATAAATTATTATTGACTTGTAAAATGCATATCAAATTAGAAAATTTAGATTTAATTCTAATTCTCTCTCCAAAAGTCTTTAAAAATATTCTAGTATTTAATTATGCTAGAAATTTTATTTTTACCAATTAGAGTTATTAGTTTAAAATATTATTTACGGTATGTAGTGATTAATTGTATTGTTTGTATATGATATTGGGCTTAGGCCCATCTACTATCTACTATCTACTATATATATATAATAGGGCAACATGTACCATTTTATTCCTACTATTTTACATTTATGTCCTCGTGTAATTTTATTATTCTACCCTTAGAAATCAAAACCTACAAAAAAGTAAATAATCTTTACATTGTTGAGAATTGAACATATGACATCCCAATTATAATGCACTTTTAACTCATCATGGCAACCATTGAGCCAAATACATTTTTGTGCACAACTATTACAATTCATTAGCTATATAGAGCAATGCTTTTTCTTGTTTTATTAAAATCAAGCTCTGACTTTTACATAGATATGCCTTGTACAATTATAACCTACATGAATGAGAATATGGTAACATTATGATATACAATATTGCTAATAAATTAAAAATCCAATTTATAAAAACATTAATGACATCCAGTGTAGCAGTGCCTATTTCTAGAAAAATAAAAATAATGTTTGTTCACAATAAAAAATAATATTCTGAGGTTAAACTTGAATGAAAAATAATTCAGTCAAATAGTTTTAATGGAACTGACGTTAAAATTCGGTAAGAATCTGATAAACTCGAAAATTTGATAAGAACCATACAAGCTCAAAAACTTGATATGAACCTAATAAACTTGAAAACTCAAAAACTCGAACATTCGATAACTCGAAAAATTCGAAAACTCGTTAAAAAATCGATAAGCTCTAAAAACTCGATAACAACTCGAACTCGACTCGTATACTCGATAACACCTCGAACTCGACTCGTATAGTAAACGAGTCAAGTTCAAATATAAATTTTAGGTTCGACACTTTTTGGGTTTGTGACTCAACTCGGTTCAAATTACACTCCTACACAAATATCCATATGTTTACTCTATTAATGATATTTATATACTTCATTAGTTGTAATTATATTTTTCAAATTAAAAAATTGTATTAATTCTGCAAAAGAGTGAAATAATATATTCTTTATGACTGAGTATAATTTTCATATAAATGAATTTTAGCACATACATAATTAAGTTCTACATATTGATTGAAAACTGTTACGGTTGCAATTACTAAGTAATTGAAACGTTTATATATACTTTTTGATAATAAAGGGTCAGAAAAATAACGTTAAAAACACCTGCTCACTAGGAAATACAACAAGTATGTATTTCTTTTACTAACACACAATATAAAAAAATTTATTGTGGAGATTTCATTAGGGAAAAATGTGATTTCTGACAAAATTCTCGATAAAATTGGGACGTCGAAGTGCTAAACAAAATTTTGAAATACACGATATATTTCACCTTAAACTAGAGTGAAGAATCACCAGCCCTGAATCGATTTAAATCAAATATATTGTTGTATAATTAGAGATATAAGAAAGATGAGAATATCAAAAATTCTAAAAGTTATAGTACATATGAGCATGATACAAGCTACAAATTAAAATCTTGAATCAAAATAACTAAATTGCAAATAAGAGAAATCTGATCAAATTACAATAAAATTGTTAGTTATATTCACATTGTCGTGAATCGAAACCCCCAAAATAAAAACTATAAAAATATTAGTTGATCTTTACACCATCGAGAACCAAAACTCTAACATCTCTGATTAAAGTGAATTTAAATTCACGGTTGAAAATATTGAATTAGATCGGTCATCTTAGCATATAGTATAAATCTTAGGCAGATCATATTGAAAATGAAGCCCTCGAGAAATGAGTTTGCTAAGCTAGATTTAGGCAACACTATTACAAACTGAAAGGTGTTCACAACCACAAAAATTTACTACTAAAAGCCAAAATAGCTCAACATTTTAAATTTTAATGAGTATCATTTCACATTTATGCATTTCAATTTTCTATGATTTTACTATAAAACCCACCTAAAGTCAAATGCTATGAAAACGTTAATTAATCTTCACATTGTCCAGAATCGAAACTCTGACATTTTAGTTCTAAATATAATGAATTTAAATTTATAACTAAAATCACTGAACTAGTTGACTAATTGATTGGAAATTAGATTTTTTTGGCCACAACTTATTAAAAAATGAGAACACTTGAAAAAAGATCAAGTTAATCTGTATTTAGGCAACATTGAAATAAATTTAAAAATATTCATGATCATAACTATTAAAAATCAAAATCTCGCAATAATATCTCGTGCCTTGCACGGGTAACGAAGCTAGTTAGGTTAAACAACACAACACAGCACATATAAACACACAATACATGCACAAAAACATACCAGCAGCCGCACAAAAGAAACCAGCGGGGAGAGAGAAAGTGAGATTGGGGGAAAAGAGAGATTAGGGTTTGAATTGGGGGTTTTGATTGGGGGATAAATTGATGGATATACACACACACACACACACACATATATATATATATATATATATATATACGTGCGTATAGGTGTGTGTGTAAAGTGTGAGAGTTGTACCGAGGAAGGAGAAGCAGCGGCTGGAAGAGATGAGAGGCGGCGGCGACGACCGATTGCGGTGGTGGCGCGACCGATTGTGGTGGTGGCGTGGCAACAGTCGAGTGGAGGGATGGGGGAGATAGGGAAGAAGCAGGGATCAAGAGAGATGGTGCCGAGAGAGATGGTACCGAGGTATAGAGAGAGAGAGAGGAGAGAGATGGTGGGGATTTTTCCGGTGGTTTGATTTTCGGGCGAGTCGAATCGAAATCGGAATGGTATAATTTTAATATTTTTAAATTATGTATTTAATTGTTGCAATTTAATTAGTTTTAACTTATGAATTTTATGGTGTTAATTTTAATAATTAGATTATATTTGAAATTCGAGAATATTGTTGTAAGTTCCGTATTTAATTCGGAGAGTCGATATTTGTTAATTATAATTGTTCGGGTTTAGTAATTGTAAATTGCTAATTGTTAGTTGTTAATTGTTAAGTGCTAGTTGTTATTGTCATATAATGTGGAGTTTATACGAGTTGACTAAATAGTAAATACTTATGTGCTAAATGGTATAAGGCAAGTCGTAGTATTTGATGGCTTTACTAGTTATGAATGTTATATGTTATTTAGTTTAACTGCGAGGAGTCGTAAAAAGATCATAAGTTCTAAATGTTAGTATTTAAGGACTTGTGTAATTCTCTTCGACTAGATCCTCGGGCTTACGAATATCAATGATTGATTGTCACTGTTGTGGGAGGATTTTTAGCACAACAAATTATGAGGCCTCGTGCTGGAATAGCGCCAATAATCAAGGAATCGTACAACCACCCGGAAAGGCTCGTGGTTGAAGATCAATGGCTAGTCGCCCGGGAAGGCACACGACTAGGGTTACCGAAGAACACGGAATGTGGTTCCTCGGAAGGATCGGACTGAATCTACGGGATGAGAGCTCAAGGACCAAATGTTGGCCAGCCAAGAACCCTAATTTGACTGTGTCACACAAGAGTGCACGTGCTCTAGCTACTCAAGGAGTGTAAAGTGTCGAAGAAGATCCCGTAAACTGCCTACATACCACTATTTATAGTGGATCAAGCCCGAATATAGTTCTTGAATGATATGATTGTTTGTTCATGATGAGTTATCCTCTCTCCAGTAGGATAATGACTGTTATTTCTGATAATAATCGAGTGTGATGTATGAAATCAGGTTACCAAGCAGTTTAGGTAACATAGAATGATTATCTCTTATATTTATCATGATTTTGTATCATTTATCAAGTATATATGACATATATCCTCAAATAACTGAATGTTTATCTGTTTGAGAGTGTTTTTAGATGATATAGACGTGTTCCTAAAAAATAGGGGGCGTGCCTTATCTGTATTGGCAGCCTAATCAGGCTTCCGGCGGAAGCTGGGGGTACCGCCCGGTAGCCTGGCTCCGGTACCCCCTCCGGTAACCCCTATCACGGGAGCTACTCTGGAAGCTCTACTGGATGTCTGGTAATGGTTATAGGTTATCCTCAAGGGGATGCCTTGAGACCCTTAGCCATGTGTTCCCGTGCTGCAGCGTACATGGTAACCCCTAGGGCTACCGTAGGCCTCCGGAAACCTGACAAATTACTCATTCTCTTCATGGACCTGGACCCTAATCCTCTAGTGGGCCTAAATCTAACCCATGCGAGATTTTGGGCACAACAACTACCCCCCGGTTCCCTGAAGTACTGTGTGCAAGGGGAACCTTATTATCCACGGGGGTGCCGGTTGCTAAGGAAATTCGTCTTTTTGCTATCTTGATAAATTAACACTACATGTCAATATCGGAAACTCTTAATCATGAAGTTGGGGCTAATTCTGATGTTTATAATTGGTAGCTCTTGTAATTGTGCTACATAAGCTCTAATCAGAATAAAAACGGAAGCTTAGTATTTTTACTCGTTTAAGGATAGATTAATCATTTTAATTCCTTGGAAATAAAATGATAACTATCAAGGAGGAAAAAATAAGCTAGGACTCTACCGCTTTTACATAGATAAACTGAAAAAATCAGCTATTTTCCAAGCAAGGGACGTTTCCCACTCCACCTCGTTTTCTGTGCCACATTCATTAATCAAGGGGGTCACGCCTCTTTTCTTCTATTCTCATATATCTACATTATTAACCTTTCACTTTTCTTTCTACCACTCATCATATTCTCTTCCGAGTACGCAAAGGTTTTCGAGATTTTCCCGACGAGGCTTCCGGCGAAGGCTACAGTGTTTTTACACTCTTCTTTTCGACTTTATCCAGGTATACTTCTGAATTTCTTAACCTGCCTGTATTCAATCTTTTGGTGATTATGCGTATGACTGCTACACACATATTGAACTCTGGACACATCATTACATGTCCTTGAATCGATAGTGGGTTCCGTATTCTAGGAGATATTGCATGTCAATTATTTCGATTCATTTGAACCTTTTCATGTTCATCCATTGATTCTTGTTGTATTCTTCAACTGTTGACCCTGTTTTGGGTAGATCTGACTAGTTGAACTTTTATAAAGAATTGTATGTGCAAATCTTCTTGCTCATAGTGCATGCATCAAAGGGATTTAGGGCGATTTGTATTCCGGTTGCCCCCTTTAATCATTTTTCTAGATGCTCATGGCATGATCGATGCTTGTTCTCATTGACTTGTGTTGTTTTAGACTTGTACTGTTAAGCTAATACTTGGGGATTATTGGTAGGGGTGTGACCATAGTGCCTTAGAAAGATTCCCGTGGTTCCTATTTTATTCCGGTAACCTCAGTGTCATCACATTAGGTTGCCGTGTCGATGACTATTTTCACACCCTAGCTCCCTTCTGGCTTGGCCATTTTTGCATATTCTGGGTGTCCCTTTGGTTGGGCGTCAGAAACATTGCCCAACTTCAAGTCACCCCTCTTCAAGTCCCTTTGTTAACCTGCTTCCTATTTGTGGTTGCAGATGTCTCTTTCATCGGCATCGAGGGAGTCCTCCCGGTGTTCCGGATATTTATCACCCGTGTCTGGGGAACCGTCTGACTCGGGGTCAACCCATCTGAATAATCTTTTGCTTTCCCAGCCCCTGCTTGAATCAAAACCATCAATTAGCTCCAGGACACGTTCCCAGGTGGAAGTAATAGATCCCTTGTCTGCTGAGATTGTCAGCCGGTATCCTAGCCTTTCCCTGGAGGCCGGTTCATCGAATTCGGACGGTGGAGAGGCAGAAAGGATTGATGTTAGTTCCAACACTGATGAAGGGGAAAAAACTATAAATGATCTCTGGCTGGGTGGTGAACAACCGTTCTTCAGCAATGATGTTGTGACGAAAAGGAATGATAATGCTGAGACGCCGTTGGTGGCAGAGGTTGAGCGAAAGCCCCATGTTCCTGGAGGTTTTGTTCCTTCTTGTGAGGATACAGATTCGTCCATGAATGCTGACAGACTTGCGAGGTTGAAGGAATCATGCAATCCAGGGTGCGACCTGGTGGTACCTAGCGCCGGTGAGAGGTGCCACAGGTTTGACAACTTTGAACCTGACCAGGCTATACCCAATGCAGTACTGTCTGCATCCTTTTTCAAGCTGGGATTCTCTATGCCGATGCATCCGTTTTTTGTTGACATGCTGAACTTCTATGAGATAGCTCCTATGCAACTGTCACCTAATTCCTTCAGGGTGGCGGCATGTATGTTTATCCTCTACGATCAAACCTTTTCTGTCCCTCTTACCCCTAGGGAATTGGGGTACTTTTATCAACTAAAGGGTGTAGGAAGGAAGATAGGTATTTTTTACCTCACCTCCTGGAATGACAGACAAGGGAGATGTATTAAGGGAAATAAGCGAGGAATGTATGACTGGATGGAAATGTTTTTGTATTGTTATGCTTGTGAAGATATGAGGAAAGAGTGGAATTTGACTCCGGGTAAGCATCCGGTACCCTCGTTCATTATTGGTAACCTTTATTTGGTTAATTTTCTACATAGCTCCTACCCCCTTTTTACTATCTATTATCTCATTTAGGGATCCCATCGCAAACTCTGCTCGAGGGGGCTGAGGCAAGGAGAGCCGAAAAGATCATGAGGTTGGCTGCTAGTTTAGGAGATGGCGAGAGTCTGTTAACTCCGGAAACCTTAGTGAGGTTGGGATTTATGAGACCCCTGGCTCCCTCTCCCCCTGCCCAGGGGGGGAAGGTTGAGGAAGGATTGGAAGGAGAGCCTAGACCTCAGGGTACTGACAGGAAGCGTGGAAAGAGAGATGGGGCTTCCACTGACTTATCTCCCGGTACCCCAGGCTACCGCTCCCTATACCTTTTTCTTACATTCGCACTAAACATGTCATGCTCTTTTGTTCATAGATACTCGTTATTAATGGTGTTTCTATTGCTTTTCTCATGTGTATGCTTCGAAACTGTATAGTACTTGTTGCATTTTTCTTACTCATGTTACCATATGCATCCGGGAATCAGGCTCCGGTAACCCTACTGGTAACCTGATATTTCCTCATACAGTTTATGTGTTACAGTTACTAATATTTCCAACGTTCCATCATTTCAGGTATGTCAGGATCTGTGCCATCCTTTATCAAACCATCTGATAAATATGAAGATTTATTTCCTGAAGACGATTTGCTCACGATGGAAACCCCTATTGCCGCTACTCCGATTTCCAGGGTCCCAACTCCTGTACCCATTAAGGTTGAGCTTTCAGCTACTGAAAAACGCAGATTATCTCAAGCTTCAGGGAGTTTCAAGACTACCCCAGAAACTCGATCCTCGAAGAGAGTTAGGATATCTCAGCAAGATGCGCCTGTAGGTGAAGTGGAGCAGTTCCATCAGATGTCTGGGGGCCAGATTCCCATGGAGACAATTGCTGGGTGGGTTAAACAGAAAACCTCTGATGCTGCGAGATCCATGCTGTTTTCAGCGGGCGAGAGCTTCTTTCATCAACTTAGGCTTTCCAATCAAATGGCCCTGGCTACCCGTGGCGATATGAGGCTCCGAGAGGAAATCAAGCAATTGAAGTTAGATATGCAAGCTGCGGAAAGTGAGAAGAAGAAGATGTCTGAGGCTGGTAAGAGGTTGAAGGGTGAGATTTCAGCTGTCACAAAGGAGAAAGAAAAACTGGGAAAGCTGGTTTATGAGCAAGATAGAGATAAGGAGAAGATGGTGGTAGCCCATGCTACCGAAGTTGCGGAGCTGCAGCTACAAGTGGATACCCTCCAGGCCTCTGTAAAGAAGTTAAAAGAGGTGCTTCCCGAGAGGTATCAGTTGGGATTTGCTAAGGGGGTCCAAGACTACATGAAATCTACTTGGGAGGTGATGCCAAATTTGGATTGGGCCCTTCTGGGCGAGGATGCCGTGAAGCAGGTAGAGAAGTTTAAAGAAGAAACTATCAAATCTCCGACTTCTGCCGCGAAGGTGACTCCCAAGCCAGCCGATATTCCGAAAGACATGGTTAAGGATACTCAGGATACCAGGGTTGATGCTCCCGCAGGTGCGGTCGAGGTGGCTCCAGGTGATTCCGCTAGAAAGGTGGACCCTGTTGAGGATTCCCCTAACTCCGAGGCTACTAAAAATCCCTCATCCTCTTAAATCATCTTTTTCCAATTATTTTGACCTTTTACTATGCCAGTTTTCGAACTTGTGTTCTTTTAAAAGGGGGTGGGCTCCTATAACGCTCCACGTATGTAATGGTTTAGTCGTTTAACTCTATTCGCTTTATGGCCTTGGGCCTAGTACTTTTTAATCCTCTTTCGTAATGCATGTTTACCTTATTATCTGGTTTTTATGCAGTAGGTATAATTGTCATATTATTTCTGGTTATACAACGAGAACTAACCTGGACTTAATAATCCTTAATCATAGAACCTCCATAGCACTCATTCTCTAGGGTACCAATATGCTAAGTAAGAAAGGTATTACGATAACTTAAAACAGGGCATAACTAAACGCCACCATCGACTTCTATCTGGTAGAATGACTCCCCTGACTAATCTTAAAACAAGTTTGTACAAGTTCTCAGAGGATACATGTCATATATATGTTGATTAAATAGATATTAGATCATGAATCAAGATAAGAACGATAGAAGGGTATCGCAGTGTAGAAGAGTACAAGAGTAAATATGGCAACACATACCTGGATAGGTGGCCATAGAACTGATAGACTACTTGTACCTTTGTCTGCTTGGTTGTCACTGTGGGTGTGGGGGTACCGTCCGGTATCCCTATAGCATTTGGAAGCCCGAAGGCAGGAACCCGACTCCGGGAGCCCCGTGGCCGGTAGCCCCTATCCGGTAGCCTGGGTACCGGAGGCTTAGCCTGGAAACCTTTGTTCCGGGAGTCCCAGTCATTTTAATAAATCATGTGTGGTGATGCCATGTAGGCCAATCCTGCAAAGATGTCTTGTAATGAAGGGATCCAAGTGGGTCGACCAGGGTACCACACGAGCCCAAGCAATGAAGGGAACCATGTATGCCGAACAGGGTTCCATACACGCCCTGATAACCAAGTAAGCCATGTGAACCACTCAAGGTTCCGTACATGTCTGGTATTGAAGGGTTCCAGGTGTGTCAATCAGGTTACCACACAAACCCAAGTAATGAAGGGAACCATGTATGCCGAACAGGGTTCCATACATGCCCTGATAACCAAGTAAGCCATGTGAACCACTCAAGGTTCCGTACATGTCTGGTATTGAAGGGTTCCAAGTGTGCCAATCAGGTTACCACACAAGCCCAAGTAATGAAGGGAACCATGTATGCCGATCAGGGTTCCATACATGCCCTGATAACCAAGTAAGCCATGTGAACCACTCAAGGTTCCGTACATGTCTGGTATTGAAGGGTTCCAAGTGTGCCAATCAGGTTACCACACAAGCCCAAGTAATGAAGGGAACCATGTATGCCGAACAGGGTTCCATACATGCCCTGATAACCAAGTAAGCCATGTGAACCACTCAAGGTTCCGTACATGTCTGGTATTGAAGGGTTCCAAGTGTGCCAATCAGGTTACCACACAAGCCCAAGTAATGAAGGGAACCATGTATGCCGAACAAGGTTCCATACATGCCCTGATAACCAAGTAAGCCATGTGAACCACTCAAGGTTCCGTACATGTCTGGAAATGGCAAAATTTTGAAATTCTGATAATTTCAACCTGTTAAGCTGAGAGGTGTATCCACTACTACCCCCCTAGTTCTGGATGGTAGCCTAGCTGCCATGTAGAACTATGCTTGTAGGTCTTACATATATTTCTGAAAATGGTAAATGTAAAAGAAAACAATCAACTTCTACTTTTACTGAAAATCAAATAGTACGAATACATCAAATTTCATCCAGACGGGGTGTGCATCCACTACCCCCCGGGCATCTATTGAAAATCATGAAATCCTAAGAACTGAAAGGGAAATGACGCAACCACAACTAGTAGGTTGCCTTTATTCATCCTAAGCCTGAAAGAGGCCTACGTTTGTTCTGAAAAGAGTCTTACTGATAGTACTTTTTTAGGTGCTCGGCATTCCAAGCACGGGGGATAGTGTTCCCATCCATGTCTTCAAGGTGGTAAGTGCCTTCCCAAAAGATAGACTTTATTTTGTAAGGCCCTTCCCAGTTTGCTCCAAAGGCTCCGTGCCCGGGAACCCGCATATTGGGCATCATTCTTCTCAGTACTAGGTCGCCAACCTTGAGGGGTCGAGGGCGTACCTTGTTGTTATAGTATTTGCGGGTCCTCTGTTGGTAAGCCGCAAGTTTCAGCTGGGCGGTAGCCCGGTTTTCCTCTACCATGTCTAGGGCCAACCTCTGATGTATTTCATTTGATTCTTGACTGAAATTATCCCTCCGGTAGGACCCTGTCCCGACTTCCACTGGGACCATAGCTTCGCAGCCATAGGTTAGAACAAAGGGAGACTCTCCGGTTGTGGTCCTGGGAGTGGTGTTGTAAGACCACAAGACCATCGGAAGCTCCTCTGGCCAATTTCCCTTTTTATCTTCCAACTTGGCTTTCAGAGTGTGCTTGATGATTTTATTCACAGCTTCCGTCTGCCCATTGCTTTGGGGGTGGCAAACGGCTGAAAAATCTTTCTTTATTTCCAAGTCCTCACATAGACTTCTCATTTCTCTACTATCAAATTGCTTGCCATTGTCTGAGATTAGCTTGTACGGTACCCCGTATCTACATATAATGGCTCGCTTAACAAATTCCTTCAGCTTACCAGCAGTGATGGTAGCTAGGGGTTCCGCCTCTGCCCACTTGGTAAAGTAGTCAACGGCTACCACGGCATATTTCACACCACCTTTGCCTTTGGGAAGCTCCCCAATCAGGTCAATCCCCCATATTGCAAAGGGCCAAGGGCTTCCAATGGGTCTTAGTTCCACAGCTGGGTTGCTATTGAAGTTAGCAAATCTTTGGCATTGATCACAAGCTTTAGCAAAGTCATAAGCATCAGTTTTCATGGTGGGCCAGTAATAGCCCTGTCGGAGAATTTTGTGGGCCAGGGAGGTACCCCCCGAGTGGTTGCCACAAATGCCTTCATGAATTTCCCTTAGGATGTATTCACATTCATTTCCAGATATGCACTTAAGTAGAGGTTGATTAAATCCCCTCTTGTATAGGATGCCATCATAGATCACATAACGGGCAGCCTTATATTTGAGTTTCCGAGCTTCATCTTTGTCCTTCGGAAGTGTCCCCTTGGTGATATACTCACGTATCGGGGTTGTCCATTGGCTTTCCATTGAGGAATCTATTTCCATGGTCTCCTCTCGATGGATACTTGGTTGGAGTTGCACTTCAAGGGGTATTACCCCTAACAGGACAGCTTCTTTTTGGGATCCCAACTTGGCAAGGGCATCAGCATTGGCATTTTCCACCCTTGGGATTTGATTTAGATTTAGCAATTTGAACCTACTGATAAGTTCTTGGGCATACTTCATGTAGAGTTCAGTGCGGGGGCCTCGACTCTGGAAGCTTCCTTTAATTTGCCACACAATCAGCATGGAGTCACTAAACACATTTAGGTATTCTACCTTCATTTCCAGAGCCAGTTTCAAGCCAGCAATCAGGGCCTCATACTCTGCATCATTGTTGGTAGCCCTGAAGCCAAAGTGTATGGCACTCTGAATTCGGTGTCCCTCTGGGCTTACCAACTCTATTCCTGCACCTCCCCCATTATTATTTACTGCACCATCAACATACAGGTTCCACCATAATTGGGGGCTTTCGGCATCCCCTTCGGTAAATGGGGATACCGGGGTAGAATCTTCTCCGGTAACCTCAAAATCAGGAGGAAACTCCAGTAAGAAATCGGCCAGTGCTTGGCCTTTGATAGCAGTTCGGGGTTTGTAATCTATTTCAAACTGTCCTAGCTCGACAGCCCATTTCATCATTCTACCGGAGGCTTCCGGCTTGTGCATCACTTGCCTCAGCGGGAAGGATGTTCTGACTTCAATTTTATGGGCCTGAAAGTAAGGCCTTAGCTTCCTGGAAGCCAATATTAGAGCATATGCTAGCTTTTCCATGCTGGGATACCGGGTTTCCGCATCCAGCAGCCTTTTGCTCACATAGTATACCGGGTATTGTACTTGTTCTTCCTCCCGAATCAACACAGCACTTATAGAGTATTCCGAGACAGCTAAATATAGAATGAGTACCTCACCTTCCAAGGGTTTGGAGAGCAATGGTGGGCTTCCCAGCTGTTCTTTTAGTTTCTTGAAGGCTTCCTCACATACCGGGGTCCACTCAAAGTTTTGACCCTTCTTGATAGCCTTAAAAAACTCCTTGCATTTGTCGGAAGACCGAGATACGAATCTATTTAGGGCTGCTACCCTTCCGGTAAGCCCTTGGACTTCTTTTACATTCCTTGGGGACCTCAGTTCCAGCAATGCTTTGATCTTGGCAGGGTTTGCCTCAATCCCTCTGTGGTTCACAATGAATCCAAGAAATTTTCCAGACTCCACTCCAAAAACACACTTTTGGGGGTTCAGCTTCATCCGGTACTTCCTTAGGATATCAAACATCTCAGATAGGTGCAACACATGGTCGGCTGCCACCTTTGATTTGACCAACATATCATCAACATAGACTTCCATAGTCTTACCAATCTGTTCCTTAAACATCATGTTTACCAGTCTCTGATAGGTAGCCCCGGCATTCAATAGCCCAAACGGCATCCCCACATAACAGTACAGCCCCCTATCAGTTATGAAGCTGGTATGTTCCTGGTCCGGTTCAAACATTGGTATCTGGTTATATCCGGAGTAGGCATCCATGAAACTTAGCAAAGCATGGCCTGCCGTGGCATCCACTAGCTGATCAATTCTGGGTAGCGGGAAGCTATCCTTAGGGCATGCCTTGTTAAGATCAGTAAAGTCAACACATGTCCTCCATTTCCCATTAGGCTTCCGGACCAGTACTGGGTTTGCTAGCCATGTTGGATAGAAGGATTCTTTGATCAAACCAGCCTTCAATAACCGGTCTACTTCTTCCTGGAGGGCGGTAGCCCTTTCACCACTGACAGGCCTTCTCTTCTGCCGGATACCCCTTCTCTCAGGGTCGATGTTCAAATGATGGCACATGACTTTCGGGTCAATCCCCACCATGTCAGAATGACACCATGCAAACACATCAAGGTTGCTTTTAAGGAAAGCAGTCAACCTTTCTCTTGTATTTTTATCTAGCTGTTGCCCAATTTTCAAGATTTTACTAGGATCTTCAGCATCCACTAGTATAGGGATAGTATCCTCGGCAGCCCCTGCCTTCTCCAGGGTACCGGGCATCCTGGGATCAATGTCAATCTCAACCGGGAGTCCTCTTTCCGCTCCCTGGCTCTCATTCTCTAGCATTGCTCCATCTAGATCATCATCTGAGGCACTTTTTACCATGCCTTCCAGTGAAATGCTATGAATTTCCTCATTTTTTTCGGCAGCTTCCAACAACAAGCTTTGTGGTGGTACCACCCCTCGAAAATTTGGAACCTCTTCAGTAGGTTCATCTGGCAATTCCACTATCATGATGGCATTACACGATGCTCTTTCAAATTTCTGTGGCTCAAGCCCATGGCTTCTCATTAAGGCTTCTCCATCAGCCTTTTCTTCAATTTGAATAGGTTTGTCTGCCCTCTCGGCAGCCTGCACAGCTCTGTTATAGCATTCCCTTGACTCATGTTGACATCCTTTCACACACCCAATGCCATTTGGTGTAGGAAACTTCATTGAAAAGTGGTATATTGAGGTTACCACCCTCATGTCTTTCAATACTGGTCTACCGAGAATTGCATTGTGGGATATGTCTTCATTTACCACCATGAATTCTGCCATTTGGGTGGTCTTGCAGGGATCCACACCCAATGTCAAGGGTAATTTGACCCTGCCCATGATTTGGACTGGGTTACCGGTAAACCCATATAGCTCATTATTGGTAGGCAGTAACTCTTTGTCCAAAAGTCCCAATTTCTGAAATGTGGTATATGCCAAGATATTTACTGAGCTTCCATTATCAACCAGCACTCTGTGCACATTCATTCCACCAATATTCACGGTTACCACCAAAGCATCATTATGAGGGTGGTGAACCCACTTGGCATCCTCCTCGGTAAAGGAAATATCAGCGGTTTCCCCTTTTAAACAGCTTAGGGGGCCTTTCTGCAAGGTGGAACACATTAGTTAGGGGTTTGTCCCTGGCTTCCCGGGCATACCTATCTCTGGCATTCCGACTGGCACCCCCCAAATAAGGGCCGCCAAAGATGGTATGGATGCTATTAGCTCGGGTAGTCCTTTCTTGGTTTCCAGGAGCCCTGTCCTTGTTATCTCTACCTTCTTTATATTTCTTAGCCTCTTGGGCTATAAATTCAGTCAGGTATCCACCTCTAATCAACTCTTCAATTTGATCTTTCAAATGCCTGCAATCAGCAGTCTCGTGTCCATTCACTTCGTGGAATGCACAGTACTTTCCTTGATCTTTCACTCCTGGGGGCCCTGCCCGGTAGGGCCTCCGGAATAGCCCATTCTTCTCATTCACTTCGAGAATATGACTGATTGGGACAGTCAAAGGAGTATACTCTGAGTATTTCTGAAAATTCGCCTTTGGAGTGAGTCTGTCCTTGGCAGAAATTCTATCCTTAGTTGCATTAACAGCAATAGGGGCAGTCTTGTCATCATACCGGGGGGCTCCTAAGCCGGCGGTACCACTCCCGGAAGCCCTCTTGTTCGAATCCCTTTTAGGGCTGTAAGAACGATTTCTTTTGTTCCTGTTCCAACCTCGGGAACTGGAATCTTTGGACAATTTTGCCATGGATTCCTCAATCACTTTATGGCGTTCTGCTTGTTGGTAAAATTCCGCCAGGGTTCCGGGCTCCTCGGTTTGCAATTCCTTCCAAAACTCGGTTCCAGGTCTTACCCCGGCTATCAGGAAGTTCTTCAGAGTTTCATCAGAGGCCTTCTTCACTTTTGGCACTTGCTCATTAAATCTTTTGAAATACTGTCTTAGAGACTCGTGAGTTTCTTGCTTGATATTAGCCAGAGTATTCACCGGTGGGGCGTAGGCCACGGTAGCCCTAAATTGAGAGATAAACTGATCTCCCATCCTCCTCCAGGATTTGATAGACCCTTCGGCTAGCCTCTTGAACCATTGGTGGGCATTTCCGGTCAGGGTAGATGCCAATAGCCTACACCTTGCTAAGTCCTCCACCTGGTATACATCCATTTCTGTATTAAAACGGCTCAAGTATTCAACTGGATCTGAGTTTCCATTGAATTTCAAGTCAGTATTCATCTTAAAGAACCTTGGCAAGGCTGCCTTTTTCACTTTCACAGAAAAGGGGGAACCGGCAGTGATACCGGACTTAAACTTTTTCTCCTCCTTGATCTTTTCCAAGGCTTTTTTCCAGTCAGACATCCTGAACTGTCCATTTTCACCATCTGAAAGCGTATCACTTTCAGAATCATCATCTTCATTGGCTGTCTTGCTTCTTCTAGGGATTGAACTTTGATGGGAGCCGGAATCCTGATCAGTACCCTCACCGGTAGGGACTCCGGTAGAGCGGGATCTCCTGTTTCTATGCCAAGAAGAGTGACTGCTTTGCCTATAATTCCTTCTGCCATCAGATCTGGATCTCCTGGAAATGCTTTTTGGGGGTACCGTTTGGGACCTCTCTCGGCGTTCTCGGGAACCCTGAATTGTGGAATCCCCATTGCCATCTCTCCGATCTTTGCTTCCAGTGTGAATCAGCTTGTGACGAAGGTCTTTGTTAGTCAGTTTTTTGCCAACTCGATCAAAAACACTTAGACTTCTGGTGGGTGAACCTTCGGCACCCTGGGTTTCCGGGACATCAGATCGGTCACCCTCATATTCTTCTTCCACAGGCTCTTCTGCGTCTTCTTCAGATGGGACATGATCAGTGTTGTCCTCAATATTGTCCTCAGACTCAAAGTTCAGCCTTGTCGGAGTCACATTCTTCTTTTTTGACTTCGACTTGCACTTCCTTTGCCATTTTTTCATTTTTTCGGAACCTTTTTCCAAGTTGTTGACTCTTTCATTCATCGTCTTCAGATAGTTCATGATGTCCTTGTTACTAACATCATCACCACCTTTGTTTCGTCCATTACCATCCTGAGACGGTGTTTTATCACTTTCAGAATTGTCACTCGCCATATCTCCTCCAAATGACGATTTTTGAGGCCCCTCCTTCGGGCGCCAATTGTTGTGGGAGGATTTTTAGCACAACAAATTATGAGGCCTCGTGCTGGAATAGCGCCAATAATCAAGGAATCGTACAACCACCCGGAAAGGCTCGTGGTTGAAGATCAATGGCTAGTCGCCCGGGAAGGCACACGACTAGGGTTACCGAAGAACACGGAATGTGGTTCCTCGGAAGGATCGGACTGAATCTACGGGATGAGAGCTCAAGGACCAAATGTTGGCCAGCCAAGAACCCTAATTTGACTGTGTCACACAAGAGTGCACGTGCTCTAGCTACTCAAGGAGTGTAAAGTGTCGAAGAAGATCCCGTAAACTGCCTACATACCACTATTTATAGTGGATCAAGCCCGAATGTAGTTCTTGAATGATATGATTGTTTGTTCATGATGAGTTATCCTCTCTCCAGTGGGATAATGACTGTTATTTCTGATAATAATCGAGTGTGATGTATGAAATCAGGTTACCAAGCAGTTTAGGTAACATAGAATGATTATCTCTTATATTTATCATGATTTTGTATCATTTATCAAGTATATATGACATATATCCTCAAATAACTGAATGTTTATCTGTTTGAGAGTGTTTTTAGATGATATAGACGTGTTCCTAAAAAATAGGGGGCGTGCCTTATCTGTATTGGCAGCCTAATCAGGCTTCCGGCGGAAGCTGGGGGTACCGCCCGGTAGCCTGGCTCCGGTACCCCCTCCGGTAACCCCTATCACGGGAGCTACTCTGGAAGCTCTACTGGATGTCTGGTAATGGTTATAGGTTATCCTCAAGGGGATGCCTTGAGACCCTTAGCCATGTGTTCCCGTGCTGCAGCGTACATGGTAACCCCTAGGGCTACCGTAGGCCTCCGGAAACCTGACAAATTACTCATTCTCTTCATGGACCTGGACCCTAATCCTCTAGTGGGCCTAAATCTAACCCATGCGAGATTTTGGGCACAACAGTCACCAATATAATTAATATGCTCAAGTGATATGATCATTGATATAGCGTAAGTAATAGTTAATGCTAGGGGTTGTTCCCTAGGGCTTACGAATATCAATAATTGATTGCCACGTGTATCATTAAAATGCGTGAGTGATACGATTATTGATGTAGCGTAAGTAGTAGTTAATGCTAATGTAAATTATTATGTGTTTACTGCATGTCGAGGCAGAATTTCTTATGTGCTAGGTGCCGCATGTCTGGGCGGGTACTTTTCTTACTTGTTTCCTTTTATGTTGCTGCAAACTGAGGCAGCTTGATTTTCCTTGGTAATTGCACAGTTGAATTGTGAATGGAAAAACAGGGGAATAGTCCGATAAACGAATACCTCATGCCAAAATTTTCTAAAAATCCCCTGCATTTAAATTTATTTAACTTATTTGATTTCAATTGTCTAAAGGCATGCTCGAGGGTAACTGTTTGTGTATATACGTGTCAAGGGATTTGTTTCGAGGATTAAAATATGTCTTGAAGATTAATTGTTTTATTTAGGTGTTAATTCGAGGATGAATTATTGTTTCGAGGGTAATTGTTGTCTCGAGGATTTATGTGCTAAGTTGTGGATTAATTGTGTTTTGAAGATTAGCTATTAATCAAGTTTTGTCATATAATGTCAATGTTATTATAATTGTAAATGTTAAGTGAAGTTGACTAAGTGGTTGTAGGGTTCTGATATGTTTGGTACTAGGAAATGTTCACTTTATAAAACGGGAACTCTTTCCGTGTTGTTTGCTATTACTAAATGTATTATGTGCATTAATCGGTATTTGAGTAGTCAGCTATAGGAAGGACACCTATAGTTTGACTTTAGGTGACTTAGTGATAATTCTGCGTTGTGTCAACTCGAGATACGAGGTTGGACTGACACGTACTCGTAACCATTACAGTATCATTAGGGTGCAATCAAGTTGGAGCAACGTGTATAAAAAAAAAGATCGGTGCTTCATACAAAGAAAGGTAGACTACCTCCATGGAATTGCTTGGACGAGGTGCGAAGGATTTATTCGCGATTTTCTGTTTCTGCTAAGGACCAGAGGCAAGTTTATTTATGCATACTCTATCGTTCAGAGTATCTGTATTTTGAAATATATGAAATGTGTGGATTAGAGTTAAATCCATAATTGCAAGTTTTCCAACCATGTGTTTCCTCATCAAAACCAGTATATGTTTGGGCTTTGCTAATCTATACTATTAAATTCTGCTTATGCCAATTGTCAAAATTCCATGACTTATAATGTTGTCGATGGAGACTGACAAATTATGACTCACCTCCCCTTAATATGTATCTTGTTTATAGAATATTGCAAATATTATACTTGGGATATTTTCGATTAAGAATATCTAGAATGATATTGATGTATGTTATTTGAGGGGTTATTTAATTCTAGGAATATTATTTATCATATTCACTTAAAAAGGATTTTCATACACTGTATTTATTCCCTATCGACCGAGAGTCAGTGGTAATTATTCTGATACAGTACTTAAAGTCCGGGGATTGTCGGAGAGATAATGTCTTGGTTTTGATTAGAAATATTCCAAGAGTTACATTTGGGTGTTTTGAGGTTATTACATATTGCGATATTAGTAGTAAAAATTATTCGAGTATTCACTTATTAAATGATTATTAATTTAAATATTCTTTTAAGAAGGGGCTATTGAATATTTTTATTCAATAAATATTATGTATTTATTTATTAAATATCCTAAGTGTTTTAAAGGGTATAGAATGTTAATTGGAGGTTATTAAGGACTTTCATAGTTGTTAAAATATTATCTTTTGAGTCTGCCTAAGCAATTTCCAAAACCTATACTTTTGAAATATTATTGTATAATACTGCATTTGCCAGGTATATTATGAAGCAGTTTTTCCATAATCTTATTTTCCGTTGAAATAGAATTTGACCTTTGGATTATGTGCGATCTTTTGAGTTAAGTATTTTATGAACCGGTATACCTTGTAGCTCCAGATATAAGAGCAGAGTCGGTATTTTGTGAAATAGTGACAATCGTGGAAACCCGGAGGGATTCCAGCGGCAAATTATGATTGATTTGAGGATTGTTAATTGAATATGTTATCATTCGAGGAATTGTATTTTCTTACTATATCTTTCGAGGTGTGTTATTTGAGTATTATCTCAGTCGAGAAATACCATATGAATATTATTTCTGTTAATATGCCATTGGAAGGCATAACTGTTTTCGAAAGTATATTATGATACTTGATTACGATTTGGTAATTGGCTTGTAGGCTAGATATGAGATATTGGTTGTAAGCCAGATGTTTTGCTAAGACCCTTAGTGAAGGGCATATGATCTTCATTCTTCAAATATAGACCGAGAGTCAGTATTTCAGAATATCTTGTGATTACTTTCTGAGGAAAATATTGGATAAATGTTTTCCCATTATTTTCTTTAATGAATATTATTTTGAATATTCATTTGAGTTTATTTTATTAAAATGAATATTATTTCGAATATTCATTTAAGAATTTATTTATTTATTTAGTGAATATTTTTATATAGTCATTCGAGGATTATTATGAGAAATGTATTTTTGATTAAAAATATTCTTTAATTAATTATGAGTTAATAAATATTCCTTAAATATTTATGGCTCAAGAAAGATTCCTTGAATATTTAGCTAATTCTTTTAACTAATTTTAAAAATGATTTACTTCATTCAAAAGCTATTTTCGACCTCCAAAAACATATAAGGGGACCTCACCTGAGAGCTGTTATTTATTTGACTGTCCGGTCATATACTTGCTAAACTATCTTGTCACTCACATCTTGATTCGTTCAAACAACGATATGAGTCTTTTTGGTTACCTCCTCAACACTCGAGGCGTAAGATTGATGGAACAAGTTTATATCCATTAACAAGCAACAGCTTGGAAAATATTGGTGAATTTTCCTTTCCAATTACATACGACTACTTTGTGGAGTCTTATCAACAAGTGTTACACTTGGGGAAAGGAGGACGAACTTTACGTTTGAGAGTCATGGATTTATTCGAACTAGGAGTCGTGTGTAAGAGGCCGAGTCGCGCGGTCCATCAGAAGGCCCAACCGTTGGCCAGGGAGTTACTATTAAGGGCGGTAGACAAGTAAATCCATCAGTTCTTCCTTCTACCGGTAGTAAACTATATTGGGCTATACCATCTTCGACTGATCATCGGAGAGTGGGACAGCTGGCGCGTGATAACTTCAGTATTAGTTCATCTCCAAAATTAGGAATTCCCTGCAACACGTATCGAATAGACTTCTTTCAGGTTGACGGGTAGTTCCCACAACACGTATCGAAGAGACTTCTTTCAGGTTGCCAAGAGTTTGAAAAATGTTCAAAAACTAGAATTGAAGTGCCTTTTCTGAAAGTACCTATTTCATGATAAATGATGTTATCTTTCTTATCTTCACATAACAGATATTCCCACGGAAAATATAATTTGAGTTACATTGTAACTTCATCCTTTATCTTATATTGATGACTCTGTTGATACCTTACCTAATATGAGTTGTGATAAAGAGGTTTTTGATATTGGATCACCTTCTAACTTCATCTTTTAAGTTATATGTGGATATTCTACTTATATTCTATATAGCAGATATTTTACGGAAAGGTTATATTGAACTATCTTATAACTTCATCTTTTATAATATACTAGCACTATGTTCGTCAATGCACGGCATACAGTTTCAAAGATATTTTAGAACTGTTATTATATTGCTGAGGTACAGTATTTTGATCTATCAAGTGTTTTGGCGAAAATGATATACATTCATATAAATATTTTCAAGCTTGAGAAGTATTGATTTGGTACCTTATAAATGGTTCGTTTCAAAAACCTTGACTCTCTTACTATCAGTTATCTCTGAGTCTTAAACTTATCAAGTGGTTAAAGAAGTTATATCCCATACAGAATATTGAGCTGTAGGGTGTGGTGATAAAAATGATATACTTATATGTATATACTTTCAGTCTTGTGAAATACTAAAAAGGGGATCTTTTTATGGTTTGGTTTCTGTTTGATGAAAACACTTGTAGTAGCAGTAAATTGCACTACCTATTTTGAAGAGTTTTTTTCTTAAAGGTTGTTGAGACTACAACTTATACCATTTTGCTAAGGTATGAAGCTTACTATGGTTATTATTATCTCAGGTTGTGCATTTGATGCTATTTCAAATGTTATACTTCCCTTATTGAAGTTCCATAGTTACAAATGTTTCAGAAATGATATTGAATATCGTTAGACATTGAATACCCTTGTGTGTATTGGTATACATATTGTTAAGTTCTATTATTAACTTGCTGAGCAATTCTTTTGCTCATTCTTGCTTGTTTCAAATATTAACCTTTCAGAGGAAGGTACACTACGTCAAATTTGGGATTCCGCCACTCTTTTGTATAGTAAGGGCTGTGACACTTTGAAAAAAATGTGTGGCTAAAGGTCATCATCCCTAGTTTTAGTCACACAATATTTGATTGTGTGACCAAAAATACATTTTTCCGTAGATTTAGTCACAATTTTAGGAAAAGTGTGACATTTGTTAGCCACGTTTTAAATAAGTGGCAACATATGATAAAATTGCATGGTTTTTTGTTGACTTTGACCAATTCCAAAATATATAGTGACACTTTCAGACAGAAATGTGACAATCACTAGCCACGCTTCTTTGATGTGTCTAAATGTACCGAAACGGCCACAATTATATTAAGTGAAGTGGCTAAATGGATAATAACATATGGTCACTAATGTGTAGATGTGACTAAAAAGTAGAGGTTTATGTTATTATGTCAGAGTTGTTTTACTTAAGGAAGATAAAAAAAGGTGACTGTAATATTGTGTGACTAAAAAGTACCCTTCCTATATATGGTCACTTTATTTCATTTGTTTGTGGCAAAAAATATTACAACTAGACAAAAAAATTACGCATAATACGAGTATTAGGAAAAAAAGTTCGTTAAATAAATTTTCTAATTTATATCTCAGTTATTACACTAGAAAATGAAAATTAATTAGTTTTCATAAAAAACAAACCCTGGAATAGAAATATAGGAATGGATTTGAAATTTTGCACTTGCATGTAATTGTATAGAATTATAAGAGATAGACAAACTTGCACTCGTAATTGTGTAACAGGCTCGAGGGAGTTCGAAACATTAGTATGGGATATGTCCTTTGCAAGTTGCAACACAAGTGCACTAGATTTCATTAATAAGATAACATATCGGACCAATTACTTGTAAAAAAAAAATCACAAATAAGGTTTAACAATTAAACTTAGGAATGAACTCAAAAAATTACAAACAAAAATCTATTTCCCAAGGAAAAAGAAAACTACATAATTATCTCCCTTGACAAAAGAAACTGCATATAGGACATCATCATCTTGAAGGTAAAAATGAATCGTCCTCAATCGGCAATGAAGGTGGGGTTCCAGAATCTTCAAGAGCTTTTTTAACAGATTTATGCACGTGTGACTTCCTTGTTGCCTAATCACACCAATCACCATCAACCATACAATCTACATATAAATACCATGTAATGTACATAGAAAACCCTACCTCTAGTTTTGCCTGCTAAATAGACAGATTTCAGGTACAAGAAGACAATCTTCTTCCTCTCCCTGTCTTTTGTGCTAGAAGAAGAAAATATTCAGGTACAAAGCTGGAAGCCCGACCCTCCATTTAGATGTGTCATTTGAGACCAACTTTCCTTGGTGACTCGGTTAACTCGACCAATCTCGACTCTGTACCACGAACTACCCAGCAACTCAACAAGATGATACAATAGCACATATATATCAGTTACATGTCAATTCCTAACAGTTTTTAATAGCAGATCATCAACACTTAATTCCGGCAAAACCAAAAATGAATTCCGGCAAACATAGATTGATACGTACAATCGCAAACTGACTTTTGCCCAATCAAACAGTCATTGATTAGCATCTATAAACATTCAAAGCAACAACATATATCAAGGACAGACTTTCAGAAATTAAATTAAAACTTCCGAATCGAAAATCAATTAATTTTCAGAAAACTCAAAAGTAGTAATTACAAAGACCTCTGTTTCATCTCCTTTTTAAAATCACAACTGCTCTAAATCATTATAAAAATCAAGTTAAAATATGAAAAAGAATAAGCAATTATACTTTTAAATCACAGACTATACACTAACCTTGAAACCAGTATTATCTACATGTTGAGGAGCACCCAAACCAGTATTAGTATTACTGATATTACAAGTATTCTATACATGTTGCTGAGATCAGACTTCCTCTTACTTGCAGCCTGGATGCAATACCTCAATATGTGAGTAAACATAAATCAGATTTAACCATCATGCAAGTCAATCTGTAGAACATTCATCCAGTACACATCTTTTACAGGTCTACAACTGCATACTTACAAGCTAATGATCAATAACATTCAAATTCTAAGCATGAATTAAAATAAGTATTTGTGAATTATAGAGCTGTTAAAAATATCAACAATTAATTAACCACAATAGCCAAACTGTATTTTTATAAGAGCATTGTCAGATTGTTCTTCTTCTTTAATTAGCAATGGGAGAAACCGTTGAAAGTAACAAACTAAAATAGTTTCCTTTTAGATTACATCTCCAAACTATCACTGTAATTATGTATCAAGACTAATGAGAAACATCTCAATAGGTACGCATCTTTTCAAAAAATTCAAGACTTAACAGATTTAGAGAGAGAGAGAGAGGGTGTGTGTGTGTGAGAGAGAGAGAGATATATAGAGAGAGAGAGAGAGGAGACATACAGGTACTAATTGTCGGATATCATCTTCGCCATAAAGGGGGTGAAAACCTAGGGCCCGGCGATGCTCCGCCTCCGTACTCATCTTAATTTTCAGCTTCTTGGGCTAAATCTTGAACCAAGTATTGTTGGGAGAGGGAAAAAAAGGATTAAATTGTGTGTGTGAGATTCAGTCGAGAGAGAGAGAAAGAGAGAGATGTGATTTAGGGTTTAATTGTTAAGGGGGAAAAATATGAAGTGTAAAGGGGGGAAGTTCTGATTAAGGGGGGAATATTTGGTATAATTTTTTATTTAATTTACTTTTTGAAAATCAACTTTAAATCATTCATTAATTAGATATTTAAATAAAATAATATTCTAAAATCGAAATTTTGATTTCAAAAACAAGATCTCAAAATTAGATTCATCCCCATATTTTGAAAATAATTTTTGGATCAAAAATGAATTTATTATGATTTTTACAAGTTTATTCGGGGAATCTGGATCGTGTCTCGTTATAGGAATTGAAGTAGCACTTTTACCACGTTTTCGTTAAGATCTCGTCCAACCCGGCCTTTTTATTTTTCGATTATTTTTTCCCAGCACTAAAATGAGGGTTTAATAACATTCGTACGGTTCGATCGTCCAAAAAAACATTCAAAAAAGTTTATTCGGGGAATCTGGATCGTGTCTCGTTATAGGAAGTAGCACTTTTATCACGTTTTCGTTAAGATCTCGTCCAACCCGGCCTTTTTATTTTTTGATTATTTTTTCCCAGCACTAAAATGAGGGTTTAATAACATTCGTACGGTTCGATCGTCCAAAAAAACATTCAAAAAAGTTTATTCGATCGGGGATCTGGATCGTGTCTCGTTATAGGAAGTAGCACTTTTACCACGTTTTCGTTAAGATCTCGTCCAACCCGGCCTTTTTATTTTTCGATTATTTTTTCCCGGCACTAAAATGAGGGTTTAATAATATTCGTATGGTTCAATCGTCCAAAAAAACATTCAAAAAAGTTTATTCGGGGAATCTGGATCGTGTCTCGTTATATGAAGTAGCACTTTTACCACGTTTTCGTTAAGATCTCGTCCAACCCGACCTTTTTATTTTTCGATTAATTTTTCCCAGCACTAAAATGAGGGTTTAATAACATTCGTATGGTTTGATCGTCCAAAAAAACATTCAAAAAAGTTTATTCGATCGGGGAATCTGGATCGTGTCTCGTTATAGGAAGTAGCACTTTTACCACGTTTTCGTTAAGATCTCGTCCAACCCGGCCTTTTTATTTTTTGATTATTATTTCCTAGCACTAAAATGAGGGTTTAATAATATTCGTATAGTTCAATCGTCCAAAAAAACATTCAAAAAATTTTATTCGGGGAATTTGGATCGTGTCTCGTTATAGGAAGTAGCACTTTTACCAGGTTTTTGTTAAGATCTCGTCCAACCCGGCCTTTTTATTTTTCGATTATTTTTTCCCAGCACTAAAATGAGGGTTTAATAACATTCGTACGGTTTGATCGTCCAAAAAAACATTCAAAAAAGTTTATTCGATCGGGGAATCTGGATCGTGTCTCGTTATAGGAAGTAGCACTTTTACCACGTTTTCGTTAAGATCTCGTCCAACCCGACCTTTATATTTTTCGATTATTTTTTCCCAGCACTAAAATGAGGGTTTGATAACATTTGTAAGGTTCGATCGTCCAAAAAAACATTCAAAAAAGTTTATTCGATCGGTGAATAAACTCAATATTATTAACCGTACGTTTTTGTTAAAATTCATTTCCCTCTCTACTATTTCATTTCCCCCTTCCCTGTACCCAAAAAATTCATTTCCCTCCCTACCGTTCCCCCTTCTTTCTCAGCCGCCACTCTTATCTCATGGCTCAAATTAAAATCAAACACACACATACAAAACTCAAGGGAAACCTTCTTTTTCTTACATACTCCGGCCCCGGTTTATAATATGGTGATATTTGTAGGTGTTCCGGGGACAACGATCTCAAGCTCAATTGATTTTGCTAGATGTAGGTGTTCGTGCTTTTGTCACAAACATAAAGGTGATTTCATTATTTTGATTATCAATTTGTGTTTGTGACAAAACCAGGGAACACGTACATCGACCAAACTCAAGCTCGTTTACAGGTAAATTTTGCTATATTGATGGACTATATTGATGGACTATATTTAGGCTTAGGTTATGTGGTTTGAACCTATGAATTTCTTTTTCTATTTATTTTATGCTTTTTCCTATTGTGTTTCACATCTTTACTAATCACACCTATGACACTACCGCTGTAGCAACAGACGGAAGGCGTTTCAGCATTAAAATTTAGCCAGGGGCAACCTGTTGAGCAATTAATATCAAATAGATGGACCTGCTCCTGAAGGAATTATGGACAAAATCTATGATAACACAAAAACATTAAGGGAGTGCGTGATTGCTGATGGCCTCTCAGATGTATGACCATAATCTGCCTTTTATATCTAAAATATCTTCATTTGCATACATGACACATAGACATAGCTTACAATAATTTTTTGTGGTTTAGGTGGATATCTCTGTACTTGGCGTAACAAACTTTGAGGGCCCTGAGGGTCAATTTGATGTAGATGTATTCGATTCTGCAAGTGACTATGTGAAATTGATGAAGTATGCTATTGATAACTTATAGCTTGTAATTCTTGCTAAAAATATGTCTACTGATACTTAAAAGTATTAAGTTATTGTCGATAATTATATAAATCAGAAAATGTTCCTTTTCCATAAGGGTTAACTGTATTATAATAATTATGTTTATAAGGGTTAATGATTTCATGGTCTGTGCTACAAGAGGCATCATGGTAAACTCAAATATGTACCTTTTATTAGTAACTCAGGTTATTGGATGTACTATGTCATACATGAATGTTAAATAGTCATCTGGTGGACCTTAGCTCTACCCTGATCATTGTAGTCTGAAGAGAAGTGCAAATATTTTTGTCCCTACTTCTATTCATAGTCCTTTCTGCTCTAAACATCGTTTCATTTTTTTTTTTTTGCATTCAATTCTTTATCCAAAGGCTGTATTTTGCTGCAGTCATTATAAAAATGCTCTTAGTATGTGTGGTAATGTATTGCAGATGATTGAGGCTCTATATGTCATTCCTGTACCTGAACTGGCTATGCGGTTATACCTACAATGTGCTAAGGTACAAGCAATCTATACCTTTTCGATTACCAAATGTTAATGTTGTGTTTTAACTTTACCTGCTCTTGTGATGCTTGTTTGATTCTCAGACAGCCAATGACTGTGACCTAGAGCCTGTAGCATATGAATTTTTCACCCAAGCATATATACTCTACGAGGAAGAAATATTGGTATGCGGTCAAGATATGTTTTTCATGAACAGTTAAGTTTGAAGCTTGCAAATAATTGTCAGGTTATACTTACTGTATTTCCTTTTATATTTTCAGTACGATTCGAAAGCACAAGTGACAGCAATACACCTAATAATAGGTTCTCTGCAAACTTGCAAAGATTACATGTCTTTGGTGTTGAAAATAGGGATACCCTAACACACAAGGCTACTGGGGTAAGTATACAAAATTGTGGTTTTGTTTGCTGTTCTGTCCAGATAACCAGGCTTCATATAAGGATTAATTTTTTCCCGCGACACTATTCTGCAAAGCTTTTGAAGAAGCCAGAGCAGTGCATAGCTGTTTATGCTTGCTCTCTTTTGGGTTGACGATCAAGATAGCCTCAAAGATGGGGAGAGGTGCATTACCGTACATGATCAAGATAGCATAAAAAAAGGCACATGAAGAAGCCAAGAAAAGAGCCAATAAATTTCAATCAAATTCAAAGCATCCTTCATTTCTTGCTAGTTGATCATACTTTTGTTCTAATTGAAATTGTGGTTTTAGTTTGGTGATGGATTATGTATGGATTGGTCTTAGCTATTACATTAATTATGTTGTTATTTAGTTTGGTGATGGATTATATGTATGGTTAAGTGTTTGAATTTTAGAATTGCATTGTGTTTCAATTTTGGTATTTTGGTATTATTACTTATTATGGATCATTTATAATACAAATAAAACCCTGTATAATTTAGTTAAGTGTGCGTGGCTATTACTATCCTTTAGCCACACTATAGTTTCTTAACAGTTTTGTGACTAAAAACAATTTTCTTATAGTGACAAAAATATAATAGAAATGGCCACACAAAATTATTTTCATGTAGCCATACCAAACTTTTTTGCCACGATTTCTAAGAAATAGTGTCACCAAAACTAAGCCTTTGATGTATATATGAGGTTATTAATACTCTTTAGCCACTAAAGTTGCTGTTGCTGAATGTTGGTATTTAGTCACACTTTTGAGCTTAAAGGAGGGTTGTCAGACAAAAATGCTGGCATGCTTTAGTCACTCGTATTTTAGTTATGGCCACTAATCAAAAGAGTGCATGTATGATACCTACGATGCTCTCACCTTTGGTCACACTTAGGCCGGAAAAAAAAAACGTGACATAAGGTGAACAGCCACACATATTTTATGTGGCGGAATCCCAAATTTGACGTAGTGGTAGACGGTTGAGGCTTATCTCCATGGCTCAGAAGAAGCAGGCAGTACGCCCTTATGAAAATGATATGATCCAGAAAAGCTATAGCTGGAATAAGTTATATGTAGGTACATTGATGTGTAATACATATTACTTTGTACTGAGTAGTACTAGTTGCTGGTGTACTTCCCAACGAAGCTATACTACTAGTATAAGATTTGTAAGACATAGTGCGATGTAATTAAATAGATGTAATGAGAAATGTAAGTATTTGAATTCTTGTTTCTAGCCCTGTGACCTAAAAGATGCTTGGTGGTTGGGGTCTCAAAGGTTGTAATTCAGTTATTGAGTGACTACAGGTGGTTAATGTTACTAAACAGGTAAATTGACATTGAGAATCTCCACGTGACGACCAAATTCTTGACCCCGGATTTGGGGGCGTTACAGAGATGGTATCAGAGCTTAGGTTATAGTAAACTAGAAACGAGAGTGAGTAGGAGTGTGTATAGTTATGTGAGAACGTCAGAACTCATGTAGAGTTCATGTTGGACTATTGGATATAGTACCAATGATTAAGTTAAGATTGGAAGGCTATATTGAGGAATATGTTGATACAGACTTCACTTCTTGTGGTGATGGATGTCTGCTAAAGGATTCCTAGAGACAAATATTGGTTGGCAAGGGCATAGATTGCCCGAGACGCGAATTAAGGATGACTTTAGGGGATTCATGGAAATAGTTATGTATTCTCCGAACTATAGGAAATTTCAATATGATGATGAAGGTTATAAAGTTGGCATCTAGTATTGTGGCAAGGATGTGTGGAGAACGTACTCATACTGTTGAAATTCCGAAAGGGAAATAAAACAAGATCACTATGAAAGATTATTAGTCGAAGTGGCGGGTATTTAAAACCCTCTCGAGCTTAATAGAGTTGAGGTAATATTATGATTGGATTGGTGGACAGACACCGATTGTTTCAATTGATTATAGAAGTAAAATGGTGAAGATGAAATTGGTCAATAAAGAAGAAATGTTTTAAGAACCAAGACGGATTGAGAAAGTCTGAGAAAGACTAGTACGAAGGCAAAAAGGGATAAGCTTAAGTAGCACACGGAATTGTCATGAGGACAGGAACATGTGGTATAAAGATGGTTATAATGGTGACTGGATCTAAGTATGTATTTTCTAGCAATGTTCCGGAATATTGTCCATTCGACATGTGGAATTCGTCGTTGCTAGAGACGACACCGGTATTGAAGTCTTCTCAAAGAATAGAACGCTTGCGTGAGATGCTTGCGCTGAGTCGAATAGAACTCCTTGCGATTGTAAGCGTCATCGATGGTTGAATCTTTAACGACTATTACGAGTCGACGATGACGTCGGTTATCGGGCACCTTAGGGTATGCGTGAAAAAGAAGAGCGTTAGAATCGAATGACTATCCGTTAGAGGAACCGATATAAAATGGCATCCGTAGAGACCTTGGCAGTACCCTCCCCATTTGGGAATCATTTTGATTACCTCCCCAATCTGAATTATTTGACATCTCCCCATTTGCAAATTGTGTTTATTACCTCCCCAATCTGTGAATTATTTGACACCCCCGTGCGTAAATTATTTTGATTACCCCCTAATCTATGACCTATCTTGACATCTCTCCAAGAGAGAATTTTAATAAAGAATATATTCCCTCCTTGAAGTTATTCTTTAATACTTGTGTTAAGCCATATTTAATTTCAATTGTGCCAGAGGCTGTCATTATTCCTACCTTCAGATTTCAAAAGCCCTGACAAATGATTTTATTTCGAACTTCCACTTTCCTTCAATAGTGGATGATTCTATGGTGGTATAGCACAACTTGCCTGTTGAATACCAGTATCTTTCTGGTAATCCTTTTCTTTGGAAATCGCGCTTTGGAATTTGTTCAATTTTAATCCAAGGTGTCTCTTTGAGAATTAATTGTCAAAAGACGATAATTATTAACTTGACTTTGCTTTCATACTTCTCAACTTCCACTGAGACGAACAACCCTATCATTATAGGGGCCACAAGGACTTTCTGTCTGTGTGATAGAAGTCTGACGGGACGTCGTCACTTGTTAGTTGTGAAATACAAGAAGGCTACTTACCTTTAGTAATGTCTTATCTGAGACACGCAACATGAGTTCTTGTGATCATATTGATCTCTCAGTAAATTCTCGTATCTCCTATAAGGTTTGCTTCAAAATTTACAACCTTATGATCACCAGTGTGTAACTTCTGCCTTGATATGGGAGTTTCCTTTTCACAGCTCCATGATTCTAGTTATCTCTAATGAATTTCAAGGGGATGCCAACCTGGTCGCCCAAGTCTAATCTCGCTGATAGAAACTAGATTTGCAACGGAATCGCCGAGAGCAAGAATGAATCCCAAGGTGAATATGATATCAGTGATGTATCAATAGAATTAATTAATTCTTTCTCTCTCAATGATATTATGTTAATGGAATTAGTGCATTCTCTCTCTCAAGGATGTTATGTGAATAGAATCAGTGAACTCTCTCTCTCAAGGATAGTACGATAATCGAAAGTTGGTCAAAAATATATATGTGAAAGGAATAACGATGGGTTGTAAGACTCCAGTGATAACTGTGTCAAATAGAGATCCTATGGTTGGATTGAGGTTTCAGAGAAGTTGTGTACGAATGGAAACTATCTCTGGTTTGGTAGAATAAATATTGATGATAAAAGAGTTAAGGAATCCCAGTAGTGGCCTTACCTGATTCCGAGGACGGAATCCTTTTAAGGAGGGTAGACTGTAATAACCCGGATTTTTCAAGAAATGATTTTATTATTATTTCAATAATAATAATGTTTTCCTAAAATGAGGAGGATTGTTTTTATTTATTTAATTATTTTCGGTTAAGTGGAACCTGGTCCTCTTTTTTCTAATTCTATTGACCGAGTAGATACCTCGAGTCAATAATTTATTTGGGCAAAGATTTAATTTTGGAGTGTGGAATTATTAGTAAAGATTTTATTATAAATTACTAAATAATTTGGAGATTTTAAAATCCTTAGAAAATGATTATTTTAATTATTTGGGGATTTGCAGAAATTACTTGATTAATATATAAAATCAAGAATTTGAGATTTTACTAAAACAATGGTGTTTTTAGTATTTTATAAAGCCCTGTAAATTGTGATTTATGAATCACAATTATGATTTTATTAATTGATTTTATAAATTATTATTGACTTGTAAAATGCATATCAAATTAGAAAATTTTTAGATTTAATTCCAATTCTTTCTCCAAAAGTCTTTAAAAATATTCTAGTATTTAATTATGCTAGAAATTTGATTTTTACCAGTTAGAGTTATTAGTTTAAAATATTATTTACGGTATGTAGTGATTAATTGTATTATTTGTATATGATATTGGGCTTAGGCCCATTAGGTTAAACAACACAACACATCATATATAAACACACAATACACGCTTAAAAACACACCAGTAGCCGAACAAAAGAAACCAGCGGGGAGAGAGAAAGTGAGATTGGGGGAAAAGAGAGATTAGGGTTTGAATTGGGGGTTTTGATTGGGGGATAAATTGATGGATATACATACACACACACACACACACACACATATATATATATATATATATACGTGCATGTAGGTGTGTGTGTAAAGTGTGAGAGTTGTACCGAGGAAGGAAAAGCAGCGGCTGGAAGAGAGGAGAGGCGGCGGCGACGACCGATTGCGGTGGTGGCGCGACCGATTGTGGTGGTGGCGTGGCAACAGTCGAGTGGAGGGATGGGGGAGAGGCAGGGATCAAGAGAGATGGTGCCGAGAGAGATGGTGCCGAGGTAGAGAGAGAGAGAGGGGGGGAGAGATGGTGGGGATTTTTCCGGTAATTTGATTTTCGGGCGAGTCGAATTGAAATCGAAATGGTATAATTTTTATATTTTTAAATTATGTATTTAATTGTTGCAATTTAATTAGTTTTAAATTATGAATTTTATGGTGTTAATTTTAGTAATTAGATTATATTTGAAATTCGAGAATATTGTTGTAAGTTCCGTATTTAATTCGGAGAGTCGATATTTGTTAATTATAATTGTTCGGGTTTAGTAATTGTTAATTGCTAATTGTTAGTTGTTAATTGTTAAGTGCTAGTTGTTATTGTCATATAATGTGGAGTTTATACGAGTTGACTAAATAGTAAATACTTATGTGCTAAATGGTATAAGGCAAGTCGTAGTATTTGATGGCTTTACTAATTATGAATGTTATATGTTATTTAGTTTAACTGCGAGGAGTCGTAAAGAGATCATAAGTTCTAAATGTTAGTATTTAAGGACTTGTGTAATTCTCTTCGACTAGATCCTCGGGCTTACGAATATCAATGATTGATTGTCACCAGTATAATTAATATGCTCAAGTGATATGATCATCGATATAGCGTAAGTAATAGTTAATGCTAGGGGTTGTCCCCTAGGGCTTACGAATATCAATAATTGATTGCCACGTGTATCATTAAAATGCGTGAGTGATACGATTATTGATGTAGCGTAAGTAGTAGTTAATGCTAATGTAAATTATTTTGTGTTTACTGCATGTCGAGGCAGAATTTCTTATGTGCTAGGTGCCGCATGTCTGGGCGGGTACTTTTCTTACTTGTTTACTTTTATGTTACTGCAAACTGAGGCAGCTTGATTTTCCTTGGTAATTGCATAGTTGAATTGTGAATTGAAAAACAGGGGAATAGTCCGGTAAACGAATACCTCATGCCGAAATTTTCTAAAAATCCCCTGCATTTAAATTTATTTAACTTATTTGATTTCAATTGTCTAAAGGCATGCTCGAGGGTAACTGTTTGTGTATATACGTGTCAAGAAATTTGTTTCGAGGAATAAAATATGTCTTGAAGATTAATTGTTTTATTTAGGTGTTAATTCGAGGATGAATTATTGTTTCGAGGGTAATTGTTGTCTCGAGGATTTATGTGCTAAGTTGTGGATTAATTGTGTTTTGAAGATTAGCTATTAATCAAGTTTTGTCATATAATGTCAATGTTATTACACTACACCATATATGCTCTTTAGCAACACCTGAAAAAAGTGTAAAAAGAGCCTGAAAAGTGTTGCCATAAGCCCGGAATTGGTCTAAGGCTACACTTTTTCCAATTTCAGTGGTGTTGGATCTGGTCGTGTGGCATTAGGTGGGTAAGCCAACACTTTTACCACACTACGTCCACATCGCTATAGATGTTGCAATAGTCATCTATGCCAACACTTTCGGGTGTATAACAACACTAAAGGGGATGTTGTAATAGACCTATTGCGACATCGATTTTTTCCTATTGCAACATTGGTTCATCTAACACTTTGTTTTTTGGCAACACTTTGTTCAGTATTTAGCAACATCATTATTTCTTTGGCAACATATATTTGTTACAATGCTTTTCATATTATAGCAATACCTTTTTTTTTTGTTATCCCAGCTATTATAGCAATAACAGATTTTTTTTTGTTACAACGTTTTTCATATTTTAGCAACACCATTTTTTTATTAGATGAATACAATACAATAAAATTGACAATGCCAATCCAAATTCTAACAAAAACTAGAAACTAAAATTACTTCGTTAAAATTGAAATAAATTCCAAATATCAATAACTTACAAAAAATATGAAGTAGCAAGATCACTACTTATAAGTCAAATCTTCCTCGCGCGTTTATTCATACAATACAATATAAATCTAAAATATACCTAGCAACTAGAACATTAGCAACTGCACAATGGATACAATTTCTTGGAAAATATTTGGCCTAAAGATGCAGCAAGCAATCTGTGTATAACATCTGCAAGTGAAGAAAGTGAAGTCACATAAGTAAATAAGGGGGCTATAATGATTGAGTTTAATATCTTCCCTGTTGCACAAGTGCATAAACATCCATGAGTTTAACTACTCACAGAAACATCTTTGATTCGAGGGGAAATTAGGCAGCTTGCTTGAGCTTCTTGGTGATGGCTGCAATGTATTTGCCTTGGTGAAAAGCCTGCTCCAACTCGAGCTCGGATGGCTGTCTGGAACCATCACCTGCAAAAGTTCCAGCTTCATATGGACTTCCACCTTTCACTTTCTCCATTTCAAACATGACAGCACCAAATGTGTATCCAATAGGTACAAAAATCATTCCATGGTGAACCAGCTGAGTTAAGCTATACAAAAGCAAGCAGAAAAAGCCTTATTTAGGTTCTAAGAAGTTAGGTCCTTGTTAACAGTAAACTAAAATCTTACGCAGTAGTTTCTTGTCCACCGCCTTGGGATCCCGTGCTATAGAAGATCCCAGCAGTCTTTCCAGCAAGCTTCTGAGTTCTCCATAGCCCTCCAGTTGCATCAAGAAACGCTTTAAATTGGGCAGCCATCATACCGTATCTCTTGGTGAAGCCAAAAATGATCCCATCAACCTCAGCAAGTTGATTGGCTGTAATGTGTGGTACATCACTTTTTGGAGGTGCACTCATTTTTGCAAGCACCTCATCTGGCAATGTCTCCGGGACCTGTCCTCACAAACATTATAATGGAATCTGAAGAACAATAGAGACTTTACTCTTTACTTTATAATCAATTCTAAACAATAACATAGGCAAGAAATGCACACCATCAAGAAATGGACGAAATAAAGCATGACGAGAAGGCTTCAGAATATTTCAGGAAATATATAGCTGACAATTCTTTGCTTTAGCACTCCGATTTGGACATGTACTAGACTTTATGACGGGTAAAAATAAAAAGCATATATACCTGCCATAGAGCGGCCTCAACTCCCCCAACAGATGCGGCTCCTTTCCTTATCTCTTCCGCAAGTTTCTCAACATGTCCATACATAGAATAATATCTGTCATAAGAGAAATCTTATCAGCAATACATGATGAACCATGTGTCATTAATGAGACTAATACCGTAATACCATGATTTTTTTACCAAAAGTAAATAATGTTGTTCATGTGATAACTGATAAGTGATAATTTACCGAAACACGTGTAGCCAGGTATTTATCAGCTACGATTTAAGGTAAAATAGCTGAAGTATAGCATTGTTATAAAGTATAAAGAACGAATGCATAATTAATCCATCTCATATGAGCTCCAGTTAATGTATCCTTAAGCCAACATCAAAGAAAGAACGATAATGGATATTACAAACACATTTAGTTTCTATTACAAGGCTGCTGGAGGATAGCAACCTTGTAATCACATCCCAACTCATGATCACTAACTGCAAGAAACATATATAGACAGCATCCTCGGTTCATCATGGAATAAAAAAAAAACTTTCAGTGTATAGGGATTGTTGGAACCAGCCATATGACTGTCATACACTCATTTTTGTAGTACAGTAGGAAGCTGCAAGATCACAGAACAGCACCTCAAAAGATTTGTCCTACTCGTATAATTTGAACCTTAATTAAAAATATGGACAGACAGTATCACAATCTTCTGGGTTCACCGATAACAACTAAATAACTAATGAACCCCAAATTAGACAAATCTGGTAGTCATACAATACCGAAAGGCACGTGTTCCTTCAGAAATTGACTTAAAACTAAAGGAAAACATTTCCTACACACAAGTTTGACAACATAGACAGTGCGATCAACAAAATGAAGACATCGAAGCGACTAACCCTAATTAACCATTATAAATTGTTAAGTTATGTCTCAATTGCGTAAAAACACAACATGTATTGAGCAGAGATCAAACAACTAAACCAAAATTAACTGTAAGATGACATATGTAATGCTAATCAATGTTTCGAACAACTGAAATATTATCAATGTATATCCCTAAATACAAAGATAGCGCACAATACATTAGTTACAAAGAATTGCATAATTCTGTAAATGACTAAAATTAAAGCTAAAAACAAGAATTATAAAAGAAATAGAGTGCATAAGTGAGATCACTAACACGATACATACTTCTGTACCCGTTGGCCATATCTCCAGTTATCCTTTCCTCAAACTATATATTAATGAAGTGCAAGTTAGAAAATTAAGTGTTATAGTTAGTTTTCACCCAAATGCACATAAAGAACAATGAATTCTTCTTCATTCTTAATGAACATACTTTTATAGTTAGTTATCCTTTGATTTTACTTTTAAGGTTCTAGGCTAAAATACTTTCATCCTTTAATGTCACAAGGTCATCTTCCTGTATGGAAAATGCTTAATGCATAAATCTTAAGGAAGCATATTTATTTAAGCATTTAACCTGCTAATATGACAACGGAAAACATGGAAGGGTGTATCCAGAGATTGAATAAAAAAGGATATGAGCAATACAACATAGACTTTGTAAATACATGGTTTTTGTGATGTCAATATAACCTTATACATGGATGGTAAACATACAGTGGTAAAACTAAATTCAGGGGAAGTTAACATCATTACCTGCACAAATTTTATGACTTCCTCGGTGATCTATCAGTTATGAATAAAGATATCAATTTAAATCAGTTATTTCTTGTTATAAAACACATCACTTACAATGCTTACCTGTATCAATGTTGCACAGGTGAAATTAGATTGAAGGATGTACATGAGTAACGAAACCCAGATAATTGCATATGCCAAAAATAGAAAATACCTACGAATTAACAAAGCCTCGGATACACAAACAAATCCCCAAAAATTAGGGTTTTAAAAACCCCCAAAATTAAAAAATGATAAACATACGAATCGAGAACAAATACCTACGACTTGAGAACAAATACCTACAACCTGAGAATTACAAGCTACGAACACCGAACTCCGAGCACCGAGCTGAAAAAATTGAACTCTGAACTGAACTATTTGAACGCAAGATAGGAGCACAAGCAAATTAGCAGAAATAAAGAGAGAGATTTGAAAGAGAGAAGATAAAGAGATTTGAGAGAATACCGTTTAGTAGATAATGTTAATTGAATAGCACGACTCCATTCTGATAGTTTTGATCAGTAAGGGTTTGGGTAACAATAGCCATACCTAGATTATCACCATTGTGTATGAAAAATGGATGATTAGCATCGATTACAGTAGGGGTTGAAGATGTCGCCATTGTTGTACGGACACCTAAATCTGGAGTATTTGGAGTAACAGGGCTAGAATTAACAACATCAGCATAACGTCGTTGAGGCATCGATAAGGAACGTTACAAGCTCTGATACCATCTCAGAACAGATAACATTGCAATCAAGGAAGAAGATAAAAGATGAAACTGTATTGAAAAATATATGTGGAGTATTGTCCAAGCTTACAAACATAGAAATGCCTTACATCTGTTTATATATTTTGCACACATAAGCACTACATGGGAAAATAACGTGACTAACAAACTATGCTCATGTGAGTGAGTTGTACTCTGCTACATCACACACACATATGTTACTATGCACCCTAACAGAAAAACAAGGGGAAGGGGTGTTTGCAGCGGCTTCAGCGACGATAGGAACGGAGGAGTAAGGAAGGGCGAAGCTGGGGGAAAATGAACTGGAAGAAGGGGTTGGTGTGTGTCGTGGGTTTTGTGGGAAAGAATAGAGAAGGAGGGAAGGAGGACGTGGCGCGGTGGAGGAGGTGGGTGTTGTTGCAGGTCAGTGTCGAAGGGGAAGGGGCGTGAAGGAGGTATGGTGAGAAGGCGGAAAGGAATAGAAATAGAAGGTGGGTGAAGGAGGAGATTGCTGGGAATTGAAAGAGAGGAGAAGGGAGGTTGCGGTGGCTGTTGGTGGTGAATGGAGAAGAAGAAGGGGATGGCTGCGGTGTGTGTTTGCGTTTGCAGAGAATGAAAAAAAATGAGATGGTGCTGGGTTTGGTTTGAGAAAACAGAGGAGGCTAAAGACTTACTGCTACGAATTAACAAAAATAAAGATAGAAAAATAAATACTGCAATTTTTACAAAACTAAAATTTTTGTTATTTTAATTTTTTTTATTACACTGAACAAAATAAAATCTAAACTATAAGAAACAATTAATTTAAAATCGATAATTTTTGCCTCCCCGGCAGCGGCGCCAATTTGATGAAGTATATTTTTATGTTCGTTCGCAGGGAGACAGGTTTTATCAATTTTAATTTACTTATCACAAATTATTTCTATATTAAAAACAATTATTAAGAATTTTTATATAACTAAATAACGCAAATATATGTGTTTTGAAGTCGATTAATTAAAAGTCTAGGATGACCGGGTTCACCATGTTTACACCGAAACAAATTATATGGATATAGTAATTTAACGGATTTAAATAATTAGAGCATGTTTTAATATCTCTCAAGCATTAACGCTCTCGGAAATCCAATTATGCTCTCGCACTAAAATTCAATTCCGCTAATCGTATGTACGCCTCTAGTGAATAAAATCTCCCGATCTATTATTCCTATTTACAAATAATTAATTAATGATACCGACCGATAGCACAAATTAAATTTCATAACATATTGATTAGAATTATTTTATATCCGTTAAACAACTAATAAGATTAAAGCATTATCGTGGTGTAAACACATGGCTTCCATTTACACCCTAGAAATAAACTACTCACGCATGCTATTAGAAGAATAGAAAAAAATAATTAAACAAGACATGTAAAACATATATTAATAAACAAGATAAAATTAATGAGTACCTCAAATTTGCAATAAAATGGAAAATTAATCCAAAGTGTACATAAAAGAGAAGAAGATCAAGCCCCTAGCTCCAAAACTTAACTTAGCTGAATGAAAGATAACAAGTGTAGTGTCTTGTGGTGTGTAATGTTTGGTGTTTATTCTATGCAGTGTACCTAATGTCTATGCAGAATGAATGTCTAAGTTGGTGTCCGTCTCCCAATGAACAAAATGCAGTGTCCATTTATAGGACTTTGTTTACATATGAAAACAATCATGGAAGTCATAGTCCAATGTCATGCTATACTTTTTTTTTTCTCCAATATTGCTGCTCTATTTTTTCCAAGGTGCTGATTTTGAAATCTTATAAAGTCATGCTGCAATTTTGTTTTTCCAAGATGCTGATTTTGAAAATTCCAAATTCAATAAAATTCGGAACTGCATTTGCTCCACAGATTTCGAGCTGCTCCAATCGGATTTTTGCTTATTTAATCCCTCTGAATTGAAGATAATTTTCTAAGCTTCGCGTGGACTGTTAGATCGTCCAAATCCGACTCCTACTACTTCAGATATGAAATAAATACTATAGGAGACGAGTGTAGCTCAATAAATCCGAATTTTTCCATTTTTAGCTCCAAAATAGCTATTTAAGCCCAAATTCTTCCAAACTTAGGAATTCTTGTCTTCTACATTAAAACACTAAGATTTATTAAATAAATATCCAAATCAATGCAAAATGCAATTAAATATGGTAATAAAATTATCTAAAATATATATAAAAATATATCTTATCACTGGTTAATATATTTATTGTGCATAATGAAACCATACTTTTGGTGGCAAGTCAATGACATTGATGCTACTTCTTAAGGTTTTAGAAGGACCGAACTAATCTGAGGCAGAAACAATCAATAAAAAGAAATAAAAAAATCTTTTAAAAATATCGAAAAATTAGGGAATTCGTATTCTCTACGTAAACTGTCATGGACAAAATGACGTTATGACCAGCAAGAACGAACTAGACCTACATAATTCACCTCATCTAGAACCAGAAGTCAATAACAGACAAATAAACACCAGCGACGATAGAGCACATTGTACAGATGACACAATTATTATGCTTTTACCTTTCGTCTTTTATATAGAGGTCTACGAATTTAAGAACATAATAACTATTGTCTCTTGTTTACCTCAAACAACATCTTCTTCTAACTTTGAAAATAAATACGTATGTAACTAAAAAAAATGTATTTTGTCATACATAAGTGATCACCTTAGATAAAGTGATGTGTTTGAATGAGAGACAAACTTTTCAACTTCATGTATAGCCTCCTTGACTTGATCTCCCATAAGCAGCATCTGGAAAACAAACTTTCTTTAGAACCGACAATCAGTGTACAAACACCAATGATATACACCAGCTAAACATGACTGCTTTAAAAAATTTCACAAATCTCCTATATTTTACTACCTATACTAGAGGAAACAAGGCCTTACTGGTTGGAGGTGTTGAATTAACTGCAAGTCGTAAATGCTTCAGCACACCCTTGTATGACTCATTGTGTACTTTTTCTTGCAGTGAGAGAAATTCATCTGAATTTTTAATCGCATAAAGAAACTGTGAAGGGAGTAACCATGGTTCCAGACCTTTATCAGAAAGCAAAGGTTAATACTTGATATCTAGCATATCGTTGAGCAAGATGACTGTTAAATATATATAAGTATAAGATCCTTTGAAGGGCCTTCCTCAACACCTTAAGGTTTTGGGTGAAACGGTTTCTAACATGGTATTAGAGCTCTGTGTTTGTGGAGGTCTCGAGTTCGAACCCCACCGCCCCCAATATTCTCAATTTAATTTGGCACTAAGGAATTGCTCCAAAAATGGTCTCCTAGTGACCACTCTTACCCCGTAGTGGGCTTGCGATTGAGGGGGAGTGTTAAATATATATAAGTATAAGATCCTTAGAAGGGCCTTCCTCAATACCTTAAGGTTTTGGGTGAAACGGTTTCTAACAATGACATGTGCAGATGAAAGTTCTTATTTAAAGAGGTGTCATATCATCTTACACCAAACATTATAGGGTCTTATTCAAACTCTCCTTCCATTTCACATCTTTATAAAGTGCGTGAACTCCTTGTTCCCTACGCTTATATTTTTTAATGAAATAATTTTTTATAGCATATACATGTGTGTGCATCACAAACAAGTAATTAGAAATATTAAACCAAATACCATTTTTCATACAAAAATCTAAAGATGGATATTGTTATAGGGAGAATATTGTATAACAATATTTGTGGAGGTTGCTGGATTTATGGAGTAAAATACGGATATTTTGCTATAAGAAGAATAGGGATTAGGGTTTGTGTGTATAGGTGTGGCTGAACTTGATAGATGATTTTCAGGGGTGAATTGTTTCTCATCCGTATCAAGGTGCCTACGTACCCTATTTATAGGGATCAAGCCTGACGTAGTTCTTGGAGAGCAAGTTACCTAGGCGGGCTAGGGTTTTAAGAGATAAGCCAAAGTCCAAGCCCACTCGTTTAGGGCTGACGTGGCAGTGAATCATCAACCCTATCCGTGATCCATGACCCAGCTGTGGAAGCCCATAGTCTCGAACGGATAGAATTGGCCAATACAGGATCAATCAGGACCTAGCATGCGACCTCGAGGGATCTGGCCATGCGAAGCGATCCCTTGTGTCCAGCTACTCAAGCGACCTTGGGTCTGGCCATGAGCCTTCCAGTAAAGAGTGAGATAGCGATCCCAACGTAGTTTGTAGCACTACGCCATAGATGGGCGTCCGCAATACTTTTCTAATGCAACACCCACTTTGTGTTACATTAGAGGTACCTTTTTCGACCTACTGCAACACTGTTGAGATTGTGTTACATTACCTCTAAAGGTACTGTTGCAGTAGAACCTGTACTATTGCAATAGATTCGTTGTGTTACAATAGCGACTAAGCGTTGCATTTGCTATTTTTTTAACATTAAAAAAAATTCGTTGTTTTACAATAGCGACTAAGCGTTGCATTTGCTATTTTTTTAACATTAAAAAAAATAAAAACAAATTAACGTGGGACAGCTTTTCTGCCACGTGTCACGTGGGCCACACTGCCACATGTCACTAGGGAACCACACAATGACTCGTGTCACATGGTCCCCACTGCCACGTGTCATTGGCGGACCCCACATGCACTCAACAGTAGCTTTTACCCTTACTAAAAAATAAATTGGTGTTGGAGGGGTTTGAACCCCTGACCACCAACACACATGACTTCTATTTCACCACTACAACCACTCCACCAACACTAACACTTGTTTATTTACCTCCATCTTTAATATGTAACCATTGTAACTTAGGTTTTATTCATTATTATTATTATTATTATTATTACTATATTTTTAGAATAATTTTAATTAAATATTTATATTGATTATATTATATTATTCATTTAGGAGAATAAACCGTTCAAGTGTGGGGAGGTATTTTCTATATTATTTGAAATTTAAAAATAAATATAATATAAAATCCAAAAAAAAAGATATAAATCAAATAAATTAAGAATTACCCGATCAAATAAATTTTTTTTTCTAAAATTTTGGGAATAACATTAAATTTGATGGATCTTGATTCCTGTACGGTTGGGTGGTCGAGAAATATTTTTTAAAAAATCGAATCCTTAAACCCTGTTTAGGGGTTCCGGTCAAAGTGATAGTTGACCGTTGAATTACCCGGTCAAATAATTTTTTTTTTTTTTTTCTAAAATTTTGGGAATAACATTAAATATGATGGATCTTGATTCCCGTACGGTTGGGTGATCGAGAAATATTTTTTAAAAAATTGAATCCTTAAACCTTGACGAAACCTTGTTTAGGGGTTCCGGTCAAAGTGATAGTTGACCGTTGAATTACCCGGTCAAATAAATTTTTTTTTTCTAAAATTTTGGGAATAACACATTAAATATGATGGATCTTGATTCCCGTATGGTTGGGTGGTCGAGAAATATTTTTTTAAAAAATCGAATCCTTAAACCCTAACGAAACCCTGTTTAGGGGTTCCGGTCAAAGTGATAGTTGACCGTTGAATTACCTGGTCAAATAAATTTTTTTTTTCTAAAATTTTGGGAATAACATTAAATAGGATGGATCTTGATTCCCGTATGGTTGGGTGGTCGAGAAATATTTTTAAAAAAATCGAATCCTTAAACCCTGACGAAACCCTGTTTAGGGGTTCCGGTCAAAGTACTAGTTGACCGTTGAATTACCCAATCAAATAAAAAAAATTCTGAAATTTTTGGAATAACATTAAATATGATGGATCTTGATTCCCGTATGGTTGGGTGGTCGAGAAATATTTTTTAAAAAATCGAATCCTTAAACCCTGACGAAACCCTGTTTAGGGATTCCGGTCAAAGTACTAGTTGACCGTTGAATTACCCAATCAAAAAAAAAACAAATTCTAAAATTTTGGGAATAACATTAAATATGATGGATCTTGATTCCCGTATGGTTGGGTGGTCGAGAAATATTTTTTAAAAAATCGAATCCTTAAACCCTGACGAAACCCTGTTTAAGGGTTCTAGTCAAATCATATTTTTTATGAAATTTTTAAAATAACATTAAAAGTTTTAATAAATATTATATATAAATACTTGTGATATTTTTTTACTTTTATATTATAATAAATTTAATAATTTCATTAAATTATAAAAGATCAGTGGTATATATGCGTTGCTCGAGATATATTGGCAGCCACATATCATTTGATGAAAAATTGGGTGGTCTTTTTCCCCCCAAATGAAAACTAAACCTTTTCATTTCCCCCTAAAACAAAAGTATACACATATCTAAATATAACATTCAGCTCCTGCTCTAGTGCCCTCTTCTCGCAATTTCTCTCTCTTGACTCTCTCGGCCGGAAGAAGCCCTCCAAGAAATGGTAAATACATGTTTCTATGGTAACAACTTTTCTAATCCAGATCTCATCTGTAAATTGGCATCTAATTTTGTTACTCACAATTTGAAACCCTAGATTATGAATCACTTTCACATATACGAACCAATTGGCCATGGAAAATACTCGGTATCACTTTCTATTTCAACTTATTGCTTTTAATTTGCACTTATTGCAATCAATTAGTGTATATTTTAGTATTAACGTGTTTTGTGTGTTTGTAATTTTAGATTGTGTATAAGTGGAGGAAGAAGAAGAGTATTGAGTATAAGCGACTTGTTGTCTCCAAACTTTGTCACTGATAGACGAAGAATATAACGCCCTAGAAAATTTCGCATTTATAAATATTTATTTATTATAAATTATAAATTATATTATGTGAATATTGTTGTAAAGGTGGAATGTATGTGAATTGATGATGCTGTGTTTGTATGATGATTTGGGGATAAGTTGTGAAGGTCGTGTGATTTAATTATATTTTTGAGGATTTAAATATATTTAAATAATGTAATTTTGATCCCCTGTAAATTTTATATAATTATCGGAGGAATTAAAAATCATGAAATCTTTTGTAATATTATCTTTATAATATTATTTAGTTTTTAAAATTATTGGGTGGATTAATATGGGAGCTCGAGTATTTTAAAATGATTTTAAGAGTTTTATTGTATTTAAAGGATCAAAACTTGGAAAATTCATATTTAATTCATTTTTGATCCGAAAAATATTTTAAAAATATGTGGGTGCTCATAATTTTATATTCTTTAATTTTAAAAGTGAAAATTTTAATTTTCACAATTTTCTATTTCATTCCTATTTGTGAAATATATTTATTAGTTTTAAAAATCAAATAAGAGGTGTAGTAATGTTTATTTTTATTGGGCCAAGCCCAATAAGTTAGTAGCTAGTAACCCAGCAGCTAGATGGTTCGAGAGTCATCGGGAAGGAAAGAAACGTAGAGAAATAAAAACGGGGAAAGAAAGATTAAAAAATAAAAAATAAAAGAAGAAGATGAATTGGGGGAGAGGAAATCAAGTAGAGTACATACATACATATACATACAAACTGTGTGTGTGTGATTATAATCGCGTGCGTGTGTGGTGTAGCAGTGGCAAGGGGGGAGAACGAACAGCAAGGGGGCGGCACCACCGCTGCTGGCCATCGCTGGCGGTGGTGGCCGTCGGTCTGTGCAGAGACGAGGACGGGGAAACAGGAAAGGGAAGGAGGAGGCGTGATGACAAGAGAGAGAAAGAGAGAGAGAGAGAGAGAGAGGAAGGTGGCGGCTGGTGGCTACGTGGTGGCGGCTCACCGGATTGCAGCAGGTGTTCGGAAATCATTGTTGTGGAATAAAAACTAGGTTACGAATATGACGGCTAGGGTTTGTGTGTATTTAATGCTAAGGGTGGTTGAGCTTCGAGCTTTAATGGCTGTTTCTGTGTATCGAGACTGATCGGTCCTCACAGAGTGCCTACGTATCTCGAATTGAGAATCAAGCCAAGACGTAGTTCTGAGAATGAGGGGTCAGACCCTTTATATAGGCTGAGAAGCCCTAAAATCGTAGTAGGGTTAGGTGACTTGGTGGGCAAGTCACCGCCTTGAGGAAGGTTCTAGACTCCTTCCTTATAGGAGTCAGTTTCCATGTTGGAATATGTATCTTGGAGGCTAAGTCAGGCAGGAGTAATATCCTCGTTTAACTCTTATTTGCTGAGCTGTTTTATTACCCTTAATATTAATTACGAAATTAATATTATAAATAGGGATTGGGCCCATCTGGTGGGCCCCACATTTGGACCATTCTAGGTCTAATTAACACCACATTAAATGTGTCTTTAGGGCTTACTTTTAGCCCATATCATTTGCCCCCCAACTTCTAGGAAAACTGATCAGGTTTTCCTTGAAGTTTTAACGGCCTTATTCGAGACTTGGGTCAGGGTTTATTGCTCTTACGCGAGTATTTTCAACAATATCATCTTACTGTAAAGCGTGGAGCGACCGACGCATTTACGACGATGTTGAACGACACTAAACGGTGTTAAACGGCACTTGACAGCGCTATTGAGCCTTAAACAATGTTTAAACAGTGTTAAACAATGTTAAATGGCATAAAAACGGCACTAAACGGCACTAATCAGCGCTAAACGGTGCTAATAGGCACTAAACAGTGCTTAAACGGCACTAATTTGTGCTAAGTTTCCATTTTTCTTAACTTACTAAGCTAGAAAAACAAAAACAAAAAAAAACGAAATTTTGCAAACCCAACTCGATCATCCCTGTCGGTCAGCCGGGTAAAACCCGTACCGACCATCAGTACGGGTCGGCTGGAGCGTGTCAACAAGGGCCGGTCGGCTGGACACCCGGTCGGCTGGTTTTTCGGTCGACTGGTTTTTCGGTCGGCTGGTTTTTTTTTTTTTTTTTTTTCGAAACGAAGCCAAAAACCCGTACCGGTGATCAATCCCGGTCGGCTGAAGGGCTCCCCGGAGGCCGGTCGGCCGGGCTCCCGGTCGGCTGAAAAATTTTCGTATTTTTTTTTTCTCAAAACGAAGGCAAAAACCCGTACCGGTGATCAATCCCGGTCGGCTGAAGGGCTCCCCGGAAGCCGGTCGGCCGGGCTCCTGGTCGGCTGGAAATTTTCCATTTTTTTTTTTTTTTTCGAAGCGAAAACAAAAACCCGTACCGGTGATCAATCCCGGTCGGCTGAAGGGTTCCCCGGAGGCCGGTCGGCCGGGCTCCCGGTCGGCTGATTTTTTTTCTTGGTTGGCCATTTTTAACAACATCGTCCCCCAACATGGAACCGGCTTGGTCATTATTAGTGATTTTAATTTTGCATACCGATATCGGTCATCGATATGAAATCAATGTTGGCCATTCATGGCTAAAGTTACTTATTTTCGCGTACCGATATCGATCATCGATATGGAATCAATAATGGCCATTCATGGCTAGAGTTACTTATTTTCGCATACCGATATCGATCATCGATATGGAATCAATATTGGCCATTCATGGCTCTATTCGGGGTTCACATAGTACCTTGATTCACATCAATAATCCGGTGCTTAGTATTAATCTTCTCATTAAACTTTTCTTAAGCATACTTAGCTTTCCTAGCTCATCTGACTGTTCTGGTAAAATATTTTGCCGGCTATTCACTTAAATTCTTCGTTTCTCTCCCAAAATATCATAAGTTTTAACGACCTTTTCCATCCATAACAGATAGCTTTGGCTCCATTTTCGTATTTTAACGATACTTGACCTGTAAACGCGAACCGAGCTGTGTTTGAACCTGAGATTACAGGTCACCTTTTCCTTATAAAAGGAGGGGAGCATCCTTCATTTTTCTTCACTTCTTCACTTCTCAAATTTTCTTAAGTTCTAAAGCTTCTTGAGTTCTCTAGTTTTCAAGCCTCCAGTTTCAAGATTCAAGGTTCAAGATGGCTGACCAACAGGCTGCTACCCCCCAACTCTCCATGGAGGAGGCTTTCAGAAAAAGGAGCATGGCGCGAACAATGAAAGGTAAGCTAAAACTCATGCCTCCTAAATATATTGAACGTCGGTTTGAGTCTACGCTAGATTTGCTAAACACTATGGGAGAGTCATTCCCAAATAGCTCCAGCTTAGTTGCTTTTAATAGCCCTTCTAAATTAAGAAAGAAGGATGTTGAGAAGATTAGGAACACTTATGGCTTACCAAGCGCCATCAAAGTATGCCTTCCAAATCCAGGAGACAGAACATGCAACTGGCATCCCGAAAGGATTTGCGTCATGAAAGGAGCATTGGAGGCGGGATTTAGGTTCCCCGTCCATCCATTTATCATCAGGTTCTTAGCAGAACTTCAAGTCCATCCGTGCCAACTATACCCTAATTCTTGGAGGTTTTTAATCATCTTCTTGTTAAGATGCCACGAGTTGGAAATTCCTTGGAGTACAACCATGTTCAGAAGCATCTTCGCGATCAAGAACTCCACTGAGACTAAGCCGGGGTGGAACGGCTTTTAGCTTAGACACAACTTCCACATATAGCAAATTCTTTCTCCTTCCCTGGCTCCCACCATTTCTGGGAGAGGGAGTTTATTGTTCTAGAGTGGGAAGGTGGCGACTGGGGTCACTTCTTCATTAAGAAGTTTGGAATTATGGAGGATAGTTCACACTTCGTGTGTGATCTTGACCTCAAAGAGTTGGCAGATCGAGATCGGCTACTTGCCGATAATGGTTGCACCCACTATAAAACCATCTTGACAGAAAAGAAGCTCATTGAAGCTGGCTTAAGCTTCCTTTCTTTAGAGGGTAATTTTTCTTTCATTCTACCATTATGAACTATGTTAGTTCTTATTCCAATGTTTTTCCTTCATCTTTCAGCTACCGAGGAGATAAATAGCCGACCCGAGAATCAACCTCAAGTTACTAGAAGGATGATAAAGAAAGCGACAGAGCAACTAAATCCTCCTAACCGAAGGGTTCCTTCATTCCTAGAGGGATGTTCCCAGGGGGGAAAAAGGTCCCGTAATGCTGGTGAGAGTGTGAGAGTCCCTTTTGCCCCAGATTGGGGTATCTGCGAGCAAGACTCCATCTTAGGGAGTACCAATTTAGCTGTGTCCTGGTCCAGGCTATCTATCACCGCCCCTGATATCCTCACGGCCATGGCAGGAGACAAGATTGATGAAGCTGAGCGTCTTGGTGCTCAAGGTCTTTACCAGGTACCCTCTTTTACGTTCGATCCCCTTGTTTGCACCCTTTTTTTTTTGAAGATGTCTTACTAATTTTTGTATTACAGGCCAATGTTTATCTTCAGTCTATTGTTCATCAAGGCCGAGCCTACAGGGACAATAATGAGGAACTGAAAACCGAGCAAGCAAAGTTCAAGGAACAACTCCAAGATTTGAACTCCAGAGTTGTCCGTTCTGAGGCCAACTGCTTGTCTTACCAAAAGCAACTTCGCTCTCTTGGCAGGAAAAAACTTTCTGATGCACATAAGATAATTGACTCATATCACAAGTCGGAGGACTTTATGAATTTTATGGACAAGCACGATGACGAGCTGCGGCCTTTTAACATGGAAGTTGGGTGGAACAAAGCTATCGGTGCTGTGAGCAATAAATACCCGTCGGTGGTGAATCCTGCAGACTTCCCATGCCCTAACTGGGCTGCTGCTAGCGGAATTCAAGATGTGGAGCATGCATCAGGCTCTCGGGGTAGTTGCCGTCCTTCTGGTACGAGGAAGGCAGCTAATGTTGTTAGCTCCGGTTCGACCTCTTCCCGTTCTGCAGGGAAGAAAGCCATGTCAGAGAGAGGCAGCTGCAAGGCAAGCTTTTCCCGGTAAGCAACTTTGTGCTAGAGTCGATTCATCAACCGAGAGTTCGGAAGAGGAAGGTGACGCGGCAAAGAAAGGGACGGCGCAGCCGATGGAGACAGAGGCCGAAGAAGCCGAGGGAGATGAGGAGAGCTCCGGGGAAGAAGGCTCTGAGGAAGATGGGGAAGAAGATGATGCTGAAGAAGAAGAGGGCGAGGAGGTGGTGGAGGAATCCTCCGAAGAGTGAGTGGCCTTGCACGGCCTTGTTGGCCACTTGTGGCTTTATGTTTTTCTACTTTCAATCAAGGTCCTTCGGGACTTAACTTTTATTTGGTGATGTAACTTAACTTTGACCTTAGCCCCACGGGGGTGTTTATTTATGCACTTGTTTCATTTCCACTTGTGTTATCTTTATTTTCGTTACTTGGTCATCTTTGACTTGCACTCATCAGGTGCTTGGCACATAAATAAAATTACACAATCACAAATGAAAAACAAACTTGCATTAATAACTTGAAGCGGGTTCAACCCTTACATAAATACTCTATCTCCTACTGGGAGCAACATGCTCTGCAATGGTTTCATGGAACCTTATTTCTACTTCTCCTAATAGATGGATAAAAGCCAAGTCCTTACTAGGAAGGCTTACACATAATAAATCTTGAGGTTTACTGCATGCCAAGTTCGGGGTACCTCAACCCCATCTAACGTTTCCAGTTTGTATGATCCTCGTCCCAGCACCTTCTTGACTCGATACGGTCCTTCCCAGTTTGGGGCTAGCTTGCCTTTCTGGCCGACTCCTGAGGCTTCTATCTTCCTGAGAACCAAGTCACTTTGTCGAAAGAACCTTTCCTTAACCCTTTGGTTGTAGTGGAAAGATGCCTTCTTTTGATGCTCAACGTTCCTGGCATTTGCTTCATCCCTGACTTCATCAATTAGATCTAGGGCGAGCCTCATGCCTTCTTCATTGGTCTCTTGTTCATATGCCTCAACCCGAGGTGATGCGTGCATGATCTCTAAGGGCACCACTGCCTCGGCTCCGTAAGCGAGTAAAAACGGGGTTGCTCCTGTTGTTACCTTACAAGTGGTGCGATATGCCCAGAGTATAGGCAATAGCTCATCCACCCAAGTGTTCCTTGAGCGTTCAACCCTTTTCTTTAGTCCATCAAGGATAATTCGATTGGCTACCTCGGCTTGTCCGTTAGCTTGTGGATGTGCTACTGAAGTAAAGCGAAGCTCAATAGCGTTTTCTTCACAATATTTTTTGAACTCTTCATTGTTGAACTGGGTTCCATTATCCGTTACAAGGATTCGCGGAATTCCATATCTGCAGATGATGCTCTCCCAAAAGAACTGAGCAACTTGCTTGGTGGTTATCTTGGCTAGAGGTTTAGCCTCAATCCATTTAGTGAAATAGTCGATGGCCACTATCAAAAACTTCCTTTGGGCTGACGCCATAGGGAAAGGACCAAGTATGGCCATTCCCCACATAGCGAATGGTATGGGAGAGTTAACTGAGGTTAACATCTCAGGCGGATGCCTTACAATGGGGGCGTGCTTTTGACATCGATCACACTTCTTGACATAACTCTGCGCATCTGCCAACATTTCAGGCCAATAGTAACCCAGGCGAGTTATTTTGTGAGCCAGGGCTCTACCCTCCAAATGCTGTCCACAAATTCCTTCATGAACTTCTTCCAATGCTTCTCTTGCCTCTTGGGGCCTCAAGCACTTCAAGTATGGGATGACGAACGACCTTTTGTAAAGGATGCCTTCGATCAAGGCATACCTCAATGCCCTCACTGACAGCTTTCGTGCCTCCAAGGCATTGTCAGGGAGCCATCCAGTTTCCAAATGGGCTTTAATAGGATCTATCCAACAGCTTCCAACATCGATTGGTGCTACCAGCTTAGAGTTGACGGTAGGGGCTTTTAAGACCTGGAAGTAAACACTTCCTTCATAATTCTCTATCTTGGAAGAAGCGAACTTGGAGAGGGCATCGGCCTTAACGTTCTCTTCTCTCGGGATATGCTCCACATAGCATTCATCAAATTGAGTCATAACAGCTTTCACGACTCTTAGGTACTTTGCCATAGTTTCATCCTTGGCCTCAAATTCATCATTCACTTGCGAGACTACCAGTCTTGAATCTCCACACACTTTGAGGTTCTTGACCCTCATGACTCTTGCCAATCCCAATCCGGCTATTAATGCCTCATATTCAGCCTCATTATTAGTAGTAGGAAAATCCAATTTCAAAGCATACTCAACTGTGAACCCATCGGGGCTTTGCAAAACCAAACCTGCACCACTAGATTTTGTTTTTGATGCTCCATCAAAATAGAGCACCTAATACTCCTTCTGATCAGCTATCAGTCCTTCATCTTTATCTTCAAACTCAGGGGTGGTTATCATCTCCTGCCCCCCGACTTCTTGGTTGTCAATGGTGCATTCAACCACGAAGTCAGCCAATGCCTGAGCTTTGATGGCCGTTCGAGGCTTATACTTGATATCAAACTCTCCAAGCTCTATGGCCCATTTGATCAATCTTCCACTTGCTTTCGGGCTGTGTAATATGCTTCTCAATTGTTGGTCTGTCAAGACTTCGATCTTGTGGGCCTGGAAGTATGGCCGCAATTTCCTTGAGGCAGTAACCAATGCCAAAGCAAACTTCTCAATGGGAGAGTAATTTAACTCCGCCCCATGTAATACCTTACTCACGTAGTAGATAGGCTTCTGAACTTTCTTTTCTTCTTTGACAAGAACAGCACTCAATGCCTGTTCGGATACCGCCAAGTATAAGTATAGAATCTCCCCAGGACTAGGCTTTGCCAACAACGGGGCTTCAGCCATATATTTCTTCAACTGCTCAAAGGCCTCTTGGCTCTCTGCGGTCCACTCAAAATTTTTTACCTTTTTTAATGCTTGGAAGAAAGGCAAGCATTTGTCACCAGATTTGGAGATGAATCTCCCCAGGGCCGCAACCCGGCCAGTTAATTTTTGTACATCTCGTATTGAGCGGGGTGGCTCCATATCCAGGATAGCCTTAATCTTATCGGGGTTGGCCTCTATGCCTCTCTTCGAAACCATTAACCCCAAGAATTTTCCTGATCCAACTCCAAAGGCACACTTGGCTGGATTCAACATCATCTTATGGTGCCTCAGCACTTCGAACGCCTCTCTGAGGTGCTTAATGTGATCTGTCTTACACAGGCTCTTGACTAGCATGTCATCAACATAGACCTCCATGGTTTTCCCAATCAGATGGGCGAATATCTTGTTCACCAGTCGCTGGTAAGTGGCTCCTGCATTCTTTAACCCAAAAGCCATAACAAGGTAGCAGAAAACACCAAAGTCAGTTATGAAAGATACCTTTGGGATGTCATCCTTGTGCATCTTAATCTGATTGTAGCCGCTGAACCCGTCCATGAAACTTAACATATCATGTCCAGCTGTGGCATCTATCAGCATGTCTATCCTTGGCAGGGGGAAATAATCTTTTGGGCAGGCGTCATTCAGATCGGTAAAGTCTATACACATCCTCCACTTTCCATTTGCCTTCTTGACCATCACAGGGTTAGCTAACCATTCAGGAAATTGAATCTCTTCAATGAACCCAGCCTCTAAGAGTTTATCAACCTCTTGCTTAATGGCCTCTTGCCTTTCAGGAGCAAAATTCCTTTTCTTCTGTTTTATCTTCTTCCTGTCAGGGTCAACATTCAACTTATGAGTTATGAGTTGGGGATCAATCCCTGGCATGTCAGCAGCTGTCCAAGCGAACACATCACTATTCTCCTGTAAGAATTCTATCAACTTGCCCTTCAGGGGTTCTTTCAGAGATGCTCCAACATAAGTAACTTTTTCAGGATCGTTCGGCTCTAGAGGTATGGGAATCAAATCCTCTGCTGGTTTCCCTCTATGCTCTTCATCATCGCGGACATCCATGTATTCAATCGGAAGGACCTGCCCCCCGACTCCATCAGCCCTCAACGCGGCTACATAGCAACTTCTTGCCATCTTCTGATCACCCTTCTGTTCTCCGACACCATTCCGTGTCGGAAACTTAATCTTCATATGATAGGAAGAGGCCACAGCCTTAAACGCATGGAGTCCAGTTCTTCCAAGGATTGCGTTGTATGTTGAGGTTGCCTTAATCACCAAGAAGTTCAGCATCTGAGTCGCCTCCTTAGGCTCCTGCCCAACAGTTACGGGTAAATGAATAGTCCCTTCAACACTGGACTCCACTCCGTTAAACCCGTATATGGGCATGTTTGTAGGGGTCAACTGAGAGTCGTTGTACCCCATCTTCACAAATGCATCATGAAACAAAATATCCACAGAAGCTCCATTGTCTATCAAGACTCGTTTTACTTCTGAGTTTCCAATCACAGGAGTTATGACCAGCGGGTCGTCATGGGGAAACTTCAACCCTTCCAAGTCTGAATCATCGAAACTAATTACCATCTCAGTTTTAGCACGCTTCGGGGCTTCTCCTACGATGTGCATCACTTCTCTGGCATACGCCTTTCGAGAGTTTCGAGTTGTACCGGCCGCTGTCGGGCCTCCCCAAATCATGTTGATAACTGGCCCTCGGGGCTGTGTGTTATGATCACGATCATTATCCCTTCTATCATTGTTTCTTCTATTGTAATCCCCTCTTTGGGTTCCATGATCTCCATTCTTTGTGAAATTACTCAGTTTTCCTTTACGGATCAAGAATTCAGTCTCGTCCTTCAACTGTCTACAATCATCCGTGTCGTGTCCCACGTCTCGGTGGAACCTACAGTATTGATCCTTGTTTCTCTTTGCGGGGTCACCCCTGAGTGGCTTCGGCCATCGGAAGTCTTTATCCTTCTCGATCTCTAACAAGATTTGACTCCTAGGAGCATTCAACCTTGCATAGTCAGAAAATCTTGGTCCCATACTCTTTTTTGATGTTGACTCAGAATCTTTGCTAGTACGGGGATACTTGTCCCTAGCATCATACTCCTGGTCTTGCTTTCATTTCTTGGAGTCGTTGTTACCCTTGCCATTACCTCCCGCAGCTTCTTTCTTCATGCTATCCTCAGCTTTGATATACTTATCAGCCCTTCGCTGGAGTCCAGCCATGTTTTCGGGAGGATGCTTTGCCAATGACCTTTTAAAGAACTCGTCGGTGGTTCCGTGCTCCAGGGCTACCATGGCTACCTTATTCTCCAGATCAGTGATGTTCAATGTCTCCTTGGTGAACCTCTTAAGGTAGTCTCTCAGATTTTTGTTCTTCCCTTGTACCACATACATGAGGGATGCAGAACTTTTCTCGTGAACTCTTCCGCTGATAAACTGACTAACAAAAGCAGCACTTAACTCCTTAAAGGAGCCAATCGAGTTTGCAGGCAACCGACTATACCATCTTTGAGCCATACCATACAGGGTTTGAGGGAACGCCCTACACTTTAAGGCATCACTTGCGGGCTGTAGCAACAGCGCATTCGAGAACGTCCTGACGTGGTTTGCGGGATCACCCGTTCCATCATAAGCTTTTATCGTTGGCATCTTAAACTTCTTTGAGATACGAGCGTTCATCACCTCCTCAGTAAACGGGGGTGTAGGATCATCAGGATCCCCAAGTGGCATCAGATCCTTGGGGTTACTCTTGGGGGTTTCCACCCTCGTTGTTCTTCCAGTTGGGGCATCAGCCCTTCTCTGCCTTCTGGTAGTCCCCTCCAGATCTATAAAGGGAATTGGTCCTGAGGTTGGAGGAGGCTGAGTTTTACTCATCCTAGCCTGTTCTCTGGCAATATCTTCCTTTAGCCTTAAAATCTCGGCCTCATGAGCCTTGATTCTTTCAGCAGCTGTTAAGGGGGGTCCATCATGGATAGTTTGTGTTCTTCGTCTTCGTTCTCTGCTAGCGCGTCGCCTTCTTGGGGCTTCATCACGATCATCATCAGTCGATGAATCGTCAGTATAGGGGCCAGAGTAATCAAAATACTCTCGATCTCGGATCTGCAAGGCATGGCCACTAGGTCCAGGGCCTTGAGTAATTGGAGGGTAGTTAGGCAGACCATACATCGGGTTGGTATTCACGGGGAGATCCGTAGTATGGATCTGTACCCCTGGTGGTGGGTGACTGGGATTAACTAGAGGAGAACCTAGCGTCTGGAGAGCGCTGGTTCCTTGACCCGGATGGATGACCAAAGGCAATGTCCCCTCAGAATGGGGATTCGTCCCGGGAGGTTGGGAAACTTGAGGTTGAGTGATCGCCCCTGTTGTTGGGGGTACTTGTTCAGTGACAGGCGGAGCAGAACTTAGAGGTAGAGCCTCGGTAGCGATTGGGTCGGTGGTGCTCGGTGGTGTTCTTCGCGTATTTACCATGGTTGATGTCTTTTTCCCACAGATGGCGCCAAATGTTGTGGAATAAAAACTAGGTTACGAATATGACGGCTAGGGTTTGTGTGTATTTAATGCTAAGGGTGGTTGAGCTTCGAGCTTTAATGGTTGTTTCTGTGTATCGAGACTGATCGGTCCTCACAGAGTGCCTACGTATCTCGAATTGAGAATCAAGCCAAGACGTAGTTCTGAGAATGAGGGGTCAGACCCTTTATATAGGCTGAGAAGCCCTAAAATCGTAGTAGGGTTAGGTGACTTGGTGGGCAAGTCACCGCCTTGAGGAAGGTTCTAGACTCCTTCCTTATAGGAGTCAATTTCCATGTTGGAATATGTATCTTGGAGGCTAAGTCAGGCAGGAGTAATATCCTCGTTTAACTCTTATTTGCTGAGCTGTTTTATTACCCTTAATATTAATTACGAAATTAATATTATAAATAGGGATTGGGCCCATCTGGTGGGCCCCACATTTGGACCATTCTAGGTCTAATTAACACCACATTAAATGTGTCTTTATGGCTTACTTTTAGCCCATATCAATCATATTGGTATCCTAAATTTTTAATGTTATATTTTTATATTTAATTTTTCGATTTAGATTATTATTGCAAATTATGAGTATTGTTGTAATATAATTAGATTTTAAATTGCGAGATTATCCGTCCATTTTCGTGAATTAATTCAGAGATTATAATTGTCGTGGTTAATGGTGAGTCCAATAATATGTTCGGTCTTAGGGGTCATTAATTGCTAAATTGGTAATTGTTAATTTTCGATTGTAATTGTTATTTGCTAAGTGCTAATTGTTATTGTCGTGTAGTAATTAAAGTTAAAATTTGGGATCTCACAGTTGGTATCAGAGCAACAGGTTATGGTCACTGAAACAAGTTAGGATGGGTTGGTATACGTGTGTGAGACCGGCGTTAGGTAGACCGATTTAGGATAAGGATCGCGAAAGGATACTTCGGTAAGCGTTGCGATGTTGAACGGTCTTTCGGCATATCGTGCGAGTAGAAGTTCGAATCGTTGAAGGATTTGGCTAAAAGCGAGACAGCGAACCGGAAGCCGCATAAACCAAGCGGGCAGCTGGAGCTATCAGTCTGAGGGACGTTATCTCGAGATTTTTGCGTAGAATCTAGAACCTTCTACGATATTAGTTTCGATGTGAACGTTTCGGAGATGGTACGAAAAGGTTAAGAATGCGAAGTGGGAAGCGATTATTGGCAAGAATTGGAAGTTGAGCGAAGATGTGTATCCTTAATTGTTGATTCATTCAAATTCATTGTTTAAAGAATTTCTTATTCTTCTTTTGAATTGTTGTAAATTAATTCTCGTTTGGTATTGTGGCTGAGGCATTCGTTGCGCAGTGACGGTCCAAAATCGAGAATGAATTAAGATCTTCCTATTTATTCAACTCATTATTGTCAGGCCAGTTTTGGCAGCTAAGCATATTGGTGCTTAGTCGACAAGAGTGAGATTATGAATAATTAGGAATTTCTCGAATGTTTGCTTGATCAATCATTGAAGCATCTATTGAAAAGTCTTTTATACCTCAATCGATGATGAGTTTCGTATTCAGATTTAGTTGACTTCAATCTCATTCTTTCGAAAATATTTGAATTTTTCAGAGAGTATATGACTCAATTTTGCATGAAGACTTTTGAAACTCTTGAATCCTTTCCATTATCATGAATACTTGATTTTCTCTATTCCAGCTAAGATGAACAACCTATGCAGATAGGGATTCAGGGACATCTTATCTTCGTGATAGAAGTTCAGTGGGATGCCACTGATTATGTTTGTCATGAAAGTACTAAAGACTGGCCATCTTTATGTGCTATGGTGGTTAACCTAGTGACAAATGCAACCTGAAAATAGTTCAAAGATCATAATTGATCTCTCGGTTGAATTCCTTTCTAAAGGTTTTGTCAAACAAACTCAGTATATATTCATATTGATACCCCATTCATTTCGTTGACCTCCTTTGTCGGAGATTTGATGAATTCAAAATTTCTAATGATAACGAGATACGAAGTTAGACGCGACAACGTCTTAAGTGATGTAACTACAATGGTGCTGATGAAGAACTGGTTATGCAAGTTCAAGAATTTGGTGGTTAAGACGGATGTGTTATGTCAAATGGGAATAAGTATTGATTCAAGGAATCATGAACAGGAGTTGAGACTAATAAGAAGTGAATAACGGAAAAGAGCAGTAAATGAGAGCACATTATCGCAGATATAGTAAAAGGGCGAAAAGAGAATAATAATGAAGGTGTTGGTATAAGACATTCAATGCTAAAGAAGGATTGTTTTAGACCTCTATTGTAAGGTAGAGGTAGTAAATGGAATACTATAAGATGGTAGAATCAAGGAGAGATGATTTGAGTAAAACAGAGTAAGGCAGAACAGAAAGGTTGGTAAGAATTATCAAGGGTTAAGACCGAATGAGGGATAAGATGGATATGTGGAGTAAATAACTTATGCAAGCCAGTGTAGAAAGTCATGATTATCAAGGATGGTGGAAAGTTGACCAAGATGGAATAAAATGTCAATAGGGTGGAAGGCAGAGAAACCAAAAAGTTTCCAGAAGTTACTAAATAGAAGACATATAAAAATTTATTTAAGAAAGAGAATTAGCATAAATTAACGAGAGCCCATGAAAAAAAAATAAAAAAAAATAAAATAATAATAAGATTTCGGGAGCAGAATCCCTAGAGATTTTATCAAGATAAATGTGGGAAGTTGTGGTTGTAACCAGAAGGGTAGTGTGGTAACAAGAAGCTGAATAAGAATTTAAAGCTATATGTTATGAGCTTGGAAAGATGGGAGTTTTTGTCAAAGAATAATAACATGTCAATCTTGGTGGAAGTTTTGAAGAGAGTGGCAGGACTGCTTTTATGACTATTAAGAACCTAGAAATTCAAAATGGTTATGAAGGAGGTTAGTAAGAAGTGGATTGTGATGACTAAGAGTTAAATATAACTCAGGATTAGATCTATTTCCTAACAACGAAATGCGAGCAAATTGTGAGGATTAGGAAAAGGGCGATTTTGATTTTTGAGAAAGATAAAGGCGGTGTTTGGAGGTCGGAAGCAAACATTGAGGTCTTAACGATTAAGCAAATCAAGAAGTGGTTATACCAAGGGAATGAAATTGTTTTGTATAAGAAGATATCAGAAAGGAGACAATTAAGTCAAAGCATATTCCAATGAATAAGATTTCAAACGACATTCAGACGAAAAATTTAATATGATCGTAGATCACATGTCAAGATGATCGAAGATTCATGGAGTGTATGCAAATCAATCGAGAGTGATTTTAAGAGTTTACAAGAAAAAGAAGAAAATTTTGCATAAGAGTTCTAGTGTAAATTTCGAATGTTATGATTCTGTGGTTAATGATAGTGATGTTAAATGTTGGAGTTGTAATGGGAAGATTCAAATTCGAGGACTCGCCAAGTATGCAAAGTTATGATTTGGAAGGAACTCTGAGGATGCAAGGCAGTGAAGTCATAAGCAAGTTTTAAATATGTTGTACCATAAGGAATTAGGTCGAAGCCAAGGTCATGGTTTGCTAGTTGATTTTTTTTAAAATTTTCAAAAATATTTTGGTTCAAAAGGATTTTCGATTAAAACCCTATTATTTTAAATGTTTTCTCTTAAAATGATTTTCTAAAATATCTTTCAAAAGGATTTTCAGTTGGTTCAAATGGTTTTAATTTGTTTTAAATCAACAAAATATTTGAGGCTTTCTTTCAAATGTTTTAGCAAACCGATGTTGTAAGAAGGTAGAAATTGAGTGGTAAATCGAATGGTGGTTGGCGCGAATGCCATGTTGTAAGAGTTGATCGTGTTGTTTGCGTTCAAAGTGCGATTGGGAATAGATGATATGAGGTTAAATTTTTAAATCGGTTACTCAGTAAAACAATAAGATGAAGGATGGATAGAAGTTTCCGATTATTCCCTTCTCAAGTAACATTGCACGTGAAAGAGGAGTAAAAATGATTGAGGATTTCTTGATATTCTTTTTCTCAAAATTTTAGTTGAGTAATGTCCATTTTAAGAGATGTAAATGAGTGGTGATGTGTGTTAAGTTGAAGAGTCATGTTGATAAAAGCGGGAGCTTATTGGAAGTTGTTGAAGAATTGTCTTATGATTAGTATCGAGGGAAGCTGTGACCTCGGGAGAATTAATAGTAAATTGGATATTTCAATCTTGTTCTTGTATTGAGTGAAGTCACAGTCAAGGTGACAGGTATATTAGTTATCAAAACTAAAAATAATCGAGGCTATGTCCTCCAAAGATTCGGCAACCAGACTATTTTATAAGAAAGAGAATCCAGTTGTTAATTGAATTATGCTTGATGTGTTTATAAGGGCGTACGTGTTTGGTTATAGTATTCGATTGCAAAGAGGTAACGGAAAGTGGAAGAAATAATGTTAAGTTCCCAAATTGGGTACTCGGTAAGAATATGGGATTAAAGACAAGAAGAAACTTTTGATTATTCCCTTCTCGATCGACATAGTACTTGAAAGCGGAATGGAAGCGATCAGAGAATTTCTAGAGATTCTTTCTCGAAGTTCTATTTAAAGTCGTGTGGTTATAAGTAAAGCGTGGGAATGATACCAAGCGCAAGTGTAGGTCGTTGTAAATTAAGGCAAATTGTACGGACGTATTATTGCGAAGGATTGGCGTGGTAATATAGTTTTGACGCAGAGTATAGTTCATTATGTGAAAAAGTCATATCGATTTGCGGGGAAGAGATGTTCGTTCATGTGTGATAAATGTTTGGAGTTACTAAGACTCAGAAATCAAAGTTTAAGGTTATTTCGGAATTTGAGGGCTCTTGAAATGAGCTTATAAAGGTATAAGTTGGTGTGGAGGAAATCCTAGAGTTGAAGGATGCGATCTGGAAAGTGAAAGTAAGATGTTGAGAGGATTAGAACTGTTACTTATGTCCTTAGGAGTGATTCTGAGGACAGAATCCTATTAAGGGGGGAAGGATATAACGCCCTAGAAAATTTCGCATTTATAAATATTTATTTATTATAAATTATAAATTATATTATGTGAATATTGTTGTAAAGGTGGAATGTATGTGAATTGATGATGATGTGTTTGTATGATGATTTGGGGATAAGTTGTGAAGGTCGTGTGATTTAATTATATTTTTGAGGATTTAAATATATTTAAATCATGTATTTTTGATCCCCTGTAAATTTTATATAATTATCGGAGGAATTAAAAATCATGAAATCTTTTGTAATATTATCTTTATAATATTATTTAGTTTTTGAAATTGTTGGGTGGATTAATTTGGGAGCTCGAGTATTTTAAAATGATTTTAAGAGTTTTATTGTATTTAAAGGATCAAAACTTGGAAAATTTATATTTAATTCATTTTTTATCCGAAAAATATTTTAAAAATATGTGGGTGCTCATAATTTTATATTCTTTAATTTTAAAAGTGAAAATTTTAATTTTCACAATTTTCTATTTAATTCCTATTTGTGAAATATATTTATTAGTTTTAAAAATCAAATAAGAGGTGTAGTAATGTTTATTTTTATTGGGCCAAGCCCAATAAGTTAGTAGCTAGTAACCAAGCAGCTAGATGGTTCAAGAGTCATCGGGAAGGAAAGAAACGCAGAGAAATAAAAACGGGGAAAGAAAGATTTAAAAAAAAAAAGATGAATTGGGGGAGAGGAAATCAAGTAGAGTACATACATACATATACATACAAACCGTGTGTGTGTGTGATTATAATCGCGTGCGTGTGTGGTGTAGCAGTGGCAAGGGGGGAGAACGAACAGCAAGGGGGCGGCACCACCGCTGCTGGCCGTCGCTGGCGGTGGTGGCCGTGGGTCTGTGCAGAGACGAGGACGGGGAAACAGGAAAGGGAAGGAGGAGGCGTGATGACAAGAGAGAGAAAGAGAGAGAGAGAGAGAGAGAGAGAGAGAGAGTGAGGGAGAGTGAGGGTGTCATGATTTTGGCGGGAGATTTAGTTATTTAAGCAAACGGTGTCGTTTCTAAATTAAGTTAGTTACGAAAAGGCTAGGTGGCAGAATTGCATTTGTAGTTGGTAATATTGTACTATGTTCACCCATTGGCAGCTGGTGTGGGCCCCAATGTCTCTATTTATCAAGTCCAGTAGTGGACACAAACCTCTCAGAAAATGAATGATATTGTCTTTTTCTTCTGCATTTTGTTTTCGTCTGTTCTTAACCTTTTTCTTAGATCTAGATTATATTGAAATTGCTTACAACTGGTATCAGAGAGGTCGACCCTTGGCTTCAAAATGGCAGATAAAAATGCTTTGCAAAAGCATGAACAGGCTATCACAAGCCTGGAAGCTGGTGTTGAAGGGTTAAAGGTTACTATGGAAGCCAATAAGGCTCACCTGTCCACCATGGATGGTACTTTATCTAAGCTCTCAGAATCAAATGAAGAGCTAAGGCGAAATTTCTCAGATCTGGTTTCTCTATTGAAGAAAGATGCTGCCCTTGAAGGAGATGGTGAAGGCAGTTCTACTCAACAAGACAGGAGGCATATTGTGACAGGTAAACAACCCTTAAACCCTCAAACCCCTACGAGATTTGGCACCATACATAGTTCCATGGTATTAGATGAGAATGGTAAAACCATATCCTATACTCCTGCATCTGTGAATCAAAACACTATGCAAAACCCTGATATGAATACTAACACCAGGGCTTTTCCAGCCCCTCATATTGATATTATCAATGGTGGTCCACAGTATATACAGGCCACCATACCCCTATCACAGCCTAAATCTAGTGTTCAACAGCCATACTTGTATTATCCACCTGGGTTCAGCTTTGCTAATGTAAACCCTTTTCCCAACCTGCCACCTTACAACAACATTAGAGGCCATTACCAAAACCAAACATCAGCCTATTCTCAGGTCCCTGGACTGAACCAGGCATACTCTTCAATGCCTCAGCCTCAGGGTTACTCCTCAGTACCAACACCTTTTCCTTCCACCACCCATGTTAATAATTCCAACTTGCAGCAGTCTGACTTGGGTCCCTCAAGATTTACCTTCAGTAGCCCTGTCTATAAGCCACCAAAAGTGGATTTCCCTAAATTTGATGGGAAGGAACCCAGGTCTTGGATAGGCAAGTGTGAAAAATACTTCCAGTTGAACCCATCTCTTGATGCTAGGGCCAAGGTAATTTGTGCAACCCTGTACTTAGAAGGAGAAGCTGATGTCTGGTTCAGATCACTGGAGGAAGAACAGCCCAATATGTTATGGCCTGAATTTGCAGAGAAAATCTGTAATAGGTTTTCTAAGGTGGGGTATGAGAATTTGGTTGGACAGTTTAACAAGTTAACACAAAAGGGCAGGGTTGAGGATTACATAACCCAATTTGATGAGTTAAGGAGCCATGTCATGAGTCAGGAAGGCCATCACAGAGAGTCTTACTACGTTGATACCTTCATTAGTGGATTAAAGGAGGAGATATCACAATCACTTTACAACAGCAGGCCTAGCACCTTGCAGGAAGCTAGGAATTTAGCAAGAGGCCAGGAGTATCTTCTTGGGGTGTTGGATAAAAGATACAAGGCCAATAGTAAACCTTACACATCAAGTTCCTCAAATCCCCTCAAATCTGGATTTAGTTTCAGCAAGGGCCTCTCTACGATGGATAATGCAAAGGCTCCTGTCAAGGCAATCACAGAGTCAAAAAAATTAACTCTAGAGGAACTCAATGATAAGAAGAAGAAAGGAATGTGTTTTCACTGTGATGAAAAGTTCATCCCTGGACATGATTGTAGAAAGAAAAGGCTCTTTGTCATCATGGAGGATCAGAAGGAGGAGGAAAATGAGGAGTTGGCTGTAATCTGGGAGGGTGATGAGATGGTGGATGAAGGGCAGATTGAAGGTGATGCAGGCATCTCTTTACATGCAATGATGGGATCTAAGGGAGCCCATACACTCAAGATTAATGGTCAGATAAAAAACAGAGCCATATCAGTGTTGGTGGACAGTGGTTCCACACACAATTTTATCTCTCAAGGATTGGTAAAACAGCTTAAGTTGCCAACAGAAAGTTGTAATTCCTTTGGAGTGACTGTGGCAAATGGAGAAAAGTTAGTGTGTGATTCAAAAAGTAAGGCTGTTGTATGGAAAATGGCCAACAGAGAATTTAAAGAAGATTTGAATGTAATACCATTGGGGGGGTATGACTTAATTCTGGGGGTAAAGTGGATGCAAACAGTAAGTCCTATCACTTTTGATTTTGCTGTTGGTCATATTACTATTAACTGGCAAGGAGAGAAGGTAACATTGCAGCAAGACAGCAGGGTACCATTGATCAAAGTAGAGCCAACTGTGGAGCATAACTTCAGAAGAAAAGAGGAAGAAGTATACCTGCTGGTTCAAATTACTGCCTTGGATGGTGATGGGGAAAGGGACAAGGAACTGCCCATGGGAATTCAGAAGTTATTAGAAAGCTTTGAAGATGTCTTTAAAACTCCAACTGAACTGCCTCCTAATAGGTCACAAAACCATTCCATTCCCATCAAACCTGGCAGCCAACCTATAAACTCTAATCCTTATAGATGCCCCTACTTCCAAAAGGAAGAAATAGAGAGAATTACAAAGGAGATGCTTTCTACTGGAATAATAAGAAACAGTTCTTCACCCTTTGCATCACCAGTGTTGCTAGTGAAAAAGAAGGACAATAGTTGGAGAATGGTGGTGGACTACAGAGCCCTAAATGCTATAACTGTAAAGAACAAGTATCCAATCCCTATTATAGAGGAGTTGCTGGCTGAATTAAAAGGGAGTGCAGTGTACACTAAGTTGGACTTGAGGAGTGGGTATCATCAGATTAAGGTGAATGAAGAAGATGTGTTTAAGACAGCATTCAAAACTCATCAAGGGCATTATGAGTTCTTGGTAATGCCATTTGGCCTCACCAATGCCCCTGCTTCATTCCAAAGTCTAATGAATGAAATTTTCAGTGAGCAGCTTAGGAAGAATGTATTGGTGTTTTTTGATGACATTTTGGTGTATAGCAAGGATGAACAGGAACATCAAAAGCACTTGGAGGCTGTCCTTGAAATTTTAAGAGCTCATAAACTGTATGTAAAGAGATCTAAATGTGAATTTGCCAGCAGCCAAATAGAGTATCTGGGGCATATAATTTCAAAAGATGGGGTAGCTGCAGATTATACTAAGATCCAAGCTATGCTGGAGTGGCCTAAACCAGTGAGCATCAAGTCACTCAGAGGGTTCTTGGGACTTACTGGTTATTACAGAAGGTTTGTAAGAAATTATGGGATACTGAGTAAGCCTCTAACTCAGCTGTTAAAGAAAGGGGCCTTTAGGTGGAATGATCAGGCAGAAGAGGCTTTTAACCAACTTAAGATGGCTATGACTAATACCCCAGTATTAACCATGCCTGATTTTGAAAAGGTGTTTATATTGGAGACAGATGCTTGCAAATCTGGGGTTGGTGCAGTACTTATGCAAGATGGGAGACCCATTGCATTTATGAGCAAGGCCTTGAGCCCCAGGCATTTGGGATTGTCAACCTATGAGAAGGAGATGCTAGCAGTGATAATGGCAGTTCAGAAATGGAGATCTTACTTATTGGGGCACAAATTTGTTATCAGGACTGACCATGAGGCCATCAAGTATATTATGGAGCAAAAGATCACAACTGGAGTACAACAGAAATGGATCTCAAGACTGTTGGGGTATGACTACACCATAACCTATAAGAAAGGCAGAGAAAATGTTGCTGTAGACTCCTTATCAAGAATGTATGAGCAAGAAAGTGATTGTAATGCTGTTAGTATTGTACAACCTGCCTGGAAAGAGGAACTACAAGGCAGTTATATTGATGATGAGCTAGCTACTGAAGTGTTTTCTGAGGACAGTGTGGATGGTGGTTCTTCTACTGAATATAAGGTGGTACAGGGGGACATAAAATGGAAAGGAAGGTATTACGTGGGCTCTGGAAGCAATCTCAGAAATAAAATATGCTCTAATATCCACAGTAACATGGAAGGGGGGCACTCAGGTATTGCAGCTACTATAAAGAGAATGGAGCAATTGTTTTACTGGCCAGGCTTAAGAGTAGATGTGGCAAAGATGGTCAAGGAATGTGATGTGTGCTTGAGGAATAAAACAGAAAGGGTGCCAAGCCCTGGACTACTGCAGCCTATCCCTATACCAGATGAAGCATGGGAAGTAATCTCTATGGATTTCATTGAAGGGTTACCTAAATCCAAGGGAAGAGATTCTATACTGGTAGTAGTGGACAAACTAACTAAATATTGCCATTTGATTCCACTAACTCACCCCTTCTCAGCTAGCAAGGTTGCACAAGAAGTACTTAACCAAGTTGTTAAGCTTCATGGAGTTCCATCAGCTATCATCAGTGACAGAGATCCCATTTTTGTAAGTACCTTCTGGCAGGAATTGTTCAAGGCCATGGGAACTGATATTAGGCTTAGCTCAGCCTATCACCCTCAAACGGATGGCCAAACTGAGAGGGTGAATCAATGTATCGAAATGTATCTCAGGTGTATGACTGGTCAAAAACCAAGTGAATGGTGCAGCTGGATGCCTATGGCAGAATGGTGGTATAATACCACATTCCACACTTCTGCTGGTATGACCCCATTTCAGGCATTATATAGCCAGCCCCCTCCTTCAATATCCTATCAGGGTGCTAAGTGTGGAGACCCAACTGTGATTCAGTTCATCAAAGACAGACTCAACACTCAAAGGTTGCTCAAAGATAACCTCACCAAAGCTCAAGAAAGAATGAAGTACTTTGCAGACAAGAAGAGAAGTGACAGAGTATTTGAGGTTAATGATGAGGTCTACCTCAAGTTACAACCCTATAAACAGATGACTGTGAGCTACAGGGGCAACCAAAAACTGGCTGCAAGATACTATGGCCCCTATAAGGTGCTAAAGAAAATAGGGAAGGTAGCCTATCAAATCGACTTGCCAGCTGGTTCTCGAGTACATAATGTCTTTCATGTATCTCAGCTGAAGAAGAAATTAGGCAGCAACAAGGTGGTGCAAACTGAACTACCAGGAGTTAGTGAAACTAATGACTTGGAAGCTAGACCTGTGAAGATTCTGGATAGGAGGATGGTTAAAAAGGGAATGATCCCTGCAGTTGAGGTGCTGGTGCAGTGGGAGCATGGTGATATCAGTGAAGCAACTTGGGAAGGATGGAATAAATTCACGAAGAAGTATCCTCAATTCAATCCTTGAGGACAAGGATTGTTCGAAGACAGAGGGAGTTGTCATGATTTTGGCGGGAGATTTAGTTATTTAAGCAAACGGTGTCGTTTCTAAATTAAGTTAGTTACAAAAAGGCTAGGTGGCAGAATTGCATTTGTAGTTGGTAATATTGTACTATGTTCACCCATTGGCAGCTGGTGTGGGCCCCAATGTCTCTATTTATCAAGTCCAGTAGTGGACACAAACCTCTCAGGAAATGAATGATATTGTCTTTTTCTTCTGCATTTTGTTTTCGTCTGTTCTTAACCTTTTTCTTAGATCTAGATTATATTGAAATTGCTTACAGAGGGAGAGAGAGGGAGGTGGCGGCTGGTGGCTACGTGGTGGCGGCTCACCGGATTGCAGCAAGTGTTCGGAAATCATATTGGTATCCTAAATTTTTAATGTTATATTTTTATATTTAATTTTCCGATTTAGATTATTATTGCAAATTATGAGTATTGTTGTAATATTATTAGATTTTAAATTGCAAGATTATCCGTCTATTTTCGTGAATTAATTCAGAGATTATAATTGTCGTGGTTAATGGTGAGTCCAATAATATGTTCGGGCTTAGGGGTCATTAATTGCTAAATTGGTAATTATTAATTTTCGATTGTAATTGTTATTTGCTAAGTGCTAATTGTTATTGTCGTGTAGTAATTAAAGTTAAAATTTGGGATGTCACAAAGAATGGTTGTTGAACTCCAGAACTACAAGGTCAGGCTATTACTCTTGTAACAGCTTTTGTATGCTGCTTTATGGAGTAATTAGCTGATGCAAATTCTTTAATTGCAGTTACTTTTAATTAGCTTTTGTTTCTTTAATTTCTTTAATTAGCTTTTGCAAATTTCTTTGTAGTTACCCAAAGGAGATGTTCAAAATATTGGATAACTCAAAAAAATTGGGACTAGATCGTGGAGGCAAAATTGGTTTGGATAATCTTGTATTGGGGTTTGTTCAGTTTGGGTTTTGATAGTTATGTTATGTTATGTGTTCTGTTATGTTCCCCTCTCATTGAACTTGAACATGTTCAATTTTGACAGGAATATTACAACTTTACAAGCAGCCATGGTGAGCATTTGAACACATAAACTCCTAGGACTATGCTCTGGTATGCTCGTTAAGCTAGTGTGAAAATTGGGGCATGGTGCATTCTGTGCCTCGTATTGATTTTGACCAAGTGAAGGAGGTAAATATTGACATCTTAAACAGTTATTGTGTACTGATTCTGCTAGCATGTAAACTAATTTTGCCATGTCCAGATTACGTGTATTGGCCTGTTAACTGCTTTCAATTCACTATGTATGCTATATATAATGTTATCCTGTCAATAGTGTCTAACCTAACCATGTCTAATATCATGAGTTACATGTTTCTAGACTCTAGGTTAACTTATATCTAAAATTTCTTTATCTGTTTTTGCTCGAATTTAAGCTTATTTATGTTCTAATCATGTTTAGTAATTATAACTTGCTATATGTGTACTCAATGTTGTCTACCTAATCATGACTCTGTTTCTAATACATATAAATGCTTGGTGTAGTCTAATTGATATAATTCGGTCTCTATGTTTACTCAATATCATGCCTAGGTTCCACTAATTTTGCTTCCAGATGAATATATCATCCCAGTCTACGTAACTATGCTAGCTGATTCAGGTAACTAATTATTGTTTTTGTATTAATTTAATTAGTTTAGCCTTATTTTTTTAATTTTAAAATCCTTGTTCTGCACCTAGTACATTATAAATCCATTCAAATTGTTACTGTCAGCAGGGGAACTATATTGCCTAAGTCTGATGGACTTGTAAATCAAGCAATATCTATGAGGAAAAGTTTTGTCTAATTATCCGATTCCTAATTATTTGATTCAGCGGTATGAATATAAAGTACTTAATGCCGCAGTTCTTTGCTTTAATCCTTTTTGCATACAACTACAACACCTTGCTTTATTTCGTTTATTTATTTTATATTTGTTGAACTTAGGTAATGGAAAAAGTGCAACAAGCAATAGTATAATAGGTCAAATGTTCGTATTCACTTCAAACATTAGAGTATTTTCATGTTACTGTTTAATTTTCTTTTTCTGTAATCACACTCTGTTGAATCTGAGATCTCTTATCAATCTTAAGATAGGTAGATTGGAAATGCTTGTAAGATAAGAATCCCTTGATTTTAAGACAATTAATTCTGATTTGCAATTGAGAAAAGAAAACATTCCTTTACTAATTCCTAACTATATTCTTTCCATGACATAAATTATGTATATCATTCATATGGTGCTCAATAAATGACAATGTACATAGTTGTTTACAAAGATTTAGTTTCCGTCCTAAGTTTTGACAAGTAGAAAATGTATTTTGGGAAGATGCACTTGGAAAATATAAAATTTGTGGACTTTGTGTAATCACGAGTATCAAAAACTATTGAACTGCAGAATATTGAATGAATGCACTTTCGATCTCATATTTATGACAACATTAACAACTACATGAGTAGTTTTACTTTTAACTTTGGAACTATTCTACCTCACTTACACATTCTATTGCTTAAGAATGATCAATGATGGATATGGAATTGTAGGATGCTAAGAGAGGTGTCTTATTCACAACTTCCCTCCCATTCTTCAACTTTAGTTAAAGCGGTTTGAATATGATTTTACGTGAGACATTATGGTTAAGGTAAATAATATTACTTAGTTTATTTTTCTTGTTCTGGTGCAAAACTCTTCTGATTCGTGTGTTAGTACTTGCTTCTTTTGTGTTCACGTAGTATAGTATTAGATTTGTTTTAATAAACTATTAATGTGGAGATTATGATTGTAAGTTATGGAGGGAAACAAGCTGATGAGAACTTAATTTACCTTGTAATCAGTACGCCATAAACGCACATACGCAACCCCCATTTTCAGTTGCATAAGGTCTAACGCAACGCTAGAGGGGCGTTACCAATACTGGCGTTGCGTAAGACCCCTAACGCAACGCTTTTCCAAGCTATTGCAACACTTCAAAAAGCATTGCATAAGAGGCCTTATGAAACACCAAAAGCATGCAAACGCAACACTTCATGGGGTTGCATAAGATGTTTCAGCCATGTCAGCATGCTGACATGGAAGCAAGGTGCCACGTCAGCATGCTGACATGTCATTAGTGGGGCCCACAAGTGCCACGTCACAAAATGGGGGGGGGCATGCCACGTCATCAGTGGGGCCCACCAAGGTGCCACGTCAACACTGAGGCCCACATGACACGTCAGCAGTGGGTACCGCTATCTAACGCAACGCTATTTGAGTCTAATGCAACACTATTTTTTTTTAAAGCAACACTAAATATACCATAATGCAACATCATATATAGTCAAATGCAACACTTTTTTACAAAAAATTTGAAATGGCTGAGCTGTTTATACCTAAAATAATCTGGTCCAAACCAAGCCAACTACTGGTCCAAACCAACCACAAGGCAATGATGCGGCCAACAAAAATACTTGACGGTTTACAAAACTACCAAGTTCTAATACTAGCTAGTTAAAGCTACAAAAATTACTAAGTGGAGCCATAAAAATCCTTCAATTCTATTATTAATTTGCTCCATTGTATCTCCCATGGTCGCAAGCTCTCGCCAACCTCTTTTTCCACGCATCATCTCATCCATTCTGCATTGTGATGCAGCCTGTGGGTTAAAAGATTGAAGTATAGATTGACATGGATTAATATGACAGCTAACAAAACTCTTAATAATTTTTCCAGATACATGCTAATTCTATTAGATTTATTTTAAACGGTTACACAATATGATGACATCTCAAATTTTAGGAATAAAGTAGTACCAACTCTTTTTACACAAGTCCCAGGCATGTACTACATTGAAGAATATGCTAATAGAGTAGTTTGAATTCAGAATCTGACATTACAATGCAGAAAATGGCAAACCGTCATATCTGTTACTATCCATACCTTGTGGTATTATATGAAATCAAATTACTCAACACAAATAATTATCTAACTAACTAACAAAGTGTTCTTCATGACACGACAATATGATTATTAGAGAGAAAAAAAGACACAAGGATCTATTTAAAATAAACTATGAAGGAAAGAAAATTTATACCTAGTGATACCTCTGATTTGAAGCTGCAGGTAGTTGCCGACAAAGTCACAACTTCTCGAAATCCTGCAAAATACAATAGTTTAGCAAAACACCAGATAGTCAAACATAGTTGTTCATAGTTTACTGAACATTGCAGATTATTATTTGTTTACTAAACTATGTCTTGAATGTTGTTAGACAGACATTTGTTATGCTCCTCGATGTGCTCAAAAACTAGCTCCAACTGCCTTTTATAGGATGCAGCTCGTTTTTTCTCAATTGCTAGCTGCTGGGACAATTCTTTTATCTTGTCATGTTCATTCTGTATAAGACAAAATGATAACAAACAGTTATTGAGTAAGCAATGTTGTGTACATATATCTGGACAAATTCAAGGACCGATTGTTACACGAACTAAAAAACAACACCCATATATAATAACTCCACTTTAAGCCACACTCCAGGTCTTCAACACACATGCACCTACTCTGTTGCTCAGGTATTTTAAGGTAGTAGACAAATTATAAAATGAATTGCAGAAGAAAAATTCAAAGCAAGAACATCTCATCTAGATGCAACAAATTACAGTATAACACAGAAGGTTGCAACAATATCTAAACTGTTCTTCCCTAAAATTAATTGACTAGGTGCTCTTCCCTAAAATTAATTGACTAGGTGTTTCGATCAAGTCGATTACTCTATTACATTTAATTCTCTCATATTTAGGCCTGACAGGACCTGGCATTAGACACAGTAATCATCCCGCTTCCTCTAAATCTTGCAACTGCAACAGGGAATAGGATGATTCACACATCATTTCTTTGCTTTGTTTTTCATCGAGAATCACTTTGTATAGTAACAAGGGTTTTAATCACATCTCATTAAGGTAAAATTCAATGATTCAAACTACATATAGTACCAAAGCTGATGATCCGTGCTTAATTGCTGTGTCTTCCATTTTGGTGGGAATCCCATTGATACTAATGACTCTAACAGTACATAGTTTAGTAAACAAATAATAATCTGCAATGGAATAGCAGAACTTGGCTCGCACTACATAGTTGTTCAAATCAATGCCTACATAACAGGCTTCGCTTTATCAGGTAATACAGTCTGCTATTACTACCACTACTGCTATATGCTATTTATGTCAACTGGCAAAAATATCGCACCACCTCTGACTCTTTGAGTGGGAAAAATAATGTTGTGTGCGATATTTGGGACAAATGAACTTTAAACATCAACATCTTTGTTGTTATTATGTAATAAAATTACTTCTATTAAAGATTAGCCTTTGGCCATTACAAAATTTTGTTAAAGTTGGTAATGACAAATTATATTAGCGGTCATTACAAATCTTGGTAAATTTCTATAACTAGGAATACACTAGTCTACATTTTCCTATTAGATGAATAATTTATCAAAAGAAAGAACAAGACAAAAAACAAAACAACTTTGTGTAAGGAATTGAGATTGATTTCACTGACAAATACAAGAAGCTATGCAAAATACTATATATACTAGTACACATAACTGTAAGGAATTGAGATTGATTTCACTTACAGCACCAATAAACTGCTCCCAGCTTAATAGGTGACCAAACCACAAACATGAAAGCAATATGCTGACCAACTAAGCGAAATAAAAAAGATGAGAGAGAAAAATAGATTAGAATCATTATTTACAGAGCTAAGAAACCAGACTCTTGGTTTAATTGAGAAAACCAAACACTAGCTTTAGCTTTCGAATGCCTAGTAACACAGCCCAAACTGAACTAAAGAAATACAAAACTCAAAACTCAAAGGTTTGGGAGTGATACCTAAAATCGAAATACAAAACTCAAAGCTCAAACTAAAGAAGAGCCTAAATCCACTGAACTCGAAGCTCCCAAGCCCCGAAATGCAAAGACCAAACTGAAGAAGCCCTGAAATCAAAGTGAGAGATTGATTAATTGATGTTTAAGTGAAAAAATAAAATCAAATGAACATAATATTAAAAACCCCTGATTTGAAGAACAAAGCCTCGACCGAACACTCAAACCAGAGTCTTGACTGAAGTCTCAAATCAATTGGAAAGTTGAAGAAGCGAATTAGGCACGAATTTGAAGAAGTTAGAGAGATTGAGAGTTAGGGAGAGTTTTACCAGAGAGAGAGAGGGAGAGAGTGAGAGAGAGGGGTTTTAGATCTAAAAGAGAGATATTTTGTTAAAGTAGGAGTCAAAATTGTTTGGGTGGTATTATTTGCCCCTCAAACATTTCATCGGGCGGTATTATTTCCCACTCAAATATTTCACAGGTATGTGTGCTATTATCTGATATTGTCAATATATTTATGTATTTTTATTTTTATTATTAAAGAATTTTGTATTTTAAATTTACTAAATAAATATTTAAATTTAAATTGATTTGTATTTTATGCGAAGATCAACTTTGATCAACATTCGAGACAAAATTAGTTAAAAAGAAAGTCGATTTTGACCGGTTTGACCGTTATAAAAAAAACCAAATAAATCTAGGAAATTTTTAAAAAAATTACATCATCACTAAAATCGTTATATCTTGACATCCGTGCAATTGTAACGTCGAAAAAATAATTTAAAAAAATATATTCATCATTCGGGACAAGACTAGTTAAAAGGAAGGTCGACTTTGACAGGTTTGATCGTTATAAAACCAAACCAAATAAATATAGGAGATTTTGAAAAAATTACCACATCACTAAAACGGTTATATCTTAACATCTGTACGTTTGTAAAGTCAAAAAAATAATTTAAAAAAATAGATTCATTATTTGGGACAAGACCCGTTAAAAAGAAAGGTCGACTTTGACCGGTTTGACCGTTATAAAACCAAACCAAATAAATATAGGAAATTTTCAATATCCGTAGATCACTATTATTTTCAATATGACTCGTAACTAGTGCTTTGTTACGGATTATTATTTCTATTTTTTAAAAAATATTTTTGAACGATCCAACCGTACGGATGTCAATATATATCTAATATAATGATATTCCCCAAGTTTCAGAAAATAAAAAATTAATTTGATTGGAGATCTTAGTAGATCACTACTATTTTCAATATGACTCGTAACTAGTGCTTTGTTACGGATTATTGTTTCTATTTTTAAAAAATATTTTTGAACGATCCAACCGTACGGATGTCAATATATATCTAATATAATGATATTCCCCAAGTTTCAGAAAATAAAAAATTAATTTGATTGGAGATCTTAGTAGATCACTACTATTTTCAATATGACTCGTAACTAGTGCTTTATTACGGATTATTATTTCTATTTTTTTAAAAATATTTTTGAACGATCCAACCTTACGGATGTTAATATATATCTAATATAATGATATTCCCCAAGTTTCAGAAAATAAAAAATTAATTTGATTGGAGATTTTGTAGATCACTACTATTTTCAATATGACTCGTAACTAGTGCTTTGTTACGGATTATTGTTTCTATTTTTAAAAAATATTTTTGAACGATCCAACCGTACGGATGTCAATATATATCTAATATAATGATATTCCCCAAGTTTCAGAAAATAAAAAATTAATTTGATTGTAGATCTTAGTAGATCACTACTATTTTCAATATGACTCGTAACTAGTGCTTTGTTACGGATTATTATTTCTATTTTTTAAAAAATATTTTTGAACGATCCAACCGTACGGATGTCAATATATATCTAATATAATGATATTCCCCAAGTTTCAGAAAATAAAAAATTAATTTGATTGGAGATCTTAGTAGATCACTACTATTTTCAATATGACTCGTAACTAGTGCTTTGTTACGGATTATTATTTCTATTTTTTAAAAAATATTTTTGAACGATCCAACCGTACGGATGTCAATATATATCTAATATAATGATATTCCCCAAGTTTCAGAAAATAAAAAATTAATTTGATTGGAGATCTTAGTAGATCACTACTATTTTCAATATGACTCGTAACTAGTGCTTTGTTACGGATTATTGTTTCTATTTTTTAAAAAATATTTTTGAATGATCCAACCGTACGGATGTCAATATATATCTAATATAATGATATTCCCCAAGTTTCAGAAAATAAAAAATTAATTTGATTGGAGATCTTAGTAGATCACTACTATTTTCAATATGACTCGTAACTAGTGCTTTGTTACGGATTATTGTTTCTATTTTTTAAAAAATATTTTGAACGATCCAACCATACGGATGTCAATATATATCTAATATAATGACATTCACCAAGTTTTAGAAAATAAAAAATTAATTTGATTGGAGATCTTAGTAGATCACTACTATTTTCAATATGACTCGTAACTAGTGCTTTGTTACGGATTATTATTTCTATTTTTAAAAAAAAAAAATTTGAACGATCCAACCGTACGGATGTCAATATATATCTAATATAATGATATTTCCCAAGTTTCAGAAAATAAAAAATTAATTTGATTGGAGATCTTAGTAGATCACTACTATTTTCAATATGACTCGTAACTAGTGCTTTGTTACGAATTATTGTTTCTATTTTTCAAAAAATATTTTTGAACGATCCAACCGTACGGATGTCAATATATATCTAATATAATGATATTCCCCAAGTTTCAGAAAATAAAAAATTAATTTGATTGGAGATCTTAGTAGATCACTACTATTTTCAATATGACTCGTAACTAGTGCTTTGTTACGGATTATTGTTTCTATTTTTTAAAAAATATTTTTGAATGATCCAACCGTACGGATGTCAATATATATCTAATATAATGATATTCCCCAAGTTTCAGAAAATAAAAAATTAATTTGATTGGAGATCTTAGTAGATCACTACTATTTTCAATATGACTCGTAACTAGTGCTTTGTTACGGATTATTATTTCTATTTTTAAAAAAAAAAAATTTGAACGATCCAACCGTACGGATGTCAATATATATCTAATATAATGATATTCCCCAAGTTTCAAAAAATAAAAAAATTAATTTGATTGGAGATCTTAGTAGATCACTACTATTTTCAATATGAGTCGTAACTAGTGCTTTGTTACAGATTATTGTTTCTATTTTTTAAAAAATAAATATCTAATGCAACACTTCAAACAGCAAATGCAACACTACTGATACCTAATGCAACACTTCTGCCACGTCAGCAAATGCCACGTCAGCATTAGTGGGTCCCACTTCTGCCACGTCAGTAATTGTGGGTCCCACAATTGCCACGTCAGCATGATGGGCCTCCTGCCACGTCACCCTTGTGGGTCCCACACTGCCACGTCAGCAGTGGTGGGTCCCACATCTGCCACATCATATTTTTTTTAAAAAAATATAAATTTATCTAATGCAACACTTCAAACAGCAAATGCAACACTACAGGTATCTAATGCAACGCTTTCTGCCACGTCAGCAAAGGTGGGCCCCACTTCTGCCACGTCAGCAATTGTGGGTCCCACAATTGCCACGTCAGCATGATGGGCCTCCTGCCACGTCACCCTTGTGGGTCCCACACTGCCACGTCAGCAGTTGTGGGGCCCACATCTGCCACGTCATATTTTTTAAAAAAAATATGAATATATCTAATGCAACACTTCAAAGAGCAAACACAACACTACTGGTATCTAATGCAACGTTTTTTGTCACGTCAGCAAATGACACATCAGCAAAGGTGGGCCCCACTTCTGCCACGTCAACAAATGTGGGTCCCACATGTGCCACGTCAGCAAATGCCACGTCAGCACATGTGGGTCCCACTCCTGCCACGTCACCATTTATAAAAATAAAAAATTATCTAACGCAACGCCATCAGTTAGTGTTGCATAATGTGAAACACTGTGGGTAATACGCAACGCTAATCTATATCTAACGCAACACCAATTCAGCTCAGTTGCAAAAGACCCAAAACTTCTATCTAACGAAACGCTTTCTGTGCAACGCTTTGTAAAAAGGGTTGCGTGTTAGTTACAGAGGCATGCCTGTACACATCTAATAACAAGCCTAATTGTTTGTAATGCTTTGCATTACTTACATGACCTCTTAACTGAGGGAACCTCTAGTTGTAGAGTTTCTGTTTGTATTGTACTTGTAGTAGGCATCAAATCCTAGTTGTGTAATTGTACAAATAGAGTCTAGAATAATGCTTGAAAGAAGTTCCAAGGTTCATGCCTCAAGCAAGGAGTTAAAGACTGTCAAATAATCACAGTTGGGATTTGAAGAAATGAAGAATTTGCCTAAGTACCAATTCGAGAAGTATATTTGTCTATTCGAGAAGTCCAGCATTCGAGAAGTCAGGGATTCGATATCTCAAGACACTATTCGATATCTCTGAATACACTGTTCGATATCTCATTCGATATCTCAGGGATTCGATATGTCTACTACTCTATTCGGGAACTCAAGAAGTCAACAAGTCAAGATGGTATTCGAATTCTCAAAGAGTCAACAAGTCAAAGTTCCATTCGATATCTCAAGGACTCAGAAAGCTATTCGACAACTCGAGGATTCGATAAGTCAAATGTTCTATTCGACAACTCAAGGAATCCTGATGGAAAAGAGCTATTCGAGAAGTGGTTCGATATGTCATTATAACAGCATTCGAGAACTCAGAGTTATCGATCAAGTCAATTCTAGTTCTCGAATCACTTACTTAGTCACTTCTCGAATACATTCTTGGAGACAAAATACTGAAGAAATTGTACAAGTCAGAAACCTGCAACAAGCCAATGCACTTTATGGACCACAATCTGTAACGTGCTCTGGAAAGCCTACAAGGAAGCTTGGAGAGATATAGAAGAGACAAGGAGCTAAAGAAGTGGATCTAAACAGGCTTTGCAAAGTCAAATCTGTAACCGTTTGGACACTTACTCAAAAAGGATAGACAGACTAGAAAGTAATTTGTTTAGCTACCTTATTTGCAGTAAGTGGGCTGTATCCATGTTCTATAAGGACACAGCCTCACTTCATAACTTAGTAACTTTTGTGAGTCTAGTTTTTCATACACTGTAAGCTATATCTCTCTGAGAAAAACGAAGCTGAGAATACTACCATTTGTATTCACAGATTGTAGCAACCTTTATCTAATAATATATTAGATTAAAGTGATATTGCGTGTTGTGTTGTTTATTTATCCGCACCTTCACTTCTACACACACAGGCACTTATCTGCTACATAGACTCAATCAAGAAAAGTTCAAGAATCCATTCACCCCCCCCCCCCTCTGTATTCTTTTACCGTATTCAATACTCAACATTGCGTATGCTCACTTATGGCGTAGTGAATGCATGTGGATCTCAGGCAATTAATATGGTTTCATATTAATGTTCATCATCAGAACCTGCATCTGTTCGGGGTAAGCATGTTTATATACAGTATTCAAATAGACATGCACATACATAAACTAGGGGGAGCAGGGTAGGCTGAACTGAACTGTCAGATGACTCTGTTATTCAAAAAATTAAGTATGTTTTTTGTATTAATTTAATTAATTTAGCCTTAATTGTTTTTTATTTTAAAATCCATGTTCCTTAATTTAATTAAATATTTTAAGTAGTGCACTTATTCCATAAAAACTGCACATAGAAATATAGAATACAAAATGGGCATTTCCCAATTGTTATCATGCAAGCATTTGCATAAATAACAGTAAGAATTTTTTTTGTATCAGTCTCATTATACTTGTCCATTTTATTTTATTTTCTTTGCCATAGCCAAGATCCTCATAAAGTTTATGTGCAGGTTGTGTTTTACCAGTTATATTGTGATCTTCAGTCGGGTTCTCAATCTACTTATGATAGGAATGTCAATTATTTTAAATAGAGTTAAAATTTTGCGCCAAAGGTAATATGTTATCTGGAAACTCTAGTAATGCTTCTGGGATTGAACTTTGTTCAGCCACAGTGAAAGCCCTACAATTTAAATATATGCATCAATAACTATGAAAGTCTTCTGTTAATGATGCTAATATATATATATATATATATATATATATATATATGAAAATGTGCAGTGGGATCCTTCAAGCTTAGAACAAGTTTCAAAAGACATGGTGGATCAGTACTCTTCTCACCTTAATAAAGACCTTGGGCCTGAACTAGAGCTACCTACGAAGTAGCGAGAAGAACTTTTCAGTGAACTTGCATTCTCTCAGGAAGCTTCGACTAGTTCTCCAAGTAGCAGAATTATGTTTCAGTGAATCTTTAGTAGTACAGACAGTTGGAACTTATTAGTATGGACAGTTTGGAACTTATTAGTATGAGGTGTACTGGTGGAGTGGTTGTGTTGGATTGTATGTTTTGTTGGTTGATTTTGTAAAGGGATTGATATATATATAAATCAAATCTTGCAAAATTTTCAATTTTAGTGTTTCATTTGCTAGTGTTGCAGTAGATAATTACAGTGTTACATTAGATAATAATGTAGCGTTGCATTAGGAAACTATGTAGTGTTGCATTAGATAGTGGCCCTCACATGCCACGTGTCAGTGTGGGCCCCACAGATGCCACGTGGTAGGTGGGCCACACACCTACCACGTGGTAGTGTGGGCCCCACAGGTACCACGTGTCAAGATGCCCTGTGTCAATGGCTGCCACGTCATGATGCCACGTGTCAATGGGGTGACACGTGTCAAGTGCCACGTGGCAGAATGCCAAGTGTCACATGGCCCCCCCACATGCCACGTGTCATCTAGAATTTCTGCTTAAGCTAAGGTAACACCTTTCTAGTGTTGCAATTGTTTGATTTAGTGTTACTGTATGACCCTAAGGTAATACTTTTCTTAGTGTTACTATTGAGAACAAAAGCGTTACGTTAGAGAGCAGAGGCAACATTAGCGGATGAAATGGTGAAAAAGTGTTACCTTAGGCCTATTGTAACAAAAAACATGTCTAATGCAACAGTAGAAGTGCGTTGCGTCTGGGCATCTATGGCGTAGTGTAGATATGATGATGGAAGCGAAGCGACGTCTTGAAAATCAAGGTGCTCCTGTAGCAAGGTTGCCCTGTAGCGAGGTGACCCTATAATAGAGATATCATGATCAAGGTATGTTGGGCTAATTCCAATAGTGGGCTTTAACAATCCAATCTTCATCTTCTAGGCCCATCATAGATTATGAGCCTTTAATTTAGTCAATCAAATCAATTTAGCTGCCATGCCAGACTTGGGCATAACAACTACCCCTTGAGTCCATGTTGCCATTAGAGATGCGATGTGGACTCAAGTATCAATCAGGTGATGCCACAATGCGAGGTCATGGCTCGCTATGAATATGACCATTGGAGTAGTCGCGACCCCAAGAATTTGAAGAGGTTTGACAGCTGTTGTGTCTCGAGATGTGTATTCAACGGCTGAGATCTTGACACATGTCCATGTCTTTCTCTCTCCCGATGGGCTATATATACCCCTGTCACTATCATTTCCTCTTTTATCTTATTAACACATTGTTGAAGTGCTGTCAGTTTGCTCCCAGATCAAACGCAAGGAATTCTCAGGCTTTATCACCAGCAACCTCAACTTTCTTCAGATTTCTTCAACCTTCTCCAAGGAAAAGTAAGTCTTCATTCCTCTTTTGCATTTAAATTATTGTTCTTCATCATAATTGCATGATTAGATAGCTTTAGTTGTATGCGATGCGACCCCATTCGACTGTGATCCCACATAGCTAATTTATCTTTGCGACCCCAACCTCGTTGAGATAGAGTACTGATCCCTTGTTAGTAAAACATAACACGTTCCTTTCTTCATTAAAGTAACAACCCCATTTAGAGCTCGTGAGCGATGTGAGGACACATAGAACCCTTCTATCGTATTATTCTTTTCTCTCTTTATTCCCTTTTGACTTCTGTAAGGGCACACACTTAATTCTTCACATTTTTTTCAGATGTCGATTGACGATAGCTCAAAGACGCCATCTCCACTCCCAAACATACATATTAGCGAGGCGGCTGCTACTAATATTGCGAGAGCCGCAAGCACGAGTGAGAACTCATTCAAATTGTACTTCGATCCCTTATGGTCAAACGAGGATTACACTAGAGAGGTGCCCTTAGTTTCATGGCGAACCAAACAAGCTTCGAGCTCTCGAGACCGATCCTTAGATGTTCTCCCAGCCCAACACGAGCCATAAATCGAAATGACAGATACTGAACGTGAGTTGGAAAAGTTAAAGAAAAAAGGAGAGGAATTCAGCTCGCATGCAGCACAGATTCTTGCTAGGATGCCTCATACACTTTCTAGGATGCCTCCTCACCCATCCTTTTAAGTGATTCTCCGATAGACTCATTAGGCGATGCCTACTATGATATGGAAGGAGGAGCAGACAATGAGGCCAACTCCGACGATGATGACTACGAGGAGACGTCCTCAGATGATGGGGGCCTTGATGAGGTAGCCAGAGTTGTAAATTTCAAAGATTATAACTACATTCCTGAGGCGTCGCCAAAACCCTATGTGCCGACCCCTCAACCAGAGTTAGAGGGGGTGATATATGTGAACGGGCCTCGTCCTGAGGATATTGAGCCTGGCTCGAAGGTGAAGCCGGGTGAACCTCGCATCCTTGCGTGCCGAGACATGTCTTCAACTTTGACAGAGAAGACAATTAGAGAAGGGGTCGAGAGATTTCGACCTGAAGGTAAAATTATCCTTCCAAAAAGAAGAATGTGATGCTATCGCTTCAATAACGAAGAGAATGGTGGCAGGGTCCCATACATGGTATTAACGATCCCCCTTATGAAGATAGGTGTCTCTTCGCCCCTCCATCCTTTCATCAAAGATGTTTGCGAGACCTACTTCCTTGCTCCCATCCAGATAAGCACAAATGGGTATAGGTCCATGATCGTTCTTTACATTCTCTATCACAATCTTGGATATCCCTCCATGGATGCAAAGACTATGGGCTATTTCCTTCAGCTAAAACGGTGTGGGGCCAAGGATTTTGGATATGTGTATTTTTCTATGTGGCCAGAGTTCAACAAGAAAAACCTCCTTCCTTGGGGATTAAGTAATGCCGGCTCGTGGAAGGAGCCATTTTTGTATGTACACGAGGTCCCCAGAGTGAAGACAAGCTTCAACTATTTGCCTGGTGAGATATTTATTCAGATCGTGCTTTTTTTCCTTTTCAAATAATTTCGAAATTAACAACCCTTTTGGCATCGCAATTGGCCCAGTTCGCACTATTTTGAAAGGTGAAGAAAAGAAACGAGTCGATGAGGTGCTGACCAAATCCACCCAGGAAGAAAGGAATATCAGGACCCTTCTATCTTTGGAAAACCTGATTGAATATGGATTCTTTAAGGAAGGAGTTGGATCCACCCCTGAAGCGGGGCCTTCTACCGCGAAGCGATCCTTGCGGAAGAGGAAGGTGGGAGAAGAGGCCTCGTCTTCTCACTCCGAATTAGTAGATGCTGAGGGTATTCAATAGTGATTTGACCCACAACTGTTACATATTGCATCATAACCTTCATTCTCATAAATGCATAACTTTTATATTGCTCGTCATTTCATTTTATTATTCTGTCTTTTAACTTGTCTTTTTTCCTTTTGTAGGCATGTCGGATGGCATAGCTCCCCCCTTCCTTAGTGCCAAGAAGGGCGCTAAGACACAGTCTGCCTTGAAGGCTCCTACAAAGCCAATAGCTCCTCTCAAGAAGGTCGTTAATGACCCCCCAGCCAAATCAAACATAGCTGGGGAACAGACTCCTTCCAAACGACCCAGGACAGATGGGCTTAGGGATGGATCCTCTCGACCACCTTCTGGGGTCGTTATTGCCACTGCCTCTCAACATCTATTTTAAGCGCTGGGGACCCAGTATTCTGATGAGGCTGAGACCTCGGGGTGGTGGAAGGCACCTCCTGAAGAAAATGCTAACGCCTTAACGAGGTGTTTAGCCGAGGCCTTCATCCGTCAAGCCGCTCATACTAAACACTTCGCTCAACTTGACAAAAGGATTAAGGTTCTTGAATTTCAGAAGGTTGAAGATAAGCGATCCCTAGAGGAGACATTCAAGAAGAAACTGTCCCAGGACACTGCTCAGATTCGAACAGATTTAAAGACAGCTCGCAGGGAGAGAAATTATTTTGAAAAATCTTTCAAGGAGCTGCAAAAGTCCAGCGAAGAGGCCATCAAGAAGAAGGATGAGGAGATCGCAAAGCTAGCCAATGAGCTAAACGCTGCTAAAGCCACTCTGTCAACCGCTGAGGATGCATTCCTGGTCAAGGGGCAAGTTAGCTTCATGAAGGGATTCATCATAACGATCCCTGATTTTGACTGGGATCAACTTGGCCCAGGCAATGCTGACTTCGCTGAGACTCTGAAGAAGGAGATCGTGGCTGAAGATGCTGAGGAGGAGCGGCTCGCGGAGGAAGCCAGGATCGCTGAAGAGACCAGGGTCGCTAAGGAGGCTCAGCTAGCTGAAGAGGCTGCCAAATCCAATCAAAAAAAGACTGCTTCATAATTTATTTGTAACCATTGCTGTTTCAAGTTCTTGAACCAGGGATGCGGTACCCTTTGAATACCTCGCAAGATGTAACCATATTTTTTGATTAACTCTGATAACTGCAAGTCCTTATGGATCGCATAGCAACCCATATTAACCTTAATTTCATCTGTGTTTCCAATATAACCGTCTATGCTTCCATGTTAATTGTCTTCTTAATAGTGTTTGTTTTCCATTTCTACAAATCTTCATGTAGATTGTCTTCGTTAGTTTAGATTCCTTTGGTTGTTGTAAGTGCGATCTGTTCTCGTGAGATTGCTAGGTGCGAACCGTTAGGGGTCGCACTGTTGTAAGTAGTTTTGATTTTCAGTAGATTGTTGTCTGAAGGGGAGTAGCCTCGCATTGTTGCGCTGAGCTAGTCCTTTAAGATTTGAAATTCTAACAAACAAACAAGTGAAGTTTGAATGCAAAAATTTAAACAAACAATAATGAATGTAAACGAACTCATTTATTGCCATAGTAGGGACGAGGCCCTAAAGTTGATAATTAGGAATGTCTCCATATAATACAAGGTAGGGGAGAGGCCCTAAAGTTGATAAGTAGGGCCAGGCCCTAGAGTCATTACATCATAAAGGGGAGGGTCTATATGATCACTACCCCCCAATACTTTGTATGAATTTATTCATGCTAAGTAGTAGTAATAGATAGAAACTACCAGAAACAAAGCTTTCACTGGTAGTACTTTCTCAAGTGTTCTGCGTTCCAGGCTCGCGGAATAACTTTGTCCTCCATATCAGTGAGATAGTAGGTTCCCTCTGACAGAGTTGCATAGATTTTTTAGGGTCCTTCCCAATTAGCACCGAAAACTCCATGTCCTAGGACCCTAGTGTTAGGCATGACCCTTCTAAGTACTAGGTCACCTGTACGTAGGGATCGCACCTTGACCTTTCCATTGTAATACCTTGCGGTCCTTTGTTGGTAAGCTGCGAGGCGTAGCTGGGCCTCCCTTCTTGTTTCTTCAATCATATCCAGATAGAGCCTATGATTGACTTCATTAGACTCAGGGTCATAGTGTTCCCTTCTGAACGATCCCCAACCAACCTCCACTGGGACCATGGCCTCGCACCCATAGGTCAGAGAAAATGAGGTCTCTCCAGTAGTGCTCCTTGGGGTCGTGTTGTATGACCACAGGACCCTTGGTAATTCTTCAGGCCAATTACCCTTGCTTTCTTCTAGCTTCGCCTTTAAAGTATGCTTGATTATCTTGTTGACGACCTCGATTTGGCCATTTGTCTGAGGATGGCTAACAGCTAAAAAACTTTTCTTGATCCCCAAATTCTCACAGAATTCCTTCATCTCCTTGTTGTCAAATTATTTCCCATTATCTGATATGAGTTGATAAGGGATCCCATAGCGACACACGATTGCTCTGTATACGAAGTCCTTTATCTTCTTGGCAGTGATTGTTGCAAGTGGCTCAGCCTCGGCCCACTTGGTGAAATAATCTACTGCCACCACTGCGTACTTAACTCCCCCTTTAGCTTTGGGTAATTCCCCAATTAGATCAATACCCCACATAGCAAAGGGCCATGGGCTCGTGAGCGAAGTGAGTTGAGAGACCGGTGCGTTGCTGAAGTTAGCGATCCTCTGATAGGCATCGCATTTCCTGGAAAACTCAAATGCATCCCTTTTTAGTGTGGGCCAAAAATACCCTTGACGAAGTATCTTCTGAGCCAGCAAACTACCCCCCGAGTGATTTCCACATATACCTTCATGGACCTCTCTCAAGATATAGTTACATTCATCACCGTCTACACATCTTCGGAGTGGAGTGTTGAACCCTCTTCGATACAGGGCCTCGTCATAAATAACATAGCGAGCGGCCAGATATTTTACCTTCCTTGCTTCCTTTTTATCCTGAAGCAGTATCCTCTTCTTCACATACTCCCATATAGGGGTCATCCATGTTGGTTCTGAGCTCGCGACTTCCATAATAAACTCTTCGGGGACACTAGGCTTGGTCTGAATTTCCAATGGTATAACCCCAAGTAAAGTGGCTTCGCAACGCGAGCCCAATTTTGCTAGGGCATCGACACCTTGATTTTTTGCCCTCCTGATAAATTCCACCTTGACTTGTTTGAATAATTTCATCAATCTCTGCACACATCGCAGATAGAGCTCGATTTGTGGCCCCCTGGCCTGCCATCAGCATCCAATGTGACCCGTGACCAGCATAGAATCACTGTATGCATTAAGATTTTCAACTTTCATTTCAATTTCAAGTTTGAGGCCAATAATCAGGGCCTCGGCTTATCTTGCGTGAAGTGAACCGCACTGCTTATCTTGCGACCCTCAGGAGTAACAAGTTCGATCCCTGCTCCGGCTCCTTCCTTATTAGAGGCACCATCCACATAAAATTCCCACCACGAGGCTGAATTTTTAGTTTTGACCTCGCTACTGACCTTTTCAGGGATCGGTATGAAAGCCCAAGAGCCTTGCTCAATGTAGGGAGGAAATTCAAGTATGAAATCTGCTAGGGCCTGACCCTTTAGAGGCCCTCGTGGCTTATATTCAATGTCAAATTGACTTAGCTTTACTGTCCATTTTAGCAATCTCCCTGATGATTCAGGCTTGTGCATTACCTGCCTCAGCGGGTAGGCTGTGCGAACTTCAATCTTGTGGGCCTGGAAATATGGCCTTAATTTTCGCGAGGCCAAAATCAAGGATTAAGCGAGCTTCTCCATGTTTGTATATCTCTTTTCTGCATCTAGCATCCTTTTGCTAATGTAGTACACTGGGTACTAAATTTTCCCCTCCTCGCGTACCAACACTGCGTACCAACACTACACTGGTCGCGTGTTCAGACACAGCGAGGTAGACAATGAGGACCTCGCCATTAAGGGGCTTCGAGAGAAGTGGTGGCGAGCCCAGGTGTTCCTTTATTTTCTGAAAAGCCTCCTCGCATTCCAATGTCCATTCAAAGTTTTTTCCCACCTTTTTAATGGCCTTAAAGAACTCATGGCACCTATCTGATGATTTGGAAACAAACCGATTGAGAGCTGCGATCCTTCTTGTTAAACTCTGAACTTCTTTCACACTTCTTGGGGATCGCATGTCCATTAAAGCCTTTATTTTTGCAAGGTTCGCTTCGATTCCCCTGTGGTTGACAATGAACCCCAAGAACTTTCCAGATTCGACTCCAAAGACACACTTTTGGGGGTTGAGCTTCATTCTGTATTTCCTTAGTATATCAAACATCTCTGCAAGGTGAGAGATGTGATCCCCAGCTTCCTTAGACTTGGCCAACATGTCATCTACATAGACTTCCATTATTTTACTAATTTGTTTCTCGAACATCATATTAACGAGCCTTTGGTAGGTAGCCCCAGCATTAAGGAGACCGAAGGGCATCCCTATGTAGCAATAGAGACCTCTATCCATGATGAACGAGGTGTGCTCTTGATCAGGACCATACATGGGTATTTGGTTGTACCCAGAATAAGCATCCATGAAAGAAAGAAGTGCATGCCCTATTGTTGCATCCACTAACTGGTCGATCCTTGGGACAATGTTTGTTGAGGTCGGTAAAGTCTACACATGTCCTCCACTTTCCATTTGGCTTCTTCACGAGGACAGGGTTCGCGAGCCAATCAGGGTAGAATGATTCCCTAACGAGCCCGACTTTGAGGAGCCTGTCCACCTCTTCTTTGAGAGCCTCAGCTCGTTCTCCACTTATAGGTTGCCTTTTCTGTCTGACTCCCTTCTTGCTTGGATCCAAGTTTAGCTTATGACACATCACATTAGGATTGATCCCAACCATATCTCCATGCGACCAGGCGAACACGTCAAGGTTGGCCTTCAGAAAGTGACCAGCCTTTCTCTCAAATCAGGGCTGAGTTGCGACCCTATTTTCAACACCTTTGAAGGGTCCTGCACATCAACGAGGACAAGAATTGTGTCTTCAGCTGCCCCGGCTCGCTCCACATGTTCTGGGATGCGAGGATCAAGATCTAGATCATACTCACGAGCCTGACTTGATTCTGCCTCGCAGGGGTTGGCACCCGTGTGCCCATACTCCTTAACAACAGTTGTTGTCTGTGTAATTCCATTTGGCAGTTCTGTCAGTATAGATGTTTCCTTGCGAACCCATTTTCCCTTTCGGGCTCGCACAGCGTGTAACACCCCCAAATCCGGGGTCAAGGATTTGGTAGCTACACGAAAATCCTCAATGTCAAATTACCTGTTTAACGACATTAAACCATCTGTAATCATTAAAACTGAAATATAACTCTGCGACCCCAACCACCAAGCATCTTTTAGGTCATAGGGCTAGAAACAAGAACTGAAATCTTTACATCTTCATTACATCCATTCTATTACATCGCACAATGTCTTACAAATCTTATACTACTAGTATAGCTTCGTTGGGAAGTACACCAGCAACTAGTACTACTCAATACAAAGTAATTTATATTACACATCAATGTACCTACATTTAACTTACTCCAGCTATAGCTTTTCTGGATCATATCATCTTTATAGGGCGTACTGCCTGCTTCTTCTGAGCCATGCAGATAAGCCTCAACCGTCTACCTTCCTCTGAAAGGTTAAAATTTGAAACAAGCAAGAATGAGTGAAAGAATTGCTCAGCAAGTTAATAATAGAACTTCACAATATATATATATATATATATCAATACACATAAGGGTATTCAATATCTAACGATATTTAATATCATTTCCGAAACATTTAACTATGGAATTTCAATAAGGGAAGTATAACCTTTGATATAACATCAAATGAACAATCTGAGATCATAATAACCATAGTAAGCTCCATACCTTAGCAAAATGGTATAAGTTGTAGTCTCAATAACCTTTAATAAAACTTTTCAAAATATACAGTTCAATATACTGCTACTACAAGTGTTTTCATCAAACAGAAACCAAACTATAAAAAGATCCCCTTTTTAGTATTCCACAAGTCTGAAAGTATATACATATAAGTATATCATTTTTATAAAAAAACCCTACAGTTCAATATTCTGTATGGGATATAACTTCTTTAACCACTTGATAAGTTTAAGACTCAGAGGTAACTGATAGTAAGAGAGTCAAGGTTTTTGAGACGAACCATTTATGAGATACCAAGTCAATACTTCTCAAGCTTGAAAATATTTATATGTATGTATATCATTTTCGTCAAAACACTTGACAGATCAAGAGACTGCACCTCAGCAATATAACAACAGCTCTGAAATATCTTTGAAACCGTACGCCATGCATTGATGAACATGCTGTTAGTATATTGTAAGAGATGAAGTTATAATATAGTTCAATATAACCTTTCCGCAAAATATCTGCTATATAGAATATAAGCAGAATATCAACATATAACTTAAAAGATGAAGTTATAAGGTGATACAATATAAAAAACCTCCTTATCACAACTTATGTTATGTAAGGTATCAACAGAGTCATCAATTGTAAGATAAAGGATGAAGTTACAAGGTAACTCAAATTATATTTCCGAGGGAATATCTGTTATGCCAAAGATAAGCAAGATATCATCATTTTCATAAAAGAGGAAGTTGCAAGAAAGATATTGCAATTCCAGTTTCAAACACTTTTCAACCCTGCCAACAATGATAGTGTTGCAGAAGATTCCAATATTGGATGATAAACTAATACTGGAGTTTGACGCGCCAGGAGACATAACATTTACACGATGATCAGTCGCATGTTATGCTCCCCACCTCTTGTTTACTACATGTAAAAGGAAGCACCGACGGATTTACTTGTCTACCGCCCTCTGGAACCCCCTCGGCCAACGGTTGGGCCATTTGCTGGACCGGCGTCACTGGGTCACTTACGCATCTCCTAGTTCATTTAACATCCATAACTTTGAAACGTAAAGTTCGTCCCCCTTTCCCCAAGTATAATACTTGTTGATAGGACTCCACAAAGTAGTCGTATCTAGTTGGAAAGGAAAATTCACCAATATTTCCCAAGCTGCTGCTTGTTAATGGATACCAACTTGTTCCACAATCTTACCTCTCGAATAATGAGAAGGTACACAAGGGTTCAATAAGCACATAGCAATCAAGTTGCGAGTGAAAAGAATTATTTCGAAGGATTTATAACCAGGAAGTCAACAAGATAAATAACATTTCTCAAGTAAGGTTCCCTTTTAATTTGAAAGTTGGATTTGAATGAAGAATGGAATTTTGAGAACCTTTCTTGATAAAAGTATTAATAACAAGACTCCGAAATAATTTACATAATATTCGAAGGTCGAAGATAATGTTTGAATGAAGTAAATCATTCTTGAAACGAGTTAGAAGAATTAAATAAATATTCCAAAGAATATTTATTAAGTCAAAAATATTGAAGGAATAATCTTAATATAAGATATTGCTCAACTAGATATTCGAAAAGATATTGATTAAATAAATAATGATCGAATGAATATTCGAAATAATATTCATTATTTAACTTAATTAAATCCTTAAGGAATATTCAAAATAATATTCGATGAATAAATCGACCCTGAGTAAATATTAAAGATGATATCCATTAAATAAAGTTCAAATGAATATTTAAAATAATATTCATTTACTAAATAATCTCGAATGAATATTCAAAATAATATTCATTAAGTAACTATCTCAAAGGAATATTTAAAATAATATTCATTAAATAAATAAGAGAAAATATCTACTTAAATATTTTCCTCTGAAAGTAATCATGATATATCAAGGAATGCTGACTCCCGATCTATATTTAAGGAATGTAAGTCATACGCCCTTCACTAAGGGCCTTTGCAAAACCCGGCTTATAACTAATATATCTCATATCTAGCTTATAAGCCAATATCAACTCGTAGTCAAGTATCATAAAATACTTTCGAAAACAGTTATGCCTTCCAATAGCATACTTAACAGAAATAATATTCATATGGTATTTCTCGACTGAGATAATACTCAAATAACATTCCTCGAAAGATTTAGTAAGCAAATACAATTCCTCGAATGATATCGTATTCAAATAATAATCCTTGAATGTTTTCCAAGTAATTCATACTTCACGGAAATATAATTAATGTTTATAAATAACATTCCTCAAAATAAATAATAATCTGCCGTTGGAATCCCCCCGGGTTTCCACGACTACCTCTATCCCACAAAATACCGACTCCCGGTTTAGAGTCTAAACAATGAATATGCTCTTATATCTAGAGCTACAAGGTATACTTGTACATAAAATACTTAACTCAAAAGATCGCATATATTCCAAAGGTCAAATCTATTTTAACCGGAAAATAAGATTATCGCAAAACTGTGTAACAATATACCTGGCAATGCAGTATCATATAATAATATTTCAAAGTATAGGTTTTGATCACTTGCATAGATTAAACCAAAATATAATATTTTAAACTATGAAAGTCCTTAAATCACCTTTAAATATCATTTTGTACTCTTTAAAACACTTAGGGTATTTAATAAATATTTACACCATATTTCTTAAATAATTAATAATCAACAACCCCTTTTTACCGGAATAACCAAATCAATAGTCATTTATTAAAGTAAATATTCAAATAATATTTACTACTACTATTGAAATATTCAATAACCTCCAAACACCCAAATGAACTCTTGGAATATTTCTATTCAAAACCAAGACATTATCTCTCCGGCAGTTCCTGGACTTAAGTACTTTATCAAAATAATTATCACTAACTCTCGGTTAATAAGAAGTAAATGCTAGATATGAAAATCCCTTTTAAATGAATAGGATAAATAATATTCGTTGAATGAAATAACTTTTCCAAATAGCTTCCATCCATATCCTTCCAGATATTCTTAATCGAAAATAACTCAAGTATAATATTTGCAATATTCTATAAACAAGATACAGATTAAGGGGAGGGGAGTCATAAATTATCAGTCTCCATCGACAACATTATAAGTCATGGGATTTTGACAATTGGCATAAGCAAAATTTAATAATATTAGCAAAGCCCAAAAATATACTGGTTTTGATGAGGAAGCACATGGTTGGAAAACTTGAAACTATGAATTTTAAATCTAATCCACACATTTCATATATTTCAAAATACAGATACTCTGAACGATAGAGTATGCATAAATAAACTTGCCTCTGGTCCTTAGCAGAAAACAGAACCCGCGAATAAATCCTTCGCAACTCGTCCAAGCATTTCCATGGAGGTAATTTACCGTTCTTTATACGATGCCTTGATCTTCCGTTTTTGATGTACGTCGCTCCACTTGATTATACCCTAATGGGACTGAAATAGTTACGAGTACATGTCAGTCCAACCTCGTATCTCGAGTAGACATAACTCAGAATTACCACTAAGTCACATAAAGTCAAACTATAGGTGTCCTCCCTATAGTTGACTATTCTAATACCACTTAATGCACATACACATTTAGCAATTGACAATGACACGAAAGGAGTCCCCTTTACATGGTGGACATCTTCCGGTGCCAAACACATCACAATGCTACACAATTATAACACTTAATCAAACTCCACATAACATATACAACTATAATGCCATTGACATTCTATGACACAACTTAATTAATGCCTAATCCTCAAATCACAATTAATCTTCAACTGAGCACATAAATCCTCGAGACAACAATTATCCTCAAATTAATACATAAATAGACAATTAATCCCCAAGACATAATTAATCCTCGAAATGAATTCCTTGACACATATATACATAAACAGTTAGCACCCAAAACATGCCTTTAGACCATTGAAGTCAAATATTTTAAATAAATTTAAATGCAGGGGATTTTCATAAAATTTTGGCATGAGGTATTCGTTTATCGGACTATGGGCACAGCCCCTCAAATACAATTCAACCCTATTTTTGCAAAAAATTAAAGCTACCTCAACTTGCAGCAACATAAAAGTAAACAAGTAAGAAAAGTACCCGCCCAGACATGCGGCACCTAGCACATAAGGAATTCTGCCTCGACATGCAGTAAACACATAACAATTTACATTAGCATTAACTACTACTTAAGCTACATCAATAATCGTATTACTCACGCATTTTAATGATACACGTAACAATCAATTATTGATATTCGTAAGCCCTAGGGAACAACCCCTAGCATTAACTATTACTTACGCTATATCAATGATCATATCACTTGAGCATATTAATTATACTTGTGACAATCAATCATTGATATTCGTAAGCTCGAGGAACTAGTCGAAGAGAATTATACAAGTCCTTAAATACTGACATTTAGAACTTATGATCTCTTTACGACTCCTCGTAGTTAAACTAAATAACATATAACATTCATAATTAGTAAAGTCATCACTTACCCACATATAGACCACACCAAGTAATTGACAAGTATGACATCCCACAAATGCTACGACTCAACTTATAGCACTTAGCACATACCATTTACCGGCACCATAAACAACTAGCAATTATCCACTAAATCACTAACTTTAATCACTAAGATCATTTAGCACGTAGACACTTACAAATTAACCCACTCATATAACCACACATTATGTGATAATAACAATTAGCACTTAACAATTAACAACTAACAATTAGCAATTTACAATTACTAAACCCGAACAATTATAATTAACAAATATCGACTCTCCGAATTAAATACGGAACTTACAACAATATTCTCGAATTTCAAATATAATCTAATTACTAAAATTAACACCATAAATTCACAATTTAAAATAATTAAATTGCGACAATTTAATACATAATTTAAAAATATAAAAATTATACCATTCCGATTTTGATTCGACTCGCCCGAAAATCAAACCATCGGAAAATCAATCTCCCCCATCTCTCTCTCTCTCTCTCCCTCTCTCTCTCTCTCTCTCTCTCTCTCTCTGCACCACCACGACCATAGGTGGTCCGCCACCCCATCCACGCAGCTACGGCAGCCACTGCTTCCCCCCTCTCTCCCCCACGCGTCCGACACCACCGGGAGGACCACCAGCCACCGACCAGACCCACATACACACGCGAACATCGTGTGTACACACACCACACATACATAGGCGTATATACATACATTTATATCACCCAATCTCTCCTCTTCTCTTCTCTCCCCCCACTGATTCCTCTCCCCATCCCCCGATCTGTTTCCGTGTGTATGTGTTTTTGTGCGGTTGTGTGTGTATTGTGTGTATATCTATGTGTGATGTGTGTGTTTTGTTTAACCCTAATGGGCTCAAGCCCAATAACAATTAAAACAATACAATTAATCTCTACATACTCTAAATAATATTTAGAGTTAAAAACTCTAATTTGTAAAAAAAAAAAAAAATTCTCCTCATTTTAGGAAAAACATTATTATTATTGAAATAATAATAAAATCATTTCTTGAAAAATCCGGGTTATTACAGTCTACCCTCCTTAAAAGGATTCCGTCCACGAAATCAGCTAAGGCCACTACTGGGATTCCTTAACTCTTTCATCATCAACATTAATTCTGCCAAACTGGAGAGTGTCCATTCGTAAACAACTTCTCTGAAACCTCAATCCAACCATAGGATCTCTATTTGACACAGTTATCACTGGAGTCTTACCACGTTATTCCTTTCACACATATGTCTCGACCAACTTTCCATTATCATACTATCCTTGAGAGAGAGAGTTCTCTGATTCTATTCACATAATATCCTTGAGAGAGAGAATGCACTAATTCCATTAACATATATCATTGAGAGGGAAAGAACTAAATAATTCTATTGATACGTCACTGATATTCTATTCGCCTTGGGATTCGCTCTAGCTCTTGGCGATTCCGTTGCAAATCTAGTTTCTATCAGCGAGTTTTGACTTGGCCGACCTGGTTGGCATCCCCTTCAAATTTATTAGATGTAACAAGAATCAGGGATCTTTGAAAAGATAGCCGTCATATCAAGGCTATGGCCACACATTGATGATCATAAGGTTATGAGTATTAAAGTAAACCTTATTTGAAATAAGAGAATTTGTTGAGAGATCAATATGATCCTAAGAACTCACGTTGCGTGTCTCAGTTAAGACATTACTAAAGGTAATTAGCCTTCTTGTATTTCACAACTCACAAGTGATGGCGTCCCATCAGACTTTTATCACATAGACAGATAGTCCTTGTGGCCCCTATATGTATAGGGTTGTTCGTCTCAGTGGAAGTTGAGAACTATGAAAGCAATTCAAAGTCAAGTTAATAATTATCGTATTTTGACAATTAATTCTCAAAGGGACACCTTGGAGTTGAATTAAAATGGATTCCAGAGGTGTGATTTCCAAAGAAAAGAATAACCAGAAAGATACTGGTATTCAACAAGCAAGTGGTGCTATACCACCATGGAATCATCCACTATTGAAGGAAAGTGGAGGTTTGAAATAACATCATTCGATAGGGCTTCAGAAATCTGAAGGTAAGGATAATGACAGATTCTGGTACAATCGAAATTAAATATGGTTTAACACAAGTATTAAAGAATAACTTCGAAGAGTGAATATACTCTTTTATCAAAATTCTCGCTTGGAGAGAGGTCAAATAGATCATAGATTAGGGAGGTAATTAAAATATTAATGCACGGGGAGGTGTTAAATAATTCACAGATTGGGGAGGTAATAAATATAATTTGCAAATGGGGAGATGTCAAATAATTCAGATTGGGAGATAATCAAAATGATTCCCAAATGGGGATGGTGCTGCCAAGGTCTCTACGGATGCCATTTTATTTCGGCTCATCTGACGGATAATTGTTCGATTCAAACGCTCTTCTTTTCCACGCACACTCTAAGGTGGTCGATAACCAACGTCATCGTCAACTCGTAATAGTCGCTAAAGATTCAACCATCGATGCTTACAATCGCAAGGAGTTCTATTCGACTCGGTGCAAGCATCTCACGCAAGCGTTCTATTCTTAAAGAAGACTTCGATACGGTGTCGCCCCTAGCAACGATGAATTCCACATGTCGAATGGGCGATATTCAGGAACATTGCTGGAAATACATACTTAGATCCAGTCACCATTATAACCGTCTTTATACCACCTGTTCCTGTCCTCATGACAATTCCATGTGCTACTTAAGCTTATCCCTTTTTGGCATAACAACCTTCATACTAGTCTTTCTCAGACTTTCTCAGTCCGTCTTGGTTCTTAAAACATATTTCATCTTTATTGACCAACCTCATCTTCACCATTTTACTTCTATAATCAATCGAAACAATCGGTGTCTGTCCATCAATCTATTCATAATATTACCTCAAACTCTATTAAACTCGAGAAGATTTAAATACCCGCAACTTCGGCTAATACTCTTTCATAGGGATCTTGTTTTACTTCCCTTTTTGGAATTTTAACAGTACAGATACTATCTCAACTCATCATTGTCATAGTACCAGATGCCAGCTTTCCCTCCTTCATCATCATATTGAAATTTCCTATCATTCGGGGAATACATAACTTCATCCATGAACCCCTAAAATTATCTTAATCTTAGGTCTCGGGCGATTTATGCCTCTGCCGACCAATACTTATCCCTGAGAATTCTTTAGCAGACGTTCATCACCACAAGAAGTGACGTCTATCTCAACATATTCCTCGGCATAGCTTTCCAATCTTAACTTAATCATTGGTACTATATCCAATAGTCCAACAGGAACTCTACATGAGTTCTGACGTTCTCACATAACTATACACACTCCTACTCACTCTCATTTCTAGTTTACTATAACCTAAGCTCTGATACCATTTCTGTAACACCCCCAAATCCGGGGTCAAGGATTTGGTAGCTACGCGAAAATTCTCAATGTCAAATTACCTGTTTAACGACATTAAACCATCTGTAATCATTAAAACTGAAATATAACTCTGCGACCCCAACCACCAAGCATCTTTTAGGTCATAGGGCTAGAAACAAGAACTGAAATCTTTACATCTTCATTACATCCATTCTATTACATCGCATTATGTCTTACAAATCTTATACTACTAGTATAGCTTCGTTGGGAAGTACACCAGCAACTAGTACTACTCAATACAAAGTAATATATATTACACATCAATGTACCTATATTTAACTTACTCCAGCTATAGCTTTTCTGGATCATATCATCTTTATAGGGCGTACTGCCTGCTTCTTCTGAGCCATGCAGATAAGCCTCAACCGTCTACCTTCCTCTGAAAGGTTAATATTTGAAACAAGCAAGAATGAGCGAAAGAATTGCTCAGCAAGTTAATAATAGAACTTCACAATATATATATATATATATATATATATATATATATATCAATACACACAAGGGTATTCAATATCTAACGATATTTAATATCATTTCTGAAACATTTAACTATGGAATTTCAATAAGGGAAGTATAACCTTTGATATAACATCAAATGAACAATCTGAGATCATAATAACCATAGTAAGCTCCATACCTTAGCAAAATGGTATAAGTTGTAGTCTCAATAACCTTTAATAAAACTCTTCAAAATATGCAGTTCAATATACTGCTACTACAAGTGTTTTCATCAAACAGAAACCAAACTATAAAAAGATCCCCTTTTTACTATTCCACAAGTCTGAAAGTATATACATATAAGTATATCATTTTTATCACAACACCCTACAGTTCAATATTCTGTATGGGATATAACTTTTTTAACCACTTGATAAGTTTAAGACTCAGAGGTAACTGATAGTAAGAGAGTCAAGGTTTTTGAGACGAACTATTTATGAGATACCAAGTCAATAATTCTCAAGCTTGAAAATATTTATATGTATGTATATCATTTTCGTCAAAACACTTGACAGATCAAGAGACTGCACCTCAGCAATATAACAATAGCTCTGAAATATCTTTGAAACCGTACGCCATGCATTGACGAACATGGTGTTAGTATATTGTAAGAGATGAAGTTATAATATAGTTCAATATAACCTTTCCGCAAAATATCTGCTATATTGAATATAAGCAGAATATCAACATATAACTTAAAAGATGAAGTTATAAGGTGATCCAATATCAAAAACCTCCTTATCACAACTTATGTTATGTAAGGTATCAACAGAGTCATCAATTGTAAGATAAAGGATGAAGTTACAAGGTAACTCAAATTATATTTCCGAGGGAATATCTGTTATGCCAAAGATAAGCAAGATATCATCATTTTCATAAAAGAGGAAGTTGCAAGAAAGATATTGCAATTCCAGTTTCAAACACTTTTCAACCCTGCCAACAATGATAGTGTTGCAGAAGATTCCAATCTTGGAAGATGAACTAATACTGGAGTTTGACGCGCCAGGAGACATAACATTTACACGATGATCAATCGCATGTTATGCTCCCCACCTCTTGTTTACTACATGTAGAAGGAAGCACCGACGGATTTACTTGTCTACCGCCCTCTTGAACCCCCTCGGCCAACGGTTGGGCCATTTGCTGGACCGGCGCCACTGGGTCACTTACGCATCTCCTAGTTCATTTAACATCCATAACTTTGAAACGTAAAGTTCGTCCCCCTTTCCCCAAGTATAATACTTGTTGATAGGACTCCACAAAGTAGTCGTATCTAGTTGGAAAGGAAAATTCACCAATATTTCCCAAGCTGCTGCTTGTTAATGGATACCAACTTGTTCCACAATCTTACCTCTCGAATAATGAGAAGGTACACAAGGGTTCAATAAGCACATAGCAATCAAGTTGCGAGTGAAAAGAATTATTTCGAAGGATTTATAACCAGGAAGTCAACAAGATAAATAATATTTCTCAAGTAAGGTTCCCTTATAATTTGAAAGTTAGATTTGAATGAAGAATGGAATTTTGAGAACCTTTCTTGATACAAGTATTAATAACAAGACTCCGAAATAATTTACATAATATTCGAAGGTCGAAGATAATGTTTGAATGAAGTAAATCATTCTTGAAACGAGTTAGAAGAATTAAATAAATATTCCAAAGAATATTTATTAAGTCAAAAATATTGAAGGAATAATCTTAATATAAGATATTGCTCAACTGAATATTCGAAAAGATATTGATTAAATAAATAATGATCGAATGAATATTCGAAATAATATTCATTATTTAACTTAATTAAATCATTAAGGAATATTCAAAATAATATTCGATGAATAAATCGACCCTGAGTGATTATTAAAGATGATATCCATTAAATAAAGTTCAAATAAATATTTAAAATAATATTCATTTACTAAATAATCTCGAATGAATATTCAAAATAATATTCATTAAGTAACTATCTCAAAGGAATATTTAAAATAATATTCATTAAATAAATAAGGGAAAATATCTACTTAAATATTTTTCTCTGAAAGTAATCATGATATATCAAGGAATGCTGACTCCCGATCTATATTTAAGGAATGTAAGTCATACGCCCTTCACTCTGGGCCTTTGCAAAACCCGGCTTATAACTAATATATCTCATATCTAGCTTATAAGCCAATATCAACTCGTAGTCAAGTATCATAAAATACTTTCGAAAACAGTTATGCCTTCCAATAGCATATTTAACAGAAATAATATTCATATGGTATTTCTCGACTGAGATAATACTCAAATAACATTCCACGAAAGATTTAGTAAGCAAATACAATTCCTCGAATGATATCGTATTCAAATAATAATCCTTGAATGGTTTCCAAGTAATTCATACTTTACGGAAATATAATTAATGTTTATAAATAACATTCCTCAAAATAAATAATAATCTGCCGTTGGAATCCTTCCGGGTTTCCACGACTACCTCTATCCCACAAAATACCGACTCCCGGTTTAGAGTCTAAACAATGAATATGCTCTTATATCTAGAGCTACAAGGTATACTTGTACATAAAATACTTAACTCAAAAGATCGCATATATTCCAAAGGTCAAATCTATTTTAACCGGAAAATAACATTATCGCAAAACTGTGTAACAATATACCTGGCAATGCAGTATCATATAATAATATTTCAAAGTATAGGTTTTGATCACTTGCATAGATTAAACCAAAATATAATATTTTAAACTATGAAAGTCCTTAAATCACCTTTAAATATCATTTTGTACTCTTTAAAACACTTAGGGTATTTAATAAATATTTACACCATATTTCTTAAATAATTAATAATCAACAACCCTTTTTTAACGGAAAAACAAAATCAATAGTCATTTATTAAAGTAAATATTCAAATAATATTTACTACTACTATTGAAATATTCAATAACCTCCAAACACCCAAATGAACTCTTGGAATGTTTCTATTCAAAACCAAGACATTATCTCTCCGGCAGTTCCCGGGCTTAAGTACTTTATCAAAATAATTATCACTGACTCTCGGTTAATAAGAAGTAAATGCTAGATAAGAAAATCCCTTTTAAATGAATAGGATAAATAATATTCGTTGAATTAAATAACTTTTCCAAATAGCATCCATCCATATCCTTCCAGATATTCTTAATCGAAAATAACTCAAGTATAATATTTGCAATATTCTATAAACAAAATACAGATTAAGGGGAGGGGAGTCATAAATTATCAGTCTCCATCGACAACATTATAAGTCATGGGATTTTGACAATTGGCATAAGCAGAATTTAATAATATTAGCAAAGCCCAAAAATATACTGGTTTTGATGAGGAAGCACATGGTTGGAAAACTTGCAACTATGGATTTAAATCTAATCCACACATTTCATATATTTCAAAATACAGATACTCTGAATGATAGAGTATGCATAAATAAACTTGCCTCTGGTCCTTAGCAGAAAACAGAACCCGCGAATAAATCCTTCGCAACTCGTCCAAGCATTTCCATGGAGGTAATTTACCTTTCTTTATACGACGCCTCGATCTTCCCTTTTTGATGTACGTCGCTCCACTTGATTATACCCTAATGGGACTGAAATAGTTACGAGTACGTGTCAGTCCAACCTCGTATCTCGAGTAGACATAACTCAGAATTACCACTAAGTCACAAAAAGTCAAACTATAGGTGTCCTCCCTATAGTGGACTATTCTAATACCACTTAATGCACATACACATTTAGCAATTGAAAATGACATGAAAGTAGTCCCCTTTACATGGTGGACATCTTCCGGTGCCAAACACATCACAATGCTACACAATTATAACACTTAATCAAACTCCACTAAACATATACAACTATAATGCCATTAACATTATATGACACAACTTAATTAATACCTAATCCTCAAATCACAATTAATCTACAACTGAGCACATAAATCCTCGAGACAACAATTATCCTCAAATTAATACATAAATAGACAATTAATCCCCAAGACACAATTAATCCTCGAAATGAATTCCTTGACACATATATACATAAACAGTTAGCACCCAAAACATGCCTTTAGACCATTGAAGTCAAATAAGTTAAATAAATTTAAATGCAGGGGATTTTCATAAAATTTCGGCATGAGGTACTCGTTTATCGGACTATGGGCACAACCCCTCAAATACAATTCAACCCTGTTTTTGCAAAAAAAATAAAGCTGCATCAACTTGCAGCAACATAAAAGTAAACAAGTAAGAAAAGTACCCGCCCAGACATGCGGTACCTAGCACATAAGAAATTCTGCCTCGACATGCAGTAAACACATAACAATTTACATTAGAATTAACTACTACTTACGCTACATCAATAGTCGTATTACTCACGCATTTTAATGATACATGTGACAATCAATTATTGATATTTGTAAGCCCTAGGGAACAACCCCTAGCATTAACTATTACTTACGCTATATCAATGATCATATCACTTGAGCATAGTAATTATACTTGTGATAATCAATCATTGATATTCGTAAGCCCGAGGAACTAGTCGAAGAGAATTACACAAGTCCTTAAATACTGACATTTAGAACTTATGATCTCTTTACGACTCCTCGCAGTTAAACTAAATAACATATAACATTCATAATTAGTAAAGTCATCACTTACCCACATATAGACCACACCAAGTAATTGACAAGTATGACATCCCACAAATGCTACGACTCAACTTATAGCACTTAGCACATACCATTTACTGGCACCATAAACAACTAGCAATTATCCACTAAATCACTAACTTTAATCACTAAGATCATTTAGCACGTAGACACTTACAAATTAACCCACTCATATAACCACGCATTATGTGATAATAGCAATTAGCACTTAACAATTAACAACTAACAATTAGCAATTTACAATTACTAAACCCGAACAATTATAATTAACAAATATCGACTCTCCGAATTAAATACGGAACTTACAACAATATTCTCGAATTTCAAATATAATCTAATTACTAAAATTAACACCATAAATTCACAATTTAAAATAATTAAATTGCGACAATTTAATACATAATTTAAAAATATAAAAATTATACCATTCCGATTTCGATTCGACTCGCCCGAAAATCAAACCATCGGAAAATCAATCTCCCCCATCTCTCTCTCTCTCTCTCCCTCTCTCTCTCTCTCTCTCTCTCTCTCTGCACCACCATGACCATAGGTGGTCCGCCACCCCATCCACGCAGCTACAGGAGCCACTGCTTCCCCCCTCTTTCCCCCACGCGTCCGACACCACCGGGAAGACCACCAGCCGCCGACCAGACCCACATACACAGACGAACATCGTGTATACACACACCACACATACACAGGCGTATAGACATACATTTATATCACCCAATCTCTCCTGTTCTCTTCTCTCCCCCCACTGATTCCTCTCCCCATCCCCCGATCTGTTTCCGTGTGTGTGTGTTTTTATGCGGTTGTGTGTGTATTGTGTGTATATCTATGTGTGATGTGTGTGTTTTGTTTAACCCTAATGGGATCAAGCCCAATAACAATTAAAACAATACAATTAATCACTACATACTCTAAATAACATTTAGAGTTAAAAACTCTAATTTGTAAAAATAAAATTTCTAGTACAATTAAATACTAGAATATTTTTAAAGACTTTTGGAGAAAGAAATAGAATTAAATCTCAATTTTCTAAATTGATATGCATTTTACAAATCAATAATAATTTATAAAAACAATTCATAAAAATAATAATCGTGATTCATAAATCACAATTTACCGAGCTTTATAAAAATACTACAAACACTATTGTTTTAGTAAAATCTCAAATTCTTGATTTTATATATTAATCAAGTAATTTCTGCAAATCGCCAAATAATTAAAATAATCATTTTCTAAGGATTTTAAAATCACCAAACTATTCAGTAAATTAAAAAAAAATCTTCACTGAATAATTCCACACTTTGAAAATTAAGCCCTTGCCCAAATAAACTATTGACTCGAGATATCTACTAGGTCAATAAAATTTTAAAACGGGACCCGGTTCCACTTAACCGAAAATAATTAAATAAAAAAAAATTATCCTCATTTTAGGAAAAACATTATTATTATCGAAATAATAATAAAATCATTTCTTGAAAAATCCGGGTTATTACACAGCGGCCTGCTCTGGGCTCTCCTCGCTGTCACTATCCGTAGCCTCTTCAACGATCCCTTCCTGGAGAACCATTACTGGCTGCGAGGTTCCCATCATCATAGCACCTGGTACTGGTTCTACTTGAATTCCCAAATTATCAAAATAATCAGCTGGGAGCTCCTCAATTGAGATCATTTTACAATCTGTTGGAGGTACAAAGGTTGTCTTGTGAGGCCTGCTTTCCTCCTCGCATTCCATCTTATCCATCATAGAATTACTCCCTCTTTCTGCTGACTTGAGGGCCTTGTTATAGCACTCACGAGATTCATGTTGTGCTCCCTTAACGCATCCGACTCCATTTGGGGTAGGGAACTTCATAGAGAGATGGTAAATAGAAGTGACCACCCTCATTTCTTTAAGTATTGGCCTCCCTACAATAGCATTATAGGCTGAAGGTTGATCAACCACCATAAAGTCTGCGATCGGGGTAGTAATACAGGGCTCGTCCCCTAAAGTAATAGGAAGCCGAACGAGGCCCTTCACACTAACGGATGCTCTAGTGAACCCATAAAGGTGCCCCACCATGGGTATGAGATCCTTATCAACATATCCCATCTTTTTTTAGACTTCATAAGTAAGAATGTTCACAGCACTCCCATTATCAACAAGGACCCTGTACACGTTCTGGGATCCAATTCGAACTCGAACCACAAGTGCATCAGAATGGGGATGATGAACCCACTTCGCATCTTCCTCCGTAAACATGATATTTGTATCTTCGCCTTTGAACAACTTTGGGGGTCGCTCTTGTAGATGGTGCACATTAGTGAGAGGTCGCTCCTTGGCCTCGCGTGCGTATCTCTCCCTAGCTTTGTTACTGTCTCCCCCGAGGTGGGGTCCACCAATTATCACATGGATACTTCCGCCTCGCGTTTCCCTTTCTTTAACGATTGGATTCTGTTCAGGTGGCGGAGCTTGATTATAACCAAGGCCAGACTTGGGATTATTTTTCTTCACCTCGCGAACTACCCACTCAGTTAACTTTCCATCACGAATTAACTGATCCACTTGCTGTTTGAGCTCCAGGCAAGTCGTTGTATCATGCCATATTTGTTCATGAAAGGCACAATATTTGCCAGTATCTGCAGTTCCCTTCGGACCCATCTGTGGAGGCCTCCTAAATACCCCCTTGTTTGCATTGACTGCATAGATGTGATCAATTGGGGCGACCAGAGGAATAAATTTGTCTTCACTCCTCGCAGGGCGAGCTCGAGGAGGGGATCGCCTCAAAGGATCGCGTTCTCTCCTTTTTGGGCTGGGGCTTCAACTTCGATCCCGTCTTCGCCTCGGACTTCTGGAGTCCTTTCTTTTTACTCCCCTGTTCCTACTCCAACTGCTACTCCTTTCATTATTCTTTTTCAGATCTGCAAGTGACTTCTCAACGCGCTTGAAAGGCTCAGCGACCCTATGCAATTCAGAAAGCGTGCTAGGGGTTTGTTCTTGTAACTTCTTCCAAAATTCAGTCCCTTCCCTCACTCCAGCAATGAGGAAATTTTTTACAGCCTCGTCATTTGCACCTCGCACGCGAGGCACTTCAGCATTGAACCTCTTAAAGTAATCATGCAGAGTTTCTCCTTCCTTCTTCTTTATGTTTGCCAATGTGGACACGGGAGGTGCATAGAGCATTGAAGATTGAAACTGTTTGATGAAGATGTCCACGAACTGTTCCCAAGAATCTATGACAACTAGGGATCCTAGCTTCGAAAACCACTGCTGGGCACTTCCCCTTAGCGAAGTTGCAAACAACCTACACCTCGCCAATTGTGATACTTGATACACGTCCATCTCATTATTGAATCGAATAACGAACTCGGTTGGATCAGTCTCTCCATTATAGGTCATGTCAGAGTGATGACCACAAAACACTGCAGGTAGTGGAGTAGTGCGAATTTCATGAGTGAAGGGTGAGGAGGAGCCCATATTGCTGAAAATCCCTTTCTCACTATTCATCGCATCCAATGCCTTTTTCAACTCCTCCAGCTTATAATCCCCGATCCTGACCTCTTTGTCCCCATCCTTCTTTTCTCCAGTGCTCGCATGATGAGATTGAGTCTTCTTTGGGATGCTAGACTCTTCTTGATCATTTTTATCCTTCTTTTTACGTTCCTCCTCTCGGTGTGGGGAGCGTTCACGATCTCGATAAGACGGGGGTCTGTCATCGCGATGAGGGGACCGCTCACGCTCTCGACGAGGAGAGGGGGTCTGTCATCGCGGCGATGTGACCGCTCGCGATCTCGACGAGGAGACAAAGGTTGAGAAGAGCCTTTGCTTTTATTTTTAGATCCTCCATCCATGTTAGTTTTGAGCTTCACCAACTTGAGACGGAGATTGTGCTCGCTGAGTTTCTTTCCCACTCGGTCAAAGACACTAACGGATCATCCTTCAGATGAGGCGGGGCCTTTGCTACTTTCTGCTTGATGAATTCAATCCCCTGTCCTTGTATTCCTCCTGAAGCTTCTAGAACTATGTCGCTTCTCCATCTTGGCCACCTTTTCCTTTACCTCGATCATTTGATCACCGAGGCGCCTTTCAAAAATGACATGACCTCGCCAGTTAAAGCCACTTGTTGGACAACAGGGGGTGTGTCCTCGATCCCCTCATTACGTGCCTCCCTCTCTGGTAGATTCCTCTTCTGGGGTTCGTCCTTATTTCTCCTATGCGATCCCGGAGTCTCTCCTTCCCCATTTTTCTTTTTGTGTGATTTAGTCATCGTTCTCCCAATCAATGATTTCCCCTCCTTCTAGCGCCAAATGTTGTAGGGAGAATATTGTATAACAATATTTGTGGAGGTTGCTGGATTTATGGAGCAAAATACGGATATTTTGCTATAAGAAGAATAGGGATTAGGGTTTGTGTATATAGGTGTGGCTGAACTTAATTGATAGGTGATTTTCAGGGGTGAACTGTTTCTCATCCGTATCAAGGTGCCTACGTACCCTATTTATAGAGATCAAGCCTGACGTAGTTCTTGGAGAGCAAGTTACCTAGGCGGGCTAGGGTTTTAAGAGATAAGCCAAAGTCCAAGCCCACTCATTTAGGGCTGACGTGGCAGTGAATCATTAACCCTATCCGTGATCCATGACCCAACTGTGGAAGCCCATAGTCTCGAACGGATAGAATTGGCCAATAGAGGATCAATCAGGACCTAGCATGCGACCTCGAGGGATCTGGCCATGCGAAGCGATCCCTTGTGTCCAGCTACTCAAGCGACCTTGGGTCTGGCCATGAGCCTTCCAGTAAAGAGTGAGATAGCTATCCCAACGTAGTTTGTAGATATGATGATGGAAGCGAAGCGACCTCTTGAAAGTCGAGGTGCTCCTGTAGCAAGGTAATTGCCGTGTAGCGAGGTGACCCTATAATAGAGATATCATGATCAAGGTATGTTGGGCTAATTCCAATAGTGGGCTTTAACAATCCAATCTTCATCTTCTAGGCCCATCATAGATTATGAGCCTTTAATTTAGCCAATCAAATTAATTTAGCTGTCATGCCAGATTTGGGCATAACAGATATAATTTCTATAAAAGTAAAAATTGTATATCTAATGTTTATCGTATTTACTTACAAAAATGAATCAGCTTCTTGCAATCGCCTTTGTAAACTCACCTTGAGCACATAAAATAGATGCATGACCGCTATAGGAAACCTTCTCATCTACATCACTTTCGTCTGAATGCACATAAAAATTTCGCGGCCTACAATTCTTTTGGAGAGGTTCCCTATGTACATCATCACATTGTCTTGCTTTGTCTTTCGCAACAGAGTTACTAGAATTGCAATGGTTTTCTTCAAACTCATTTACAATCCAACACTTACAATTTTTAACTAGCATGTCCAATGTAGGTTTTGACATCACCGATTGCCTAGGCGCAGTACATCCATTTAAGTCTAATGCTTGTAAGTTGTAACTCCTTGCACATTGTGTCATACCAATTCTGACACAATGCCAAGCCTACAACCAGGCCTGAAATGTGGTTGTATGTGAATTCACGTTCTTTCATTAACCTGATATATCATTTCATGAATCACGAATCAGAACTTTCAATTTGGATGAAAATTATTCGAAAATTACCAGCATGTTTAGGATTTTATATTCATATTAAAAATTGTAAAAACAAATCAATTAATTCAAATATTTGTTTCACTAATATGAATATTCTTTAGGGTTTTTTTTCTAATATGTCCCATTTTAAAATGTCATCTATAATTGTGTTCTATCTTTATTTGTTATTATAAATATATTCAATTGTTCTAATTTTTGTTGTAACCATGATTAAATAACTAATTACACATTCTTAAAAGACAATTTTATCCTCTTATTTAAATAATAATTGTACCAATTACTAACTATAATATACATATTATGCTGTTCAACTGTTTTCCCTAGGTCTTAAAAGGGTATTCTAGTCTTATTAGTATAAATATATGTATAATTATATGTATATAAGTTATATATGAGTTAAATTTAATCATGAGACATATTTATAATTATTCAATAAAGAGGGACATATTTATAATTAACTTGTTAATTTGGGACATATCAAACTAATACCCTATTCTTTGTTTTATGTTTTTACTTCAAATATTCTTTTCTTAAAACCAACATACACGTCACTAAAAAGTAAAAAAGAACAATTACGTACATAGAAAGATGTACAAGTCGAATACAAAAATAACAATTTCCAAGTAATACTTCATGAAATTTATTTCTGAGACAATCGTTATAAAAAAAACATACCATATAATAGCCTCATTTGCATTGTCAGTCTTCCTTTGTGTTAGACAGAAGTCACAGAACACAATGTACTCCATCTGAATCAAAAATCTCTCTTGCCACAGTTATAAAATATAAACACATACCAACACGACTTGGTTAGTACAATGTGTTCATAAAATACATACAAGTCTGAAAAATAATACTCATGTAGCTTCTCCCTGCTTGAGTCTAAGTTAGAAGAGATGTCATTGTGTGCAAAACAAGTGAACAAGAATTTTTAAATAAAACATAGCACTTCACCACAGTAAAAATATGTACATATTACTATAGATTTTTCAATAAGCTACTGAAATTTATACATATAATCATATCATCCAACTATGCCTTGCAAATGACTACATGTGTTACCGTTGTTTGCCAAACTCTTGTGGACCCACTTTTTTTCATCCATGTTTCATATACATTTTGAAACTTTTTGAAGTGATCACTAGGTTTGAACCCATTCTGTTTCACAAGCTCCAAAGCAGCCTACAATGAGGTAGAAAATATTCATTATGCATTTTGAATATCCTTTACCTAAATTAAAGGGAAATTCTCATTGGTACCCTTCTGGAATTGGCTTTTCCAGATGCTGCCATTATGTGTTTTGGACTTACGACTGGCATCTCATTCTGTTAATCAAAACTTTAAGAAACGTTAAAAAAACTATAAAAATAAATGATGATCTATAAGTTTTTAATGTATTACTAGTTAAAAAAATTAAATACAAATTTATAATTATTAATGTACCACAAATTGAAAAATATTAAACATTAATCTGTAATAAATTAACATATCGTTAATCTAAAATATGTGTTCAGTCATTTTCTGACCATAAAATAACATAATTCCACATTTAACTTTTTTTAATTTGTGATTTATATGACATAAAATTTTATTATGGAATAAATGTTGAAATTTGTTAACGTTTTTTAACGTTTTGATTAACAGAAGTGCATAATTAGGGTAATCAGTTAGTTTAAGGGTGCCAGTGGTAAGTCCAAAACACGAAATGGCACCATCTGGAAAAGTCAATTCCAGAAGGGCACCAACGAGAATTTTCCATAAACGAAATATAGTTTATTGAATATACATCATTAACGCAACATATGCATTTTGATCACTAGGTTTACCCATGATTAACATTTGAACATATACTATAAAAGAAACATGTCCTATTGAATCAATATAAAGCTAATTAAAAATCTAAAAGCAACATGGATAAGATAGATGAACGGGTCCCATAATACAAAAAAGAAAAAAAAAATACCAAATACTTGACACGATTGAACGATTTCCTATTTTTTTAAGTAGTTTTCAAAAAAATACTCAAAACACCGTTGAGTTTAAACCTGTGTTCTTAGAACCGGACCGGACCGGCCGGTTCGACCGGTCGGACCGCTAACCGGTGGCAGGTCCGGTTCGGTTCACCCCTAAAACCAATCCCCCGGTTCTTCTGTTTAAAACCGGCCAAAACCGGTTAAAAACCGGTAAAAACCGGTGCCAGACCGGACCGGCAGCCGGTTATTGAATAAAAACGGGGCAAAAAAAAACCGAAGCAACAAACCCAACTTCACTTATTCCGGTTCTCTTTCTCTTTCGGCGATTCTGCTTATCGACTAGAATCTCCTCCTCCTTTCCTTCTGCTTATCAACTGGAGTCTAAGTTTAATTAAGCAACGGGTATGATAAACCCAACCTAAACTCTCCCGAGATTTCATTTCACAACCAATTTTCTAACGCTACCTGCCAATTCCATCTGTAATTTGTCTCTCTCTCTGAACAAAATTAAGTTTTGGATTATGCCCATTAACCGTTTGATGAAAGTGCTTTGAGTAGTCTCTAACAAAATTCAATTTTGGATTATGCCCATTACCTGCTTGATGGAAGTCCTTTGAGAAGCCTCACGTGCCGTAAATAAAAGATGTTGCTTACTCTTTAGTAAGGAATAAGAAAAGAAAGAAAGACTTGTACATGGATTCTGTTTTTGTTATGTTAGTAATGACCCTCATTGTCTCACCAAGATACGGAAGCTTCTAGTTAGGAGTTTTTGTTACAATATTTCTGTTTTAAGGTTGCTAAATGCACGGTGCACCGTCTAATAATTGTTTTTAAGTCTATTTGTTTGCTTTGTTAAAAAAAAGTCTATTTGTTTGCTCGTGATTTTTTTATAAAGTCTATTTTTTTATAACTATTTTAATGTAAATTATTCATAATTTTCAGATTTTATTATATATATATATATATATATAATTATATATTATATAATTATGACGTCACACCGGTTGAACCACTGGTTGAGCCGGTTGAACCAATCGAACCAGTAACCAGTAGGGCTTCCGGTTCGATGTCCGGTCCGGTTCTGAGAACACTGGTTTAAACCAATCATGTCTCCGAATGAGTTTTTGTAAAAACCCATTAATTCTGTAGGTGTGAAAACTTCTCAAATTATTCAAATCAGATGTATACATAACAGTGTTGCAGATTTCGGAAATCGGAACTATTCGATTGAAATACCGATTTACGATTTATCGGGTGATTTGATTGAAAAATCGATGATTTATCGACGATTTTTGCAAATTCGGCCGAATCGGTTCCAAAATTTTAACCGATTTTTGGCCGATTTATCGGCGATTTTTCAAAAATCGGGCGATTTCTATAACAGAGATACATAGGCCTTTGTAAATTGTACGAAGGCTTTGTGATACGTAATTCAATACCCTTGGATTTCTTATGAAAATCCCTTTCTTCCCTACTTCTTTTTTTACTTTTTGACTTCACATTTCGATGTTTAACTTCGTCATCCTCTATTGCTGATCAATTTTTGGCAGAGGTTTTATGATGGACAATTAATCGTAAGTAATTGTGGGGCCTGGTTTTGTAAGTAATTGTTTCCTGATTCCAATGATAATGATAGACATCATCTTTGAATAATAATTATTCCTTCTTTTCATTCTAAAAATAAGTCTATCAACCTTAATTTAAAAACTTTTAATTATTTGATGTGTTCCACTATTTTCCTTCTTTTTCTTCAATCATTGAGCCTGTACATACGTGCGGAAGATTTTAATTTTAAATGAACTCTTAAAATTACGGAAATTTGATTTGATCGATTTTTTTATTCAAAATGAACTGTATCGATATCATATATTTTTATTTTTATTTTGTCGGGAATCGATATCATATATAAGTAGGAAAGAAATCCTTTTTTTTATGTTGATTAGAAGAAAATAATTTCACAGTGATATACTAATATCATTTTGTGATCCAGCTTTTCATACTTGAGTACGGACAGTTTTTAATATTATATAAAATTTTGTTAATTTTAATTGAAATTTTAAAGACATGAATTTTATAGGTTTAAAATTTTAAATAATGTGATTTAATTATATATATATGTTTTGTGTGATATTTTAGAAAATGAGAGATTTTATTTTAAAAATTTATAAAAGATGATATGTTTAAGTTGGAAAGGTAAATGGTTAGTTATTAATTATTATAATATTATTTTTATTTAATTTTATTTAAATAAAATTGTTTGTGATATTATTCAAAATAATATGTTTCTAGCAGAAAAAAATAAAATAGGTAACGTATTTTAACAGAAAAAAGGTAATTGGTTAATTATTATTAATTATAATATTATCATTTAATTTAATTAAATAGAACTCAATATAGTATTTTCAAAAGGAGATATTTTAATTAGATAGAATGCAAAATATAATATGTTTTATCTGAAAATTGGAATTGATTGGTTACTGAAAAATAGAAAATATAACATGTTTCACCTCAAAAAGAAAATTGATTAGGTATTGGTATTTATAATACTAAATTATAACACGTGCGATGCACGGATTTTTTTTTTATATGTAAAAATTTTTGCTTTATATTACAATTATATTTTAATATAATCATTTTTTTACAAAATTTAATTTTAATTTTAATTTGAATGATTTAGATAGGCAAAATGTTGGTTGGTAGCAGCAACATGGTAACTGGTGTAGTAGCAGCAATATGGTAACTGGTGTCAACATGGCAAAGTCCGTAATTCTTTTGTTTTCACATGACAAGCTTTCAGTAAATTTACTTCGATGGTAAGCTAACAAATTCAAAGCTGTTCCCGTGTTTGTGAATTATGAAACTGGGCACTTACACTGTGTTCCAGAAACATTTTATAGGAAGAAAAGAAAAGAAAGTGAGAAATTTAATTTCTTCAACTTGTTCCAGAATGATTTTTTAGGAAAGAAAAGAATTGATTTCTAAAGATTTAGAAAGAAATTTCATGTATATTTGTCTCCAAAATTTTCTTCCCACTTTTGGAAAGATTTGGAGAGAAAAGAAAATTATTCATTTTCTTTTCTTTTCTTTTCTTTCTTTGTTTCGGGAACACAGTGTTAGAGTTCGTTTGGATTGGAGGTTGAGAATGTTTGGCTTGGGTCGGGTTCAAATTTAAAAATTCGTTTTTGAGAAAATTTTAATAATAAAGTGTTGGATTTTGGATTTAATATTTAATATTATTTTAATTCTTTCATAAACTACCAAAACCCAACACTTTACTTTTAAAATTTTTTCAAAAACGGATTTTTAAATTAGAACCCAACCCAACCCAACCCGGCCCTTCTCAACCCCCAATCCAAATGAACCCTTAATGTTCAATGTTCAAGAGCAAATCACACATAACATAATTATATGAAGGCCTGAGGATTAACAGATCTGGCACAGGCAAGCTCCAAACGAGGGTCATCGATATATTATAAAAGTGCCATCGTAATACAGGTCATCGATACATTGCACCTTTATTATTTCTGCAAGATTTTACATGATAGTATTGGACCCTCCACACAAAATGCAGTGAACCAAATGCAACAGCTAATGTAAATGGAGGGACACTAGTAATCAAAAAATGCATCCATAAAGAGTTTAATATCAAAAGAGTCGCTCACACGGTGTTGTTAAAAAAGTTTGTCGGTAGATGCAGTTTAGGCTGTTCATGCACTAAACATCTCAGATATGCCTCTTAGGCTCTTAACATCTACTCACGACCTCCGTTTGACCATCCGTTTGAGGATGGTACGTATATTCATTTTGAGTTTAGTTTAACCAAGACAAAACAATTATTGCGAAAAAGAGATCAAAAAAATTGAATCACTGTCTGATTCAGTTGAACGAGGCATGCTATGCATGCAAACATCCCACCTCTCTTCAGAAAATACCAGCCACTGTCTTTGCAGAAAATGGAGAACTTTGACAACAGTTGTGTGTTTATGTATGAGATGAAAATAAACATATAGTATACAGAAGGTTGGTTGTAAGCGACATACGATTTAGCACCAAGGATAAGAAAAAATGACAAATTCATATTACACTCTTCTCTTACAAGGAGACCATTGTTTCTTGAACATAGTCCTTAGCAAATTAGGGGCACAATATCCATTCAAAGGCATCTATGTAAGCAATAAAGTAACACTTGTGGAGCCCATTTAGCGAAGTCACTGAAGCGTGGTAAGTGGTAACTGACATGGAGTCAACACCGATGATGAGTTGCAATCAAGAAGATGTGAACCATATTCACCACCAGATCTCATTTCAATAATCCTTGGTTCAACAATCCAACAGCAAAAAACCGAGGATGTAAAGTGGTGTATGTGGAGGACGTTGCATAAGATTTGACAACAGAAAGACGAAGAGCAACCCAAGGGAACATAGGGAAAAAAACCCAGAAGGAAATTTGACCTGGAATCTAGTGAAAAGCAGCAGGGAAGAATATAATCATGATTTATTACTCCAAATCAACCCGTGGCCCGTAGGATTAAAAGAATAACTCATCCAAAATTCGATTTGTGCAAAGACCTGTAACAGGAACAATTGAAGGTTTGGTGTCAAAGAAAAGAAAATAAATGACTGGTGTGTTGGTTAATCTGGAAAAATATATAAATACAGTGACAAACTAGAGCATAGAAAGCTTGGAATGCAGTAAAATATGATGAAGGTCGAGTAAAATACACAGGCAACAGATTTCAAAATATTGATGCATGACTTAATTGTCGTTTAGGTAAGACTTTGGCTGTGCGGGTGTTGTTTTGTGCAAATTGCTCCCATAATCTATCTTAGCAGCAGGAGGCTTGTAGGCATATTGCGAAAGCATGGCTTGAATCCTAAAAAGATTAGAAGCGGATATCTTATAACTCCTTGGAACAGCGCAAACCTCCTCTCTTTCTCATCATCTTCAAATTTCATCTGCCTCATCTTCTTCATAGTCTTACTCTTCATCTTATTTTCATTTTCCACCATTTCTTCTTTCTTGCTCTTTTTCTTACAGCTATTACTATTATTTGTGATTCCAGAGTAGCTCTTTATTTGGATATCACTCACATCATTTGTGATGGGAATGGGATAAATTGGATGATAGGATTAGGGTAGGGTTCCTATCCATGTATTACTGTCCTCTTTCAAACATCTTTTCCCTGTAGTCATTTTTTATCCAATTATTATGGGGATTGATGTTCACGTGCCTCAGCTCATCCTACACAACACAACAACTTGAAACCCCCAGACAACTTCAAATATTGAACAACTTCAAGACAAGCTCTTATTGAACAAAATATAATGAATAGAACTCCATGTATAGGAGGAAAAGGGTTACATAGTCACAGGAGGGTCCAACAAAAGAAAAATGATGAACTTGCCAAGAATCCGAGATACGGAACTGATTGCCTAGCTCCTAAGGAAATATTCAAAAGAGTATGTAGATAATGACAACCAATAAAGCAAAATGTAACTTCACATGAAATCAGAAGTTAACGCAACACCAAGGACTATATAATTGTTTTGATTTTTAAAAGTCTGGTTAAAAATTATAGGCACTAAGAGATCCATCTTATGATATTTATTCATGAATAATTTCTTTAAATGAAAAAGAAGGAATTTGAAACATGTCCGCTGAACTTATATATTCTCCAATCCCATTCAAGTATGAGGAAAAGCATAAGTATTTTCAAGATAACTAGTTGAATTCTGAATCACACATTAGAGAAGTAAGAATATCTAGTTGAATAGAATATATAGTACCACCAAATTAAAAAAAACATAAGCTAGTAAACTTGGCTCACCCGTCACTTAACTCCATGACTCCATCTTCAGCAGATTTGGGTTGGTACCTCCTTCCCAAGTTTAACAACTACCTTACAATTTATTTTGTCGTCTCTTCAAACTGAACACCAGAAGTAGCACAGAAGTAGCAGATACATTGAGAATAAAAGACCAACTCTCCAGTCTAATTAAACCCTTTTTATTTCTTCCCAAGCCAATTGCTTCCAGTACAGTACCATATTAATCAAATTACGCATGTGTGGCGGCCATGTCATTTTATTCTTTCCAATCAAAAATATAGTTTCCCTTAAAAGTAGTTTTCCATAAACCTTCCCAAACACCTACTTCTAGATCCTTACAAACCTATGACACTTACCAAGTATAAAGATCTTATATATTAAAATATAATAAAGAATTCGAAAAATCTAATATATTGTGGGTACTTAATTTTACAAAAAACAATAACAAATAATGAGAAAGACCTTATACATTAAGCGCCCTAATTTCTATGAAAGGAATATCTTCAAATACCGTCATGAAGCATGATTCGTAGCCTAGTCACATGTAAATATCATATTCTTACCTTAGAGATTTAATTGACTAGCAAAGCAAATCAGTAACACTTACATTCCTGCAGGAACTTGCCTGGCCTATTTAATAAAAGGGAATTTTTTAATTTGTTTTAAACAATTATATTAAAAACTTGAATTTGTGTAAGGATCTTCCTAAAGAAGAAACCAAACTGCAAGCTCAGAAATAATCAAAACATTTCTTATTTCTACGAAAGATGGTTACGACAAGAGGAAACATAGTACTTTGTTTACAAACTTAAAAATAGGCTATATTAACCTTAATTTTTGCACATAATTAAATAAAAATTCACCTTGTTCTAACTGGAATAGAGAACATTTCGAAAACTAAAGAACATATCATCGTGATGTCACTTTGCTACGGCCAAGGAACTGCCAATATTTGGTTAGCATATGATCATCTGGGTTCACTCGGTCCCACTTTACAGTACAGAAGATTGCATAGGCATCTGCTGCATACCTGATATAAATACAAATCAGAATTAGCACTACTAATGCCTAACGTTCAGCTACTACATGACATCAACCTGAAATCTTAGAAAATAATAAAAATAAAATAATGTGGCGACGTACTTCCTCACACCATACAGTTTTGTGACGTGTGTCCAGTCCTCTTTCAAATATTCTTCGGATAAGCGCTGAATATCCCTAGCCCGCCTCCGCCGCAAACCAAGAGACTTGATTACCTTTTCTATCTCCTCTGTAGCAACCTCTGTAGCATCCTTCGCATTTGAACAAAGCTTGAAAAATTTTGAGAGAACTGGTTTAACCTAAAACAAGTTTACTGAATTTTCTCAGCAGGCTAGTCGACAACATTTATCAAGAGTACAAGTATTTGCTTATATGCTTTACACAAAGCTACAATTACAGGGACAAGCAGGTATGCACCAAGCGCAAAACAATATTCTTTTGCTTTTGACTTTTATTTTTCTCTATACAATTATATGCAAGTTGGGACAAAAAAAATGCTAGGATATTATTTCATATTAGGACATGTAAACTCGGTTCACTAGAGATCCTAAACCAAATCATGTCTAGTAAAAATTATTTTATGGAGCAGCGGAACTAGAATTTCTCCTCCTAACATTCTTTAAAGCAAAGAGAAAAGAGCACCTAAATGAGTTATAAGGGCACCAAACATGGTAATTCTACTTTCCAAGACTATTTTACCGACAAATATCTCTAACTCCTGCTCTCCAAACCTACTGTTACATAGCTCCATGACCCGTAAATTCGTAGAAAAAATTCAGTTGTAGTTCACCAGAATTTAAAAAAAAAAAAAAAAAAAAAAAAAAAATTGTAGTACTAAACTACTAAACTGAATGTGGTAAATATTCGTAGTTTTTAAATTAAAAAATCACAAGAAAGGCATTCATAGCTAAGCCACATTTCTTATTCGCATATCCTACAAGCAAGTGTTTATATATAGCATCAAGGTATTACGTACAAAATACAAAACCTTTATTTGCTTTTTAATAAATGCAATAATGGCAAATAAAGAACAGAACGTACCTGTCTACCTGTTGTGACGTTAAGAAGCTTGCAAATCACCAACACCCTCCAAGGATCATGAGCGTGATTCTCCTGGAGTAGTTTATAATGGGATCTGGGGGGCTTCCACGGGTTCTCAGGACTTCGACGCTGGTAAGCCTCATCTAATTTTTGAGCAGCATTAAGTTTTGGCTTATTTTTCTTTGCAGTTTTAAGCCCATCAGTCTGCTTAACCCCCAATCCATCCCAGGAACGATGGTAGGAATTTTTCATTTCTTCCGATTTATTCTGAGCAAGGCCCCTCCTGCCCATCACTGGTCTACCAGTTCCACCCGTGTACTTAAACTGCAAAAGTATGTCCTCGATCCTAGAAAGATTAGCAGCAGATATCTTGTAACTACCTGGAACAGAAGAAACCTCCTCCCTTTTGTCATCTTCGAATTTCATCTGCGTCTTCTTCTTCTTATTACTCTTACTCTTCATCTTGTTTTCATTTTCCACCATTTCTTCTTCCTTGCTCATTTTCTTACATCTATAACTCCCTGGAACAGAGCGCACCTCCTCCCTAAATTTCATCTTCTCACTCTTACTCTTCATCTTGTTTTCACTTTTCACCATTTCTTCTTCCTTGCTCTTTTTTTCCTTTGGCATAGTCCTGTTTACAAAAGGTGACTTTATCAGAAGTAGAAAGCAGTTAATATAGACCTGCAGTACTTAACCTCGGGAAACACTCACAGCCAGATATCAGCATACATACACTTCACTACATGTATCTTACAATTTATAGGATAGTAACTCACTTGTTAGAGCCTGGATCAACAGGAATTTCATTACCAACAATTTGATCCTGATACACAGGTATGTCGTTAGTCTTTGACTCACTTTTCTTGACTATAACATCTGGATTACAGTGGTCAGCAGCATCAGCTTCAAAAAAAAAATTCTTCACTTGAAGTTCCCATACCTTTTTCCTTTGGAAGTCCTGTTTACAAAAGGTTGCTTTAGAAGAAAGCAGAAGCCAACTACTATTGCCCTGCAGTACTTATCCTAATGAAACACTCAGCCAAATAACAAAAAGTCAAAAAGAATAAACTCAACTAGATAGAACCTGAAATTCGGGCCAAAACAGATTTGTCTAACGCCATTTCAACACTATCAGAGCAACTCAGTTTTTCCAACCAATTTATAAAGGCCCTATTTGGCAATTAGCTGATAGCGGTTAGCTGTAACGGATTGAATTAGCTGTTTTGACTAGCGGATTGAATTAGCTGTTTTGATTAGCGGATTTAAATTAGCTGTTTTGAATAAAAGTGTTTGGTAAATAGCTTTTTGAGTAACTTTTTGTGACATATAGCAAACATCTAACTGAAAAAGCTCCTAAAATGAGCTTTTTCAAAATTAGTTTTTTTATCTCAAACCTCAAACTCAAACCTCTAAAAACCAAACACTCACGTTAGAGGTTTCATTTGGTAAAACCTCTAATCTACCCCAAACCTCTAACTTCCAAACACCCCCAAAATAGCAGTTTACTCGGTATGGTAATGACAATATCAACCCTGACCATATTCTAAATCCTTTTTAGCTTCATTACTATCAGAGTAAAGCAAACAATTTCAATGCACTTCTTAATATACATTAAATTACACAATTCCATCCATTTTTTCTCTGAAAATCCTTGGCCACAACAGTCCACAGCAATCAGTGGCAAAATAAATGGAAAACACGTCTACATTTTATTGCATGTATTTACCGACATACGAATATTGGTTACTCGCCTATTCATGCCTGGATCATTATCAATCTCGTTAGTTACAATGGGATCCTGACCAAAAGCTAAGCCTTTGGTTTTCTCCTCACTTTGTTTTATTTCATTGCCGTCATTACTGTGGTCAACAGGATCAGCTTCAAAAGTTTTCCCTTCCTTAGCAGCACCCTTGCTTTTTTTCTTTGGCATAGTTCTGTTTTCAAGGGTGACTTTATTAGTTAGAGAGTAGAAGATGTAATTAGCAGGCCCAGCACTAATGAGCCTTCTGTACACCAACAGGTAGATAGCAAATAGCAGATACTAATACACTACATAAACATGATAATCACAAGAAAATCAAAGAAAAACGGATTTGCCCAACATTTCTTCATTACTAACAAATCACTTTTTCTAAACATGTGGTACTATAGTACTGTTTGTAGCTCACACCGATACAGCAATTACAATTTCAACTCTGACCGATTTCTAACTTTTTTCTTTTTATAGTTATCAATACTAGAGTTGAAAATCACAACAATTTCATCGGAAAAAACTACAGAGATGGAATGCTCTTCGAGATCTCACAACAAACTAGAGGGCTACTTAACTTAAACTTATCAATCCTCAATATAAACATCATTACATATCATTAAGAAAGACAAATTAAAGGTCAAGTCTTTGTAAGCACAACCAACAGTTACTTAAGAAGTAAATTGAGTTGAAATTTATGTACAACAGCCAATCAGTTCATAAAGCTCACCTTTTTGGATCATCATTTCTAACTGGACCATCAACATTTAGATTTGATACTACATTCTTTGCAGCATTTTTGTTCTTACGTACAGATGAAATTAGGAAGCCGTCCTCAGTCTCACTCATGTAAACACTTCTAATGCAAGTTCCAGTGTTTTGCTTCAAGGAAATAGACTCATCATTAGATTTGACAACCTCGGACCTTTTCTTGAGCCGTTTGTTAGTGTTTGTCTTGTTTCTTTGCTTACCAACACCATCATCAATTACTATAACGATAAAACCATCTTTCAATAAGTAAAATCAAGGTAAAGATCTTGCTTCAAAAGTTCAATTTATATAGGCTCAATAATATGATTTAAACTATTTTAAACACAGCACACCACATTGTTTTTCAGACGCAGAGTTCCATGGGAAAAAGAAAAAAATCGTGTGAAAGATATGCTGGAAAGTAAAAGGCTGTGCAATTGACAGATACCTCCATCAATTGAAACAGAGGAAGGTGGTAAAACTTCCAGGTTGTCATCATCAACGATGAAACTCTCTTCATACTCATCTTCATCACTTTGTGGAACAGATTTCTCGTTTTCAGAGTTTGCAATATCCTCCCCATATGATTCTCTTTTGCCATCAGGTAAAGGAAATCGAAATAATTTTGAACATGACATAATAGCAATTCATACTCGCTAGTTCGATTTATAAGACTGATATGTAGGTACTATTGTAAGATCAGTGTTAAACTGCCTTTTGCCCCAACACTTTATAGTCTATCATATAACAACACAAGTTTAGACGGAGTAATATATTAAGTATACATAAATCCAAACAATCTGTACAAGTAATGCAAAATTATAAAATCTGTAGATAGACAAGAAAAGGATACAGATCATCATTTTTACGACCAACAGCAGTGTAGAAGCCAGTAAGGTGAACGCCTCGAGGACCAATAACAGAAAACATAACTTGTTCATTCTCACCAAATTCCAAATTCAGCTGCAACGATTCACTCTCATCCGGCAACAAAGCACACAAAAGAACAGGACTCTTGTCTCCAAGTTTACATTGAACTAAACTAGTTTTTTTCCAAGACCCAACTGCCAATGTTGCCTATACACAAACAAAACTTTATCATTCAACCATCCCAAAACTCGAAAAAATTCATAAATTTCATCCTACACATTCATTTTAACAATAAACAAAAAAAAACCCCAGATAACATTTTCACCAAAAAAAAACCATACACATGCATTTCATCCTACACTTACATTTTAACTACAAACAAAAGAAACCCAGATAACAATTTCACCAAAAAGATTAATATCTTTAAATAAAAAATAAAAATAAAAATAAAAATAAAAAAGAGGCAAGAAGAAAGGATGTAACCTGAGAAATATGAAGCCTTCTTCGAAAGCCAGCATCAGATTTCAGAGTAAATGGGTTTCCGGGCTTCACTTGAACTCCTAAAAAGATCGAGACAAAAAAATCAACCAAGATTTTGCCTTTATAATCTTCAAATCAAAAAGTAGAATAAACATATGTGTGAGGAGGGCTAGGGGTGAGGAAAACACGATATCGTGTCGGCTTCTAAAATTTGGATCATCAAAAATCTATTCCGGTTTAATCAGATATCCGGAATTCGAATATTCATTTAAATTGGATTGGAAATCGAATAATTCGGATCCGAATTAATTACGTAAAATTTAGTTAAGTTTATATAAGAGCATTTCCAATGACAATATGTATAAAACTTCCATGGACATGGCTATAATGAAATTGTGTATATTTTTGTTAGAGCATTTCCAATGGTATTAGTTAAAAATGGTTGGCTAAATCAGATAAAATTGTGTATATTTTTGTTAGAGCATTTCCAATGGTATTAGTTAAAAATGGTTGGCTAAATCAGATAAAATATCGATTATGTAAAATTTGTCGAATCTGTAAGAAGTTGTGCTCCAAAGGTATATTGGTTATAATGTTGTATATATTGTAAATATAGTATGTTATTATTATTTCAGGTTGTTATTAATAGAATCTATTTTTTTAAGGTAATAGATCATGTAAAATCTTCCTTACAGGTCTCTAGAGGTTGGCCAAATATAGCCAACGAAAAGTGATTATCTAAATTTTTTGTTAACAGTGATGTTCCATTGGAGTGATGTTTTTTTTACATAATTTCTATAAAATTTATTTATGTTAATATATTTGGAATTTTAGCTAAGGGGTCTTCTCCATTGGAGATGCTCTTAAGGGATTAAGTTGGTTCAACAAATATAGCCAACCAAGTATGCTTGTCTATAATTTTTGCTAAGGGTAATTATGACTGGATTATATTTTTTTTACATAATCTTTATTTCATGACACCTAATATGCCACGTAGGATAATATTGCTAAGGATTTTTCTCCATTGGAGATGCTCTAAGTAAAGGAATTTTATTACATTTTCAATAAGTTATCGTTAACTTTATAAATGAAAAATTAATTAATAAAATTTTAGATATCATTATCTCATATTTTAACATGTGTATATTCATTTTTTTCCTAATTTTATTTTGATCTATCATAAACTACCATTCATTTCTTTAATGAGTTCTTTGTTAGTCACACAGGCATGCCTGTATACATCTAATAACAATGCTAATTGTTTGTAATGCTTTGCATTACTTACATGACCTCTTAACTGAGGGAACCACTAGTTGTAGAGTTTCTATTTGTTTTGTACTTGTAATAGACATCAAATCCTAGTTGTGTAACTGTACTTATAAAGTCAAGAATAATGCTTGAAAGAAGTTTCAAGGTTCATGCCTCAAGCAAGAAGATAAAGACTGTCAAATAATCACAGTTGGGATTTGAAGAAATAAAGATTTTGCCTAAGTACCAATTCGAGAAGTACATTTGTCTATTCGAGAAGTCTAGCATTCGAGAAGTCAGAGATTCGATATCTAAGAAGACACTATTCGATATCTCTGAATGAACTATTCGATATCTCATTCGATATCTCAGAGATTCGACATGTCTAATACTCTATTCGAGAACTCAAGAAGTCAACAAGTCAAAGTGGTATTCGAGTTCTCAAAGAGTCAACAAGTCAAAGCTCCATTCGATATCTCAAGGACTCAGAAAGCTATTCGACATCTCAGGGATTCGACAAGTCAAGTGTTCTATTCGACAACTCAAGGAATCTTGGAGAAAAGTGTTATTCGAGAAGTGATTCGATATATCAATCATACAGTATTCGAGAACTCAGAGTTATCTAATCCTAGTTCTCGAATCAATCACTTATCCACTTCTCGAATACATTTTTGGAGACAAAATACTGGAGAAATTGTACAAGTCAGAAACTTGCAACAAGCCAATGCACTTTATGGACCACAATCTGTATCGTGCTCTGGAAAGCCTACAAGGAAGGTTGGAGAGATGTAGAAGAAACAAAGAGCTAAAGAAGTGGCACTACTAAAAATCTGTTAATAGACATCACCATTTTTAACATCGATTAAAATAAAACCGATGTTAAAAATCAATTTAACATCGGTCGTTTTAAAACCGATGTCTTTTAAATATTCAGACATCACTTCATTCATCAACCGATGTCTAAACGTTTTCTTAAAAATATTTAGACATCACTTCATTTATGAACTGATGTCTAAATGTCTACTTAAAAAAATAAACGTGCGCGCCTCTCTGAATTATTCCCCTTTAATTTTATTTTCCCCATTTTAAGTTTCATTTGCCCGCTACTTGCCCAATCTGTTCCCTCTTAACGAAATTTTTGTATTTCCCCCCTCCCCAATTCTAATAGTACTACATTCAGAAAAATTAATTCATTAAAATTAAAAACTCGACAGACCTCACCTCTCTCTCTCTCTCTCGTGACTCTCAGCCCCTCCCTCAAGAACCCTAAATCTCGCCCTTCTCTCTCTCTTTCTCTCCTCTCACCCTTCTCTCTCTCTTTCTCTCCTCTCACCCTTCTCTCTCTATATTATTACCCTTCTCTGTCGATTCAACCAGAGATTATTCGATTCGAAGCTACAAAACTATGGACTCAATTCAATTTATTTGAAGCTCAAATTAGTAAGTGTCTAAGCTTGTGTTTGATTTCAATTAGTTCAATTTAGTTTTCAATTGGGGATTTTTGAATTCAAAACCCTAATTTTTAAATAAGCTATGATTACTAAGTAAAGTAGTGGTTGTACGGAGAATTAGTAATAGTTTAATACAGATACCTAGAGGAGAAGGGAACTACCTGTTGTGGGTATCAGTTATTTATATACAAGTTTGGTGTTCTTTGGGCAGATACAGATGTTTGGTTGGTTTGTTGGCAGATACCAGTTATCGTCTTGTAGAATATATATTGGCTTCTTGGTTGGAGATGATGGTATGATTTATTCAGTTATTCGTCACTGTATCTGTTAACTATTACCGATTATGATTTGTAAGATAATATGGATCTTGTTTTAATGTTACTCAGCTGTTACAATTGACCTTTTGAGTTCAGCAATATGGTTTATGTTGTCATTTTAGATTGCATATATTGAATTTCTAAGATTCTAGGGTTGCGTTTGTCTGTGCTTCTTGTTCTGTGTCTCTTTTAAATACTTTCTTTGAAATGAATTGCACATATAATTTCCCTATTTACTGGAAAGGGGGAGAGTATGATAATTTCCCTATTTTAGCTGAAAAGGGATAAAAATATCAAAATATCTCTCTCCCTATGAATTTCCCTGTAGGGTGAAAATTGATGTGTTAGTTACTTGTTAATGCAGATTTTTATAGCATTGGGATTTGTGATCTTTGGTAAGCTACAACTGAAACAATCCTTAACACAGTGACAAAAAAGAGTTGATTGATACATAGCATATTTATGTGTTGTATTTTCTTCCTCGTTAGTTTCATATAGCAACACTGCTGATGTTAACCTTGCATTACTCTGACTTTCTCTGATGGCAGGTGACTGAAGCTATACGAATTTTTAAGCAACCTGCTTAACAACTTGTCCCCTCACATATTTGTGATGCTCTGGTGTATGGTAGAATTGGTCTGATAAAGCACGGAACTGGAAAGGAAAAAGTGGAATCAGCATGAGGTAAATAATAAGGAGACAAACATTATGCCAAATATTCATGCAAATTATGTAGATACACTTCCGAGTTTAGATTTAAATGACCAAAGGGCCTGACACAACTAGGGCTTAATGCAGGTTTAAGAAATTATGATACTGGAACTTAACTTGATGCAGGTTCCATCATATTGATATATTGACTTTGATGCAGATTTCAACATTTCGGTATATCGAGCTCCAACAATTTACTCGATATAAGATCTATCTCTTAGGTTCTTTACCACACTGTTACTTGACTTGTGTCTTCGTGCCATGCTTGCATTTCTACATGTTATATTTACACATTTTCTTCGTGGAGACTCAAGACATGATTTATGTTTCTTCAACTATATATTGCAGGCCTTTGTTTGTTAATATGAGCTTGTTTGGCAACGACTTTTTACAAGTCCATAAGGCTTTAAGTGAATATTGTTGCGTTTGGGTATCTGCTTTTCTGCTGGGCTTAAAGTTGTTTGAAGCTCATAAGGAAAAAGCACCTACGAGGTACTTCTGACTTTTTACAACCCGAGCTTATTTTTCATTGTGTGCCCTAATCGCCTCTTCTCTATTTCTTGCAGCGCTCTCTCTCGTCGGAGAGCTCATAAGTAATAGTTGTTTTTATCTTTGTTACATCATAGGTATTAAAATGTGCTTCGAATGGGGGTGGATGTGCATTTATATTCTCAAAATATAATAAATTCTTCTAAAAAAATAAGCTTTATCCCTTGCAGTGTGCATGCAAACTTTAAAGCCTTATCCCTTATCTATTTTATTTCGGGAGAATGACAAATATAGCAATTTCAGGGGTGTCGACTTGTCCCTTTTCTGGTTTAGCTATGATACGCTGTTTAGCGACATTGTCTTATCTTTAAGTTTCTGCAAACTTATCTTTTCATCATTTCATAATAATTTATTTGTGTCTGTTTTGGTTGCAGATAGCATGATAGGTGCTGTCCATTAACATATCAAAAATCTTACTTACGGGAAAATTTTGATGCATAAATTTGATAAGTCCACACTTGACAATTAAATTTGCTATTATTTTTAACATGAATTTTCTGATTATTGTTAAAAAATTATATGTATGCGTAGATTGCCAAACAAATAGCTCATCTTGGAATATGACTTCTGATAACTAGGCTCTGTTTATTGGTTGAAATTATGACTTAGTTGTACCCTCCAAATGAAATTACAAGTACTAACAATAGGCAGGGACACAGAGTTTTTTTTTGTTTTTGTAGTTTTGTAACGGTTATCTGTGCACTAAATTTGCAGGCGACAAATGAAAATCTTCCTCCAAATGTTATAAAGCAGCTTGCTAAGGAATTGAAAAATCTTGACGAAACACCTCCGGAGGGCATTAAAGTAGGTGTAAATCATGATGATTTTTCGACCATATATGCTGATATAGATGGTCCAGGTAGTAGATTATACATGAATTTTGATGTCTTCCCAATTTGTTTGTTCGTCTCCATTCTAAATGCTAATTTCTTTTTCCTTGCAGCTGGGACTCCTTACGAGAATGGTGTTTTCCGTATGAAGTTGATACTGAGTCATGATTTTCCGCATTCCCCTCCCGCAGGTTTGTCAGCTTAGACCAAAAATAGCATTTTTAATCCTGGTACCAGGGGATTTGTACTTCAAAAAAAATTTACTTTGGAATTTGGACTTCGTTAAAAGTTTAGCTTATTGCATTTAGTACTTGCATCTACACATTTCTTTAATTAAAGGTAATATAGTCTCTAAACCGGCACACTTTTAATTTGTACTCAAATAGGTCTACCTCCAAGTTAAAACAATGTGCAGTACATATTTATTATGTCTTTTAACAGACTTCTTATTCACATTTTACTACATGTTCTCTTAACTTGGTTTGGTCCGGAATGTTATGGAAGTCCAATGCAATGTTTTATGTTTATATTTTTCATTTGCTGGTCTGTCTTTGAGGTTTGAGATTTCAACTTTTTCCCCCTCCCTTATGGTGGAGTTTGGTGGTTCACAAATTTCACTGTTGTCTGTTTCCAGATTTTGGTGATTAGCATTCTTTACTCATGTGATTTACCAGGCTTGCCAGTTAAGAGGTTGCTACAACTAATGAGCTTGAAACTGAATAGGATAACTTGAGCTGAATATTTTTATAGCATAGTTATGGAATTTGCAATTCAAATCTTCCTGGTGTTCATCAATACAGGTGTTGTTTCTCCATTGGTCTTAAATTCAGACCTTCCTGCTGTTAACTGTTTGGATAAAATGTCTAAAGATATCACATTGAATTTTTCAGGCAGCTAAGGTTCCTGTAGAAGAGTATGGATTTCCTGAAAAGAAGCTGGCTAATGTGCAATCTCATCTGGTAAATTCCATGTGTATGTAATTATACGTTTCTTGTTGCTGTATACATCTGGGTGCCATATTTAATGAACTCTTTCTAATATGTGCAGGAAAAGTTAGTGTCTAACAATTATTATCTGAACAAGTCTGCTAAAGAAGCATATCGATCTTATGTATTGGCATACAATTCACATTCTAGCAAGGACATCTTTAATGTTCACCGCCTTGATCTGCAGGTGACTTTTAGTACATATTGATCATTCTCATTTTCAGACATTTATTTATTTGTTGTTATGGATGTGAAAAAAGGATTAGTGAGTCTCCAAATTAGTTCGTTTGCAGAATTATGTTCGATAATACTGATTGCTATGTGCAATTTTACCCTTCGATTTAGTCTAGTAGTATTGTAATGATATAAGATATATGAGTATTCACTGCACAAAGTCATTGGTGCAGTCAAATAATATGTCAGTCTTTCTTGCGAGATATGATAAACTTTTACGTCTAGTGTTTTACAGTTTGTTGAGTATCATTTCTATTGCACAAATTTTGTGAATATTGATATTTAAATACTTCACAAGCTCATGACCAATTAATTATTCTTTGCAGGGAGTGGCAGCTTCATTTTTATAAATTTTATCTGATTTATTTATCATTATATATTCATGCAGTAAAATGTGTATGTCAAACACCGACTCTAGCTCGCAAAATGATGAAGATAATGTAATTGTTGTTATTTAATGGTGTTCCATGGCTTATATTCTTGTAAATATGTATTTTTCCATTCTAATTTAGAAACAATAGTATACTAAAAGTTATAGGATACTGGAGTTGTAATCTTTTCTTGTTGTAATCTGAGGCAGTAGTAGCATGCCATCAAGTCTGCGACAATACCTGATCAGTGGAGCTCACATGGATATCTATTGTTCCTGTCCGGGATTCAAAATTCTTCAACTCATTTAATCAAGTTCATGTATGTAATTTGGAAAAGAATGCATGAAGTAATCAGGAAATAGTTTCATATCTTTTTTATAATGCTTTGAGTTTGGCTAGTTCTGCAAATATTAGTTGTAGATTGATTCGGATTGGTATGGATGTTTTGTATTAAGGTACACATGAATGTTTGGATTATGGTTGTTTATGTTTGGATTATAGTTGTCAATGACACTTGAGTAAATTCAGGTTATTTTTGTTTTTCTATGCATCATTTTTTGTACTACAGCTATTTGCACATCGTTCATCATTATAAAAAAAAATGTTATATTAGAGTCTTAAACATCAGCTCAAAACGATGTCTGAGGGACCTCAGACATCGGTTTTAAAAATTAGTAACCAATGCAATAGATATCTTTAGCATCGTCTAAAACCAATGTCTATGATCACATTATACATCGGTTTTCTTTATATTTACTGATGTTAATAAAGGATTAGACATCAATATTTGAAAAAAAAAGATGTCTATGTCGAATTACTCTATGTTTGCTATATGTTAAATAACATCTAAGACCTCTAATATAACAATTCAAAAGTTAACCTCATGCAGTTAACCCAAGAAGACAGTACATAAACATCAGAAATATTAATAAAATTGATGTATTATATGCTAATAGATATCGGCCAGAAACCGATGTCTAAACTTTCGACTTTAGACATCACCGACAAAGACATCGGTCAGGATTTTGCAAAGACATCGGCCAGAAACCAATGTCTATTAGCATTTTTTTAGTAATGTTCATTTGCACATCACCTTACCACTAAGCTAACACATCACATGTGTTATAAGTCATAAAATATGCTATGTATGTTGGGTGATGAATGAAGAATCTTTGTATTTTGATTTCTAAGATATTTTAATCATTTTTCTTCGTTTTACATTTACATTTACATATTTATATTTTATTATGTTATAGTTTAGTATAAATGAGTGATATATGGTATTTAGTGAACTTAGATATTTTGAAATTATTCGATTTAATAAAATAATATTAATAATTATTATTTGCAATACAAAGATAATTATAATAAATTTATTAATTTGAATACATGTTTTCTAAAAAATGGTTAATGAACACGTAATAATCTAAATATTTAAATGCATACCACAACATGTCACATTTTAATTTATTTAATTTTACAAAAATGCCCATAAATGTCAAGTCAAGTAAAAAAAATATTACGATGTAGATGACGATCGAAACTTTGACATATTGAATCTACTAATCATGAATTCAAATTCACCGTTACGACCATTCAGCTACATGTATATTTGATTAAATTTTATGATTCATTAGATACATTCACAAGTGTCAGAGTGTCCTATATTATGTCCTATATTATTTACCTTATTTACCTATCAATCATGTGTTTTTTATCAGTATTTGTTTTATAATTTTACATATTATTATTTGTATATATACAAAAATCTCTATGTCTACTTCATTTTAATAAAATTTGTATTATTTTATTTCATGTGAAATTTGAAAAAAGTGACAGGATCTTAAATAAAATATTTGAAGGGTATTTTGCGGAAACAAATCACCATTATTCTAATTGTTTATAAAAGCACCAATAGAAATGTAAAAAATATTAAAAATATTGTATAATTATACAATTATAATATTCGGATTAGAAATGTGATAATAAAATCTTAGTACTCATTTATATTCTGAACGATCTTATTTTTTGTTATTGCTTGTCTTTTTAGAAAATACGTTTTTTACAATATTTTCAAACTACCATCCTAACTGACCGGCACATCGCTTTCTCCCGAATATTTTGCTTAATCGAAACATGTGATTTGAATTGCAATTTGGGAGGGTTGGCTACTAGATCGACGCATATTAATTATGACCTAACACGTTTATAACTCGTGTATGGTCAAACTTTTTATATCAAATTCTAGGCATGTATCCTAGATAATTAATCGGACATGTAGTAATTAGAGTATATGAGGCTCTAGGTAACTAGTGGATATGAAATGATAAATTATGATAGGGCAATATGTCACATTTTAATTTATCAAATTTTACCATTATGATTCTCAATTTGTTATGATTTACCATAGCGTCATCTGAAATTAAGATCTACAATATATTAAAATCGTGTCACATAAGTGAGAACTGAACCTTTAACATCTATAACAATAACCTTATTTTTATGAATTCATATTTTATAAATCCATAAACGAATTATTGAAGCTTCAATAATACTTAGTAGTAGTATTAAATCAAAAGTCACATTCATATAATCCCATAATATATAATTGTATTCAAATATAACAGTTTAATATAGATTAAGAGATGATCATCCAAATAAACTTATGAAAAACGTTGAAAGTACATTCGTCAATTATTTTTCTAACTCTAATCTCAAGAAAGGCATCAACACTCTAAAAACAACAATAAAAAGATAGAGATACAAAATATCGGTATCTTTAGATACATATTTCAAAAAAAATATGCATATCTAAAAGAGTTAATTACAAAAAAGTGGCCAGATTTTACACTCATTTTCAAAAAAATGGCCGGACTTTCAATTTTGTAAAATAGTGGTCAAACTTGTCTTTTTCCTTTCAAAACAGTGGCTGTAGACGATTTTCAGCTTATTTAGCAGGGATAAAATGGGAAAATATGTTATTTTACTAAAAAAATTGATAAAAATCACGAAAATTATCCAAAAAATCCCCAAATTAATATGTATCACCATATGATTGGTTATATTCGTAATAATAATAACAATGCCCCCATGCATGCACATAAATTGAATAATTAAATCTTGACAACTCATATTTGTGGATTTTTTGGTGAATTGATGTTCATACATGGGGGGCATTATTATTATTATTACGAATATAACCAATCATATGGTGATACATATTAATTTGGGAATTTTGTGGACAATTTTTGGAATTTCGAGCATTTTTTTCCCATTTTACCCCTGTAAAAAAATTGAAAATCGCCTGCAGCCACCTTTTTGAAAGGAAAAAGGTAAGTCTTGCCACCATTTTGCAAAATTGAAAATCTGACCACTTTTTTGAAAATGAGCGAAAAATTTGGCCACCACTTTGAAGTTTGCTCTATCTAAAATGATTTTTATCGTCACAATAGATATATCGGGCATTAACATAACGCACAATGAAGAAAAAAAATTCATATCGTAAATTAGAGCAATCCCGTGCCTTGCACGGGTATTGAAGCTAGTTAATGATAATTAGCCAATTACCTTTTTAATTAAAAGACGTTTAATTTTAATTGATTATATTATCTTTTATAAATATCTAAAATATCGTATGTTTCAATTAGTGATATTTTTTCTAATTAAAACACGTTAACTTTTAATTTAAAACATAATCTTTCAATAATTAATATATACCCAAAAATATCTCATCACATCTTTTAATCATTAGCAAAATTTGTGAGCCAATTTGAGATTAGTACTACTCCTTCCGTCTCGTCCATTTGTTATCGTTTCAAAATGGGGTATCGACACGCATTTTAAGGTGGATTTTAAGGATAGTTCCATAACTTATTTTTGAAAGTTTCTTTGTTCGTACAAAAATAGAACAATCCTATTTTTATACAAAAAAAGAAAATTTTAAGAATAAGTTATGGAACTATCCTTAAAATCCACTTTAAAATGCGTGCCAGAAAGTGACAAAAAAGTGTAAACAAATGGATGAGACAGAGGGAGTATCTTCTAGTTCCTAGCAGAATCCAGCTGCCAAAACCACGTTTTTTTCCAAAAGTCTGGTTTGTCTAACCAGAATCTTTTTGTGGCACTACGGATTGTTTTCAATATCTTTTCTGTAGTTGTGATTGAAGTTCAGATCGATATTTCTTTTTCTTTCACCCTGCCTGTGTTGGAGTTCCTGGTCTTGGAAAAAGTTTCTAAACAAATTCATAGCTTTTGTATATATTTTCTGTACAAGAAAACAATGGAAATACTGGAAATGCAAAAGTAGGCTGTTCAAGTTGAATGGGTTCCCCGTAGAGTGGATAAGAAATACAGTGTTTTGGCTACATTTTTATCGATCAAACCCCTGTAAACATGCTGAGATATGAAATAGGGATGGATTAACAGAAACGACTGCACTTAGGGTCATTCAAAAGGCTTGATTGTTACATTCGTGATTCCTCAAGCGCGCCTTGTATCCGACTCAATGTCCTGCCTACTAAGTTTTACTTAATAAAATTAAAGGAAATTACTGAAATAACAAATACAAACACTATACCAAGCTCAAATTATAATATCAATACAGAAATGATGTCCTTTTGAGCTTCCAGATTGTCAAAAAGCGAATACAAAACTACAGTTATGCTCGCTTCTAATCAAAAGTGGGAAGTAACGACGAAACATGCATGACAGAACATATGTTCTTGTCTAAAACATACGGAGTACATTCACTCACACCTCTCTGGCTAGAAAAAGCTACATGCTTCCAGAACATAGGAGGTGACACAAGCTGGCCTAGAGAAACACAGTGGTCTAGATGTAGAGTACATAACAAAGAATATTAAGATGGAAACAAACAGAAATAAATAGCTTTGCTGCAGAGGATCGTACTGATCGAGAAAATGATTGATGACTCGACTTCAAAACAAAACAACTAGAGCCTGTTTGGCCAGGGCTCTTAAGCCGGGCTTAAAGTCATTTTCGACTTTAAGGAAGGCAACTTTTCACCTGCAACTGCAAGGACACAACAACATGGTCATGTAACAAACAAATATGTTCGTCGCATAACTTAAAAAAATGTGGATATCCTCATCCTGTAGAGCTTAAAGAAAAGGAAAAAGAGTACAGACAAATTACTTCTTAATATCATGAATCATGAGCTGGGGAAACACTAGAAATAATTAGGTGTCATCAAGCCGTGGGAAAGCAATTAAAAACAAAAATAAACCTCAAGGGAAAATTAGTGATGGTAGTGACTAGTGAGTAGCTTCTTAGGTGAGAAAAATAAATGGGCCTCAAACCTGCAAGCAAATAGAAGAAAAAAAATTGGTAACAAGGTAGCATTATAGTAAATGGAAGCAGCCTGTGTGCAAGCAAGGAATTAAGAAATCACCAAGCTGGACAAAGAAAGCCAATGAATTTCAGAAATTTCCTGGAGATTAAAAAAAAAAGCTGGGGCTGTGAGCCAGTTTTGAGCTATTAATCGCACCTGCGACTCCATGTGGTTCAACGGAATCAACCAAACAAAGTATGTAAGGGACCAATGCTGCGAGTTAAGGAGGAGATTGAAATGATTAAATTTACATCATAATTGTACTTCTCAGAGCCTACGCACGTCAACCAGAATCCGGCCTAGTCAAGTCAATGTGGAATACATGGGTTAATCCTTCTACATGATTTGATAATATCACAGGTAGCAAGACCTTATCTAGAAATCATATCCATAATCTTCAAGCCTTCAGGGGCCTGGTGCCACAAATTGTATGGATGGACTCAAAATCTGTCAGATAGAATTAAAAATTACTTATTTGCAGAACCAAGTTATCTTGACTTGAACTTTGGAGGATCCACGAGACTTTGAGCAACTTGGTACAACACAATCAACTCAATAAATTTCTAATTCAGCCCTGTAAGGCTTGGACTTATTACAGTAAAAGCAACTACAAACTTGATCTGACTCAACTCTGTCAACTGAGGAATGTTGCTTGATTTAGTACAAAGCGGTGGTACTGGGTGTACAGAGCTACTAGATTCACCCTAGCATACTTTTGGTACGACTCAAATAAGGTTGGAATCTGCAGTAAAGTTGCGAAAGAAGAAGACAAAGACCAGCACAAAAGAAATCAAGAAAATACTTCTCAGAAAAGATAAGTGACGCACTCTTTTGAACAACACTAGAAGTAAAAAACCGGAAAGTACTGTTGCTACGATGGATCAGGAAATTCAATCTTTGCGCCATAAATATTAAGAAAATCTAGACGCAGCCTAGACATCAGTATCTACAGCAAAACTACTTAAAAATTGCAGAAGATAGTGAATGCATCTAAATTTATCTCCACCAAGAGCTAAGAGGAATCGACAAAGTTTGGGTTGTTGGAGAAGCACACATGAGTGTTAAGCCTGCTCCCACTGATGTCATAACCCATGTTCTCCAAATATAGTGACCAATAAACAAACCTAAAAGATTTGATGCTCCAAAGGAAAGGTGTGGAATTGAGATGCTGTGATGCCAAGCAACGTTTAGAGTACATAAAAGGTATGCGAGTATCTGGATAACGCAAAAACTATAAGATTTGGGGAAAAAAAATTAAAAGGAAGTTGCAGGTCAGAATCTGTCGCAACGGCTGCCAGAAAATTAGAAAAAAGCTGCAGGAGTTCAATGCAAAAGAAAAATAAAAATAATAGTGCATCACTGCACTAATGTATGTGCTAATATATACAGGTAAAACACTAAGCCCAGCTGAGCTCTGAGGCATTTTGCAGCAATTTCAGTACAAAAAAATTTAGCAATTGAGTTCCACCTAGCGAGTTCAAGATCAGCTAAGCTAGCTTGATAATTTTTGAATGATGTCAGATTTAATAATAGCTTGATAAACAAACTTGTGTTGTTACTTCCTTTCACAAAAATAAAACAAATCTGTTAAATCTGTTAATCCTTATTTCCAAAAGAACAATCTACTATGATTAGATTAATGATTTTGCAAACTCATTAAGGCAAATGATTAGAGAAAAAGCTTCTGTGCAACAATCTGACACCCTCCGTAGGCAACACCACAGACAATTTAATCGACATGCGGAAAATATATAAGATAAGTTGCGCAAAAGGAAACAAACAATCCCCTTTGGCATAGTTGAGACTGGCAATTCTTTTTAGAGATAATCCAGGAGAAAATGACTTCAGCAAAACAAGTTCAGCTACCAAAAACAGAAGAAAGTTGATAAAGCAAACAAAAAACAACCACCTAACAACAAGCAAAAGATTTCCTAGTTGCTTCAAGCAATGACTGAAGTAGATAGAGTTTCCACAATTCCAGCTTAAACATCCGTATCAACCAGGGCCTCATTCACTTGTTGTGCATTGATCCCGCGTTTTTCAACATCTGCAACAGCACCATCATTAGTTAGTTTGACTATCACAGCAGCTGCAGTTTCATCAGCAGACAGCTCATTAACTTTAAAACAAGAAAAGTGGTGTTTCGCAGACATACTATCAGGTATATTCATAAGGGACTGGAACATGAAATTAAGATGGCAGAAAGCAGTGAGTGTTCTTGTAAACATTGGACTTTTGTACGAACATAGATAATTGTATAATGACATTTTAGTAATAGAAAATATCATAGAAGAAAAAGATTAAAGAAACATTTACTTTTTTAGATAATAAAAAATATACTATAGATATAAAAAGGAAGTTCTACTGAAAAGCGAGAAATTTGAACAATATCGAAACTGTTGTATAAGTGTTACAATGGCAATTATGGTTTAGAAAGTTTAACAGTTGACGAACAAGCTGACATGAGTAAGTATACAATTCCTTTCAACTTGAAACAGATTTTCTGATAGGCCAAGACTTCTCAAATTTCTGATCCCTCAAGAGCTCTCAAGAACATTCTACTCTTACAAAGTAAACAATCATTCAATCAGGATGGTTCTTTGTTTAGAAGTTATGCAGTAATGATTAGAATTTATAAGTTAGATTACAGCGTAAAAGGTTCAGATATAACTACTATTTCATAAACGGGAAAACTCAACACAGGGCACTACATAAAATCTGTTTAATTTATTCCTGAGCTCATAGAGTATAAAAAATAGATACCTATTGCTCAAGCTGGGACACAAATTGTGAATCAGTGATAAAAAGCAGGGGACATTATTAAATTGATGACTACTTTTGCTCAAGCTAGGACACGAATTGTGAATTTGTGACAGAAAGCAGGGGTACTTTCTTGTGCAATGAAAAACAGGAACGATAATAGATCATCGTGATAACAGAGCATACTTTCATGTGCACAGCATTACTATTAAGCTGCTATGCCTACTGGGAATTTCAACTAAAAAAAGAAAACCCTAAAATGCTAGTGGCTTCTTCTAATAGAGTGTGCAACACGCAGATGATGGTTCAATAATTGACAGTAAATAACACAAGAAAAAATACAAGTTCAATTTATCTCAAGTGATTGCGGGCACCTGTACCATATGTCAAAATTATAATAAATTAAATTTATACCATGATTCACCACTAAGGACGTACTAACATAATGAACAAACAGATCCAAGAGCTTTAAAACAATGAAAGTAACAAGAATTACTAAGGAAGAGAATGGAAAACAAATAACAATACCAACAACATGAATTTAGCATATATATTACTTAAAAACATTAAACAGTTAAATAACTATCATAGCCAGATCCAATAGATAAAAAACATTAACAGTAACAAATATACGAAGGCAACAATCACAGAAAAAGATGTCATCTTCCTCTTGATGACATATTCTAAACAAAATGCATCATAAATATTACTACCTCATCCACGAAGATATTTGCGATTAAGACTGGTCACAGTTTTGGCTTGCTTACTGATCACATGGGCCCTCCTGGCATACAGTTGATGATCCATCACATGAATAGCTTTCCACTCATCCTCCAGTTCTCTTGCCTTCTCTTCCCCCATCGCACTTATTATCACCCTAACATATTTCTTTAAGGGCTCTACCCGCAGTGAAAACAATGTAGCTGCCTCGGATTCGATTGAGGCACACAAGCATGGATACAATAACCAAAAATCTTGTGTCACTTCCTCCTCACTCTCCATAATTGTATCCCTAATCTCCTCTTGCACGAAATGCTCCCTGCTTGTGACTGGTTCCGCTAGAGTACTAGTATTACCAGCTACATTCCCATCCATCTTATCATTCCCGTCAGTAACAGTCACTTCACTACCCCAAATCTTCTTCGAAAGCTCGAATAACTCACCATCATGTGGCTTCGAAAACACAGGCACCTCACCAGTCTTCCATTTATCCGCATTTGTCATAAACTTGTTCTTCAACCTCCTAATCTTCTCATAAAACTGACTTTTCGTAAGATTAACCGAAAACGAAGCTTTCACATACTCGTAAAAAGCAGACACATTCGAATTCACATCCCCACCCGTCTCCGCCTTATAATCAAAAATCCCATCCAATAACTTAACCTCATCTTCCTTGCTCCACTTAAAAATACTCTTCTTCTCCTCAACTTGACCACTCTCATCATCCCCACTAGTCCCTCTCTTACTCTTCGAACCACTTTCGACTATCCCAACACTCTGTTCCTCCCCATTAGAAACCTTACTCTTCGAACCCTTTTCGACTTTCCCAAAACTCTGTCCCTCCCCATTTGAAACCTTATTCTTCTTACTTCTCACAACATTCCCAACCTCTGCATGACGCTTACTATTCCCCCCATTAACTTTCCCAGGTTTTTGATTTTTTGATACAGCCTTAGTAGCCTTATCAGTCTCCTCAGGGCGCTTGACACTGGACTTAACCCTGGCTGGTTTTGAAGTACAAGTTTTCGGTTCAGGAGACATGGAAACAGGTTTCGAACCAATAGGCTTGATGGTAAAAGCACTGCAACAGGGGAGTTCAAGAATATTGAACAGCTAGGGTTTTTCAGGTTTTGTTTGGGGAATGCAATGGTCACATGCTCGCACCACATTTTGTTATTTATATTGCTCATCACACAATGCTAAAAAAGTGCATAATTGACATTATACTCCATTTTAATGCATTCCTATGATAATTGATTGAAGAAGTTGATAGAGTTTTAAATTCGTAAATTTTTTATTCGATTTTGTCTGATTCCCTAAATATTTGATATTTTAAGAGTTATTATAAGAATCAAATCTTAATCTTTTTATTTTAAGATCGGATTTTATTTTTAATTTAGCATTTGTGATATGTGATTTTCTGTATAGTACATTTAAAAAAAGTTATATTTATATCTTTATATCTATCTATCTATCTATTTTATTTTATTTTTATTTATTTATATATATAAAGAAAAATCCCAGAAATTCTAAAATCGCTCGATTCATATTTTTCTAATTTTCTAGATCTCCTATATTATAAATAATTAAAAATAAAACTTTCTTCTTTAGACCCAATTTTATAGAAAAGAAACCAGAACTTCCTTTTTTAACATTAATACTAATATCTTCGAAATAGAAAAGATTTTCGAATCTTTATCGAATAAAATTACATTACATATTCAAAATAGGAAATATATTCGAATAACAAAAAGAGTAGTGCTAGGTACCCCAAATTAGTACCCAAAAATGCTCCCAAATGATGTGGCATCGATGAGTTGGATGTATGGAAAATTTTAATTGGTGGGATTTATATGGTAATTATAACAATTCAGATAATGACAAGTGTATTTTGGGAAAAAATTTGGGTACCAATTTGGGGTAGCTAGCATTTTCCTAACAAAAAACGTGTACTATATAAATCATAATATTTTACCTTGATCCTAAAAGTAACCCATGTCAACTCAATCTTTAAAATTATATTCATATTTATAAAAATTTATGTTCTTACTTCATGATTTCCGTTAATCTTATCGATTCTGAAGCTTATATTCGTGCAATGCAATGTTACATGATCTGATATTTAACTCAAATTTGGTTAAATTTGCAGGTCAGCAATTCAATTTCTTCCATCATACTTTAGTTATATTTTTATTTATGTTTATATCATGATTTACTTTGATTTTGATGATTGCATTAACAATTTGCTCTGATTTCGATGATAATGTTAATGGAGTGGGTTATTTTTAGTATCAACCATATCTACGGGTACATATGTTTCTCCTATAATTTATAGTACTAATTGATTTTTGTCCTGGATCAGATTACCATGAGTGCGTACATATTAAGTACTAACTCGATCACTATTCAGCTTATATTAAGCATAATATCTTTATCTTTATTTTTATATTTCCATTATATCTATTATAGCTTAGAGCATCTCCAATCCATTACATTAATTTGGTGTAACTTTTACATTAAATTGGTGTAAAAATCATATCAAATTTTAAATCTTCTCCGACCCATCTACATCAAACTTTACCCCAAAGGGAATCATTCTCATTTTAAAAGCATATTCTTCCTCTTTTTTAATATTTATATGGGAATCATTCTCATTTTAAAAGCATATTCTTCCTCTTTTTTAATATTTATATCAATATACTTATATTAAATTACATGTAATATTAGTGGTGATTTACCTCATTAACAGATGATTCAATCTATGTTTACTTGAGTTCCAATTCAAATGATATTAATATAAATGTTTTTAATTTTGTTATATATTATTTCATTCTTATTTATTAAAATAAGAACTAAATTAAAACAATAAAAGTGTTCGGATTGTATAGATTAATAAATTATAATCCAAAATTGAAAAAGGGTATCAAAACAATGTAAAATATTTTGGGTATAAAATATTTTGGGTATAAAAGGAATAAATTATTTTTGTGAGACAATAAAAGGGTAAGATTGGAATTTAGAAAAATTCTAAAAGTTACACCAAATTTTGGTGTCACACCAAAATGGTGTGATTCTTAGTGTATGGGATGGAGGACACTTTTACACCAAAATGGTGTAAAAATGCATTTTTAGTGTATGGGTTGGAGATGGTCTTAACATTCCTTTTTATGCAATTTAGTAATTTACTAAAACATCTCTATATTATTGTAAAAATATACTAAAAAGCTTAAAAAGATTTAGTTGTCATGGATTGAACCCATGAACTTTTGATGCTATACATTAGGGTCACATTACAACCATTAGGCTAGAAGCTCGATTAATGCAAATTTGAAACTCATCCACTACATGTTTACATGCCAAAGAACTCTTATTCTATATTTCATTTAAAATTTATATTAAAATTATTTAAAATTTTGTGTGTGTGATTATAATTAGGAATAACTTGCATATAATTTAGACATATGCTCCATTGTTGGACAAAATCATATAATCTATAGTTGATTTTGTAGTATTATAAATCAAATTAATTATATAATAGGAAAAAAAATATCATATAAAATTTGGATTTTATATTGATCATTGATTAAATAGGAGGATAAAATATATAATTGGGTAGGCCGTGGAGTATCTAAAATTCATTATAGAAAAGTTTTCAATTAACACGGAGCTTTAAACTATAAATTAGACATTTTTTCCCCTGATTAAATCATAAAATGTATCATTGACTTCGAATAGAGTTTTGTAAATGAGATTATCCAGGTCGTACCTAAAGTTAAAATAGTATCATACAATATTTAGACTCCATACTAATTATCGATTAAATAATTAGATCTCTTAAAGATAAATCATAAAATATATAGTTGACTTTATATACAGTATTATAAATGTCTAAATTCAGAAATTTTGTACTCGGACACCAACATGACAAGAAATTTCTATTATCATATTTAAAGGTGTAAGAAACAAAATAAATAAATTTGTATAAATGTTTTATTAATGATATTTAAACAATTAAAATCTTAAAATATTTAGGATTGTTTGCTAAAATTTTGTAAGTGAATATTTAGGATTTTGCTGATAGTTTTTATGTGCATAGAAGGGTTGGAAGACGCCGGAAAACGAGGGGAGAGGCCAAGATGATTTCCGATCGGGAGCTTGCTCTTGGACTTAGCGAAGTTGCTGAAAAAACTGAGCTTGGATACGCCAATACCAACGACGTATCCCGTGGTAGTGCGGGCCAAAGCTTTTGTAAAACGGTATTTCGGGCCATTGATCCTCCAGATTAGGCATTTTGATCATATTCTCTTTCTTGTTTCTACATCTATCGAACAGTATTTTCTTTATTTTAAATATGATTTGATCAATATTTGGATCAAAATATAATGAAGAACATGAAAAAATATTATTTATATTGCATAATTAAATTTTATTTATATTGCATAATTAAATTTACAAAAACAATAACAAAAAATGAGACCTTATATATATTAAGTGCAACTAATTTCTGCGAAAGAAATACCTGGAAATATTCAAGTTTAATGAAACTACCATTCCTACGGGAAGTATGGCCTGATTAATAAAGGATTTTTTTAAAAAAAATTGTTATTAGCAATTATAGTAAAAGCTTGAATTGTGTAATGATCCAAAGAAAGACATAAATCTGCAAGCTCAAACACAATCAAAACATTTGTCATTTTTACAAATAATGGTAAAACCTTAGATAAAAGATACGACCGGAGGAAACATACTAATATGTTTACAAACTTTATCTTAACCTTAATTTCTGTACATAATTAAATAAAATTCTCCTTGTTCTAACTGGAATAGAGAATATTTCTAAAATAAAGAACATCACCGTGATGTCACTTTGTTACCGCCAAGGAACTCCCAATATTTGGTTAACATATGATCATCTGGGTTCACTCGGTCCCACTTTCCAGTGCAGAAGATTGCATAGGCATCCGCTGCATACCTGACATAAATACAAATGAGTATTAGCACTACCAATGCCTAAACGTTCAGCTACTACATGACATCAACCTGAAATTTAAAAAAAATAATAAAAATAAAATGTGGCGACGTACTTCCCCACACCATACAGTTTTGTGACGTGGGTCCAGTCCTCTTTCAAATATTCTTCGGAAAAGCGCTGAATTTCCCTAGCCCGCCTATGCCGCAAACCAAGAGACTGGATTACCTTTTCTATCTCCTCTGTAGCAACCTTTGTAGTATCCCTTGCATTTGGACAAAGCTTGAAAAATTTTGGGAGAACTGGTTTAACCTAAAAACAAGTTTACTGAAGTTTCTCAGCATGCTAGTAGACAAACAAGTATTTGCTTATATGCTTCATACATAGTTAAAATTCTAGGGACAAGCAGGCATGCACCTAAGCGCAAATAATATTCTTTTGTTTTTTATTTTTATTATTCTCTATACAATTATGTAAGTTGGAACAAAAAAAAAAAAAGAACATGCTACACTTCACATTAGGACATGTAAAGTTTGGTTCACTAGAAATCCTAAACCAAATCATGATTCGTAAGATTTGATTTTATGGAGTAGAGGAACTAGAATTTCTCCTCCTAACATGTTATGAATTAACTTAATTTATAACTGAAATTGAGGTACTGGAACAGAACCAGCAGATTAGACCCGATCTCAACTCAGTTGGGGTAATTTAAGCTACTACTTAAAGGAAACTACAAGTAAGTGAACAAACAACCAGACCTTCGAGTCGTCTGGAGAACTCCCAATCACCACTAGGGTTTACAAACAAAACTCTCGATACCCTCATTCTTTCCTCTTTTCCCTCTTTTATTCTGCACGTTCTATTTCATCTTGGGCCTTTCATTGGGCCTGTTGCATTGGCTTGGGCCAGTCCATAACAATACCCCGCTCCCAAAGAACGACCTTGTCCTCAAGGTCGAAGATAACAACACGTTCATCCACGTCTATTTTATCATACTTCATCCTTTCTACAATTTCATCAACTTCTTTTTTTTTCCTGCCCATATTTCTTTTGATTGCAGAGATGACAAGTCAGGTTTTCCGCTGGGAAGCATACCATTCAAAGCTCCCATTTTCCCCTCATTCACCTTTAGCACATTGAATCTATACACCTTCTCCAGGGCAGATTTAGCTTTTTCTTTATCCACAATTGGTAAAAGATCACAGGCTCGCTCATACCATTGTCCTGCCAACTTATCCGCTTGGATGGACGAACTATTAGTACTGCCGCTGTTGTCATAGTTGAAGTAAGAACCATTCCACAACTTTTCGTAAACTCTCTTTGCTTTTTGAAACTTAAACCAGAAGTAATTCGCATATCCTTCAGCACCAACTTCGTGTGCCAAAGCTGAAGTAGCCTGCAAAGCTGCTACCCATAGCCCACCACAATATGCGCTCACTCCAAAGACGGATCATGGTCTGATCAGGAAAACCATCATTTTCTATCATCCCATCTCCATCCTTGTCAAATTGCTCCATGTAAGCCATTGCAAGGTAAACAGCAGACCAAACAGCTTGTGCAAACTTTTTATCACCTGTTGCAACCACATCCCTGTAGACTTGAAGAACAAATTTTGTATTCAAATCTTTCCAAGTGTCCGTATTAAAAAGGTTATAGTAGTTTACTTCAAACCATGGATCAAACATTCCAATATCATAAGGAACAGCACCAAGAACATTCCTCGAGACCCAAGTTCCGTCATGCAGAAGAATCCTTTTCCTGGGATCATGCATCAATACTGCTGCTGCGAAGTCCGTCTGTAAACTAAGTTCAAGTTTGGGGAATAGCATGGTTAGCGCAAATGATGAGTAGAAATGAACATCATACGTGTTACACATATGATATTCAATCCCTTCATAGTAAAGGAATTGACCAATATTTTCCTCATCCCCATGAAGCAGATTTGTTCCTATTGCTGAATTTACCGAAACTGGATTGTGAATCTCTTCAAGTACTGACGCCATGCTCTCAAGAATATAAACAGCTGTATCATTGTGATTGGAATTGTTTTGTTTGAGGTCAGTATTGGACTTATAAATGGAAAATTGTCTTTGTCGGGTTACCGATAAATCATGAATGGGAGGTAATCCATCTGTCCATATTGTTCCCCCTGCATTAAGATAATAAAGCTCGTTGAAAGGAGTGATCGGATACCATTCAGGAAGCCTTTTGTCTTCAAGAATGGGTTTCTGCCACGCTTCTATCTGGGACTCCCAATTGCAGTGCTCAAAAATAGCATCACGTGCAATATCAGCTGCAGCATCACCCTGAGTGCCATAGAATTTGGTATAGCGCCTGTTACAGCTCTTTTTGCTCTGAAAGTGCACTTGAGGACAGTCCCATGCCAATGAAAATGTAACCGTGCGAACTGCATTAGGTGGAACTGTCACGGAAGCTGCAACAGCTGCCCCAATAGAGGACCCTGATTCTGAAGGCATTGCCGCTTCAGCAGACTTTAAGTGATCAAATGATCCATGCTCTTTTATTTCATTCCACATGTCTTTTGCTGTGATGCCTGGAGAGTTCCCAGACAATACAAAGCAAGGGCATTCGGAGACAAGAACATCTTTCGTCTTTTCTGCTGCAATAGCAAAAGTTACAGGTGAAAGTCCATTGGCACTCATGTGATGTAGAAGTACACCACGAACTCCATCCTTTTCCATAATCTTGGAATTGAAATGCTGGCCAGATAATCCAGATACCCCGCCAACAGGATTCTCCCATGTGAAAAGCAAGGTCACGTCAGCAGGAGTCTTCCCAGAATTAGACAGCGTGAAAGTAAATGCTACAACAGGGAAGCTGCTTTGCTTATAGTTATGTGGTATAATTGGAGAAATTTGACATGACACTATTCTCAATTCGGGATCAGGTTCACCCTCATATACAGTCCAAGACCTTGGGTACAATGCATGGTATGTAGAATTATGCCCAGTCAAATTCCAGTCCCAAGATCCTATTCCAGTAGCTAAATTGTCTGTTGGCATTTCTGGGTTCCTAGGGCATAGTACAGTCGAATACCTTTCACCATTTGGGCATGAAACAAACACCGAAAATTGATTTGCTAAAACTGGTTTATCTTCACAAGTTCTAGGAAATAGTTGCCAACGCAGAAATTCACCCTTGTAAGTTCTTCCAATGCTTCGTGCACCAATTCCACCTAGTGGAACTCCTTGACATGACGTGACAGCACGCTTTATGAAGGGATTGACAGCTATCCCATTTCCCTCAGCAGCCTCTTCTCGGAGTTGCCGCCATATTCGATAACCCATTGAAAGCTCAAACACCGGGTCTCCTTCGGAACCACCAGTACCGGGTCTCCTGTTGTCTGAGTTTCCATTGCTAAATGAATGAACATTTCCTGGCCTGTACTGGGGAAGCTCTTCATCCAACCCTGCAGCAATGGCTGCATTTCTGCTGATTAAAATTTCATTTCTTAATGGAGCCTTTCGGCATTTCCCAGGTTCGTTCAGCCCCCGAGATGCAACTGGTACCATGGTCTGAGATGGAGGTAAAGAATTCACAGCAGTTGTTACTTGAGTTCCGAGTAATCCATCTAGAGGCGGGTGCCGAAAAGCGCACTTTGGATTCAAGCAGTTACCGTTCAACCAGAACCAGCAATCCTGGGAGTTAAGCCTTGCAATGTCACTACCACCATGACCCCCATAACTACCTCCCGGACCTCCCCCGGAACCACTAGCCATATAACCAACCCCAAATTCTAAACCCATTTTACCATGTCCATCCAACCCAATCCTCTTCCCCAATTCATCATAACCTACCAAATTAGGGTTTAAACCAGGTGAAAATTTAGGGTCCATACCTGGTGAAAACATCAGCCCCGGTGAAGCCATTCTCGGTCGATTGTCCCTTGCTCCTATCATATCCCCCTTCCGAGTCTCAACATTTTCGACAACATCACAAGTATCCTCCTCCAAAACTCTCTCAGGACTTCCATCAAACACCTTCCCTGCATACCCCAGTTGACACACAACTTCCACATCGATCTTTCCTTGTCACACTCCGAATTTCTCGCACAATCATTGCTTGTCTTCGGAGCCTCAACCTCTGCATTCTGTTTCTTTGTGGCTGTGGTTTGGTGTTCCCACGAAAATTCGTCCAAAGAGCGGAGCATCGATTCCGTGGCCTTCTCAAAGGCTTTAGCAATCGCCTCCTTCAACCCTTCGACCAAATCTGTCATATGCTCGTCCATTAGATCGTACAGCTCTGATACCAATTTGTTATGAATTAACTTAATTTATAACTGAAATTGAGGTACTGGAACAGAACCAGCAGATTAGACCCGATCTCAACTCAGTTGGGGTAATTTAAGCTACTACTTAAAGGAAACTACAAGTAAGTGAACAAACAACCAGACCTTCGAGTCGTCTGGAGAACTCCCAATCACCACTAGGGTTTACAAACAAAACTCTCGATACCCTCATTCTTTCCTCTTTTCCCTCTTTTATTCTGCACGTTCTATTTCATCTTGGGCCTTTCATTGGGCCTGTTGCATTGGCTTGGGCCAGTCCATAACATAACATCCTCTAATGTAAAGGGAAAAGGGCACCTAAATGAGGTATACTAGCACCAAACATGGTAATTCTATTTTGCATGACCGTGTAACCGAGAAATGTCTCTAACTCCTGGTCTCCAAAACTACTGTGACATAGCTCCATGACCAGTAGATTTGTAGAATATATTATCATTTGTACTTCATCTGAAGATTTGTCCTTGAACAATAGTAGTACATGCTGACATACAAATTATAAAGCATATTTTCGCTAGGAAAGGACAGCTGAGAGATGAAACATACTACTAAACTAAATGTAGTAAAATTTTCATAGTTATTTAAATTAAAAAATTATAAGAAAGTGATCCATAGCTAAACCACAATTCTTATTCAGATATCCTACAAGCAAGTGTTTATATATAGCAATAAAGGTATTATGTACAAAATACAAAAACCTTTATGAGCTTTAAATAATGCAGTTATGGCACGTGCGGAAGTGGAGAAACAGATAAAGAACAGAACATACCTGTTTACCATTTGTGACATTAAGAAGCTTGCATATCACCAACACCCTCCAAGGATCATAGGCGTGATCCTCCTGGAGTAGTTTGAAATGGGATCTGGGGGGCTTCCACGTGTTCTCAGGACTTCTTCGCTGGTAAGCCTCGTCTAATTCTTGGGCAGCAGTAAGTTTAGGCTTATTTTTGTTTGCCGTTGCAACCCCATTAGTCTTCTTAAATTCAATCTCCTCTTCTTTTGTAGGATTTATGGGCTTTTTAACTGTTCGAGACTTGTTTATCCAGTCTATTCCCTTCGAGGAGTTGTTAAAGTAACGGGAAACAACACGTACCCCTGGAAGTGTTTTGTGAGTTTTTACAACATTTCTCTTTCTCTTGAGCGAATTCTTTTGAAGTTGAGTCCCATAACCTTTTTTTGCATTGCATTTCAAGTTTTCACATGAGCTCCTAGCCTCAGATACATTGGGTTCAATCGTCCTAACCTTATTCTTGACTAACAAATCAGACTCAAATACCTTGTTTTCGTCATCCTCCCATTTATCGCGGAAACAAGGGTGAGAATTTTGCATTTCTTGAACTTTATTCTGACTAATGCCCCTCCCACACATCACTGCTCTACCAGTAACACCATCCGTGTACTCATATCGCGAAAGCTTGTCCTCAGGCCTAGAAAGATTAGCACCGGGTAACCTACAACTAACAGCATCAGTCCCGGGAACCTTTCCAGTAATTTGCTGACCCATGTGCAAAATGCCTGGATGCAATTTCATTTTACTCTTTATGTTGCTTTCAGCATCGACAAGTAGCTCATCTCCATGTTGATCATTGGTAAAAGTAGACGTACTATAAAATTGGGAGGAGGAAATTGGAGATACCTTGTTTCCTTGTTTGGTAAAGTAATGGGAAACAACACGAACCCGATCTTCCACAACATTTTTGTTTTGAGAGGAGGAAGTTGGAGACACCTTGTTTCCTTGTTTGGTAAAGTAACGGGAAACAACACGAACCTGATTTGTGACAACATTTCTGTTTTGAGAGGAGGAAGTTGGAGACACCTTGTTTCCTTGTTTCGTAAAGTAACGGGAAACAACACGAACCTGATTTTCGAAAACATTTCTGTTCTGTGAGGAGGAAATTGGAGATACATTGTTTTCTTGTTTGTTGAAGCAAGGGGAAACAACACGAACCGGATTCTCGACAAAGTTGCTGATTTGGGAGGAGGAAATGAGTGATACATCATTTCCTTGTTTGGTAAAGTAAGGGGAAGCAACACGAACCTGATTTTCGAAAACATTTGTGTTCCGAGGGGAGGAAATTGGAGATACATCATTTCCTTGTTTGGTAAAATAAGGGGAAGCAACACGAACCTGATTTCCGGAGGACATTGGAGATGCAACGTTTCCTTGTTTGGTAAAGTAAGGGGAAACCCGAACATTTGTGTTTTTCTTGGGAGGTTTGGGTTTACCGCCACCACCAGCAGCAGCAGATTGATGATGAGTCCTCCTCCAGATCACTGGCTTATACGCATACTGGGAAAGCGTGTCCTCCAACGTACAAAGATTAGCAGCACCAGAAGTTTGATTATCATCGCCACTCAAATCCCCCATTTCCGATTAGATATAGTGGGCGGGGTAGGGTTTATATCTTCTAGTCTTCTACTATGGAGTATTTTTATCGCCCAACTTTACCTTTCAGCTTCCATTCAATTTCATCACTTTTTTTTATCCTGTTGCAAGTCCAATAATACATGTTTTGTCCCATTAAAATATTTCACAATAATATTTATTGTTTGTTTTACATGAACATTCACTTACAAATTTTACTATCTTTATTAATTAAATACTTTTTCTAATTTTAAACTTTAACTTTTTATAAAAGTTATGTGTAGTTGATATTCTACCTTGAACTTTCTTTTATAGTTAAATAATAATTTATTAATAAATGATCGTATACATCAAAAAAATAATAATAAACATGTAATAAAATTAGTTAAATTATAAATTTCTTCACATGAATTAAGATTGTTGAGCTCATTCACCTTGATACATCCCTCATTGTTAATATTTTAAGCCTTTTTAGAAAGATAACGATCAATCTATTTATTGTAATCGTGATGAATATATATTAAACTCATTTAAATGTATTCGAATATATGATCTTATACAATCTAAATCATTTAACTATTATTATAAATCATGTAAATATATAATTTACAAATACTAAAACAAGCCAAACTCTCATAGAAGGAGAGAAGATAAACCAAAAAGATATAAAATAGACTTATTGAAATTCAAAACAAAATCGGAGAAAATTCTAAAGAAGGATTTATCATCAACTAAAAAGGGAGAAAATGACCAACCAAAATAATACAAAAACATACCCCAACTGTCCAAAATAACAATTTCGCGGACAGCTTCCAAAATAACCACGGAGCCACGCATTGGCGGTATGCGTAGACGGAATACGCATTATGTACATGCGCATCTGGGGTAACGCATCTCCCTGATGTGGAATGACGTCATATGATGTCATTTCTTCACAAACGTAACCGGAGCTCAGACGATAAATAAATCGCCTCAAAATCGCCTCCTCCCGTCCATCACATTGCGGCCACCTCCACAAAATCTAAGGATACCAAAATGATGCCCAGACTTGTATTAACATCTTACCATATTCAGTTGTTGAGTTTTGGCCCGCAGGGTCGTATACGAACAGATCTGGAAACTCTATCGAAAAAGGACCTCGATTTGGGGCTTTTAAATCCGGTAAAATAAATGGAAAAATTTTGATATATGCTTGTAGAGGAGAGCAAGACGATCAATTTGGTATATAATATGCTAATCAAAAGTTGCGGGAAAGGATTGAAAGTTGTGGTCAAAAGTTTGGTCGTAAATCGCCTTCGGCGACGTGCAAAGACGACGATGAACAGTCCTACATACGCATGTTGAACATGCGTATCCATAGACACGCATTCTCAACATGCATATTCATGGTATTGTTCCACACGCCATGTGTCTTACTTTTACAAAGTCCACGCATGACTATAATACGTGGTTCACCTGTACGTATATTCCAAATGTGTATACCATGTACGCACAACGCAAATGCGTAGTCCCCTGGTTATTTTGGGCATTCTGTTTCAATTTTTGGTTATTTAGGACTTTCACCCCTAAAAAGACCGATGACAACCTTTAACTAAAAACTTAATTGTTTTAGAGGAGGGAGAAAGAGCGGGAGGATGATTCCGAACCCGTTTATTTATTTTTTTACATTAATTGAAGTTATTTATTTTAAATCATATTTATAATCAATTTTTTAATTTTAATTTTAAATTACTACTTCCGTCCCATTTATATTATCTACAATTACATATATACTTTTCCCGTTTAGAACATGTTCAATAAATCCCCTATACATATTCTATAGTTGAATTTTAAGAAATGAGATCAAAATATGAGTTTCAACTTTCAAAGTATTACTTAAATCATTAATAATATCTGTTGTTGGAGGAATTTCGTAACAACACGAAATCGGAGGTTTGCTGGAATAGTAAGCGAAATTATGAGTATGTAGTTGTTTTAGGGGTTTATGAAAAAAGAGGGGGCTGGACTTGGCAGGTTTCTCGATTTGTCTCGTGTCTCGGATCCCTTTGCCAAGATGCCTACGTACCAATTTATATTGGATCAAGCTCACGTAGTTCTGTGAAATTGATTTGTGTCTATCCCTTAGAGACTTTAGGGATAAATTTCGTTAATCTGGGTGATTACTGATTTTATCTGATTTAATCTTGTCGTTGTGATATCTTCCTGATTTGAAGAATATCGTTTGGAGATATTTTCCGTTATTGATTGATTGAGATTGATTATTTCCTCATTTCAGAGAGATGATAAAACTTAGTTATTAAGCAATAATTATTAATCTGAATTAATAATTAATAAGTATTAGGAATTTTGGAGATTATTAGACATGCCAAAATTATGGCATAACAACTAGCCCCCAGTTCTTCAGTGTAGTTTGCTGCAGTGGAGAACTAAAAATTCTTCAAGCTTCCAAATTTCTTGAGTCGCTGAAAAAACTGAAAATAGATGATTAGAAAAACACTTAGAGCACCACTGTGCTCGTTAGGCGTATACGGATGCAAGAGTGATAGCATGCGATGACCAGTGTAAGATATATATTTGCCAAGGTTTTCAAATGTGCGAGCATAAATAATATTTTTGAAATCCATTGCGATCCTTGTTGTCTAGTTAGGACCTTGGCGCTTGTATATATGCCGAATTGGCATACACGCTTTTCAAGTGTCTGATGCAACCACATAAGGATGTGTCTTCGTTTGTGAGATGTAGATGTAGATGTAGTTCTAGCGAACTAGTTTGCATAGGGATGCCTCCACCCATTCGATATAGAGATCTCATGGGCCTTCAATAAAGATAGTTTGCATAGGGATGCCTCCACCCATTCGATATAGCGATATCTCATGGGCCTTCAATAATCCAGAGGGTGCTGCACTTTACTAAGCATGTTGCATTGCGAGATTTATAGCTTGTCCAAGCTACCCTACTTGACAATTTAGTTCGCAAGTTTGAAAATATTTTTGACATATATGTACTATCGCGACGATATATGAAAAATCTTTTGCAAATCCAAACGCAATAATAAATATGCTCTTTTAAGAATGTCGCGATATTTATTTTCTTCGAAAATAATGCTCCTTTTTGTAGAAAATCTTTTACAAAATTATGCGTCTCGTATATGTATTTTTTTTCTTTGAAACATACAGCTCGTACGAGATTGTAAAATAAATTCCCAATCAATCAGCATAAATATCCGCAATTCATCAACATAAATATCTCGTACGATATTTTCCAAATCGCAATAATTTTACAAGCATAAAAATATCTATTGCTCGCACGAATTTTCTGAATAATAAATTTTTTTCCTTGTAAAAATATTTAAAAACGTGATATCATGCATGCATGGCAAGATATAATAATATCATCGCAGAAAATTAAAAAAAGGAGTGAAACTTATCTTTTTTACAAGCCGGGTCGGACTGATTCGGATTTCGGAGTATCCAGGCGTGATTTTGTGTCGCTGTTTCTTTGCGATTGTTGTCTCCATGTATAATTTTTTTTTTTGTCTTTATTGTCAAAAACGTAGCCCCATGCTTCACCTCTTTTTTCCCCTTTTTTTTTCTTAATTCTTGTTGATGCGCGTGTGTTACTTCAACTTCAATTTTCTTTATTAATGCTGCAGTGCTTGGTTTTTTTGTGTTACTTCTCCTCCTTGCAGGTCCCACGACCCATTGCTTCTCTTTCTTTGCTCTTGTCTTCATTTTATTTTTACTGCTGATCCCATATACAAACAATTTAACGCACCTCCTTTTCTTTTTCTCACCTGTAGATTCACGTGCGGGTTATCATCTTGCAGTGGTTGTCGCTAGCCACGTTTTTTGTTCCAAAATTGCAATTGCCTCTCTTTTTTTTTCCGATACCCCTGCCGTGTATTGATAAAGCCCGAGACCCCACTGTGTGTATCAAAAAATCCCCTATATGTTTCGAATAAATTATCTGTCCTCCACAAATAATAATAGTAATCCCCTCCTTCTAGCGCCAAATGTTGTTGGAGGAATTTCGTAACAATACGAAATCGGAGGTTTGCTGGAATAGTAAGCGAAATTATGAGTATGTAGCTGTTTTAGGGGTTTATGAAAAAAGAGGGGGCTGGACTTGGCAGGTTTCTCGATTTGTCTCGTGTCTCGGATCCCTTTGTCAAGATGCCTACGTACCAATTTATATTGGACCAAGTCCACGTAGTTCTGTGAAATTGATTTGTGTCTATCCCTCAGAGACTTTAGGGATAAACTTCGTTAATCTGGGTGATTACTGATTTTATCTGATTTAATCTTATCGTTGTGATATCTTCCTGATTTGAATAATATCATTTGGAGATATTTTCCGTTATTGATTGATTGAGATTGATTATTTCCTCATTTCAGAGAGAGGATAAAACTTTGTCATTAAGCAATAATTATTAATCTGAATTAATAATTAATAAATATCAGAAATTTTGGAGATTATTAGACATGCCAAAATTATGGCATAACAATATCATTTCATTACTTACTTTTATTTAATATATCTTTCTTTTAAGAATTTTTTAACCAAAATTTTACAAAAAAATGTGAGAAATTTTTATCTTTCTCTCTCTTCTTTTGTTTAAAAGAATGTATTTTAAATATTTTAATAATAAATATTAAATAATTATTAAAATAATTATTAAAAATAAAACTACATACATTCTGAATTACTAAAAATCAATATTTTATATTTTATGTATAGAATTAGACTTGGTTTGCTCATACAGATACAGAGCACGAGTGTGATTGATGGACGCGGATGGAGTGAAAATAAATGTGGCGTAGTGGCGGCAACCTTTTCCCTCCTTTACTCATTTACCTTGTTTGAGAATTATTTTATCGGGTTCAAAATTTATTTAATTCCCGCCAGCATTTGGTACTCTAAATAATTGGTCAGGAAATCTTTCAAAATCTAAGGGTAAACTTGAGAAACAAAACACATTAATATCAACTAGCATTTTGCCCGTACTTCGTACACGGCTTCTTATTTAATTTAAAATGATAATACCAAAAATTTAACAAATTTGATTGATTTCTTAAAACATCTTATTTAATTTAAATTGACAATACCAAAAATTTAACAAATTTGATTGATTTCTTAAAAAGATATTGTATGCAATTATATAAATAATCAATTCATAGCAAGATATTATATACAATTATATAAGTATTTAATAAAATAATGATATGCTAAAATTTATATAAAAAAGTAGCATACAATTCTATTTTAACAATGTTGAAAATTTATTTAATCCATCAAAATCTGCAATAAAAATAATAAATATTTTTACAAATATTGTTCTCTAATTGAAAACAATAATAAATTGTCTTTATTATTCAAATGCGGAAATGATAATTCCTTCACCCCCAATGACTCCAAAACATTATATGGCTCCAAAACATTAAACATCATATAATATCAAGAACATGTTATATTAACTATGAGACCTCATAGTTAATATAATGTGTAAATGTTGGAGAACAATGAGATCACATTTCAAGCAATTTTTAATTTTTTTTGTTAATTTTTTTTATGAATGGATAGAGGGTAGAATTATAAGACTTTTGTGTGAAGATGCCCCTAGCGGGGCCCTTTAAAATAGTTTGAAATGTAGCGAATATGTGTGTTCTCACTGTTTTCATTTTAATTTTTTTGTTAATTTTTTTATGAATGGATAGAGGGTAGAATTATATGACTTTTTTTGGTGAAGATGCCCCTAGCGGGGCCCTTTAAAATAGCTTGAAATGTAGTGAATATGTGTGTTCTCACTGTTCTCATTCTCACCTGAGCGTGACCATTAAACTGTATTAGTAAATTCATGTATGAAAAAACAGTGTTTATATATTATTAATATAGATTCTTTTATTAAAAATAAGTAAATTATACAATTAAATAAGCAAGCCAAAATATCAGATAAATATTCTAGTAGATTTATTGTTTATGTTCAAATTAAGGTCTTTCACCATGGCTGACTTTATTATATTAAAAGTATGTTCTTATTGAAATGAATATAATAATTTGAATTTGAATATATTTTTAAACTACTTATTTTGATGGGTTGTTAATTTTTTTGTGATCAACTTAGAGGGGTAACCAAAAATAAAATTAATTGGAATACATAAACCCATTACCCACGTTATGATAAACAATACCTATCAAATGGAAGTTGCTTATGTGGTTCAGGCTTGTTAATTACTTCAATACTTCATTAGCTTGATCATCATGTGGACCATCTTTCTTTTTATCACTTATGTTGCTGTTATGTAGTCTATCTGTAACTAACATCTTTCTTTTTATCACTTATGTTGTTGCTATGTAGTCTATCTGTAACTAAACATCTCTCTCTGCTTGTAATCTATATTTATAAATGCAAACTTCTTCTTGTATTGTATTTTGTTTTCAATATTTAAAATTATGTAGCTGGAGGAGAAGAGAAAGGCTGGAGGTACAATTGTAGTACTACAACATTACTGAAAATAATTACAATATCATATTAGAATTTTTTGTTCCAATCTAAATTGGGTTGCTCCAAATGCTGTGTAATGATAAAAAAGGGCATTAAATAAATAAAGAAGATTAAAAAAATGAAGGATAATACTGTTTACCAAAAACACAGGTCTCCGCAAGAAGCTCACTTATTCACTTTTATCTTCAAATAATGTATGATTACAAATTATAACAATCACATTTTCCATTACCTATTCTCTCTCAAAAAGCCAACTAAACTGAAAAAGGGAAAAGTTAGTGCTTTTATATTTTAATATGGAGCTCAAGTGAAAGTGCTAAATATGATATCATATATGAAGTGAAATTGAACGCGAGTAAAGAAGATATTTAGAGCATAAATAAGAGCAATGTTACCTGACCCAGAGGGTGAGGATTGTGACATGGGTCTGAGCTTCTAAGTATGCTATTCCATAGTCCCTTCGGAGACATCCGATAAAAAGTATGTTATTCCATAAAACCTTCTGGTACGTAGCATGTCTACCCCATGAACATTAAGTTGAACAAATCCATAATAAACATAAACTTGCTTAAAAACAAAATAATGTTTATAAGTATCAAACTGAGTCCCAAGATTATTTACAAATAACATGGTCCGTACTGTGTCAGTGTTATTAACTGGTAATCATTCCAACTACCTTTGTTATTACGACTGTAAAATAAAAAATTGAAAGGCCAAGCAAATATTTTAAAGGTACCTTTCTGGTATCCTGTATATTATTATAACATCGGGTAATTCATTAAAACTTTAATTCTTAAATTCCAAACCAAAATCAAAACCAAATAAATATTATCCTGTCTAATTTTTAATATTGTGAAATCAATAAAAACTTAACTCTTATGGCCAAACTGAAAAATGGAACCAAACATATATGACCCGTACGGTTGTCTAGTACACATACCTTAACCTACTTCAGGGGGTTGAGATGTTAATTTGGTGAAAAACCCAGATTTCAAATCTGAAAAGTGCAAACATGCATCAAAATCCAGCAGTGTGAAGATTTTTGCGGCTTGGACTTGAAGGTGAAAAATGACAGAGATAGATTTGAGTAATGACAAAACGGAGAATCAAAGAAATAAAGAAAGATAAAAAAATAAAGGATAATACTATAGTAGAGGTTTAGATTTGGGTCGATCCAATTAGGTTACTCCAAATGTTGTGTAATGACAAAAAATAGTATATGTTTAGATTTGGGTCGATCCAATCTAATTTGGGTCGCTCCAAATGCTGTGTAATGGTAAAAAGGGGCAACAAAGAAATGAAGAAGATTAAGAAAATGAAGGATAATAGTATCGTTGACAGAATTCGAACCTTGAAATTTTAGTAAATAAATTTAATCATGTAACATATTTAATCATTAGATCTAACAGTTCTAATTTTAAATAAAATTCTAACGGATATTATTCGTTGTATACGAATTTTTATTATATTTTGTTAGTGGTTAGAAGATATGATGTCATATTTTTGGGTATGCAATTAGTAAATAAATTTAATCATGTAATATATTTAATCATTGAATCTAACAGTTCTAATTTTTAACTAAAAATCTAACGGATATTATCCGTTGTATACGAATTTTTGTTATATTTTGTTAGTGGTTAGAAGATATGAAGTCATATTTTTGGGTATGTATTAATTATTGCAATATTATGTTTTAAATTAAAAGTCAACATGTTTTAATTAATAGAAAAAAAATTATTGATTGGAAGATATGATATTTTAGGTATTTATAAAATGTAATATCATCAATTATAAGTAAACATCTTTTAATTGAAAAAGACAATCAGCTAATTATCATTAATTATATTATTAATAAAAAATGAAGGATAATAGTAGAGGTTTAGATTTGGGTTGATCCAATTGGATCGCTCCAAATGCTGATTAGAGAGAAAAAAATTATTGATTGGAAGATATGATATTTTAGGTATTTATAAAAGGTAATATCATATCAATTATAAGTAAACATCTTTTAATTGAAAAAGGCAATCGGCTAATTATCATTAATTATATTATTAATAAAAAAATGAAGGATAATAGTAGAGGTTTAGATCCCCTCGGATCTCCTTTATATATTTATATAGTAGTTCTAATTTTTAACTAAAAATCTAACGGATATTATTCGTTGTATACAATTTTTTATTACATTTTGTTAGTGATATTTAATTCCCACTATTAATAAAATTTAAAATGCAATTGAGTTGTATATTTAGTTTTCTCCATTAGTAAAATTTTAAAATGCAATTTAGAGAAATTGATTATTTTAATATGTTTTACTTGAAAACAAAAATTGATTAGATATTAGGAGAAATTTTATTTATATTTAAGTAAGGGTAATTATGTAAAAACAATAAGTACCGACCAACCAACCAACCGATCGGCGCCATATAATTGGAAAACTATAGATTTTAGCTAAAGGAAATATAAAAGCTAACATTTTTTTAAAAAAATTGATTATTTTAATATGTTTTACTTGAAAAAGAAAATTGATTAGTTATTGAGAAATTGTTTATTTATAATTAAGTAAGGGCGTCATTTAATTGGAAAAAAAGAGATTTTAGCTAAAGAAAATAGAAAATGTAACGTATTTTAGATGGAAATTGATTATTTTAATATGTTTTACTTTAAAACATAAATTGATTAGTTATTAGGAGAAATTTTATTTATAATTAAGTAAGGGTAATTAAGTAAAAACAATAGGTATCGACCGACCGACCAACCAACTAACCGGCCGACCAAACTTTCAATGTTTTAAAATGCAATTTTAAAGGTAAGGATATTGAAATTGTATATTTAGTTTCCTCGATTAGTAAAAATTTAAAATGCACTTTAGATATTTACTTTACTTCATTAGTAAAGATTTTATAGGTAAAAAATAATGAAACTATATATTTAGTTTCCTCTATTAGTAAAGTTTTAAAATGGAATTGAGATTTTTTTAATCATTGGAATTATTAATTCAAAAATTTGAGAAATTTAACAAAATAGAACCGAGCTATTTGACCGGCGCCACTTTACCTGATCCCCTCGTTTCTCCTTTATATAAGTATATAACAGTTCTAATTTTTAACTAAAAATCTAACGGATATTATTCGTTGTATACGAATTTTTATTATACAACTTAAAACCCGTGCGATGCACGAATTTTTTTTAATATTATATGAATTTTTCATTAATTTAAGTTAAATTTTTTAAAATATAAAGTTGGGAGGCTTAAATTTTTATATGAGATTTGATAATAATTATATATATGTTATCCGTGATATTTCTAGAAAATGAGGGATTTTAGTTAGAAAATATAGAAAAAATTATAGGTTTTACTTGAAAAGGGTAATCGGCTAATTTTTAGTTTTTATATAATTATTATTTTATTTCATTAAATAGAAATTGATAGGTTTTAGATAAAAAATGCAATCGGTTAATTATGAATATTATAATATTATTAGTTTATTGTATTAAACAGAACCGCCCGTGATAAAATCGGAAAAAGAGAGATTTTAGTTTTAAAAAATAGAAAGGTAACGTGAAAATTAAAAAGATGACATAATTTATGTGAAAAAGGTAATTGATTAGTTTATAGTAATTACAATTTAATTATGTTATTTTACTAAATAAAATTGCTCATAGTTTTTAAAAAATGAGAAATTAATGTTGCCCCTGAAATTTCTAGAAAAAAAAGGAATTTAATTAGAAAAATATAAAAGATGATACGTTTTAGTTGAAAAGGTAATCAGTTAATTATTAGTACTATAATATTATTATTTTATTTTTATTAAATAGAATCGCCCGTGATATAATTGGAAAAAGAGAGATTTTCGTAAGAGAAGGGAAAAAGGTAACGTGTTTGAAAAAGGTAACCGTCCATGATACAATTGGAAAAAGAGAGATTTTAGTTAGAGAAAAGAGAAAAGGTAACGTATTTTGGCTCAAAAAGGTAATTAATTATTTAATACTAATTATAATATAATTATGTTATTTTATTATACAAAATTGATCGTAGTTTTTAAAAATGGAGAAATTTTAGTTAGATAAAATGTAAAAGATATTGTATTTTACCTAAGAAGTAAATTATTTAGTTATTGAAAAATAGAAAATGTAATATGTTTAACCTGAAAAAGGAAATTGATTAATAAAGGAGATTTGGGTCGATCCAATCTAAATTGGGTCGCTCCAAATATTGTGTAATGACAAAAAGGGACATCAAAGAAATAAAGAAGATTAAAAACATAAAGGATAAAAGCTGTAATTTTCCTGTGTAATGACAAAAAAGGGCATCAAATAAATAAAGAAAAAGGTAATTAATTATTTAATACTAATTATAATATAATTATGTTATTTTATTATACAAAATTGATCGTAGTTTTTAAAAATGGAGAAATTTTAGTTAGATAAAATGTAAAAGATATTGTATTTTACCTAAGAAGTAAATTATTTAGTTATTGAAAAATAGAAAAGGTAATATGTTTAACCTGAAAAAGGAAATTGATTAATAAAGGAGATTTGGGTCGATCCAATCTAAATTGGGTCGCTCCAAATATTGTGTAATGACAAAAAGGGACATCAAAGAAATAAAGAAGATTAAAAACATAAAGGATAAAAGCTGTAATTTTCCTGTGTAATGACAAAAAAGGGCATCAAATAAATAAAGAAAAAGGTAATTAATTATTTAATACTAATTATAATATAATTATGTTATTTTATTATACAAAATTGATCGTAGTTTTTAAAAATGGAGAAATTTTAGTTAGATAAAATGTAAAAGATATTGTATTTTACCTAAGAAGTAAATTATTTAGTTATTGAAAAATAGAAAAGGTAATATGTTTAACCTGAAAAAGGAAATTGATTAATAAAGGAGATTTGGGTCGATCCAATCTAAATTGGGTCGCTCCAAATATTGTGTAATGACAAAAAGGGACATCAAAGAAATAAAGAAGATTAAAAACATAAAGGATAAAAGCTGTAATTTTCCTGTGTAATGACAAAAAAGGGCATCAAATAAATAAAGAAAAAGGTAATTAATTATTTAATACTAATTATAATATAATTATGTTATTTTATTATACAAAATTGATCGTAGTTTTTAAAAATGGAGAAATTTTAGTTAGATAAAATGTAAAAGATATTGTATTTTACCTAAGAAGTAAATTATTTAGTTATTGAAAAATAGAAAAGGTAATATGTTTAACCTGAAAAAGGAAATTGATTAATAAAGGAGATTTGGGTCGATCCAATCTAAATTGGGTCGTTCCAAATATTGTGTAATGACAAAAAGGGACATCAAAGAAATAAAGAAGATTAAAAACATAAAGGATAAAAGCTGTAATTTTCCTGTGTAATGACAAAAAAAGGCATCAAATAAATAAAGAAGATTAAAAAATGAAGGGTAAAAGCAGTAATTTTTAAAATGCAATACTAGCGGACATTAAGAATGTATTGATATCAATATCAATCAATAATTCATTATCAATCAATATTAATATCGATATAAATAAATATAAATATATTCTAAATAAATGCTAGCATTAACATTCTAAAATTACTTAAACTACTCTTTCACTTTTTAATCATCCAATATAACTTCACAGGCTTTTTGGTCAATTTACATACAACCAAGAAACTGCGGATTGTCCCTTATCCTTGACACAGAGCAATTCTCCGAAAATCACCAGTGGTTTATTTGGCCACCTGAGCTGACCAAGAACAAGGGGATGAAGGAGACTAAGCATGTTCCTGATGTTAACTCGGAAATTGTGCAGGAACACACTGCTGGAAGGAAGACTATTTGTTAGAAATCGTTTCACCCAAAATTTTAAGGTGTTGGGGAAGGTCCTTTCAAGGATCTTATACTCATATATATATTTAACACTTCCCCTCACTCGCAAGCCCACTACGGGATAAGAGTGGTCACTAAGAGCCCATTTTTGGAGCAATTCCTTAGTGCCAAATTAAATTGAGAATATTGAGGGCGGTGGGGTTCAAACTTGAGACCTCCACAAACACCAGAACTCTGATACAATGTTAGAAACCGTTTCACCCAAAACCTTAAGGTGTTGGGGAAAATCCTTTCAAGGATCTTATACTCATATATATATATATATATAGGGTCCTACTCCACTACAAACTAAAATTAACTACAAACTAAAAACTAAACACTAATCCAACATTTCATGCTAATCTAATGATCAAACTAGGTGTACCTCAATACAAAAAATGCTTAAAATACTTGGCTCTATCAAAAAAAATAAAAAAAAATAAATCACTGTTCACGTGATGACGTGGCAGTGGATTTCACTGGTTAACGGTGCTTCGCACCTACTTGTACGGCGCTTCGCGTCTTTATCATTCTAAAGTTGTAAGGAATGACAATCAATGGTAAAGGCAATAGACGATTGACGGGTGTGTCGAGGGCCTTCGGCCTTCATGACTACCTAACTCATCCGTTTACTGTCTTAAATGCTTCGCATTTCCACGGCAAGTTTTTTTTTTTTATTGGATAGAGCCAATTATTTTAAACATCTTTCGTGAAGGTACCCTTGGCGAGAAACTTAGAATAGATGAAATATAATTAATTTAGTGTTAGTTTGTAGTTTGTATTTAAGGATTGGTTTGTATTTGAGCAAAAGCCTATATATATATATTTAACACTATTATCAACGGGTCTTACTATGTACGCAGTGCAAAGAGGTACAAGTTCGAGATGGATGTTGAAGCGGTGGTGTGTTGGCGATCAAACTAATCAAGCAGAGAAACAACAGAGTCAGAACTTGCAGGTTGAAAAGATGCACTTGTTAGACTTGGACATGATGGGCATGACGGGACAAGCTGGGCACAAAGATGATCTTCACTTGCATGCTGGTGGTAATGCTGGATAGATGCTTATTATTCGAATGTTTTTTCTTCTGATAGTTTAAGGTGGTTGTTGAAACCAAGTGAACTTTAGCTCGTGGTTGTGTCGGTGTATGTGATGTACCTATGAGCTCAAGTATGAACTCGAGTCTTGGTGCTCTGCTATGTTCCATCCTTTGAAATGGCTTCCTTTGGAACTCGGGGTGATTTCATTCGGGATCATCTCTAATCAATATATTCCTAATGTCTGCTAGTATTGCATTTTAAAAATTACTGCTTTTACCCTTCATTTTTTTAATCTTCTTTATTTATTTGATGCTCTTTTTTGTCATTACACAGAAAAATTACAGCTTTTATCCTTTATGTTTTTAATCTTCTTTATTTCTTTGATGTCTCTTTTTGTCATTACACAATATTTGGAGCGACCCAATTTAGATTGGATCGACCCAAATCTCCTTTATTAATCAATTTCCTTTTTCAGGTTAAACATATTACCTTTTCTATTTTTCAATAACTAAATAATTTACTTCTTAGGTAAAATACAATATCTTTTACATTTTATCTAACTAAAATTTCCCTATTTTTAAAAACTACGATCAATTTTGTATAATAAAATAATATAATTATATTATAATTAGTATTAAATAATTAATTACCTTTTTGAGCCAAAATACGTTACCTTTTCTCTTTTCTCTAATTAAAATCTCTATTTTTCCAATTGTATCATGGACGGTTACCTTTTTCAAACACGTTACCTTTTTTCCCTTCTCTTACGAAAATCTCTCTTTTTCCAATTATATCACGGGCGATTCTATTTAATAAAAATAAAATAATAATATTATAGTACTAATAATTAACTGATTACCTTTTCAACTAAAACGTATCATCTTTTATATTTTTTCTAATTAAATTCCTTTTTTTTTCTAGAAATTTCAGGAGCAACATTAATTTCTCATTTTCTAAAAACTATGAGCAATTTTATTTAGTAAAATAACATAATTAAATTATAATTACTATAAAATAATCAATTACCTTTTTCACATAAATTATGTCATCTTTTTAATTTTCGCGTTACATTTCTATTTTTTAAAACTAAAATCTATCTTTTTCTGATTTTATCACGGGTGGTTCTGTTTAATACAATAAACTAATAATATTATAATATTCATAATTAACCGATTGCATTTTTTTATCTAAAACGTATCAATTTCTATTTAATGAAATAAAATAATAATTATATAAAAACTAATAATTAGCCGATTACCCTTTTCAAGTAAAACCTATAATTTTTTCTATATTTTCTAACAAAAATTCCTCATTTTCTAGAAATATCACGGATAACATTTATATAATTATTATCAAATATCATATAAAAATTTAAGCCTCCCAACTTTATATTTTAAAAAAATTAACTTAAATTAATGAAAAATTCATATAATATTAAAAAAAATTCGTGCATCGCACGGGTTTTAAGCTTGTATAATAAAAATTCGTATACAACGAATAATATCCGTTAGAATTTTAGTTAAAAATTAGAACTGCTATATACTTATATAAAGGAGAAACGAGGGGAGGTAAAGTGGCGCCGGTCAAATAGCTCGGTTCTATTTTGTTAAATTTCTCAAATTTTTGAATTAATAATTCAAATGATTTAAAAAAATCTCAATTCCATTTTAAAACTTTACTAATAGAGAAAACTAAATATATAGTTTCATTATTTTTTACCTATAAAATCTTTACTAATGGAGTAAAGTAAATATCTAAATTGCATTTTAAATTTTTACTAATCGAGGAAACTAAATATACAATTTCAATATCCTTACCTTTAAAATTGCATTTTTAAACATTGAAAGTTTGGTCGGTCGGTTAGTTGGTTGGTCGGTCGGTCGGTACCTATTGTTTTTACTTAATTACCCTTACTTAATTATAAATAAAATTTCTCCTAATAACTAATCGATTTATGTTTTCAAGTAAAACATATTAAAATAATCAATTTCCTTCTAAAATATGTTACATTTTCTATTTTCTTTAGCTAAAATCTCTTTTTTCCAATTAAATGACGCCCTTACTTAATTATAAATAAACAATTTCCCAATAACTAATCAATTTTCTTTTTCAAGTAAAACATATTAAAATAATCAATTGTTTTTAAAAAAAATTGTTACCTTTTCTATTTCCTTTAGCTAAAATCTATAGTTTTCCAATTATATGGCGCCGGTCGGTTGGTTGGTTGGTCGGTACCTATTGTTTTTACTTAATTACCCTTACTTAAATATAAATAAAATTTCTCCTAATAACTAATCAATTTCTGTTTTCAAGTAAAACATATTAAAATAATCAATTTCTCTAAATTGCATTTTAAATTTTTACTAATCGAGAAAACTAAATATACAACTCAATTGCATTTTAAATTTTATTAATGGTGGAAATTAAATATCACTAACAAAATATAATAAAAATTCGTATACAACGAATAATATCCGTTAGATTTTTAGTTAAAAATTAGAACTATTATATAAATATATAAAGGAGATCCGAGGGGATCTAAACCTCTACTATTATCCTTCATTTTTTATTAATAATATAATTAATGATAATTAGCCGATTGCCTTTTTCAATTAAAAGATGTTTACTTATAATTGATATGATATTACCTTTTATAAATACATAAAATATCATATCTTCCAATCAATAATTTTTTTCTCTCTAATCAGCATTTGGAGCGATCCAATTGGATCAACCCAATCTAAACCTCTACTATTATCCTTCATTTTTTTATTAATAATATAATTAATGATAATTAGCTGATTGTCTTTTTCAATTAAAAGATGTTTACTTATAATTGATGATATTACATTTTATAAATACCTAAAATATCATATTTTCCAATCAATAATTTTTTTTCTATTAATTAAAACACGTTGACTTTTAATTTAAAATATAATATTGCAATAATTAATACATACCCAAAAATATGACTTCATATCTTCTAACCACTAACAAAATATAACAAAAATTGGTATACAACGGATAATATCCGTTAGATTTTTAGTTAAAAATTAGAACTGTTAGATTCAATGATTAAATATATTACATGATTAAATTTATTTACTAATTGCATACCCAAAAATATGACATCATATCTTCTAACCACTAACAAAATATAATAAAAATTCGTATACAACGAATAATATCCGTTAGAATTTTATTTAAAATTAGAACTGTTAGATCTAATGATTAAATATGTTACATGATTAAATTTATTTACTAAAATTTCAAGGTTCGAATTCTATCAACGATACTATTATCCTTCATTTTCTTAATCTTCTTTATTTCTTTGATGCCCCTTTTTACCATTACACAGCATTTGGAGCGACCCAAATTAGATTGGATCGACCCAAATCAAAACATATACTATTTTTTGTCATTACACATCATTTGGAGTAACCCAATTGGATCGACCCAAATCTAAACCTCTACCATAGTATTATCCTTTATTTTTTTTATCTTTCTTTATTTCTTTGATTCTCCGTTTTGTCATTACTCAAATCTATCTCTGTCATTTCTCACCTTCAAGTCCAAGCCGCTCAAATCTTCACACTGCTGGATTTGATTGCATGTTTGCACTTTTCAGATTTGAAAGCTGTGGTTTTCACCAAATTAACCTCTCAACCCCCTGAAGTAGGGCTAAGGTATGTGTACTAGACCTCCGTACGGGTCATATATGTTTGGTTCAAGTTTTCAGTTTGGCCATAAGAGTTAAGTTTTTATTGATTTCACAATATTAAAAATTAGACAGGATAATATTTGTTTGGTTTTGATTTTGGTTTGGAATTTAAGAATTAAAGTTTTAATGAATTACCCGATGTTATAATAATATACAGGACACCAGAAAGGTACCTTTAAAATATTTGCTTGGCCTTTCAATTTTTTATTATACATGTCGTAATAACAAAGGTAGTTGGAAAGATTACCAGTTAATAACATTGACACAGTACGGACCATGTTATTTGTAAATAATCTTGGGACTCAATTTGATACTTATAGACATTATTTTGTTTTCAAGCAAGTTTATGTTCTTTATGGATTTGTTCAACTTAATGTTCATGGGGTAGACATGCTACGTACCAGAAGGTCTTATGGAATAACATACTTTTTATCGGATGTCTCCGAAGGGACTATGGAATAGCATACTTAGAAGCTCAGACCCACGTCACAAGCCTCACCCTCTCGGTCAGGTAACATTGCTCTTATTTATGCTATAAATATCTTCTTTACTCGCGTTCAATTTCACTTCATATATGATCTCATATTTAGCACTTTCACTTGAGCTCCATATTAAAATATAAAAGCACCAACTTTTCCCTTTTTCAGTTTAGTTGGCTTTTTGAGAGAGAATAGGTAATGGAAAATGTGATTGTTATAATTCGTAATCATACATTATTTGAAGATAAAAGTGAATAAGTGAGCTTCTTGCGGAGACCTGTGTTTTTGGTAAACAGTATTATCCTTCATTTTTTAAATCTTCTTTATTTATTTAATGCTCCTTTTTGTCATTACACAGCATTTGGAGCAACCCAATTTAGATTGGAACAAAAAATTCTAATATGATATTGTACTTATTTTCAGTAATGTTGTAGTACTACAATTGTACCTCCAGCCTTTCTCTTCTCCTCCAGCTACATAATTTTAACAAAATACAATACACGAAGAAGTTTGCATTTATAAATATAGATTACAAGCAGAGAGAGATGTTTAGTTACAGATAGACTACATAGCAACAACATAAGTGATAAAAAGAAAGATGTTAGTTACAGATAGACTACATAGCAGCAACATAAGTGATAAAAAGAAAGATGGTCCACATGATGATCAAGCTAATGAAGTATTGAAGTAATTAACAAGCCTGAACCACATAAGCAACTTCCATTTTATAGGTATTGTTTATCATAACGTGGGTAATGGGTTTATGTATTCCAATTAATTTTATTTTTGGTTACCCCTCTAAGTTGATCACAAAAAAATTAACAACCCATCAAATTAAGTAGTTTAAAAATGTATTCAAATTCAAATTATTATATTCATTTCAATAAGAACATATTTTTAATATAATAAAGTCACCCATGGTGAAAGACCTTAATTTGAACATAAACAATAAATCTACTAGAATATTTATCTGATATTTTGGCTTGCTTATTTAATTGTATGATTTACTTATTTTTAATAAAAGAATCTATATTAATAATATATATACACTGTTTTTTCATACATAAATTTACTAATACAGTTTAATGGTCACGCTCTGGTGAGAATGAGAACAGTGAGAACACACATATTCACTACATTTCAAGCTATTTTAAAGGGCCCCGCTAGGGGCATCTTCACCAAAAAAAGTCATATAATTCTACCCTCTATCCATTCATAAAAAAATTAACAAAAAAAATTTAAAATGAGAACAGTGAGAACACACATATTCGCTGCATTTCAAACAATTTTAAAGGGCCCCGCTAGGGGCATCTTCACACAAAAGTATTATAATTCTACCCTCTATCCATTCATAAAAAAATTTAACAAAAAAAATTAAAAATTGCTTGAAATGTGATCTCATTGTTCTCCAACATTTACACATTATATTAACTATGAGGTCTCATAGTTAATATAACATGTTCTTGATATTATATGAGGTTTAATGTTTTGGAGTCATTGGGGGTGAAGGAATTATTATTTCCGCATTTGAATAATGAAGACAATTTATTATTGTTTTCAATTAGAGAACAATATTTGTAAAAATATTTATTATTTTTATTACAGATTTTGATGGATTAAATAAATTTTCAACATTGTTAAAATAGAATTGTATGCTACTTTTTTATATAAATTTTAGCATATCATTATTTTATTAAATACTTATATAATTGTATATAATATCTTGCTAAGAATTGATTATTTATATAATTGCATACAATATCTTTTTAAGAAATCAATCAAATTTGTTAAATTTTTTGTATTGTCAATTTAAATTAAATAAGATGTTTTAAGAAATCAATCAAATTTGTTAAATTTTTGGTATTATCATTTTAAATTAAATAAGAAGCCGTGTACGAAGTACGGGCAAAATGCTAGTCAATATAAAACAGTTTATTGACAAACAAAGTGAGACCCTTTCAAATACAAAAATTTACATATTTTTATTAATTTCCTTTTCGGCTAAACACATTACAAGCATTTTTGGTCTAATAACAAAAACTTGAGAGATGAACATTTTTTCAGCGCTTTTGGTGAAGATGGCAAAGGGGTTGGTGTTCTACTGAAAAAAAAAAAATGAACCTTCCAAGCTGTTTTTTGACTCCTTAAGGGGATGGGGGTTGAGAAGGGTCGGGTTGGGTTGGGTTCAAATTTAAAAATTCGTTTTTGAGAAAATTTTAAAAGTAAAGTGTTAGATTTTGGTAGTTTACGAAAGAATTAAAATATTATTACATATTAAATCCAAAATCCAACACTTTACTTTTAAAATTTTCTCAAAAACGAATTTTTAAATTTGAACCCGACCCGACCCAACCCTTCTCAACCCCGATCCAAACGAACCCTAAGTGTCTATTTCTTCGCATGTGCTCTTTTGGCATTTTTACATAAACTTTAAATTAATTTGATTAGAATTTAACCTCAACAGTTACGTAAATATCTCACTTAATAAGAAATTGCTTGTCCAACTTTCCAAAAATGAATACATAGAACATCAGAATTTACATAAATGTACAAAAATTCTATTCAATAACCTTAGAATTTATATGTAAGTACACAAAATCTCGAAGTATTTCTAAGAAAATTTAATTTCTAACTCACATTCACGTAAATACATGTACACACAAAATCTCAAACAATGTCGTCCCCTTACTGACACTGGTTTCATTACTGTATATACATAAATATATTTCCAGGGATAAGAAATCGACATACAATTATCTGTTCTTGCAGTAAATACATAAACTGTAATAGTTTTACATTACCTAAGGTGACAGTAGGCGTCTTAACGGAAGGCATGATTGTAATCATGGAAACGGAAGTTCGTGTAAATAAAGTGAGATAGTAATCTTGAGGCAGCAAAACATAGTACTGACATGATAACAAGAGTATTCCTCGTAAAAGCAGAGATCATATTCTGCTTGGTTGCAGCAACAATACCAACCGAAATAATAGCAATAATCTGTAGTGCCACCTCAAGTGCATTTAGGCCTTTATGTGCAGCACTACAACTTCGGCAATTTACAACATGAGACCAATACCTGAGATAAGCCATAGGAAAAAACTTTCAGAGAATTCAGCTCTGCTGAATTTGTAAACTTTTGTTCATGTTTATAGTTTACGGAATCAAATTCCATGAATGTGATTTCTTTAAAAGGAGCTGTGTTTTTAATTACGCATAGAGAACAATTCTTTTCCTAATTAACCATTTTGTATTTCCTTTACAAATCTGAAGTAAGCTTGTAGTATAAAATGGAAAGGAAAAGATAAGTATCGATTGGATGGACCCATGTAATATAACTGTTAAATCCTTATCATGCTCTTCTATGTTTTAGCAGGCAGGTTTGCGGGAAATGTTTTTGTACAAATAGTGTAATTATCACATGTCCGATTTGCATGATAAAATTTGTCCTTATGATGCACATGACTCAATTGACAGTCAAACAAAAATCAGATGCAGGGAACAGAAGTGTGTGTAGCCAACAATAAACTATGCCAATATCAGTGTATATTCCGTAATATGTGTAAAATCTTCAGGATGCCACAAAGTGCATATCAGATTTGTTTTTCTCGCTAATGCTTATTGACGCAAATTTTAATCGATTTTCTTACAAGGAAAAGGTTCCAAAGTTTGCACAATGAATAGTGGAATACATAACATATCCAAGTTCATGACCACTATCGGAGAAAATAGTAAACAAACAGTTCGGAGAATATTAGGCAATTAGAGTTGCATGATAATTAGTGACAGTGAAGATTCTTCTCAGTTCTCCTATGCTTTTTAATGATACAATTGCAGTTGGGTTGAAAACAGAACCAAAGATGTTTAGTACTTTTACAGACCCTACTGTGGGCACCCCTCAAGTGAAAAAGTAAGAGTGACCAAAATAAACTGATAAGTGAAACTTACCTGTCTAACAGCTGCTCTTTGGGGGGAGTGGGTGGAAGGGCTCCGCTGAACTTGGTTCCCCAATCAATTTGACCTTGTGCATACTTGTTTAACCACCTTCTGAATGCCACCACAAGAGCGTCAGACTTGGTAGGCACGTAACAAGCTTTCTGCCAGTTAGAAGAGCCGACCTCCATAATCTTCCGTTCCTGATGGAGAAGCAACACAAATCAAAATACAAATTACTTTAAAAGTAATAGCAGCATCAAACCATACAAGTACACAAGGATGCTTTAGTGGTTTAGGATACAATGTAGCATCCAATGTAGGATACAATGTAGCATCCAATATTTGATACTCCAACAACTCTTTGACAGTCTGAACTGGAGACAAGCTAGTGAGAACAAGAAAAATAATCCTAACTCGCATAAGACAGACAATAGAAAAATAGCCTATGTTACCCCAACTCTTCATTTTGCCTTGAGTACCCGTGTTGGACACTCAGACACTAACATGTTAATTTTCAAATGTTGCAGAATCGACTCTTGTGGTTGCTTATCAATGTTGGACACTTCCAGCCGGGTCCAGGGAAACAAAGATATCAGCTGTAGAATTATGCCTAAAGTACCCCCCCAAGGGCCCAACAATCCAAATTTCAAAATATTCATGACTCCAAAAAAGCTTCAGAACATTAAAAAGTATTTAAAACATTAAACAAATGTATTGGTGAATAATAAAAATATCTACTCAAATTCTATGAAGAACGCAATGAGGCATTGATACAAAGGAAATCTTTTTACCTTTGGCATTCAAATGCATAATATTTAATTGTTGAAAGTACAAAGAAGTAGAACTTTTTGATTGTCGATATATTGGCCAAAAGTTCGAAACAAATCATAACTAATAATGACACAATCAAGTACGTAGCTGTAAAAATGCATCGCCTGGACATATCAGATGTAGCTAATGCAAAGCTGTTCGACATAAAACTGTCCTAGGAGTTAATTTTCTACGGTAGCTGCTGCCTACTGACTGCTGTAGTGCTCTTGAGCATATAAATCTTATTTGAATATAATTCTGCTAAATAGTTCTTATATGGTCTATATGGACTATGGACTTAACACTTGCTACTGTAGTGTAAGGTTTGCAAGATGGGATGCCAGAAAATAATGCACCAACTCAAGTGTTAATTGTGACTGAAATACTCTTTGTACGTTGTGCTACTTTTTGTGTAGGCACAACAAAAGCAACATTTAAACATAATATCATCAGCCTCCTTACTCTTACTCTCTTCCAAAGTTCACAAGGTCTGCGGACATGTTGGCAAATGTCTTGATTAAAAGCTTAGGTGGAAAGATATTCTACTTTAATGTTTGCAAGTTGGGATGTGAGATATCGAAGGTCCACATTAATATTACCATCTACATGAGCAGTCTTCCTAACCTCAGTTTTGTCAAACAAATATTCCTTTAATACATTAACATTACCATCTACATGAGCAGTCCTTCACACAATACACATAACCAAGTATTTGTTTTAAATTTGTTACTAGTTACAGTGGTGGTACACTCTACCATGAGCATCAGAAGAATGAATATCCGACAAACATCATGATTAAAGCTGATTACAGACAATAAGTTTCTTGATATCATACAAAATGAATATAGTTACCTGCACGTATTGAAGATATAATCTGAATCAATGAGTTAGTTTCTTTTAGTAAAGTTGTGCTAAGGACCTACTGCTTTCCCAAATTAAACATAAGACTAGCTACTTTAAGATATTAAAAAACTAATGAATTACCTCCACATGAAGGAGATATAAATCTGAATCAAGAATTAAGTTTTGCCCCACATGAAACATCCACCGGGGAACAACTTGATCGATCCAAACTCCAAAGTTTCTCGGGAAGGACCATATCAATCTGCTTTGACCCGGACTAACCGGAACACATATAAAAATTAGCAGGAACCGTTTTTGTGGCACAGCTGATGATAGCTTCTGAACAATGGCACACTTGTAAGAATTCATGAGAAAACAACTATATACAAATACAAGATCACCCTGCTCAGGTAGAAAAAGATCATTAAAGAATGAAATTTACCTCAGTTGTTTTCGCTGATTCTTCAGACCCTCTGCCTTTAGTTCCTCCAACAGTGGCATAACCATGAAATATACAAGGAGCAATAAAATTGAAACCTCCTGACTCCTGCTTCGCAGTGAAACCATTTATGTCTAGGTTCTTTATACTGATTTCAAGAGGCCTTCCCCCTTCTCTGTCGACCTTTTCAGTGAGGGGAATATATTGTTTGTTAGAAACAATTACAAGTTTAAAGGGAACGAAGTTCAACCACTAAAATAATGGTGTGGGAAAGTTCTTATCTGTTTTTTCTCGCTTGACCTCCCATTATCCCATAATGTGCATACGGAACATGAGCGGGGTCCATAAGATTCTCAGTTAGAACCTCATACCTGTGATGTGAAATATCAAATGAAAATACCCAAAATAACAGTTGCATGGACATATATTGACCTAAATGATAGCTATTAACACATACGTATGTACATTTTCACAATTAGCAATACTCCTACAAATGATTTGGCTTGATAATTAGATGATATAAAGATAGTTTTAAATAATAAATATTTACTTTGTTACTTTAAATCTTAACGTGAGGCACACAATTATGCAATCAATTGTTTATTATTTTAACGTTATAATGACATGGCCCTTCAAGTTTGTTCAAATGAACACAAACCTTCAGAAAATGTTAGAATACAATATAAGATCCTGGTAAGACCTCCCTCTAACACCTTAAGGTTTTAGATGAGTTGGTTACTTAACATGGTATCAGAGTTCAGGCACGCAGAGGTTTCAATATAAGATCCTGGTAAGGCCTCCCTCTAACACCTTAAAGTTTTAGATGAGTTGGTTACTTAACAGAAAAAAAAGTTGAACCTCCAAACTTTGCCCTTTGTACATCCAAACCCTCTTTGTAAATTTCTTTCCAATTATACCCTCACCGGTTTCATAGATACCCGGTCAAATTTTGGGGGTAAAACTAAGAAATTTTTTGGTTATTATGGTGTATACCAACTGTTTCAAAGGTTACAAATACAAAGGAGAAGAACAACAGACAAACCGAAAAAGGGGATAAATTCAATTCAAATTCATAATTCTGGCAAGAGTATAATGGTTATAAATGTTTTAAAGAGCATCGAATTGTACACATGGTATATTAGAACAACAAGCGATCCCTATATATCATAAACCCAAACAACAATATCTTACTAAAACCAAATCCTTGATAAGTTTCTTACTAGAACATAATTACCAATTAATTCTCGTATAATCTACTCATTGGGCTTCCAAAGTCTACAATATTGCCCAAATAGTTTCTTTGGGCATCTTTACGGGCTTTTGTGCACCAATCCTTCTCCGCACAAGAACTCACTCCTTAAAGTTAATTAAATCAGAAGCAACACGTTAAGCTATAAATAAGTGGCACATGGGAGCGAGTACAATACTTATGTGCTGCTTCCTTTGGCAACAGGGTTAGTGTTAGGACGATTGGCATGATGTACAACATGGTTTGAAAGCCATGGAAGTCCTAGAATAAGGTGACAGATGACACATAACTTTATCATTGAAATTGCCAATTAAAAAATGTCATAAGGGTAGGTATGAGGCTCCACCTTTAAACCCACCTGTCGAAATGCATCACTAGATAACACATTCTCACAACTCCATGTATCAATGCTAATTAGAGAGCATAGTGTACCAAAACATGTACTCTAGTCTAAAAATATTTTTTATATTGTCGAAAATAATGTGTTGGAAGTTGGAACAACTTTAGTATTGTAGCCCAAGAGTGATGATGACTGCATAGTTCCAAGACTTTTTCAACTCATCACAAACTATTTGTTCCACGTTGGTCGTCTCTTAATAACCATCTGAAGGTCACTCTTTTTCATTTTCAGAAATTGCTACCCTTATACTTGGGTTTGTTGTTTCAGGAAGGCACCCAAAATAGTTATAACTTGTCTCTTTACAATTAAAACACTTGTAGTCCTTACCAAATTGAACTTTGTTGAATTTTTTGTACGGCATCTGTCTTGGAGAGTTGGAGGCGAAACTCCTGATTAAAAATAAATGGACAACACTTATAACTAGGCACAAAACTTGCCCCCAAATTATCAAACAACTCATCATCAATTTGTTGGCATAACGTCATGTTAGAATGCCTTGAATCTGGATGTGTCATATGGGCCTTCCTGGCCTGATACATCGTTTTACTTTTATTATATTGGGCTGCAGTTTTCTGTATAGGTTTATTAACAGGCCTACTCCGATGTGTCTGGTAGGGCAGCGAGTAAACCTCTGATATAATATAACCTAGCAGGCCTACTCCGATGTGTCTGGTAGGGCAGCGAGTAAACCTCTGATATAATATAACCTAGCTGCGATAGGCTGTAATATGTATTTTTCCTCAAGATCAATAAATCTATATCTTCTGCATGTGGATTTGTATCCTCAAGATAAATAAATCTATATCTTCTGCATGTGGATTTAGCTAACACGTTGTTAGTGAACCACGCTAAATCTTTGTGCTTTTATACTTGTTGAGTTGAGTTTAGTTTAGTCTTTTTCACATCTGTCATAACACATCCATTGGTGAAAAATAGTAATACCAGACTTTTTTTTTTGTTAAAAGCAGGCTGAAAACCAGTTCAGTACAAGCTAACCAAGCTACATTCATCATGATCAGAATATAAACAAGTGGACAACTCATAAAACTTAGGGTGAAAGACATAAATGACCGATTTTCATAAACACAATGACAAAAATAACCATTCTGAAAATGATGAGCAAAAGTAACCGATCGAATACGCAACTAAGATTAGGGTATTATAAAATACGCATTTGGCAACATGGTATTTCAAATTTTTATTAAAGTCACGCATATGAGGTTGAAGTATTCCTTTTTGAATACCCTAGCCCCTTATGCGTATCCTACATAAATATGCATTACCCACCACTTTTTCTTGAAAGGACAACACAGCTAGTTGCCTAGTTCCTTGGACAACCCCACCTGCACATGCCCAACACCTTTTTTTTTTTTTTTCTAAGTGTTTTTGCTCTTTACAAGAAGCAGGAAAGCAGCTGACATTGGCACACAACCATAAAAATTAATACGCATTTGCCAACCATGTATTGGAACGGTTATAATTGGCCACTTTTTTCAAAGTTGTCATTTTCGTTACAAATCTTTAAAATGAAGTTATTTTTGTCATTTTTTCTAAAACTTACTAGTGTCATTAGCAAATAAAAGATTATCTTGCCTCAATTTTATGAACCCTGATACGGTTTTATACTTAAAATGTCTTTGCATTGACGCTACATCTCATCCCATAACAAAATTTCTCATACATGAACACGAAAACTGTGATTGCTCTCTTTTTCTTTATCCCACCACATACAAGTTGTACAAAATTTTCCTCATATCACTTATATTGCATCACTCATGTTATCCTCATCTGTATTTCCACGAGTATCTCCAATCAATTCCTCACCCTCTAGCTTTACTCGACTCACTTGATCTTGAGCATTCTTCTTTGTGGGAGCTTTTTGGGGTTGGCATTGCAATTTACAACAACCACGACCAGGTAAGAAATCAAAGCTATTGTATGTTTACTCATCAATTGAACTTTTGAACTCTACATTCTTTTTCTTTTGATCAAACTACCGAGGAGGGTAGGTGTTTTTAACTGAGAATTTAGGACATAGGGTAGGTGTTTGATATGATTTGGGAGAAAATAATGTTTCAGAGCCTCCTGAAGTTTTGATAGTTTATTGTTGGATGATGAATTCATAGTATGTGTGTCTCGTTAATGCATATTTCTTATTTTTAAGGAAAAGCATTGATTATACGACGAGTAGAATATCAATTGAGATTGATTAACGAATTCAGGTTCCTAGGTTTTTCATATTATTTGGTAATCTAATTACTTATACACAAATCTCATCTTGAATTTATTTTTTCTAGTTCGCCACATGTATTTGTTAGGCTTTTGAAATATTGATAGTCTATGTGGATCAATCTGTGAATGCTACAACTAAATATTGTGTGCTTGCATTTATTTGACCCATATGGACTATTTCATGATTCCAAGCTTTATTGGTAATAGCTAGTTATTGATACTAGGTTTAGCCTCTACAATATCAGTCTATTTTGCAATATGTTTAGATTATTCCCACTTTTCTGTTTCTTTAGTTGATCTTTTCCATAGCTCTCTAACGATTTAATGAGCAATTAATAATATGAACTTTGCTTAATGTCTAAATTAACTGAGTTTGCATTTATCTTGTCTCGATTTCAGTTTTCTATATTATCATGATTACAGTGGTTCATCTTAGTTTAGCAACCATATATAGGAAAGTTACCCACTTAATTGATAACTAGCTAGTAAGTACTTTATATTTTCTGTTCCAACAATAGTGAAATATATCAAAACTTTCATATGAAAAAAGAATATACTTCTTCCATTCCAATTTTCTGTTTTCTTGTAAATATGCACAAATTTTAGTATACCATCCATTTGATCATATGTATATCTAGGTATTCATTAAATTAATGAAGTATATGACTTAAATAGATAATGGTGAAGTTTTAATAGAGAATGAATATTTAATTATGTTTAGACGATTTCACACAAATGACAAAGTTGATTTTTTTTGGGGATGAACCAAAAAAAATTGTGCCTTACATAATTGGGAAAGATAGTGTATTAGAGTAATTAAAAAAAGTTTTGCATACCCGTAATTTATATCTCGGTTTCCCATTAATCTAGCATATGATGGATCATCCAGTTCTGGAATGTAAGGCGGCTTTTTCCTTGAGAGAATATCTTCATAAGTAGGATCAGTGTTTGGCCAAAACCAAACAATCTCATTCTGCACGGTACTTGGATAGACAGGTACACAGGCTTTCTTGGACGTGTGAATCTACATACATTCAGAAAAGATAGATTAAATATTATTATTGTAGGGAAACTGTTTTTATATGCTAAGTGTATTTTATCCTTTATAAGAAATAAAATAGCTAAATACTTGTTGAGCTTTAAAAGTATTGTTACTTATTAGTATGAAAAGACTGTGTTGTCACCCACACAAAAAGGAAGTGTACAATTACTTTGCCACAAAAATTGTGGTGTCAAGGTACAAACTGCTCCTTTCAATTTGAAATCAATTACAGCAGAATGTAGCTAGCAGAATTTATTGTTTGTATTTGTTGTGAACGGATGGGACTTTCGTCAGTCAAATTTCAGCCTACAAGCGTTGATTTCAGATAATTGGAGAGCTAGGGGGGGGGGGGGGAGGGGGGGAGGGGGGGAAGTGAGGTTTTAAGCCATCGAAAAAGGCTAGTGGCGTTATCCAGTGGAACGCTTTTAGGCTCGAAATCGACTAAAAAATTCGGACTCGAGCTCGTCCAAGCCATAACTTTTTAACTCAAGGCTCAGCTCGGATCGACAAACGTTCAATATGTTCAAGTTCAGCTTCAAAGTTTGACTGGCTTCACTAAATATAGACCAAATCTCAGATATGATAAGTTCGACTCGAGCTTTGACCTGATCAAATATGTCGAATATATTAAATTTTTTAGCATTTATAAAAAAATAAAATGAATAATGTATAAACAATACTCCAGCCTAACAAGCAAAGTAATTCAAAGCTCCAGCTCGGCACAGTGCAGTACTCACATAGCTTGAGCACAGACACGGCTCAATTATGGTGGAATCTAATTCAAATATTTTATGAGCTCAAATAGCTCACGAATAGCTTGACTCACCTACATCCTAAATCAGGTAGAAAAGAGCATGATGACTATAATGAACAGATGGGATAATTAATTCAAAGGTCCTTGAACTATATGCCTTTTATTGTCTAGGTCCCTGAACTATTTTTTTTAACATTGCAATCCCTAAACTTTTAACTTTTCTAATTCGCATCCTTCCGTCTGAATTTGACTAACGGACGTTAGTCAATGCTGACGTGGCATGACATGGCAGTGACATGGCATGATGTGGCATGACTGCCACGTCATCATTGACTAACGTCCGTTAATTAAATTCGGACGGAAGGATGCGAATTAGAAAAGTTAAAAGTTTAGGGATCGCAATGTTGAAAAAAATATTTCAGGGACCTAGACATAAAAGACATATAGTTCAGGGACCTTTGAATTAATTTTCCCATGAACAGATCTATGTACTTTCAGTACCAAAAGTGTATAAACAAACAAATTGCTAAACATGACCGAGAACAGAAACAATTTATGAAACATTTGAATAGGACATTTTCCCAAATTTGAATTAAATCCTCCTGTAGAGAAGAATCCTAGTGACATTAAGCTATACATGGAGACAAAATTTATATGAATCATGAATTAATCCAAAAACTGATTATGGTGGAGGAGCCAAATTTAAAAATTATGGTTCACGCGTGACTGATCGTCATTTATGAATGAAAAAAGTCAGCCATAATTTCCTTGCAACGAACTTGTTTTGTGAAGGCCTTGATTACCTTTTACTCATCTTCTAAATTTGTCAAAGGAGCAAGCAGCTTACGAAGTTAATTGTGGTTGACAGATAGAAAGCACCAAATGCCACAGTGATAGTAATACGTCGAAGCAAAATAAATGGTAGTCAAAAGCTTATAGAAACATATTGGCAAGAAATAGGAGAGCCGCTCGAGATAAGATATAGGGGTTGTATATCTGTACCTTTTGTACATCAAATGTCGAAGCCATAACTTAGGTTATATCCCGATTATATTCTTGGAAACAAAAATATGGTTCCAATTAAATGCATGGCCTGAAATTATTATTGGCACTACAAATGTAGGTCATTTGATAACTCGAATTATTGCAATAACCAAGTATTTCACATGGCACAGATGTCCAATTCGTCTTTAACTAATATAAACTTACTAACTTTACGATATAATTCAAGTACCATGCAAAACAATGTGGTAGTAAATATAAAGAGTGTTCATACCGGAGGACCATCTCGAGGTGCTTGTGGAATAAGTTTACAATCACCAGCACCACCAAAACACCAACCATGATAAACACATTGTAATCTCCCCCACTGATCAATTCTTCCCTCGGAAAGCGGAGCCAATCGATGTGGACAACAATCATCAAACACCTTCCATTCATTCTCATTCTTATCCCACCACACCACAATATCAAGACCCAACACTCTTTTCCCATGTGGGGCCCTCTTATCCAAGTCACAAACAGGCATCACTGGATACCATTGAGCAAACCAATCAAATTTCTCGTTTTTTTCATCTTTTTTGGGTTCTTGATCAAGTGCTAAACCAGCTGGAGAAATGGTGGTTTGAAGCCTGAAAGTAGGGTTTTTACTGCGAGATGGTGAAAAAGATGAAAAGGGTAGGGGTGTTATTGGATGATTAAAAATGGGTTTGTGTTGAATTTGAGTTCTTGAAAGTTGAAATGAAGAAGAAGCTGTAAGAGCTTCCATGGCACCTCAAACTTTACTAGTTTTGTAAAGTGCTGCATAAATTTCTAGTATACAACATTATACTCTAAAATCATCCATTGTAGCTTGTGGCTTATATTTAACCAGCATGCAGCATCTACAAAGCCTGTTGGGTTTCTTTATATTTTCTAATTTAATATTGGTTAAAATAATTAGCTAATGATTACTTAAAATTTGTTTAATCGTATTTTAGTTCAATGAGTTTGGCTATATTGATTGTCTTCAATTTAAATATGTCATGTTATTATTGTATACTGGCTTATAGTTCGTGCAAAACACGGGTTACTTTTAAATAATTTTAAAATTATATTATTAAATATTGTTAATGGAGGAATTTGGGAAAACAAATTCGGGGAGGGTTGCTGGAAGTGTGGTGGTGGTTGATGACAGTGAACGGCGTAGTACGTTTAGGGTTAGGGTTTGTGATTTAGGGATGGCTGAGATTGTATGATGTGATTATTGCAATTTAGATCGAATATTGAATTCTCTCTTTTTCGCAAGGGTTTGCATCGTACCATACAATGTGCCTACGTACCCTATTTATAGGGATCAAGCCAAACGTAGTTCTTGGGGGACAAGTAACCGTAATGGGCTAGGTCTCCTTGTTTGGGAAGCCCATTAGATCGTGACCACCGCCTTTGATGTTATCCTCAAAGCCCAACTATTTTCTCGGAGAGTAACAGTGAAGCTATTGACCCGGTATTTTCGGGGTCAACGCTTTCCCTGAGTCACGGAGATAAAGTAGCTATAAGGCAGTCCTGAGAAATGCATGAGGGCGAGATCCTTTGGTAATGGGCGAGATTCGCTTACAAGGGCGAGACCTAGCCTTTAATTAATTCCAGGACCTTATCTATAGTCCATAACCTTCGCTTTCTATAATCAAACTCGTCATGGGGCGAGAGTGTTTATATTATAAGCCTATGGGCGAGGTCTCATTTTAGACCTCTCCCTTAATTGCTTGTAACCGAGGACACAAATTATAGTCCGTAGCTCATTATATTCTTTAGAGCATAACATGGGAGAATTCCCCATCTCAACTCATGATAGGGCAAGATCATTTCTGTGGACGAGATGTCCATCACGATCACTCTTCTGGGCCGAGGGCGATTCCCTTGGGCCAGGCCCAATAACTGTTATCCCTTCACATGCCATAATCCATGACACATTCCTGGACCAATTGAGGGCGACATCTCCAAAAAGGGCGAGGTTGTTTTCTGGCATAACAACTACCCCCCAGTTTCTTGCAATAATTTATTTATAAAAGAGACTATTTTTCAAAACACAGGCGAGCCCTTTTCCATTTAATTCAAGGATAAATCTCTATTTTTTTAGAAAAAACAAAGAATTATTTCGAAGCGTCTTTACGGAAACTGCCACACCTCGTTTTCTGTTCCATAAAGCCAATTATCACCTGCCACGTGTCTTTTTCTTCTCTCTCTTCGACTACTATATAAACTCAGTATTTCTTAGAAATTCATCTCATTCTCATACTCTCACGAAGTGCTGTTAAATTTTTTCCAGGCGAACTACTCTGTTTTAACTGGCGAGGTCCTCAATTCCCCAGGCGATCCTCCTTTTCCTTAAAGGCGATTCTTCTTCTAAAAGGTACCATCTCTTCAACTCCTGCTTTAACCGTTGATTCACTATTTATTTACTTTTTTAAACAGATATCGAACTTCTAGTATATCCATGTCCTTTAGGATAACACCCCATGCTCACATTAGTTTTAGGTGCGTTTCCGATTACTAGGGCGAGGACTCTTCATTTACTTCTACTCATTTCTTTGTCTTGACCGACTACCTTTAACACAGTCCTCGCCCTCTCTCTTTCAGATGTCAAGAGAGAACTCGCCTCAAGACGACGGTATAACATCATCTTCGACAGCCTCGTCTCAATCAATTAATGAAGTTAATAACCGTCCAAACCCTATCTTTTCTGAAGACCTTCTTATTGGCGACACCGTTGATGACCTAGCTAGTACCTACCTCGCCCAAGATCTAGGTGACAAGGACGAAGGCGAAGAAGAGCTTTACGATCTCTTTTCCAATTTTGACCCCCTTGAACCTGGTCCATCTAGGTTGGGAAGAGGGCGCGGAAAAGATCTTGTGAGGTATAAAGAGATGCTTGATGCACTCTCTAAATCATCTAGCTCCGAAGAGGAACCCGAGGTCGAGAGTATTGACGAGGGCGAATATGTCGAAGAAGACGATGTTGATGTCGAGGTTGAAGACGGCGAGGAGGTATTATCTGTTTCCCCCATGAGATATGCAATGGAGGTCCCCTCTCCTCCGAATAACCCGTATAAACAACCCATCCGTAGTTGTGATACTGACCTGAATTTTGAAGATGATGTTTCCGAACCACTTAGGGCGAAGCACAGATTTGATCAAGGCGTGATATCTTGTGCTGGCCTCGCCTCGAAAATTTCTTCTGAAGAAATTATGTTTCTACTGGAGTAATACAACCTGGAAGGGAAATGGTTGAGGCCTCGCTCCTTTATGCGAATGCATATCTTTGACATTGCTGGACTTCCAACACCAAGAATGGTCCTCACAAACAAATTAGTTGAATTAGGATTTGGATCGCCCATGCATCCCTATCTTCATCAAATTATTACCTACTTCAACATCGCCCCTATTCAATTGTCGCCTAACAGCTACAGGGCAGCAATCGGTTTATACATGATGTACAAAAATAAAAAATATGATGCTCCAACAATGCAAGAGTTAAGCCATTTCCTTTCCTTAAGACGTTGTGGGAAAGATATTGGTTTTTATTACCTCGCCTACTGGGCGACTCATAATAGGAAAGGGTTCCTTACCGGGAATCCGAGTAACATGAAGATTTGGAAAGAAGATTATTTTTATAACTTCGACGTTCCGAGAGTAAGAACCCAATTCAACCTTCATCCATGTAAGTATCTCGTCCCCTTCTCTTTAAATCTCGCATGTTAGCAGTTTCATTCTCGTTTCTCCCTTAAACACATATCTTTGTTTTTATTCATCTAGACACACCATCCCAGACTAAATTAGTGGGTGACGTCGCAAAAAGAGCTCTAGCAATCTCTAATTTACCCAAGTCGGAGAAAGACCTCGACCTTTTAGTAACCCGCGATAATCTCCGTGCCCACGACTTTTATAACGAAGGGTATGGACAGGTTCCATATATAAAATTTAAAAGGGGAACTAAGAGAGGCACCCGCAAGAAACAAATCGAAGGAAAACTTTCGGGTAAAGGTAACTCGCCTTTTGAGTATAACTCGCCCCCTTCTGTTAACTAGTATGTATAAAAATGTTCTTATTATGTTCATGATTGACTCATCTCCTTTTCTATGTGTAGGTCAAATGGCGAAATTCCCCTTCGGGAACAACCCGTATGCTGATGTAGAGCCAACTCCCTCTGTCATAGCCAACATTCCTCGCCCTACCCCGTCAACCATCATGAACATACCTCGTCCTACTCCATCCACTATCAATGCTGGCGAGAAACAGGACAAGAATAGGAAGTGGGATGATGCAGCCAGAAACCAGCCACACAAAAAACACAAAGGGATTGTGGCTGAAGAATCGCCCTCTGAATCAGTTGTTTCAACCTTTGGCTCTGTTGCTGCGGAAAATTTTACTGACAATGAAGTTAAGCTTCTGAAGAATCGTTCTGACGAAGAGGCTGAGTTCAGCTTTAGAGCGGGACTTGGAGATGCCTTTTACCATGGCTTAAAGGTTCTCGCCCTAAAGAACTCGACCATTAAGGATCAAGAGAGATCCTTAAAAAAACTAAGGAGCGAGGCTTCTTCCCACAGCATCAAGATGGGCGAGGTTCAAGGAAAACTTGACAGCGAGATGAGAGCTAGGAAAGATGATGTTGACAGGCTCCAGCTAGCGTTAGACAAGGCAAATTTCGACCTCAATAGCATAAAGAAATCTCATGAAGACGAGGTTGCCAAGTTGAAAGGCGAGAACGACTTGCTTTCTGCTAGTTCAAGGAAAGGACAAAGCGAGGCTTATAATGCCGGATTCTTGGATTATCTTCGCAACTTCCTAGCAGCCGATCCCAGCTACGACTGGTCCACACACTTTGCCCCTTCAACCCCTGGCTATATGCGTAAATTCCAGGACGACAATGCCGACCTTATTGCTGCTGCCAAAGAAGAACTTCGACTAAAAATTGAAACCGAGAAGAAAGCTATGGCTGAAGCAGAGGCGAGCAAGAAAGAGATAGCTGGGGGCGAGAGGACAGCTGCAACTTCGCCTTCTCAAACCGTTGGAACATGACTGCAGGAACTTTTCATTATTGCCAAGACAATAGGAGTGCGGGCCCTCCTTTAATGGCCTCGCCCTTGTAACTGCCTTATTTATTACTTTTGATACTCAACTTTCTGGAGTGCGCGCCCTTATGGTAACGGCGTAGCCTTTGTACGAACTTATTTTACTGCTATTCTCCTTTCTTTTATAATTTCGTCCTTTACAACTCTTATTTTTGTCTAATTATGCAACTTCTTCCAAGGCAATAGCCAATCTCGCCTTTTTAAGCGATTTATGATCTCGCCTTCTGGTATAGACCTCGCCCAGGGAATTTAAATTTTACTAGATATACGATCCATCTTTAGCCAAAGGAGGTCACTCCCTCTTTTGGTTAAAGAGGCTATCTTCAAGATGCTATCCCCCTCCCAGAGGGTCAATTTCCTCAGAATCTTCATAACTTGGGATACCCTCCTCAAAGGAGGTCGCTCCCATTTCAGAAGTACCCTCCTCAAATGAGGTAGATCTTCCGAAGATCGTACCTTGATGAGGTGCCGGAAGTACGGCCATCCCCCCCGGAAGTACGGTTTTTGCAAGGATTTAAAAATTTGGGATACCCTCCTCAAAGGAGGTCGTTCCCCATTCCACAAGTACTCTCCTCAAAGGAGATAGATCTTCCGGAGATCGAGCCTTGATGAGGTGCCGGAAGTACGGTCATCCCCCGCAGAAGTACGGTTTTTGCAAGGACTTTAAAAATTTGGGATACCCTCCTCAAAGGAGGTCGTTCCCCATTCCAGAAGTACTCTCCTCAAAGGAGATAGATCTTCCGAAGATCAAGCCTTGATGAGGTGCCGGAAGTACGGTCATCCCCCCCGGAAGTACGGTTTTTGCAAGGACTTTTAAAAATTTGGGATACCCTCCTCAAAGGAGGTCGTTCCCCATTCCAGAAGTACTCTCCTCAAAGGAGATAGATCTTCCGGAGATATATTTATTTTCGTTCTAGACTCTCCTTCAAGGAGATTATCTTCTCACACATTCCATAAAGATCCTCCTTAAAGGAGGTCATCCATCACAGAAATAATTCAGAAATAATGAGGAAAAAAAAAAGCATGTTTTATTCATAAATATTAATCCTGGCTAAGGAGGAGTACATGCACTACCCCCTAGACTTTATTGAAAATAAACTGAAATAAAGTCTAATAGTATGATAAGAGAAGCAAACCGTACATATCATTGATAATACTTCTTCAGATGCTCCATGTTCCAAGCTCGAGGAATATGCTTTCCCTCCATATCTGCCAAATAATAAGTTCCTTCCCATAAGGCCGCTCTTACCTTGTAAGGCCCTTCCCAGTTTGCACCAAAAACTCCATGATTCTGAATTTTCGTGTTGGGCATCACCCGACGCAGAACATAATCTCCCACCTTCAAAGGTCTAGCCCTCACCCTAGTATTATAGTATCGCGCCACCCTCTGCTGATATGATACTAACCTAGTCTGAGACGTAGCCCGAAACTCCTCAACCATGTCAAGATAGAGCCGATGATTGATTTCATTCACCTCTGGCTGAAAATGATCCCTTCGAAAAGAACCCGCTCCTAACTCAACAGGAACCATGGCTTCGCATCCATATGTCAGTGCAAAAGGAGTTTCTCCCGTGGTAGTCCTAGGTGTTGTGTTGTAACTCCACAGAACATTAGGCAACTCCTCCGGCCAATTTCCTTTACTATCATCCAACTTTGTTTTGAGCGTATGCTTAATAATCTTATTGACCGCTTCCGTTTGACCATTAGACTGAGGATGACTAACAACAGAGAAACTCTTCTGAATCCCCAAATTACCGTATATCTCTCTCATCTCCTTGCTATCAAACTGCTTCCCATTATCAGATATGAGCTTGTATGGTATTCCAAAATGACAGATGATTGACCGGTACACGAAATCCACCAATTTCTTCGCAGTGATGCTAGCCAGTGGTTCGGCCTCTGCCCATTTTGTAAAATAGTCCACTGCTACCACGACATACTTCACTCCACCCTTCCCTTAGGAAGTTCCCCAATCAGATCAATTCCCCACATCGCAAACGGCCAAGGACTGGTTAACGAAGTGAGAGGGGCAGCAGGACTGTTCACATAATTTGCGTAACGCTGACATTTGTCACAAGACCTTGCAAACTGAAAAGCATCCTCCCGAAGCGTAGGCCAATAATAGCCCTGCCGAAGCACTTTCTGAGCTAGTGATCCGCCCCCCGAGTGATTACCACATATACCTTCGTGAACCTCTCGCAAGATATACTAACATTCGTCCCCATCTATACACTTCAGCAATGGCTGGTTAAATCCCCGTCGATAGAGACTTCCCCCATAATCAACAAACCGAGCAGCCTTGTACCGCAACCGTCTAGCGTCACCCTTATCCTCTGGAAGAACTCCCTCCTTCAAATATTTCCAAATTGGAGTCATCCAAGTATCTGGCAATGGCCCATCTATCTGCATCAACTCCACCTCAGGAACACTCGGCTCCTTCTGAATTTCCAATGGAATTACTCCCAGTAGAGTGGCTTCCTTCTGAGACCCCAACTTGGCCAAAGCATCAGCCTCTGCATTGCTATCTCTAGGCAATTGCTCCAACCTTGCTTCTCGAAACAACCCCATCAACCATTGAGTGCACCTCATGTACAACTCGGTACGAGGTCCACGCGCTTGAAACCCCCCATTAACTTGATATACAACCAACATAGAATCACTTAAAACATTTATATTTTCTACCTTCATTTCTAGGGCGAGCTTTAAACCAGAGATCAAAGCCTCATACTCAGCATCGTTGTTCGTTGCGTAAAAAGCAAAATGAATAGCACTTCTTAAGCGATGCCCCTCCGGACTAACCAACACGATCCCTGCTCCAGCACCTCCACTATTTACAGCACCATCTATATACAACCAAAGGGCAGGGCTAGACTGTTCTTCAACTAACTGAGGCATAACACTTGGCACAAGAGCTAACACATCACCCTCCCGTTCCAAGGAAAACTCCAAAATGAAATTTGCAAGTGCCTGTCCCTTAATAGCACTTCTTGGCCTATACTCCACATCAAATTGTCCCAACTCAATAGCCCACTTCAACATTCGCCCCGAAGTCTCCGGCTTGTGCAATATCTGTCTTAATGGATACGCAGTCCGAACCTCTACCTTGTGTGCCTGAAAGTAAGGTCGTAATTTCCTAGAAGCCAAAATTAGGGCATACACCAACTTCTCCATATTGGAATACCTTGTCTCTGCATCCAACAACCGTTTACTCATATAATAAATCGGAAGTTGAGAATCACCTTCTTCTCTTACAAGCGCCCCACTAACAGAATACTCTGACACAGCCAGATATAAGATAAGGACCTCGCCCTCCTGAGGCTTAGACAAAAGAGGAGGAGAACCCAAGTGATCCTTTAATGTCTGAAGGGCATCTTCACATTCTTGCGTCCATTCGAACCTTTTCCCTGCACCTTTGATAATCTTGAAAAACTCCTTACACTTGTCGGAAGATCTAGAAACAAATCGATTTAAAGCTGCTACTCTTCCAGTTAGACTTTGCACTTCTTTGATCGTCCGGGGAGATCGCATGTTGAGAAGTGCCTGTATCTTTGCAGGATTTGCTTCTATTCCCCTATGATTTACCATAAAACCAAGGAACTTTCTCGACTCCACCCCGAACACGCACTTCTGGGGGTTGAGCTTCATATGGAATTTCCTCAGGATCTGGAACATCTCGTCTAAATGCTGAATATGATCTCCATCTTTCTTGGACTTTACCAACATATCATCTACGTACACCTCCATAGTCTTTCCAATCTGATCCTTGAACATCATGTTTACTAGCCGCTGATAGGTCGCCCCTGCATTGATAAGTCCGAAGGGCATTCCAATATAACAGTAGAGGCCTCTGTCAGTGATGAATGAAGTATTCTCCTGATCTGGTCCATACATCGGAATCTGGTTATATCCCGAATAAGCATCCATGAAACTGAGCAGATCGTGCCCAGCAGTAGCATCCACCAACTGATCTATCCTTGGGAGAGGAAAACTATCTTTCTTACAAGCTTTATTCAAATCTGTAAAGTCAACACAAACTCTCCATTTCCCATTGGACTTTTTTACCAGAACCGGATTCGCAAGCCAGTCCGGATAGAAGGACTCTTTAACCAAACCAACAATCAACAACCGGTCAACCTCTTCCTTCAAAGCAATGGCTCGCTCTCCACTAACTGCCCTTCTCTTTTGGCGAATTCCTTTTCTAGAGGGATCTATATTGAGGCGATGACACATCACCTCCGGGTCAATCCCCACCATGTCAGCGTGACTCCAAGCAAAAGCATCCAGGTTCTCTTTTAAGAAAGTAACCAACCTAGCCCTTAAGTTTGGCTCTAACCGTGCCCCAATATGCAAAACCCTAGATGAATCCCTCTTATCTACTAAGATGGGCACAGTATCTTCAGCCGGACCCATCTTCTTATCAATTTCCGGTAACCGGGGATCTAAGTCAAATTCAACTGCCTTTGTTCCGCTAGACTCACCTATCTCATGTATGGAAATAACCTCGCCCTCAGGCTGCTGATACTCATCCTTTTTGGCTGGCGGGTCTTCCGGAAGTTCAACTATAGGTACGTTCTCATAACTCATCACAAACTTTCCATTTTTAGCTCTCAGACTCCTTTGTTCCTCTTCTTCATCTGTAACATCTTCCACAATCCCTTCCCGAAATTGATCTTGATTAATCGGAGGGGGAGCCTCGATCATTAGCACGTTGAACTGTGTAGCCTCAATGATAGTGCTTTCCTTAACTGAGACCTCGCCCCCAGATGCTTCTGAGGCATTTTCCCCTTGAATTATGGTCTCCCCCCTAGAAGGAGGTGCCTCTAAAAGAAAGAGCGGAGCGCCATTCTTAGCTTGTGCCTCATAACTCGCCAAAGTATCGTATTCTGGAAATTCCACTGTATACACCATGTTGGTAACCGCCGCCGCTGAACGTTTAGGCCCAAAAGATTCCAGGGTTTCTTGAGCATTCTCTTCCTTAAAATCCAGCATCTCCTCCCTTTGTTTACCTTTCGAAGAGGACTTCATCATTTTGTTGTAACAATCTCGAGAATCGTACTGGCACCCTTTAACACATCCGACCCCCATAGGAGTAGGGAATTTCATCGCCAGATGATAAATCGATGTCACTACCCTCATCTCCTTCAAAACTGGCCTTCCAAGCAAAGCATTGTAACATGTAGGTTGGTCGACTACCAGAAATTCGAACACCTGTGTGGCAGAGTAAGGATCTTCCCCTAATGTAAGAGGCAATTTCACTGTGCCCTTGACTGGAACAGAATCTCCGGTAAAGCCATAAATGTGAGTAGTCCCCTGAGTCATCTCCTTATCTAGCAGACCCATCTTCTGATAAGCCCCATAATAGAGTATGTTTACCGAGCTTCCATTGTCAATAAACACCCGATGAACACTCCGTGAACCAATCTTGACATTGACTACCAGGGCGTCACTATGTGGATGATGAACCCATCTCGCATCTTCCTCTGAAAAAATTATCTGTGTATCTTCTCCTTTAAACATTTTGGGAGGCCTTTCTGATAAATGATTAACATTTGTCAGCGGAGGATCCCTTGCTTCAAGAGCATACCTCTACATAGCATTCCTCCCATTCCCGGCGATATAAGGTCCACCAAAAATTGTATGAATACTAGCTTCCCTCACAAATGTCGTTTTCCCCTGCTGCTCTGACTTATCTTTATCTTCAGGATCTTCCTTTTTATCCCCCACCTTTGGGGGAGCTGTCCCTTGGATTTTCCTCACCTCCTTGACCACCCACTCGGTCAACTTCCCATTCCTGATCAGCAGCTCAATCTCCTCTTTCAACTGCCGACATTGATAAGTGTCGTGGCCACTAGATTGATGATACGCACAATACCTTTTCTTATCCTTTGACGCATTCTTCGAGAGCGGCGCAGGCTGTCTGTACAACCCCTCCCCTTTAGTCACCTCGTAAATATGATCAATAGATGCTACCAGAGGCGTGAAAATACTCATCTGGGGGTGTCCCTGATCCTTTAGAGCGTACAGAGGCGGGGGTGGGTATCGTAGTTGTGGGCTTGGTGACCTAGACCGATCTGCCCTCCGAGTATCAACAACATTGACTTCTCCCCTTCCATTCTTCCTTCCCTCCCCCTTAGGACTTGGAGACCTATCCTTACGCTTACCCCTACGAATTGGCTCTGTATAGTCACTTCTTTTCAAAGCTTCCTCTTCCCTCTTAAACGGCTCGGCCTGTGCATATAGAGCCGCAAGGGTTGGTGGTTCATGCTTCTGAAGTTCTTTCCAGAAATCAGAGCCTACCCTTACTCCAACTATGAGGAAGTACTTAATTGTTTCGTCAGAAGCCCCTCGAACAGTAGGTACCTCCGCATTGAATCGTCTGAAATACGATTGTAGAGTTTCTCCCTCCCTCTGCTTTATATTTGCTAAGGTAGTAACAGGGGGAGCATAGACGATAGAGGATTGGAACTGTATCAAAAACATTCTACGCATCTGTTCCCATGAGGTGATAGAACCTGGCCCCAGTTTCTGAAACCATTGATGTGCATTCCCTCGTAAAGTCGAAGCAAGTAGCCTGCATTTTGTTAAGTCTTCTATCTGGTAAAGTTCCATCTCGGTATTAAATCTCGCAATATACTCCGCTGGGTCAGAACTTCCAGTGAACCTGAGATCTCCTACTCCACGAAAAGATGGAGGCAGAGGTGCTTCACGAACTGCTAGTGAAAATGGAGATGGGGCCGGCTCAAACACTGCACCACCCTCCCCCTCAGATCGTGCCAGCAACATCCGTAAAGCATTCAAGTCCAAATCTTCCAATCCAGGTAACCTACGAGGCGCTTCTGGTATCGTTACATGCCGCTGTTGATTCAACAATTCTTCGAATCGGTACCGATCTCCAACAGTTGCGTTCTCCTGTCGGGATAAATTATGCCCACGAGAAACCACCAAATCTCTTTCCAAGTTGGGCTCAAAGGGCCCTCTTTGCTATTCATTTGCACGATTGAGAAGTTCGGCGTAGGCTCTCCTTTCCCCATAGCCTATACTATAATGGCTTGGTTCTTCTCCCTGCAAATTTGGATTGCAAACCCGAACCATCTGAAGCGGTTGTGAATCATAAGCTTCCTCCTCAACATGAAGCCCCGTAGGCCTATAACCTCCTCCGAACTCGCCCTCATACTCTGGCCGTCGCCGTCCATCCATTCTTTCCATCTGAGAATCTCGCCTATCCTGCATTCTCCCACCTTGCGGACGAGTATTACTCATATTTGGAAGGACTTCCCTATCTGGCGGAAACTCGACATAGGGCTCAGTAAATGACAAGGCTCTAGGGGTGACTGCCTGGAACCTTTGATTCGCTCTTCTTTCGCTTACAACCTGAACATCTCTCTCAAACGGAATCTCCCTATGACGACCGTCCCTCCTGTTCTCCCTCTCTCCAAGCGACGGACGACGTCCATCATGATTCAGAGAACAAATTCGGGGAGGGTTGCTGGAATTGTGGTGGTGGTTGATGACAGTGAACGGCGTAGTACGTTTAGGGTTAGGGTTTGTGATTTAGGGATGGCTGAGATTGTATGATGTGATTATTGCAATTTAGATCGAATATTGAATTCTCTCTTTTTCGCAAGGGTTTGCATCGTACCATACAATGTGCCTACGTACCCTATTTATAGGGATCAAGCCAAACGTAGTTCTTGGGGGACAAGTAACCGTAATGGGCTAGGTCTCCTTGTTTGGGAAGCCCATTAGATCGTGACCACCGCCTTTGATGTTATCCTCAAAGCCCAACTATTTTCTCGGAGAGTAACAGTGAAGCTATTGACCCGGTATTTTCGGGGTCAATGCTTTCCCTGAGTCACGGAGATAAAGTAGCTATAAGGTAGTCCTGAGAAATGCATGAGGGCGAGATCCTTTGGTAATGGGCGAGATTCGCTTACAAGGGCGAGACTCGCTTACAAGGGCGAGACCTAGCCTTTAATTAATTCCAGGACCTTATCTATAGTCCATAACCTTCGCTTTCTATAATCAAACTCGTCATGGGGCGAGAGTGTTTATATTATAAGCCTATGGGCGAGGTCTCATTTTAGACCTCTCCCTTAATTGCTTGTAACCGAGGACACAAATTATAGTCCGTAGCTCATTATATTCTTTAGAGCATAACATGGGAGAATTTCCCATCTCAACTCATGATAGGGCGAGATCATTTTTGTGGACGAGATGTCCATCACGATCAGTCTTCTGGGCCGAGGGCGATTCCCTTGGGTCAGGCCCAATAACTGCTATCCCTTCACATGCCATAATCCATGACACAGGTCATTTCCTTTTCCTGGACCAATTGAGGGCGACATCTCCAAAAAGGGCGAGGTTGTTTTCTGGCATAACAAATATAATATAATATAATAATTTATTATGGATATAATTTAACTTTGTAATATTAATTAATAAAATTATTAGTAATAATAATTGTTATTTAATAAATGATATGTATTGATTAGAACTAATAATATAAAATCTTAATGTAAATTTGTTGTTGACAGGATTCGAACCTTGGATTTTTAGAAGAGGAATTTAAATATAGAATATTCCTTAAGATCTAACGGCTATCATCTAGTTACTAAATTTCTAACAATTACTATTGTTTTAGATGATTGAACTAAGTTGAACCAAACAATCAAATTATACCCTTATTATATAATAGTATATATGTAATTGTGTTATTATATGGTGTAAAACCTAAATCTTAGAGAAAAGGTAGTATATGAATCGAAGAATGTCAGAGTACAACAAGTTACGTACAAGTACATGTTACAGGTTTTTTTCTTTTTTTTAAAAAAATCTTATTATAGAGAATGCTTAGGTGGATGCAAGTCATCGGTGCCTCGTTATTTGGAAGTATTTTTTGGGTACCAATTTGTGATACCTAGCATTACCTTTAGAATATCACTACTAGCACGGATTGCGCATGAAATTTTTATCCTATTGATGTCTCGGCGCTTTCATTATCCTTTTCTTTATTTTTGCTTTCCCTTCTTGATCTCCAAGTTGTAAAAAAAAAATTTGGGTACCAATTTTGGGGAATCAGTATTACCTTTATGATATCACTACTAGCACGGACTGTGCAGAAAATTTTTATCCTATTAATGTCTCGACGTTTTCATTATCCTATTATATAATAAGCAAACATGATACAATTTGATTGTTTGGTTAACCATCTAAATTTGGTTAACCGTCTAAAAGAATAGTGACAGTTAGATATTTAATAAATAGATAATAGCCGTGAAATCTAAAAATAAGAAATATTCTATATTTAAATACCTCTTCTAAAAATTCAAGGTTCGAATCCCGTCAACAACAAATTTACATTAGATTTTATATTATTAGTTCTAATCAATACATATTATTTATTAAATAAATATTATTATTACTAATAATTTTATTAATTAATATTACAAAGTTAAATTATATACATAATAAATTATTATACTCTATTTTATTTAATCATATAATTTTAAAGGTATTTAAAAGTAACTAGTGCTTTGCACCAGCTATAATCTAGTATTAATAATGATCGTACTTTAAATATTAATCGACTGGTTAAAATCAAAATAAAATGTCTTATATAGATAGTATTTGTACAGCCAAGGGCCAAAACAGTCCTAAAGAAAAACAATAACGAGAGCTTTAATCTACCACAATCAATGCAGGCCTTATGAAATTCAAACCACCAAACTACATTGTAGTATTGTACTATAGGATATGGGTAGTAATACAAAACATTTTTCTTTAGACATAGTAAATAGTACACAACATTTACTAGGATACAATAGGGATACTACAGCACAACACCCATACTGTTTTCCTACTTATCATTTGTTCCTTAATTTTGCTGACTCGAAACCTTCGGCATGCTCCAGTCTATGTAATACATTTTGTGCTCAAGTTCCTCTTCCTTGCGACACTCTTCCATGGACTCTTCTTGTGTCCTGCAAAATGATCTGATTTAGTATATTAGTAAATGTCAGTGCTCTATAGACAATCATGGTTAATTACAAGTTAATTGATTTTTTCAAAACAAAAATTTAAACTATATGCACCTGGTTACAAGAACGTATTTTAGATGTATATGTAAGTGAACTTTTGTCGACTTGTCCCTCACATGTACAAGAATGTATATTTGATGTGTATGTAAGTTCATACGTATAGGTATAATGCATTATATTAGTATTTAAAAGTTCTATTACATCCTAACGAATTTCATCTTACTGAATGTATGTGTGTAGTTCTAAGATGTATATATAATAGTGGTTTGAATGTGATATCAACCCTATATATAAGATGAGTGACTTGAGCATGAAGATTAACTGCCAGTACTAACCTACTCAAAAGTCCCATCTCTTTTTTAAGCGGAACATTAAGGTTGACGTTTTGATATCATCCCGAGGCACTTGAAGCATTAACTGAAATTTCATCTTCCTTGGGGCTGCCTTTGCTTTACCAGTTTCATCTCCAACCTACAGCCATGATCTTAGACCTTGATAGCATTTTACATATATGCAGAAGAGTCGGTTGATAGAACAATCCTGCACTGACTTGATCCAGAACTAAAATAGACACACGCACACACATACACTTGCTAGAACATATCGACCCTTACCTGATCCAAAACTAACACACACACATGAAGGAGAAGAAACATTTATAAACTATAATGGAAAATGATGATTATGAACAGTATCTAACTACATGGTAAATTGTTGCTGTGTTGTGTAAAAAGCTTTTTGGGGGTGGGGATGACTCACCGGAGAATTTTAAACTCGACAGTGACTAAAGACTGTAGGTGATGCAAGACATGTTTCAGAAAGGCTAGAAAATAGACCAAGAGATAGAACACGGGGTTTTGAGTTTTAAAAAGAGATAAACAAGGCAATTTTTTTAAAATTGATGATCAAGTAATAATTGCAATGATTTAGAATGATCTGAAATGAACTGTTTTAACATATTACAATATTTATATCAAAAATCAAATTAATAAACTAGTGAAATTTAAGAGGAATCGGAGATGTGAAACTTGATGTGATCCACCTTTGACTGGTGCTCTGACTTCTTTAAACATGTCCTAAAATTGATTAAAATGAAATCTTGGACATTGTTCATGCCATTAGATTATACCTCTTTCACTTTTGTGAAAATTAAGTCTTAAGTTCAGGATGTAGTACCAAAGTGATGCAGGACAAGTTGTGAATATATGAAATTATGGAATAAAATTATAAAAAGAATGAAAAATAAGTTTGTGGCACAACCGCAGAAATCAATCAGTCTTAACGTGACTCAGCCACAGAACCACTCAAGATTCTGGAAAAGGGCAATTCATTTGGATTGTAACCCATAAGCCATAACAGAAGAAAAATCTCAATTTCAATATTAAAGCATGAAAATAATAGAAATTGCATCTCCTATATAAGAGTAATATTTTAGAACTTAACCAAACAAGTAAATTTCTAATGATAATGACACCAGTCTAGTCAATATCTACTTCTTTTACACTAATCTACCTCACAAGTAAATAAAGAAACACATCTTTTCATTATTCTTGTACCATAACCAACAAGTAAATAAAGAAACACATCTTTTCATTATTCTTGTACCCTAACCAAAAATATTCATTATAGTCTATTTATTTATTAGACTTCAATTCGTAATAAGCTACAGTATATCTAAGTATCTAACTATATTTCCAAAAAATATATCAGTATAATTACTTTTACTTTAAGTAAATTAAGTAAATTCTACCAGTATATAGAACAGAGAACCTAAACTTGTTCTTAGTTAATCAATATCAATCTTCAACATTATCTAATCAGATTAATTAAAACTGGCACTGTCCTGATAAACTAAGCAACTAAAAAATCAATTATATCAGGCTTGGACTTGTTATGTGCATCAAATTTCCATCACCAAAAGGAAATTGAAAATAAGAATTTACAAGGTAGCGAAACTTATTCCCCAATTCAGATCTATATCTACAAGTTAATCACATAATCTAAACAAGTTAATCTTAGCATTCTATTAAAGTATCACCAACACTTATTTTGGGAAATAACAAGGTTTTGAGCTTTCCATAATCTGCAAGATTTCCAAAACCACGCCTCATGGGCTTGAACTTGTTCAGCATGCTTGAGTTTTCATAACAAAAACTAAAAACAAGCATACAAAAATTACCCAAAATGATGCCCAACCAAGTTGAACCTCAGAATCGTAACCAGCTTTGAATTTGTAGTCCTTGCCCACTTTGTGCTTGTATACAGCACTCCAAAAGTTTGAATTAAAGTCGTAGAAATAACTGTAAAGGAATTGTTATAATAGCTTAGATAAACTATACTTTGCTTAGTCTCATCATAAACAAGAAACAATCATCAATTCAAATAATAAGTTGTATTATTATCTTATAGCAGTTTAGTGGCTTTATTTTAAATCTGACACTTTGATGGCATACATTTTTATTTTTTACAATAATGCCAATAGTGGAGAGATGCTTTCCCTTCCTTCTAGCTTTCTTTCTTAAACTCTAAGTTACATTCTCAGCTGCCTAACCTTCATCAGTTCCGAGTCCATGTTCACAACCTTCTCCTTCATCAAATGACAGGTCTATTTCCTCCATCCTTTCTTTTATACCACCCCCTTCTTCCATTAGCCATGAGGGTTTTGCAGAAGCAAGAGAAGCATGAGAAATAGGAAACTGAAATTTGATGCAAACCTAAAAAGGATCATCTTATGCTATATAAACTGAGGAAAGATTTAAGCATACCTCTAAAAAGTTTAATCCTATTCGATGGATAAACCTTTTTGAAATCCTACACCCAAATAGTTCCTTAAGAAGCTTTCTTTTGCTCCACCCATATCATTCATTCAAAAACCGGATTCCACGTATTTGTTCTACCCAATTAAATGATTACTATGCTAGCGCATGTTACTTCAAAGGTGATCCACCAAAATTATTTGGATTACGAATGGAGGTGGCTCTCTGAAGAAAAACAAATTTTCCTCAAGAATGAGAATACGGAGGCTTGGGTTTTCATGTCCAAGTATGTTCTCTCTCTATATTTATAATTATTGAACTCTATAAAAAGAAATATATATTGATTTAAATCTTAAACTCTTCAAGAATAAAATTCAACAAATAATGGTAATTATGAGAACTCTCTTTTATTCTATAATTAATATTCCTCAATTATTTAATTTTAAATAGTAATATAATTTATACCACTAAATCGTACAAAGTACTGATGTATGGGTATCGCATCTGTAACTTCTCATCAACACTAAATATTGTATTTGCAAATGCAAAAGGAAAACAAGAGACAACTTTATTTTTATTTTTAAGGGAAAAAAAATTGTTGTCCTGGTGTTGCCAAGGCCAGTGGCGACACTAAAAATTAACTATTAAAGGGTCTTTGGATTGACTCATTCACTGGTCCTCTTGTCCACCTGTACTCATAAGTCAAACCCATACCATGTACCGAGTCGAATGATCTATTTAAATAATAGATTACCATCTCCCACCTTAAACAATTATTCTCCCTACCCTCATTTTCTATCTTCATATGTTAGTGATGTGTTTGTTCAGTTAACCTCTGACCACCACTTGAAGTTTTAAAAATCAACCCCTTGTCTCCTTGTTGCAGCTTGCCATCATACTAAATGACATGGTTGCATACAGAAGCAGAATCAAAATAACTACAAGATTTAGGTACTGCATAAAAGGGTTTATCTAATAGTTGGGTTTTACTTTAAAATGCAAAATAAAATTTAATTAATTGCATTGGTATAGCAAGGAGCATGCTTATTAAGATAACTTTTATGCTTATAATCTTCAAATGTATTTACGTCGATAATTGTAATAAAACAGTTCAACAAACTGCTAGGTGTTACTTCGAATTGCAAAATCAAAATTTTAAAAGTTGTGCAATATTGTCATAGGAAGGAGCATGTCGATTACATGCGAAAGGAAAAGAAAAGATAGCATACCTCAACTTGTCTGAAGGACTATAACGGCGTTTAAATGCGAGTGAGAGTGTGTTTGAAGGGAGAGAAATGCTTGGAATGAAGGACATTAGTTCATCCTGAAAAATAAATGATTTTTAAACTACATATTCAAAAAAGGAAACAGATATCAACTGGAAGACATACAGTCCGAAATCTTAAAATTAAAAAAAAAAAAAAAATCTATCAGAAGTTGCAGAAACGACACAATGGCTCTGGGTAAAATATAAAGGTTTAACAAAACCAATATTAACTTCAGAAAGTAAAATTGATGAACAGTTGATAGATAGACCTTATATAAGTATCTCATGTTCAAGTTCTCATCCCGGTATGATGCAGTGCAAACCCCACTCAGAAGTGGACCCTTAAGAGTTCCATTTATCGATAACATTTTCTTCACATTATTTTCATCTTCTTCCTTCTCTTCCAATGAAACTTCACCAAGGGGAAATTTTAGGGTTGCTCTTGGCTACAGAAGTAGAAGAGAGGGGATATAAGGGAATTAGAAATAAAGACAAGGTTGTCATAAAAATAGCCCTGCCTAAAGGCGGTGCATGCAAATGCAACCTTGGATATGTATCACCGCACAGTAAATGTTTGCATAGTTTGCAGCAGAAAGAATAAAATTAACATCAAATAACAGAAGTAATTATACCAGATGGATCTATGCAATATTTTCAATATCTAAGAGCAAGTCATGGTAGGTTTTTAACAGCTAAACATGGTTGTTCAGGCTGCCAATGGATCAGGTAACACAGTAGCATGCTAAGCTGAAATTTGTTTACTAGGAGACTCAATGGGTTCCAATAGACCATGGCGGGTGGGTGAAAAGAAAGAAATATATAGTACTCACTCACTCCAATAACTAATTCATGATCGATACAGTGCTAGTGCAATAGTGGCTTCTTTTGGGAAATGGGTGTTTAAGTGTGTCAATTAGTTAAAAAATAACAAGAGCGTGACTGTAAAACAACTAATATTGAGAAACAGTAGGCTTGCATATTTATTGTCAAGAATATACTCACCAAACCACCAGATGGAAAAGCAGATGACAGTTCAAACTTGTAGGCTGTACTAGCGAGATCTGCAACCATTGCCAATTCCCCTTGTTGTGCCTAGTTTAAAATATGAATTTTTAGTAAAAGAGACAGCTTACAGTACAAACATTGCATGTATAAAGTCAAAACAAAATATCTTTGTAACTGTATGATACAGCCTTCCATACGTACTAGGGAGAAGAGTGGAGGACAAGATAAGATTATAAAGCCACCTACAAACTTACGGTACTTACCTTGGGCCAAAAATGTGACATTAAATTCTAAGAAACAACTGAAGGTACTGGATTTACTATAGGAAGGGTGTTAATGTTAACTAATTAAAGTTTTCAAAAGTATGTGATTCGAGTAGCACCCATGCATGAAACAGAGACATATAAGAGCAAGTCCAATGCATAGTTATATTTACTTTTATAGCTAAAACATGGCACCAAAATCAAAAACACCTACTCTAATGCATAACTATCCTTGGTTGGATAAATGCATAAATGTAAAATGGTTGTATTTTTGGAACTAAAGATAGTTATATTCGTCCTTGCCACATCATTAATTAAATGGTAATGAAGTGCAAGTTGGTCCACTTTAAACGAAAGTGAAAGAGTTGGATGAATTCTTAGTTTAATTGGAATTAGTTGGTTCTAATTTGCAACCAACATTGGAGTGCAAGTTTTATTTTATCCCCAAAACCCACTTTTTGGTGCCAAATTATAGCAATGGCTAAAGCTATTTTAGATTTCGCACTGCACTTGCTCTAGAAATAAAGAAAGAAGGGAACCTATCTTACTCATAACTAGGTGCACGAAAACTATAAATTGACCAACTCCCGTGACAAAGCCCTCATTCTTTTTTACTACTACTGGTACCACGAGGTGTTACCTTTTCTACTAATATTATAATGATATACAACTTTTTTAAAACATACTTCGACATATTATTCATTATTTATGATGAAACTTAAGCATATCCTTACAATAAGACTCAAAAATTAGGGTCCTAATCATAATCGAACTAGCTTGAACTCGACTCTAACATATGATCTTGACTTAAACTAGATTTCTATCTGGAGTTTGAATAGGCATTGGGATCATTAAGACATATTATAATTAATCCGAATTTTTACAAACTTGACTAGAACTCGACTCGATCTCAGAGTACATTTTTTGTGATTTTTATGTTTTCCTGAGTAGTTTATTACCGAATTGCATGCTTCATATATATAGCTCAATCTACTCTAGAAATAATAACCTTGCTCTTAAAATAACATTTCATTCTTTATGTAATATAATGGATTGGGCTTGATAATATTGGATTGGAGTCTCTATTAGTCTTAAAAATTTATTTAAATTTAAAATAAATTGAATTCGACTAGAGCGTGAATGCTCGTTAACAAGCTTGGACTTGACTCAATTCAAACACACAAGTTGTGCTCGAACACAATCTTTTAACTTACAAAAATTTTAAGCTCAACTCAATTATAAAAGCTCAAATTTGATACACAAAAACTCGACTCAAATCAGCTCAAAACCCTAATGAAGATACAAACGAGACCTCCCGCATGGACAAAATATCCATATATACATCAGCAGGAAAGCCAAGAAGCACTTATGTTCGAGCTTTCGTCGATATTTGGTGAAATCAATTCTATCTTTCGAGCAGAGAATATATCGAAATTTTTACGAGCGGAGCTTCAAACTTAAAATTGGAGCAATAATTGAGTAGAACAACATAAATGAGAGCTAAAATGACCTTGTAAGAAGCAATAAATTCCATGCTATCTAAACGACCAGAGCTATTATGCACATCTACTTGAATCTAAATTCATGAAAAATACTATTAAATTTGTTATCATCTTTGGCCCTACCTCATGCACACTATTTTAATCTTGATCAGGAAAGTGTATATGGCTTGCTATAAGGTGATAATCCCACAGAACACTTCTCCGGAATCAACTAAGCTCATCTAACCATATTCGATAATTCCGTCGTCGAGCTCAAGACTTAAAGTGAGCTTGCCCCATGGTTCCAGAAAAGAAACATTAATAGCAGTGGATTAAGAACTACTCCCTCTGTCCCCTTGGTTCTTTACCTTGGGGGACGTAATTCTGGCACGGATTTTAAGGTGCATTTTGTAAATAGTTTCATAACTTATTTTTAAAATTTTCTTTTTGCGTATAAAAATAGATTTGTTCTATTTTTATACAAAAAAAGAAAATTTTAAAAATAAGTTTTAGAACTATATTTTTTAGGAGCCTTAAAATGCGTGTCAAGCAGTGAAAAAAACTGTAAAGAAATGAGAGGGACGGAGGGAGTATAACATAATACTAGAAATCGGTTCTTTCGAACTCAGCATGTCCAAACCTAGCCATTTCCTATACTGGCTGGCTAAAATTTCCATCATACTATAGTTTATTCAAATCCAGCCTACCCGGCCCTAACTCAGGGTCTAGCACTATGAGCAGGTCTAATGCTCACTATTATCTAGCCTTCACAAATAGTGATCAAGCATAATAGTAGTTCAATTTACTTCAATTCTGCATAAAACATGTCCACACATTTCTATACAAAATTCTAAGAACTTAAGCATGTCTTACATCACGTGCATATTCCATGCATATGTACTACTCTCAAATGCCATGCTCATGCTTGCTAATAAAGCTCATGCCTCCTAATAAACAAATAAGTAACTGATCACATAGTGAACACATATAGCACATAATTTTTGTGTTGAGTAGTTTACTAGCTGTATATCCGAGCTTTCTAAATTCTTGGTGCAATACTCTTTGTTTAGCATCCAATATCCTAGCTTTTTTAATTTTTAAGTATAAAATGCTCTTTGTTCAAGGACACCCTTTAACTCCAACTAATATCTACATGCATGTTTAACTTACTATCTCAACAAAGTATAAAGTTTCACTCGATATGTATGATATCTAATTGTATCTTATCAATTATTGTTAAGTCTTTTTCAAACTAAATTTGATATTTCTAATTTCACTTCAGATATAAATAGAAATTTCTCGTTCTAGTGTCACCAAGAAACTAAGTGGTACAAACTATCGTCAAAGTAGGTTGTTGTGCATTCTTAACTACAGTTATGTACAGTGCTTATATGCATTTAGTTCAATTACTTAAAACATATCTCGAATCAATTAAAATATATATTAAAAATTTCAGTTCGTGCTCCGGTATTTCGGGGTATTAAATTTGTACCCAATTTAAACTCGACCCGAAACTCAAACCCCTAAACCAAAATTCATATTTTGTCGAAAATCAAGGAGCAGGATTAAATTCGCACCTTGATATCGCGAGTGGCGGTGAGATGCAAGGAAGGAGAGAGCTGAAACTTGGCCATAACAAGCGCATTACGTTCTTCGACATCGTAATCGAAAGAAAGATGCTTAGAAGTAAAGGTGAGGTGAGGGTCATTGACTTGTCCTTTGTTGTCGTTTCTAAAACTAAGCTTGAATTTAACCAAATTGTCCATTAATTTGGTGGATATTTTGTGGAAAAACAATGAGCTGTCACTGTCGAACTCTGACGTCACTCTCAGAGGAGATGACCTCCACCACATCAAACTAGTCTCAGCTGGGGTTTTGTTTTGGGGTGTTACTGTTGTTGATTCCATCTCTCTCTCTCTCTCTGAATCTCTCTCAACTCTATCTCTCTTTCTGAATCTCTCTATCTCTCTCTCTTTGAATCTTTCTCTCTCTGAATCTCTTTCTCTCTATCTCTCTCTCTCTGTTTGCTCTGCTCCTGTTGTTGGGAGATTAGGATTGGGCTTTACTTGGGGAGGAAATTTGTTGGGGGAAATGTATGTACGCCGATCGTCGGGTCGGGTTGCTCAAAAGGGTCCATCAAGATGTATTTTATTATCAACATATTTAGATATTTTAATTAGATTATGATTTGTTATTTTCAAAAAAAAAATTAGATTATGATTTGTGAATTCTGCTGGGCATTTATTTTACACATTGATTTATTCAAAATACACATTTTCATAAATATTAATTAAAATATTCATATCTGATAGTATACAGTCGTCGCCACCGCCAAGCCTGGCACGTGATCGTTCTGTCCGAAGCGGCCACGGCCGCTACCTCGGGCCGGACACAAGTAACTTCTGAATTCATAAACTCCATTTCGGAGACATACATGTTTTGAATATATTTATCTCCCAATGTTCTATTTAGCATTTTATATATACGTATACGTATGCACATAAGTGGTACTATATAAAATAGCAGGTGAGACAAAAGTAAAGCAAGACAACCAGAGTACACCTAACACCATGCTGCAAGGACGGACAATTGTAGCACAAGTACCAACTGCCCAACTGTAGACCTGCAAAAAGAATAAAGGAACAACTGTTGAGGTAAAGGTCATCCCTTGCACTGTACCTACAGTGGCCTCCACACGGCTACAGGGTCAAGGAGGTTGGCCTATAAATACTCCTCATTTTGTCACATTTGCACACACACAAAATACGACACAAATCACCACTCACAAACACTCTTGATATACTACCACTCACCTGATTATTATTATTCCGATTACTTATTCTCACACCGGAGGTGCTTGACGGCCACCACCCCCGGCCAAGCATCGTTTGCAGGTGATAATTGGATTTTATATCCACTTGGATCGCTTCAATTCGGCTTAAATTGATTGTCTTGGACTCAAGTTTCTTGTAGTTTTGATGTGTTTTGTGTAGTTGTGCAAGCTTGCAAGAATGTCGATTAAGGTGATGCTTCTGTTGTGTTTTGAGGTTAAATTAATTAAAATTCGGATTTTCCGAGACGGTTGCGCAGTCTACACTGTTTTGGTCATATCTGGAGTTCTATAAGTCCGTTTTCAGCGATCTTACTGCCCACGCGAAGCTTGGGAGATTTTCTACAACATGGGACAGGTGTTGCACGAGCAGGCTGCATGTGGTGAGAGCAAGCAGCACGACAAGCAGACTGTTTGGAGCAGGGAAATTACTGTTTTGCCCTTTTCAAGTTCTAATTATATTTTGGGCAGTTTTTAGTACCTTAATTGAATTCTAATTGTAATAGAAGGCAATTTCTTGCTGGGCAAGAATTATAGAGCCTATATAAACACATCCTATCATTGTAATTTGGAGAACCATTACATATCAATTACTTAGGTTTATTTATATCTTTTCATACTTTGTTTTTATCATGGTTTCATCAGATCCCATGATGACGAGCAGTTCGATTATGAACTAATCGTTGTCATGGGATTCTAACGGATTTATTTATGGAGCTTTAGTATCTTGATGCTTTAAAGATCTGTGTGTGATGTGTATTTGATATCCTCGTATGGTTGTGCTTTATGAATTTAGATGCGTAGCTAACATCTAATTTGTTAATCTCTTGCGAAACGAGAGTGGATCTTGAGATTTAGAACTTGCCATGCTAGTATAGGATAGGTTGGTGTTTTAACATCATGATTTGTGGCGTAAATAGAGATATTTTGTTGCCCTATGTGATCTTAATAGACAACTTGTGCTTCAACCGTTATGTTTTCAAATCTTATAGAGATATGGGGTCTAAGCATAATTGGTATCTATTCATCTTCTATTTCTTTTGTGGATGTATGTTTAGTTTGGTATTCGTATACTGAGATGTAGCGTGTACTTGTTTCGTGTTGTCTGATCAGATATCATAACCATTGCATATAGTGATTAAAGGCGTCAAATCTAAGCAAATTATTTAATGAAATTAGGATTCCATGTTTTCTCTTGCAGAAGTAATTCGATTCCAATTCTCGTTAGTTAGTTAATTCTTAGTTTGTTAGTTTTTTTCTTAGTTAATTTAGTTTATTAAACCCAAAATTGTTATTTGTCTTAGCAGTGAATAATAATCATACATTGTTGCATAGGTACATCTACTGAATTAAAACCATAACCAGATCTCTGTGGGAACGAACTTGACTTATTCATATATTACTTGTGACCACGTACGCTTGCGTGATTTTGTGTTAACAAGTTTTTGGCACCGTTGCCGGGGATCATCGGTGTTTTATTTTTGGTTTATGTGCTTGTCAATAGTGGTCGTTAGCGTTCACTGACTCAGATTTTTTCTTACCTATCTTGTTAGTTCGGTGTGTTTCAGGTACTTGAGTGTTTGAAGATGGCATGCGAGGAGTTGCCATAGTGGGCATATTCGAGGACATCCATGCCTCAGTAATGTGAGCAGTGTTTGGGCGTTCATGATCCCTCACAATATTGTTACTACGAAGGAGTTGATCCATATGTCAGTTATCAGGAACAACCATATTCTCAATACCATCCTCAACAGTACCAGCAAGATGTTCCAAATATGTCATATTTCTTTGGTAGTGAAGAGTTTCAACATCAGTAACCTACTCCTACTTTTCAGTCAGATGAGGTTGATGCTATGGAGGAGCTTAGGATGCTTATAAAGAGTAATGAGGAGTCTCTCAAATCTTTGGAGATACTAGTTGCTCGAGTTGTGAGTATTGTGGAACAAGAGAAAAAACAATTCATACTAGAGGCAACACCAGAAAATAACGGTGACTTGGAGCAAGGTACTGCATGCTTGATTGAGGAAGACAAATTCCAAGGTGAGGTGAGCATTCGCAAGCCATGTGAGGAATTTGATCATGTTAGGATGGTGGATGATTTGGAAAGGGCACTATTTGGGATAGACACTGATGAGCTGCACAAATTTCAAAAATTGGTATGTGCGTACCAAGAGGCTGAAGAACATGGGAAAAATGCAGGTCTTCTACTTGTCTCAGAGTATAAAGATGGAGGTAGCGCATTAGAGTCAATGGAGGAAGTTCTCTTTGAGGAACCAAAGGCTTCAACAACTTACATTTACCCTCCTCCATTATATTCAAGCGAACATATGAAGGCATTGGAATAGGACATAGTTGTTATACGAATAGGCCAAACGGGGAGAAGGGGTAGAAAGTGTGCCGTCGTGATGACGATGAAGTCTCACGAAGAGATGACCAGGCAAACTATTACCATCCTTAATGGAGGCTTGGAAGTAAAGTCAAGCTATTGAGCGCTTCGTGGGAGGCAACCCACGCATTAGTGTAGGGAAAAAAAATATTTGAGTGTTGTATTCAAAAAAAAAAAGAGTGGGAAAAAAAAAATTTGAGTGTTGTGTTCAAAAAAAAAAAATTAAAAAAATTGAACAGTTTCGAGCAGGCAGCACCTGCGCCTGCGTTACTGCTCTACACGCTGGCTGCCCCCCTGTAACGCAGGTTGCGCCTGCGTTACTGCCCTTTGCACGCTCTGCGCCCCTGTAACGCAGGTTGCGCCTGCGTGACAGCCTTTCTGGCCAGAATTTTGCTCGAATTTTTGTGTTTTGGCCTACCAAATTTCACCCAAATTCTATCCTAACTCAATTCTATCAATTCCTAATTCATATATTTATCCTACATCAAATTCAAACCTCCTAAATCTCTCCAACACTCTAAATTTTATATCAACCCTCTCCATCATCTTATATATATACCCACCTATACATACAAATCCAATTCCTCTTCTTTTTCTTTAAATCTCTAAAAATTCAATTCTAAAGAGAAATTAATTGCAAGTTCACCTCTTCGATTCGTATTGGGTAAATCTTTTTCTCTAATCTTATTTTTATTACGAATTTGTGTTCTTGTAAATTGGGGATTTTGTATTATTCTTGGTATTTGGGCTATTTTTGGTGTGATATTGCTTGGTAATTATTGGTGGAGCTTCTTGTGAGTTGGGTATTTATTATTATGGCTTCTAAGCATAGGAGAGGTGATGCTAATGTTGTGAAATTTTCGTCTTTGACGGCGGAGGTTGAATTTGATCGAGTGTTGTTGAGGCCAATTGCTAAAGAAAGGGGATTTTTGCTGAACAAGCATGTTGAATTGCGATGGGGAAGGATATGTAAGGCGCCTTGTAGGTATGTTTTCTGCTATCCCTCGTATTTACTTCCATTCAATGCGGACATTGAATATTTTAAGTTTGGGGGTGGTGTGGGGGATGAGTAGTTGTTGTTGTATTATTTGTTCATGTAGGATTTCATGCTTTGCATATTAGTAGTAGTAAATTATGCATTTATGTTCGTGTTATCTTCGTTTGTTTCATATAGGACATTCTGTTTTTATATTCGTATATCATGTGAGTTTATTATAGTTTGCATTTGCACCCATGCTTGATAGGAATTTTGTGTTGTTGACGCTTTTGATTGAGAAGTGATATGCTTTGTTCTTGTGCACACACATACACTAGTAAGTTGAAGCTAGTAGACTTATTGAATGTTGTAAGTGATTAGAAGGACATGAATATGTGCAAGATGATTTAGTTTGCATGCTTTGAATACAAGTCGGTGTATTAGAGAGATTTTTGCTTGGGATTGAGTATGTTTTTCCACCAAGTGAGTTTTTGAGCCTTATTGCATATTTGCAATTTATTCGTTTGCTTGAGTGTCCACGGATTGTTTGCATTGCTAGCAGTTGTTTGAGGTCTTTCTTGAAACGCATGACATTAATTGACGATTAAAATGATAAAGGCATTAGGAATAACCACATATTTTCCCATATTACCATACCATGTTTACATGATCAATTAGTTAATTCGTTGAGCTTAATCCTATTTTTTCGGTGACATACCACATTACTTGCCTAGACCTTTTTCTTGTATTGGCCGTACATTAATTTGAACCCACATTGTCAAAGGCTAGTAGAGTGCTTAAGGGAGTAATAAGGTGTGCAAGGAGGGGTTTATTGTTGGTCATAATTTTGGAGGAAATATTGAAAATTGGGTTTGGTTGTTTATTTGATAGTCGGCATGTGTAATAAAATTGTGGGATCATTGTTATTGTTTATATTATTGTTTGTGTTATATTTAGCTCTCGAGAAAGAAAAAAGAAAAAAAAAGAAAAAAAAGGAAAAAAAGAGAAAAAAAAAGAAAAAGAATATATATTATAAGACCATTTTTGTGTTTGTTGTGATCCTACTTTAGTCGACTAGTCGAGAGTTTGTTTTAGTAAAAATTATGTGGGGGGAAATAGGGTGTTGTGTATGATTTATTATGGTACATCTTTTGACACTAGCTTTTGATTATCGTCATTGATATATGTTGTGTTAAGAGTTAGATTGATACCAAATGTCAAGCATGTTTATGATTTTGTTGGAATTGAGTGATACACTTACCCTTGTTCTTGAGTGAATATTCTTTTGTGAGTGGATTATAAGTGTTTGCTTGCTTTTGCGTATGATATCCCGAGTTTTGTCTCAAAGTTGTACTCTTGTAGGCTTAGCATGTTTACTAACTTATTCTTACACTTGACATGGGCTTTTGAGAACTTATGCATGTTCATTGAGTAGACTATGTGAATACTTGCACTTTCGACACCAAGACATTGTGTATTTTCTTTGATTCTTAAGTTGATATGGCATGAGAGGATTAGAAGGTATGGTAGGATATTAGTACTAGATTATTTGCATTTTCATATTAATTGCATTCATGCATTGCATTGTTATTGCATTATTAGTTAAATGGATTTTGTGGGTACATTCGCTATAGGCCCTTACGAGACCTTACTCGTCCACTAGGGATACCTAGGGGTTTAAAGGGCTTGTTGCATATGCCAAATGCAACCGTGATCACCTACGGAAGTGGTACTAGTCAGTTAGTTAGTTGTAATTGTTTATGCTTGAGGACAAGCATCGGTTTAAGTTTGGGGGTGTGATAAGTGGATTTTATATCCAGTTGGATCGCTTCAATTCGGCTTAAATTGATTGTCTTGGACTCAAGTTTCTTGTAGTTTTGATGTGTTTTGTGTAGTTGTGCAGGCTTGCAAGAATGTCGATTAAGGTGATGCTTCTGTCGTGTTTTGAGGTTAAATTAATTAAAATTCGGATTTTCCGGGACGGTTGCGCAGTCTACACTGTTTTGACCATATCTGGAGTTCTATAAGTCCGTTTTCAGCGATCTTACTGCCCACGCGAAGCTTGGGAGATTTTTTACAACATGGGTCAGGTGTTGCACGAGCAGGCTGCATGTGGTGAGAGCAAGCAGCACGACAAGCAGACTGTTTGGAGCAGGGAAATTGTTGTTTTTCCCTTTTCAAGTTCTAATTGTATTTTGGGCAATTTTTAGTACATTAATTGAATTCTAATTGTAATAGAAGGCAATTTCTTGCTGGGCAAGAATTATAGAGCCTATATAAACACATCCTATCATTTTAATTTGGAGAACCATTACATATCAATTACTTAGGTTTATTTGTATCTTTTCATACTTTGTTTTTATCATGGTTTCATCAGATCCCATGATGACGAGCGGTTCGATTATGAACTAATCGTTGTCATGGGATTCTAACAGATTTATTTATGGAGCTTTAGTATCTTGATGCTTTAAAGATCTGTGTGTGATGTGTATTTGATATCCTCGTATGGTTGTGCTTTATGAATTTAGATGCGTAGCTAACATCTAATTTGTTAATCTCTTGCGAAACGAGAGTGGATCTTGAGATTTAGAACTTGCCATGCTAGTATAGGATAGGTTGGTGTTTTAACATCATGATTTGTGGCGTAAATAGAGATATTATGCTGCCCTATGTGATCTTAATAGACAACTTGTGCTTCAACCGTTATGTTTTCAAATCTTATAGAGATATAGGGTCTAAGCATAATTGGTGTCTATTCATCTTCTATCTCTTTTGTGGATGTATGTTTAGTTTGGTATTCGTATACTGAGAAGTAGCATGTACTTGTTTCGTGTTGTCTGATCAGATATCATAACCATTGCATATAGTGATTAAAGGCGTCAGATCTAAGCAAAGTATTTAATAAAGTTAGGATTCCATGTTTTCTCTCGCAGAAGTAATTCGATTCCAATTCTCGTTAGTTAGTTAATTCTTAGTTTGTTAGTTTACTTCTTAGTTAATTTAGTTTATTAAACCCAAAATTGTTATTTGTCTTAGCAGTGAATACATAACCAGATCTCTGTGGGAACGAACTTGACTTATTCATATATTACTTGTGACCACGTACGCTTGCGTGATTTTGTGTTAATAGCAGGCACCCAACCTAGGTGGAGGCACTGCCGGAATAGTGATTGGAGCCAATAATTAACAGTGGGAGTTATCATTGGTGCTAGAAGGAGGGGAGTGTTCTTGTAGAAAGCCCCTCGCCTGTTCAACCACTGTAGTAACTACCAGTCACCAGAGCTATCACTTTTAGAAAGCCAAGATCGAATCACATAGCCCCACAGATATGATCCCACAACACTCGAGCAAGAGAACAACCTCCTCCAGGCGACCAGGTGGATGGTCAACACACAAACCCTACCTCTTCTGCACACGGACCACCAACTGATCAAGAACAACCTGAATTCCACCCAAACCCAGAAGCTCCGTTACAACTGGATCTGACCGGATATTCCCAACAACAAATCGATGCACTCATGAGGATTGTAGCCGCCTTTCCACCGAATCAAGTAGCTCCCCAGCAACAAGTTGTCGTGGTGGATCATATAGAAAGGAGAGGGTCACAACATAACGTGGCCAATGAGCACAGCGAAGCTCATAGTCAGCCCCGAATGGCACATTCTGTATTCTCCCGGCTAGGATCTTCGCAAGAAACCAACCACAAGAGGCATGGCGGACCCGACCATCTCCCTGAAACATGGGAACGCAACAGGAAGTGCAGAGACTTGTGCAGATTCCTCACCGACAAGAAGGCAAAATACGATAAAGCTAAGGCTGAGTACGAAAAGGAGCAAAGGAGAAATGACCGCCATGACAAATCACCACCTGTGGTGGTCATAGGAAGTACATAACCTACCAATGCGGACATGCTCAACACGTTGCTGGAACTCAAGAGGAAAATTGAAGGCGATGGTAGCAGGGAGACGGGTGAATCACCTTTCACTCATCGCCTGGAAGCGGAATCTAAGCAGAAGAGCATTAAACATTACAGCTTTAACTCCTATAATGGGTTAGGAGACCCTGAAGAGCATCTAAGTTACTTTAATCAATTGGCACTCCACTATGAGTACAATGACCTGACACGTAGCCGTTTCTTTGCCGCTACCTTCCGAGGGAATGCACAAAGATGGTTCTGCCGCTTGCCACCAAGGTCGATTGATACTTGGGTAGAATTCAAAAGATTGTTCCTGAACAAATTCAAGGCCAACCAGCAGCATGAGGTACACACCGTTTTCCTAGAAATGATCGCCCAAAGGAACGGAGAAACCTTGCAGTGTTACATAGACCGCTTCAAGGAGGCGGTGAACAAAATAGTTTGCGTAAATGAAACAGAGGCGTTGGTACATCTAAGGTGGGGACTCAATCCATATGAATGCGAGAAATACATCTGTAAGCTGATGGAAACAAAACCCACCACGTTGGCAAAGGCTTACGAACTAGTGGCCCAAGCAATAAACGAAATGGAGTTACTCAAAGTACTCAAACAGTCCCGGGCTCCACCTGCATCTCAAAAGCCCCCTACTTCCAAAGGGAAAGGAATGTGTCCTACTCCAAACCAATGCAAGTGCAAAACCAAGTCCAAACGACACATGGGCCGCCGCCAACTCCGAGGCCACAATCCGCAACTTCTGTGAAAGACCGGTTGGGACCAACCAACCCGGCAAGGTCGCCAAAAACTCCAGAGCTAGAATGGACCAACTTTACCTTACCTAGGGCGGCCATCCTCAAAGAAATTAAAGGGAAACCGTTTTATTTGCCGCCACCTCCAATGTTCACACCAAGGACAAGCATTGCGAATATCATGAGACACACGGGCATCACACCGAAAGCTGCCTAGCTCTTAAGTATTTCCTCGAGAAACAGCTCAAAGAAGGAAACCTCAACCAATATCTGTGTTAACACAAAATCACGCAAGCGCACGTGGTCACAAGTAATATAGATATAAGTCAAGTTCGTTCCCATAGAGATCTTGGTTTTTAATTCAGTTTAGTACCTATGCAACAATGTATGGTTTTAATTCACTGCTAAGACAAATAACAAGATTGGATTTTGATAACTAAAATTAACTAAGGAAGTAAATTAACAACTAAGAATTAACTAACTAATGAAAATTGAATCGAATTACTTATATGAGAATAAACATGGAATCCTAACTTCATTATCTACTTCACTTAGAGTTGCAGCCTTTAATCAATACATGTGATGGTTTTGATATCTGATCGAATAACACGAAATAAGTAAAAGTTACCTCTCGGTATACTAGTACCAAACTACGCATACATCCACAAAAGAGATAGAAGATGAGTAGATACCTATCATGTTTAGACCCTATATCTCTATAGAATTTGAAAAGATAAAGGTTTAAGCACAAGTTATCCACTTAGATCACATAGGGTAACATAATATCTCTATTTACGCCACAAATCATGATGTTAAAACATCAACCTATCCTATGCTAGCATGGCAAGTTCTAAATCTCAAGATCCAATCTCATTTAGCAAGAGATTAACAAATTAGATGTTAGCTACGCATCTAAATACAATGAAACACAACCATACGAGGATATCAAGAATTCACCACACATAAATCTTTAAGGCATGCAAACTACTAAGCTACATAGATGTTAGGTCGAATACACAATAAGCAATCAAATACTGTATGAGTAACTTAACAAGAACACACTGTTTAACAATTAAAAACTGTTTGGAATTAATAATTCCTCTCTTGGTGATGTAAATATCACAGAGAGCTGCTTAGGTTACAATCAAAAGATTTCTCAATGTTCGACTACCCTTTTAGGGTTAACCTAACTGTATTTATAGAACATACAGCTTCGTACAATCAGTAACTGATTCTCCTAAAATCAAGCTATACAATTGATATCAATCACGATTGCTCCAGTCTTCCAAGTCAACTCAATCTCTTTGACAGCTTTCCAATCTTCAAAGATATTGCTTCCATATTTATCTTGAAATAATCTACAAACACTGTTGACTCTTCAGACAATACCGCTACAGAGTTTAACAACCTCTGTTGCGCTTCCAGTCAGTGTTTAACTAAACTCTGACTGCTTCCAGCTAAACTCTGTTTTCTGACTTTAGCTTCCAAACACTGTTTTCATCAATCATTTCTAACAATCTCCCCCAACTTGTCCATTAGCAAGAATGTACAAGTTTACAGTAAATGATGATGTCAAAACAAATACAAAATTTTACAGTGTTTAACATACAAACAGAGTTTAAGCTATTACTTAACAAATTCTACAGAAAATAAGAAAATTCTTACAGACTTTAATTTCTAATCTCTTGCAGATCAGGCATTGTTCTGAGATAGTCTATAAGCAACCTTCTTTCAGCATTTTCAAGCTCTATCTGCATAGCTTCTTTGATTTCTCTCAACTGAGGATCATTCTCATCAGTTTGATAGATAGCAGCTCTAAGATCGTAGATTTTGTTTCTTCTCATCTCATTTCCCAGCCTTATGTATTTCACTTCCTCAGATTTTACATTGAAATCCAGAACAGTGATTCCAAGATCAGTCTTCAGTTTTGTAGTTCCCTTCTCCATTTCAATCAGATTGCCATTCCAATCTCTGTATTTAGGAACATACTTGCTGTTGAATTTCATTTGCCTTCTTGCAAGGTTTTGAATCATTCTTTGTTGAAGCACATTTGCAACTAACTGACCTCTTTGATTTCTCACTCTGAAAATATATAGGACATATTCAAGTTCTTCAGCATACTTTAATTCAATATCCTTTTCAGAGACTTTAAATACTGTTCCATCAGCCATTAAATATAGCAAGAAATCCTTTTCTAGACTCTTCTGATATACAAGCTGTACTGACTCCAGTTTGTCCAAACTCTCTTGAGTGACACCACGACCTGGAACAGACAGTGAAGAAGGATCTCTAGGACCAACATATTGCCTTTTATCTCTGTGTGAGCCTATGCCTTCTTTGTTGTATCCAACTTTACCAGATAAAGCTCTACCATCAGTAAAATCCATTGGAATTGTAGCTTCTAGTCTTGGATCATGAGGAGCACCCCTCTTAAATGTTGATTTCAACTGAGAAGACAATAATGGTGTGGTCACAACTTGTGCAGCAACAGAGGTTGTGTCTTCATTCTTCTGTACAACATGTGTATCAACAGAGTTTGTAACTATACTTTTCAGCTTTTGCTTGGCTTCTGCATCTGTCGGTTTTCTGAATATTTGCATTCTTTGATTTGTACCAACATGTTCTTTGATTTGAATGCCTTTAAGAACAGGCTTTGCAGCTTCAGCAACTTTCACATTCTTCTTTGCTTTTACAGACTTTAGAGCTTTCAGATGCTTTTCTTGTAAACTCTTCTCTTCAGCTTTAGCATCTTCTATGGTCACTCCTTCTGCATTCTCTTCCATAAAAAGCTTAACAGCTAACTCCTCATCAGTCTTTGGGTTTGATGTTAATTCCAAACTCTTGGTCTTTGAAGTACCTTGAGTTTCAGTATTTATTCCAACAGATTGTGATTTAAAAGATTTGCCAGATCTCAGAGTTTGCTTTTCAGAGTTTAAGACCTTGCTCTTTTCACTTGCCCCTCCATCTCCAGCATCATCCTTTTTAGTCAGAGTTTGAGAAACTTTGCATTTTGACTTAGCAACTCTCTCCCCCTTTTTGACATCATCAGGAATAAGGATTGATGTAATGAGCTCCAAAGAATTAGCAATGGAATCAACCTTAGCAAATAAAGCAGTCTGATTTTCTTCAACTTTTCCTAGCCTCCATATAGTAGAGCATGACCAATTTGGAGAGTATCCAGAGGAAGTGCATCCCAGTTTGTTGTCTTCTTTCCAAAAGCCCTTGTTATGCAATCGAAAAAGAAACTCCATTCCTTTCTCAAACTTGGCCGTCTCAAAGACCCTATCTTGTTCAAGTTTCCTGCACATCCAATTTGTTCCAACATTGTCCTCAACCGATCATGACCAACAACACTGTAAGAAGTGTGTGTCTCAAAATCCAGAGCATCCCTAACAGTAGTTGGAGTAATAATATACTCTGATTCATCATGAGTGAAAATGATTGTTGGAGTGCCAGACTCTCCTCCATCATCATATTCAGAGTTTGTCCAGAAAGTAGCAATTTGTGAAGCAGATAGTGTAGGTGGTGCTGTTAGAGCCTTCCCTATTTCAGAGTCTTTCAAGAAATTTTGGAACACATGAAACGCCTCTGGAGCATTTACAGTCTCCAACGGTGCTGCATAGTTACTAGGGAGAAAAACTAACCCTGCTGCATCAAACGCTTTTGTTGCCATTAGTAAAAAGTGATACGAAGATATTCAGAGAAAAGATGTATATGTACTGTAAGTGTTTATCAAAATGTGAAAGAGAATATATGAGAAGTGTGAAAGTGAATGAGTATGCAAGTAACTGTGAGTGGGTGAATGTGAATCGATATGGAGTAAGAGACTAAAGACGATTTGAGTAAAATTAAAACTCAATCGTTTATTTAGTAAAAGCGCGTAACTGTTGTAGAGTAGTGTGTGAGTGGGACACAATCATGGGACACGTGTCAAACAACCAATGGATTACTTAATAATTACCGCTGTCATTCCTATAATCACGACACTTACACTAATTAACAGTTGTCAACTACCCCAATTACTGCAAAATAGTCAAATCATCTCAATGAGATTTTACCTCAGAATACTTAACACAACTCAACAGTGTTTATCAATTATCCAACTTTATCACTAAAAACCCTTTCAAAAATTGCACAGTTGTGAATTAAGTGTGTGTGAAGCAGAGTTTACTGAAATCAATTTTTAGAGCATCTAATATTTCATAAAATCCATAACAAAAATCAATAACTACTGAATGCACAAACTCTCATATTAAACACTGATTGTTTGATGAATGCTAAACTCTGTAGTTACTGTAATACAGAAATCTGAAAACTTCCATTCCCTTTGATGTCCATGATTATCCAAGAAAGCACACAGTCTTTAAAGACAAAAATATCAAGAGATTGAAATCAGAGTTTCATTCAGTGAATAACAGTCATGAACTGGATAATCTCACAAACTCTCAAACACACAGGTGTTTAGGTGAAGTGTTTACACTCACATTCAATCAGAAATAGCAGAATCTACCATATGCTTGAATGTCCACCAATTTTACACTACTTTGAGTACATGTATTCACAAATCAAAAGGACTTTATTCAGGGTTTAAATGAGATAAGATCAAACAGATGAAAAAGATATTTTATTCATGAGTGAATATCAAGCTGAACATTTCAATAGATCAAAGTGTTCAGTCACACTGTTAGTAAATATTTGTACAAGATCAGTATATATGCCCCTTTTTTCTTTTTTTTTCTTTTTTTTTTTTATTTATTTAGCATATATACTGAGTAAACTTTTCTTTTCTTGAGAAACACTCATCTGTTTGAGAAAAAAAAATATAACTGCTCTTAACACTTCAGTGTATAAGAAAAATGAGCAGTTAATAAGGCTCAAAGGGGTTTACTAAGGATGGAATTTATGAACAGTGTTTATACAGTGTTTGATGAAAGTTCAAAAGAATTTTTTTTTTTTTTGAACAGTGTTTGAAGAAATGGTGAATCCTATTGCCTTTATCATTTTCATGCACACACATATCATGTAGTCTCAAAATGGTCTAATACAAGTTCTAGAGAAACATACTATCTGATGAATACCACACAACAATAAATACTGATTGATAGAAAATGTATCAATCACTGATTTGGCTCAAACTCTCACAGGTTGTAGACATGAATCTGAACTCACCAAACTAATCAATGACACATCTCAAGTTTTATGGTTTTCACAAGTACAAACAAGGAATCATCATGAACCATACCTTTGGAAACAGAATGTCACTTATCAGAGTTTAGAGTTCATCAATAACCAAAATTATTTATGAGAGGCAATGCACACAATATTCATAGACTCAGAGTTTAGGACTGAATAACCTAAGAGATGCTATAAATATGAAACAGTATCATGCTGTGTTGATTTACTGCACAAAGTCTGATTAGATTACAGTGACTCAGAAAGAATCATGATTTATTTACTGAGAATCATGCTTCATACAATTTTCTTCATTGGTGTTTTCATTCAGACAATAATCAATTCTTAATTCACTGAGTGTATCTAACATGTTAACAGTGTTTAACAGACAGACATGCTTAACAGAGTTTAAAAAGTTTTAAACATAAGCATGCATAACAGAGTTTAATACTAAGGTTCACATAGCACTTAACAATTTGCAGAAACATGAGAAACATATTTTAGAAATAAGTTTTTGAGTCTAACCAACATCTCTAGTCAAAACTAGAGACCATTCCTAGTTCATTGACCAGTCTTGTAAATGTAGCTTCACTCAATGGCTTGGTGAAGATATCTGCAAGTTGTTGTTCTGTAGACACAAAATGAAGTTCAATGTTGCCTTCCTCTACATGCTCCCTGATGAAGTGATACCTTATGCTGATGTGCTTTGTCATTGAATGTTGCACTGGATTACCTGTCATTGCAATAGCACTTTGATTATCAAAGTAAATAGGTATCTTGGTATACCTTAATCCATAATCCAGCAGTTGATTCTTCATCCATAAAATCTGTGCACAGCAGCTACCAGCAGCAATATACTCTGCTTCTGCTGTAGATGTAGATATTGACTTCTGTTTCTTGCTGTACCAGGAAACAAGTCTGTCACCCAGAAATTGACAACTTCCACTGGTGCTTTTTCTGTCTATCTTACATCCAGCAAAGTCTGCATCAGAGTAACCAAGAAGTTTAAACTCTGATTCTCTTGGATACCACAGCCCCAAAGTCATAGTGCCCTTGAGGTACTTGAATATCCTCTTTACTGCTGTTAAATGTGGTTCTCTTGGATCTGCCTGAAACCTTGCACACAAACAAGTTGCATACGTGATATCAGGTCTGCTAGCTGTCAAATAGAGCAAAGAACCAATCATTCCTCTGTAACTTGTCATATCTACTGATGACCCTGCATCTTTGTCCAATTTTGTTGCAGTTGCCATGGGAGTTGTTGCAGATGAACAATCAAGCATACCAAATTTCTTGAGAAGGTTTCTGGTATATTTTGCTTGATTTATAAAAATTCCATCATCTGTTTGCTTCACCTGTAGGCCTAGAAAATAACTAAGCTCTCCCATCATACTCATTTGATATCTTGACTGCATGAGCTTGGCAAACTTTTTGCAGAGTTTATCATTAGTAGACCCAAAAATAATGTCATCCACATATATCTGAACTAAAAGCAAGTCACTACCATTTTGGAAGTAAAACAGAGTTTTGTCAATAGTACCTCTGTGAAATCCACTTTCTAGTAGAAATTTGGCAAGGGTTTCATACCATGCCCTTGGTGCCTGCTTAAGTCCATAGAGTGCCTTGTCTAACCTGTAGACATAGTCTGGATGTTTTGGATCTACAAACCCTGGTGGTTGTTCCACAAACACTTCTTCTTCAAGTTTTCCATTCAAAAATGCACTTTTTACATCCATCTGAAACACTTTGAATTTCATGTGAGAGGCAGATGCTAGAAAAATTCTGATTGCCTCCAATCTAGCCACTGGAGCAAATGTTTCATCATAGTCTATTCCTTCCTGTTGTGAGTAGCCTTTTGCAACCAGTCTTGCCTTGTTCCTTGTGATAACACCCTCACTGTCAGTTTTATTCCTGAAAACCCATTTAGTACCAACAATGGATCTGTTCTTGGGCCTTGGTACAAGTGTCCACACTTCATTTCTTTCAAATTCATTTAGCTCTTCTTGCATTGCTGTTATCCAGTCAGCATCTTTAAGAGCTTCTTCAACTTTCTTTGGCTCACTTTGTGACAAGAATGCATGAAACAGACATTCATTTGTTGTTGCACTTCTTGTCCTTACTTTTGCATCTGGATTACCAATAATCAAATCAGGTGTGTGAGATTTAGTCCATTTTCTTGCAGAAGGCAGATTGCTTCTGTCATCATGTGATCCTCCCCCTTGATCCATGCTCTCCTGATTTTCTTGGTGCCTTTCTTCATTTTCTGATGCTCCCCCTGAATGTGACTTCTCAGAATTATCAACAGAGTTTGAATCAACAGAGTTTGATTCAGAATCATCAATTTCATTTTCTGATGCTCCCCCTGAATGTGACTTCTCAGAATTATCAACAGAGTTTGAATCAACAGAGTTTGATTCAGAATCATCAATTGAGTCACTTTCAGTGCTTGACTTATCACTTTGATGTGATTCTTCATGCTCCCCCTCAACTGGTTCTTCCCTTGTTTCTGATTGAAGAGTTTCTTCAGTATTTACCAGTAGAGGTTCAGAGTTTAGATCAACAGAGTTTGTCAAATCAGTCTGATCAGAGTTTACTTCTTCAGAGAATAAATCTTCATTTTCAAAGTGCAGTTGATCATGTTCATTGACATCTTCAAGTCCAGTTATTTTCTTGTCATCAAATGACACATGAATTGATTCCATGATCACTCTAGTTCTCAGATTATAAACTCTGAATGCCTTTGTTGACAGTGGATAGCCAACAAAAATTCCTTCATCTGCCTTTAGGTCAAACTTGGTCAACTGTTCAGGATGAGTCTTCAACACAAAGCATTTGCATCCAAAAATATGAAAATATTTTAGATTTGGCTTTTTCTTCTTCACCATTTCATATGGTGTTTTACCATGCTTGTTGATCAGTGTTGCATTTTGAGTAAAACAGGCAGTTTGAACTGCTTCTGCCCAGAAATATGTTGGCAACTTTGCTTCATCTAGCATGGTTCTGGCAGCTTCTATCAAGGTTCTATTCTTCCTCTCCACTACACCATTTTGTTATGGAGTGCCAGGTGCAGAAAACTCTTGTTTTATCCCTTTACTCTTGCAAAATTCTTCCATAGATGAATTCCTGAACTCAGTTCCATTGTCACTTCTGATTATCTTCACTTGATTCTCTGACCCTTTTTCCAGTTGTAATATATGTTCTGTCAGTGTTAATGCAGTTTCATCCTTCTTTGCAAGAAAATATACCCATGTGAACCTGGTATATTCATCAACAATGACTAGAGCATATTTCTTCTTTCCAAGAGACATTACATTCACTGGACCAAAAAGATCAACATGTAGTAGATGATAAGGATCAACAATTGAAGACTCAGATTTGCTTTTGAAGGAGACTTTTCTCTGTTTAGCCTTTTGACAAGAATCACACAGTCCTTCTACATTCAACAAGGACTTTGGTAGACCTCTTACAAGATCATTCTTGATTAGCTCATTGATGTTGTTCAGGTTCAAATGAGAGAGTTTCTTGTGCCATTTCCAACTCTCTTCACTGGACATCCTTGTAGACAGACACACTGCTTTGCCATCAGTGTTTGTTGACAATTTGATTTCATAGATGTTATTGTGTCTGTTTCCAACTAGAGCAACTTTCCCTGTAGATTTACTGATCACTTGACAATATTCAGGCTGAAAATCCACATGATATCCTCTGTCACAGATTTGACTCACAGATAGCAGATCATGCTTGAGTCCTGGAACCAGAGCTACATTTGTGATGATGACATTTCCAAGATTAATATTGCCATATCCCAGTGTATGTCCTATGTTGCCATCTCCATAGGAAACTTCTGGGCCAGCCTTCTCCTCAAACTCTGATAGCAGGGCTTTATTTCCTGTCATGTGTCCTGAACATCCACTGTCCACAACTAGGGTACTAACCCTGGTGCCCTGCAATCACAAACAATCACTGATTATTAGTTTTAAGGATCCAGACTTGCTTGGATCCTTTGGCTTTCTTAATTCTGTTAGCTTTTGCAGCGGAATTTTCATTAACAGAGTTTAAGCTAACTTTTTCAGAGTTTACATTTGCAGAGTTTACTTTAACCCATTTCAAATTTGGCTTGGGTTCATAGTAATTATAGTAAATAGCATGATAATCTCTGCAAGTGTAAATAGAATGCCAAGTACTTCCACAGTGTTTGCATAAAGTCTGTGGTCTAGTTCTCACATAATCACTCTTTACTGCAGTTTTAGAAGGCAAAGAATTAATGTTCTTATTCTTACTACAGAAACTAGCAAGATGATTAGTACTACCACAATTAAAGCATGTTTTTCTAGGAGCTAACGAAGCAAGCATTGGCTTAATTCCTGATGTGATGCCTACTTTTCCATTTTTGTTTTTCTTAGGCAATCTCTGTTTGTTGACAGATTTTATCTCCTTAAGCTTATGCTTGAGTTGTTTATCTGTCATTTAACCAATGTTAGCCTCTTTAACAAAAGTTTTAGCATATGACTCTCTAACAGCCTTTTTCTGTGCTTCAATCTTAGGTCCACCTGTTCCCATGACATTTCCTTCAGATGAACAATGTGGTCTAACCTTTACCTGATTTTCAAATCTAAGTTCATCTCCTACAGAGTAACCTAGACCTACTGTATCTGACTGAAACACTTCTTGAGTGTCTTTACCAGAGTGTGTCCAAGTTTTCATGATGTGTTTAGTATCCTCCAATTCAGATTCTAGTTGCTTATACTTACCTAGCAACTCCTGTTCTATAAACACTGCATCATCTCTCTCTTTTTGAATTTTATTCATGTTCTCTAGCTGTTCCTCAACAAATTTATTTCTTTCTTTGAGTTGAGAGCACTCAGACTTTATCCTCTCATTTTCTAAAGTCTGATCCCTATAACTGATATGTAATGCCTTAAGATAAATTCTCAATTCAGTTATATTATCAGTGTTATAAGCATAGGTAGTTGGAGGTACCTTGAGATCATCATTTTCAGTCTGAGTAGTAGCCATGAGAGCATAGTTGACTTCCTCATCTGAATCTGAAGTGTCTGCCCAATCTCTGCCTTTGGTGTAGAGTGCCTTTTCAGTTTTACCCTTCTTGCACTCAGGAGCATAGTGTCCCATCTCCTTACACTTGTAGCATTGAATTTCAGACTTATCTTTCTTACCAGATTTGAAGTCCTTTCCCTCAGCTTTCTTGAAATTCTTCTTGTCAGACTTTGAGTAGTCCCTGGAGAATCTCTTTCCCTTCTTGAAGTTCTTGTATCCCATCTTCTTGAAGGTCTTTACCATCAATGCAGCCATTTGCATCATCTCCTCATCATCTTCAGAATCAGATGATTCATCTGTGTTTGAGTCAACATCAGTGTTTGATGACTCATTCTCTGAATGTATGACTAAGGCTTTCCCTTTTGCCTTTCTCCTTGATGCCTCCTTCTTTGATGGTTTCTCCTCAACCTTAAGTGCAACAGACTTTGACTTTCTACTTGATCTTTTATTTCTCTGCTCCAATTCCAATTCATGGGTTTTGAGCAGTCCATAAATTTCATCAATCTCTGTTTCACCAAGTTCATAATTATCTCTTATAGTGGTTGTTTTCACATCCCACTTTTCAGGTAGAGAAAGAAGAAACTTGAGATTTGAGTCTTCTAAATCATACTCTTTGTTAACCAATGACAAATCATTGAGCAGTTTACAGAATCTGTCAAATGTTTCTGTCATGGTTTCATCAGACTTTGCCTCAAAGTGCTCATACTCCTGAGTGAGTATATTTCTTCTGTTTTTCTTGATTGCAGGAGTTCCTTGACACCTAACCTCAAGTGCATCCCATATTTCCTTTGCAGTGGTGCAGTTAATCACTTTATTAGACATAACATTGTCTAATGCACTGTGAAGTAAATGTCTTACTTTTGCATCCTTTGCAATAGATGAAAGATCCTCAGCAGTTAGATCTTTCTTTTCCTTTGGAATGACCTTTGATTCCTCACCAGCAGCAGCAGCAGATAATTTTGTTGGTTTGTGAGGACCTTCATAAATTCTATCAAGGTATTCTGGATCTGTAGCCTCCAGAAACATGGTCATTTTCACCTTCCAAATTGCATACTCTGATGGCCTAAGTATAGGAACCCTTATTGTCTCATACCTACTAACAGTAGTAGGGGCTTTCTCAGATGGTGGAGGTATCTCTGCCATTGATTACTCTTGTGTTTGGATCTTTAACTGTAATAAAGTAACAGATTAGGCTCTGATACCACTTGTTAGGTCGAATACACAATAAGCAATCAAATACTGTATGAGTAACTTAACAAGAACACACTGTTTAACAATTAAAAACTGTTTGGAATTAATAATTCCTCTCTCGGTGATGTAAATATCACAGAGAGCTGCTTAGGTTACAATCAAAAGATTTCTCAATGTTCGACTACCCTTTTAGGGTTAACCTAACTGTATTTATAGAACATACAGCTTCGTACAATCAGTAACTGATTCTCCTAAAATCAAGCTATACAATTGATATCAATCACGATTGCTCCAGTCTTCCAAGTCAACTCAATCTCTTTGACAGCTTTCCAATCTTCAAAGATATTGCTTCCATATTTATCTTGAAATAATCTACAAACACTGTTGACTCTTCAGACAATACCGCTACAGAGTTTAACAACCTCTGTTGCGCTTCCAGTCAGTGTTTAACTAAACTCTGACTGCTTCCAGCTAAACTCTGTTTTCTGACTTTAGCTTCCAAACACTGTTTTCATCAATCATTTCTAACAATAGATAAATCCGTTAGGATCCCACGACAACGATTAGTTCATAATTGAACCTTTCGTCACCATGGGATTTGATGAAAACATGGTAATGAACAAGATAACAAATATGAATAAATTAATAATGTACCAAGGTTTAGAGAACAAATCCGTGAAAGTAACAAGCATCCAAAAGATACGCCTAACAAAGGAATCCAAGAAAACTATGTCTAGATCTTCTTGTTGTCACAATCCTCACCTTGGCTTCTCGATCTCGTGCTATGAACGAATTGGACTGAACTCTGGTGTGTAGTTGATCGTTTTTTATGTCCCCCAAGGTGTGTATTTATAGCCCAAGTTGCCTCCTCAACCAAGTAATTACCGTCTTTGAATTAGGATAGAATTTCGGCAATTTCCGTTCTTGATTGAAATAGAATTGCAATTCCCATGTTTAAGTCTTATTCTGGAAGTTTCTGGTCATTCATGTGATTCCAAAATGATTAGAATTAGCAAACTAAGCAATTTCCTTCTAAAAATCGGTTTCCAGCAGCATTTTGTCAAATTTCCCGTAGCCAGGCGCGGCCGGGCGGCCCTGTAGTGTAGATCAGGCGCGCCCGCGCGCTTACAAACTCTGGAGACCTGCCAGGCGCGCCCGCGTGCGGATATAGCTAAAACTGAGCGCGCCCGCGCCAGTACTGATTCTGCAGATTTATTTTCTTTTCTTTTGCTAATTTCTTCTACAATTCTTTTGCAACTTCAATCCATTGTTCTTTTGAGCTTAGAGACACTGTTTAATCAATGAAACAACCAGACCTACATAGAAATAATAACCTGCATGATCTTCACAAAAATACATTAAAACACACAAATACTTGAGTCCAAAGCGATCAATTCAAGCCATAATGGAGCGATCCCAGTGGATATAAATCCACTTATCACACCCCCAAACTTAAACTGATGCTTGTCCTCAAGCATAAACAAATAAAACTATATACAACTAACTAGTACCACTTCCGTAGGTGATCACGGTTGCATTTGACATATGCAACAAGCCCTTTAAACCCCTAGGCAGCCCTAGTGGACGAGGAAGGTCTCGTGAGGGCCTATAGCGAATGTACCCACAAAATCCATCTATCTAACAATGCAATGCAATTAGCATGAATGCAACTAATATGAAAATGCAAAGATCCCCTTCAAACTAACCAAAACCAACTAGCAAGCAAATATCTCAAAGAATGCAACAAATCCAAGTAGAGCTCGACTAAGTCCCCGTATACTAGCAATACATGAACAAAAATGTGCGTGTGTGCGATGCTCATCAGAAATACTCCCAACACTAGGTCAAAAATCATACCTATTCTTCGCCAAGACAATCACAGGTTTATAAATAGAATAGACTGTAGACACTTCATAACTTAGAAACACCTCCATCCTCATTCAAGTTAGCCAGGAATTCATGCTTTATTACTACGCTACGACACATACTACTATATACAATACGCATGCTTATTTAACCGTGCAATGAGTGAGACCCCAAAAGGCTTATACAATAATACCCATGTACCAAGTGTTAGGTCAGCAATCCCAAACCACAAGGCTTTAGGTTACTAGGACTAAGTCCCCTCAGACTTAATTACTCGAGTATTAAAGAGCTCACTCTGGTTAATTCTGCATTTAAACAATTAAACTATTGACTCTTTTTTTTTCTTTTTTCTTTTTTTTATATACAATCTGGAATGAGAATTCTCAATTCCAACCCTAGACTACTCATATAAATATGAGCCGGCTACTAGCCATTTGACACCTAGCCAACAACTAGCATGAAATCCCTGGTTTCCCCCAAACTTAGACTTTAGTGCTCCTACGCCATCAAGGGAATAACGAAACTTCTAAATATAAACAAGTGATTAAATCTCAAAACATCCAAACAAGCATGACCCTAACCTAGTCCAAAAGCAAACAATGAGACTGTGTAAAGGTTTTGTTCCCGTAACATGCAAGTCAATTTCATAGGAACTATAAATCAACCCTCTACTCATCATTACCACACTCAATTAAACACCTACCTACCAATCAGAATCAGCTCGCCCTAAGGGATCATGAAATATGCATGCCATGAAAATGCAACTAAAATAAACTCATATGGTAAATAAAATAAAATAAAATGGAATGCCCTACATGAAACACACGTAGATAATACGACATATATGCATGAATTATGACTAAAATGCAAAGCATGATATCTATATGAACACACAAATACTACATATACACTACTTATCCCCCAAACCACCCCAAACTTAAAAGATTCAATGTCCACATTGAATGGAAGTAAATACAAGGGATAGTAGGAAACATACCTAAACATACCGAAACACATGGGTTGCCTCCCACGAAGCGCTGTCGTTAACGTCATTTAGCCGGACAATTATGATTCAAATCATGGTGGCTCAAAGATCGCAGTAGACTTGTCCTTAGCAGAAGTACCATTCACCCATTTGAAAGGCATATGACTCAGCCTATTTGTAGTTCGAGGATCCAACTCAACTTAAAGTAGATTGTAATAAGTAAATAATATTAACTGTCACAGGAATCTCAGAAGATGCTATCTATCAGAAGAAACAAATCTACAAGTCAATCTATAGTTTTGATATTTTACACTGGAAGAAGTTCAGTCTACTGATCAAGCCTCAGTGTGGTATTCAAAGTCATGGATTTAATTCAGAAGGATAGAGATTTCTACAAGTGACAAGAGACAGTATCAGTACAGAATATTTAAAGAAAGTTGAGAGAAGAAATTGACCACAGCTTAAAGTCAAAATAAAGAAAAGAAGTTGAAGTTAGTCGTTCATGAACCAGACCGTGCATCGAGCGTCAACAAATATTCAGTGGAGGTTCTTTATTTATTTCAGTGGTTTAAAAGTGAAGGTTAGACTATCAAATGAATTATGTTAATTCTCTATTAATTAATTTAAAGTATTTAGTTAACTTAATTAATAAATTAATTCTTCAAGAATTAATTTATTTATTAAGTTAATTATTGAATTAATTAATTTAGAATTAATATAGATTGCTAAAAGACTATCAGAAGTGTTTTTAGACTATGGTTTTATTATTAAAAGACTATCTAAGATAGTCTAGGAGATAGTCTGCTCAGCATACTCAGTCCAGTTTGATAGTCTGCTAAGGAATTGTCTACCAGGAAGTCTGCATGGTAGTCTGCCAGAAAAATCATGTATTAAAGACTATCAGGATAGTCATTCTGATAGTCTGGAGAAAGAATTGGGTAGTCTGCCAAGCCAGATAGTCACACCGGTAGTCTGCAAGAGAATGGATAGTCACACCGGTAGTCTGCAAGAGGATTGATAGTCACACCGGTAGTCTGCAAGAGAACTGATAGTCACACCGGTAGTCTATTTGTTCCCTGGATAGTCTGCAAGCCATTAGACAGTCTCTGGATAGTCTGTTTAAGTGTTAAAAATAGACAGAAGATATTTTGAACAATATCTAAACAAAAAGAGACAGGAGGCAGTGGACAACATACACGTGAAAAAGTTTTAAAGATAGAAGCCATAATATTACATCTCTCTCTCATCTTTAAAGCCACTGACTATCTCAATTAATTCACAGAAAATCAAGTTCAACTCATTTGTAATATTTGATCTGATAGAACTTAATTATTTGTGACTCTTGTATTACTAGCGAATTAAGTTTCCTAGTTCGTATCTCGATTTTTATTAACTAAATTAGAAAAGTTCATGTCGAATTTTCTAATTAGTTTTTATTAACGTGATAATACTCTGTACTGATTTTGTAACAACCATCAAGTTTAATATATCGTTATATTTAACTTGAATTTTGTTTCAATTAATTCCGCTCAAATTTGTCTAAACTAAATTTTATTTAACGGACAAATTTCGACAAAAAGACATAGATTGTATTCAACCCCCCCTTCTACAATCTTAACGGACCTAACAATTGGTATCCGAGCCGTTTGATTGATATACAAATCAAGATCCTATTTTTATTCAATTAAAAATGAAGCTCAAATTTTTAACTCTCTTAAAAATTCATCATGACTTCTAAAGCCATTGTTAAGATACCTATCTTTGACAAAGAAAATTATGATATGTGGAAGAATAAGATGGAGTTGTTTCTAGAATGTACAAACGTTAAATATTTGGTTGTTTTGAAAACCGGACCTAAAACTCCTATGGTCTATGAAGATGAAGTTGAAGCTGAGGGTAAAATTGTGATTCCTGCTAAATCTTATGAAAAGGACCCTGCTACCTATACACCTGATGAAAAGGAGGATGCAGGGCTTGATAAAAACCTCAGACTCATTCTAATAGATTCCCTGGATGCTGTGATGTATAGCCATGTGATGAATTGTAAAACTGCCAAACACATGTGGGAAACTATTGAAACCATTAATGAAGGAACCGATGAGGTCAGGGAGAACAGACTTCAAATCTTAACCTCTGAGTATGAACACTTCAGAGCTGGCCCTAATGAAGGCATTCAAGAAGTGTTTGAAAGGTATAATAAAATAATCAACAACTTGCAAATCCATGGCAAGAACTATACACAGAAGGAGATTAATCTGAAGTTCTTACTGACTATGCCGACTCACCTGGAACACAGGATAACAGCAATAAGAGAATCTCGTGACTTGAATAAAGTTTCTCTTGAAAAACTCTTCGGTATTTTAAAAACCTATGAGTTGGAACAAGTCCAACAGAAAGAGATTCATGGTAAAGGTAGAGTTGCAAGTTCATCAACAGCATTAGTGGTTGAGGCTCCTAAGGAATTGGAAGCTAAGGTTGTTCGACCTTACAGCTCAGACAAGGAGCAGACTGAAGTGGAACATGGTCAGACACTAGCTACTCAGGATGGAAGTGAGTTTTACTCATTAGAAGAATTGGATCAGTTGGAGGATGAATCCATGGCACTCATGGTTAGACAGTTTGGCAACTTTAGATTCAGGAGAAATCCTAAGTTTAAGTTCAAGTCTAATAACAGATTCCAGAGAGGAGGTTCCTCATCCTCCAGTAGCAGAGGTGGCTACAAAACTGGAACTGTTGATAGAAGCAAAATTCGTTTTTATAATTGCAATGAACTTGGACACTTTGCCACTGAGTGTCAGAAACCCAAACAAGCCCAGAAGAGAGATTATGTTCCTGAAAAGAAGAAACCTGGAAAAGCCTATGTGGCTGCTGGTAAAAGCTGGGATGACACAGATAGTGAAGATGAAGAATTTGGAAATCTTGCACTAATGGCAAATGGTGACATGCTCACTGATCCTAAACCACAGGTAAAACTTACTGACTCTGAGTTGGTTCGTCAGTTAGGTGGTTCCTTGGTTAATGCACAAAAACACATTGCTAGATTAAATCTGTTAAACACTGAACTTGAAAATAAAGTGTTAGAACTAAAAAAGGTACATGTTAATCAAGATCAACAAAAAGAGGAAATAGCACGACTTAATAGAAGAGAGAAATCCATTCTAGAAGTAGTGACTAAACAACTTTCTAAAATTGCTGAACTTGAAACCAAGGTTAGTGCTTGCTTTAATTCTGTTAAACTCTCTAAAGAGCATTTCAATAAACAAGCTATAGAACGAACTGTAGGAATAGGGTTTGGTTATAACGAAGTTGTTGGATTGTTAGGCATAAATACCCCTAACCTTGTTAGTGCTAAAGAGAGGGGTATACCACATGTGCTTAAGAATGTTGAAGATCCGCTCTTTAAGAAGTCGATTGCAGAACCTCCAAACTTCACTTCTATCATTATTCAAGAAGAGATGCGTAATGAGGACAGTGCAAATGGCATAGTCCTTGATAATGTTAAATCTGTTAAGAAACCAGTTAAGGTTGTTTATCCAACCAGTTCATCTAAAACTGGGTTAAGTGGTGATAAGTTGAAAAAGAACAATAACATGTCTAACATGCATACCATGCCTACCATTGATATTTATCATAAAGCATGTGGTGTTGTCAATTGTATGTCTTGTGCTTTTAATGTAATGTCTGCTTACTTTAATGGTAATCAAGCATGTGCTGGTAATACTGCTCCTCGACAACATATGAATAAGAATAAAAATGTTAGATCAAAGACTGCTAATCCTCCTCAAGATAGGAGAGAGACATTTGTATCAAAGCCTAAACAGACTTTTGGTAAGGCTTCTTACAAGGTCAAATGTCCAGTCAATGAAACAAATGTCATTGCTGCAAAAGAAACATGGATACCCAAGATAAAACAAAAGATTGTCAAATCTGTTTATAGGGTTAAATGTTTGTTGGTTAGTGGTGAAAATGGTGTCAACGTTAAAAATGTTGTTTTGCCTGACAAAGGCCAATTCTTTAAGTATTCTGGACCCAATCAGATTTGGGTTCCGAAGAAGGTTTAATCTATTTGTCATTGCAGGGTGTGAAATAGGTTGATCGAGTGACCTGGATCTTGGACAGTGGATGTTCAAGGCATATGACTGGAGACAGAACCCTGCTGACAAATGTGGTTGAGAAAGCCGGCCCAGTTGTTACCTTTGGAGATAACAGCATAGGTACAACTGATGGATATGGCAGATTGGAAGCTGGAAATGTTATCATTGATGAAGTGTCTTTTGTGAAAGGACTTGAGCACAATTTGTTAAGTGTCAGTCAATTTTGTGACAAGGGATTCGAGGCTTACTTCAACAAGAAGAATTGTCTAATCTCACACAAGAGACATGAACAACCATCTCTTACAGGAGTCAGAAAAGGCAATCTGTACGTGGCCAATATGAACACTGGAAGCACTGAAGAAATCAACTGCTTTTATTCTAAAGCATCTACAGATGAAAGTTGGCTATGGCACAAGAAACTCTCCCACCTTAATTTCAAGACAATGAATTCTCTAGTTAAAAGAGAACTGGTGAGAGGTTTACCTTCAATGGAATTCACTCAAGAAGGACTCTGTGATGCCTGTCAAAAAGGCAAATTGAAAACAGCAACTCACAGGAGCACTGACACATCATCAATAACTGAACCTCTACAACTGTTGCACATGGATCTGTTCGGTCCAGTTAATGTGATGTCTATGTCAAAGAAAAGATATGCTCTCGTGATTGTTGATGACTACTCAAAGTACACATGGGTTTTATTTCTGAATTCTAAAGATGAAACTCCACAGTTAGTGATTGATCACATCAAGTTGATTGAAATGGAGTACAAGAAACCAGTAAGAGCAATAAGGTCAGACAATGGAACTAAATTTAAGAATGCAGTTCTAAATGATTTTTGTACTGAAAAGGGAATAACAAGGCAGTACTCAGCCCCAAGAACTCCTCAGCAAAATGGGGTAGTAGAAAGAAAGAATAGAACCTTGATTGAAGCTGCACGTACTATGTTAAGTGAATCAAGGCTTCCCTTGTACTTTTGGGCTGAAGCTGTCAATACTGCATGTTATACCCAGAATCGAACTTTAATCAACAAAGACTTGATGAAGACCCCCTATGAAATAATGTATGAGAAGAGACCAACACTCAAGTACTTTCATGTATTTGGAACAAAATGCTTTGTGCTTAAAGATGGAGATGATCGTGGTGGAAAATTTGAGGCCAAAGCACATGAAGCAATTTTCATTGGTTATTCAAGAAGAGCTTACAGGGTGTATGTGATTGATCATCAGACAATGCTTGAAAGTGTCAATGTATCATTTGATGACACTAAACTTCCTAGTATCCAAACGGAGGATTCATCTGAAAAGTTATCTTTCGATGATATGACAGACTCCGATTAAGATGGTGACAACCAACCTGATGTTGTTGCTAATGATAACAGTAATAATGATGATAATGATCAGGGTGGTGGTGGTGGAAACAATAATCAGACTGGAGATACCACTGACACTCCTGAACATTCATCTAGTCAAACTGGCAACAACTCAGGGGGAGGTGATGAAGGATCAGCTGGTCATACTCAACATCATAATGAAGAACAAGGCGAATCATCAAGGTCAAATCTTCCCAGAAAGACTGTGTGGAATAGAGCTCATCCTTTTGAGTTGATCGTTGGTGATCCAGATGTTGGTGTAAAAACTAGAAGGAGCTATCAAAATCAATGCAATTATTCTGGGTTTCTGTCTGCAATAGAACCTAAGAAAACAGAAGAAGCTCTTTCTGATCCTGATTGGGTGATTGCTATGCAAGATGAACTCAATCAATTCAAACAACAAGAAGTATGGAAGCCGGTACCCAGACCTAAAGACAGGAAAGTAGTTGATACCAGGTGGGTATTCAGAAACAAACTTGATGAAGATGGCATTGTAACTAGAAACAAAGCAAGACTGGTTGCTAAAGGTTATTCCCAAGCTGAAGGAATAGATTATGATGAAACCTATGCACCAGTGGCTAGACTTGAGGCTATAAGGATATTCTTGGCATTCGCAGCACATTCAAACTTCAAAGTTTATCAAATGGATGTCAAGAGTGCCTTCCTGAATGGCAAGCTGGATGAAGAGGTATATGTAGAACAACCCCCTGGCTTTGAAGATCCAGAATTCTTGGATTTTGTCTACTTTCTCTTCAAGGCAATTTATGGTCTTAAGCAAGCTCCAAGGAAATGGTATGACACTCTTTCTGAATTTTTACTTGAAAATGGATTTGTTAGAGGTGTCATAGACAAAACTCTCTTTACTAAGAAACATAAGAATGATACTATATTAGTCCAAGTCTATGTGGACGATATAATATTTGGGTCTACTAATGATCTTCTGTGCAAGAAATTTGCTAAGCTAATGCAGGGTAAGTTTGAGATGAGCCTGATGGGTGAGCTGAAGTTCTTTCTTGGATTACAAGTAAGTCAAAGGACAGATGGAATTTTTATTTGTCAATCCAAGTATGTCAGAGAGCTCCTCAAGAAATATCAAATGGAGGACTCATCTTCAGTAAGAACACCATCATCAACAGCTGTGAAATTTGGAGCTTGTGAAAATTCTGCTAAGGTAGATATCACAAGCTACAGAGGTATGATAGGTTCATTACTTTACCTTACTGCAAGTAGACCTGATATTATGTATGCTACATGCTTGTGTGCAAGGTTCCAAGCGGATCCTAGAGATGTGCATCTCATTGCTGTTAAACGAATCTTGAGATATCTTAAGGGTACACCTAACTTAGGTATTTGGTACCCTAAAGAATCTGGTTTTAACCTTGTTGGATATACAGATTCAGATTATGCAGGAAGTGTTGTAGATAGAAAAAGCACCTCTGGGAGTTGTCAATTCCTAGGTGGTAGGTTGGTCTCCTGGTACAGCAAGAAACAACAAACAGTTTCCAACTCAACAGCTGAAGCAGAATATATAGCTGCTGGAAGCTGTTGTGCTCAAATCTTGTGGATTAGGAATCAGCTACGTGACTATGGCTTTGTACTTGACAATATTCCAATTCTGTGTGACAATACAAGTGCCATAGCAATCTCCAACAATCCTGTGCAGCATACGAGGACCAAGCACATCGACATCAGGTATCATTTTATCCGAGAGCATGTCATGAATGGTACCGTGGAGTTACATTTTGTACCCACGGAAGAACAAACAGCAGATATTTTTACTAAGTCTCTTGACGAATCCACATTCACCAGAATTGTTGGTGAATTGGGTATGTTAAATAGTCCTAGTAATTAAACTAGTTAATATCTGAGGTTTGATCTTTAATAATTTACAAGTGATTATCCTGTTAATATTTGTTGATTAAAATCACTTGTATAATTATTTTATCAACTTACCTTGTTACTTGTTAATGTTCAAACCATTGCCATTATCATCTTAATATATTTTTACTTACTTCTTTTCAATATTAAAATAATTCATTTTCCTTAAAAATATTTTTCTCAAATTTTACAAGTTGTAATTTATGAGAAACTTATTTTTCTTGAAAATTATATTTATGATGGTTTAATAAGTCATATTTTTTTTAAATAATTTTCTATTAGAAAGTTATTTTATTAGAAAATATATAGATTTATTAATTTACCATGAATAAATATGTAAATAGTTAATAGTTTATTAATTGGTTTGTAGTGTTTGTCCTTTTGTTATTAATGTTTGTTTTCATAAAAGGGACTACATATGATTGTTTTTATAATTTTTATTAGATTTTATAATTTTAGTGTAAATTATTTTGCTATTTTATAGCTTGTTTTAATAATTAAATTTGCTTCATTGTTAGAATTGCTTCATGTAAATAATCTGGTGCATATTCTGTTAATACTTGATTTTTAGAATAGTTATATTGTGTTGCCCAGTAAATAACAATTGTAGAAGGGGGTTGAATACAATTGTATAAGATTTTCGACTTAAAACAAATAACACAAGTATGAATCAATAACAGCTTTATTAACTCTGATATAAAACTGTTACAAAACTCTCTTAAGAAATTCTTATGTTCTTAAGAGCTGCTAGGTTACAATATAACTCGTGCAAGCGATTACTAAAATGTAAAACCTAAACTGTGTTTATATAGTGTACACAGTTGCACTATCAATTACAAGATATTCTAAATCAATTACATATATCTCTGAATGCATATCTTGTATGATAGCTGCCTTCCTACAAATTAGGAACCGACATATCAATCTTCCTTGATCTCTGGTCTGATGAAAATCTTCATGGAATCCTGACCATCTTCTAATCCTGATAGTCCAATACTGACGTTGTATTCCTGATGACGTCAGCATCAGTATCTGATCAGTAATGCCCAGATCCTGATCATCTCTTGAATCAATATCTAACAATCTCCCCCAATTTGTTCTTTATAAAACAAAGCACAAATTCCTTGATTCAAGATGTCAAAAACTCAAAACAAAATACCTTCTAAAAATCATCAGGAACAGTTTCTGAAATTCTTTGATAAAACAGATTCAGTCTCAAGAATTCAGATAACAATTCTTCTTCCTTGCTTTCAAGAATTTGAATCAGTTTCTTCTTCAGATTTTTGAGTTCTTCATCTTCCTCATTAATCTGATAAATAGCTGCCCTGATGTTCTGAATTGAGTTTCTCGGAAGATCTAAGTCACCTAGCAACACATAAGCAATTTCCTTCCCATCTGGATTTAGAGATAGTTGTTCCATGCCTAGATACACTTCTTTAACAGCTGTACCTTTCTTCATTTCAACCTCTATATCTCTTAAATTTAAGTACATGGGAATATAATTGCCATCATATCTTGTTCCTCCATCCATGAATCTCTGTCTAATCTTCATGTAAATCATGACACACCAATTTTGATAAACTTCTCTTTCACTAACATTTATTCTTTTACTTCTGAGAAGATACAGAACATATTTCAGTTCTTTTGCAGATTTACACAACAATTCATGAATAAGAATCTTCTTCACACTTCCATCTTTCATGAAGTACACCAGCTTCTCTATTTTCTTTGCATCAGCATGACAATCAGCAATGATAGCAACAGCTTCAAGTTTCCAAAGATGATCTACAGTTAATTCATCCCCAATCTTGTCAACTAGAGCATATTGATCCGTTTGTGCAATGAAAATAACCAGTGCATGACTATATCCAATTCCTCCCCTTGTGCCAGGTTCCCATCCTTTCAAGCCAGATTGCATACTCACCCATTTTGGTGGATTTTCAGCAATAAAAGTAATAGACTCTGTTTTAACAATCAGAAATTCATTGATCAAAGAAGATTCTTTTATCAATCCAGCTGATTTGAACACAACTGGTTTCCTATAATCAACCTTATCCACCTCCTTCTTCTTACTCTTCTTCTTCTCATTAGTTGGATAATCCTGCTGATGTTCAGGAACAGATCTATCTCTATCATACCATAACTTCCTGTCTGATCTATGAACATTTCTTAAGTAATCACTGGTTGTTATCTTTTCTGCTTTTATGGCTTTAGCTCTGATTTCACTTTCTCTTTCAAATCTTTTGAAGTTTTCTTGTTCATACTCCAATGTATCTTCAAAAACTTCCACATTGTGAAATTCAACCACAACCTTAAGAATCATAATCTAAAGTTCTTTTAAGATTTCAGTCTCTTCAGGAACAACATCAGGAATTGAATCAACGACTGACTTCTCGTTAGATGCAGTAGATTGAACAGCTACCTTACTCTTCCTTTTCAAAGGCAATATCTCCTCTTCAATTTCTTCAGGAGCATTGAATCTGTTATCTGGAGTTGATGCAAGCGATAGTGGAGTTTTCTTCTTTTCTTTTTCAGAAACATCTTTCAATTTGATTCCACTAGATCTTGTTTGCCTTATACTTGTTTGAGCAGATAATCTTCCTCTACTTCTGTATCTTCCTCCACTGCCTCTTCCTCTTCTTGCAGCAGGAGTTTTATTCTGTTTTGCAAACTCTTCAAAGATCCTGTTCTGTTCTTCTAAGAACTCATCAGTAGTCATGTTTGGATTTTCTTCAGCAGATAAGACAAGTGCTTTCTCAGCATGATACTGTTGAACTCTTTTGTCTTTATGAAATAATTTAAGAACACGACCATCCCCAGTGTCAAGTTCATGAAACAGATTAGCAGCAGCAGCCTCATCCTGTTCCACATACACATCATCCTCAGGAATGGTTGACAGAGTTTGACCAGGTATCATAACCTGTTCTTCTTTTGGATTCTGAGATTGCATCATTATTGTCACTGTCTTCTTACCAGATCTAGAAACATGAGTTGACTGCCTAGTTTGAGTAGATTGACTTTTCTTTGTTACTAAAGCAGCATCAGAGGTTTCAACTTTATGATGTGATGACTTATCACCACCATCATTTCCAGAATTATCATCATCCTTTTGTACAACTGGATCAGGTGAACATTTTGTTTTGACTATCTTCTCCCCCTTTTTGACATCAGTATCATCCTGAATGAAGAAAGACAATATAAGCTTGAGGGTTTCATCAATAGTATCAACTTTTGATTCCAAGACAGTCATTCTAGAATCCAATCTCTTATCAAGAGCTTTAATATCATCTGCAAGAAGGCGTGCTTGAGAAGCAGTAGCAGATATAGAAACAGATGTTTGAATACCCGCTTGAAATTTATCTGTTGCAGCCTTCATAGAGTCAATGTCACTCTTCAATCCTTTTGCTAGAAGAGCATTGGTTTTGAGAAGAGCCTTAAGTTCAGGTGTCGGCATCCGCGTAGCAATATGACCAGAATGAAACAGAGCAGTTTGAAAATTCATCTCAGCAGTTGGAGACTTGCTTTTATAGCCGCCTGCATTTGCTTTATTTCAAAATCATCATGATCATCATCATCTGAGCCACCACCAGCCTCAGGAAGTTTATGTTCAACATCATCATCAGGAAGCATAATACCTTTCAGTTTCAAAACACCAGTAGATACAGCTGGTGAATCCTGATGACCTGCAGACAAATTAGTAACATTTCCTAAATCTCTCTTTTCTTTTAAAGTGATCTCATCACTTCTCACAATGTTACCTAAGTTACTTTCAATAGCAACTTCTACTTCACTAGAAGTTAATAACTTCTCACTCTTTTCTACCTCTCCTTTTGCCAGTTCAGGAGACTGCCTCTCATCACTCTTCTTTTTCTCTAAATGTTCACTCTCAATCTCACAAGAAAGGTTCTGGCTCATTAATTGTGAAGAAATAAGAGGTGGCTGAGAAGAGTGGTCTGAAGTCATACAGATAGAGGTATCCCTATTATCAGGTCTATCTGTAATCATACTATCAGTAGTAAATGAAGTAGAGAAAGAGATGTTACCTGATGAAGTAGTTAAAGAATCCATTGGCCTTGCTGAAATTGGCTCAATAAGCAATGGAATAAGTGGATCAGTAGTACTCTCATCAGGATTGACCACTGCAACTATAGCATGACTTGCATCAGTATTTACTACTGATGGTTCTTGTGTAGTCTGAGGTTTTGAAGCTTCTTCAACACTTTGAGTCAAAGGTTCTTGTGTACTTCCCTCAAATGCAGTGTCAGCAATCACTCTATCACATTCAGCAATGTGCAAATCATGAGCAGCTTTTTCTGCCAGACTTCTAGCAAGTTCAATTTCAATTTCAGAAGCCCCTTGAGCATTGTCAGGAAACTCCCCTGCTGATGTGAGTTTGCCAGCATCTTCATTTTGAGAAGATGGTTCTTGTGGGGCAGGAATATTCTTGTCTTCACCTTCCCTTTGAGAAGATGGTTCTTGTGGGACTATTCCTTCAGAAATGTCTGCACCTACACTCTGAGTAGGTGGTTCTTGTGTGACTGGATCTGTAATAGCTTCTGAACTCCTTTGAAGTTCAGGTTCTTGTGGGCTGGATCCTTTCAGAGATGACACAGTATTCCTTTGTTTCTTTTGTCTGTGAAAAACATTTGCTTCAGCAGTTTTTACTTCAAGAGGTGAAGGTTTAACACCCAGCTGAGCAGCAATAGCATTTACTTCATCAACAGACATCTCAATAATTCTTCTCTTTGGAGATTCAGATGCTGGAGAATCAGAAATCTCAACAGTCTTCATAGGTGAATTATTTGGAGTAGAGACGTCAGGATTAGCAGTAGCATCAGGAACTGATGATCCATCCTGATTAACAACATCAGAGTTGCCTTCCATATCATCAGTAAGATTCAGAAATTCTGTATGATCAACAAATTTGCCTTTGCTGATTAATCTTCTTCTTTTCTTTGGCTTTTCAGAGACATCCACTTCTCTTGTATCAGCAACATCAATCTCCTTCTTTGACAGAAAGTTATTATATAAACATTCATTTTGAGTTGCACTTCTTGTCTTAATACCTGCTTCAGGATTCCCAATGATTAAATCAGGAGTACGACTTTTTGTCTATTTCCTTGCTGATGGTAAGTCATTTCTTGAACTGGATGCTCCCCCTGGATTGGTGTTTTCTTCAAAAGAACTAGAGTTGCTAGAAGCTCCCCCTGAGATAGTGCTATCTTCAACTGATGTAATATCTTGATTGTCACTTGAGTCTGTTTCTGATGAATCTCTACTTGATGTTTGAGTTGTATCAGTACTAGTGATGTCTCGCTCTTGCTCCCCCTCAACATTTGCATTATTTGAGTCATCATCAGTAACAGGTGTTTGATCAGGAATTGATCGATCGTCGGGATCTGATGGAATATCAGTATCTGACGTGACTTCATCAGGATTATTGGTAGTTTCATTTGCAAAAGTTAAACTGTCATGAGAGTCTTCTTTTATTCCTGTTAGCTTTCTATCATCAAAAGATACATTAATAGACTCCATGACTGTCTTTGTTCTCAAATTGTAGACTTTAAAGGCTCTTGTTGTTGGATAGCCAATAAAGATGGCCTCATCAGCTTTTGTCTCAAATTTTCCTAGCTGTTCTGGATGAGGTCTTAGAACAAAGCACTTGCAGCCAAACACATGTAAATGCTTCAAACTTGGCTTCTTTTCCTTAATCATCTGATAAGGAGTTACACCATGTCTGTTGATTAGTGTTATATTTTGAGTGTAACAAGCTGTGTTGACTGCTTCTGCCCAGAAATATGTAGGTAGTTTAGCTTCTTCCAACATAGTTCTACCAGCTTCAATAAGAGTTCTGTTCTTTCTTTCAACTACTCCATTTTGCTGAGGAGTGCCAGGAGCAGAGAATTGTTGAACTATTCCTTTGTATTTGCAGAACTCTTCCATTGCTGAATTTTTGAATTCAGTCCCATTATCACTTCTCAGAATCTTGACTTTGTATTCCGTGCCAGTTTCAATAAGTCTAACATGGTCCAGCAGTATTTCAGCAGTTTCATCTTTTCTGTGAAGAAAATAAACCCAGGTAAATCTAGTATATTCATCAACAATCACTAGAGTATATCTTTTCTTACTGATGGACATAATATTCACTGGTCCAAACAAGTCGAGATGTAGCATGTGATATGGTTCATCAATTGAGGATTCAGATTTACTCTTGAATGATGTCCTTCTCTGTTTAGCCTTCTGACAAGCATCACAGAGTCCATCAGGAGTATATAGAGCCTTTGGTAATCCTCTCACCAAGTCTTTCTTGACCAACTCATTTATATTGTTAAAGTTGAGATGAGAAAGCTTCTTATGCCAATTCCAACTTTCATCTACAGATGCTTTACTGATGAGACATGTAGTTGGATTTTCAGTGTTGGTGTGAATGTTGGCTTCATAAATGTTACCATGTCTTTGACCTGTTAATGCAATCTTTCCAGTAGATTTGCTGATAACTTCAAAATGAGTATCATTAAAGTTGACATGATAACCTCTGTCTGTGATCTGACTAACACTCAACAGATTGTGCTTTAGTCCTTTCACCAGAGCTACTTTTTCAATGATGACATTTCCAATTACAATGCTGCCATATCCCAAAGTTTGTCCAATGTTGCCATCTCCATAAGACACAGTTGGGCCAGCCTTTTCCTCAAATTCTGATAGCAAGGTTTTGTCTCCAGTCATGTGCACAGAACATCCACTATCCATGACTAACACATTTTTCTTTTTACCCTGCAATCAGAATCACAAAGAACTCAGTTAGAATTTTTAAGAACCCACACTTGTTGGGTTCTCTTTTCATGCAAATCAACATCTTTATTAATAGAAGATTTTCTTGTAAAGACATTTTCATCAGAATTAACTCCATCAGAATTAGTCTTTATCTTGACAGATGCATGTTTAGAATTCAAGTTCTTTGATTTTCCAAAATTTGCACTTTTATTGAACTTAGGCAAAGGCTCATAATAATTATAGTACAAATTATGGTATTCTTCACATGTATAAATAGAATGCCATTTACTGCCACAATGGAAACAAGGATTCTGTGGTTTATAGAATACTGATTTATTCCTAATGTCAGACTTAGGAACTACAGTTGGCTTCTTTTTACTCTTCCTGCAATCAATAGCAAGATGATTAGAATTACCACAGTTAAAGCATGCTTTTCTTGGTGCATTTGGAATATACTTGTAATTATTTTCCTTGTTTATTCCAACTTTACCATTCCTGTTCCTTTTGACAGTTGGAACTCTCTTGCTATCTGTTACCTCACAGATTCTGTCCCTTAATTGCTTCTTGGACAAAAGACCCACATTTTTGTTTTTGACAGTTCTAGACTCAGAATGATGTGTAGAAGTAGATCCCTCTTCTGAAGTAGATTTGGGAATCTCAGGATACACATAATTAACTGGCTTTAATTTGGTTTTGGTACTGTCTGTAACATATCTGTAGGTTTTTGGATTTGTTGAGTTATTAACTATAACTCTTCCAGGGTTAGATGAAACAACCTTTCCTTTGTCCTTTTTCTCATTTTCTGGCTTATACCCTAGACACTCTTTCCAGTTTTTATCAGAAATGATTTCATGAGTTTTTGTACCAGAATGTGTCCAGGTTCTGAGTTTTTCATTAGCATCTTTAAGTTGCCTCTCAAGTTCATTATATTTAAACTCCATTTCAAGTTTCATGTATTTAGCATTATCACATTCTGCTTGAACTTCATGCAAGAAAATTAACTCAGCTTCTAGATGATCATTTCTCTTAACAACCTCTGCCATTTCAGATTTTATTCTTGTATTTTCAAGAGATTGACTCCTAAAACTAATATGCAGAGATTTTAAGAAAGATCTTAGCTCAGAAACATTATTAGTATCAAAATCAAATAAAACTTCAGATACCTTGGTTTCACCAGCAGAAGTCTCATCAGTTTTAGCCATCAAAGCATAATTCACTTTTTCCTCTTCAGAGTCAGATGATGAGTCCATCCAATCCTTGCTTGAAGAAATGAGAGCTTTGGTTTTGGTCTTCTTGCACTCAGTTGCAAAATGACCCATCCCATCACAGTTATAGCATCTGATTTTTGACTTGTCAAACTTGCTGCTTTTGCCTTCTTTCTTCTTGTACCTGTCTTTGTCAGCATTAAAGGTTTTCTTCTGGAATTTCCCTTGCTTTCTAGCCTTTCTGAACTTCATCTTTTTGAAGCCCTTGACTATCATAGCAACCATTTCCATCATATCAGAATCAGTAGAGTCATCATCAGTATCAGGATCAGACTCAGTATCAGTATCTGATGATGAGTCATCAGGAATTGACTCTTCCACTCTACTCTTTCGATTATAAACCTCCTCAGCTTTTCCCTTTGATTTTGATTCAACATTCAAAGCAACAGATTTTGCTTTGACATTTTTCTTGTTCTTCCTCTGTTGAACCTCAAGATCATGAGTTCTTAGCATCCCATAGACTTCATCAAGAGACAGCATCTTCAAATCATATTGATGCCTTATGATTGAAGCTTGAGTATCCCACTCTTCAGTTAAAGCTCTGAGAAACTTGGTATTCGAATCCTCTGGATCATACTCTTTGCCAACCAGTGATAGATTGTTCAGTAAAGTCAAGAATCTATCATACATATCAGTAAGGCTTTCATCAGATTTAGCATCGAATTGCTCATACTCCTGAATCAACAGAGCCCTTCTGTTTCTTTTGATAGATTCAGTACCTTGACATTGAGTTTCCAAAGTATCCCAAATTTCCTTCGCAGTCTTGCATGCTATTACTCTGTTAGACATGACATTATCAAGACTGTTATGCAAAATATTCTTTACCTTTGCATCTTTGAGTACTTGAACCTTTTCTTCTGCCGTCCATTCATTCTTTGCCTTAATGACATAGTGTTCAGCAACAGTCTCTGTTCTTGCAACTAGTTTTGTTGGAAGAAATGGTCCATCATTAATCCTGTCAAGATAGTCAGGATCAGTTGCTTCTAGATACATCAACATTTTCACTTTCCAGGTTGGATACTCAGTCTTCTTGAGAATTGGAATTTTAATGCTTTCATACTTGCTTGTCGACATCTTAAGATCATTTCTGATTTAAATTAATCAGTTTAGCTCTGATACCAATTGTTGCCCAGTAAATAACAATTGTAGAAGGGGGTTGAATACAATTGTATAAGATTTTCGACTTAAAACAAATAACACAAGTATGAATCAATAACAGCTTTATTAACTCTGATATAAAACTGTTACAAAACTCTCTTAAGAAATTCTTATGTTCTTAAGAGCTGCTAGGTTACAATATAACTCGTGCAAGCGATTACTAAAATGTAAAACCTAAACTGTGTTTATATAGTGTACACAGTTGCACTATCAATTACAAGATATTCTAAATCAATTACATATATCTCTGAATGCATATCTTGTATGATAGCTGCCTTCCTACAAATTAGGAACCGACATATCAATCTTCCTTGATCTCTGGTCTGATGAAAATCTTCATGGAATCCTGACCAGCTTCTAATCCTGATAGTCCAATACTGACGTTGTATTCCTGATGACGTCAGCATCAGTATCTGATCAGTAATGCCCAGATCCTGATCATCTCTTGAATCAATATCTAACATATTGGTCCTCATCTCGAACTTCGAGATATAGTTCGAGATAGATCTTATCTCGAAAATTTTGAAGATAAACTAGGCACTGGTAACTCGAACTCGAATCCTAAGTCGAACTTCGAGATAAAGTTCGAGATAGTCAGTTTCGAGATGTAGTTCGAGATAGTGAGTTTCGAGTTGAAGTTCAAGTCACTAACTCGATAATCCAAGTCGAGTTTCGAGTTGAAGTTCGAGATAGTCACTAACTCGAAAATCTTCCCAGACTTAGAATTTTCAAAACTTCTCTCTGAAAGCTCAAATCGATATCGGACCTAATATTTGTGTGTTGTTGTAAATATTTTTGTAAATCATTTTCTTTTATTACTAATATTCAGTTAGTCTGTAACGATAATAATAGTCTGTAGTGTACATTAATATATATAGTCTATTTAGACTATCGGACAGACTATCCAGCGATAGTCTAGATTAGCTTATATTTCTATTTTAGCTTTAGTTATTTCTTTTAGACTATCGGGCAGACTATCATCTAGACTGTTGCTTAGTATACATATAGATTGTGTGAATAGACTATCAATAGTCTATTGTTTGTCTAAACTCACGAGTTAAGTCTTTGAGTCCGTTTTCTCTGTTCGATACACAAGACTATACATACACTGTCGAACCGCCGCCCGATTTTCTTCAAAAATCGACCGTGTTTCTCAACCAAATCACGATCTGAAAACACCTGTGTTCTAATCTCTTCAAGCTCTTTAATTTGACTGGTTAATCCATCGATTTGGCCGAGTTTTTAGTGTTTGCGTTTTCGAAAATCAAGAAATACGATCTGAAAATCAAGAAATTTGGCTTCGATTTTGCAAAATCTAAAAATAGTAATGTGTTCGTGTGTGTTCAGAGACTAACATACTAGAATTTCAGAATTTTCTGTGAAGTTTCGATTTTTTTGATTTTTCTAATTAACTTATTAATTGTTAAAATCCCTAAAATTCGAATTTGGGCAAATTAATTCAGTGTGTTGTAGTTAAAATGGCTGTTAATATGGAGATTATCAATCACAATTTTGTTGGTCATTTTAATCCCGATAATTGTACTCTCGAGAGGGTTAAACCTTGGATTCGATTTTTAAATGAGCATTCTCTTATTCGTCATGCCATGATTCTCGATGCTCCATTAAAAGTTGATTCACTCTTGGCGGTTTGTTCTACATTTGTTCTCTCGACAGACTCTAGTTCTTTCACTTTTACCGTGGGAGACACACCTTATGTTGTGGATGACTCAACTGTTAACACTGTTTTACGACTTCCAACAAATGACTTTGTTGATGTTCCATCTGAAGCAGTGCTGACACAATTTTTCAATGACATCCATTATCAAGGAGAAGTTGATCTTTCTAAGTTGTCTAAAAGTAACTTCATGGCTGAGTGGGATTATTTCTTTGACACAATTGCTAAGGTGTTTGCTAACACTAAAAAGAATAATTTTCACAATATTCCTACTTTGCTTCAGAGAATTGGTTATGCAGTTGCTAATAATCAAAGGGTTAATTTTGGTAAATTAATTTTTGATGCCATGGTAAGTCGTCTCATAACTGCCAAGAACGATCATGATTTGGGTAGTAAAGTTGATTGTTACTATCCAAGGTTTTTAACTATTATATTTAATCATGTTGTTTCTGATGATCATCAAAGATTGTTTGCTAACTCTCGTACCGAAGCATCAGGAAGAACACATAAAAAATTCTTCACCAGGTTAGCAACAATGAAGAAGTTCACAAATGTTCCAGTGGTCATTACTCAGTATATGTCCAACTTCATAGAACTGCCAATCATACAAGAACAAGAAGCAGCAACTGCTCCTGAACCTGAACATCAACTTCAAGTGGCTCAACCCACTACTGCTGGGATTTCTGAAACTGCTACTGAACAGGTATTCTCATCTTTCCCTGAAACTACTTCTGGAGCCCAAGTGGCTGATAGGTTAGACCAAGAGGTTGTAGAACCACAACTTCTATCCCAGGTCTTAGAGCCAAACACAGTGTCATCTAAAATCTCAAAACCCAAATCCAGAAGTAAATTAACAGTGAAAAGACCTAATGTAAGAAGTAGTGATATGAGTGATCCCACAGCTCTGCCTCCACTAAAGAAGCGAAGAAACTTACTAATTGAGGCAACTGTCAGCCCATCCATATCCTCCCAAAAGGATACGGACATTGAAATGGCACATGAACAGTTACTGGAACCATTCTCTCAACAGGATGAGTCCATTGAAATTTGCCAGTCGGCCATGGCACCCTGTACAGAGTCAAGCACACCCCTATTACTCACAATGGGGGAAAACAGAACTGTAGAATCTGATGTGGCTAGGGACAATGAGCAAGGAGTGCACAATAGGATTGATACTGAAACAGTGCCTACCATAGTCACGGTAGAAGAACCTTCACAGGTTAATGAGGGAAATCTTGACTCTCAGCCACAAATAATAGAGTCATCATCTCCCCTCCCAGGAGGAACATTCCTGGCTCCCTCAAGGGATTTTCCACTCGCAGTCTTAACTGGAGAAAGTGGAAGGCAACTCGATCTTTCTGTCACTGAAGAAATTCAGACATCAATTCCAAATGAGATGACAGAAATGACTGAGGAAAGGGATTTGCGAACTCCCATTGCACCACCACTGACCTTCCAAGAGGAGGCTAGGGTGATTTTATATGCAGGTACACATTCTGGAGCAGCTAAGGAAATAGTGAGGAGTGATGTGAGGAACACCACTAAACTGAGTGAAACACATGCACGTCAGATGAGTGAAACTCAGAGTGATATTCAGGTGAGTGCACACATTGACACATACACTCGTTCATTGGAAGAAAAGATTAAAGCTCTAGAAAAGGAACTTGAGGCCAGTAAAGCTGAAGCAAAATTACTACGAGAACAAGTGGGTGAACGGTCTTCTTCATCTACCTCTGTCAAAAATCAGCTTGCTGTGATAAAGAATGACATCACCAAGATGAAGACAACATTCACAAACAAGTTCAACACTCTCGAATTATCTTATGAACAGGCACTTGATGATGCTGGAGAGGTTACTGTTACTCAAGATAAACTCATTTCTGTAATCTCCGACAAAGTTGAAAATCTTCAAACAGCATTAATTAAGAGTCAATTGTCTACTGAACATCGTCTTGATGTGATTGAAAGGCAGAATGCACAACAAGGTAAAGGGATCAAACATTTGTTCAACATGATTAGCAGAACTCACACACCCACAGCAGAAGAAAGGGAATTCTTTGAAGGAAAAGGTGGAGATGGTGATGAGTGAGACCCTGGAGATGGTGCATTTAACACTTCGGTAGAGGATTCCTCAACTAAGGGGGAGAAGTCAAGAGAGGGAACTAGTAAAGACTCTGAACAAGGTGAACAAGGGAGAGATAAGGGGAAGAAGATAGCAGATTCTCAGAAAAGTGCTGAAGTCACAGAAGACACTGAAGGGTATTACTACACAGGTGAACCAAACAACTTTGATGTTTTTACTGATCTAAGGTTCTCTGATGTGGGTGAAAAAATACCAGAACCAGATTTTAGCAGCTGGGAAGATGAAGTGCCAGTTGACCCTGAATATGAAGCTGAGCAAGCAAAACTGGATTTTGAAGCTGAATTAGAAGTTGAAAGGCAAGAAGCAAATCTCAAATTGCGAGATGAAAAGCTTCAGAAAACACTAGATATGCTTGCACACAAAGAAAGACTTCAAAAAGAGGAAGCAGAAGCAAGGCAACGGGAACATGCACTTAAAGTTCAAGAAAGGAAGTTATACGTCAAGTTTAAGAGTGGTGAGAAATGGGAACGTGCTCAACGAATAATAGACTCACATCAATCTCTTGATAATGATGATTGTCGACTTCTTTCTATCTTTGAAAGACTCAAAGAGCTTAACCCAACACACGAGATGTACATGAGAGCCCTGAGAACAGAAGTTGTGAGAATAACAACTGCAGGTGAAACGAAAACAGATGAGTTCTTAATATTTGTTGATTGTCATGAGTTTGGAACACAAAGAGTTTCAATTCAGTTCTTCTATGACAAATCATTGACAGAAATCTGGGTTCTTAGGCCAAAGGTAAGAACTTCTTCTGAGTTGGGTGTACTACTTCATGAAAAATTCAAAGAGTTTGCTGAAAGAGCTGGTCCAGAAATAGTTAAATTGCCTAGACAATTGAAATTCCTTAAAGGTGAGGTGCTTCATACAATCAATCTTGAGAATGAGGAATTGTTCACACACTCTGCCAGGCAGTTGGTCTATATTGAATATGTTCTGAGAAATCAAGGATTTTCTACTAAAGAGAAGTTAGAAATTGCTGATCGCATTAAATCCTATGCAGAAGTCAAATTTTTTAAGGATTATGAGAAGTTCAAAGGTCAATTGAAAAAGGCACTTGGAATTCCTCTTGTTCGTCCTACAGGATTCTCATCAAGAAAAGAGTTGCTAGTTGATGCAGAATTGCACAAAAATCTGCCAGAAATGGATGATCCAGAAGAAGGAGAAATAAGGAAGGAAGACAGTCAGAAATGAAGAACAGCTCTACATGTAATATTTTTAGAGTTAGATGGATCAAGATAGGATAATGTTTAATATGATCAGGCTAGAGGATCATCTATCTTGTATTTATCATTATGTCTGAATCTGGAAATTGTTATAAATACCAGAACTTCTTCATTATTTACTTGCTATTAATGTTTTATCATTTACTAGTTTAAGTTGAGTTAGTTGAGTTATCCTCTAGGAATTTGCTTGTTAATTTATAACAAACAAATAGGGGGAGATTGAAAGGCATATGACTCAGCCTATTTGTAGTTCGAGGATCCAACTCAACTTAAAGTAGATTGTAATACGTAAATAATATTAACTGTCACAGGAATCTCAGAAGATGCTATCTATCAGAAGAAACAAATCTACAAGTCAATCTATAGTTTTGATATTTTACACTGGAAGAAGTTCAGTCTACTGATCAAGCCTCAGTGTGGTATTCAAAGTCATGGATTTAATTCAGAAGGATAGAGATTTCTACAAGTGACAAGAGACAGTATCAGTACAGAATATTTAAAGAAAGTTGAGAGAAGAAATTGACCACAGCTTAAAGTCAAAATGAAGAAAAGAAGTTGAAGTTAGTCGTTCATGAACCAGACCGTGCATCGAGCGTCAACAAATATTCAGTGGAGGTTCTTTATTTATTTCAGTGGTTTAAAAGTGAAGGTTAGACTATCAAATGAATTATGTTAATTCTCTATTAATTAATTTAAAGTATTTAGTTAACTTAATTAATAAATTAATTCTTCAAGAATTAATTTATTTATTAAGTTAATTATTGAATTAATTAATTTAGAATTAATATAGATTGCTAAAAGACTATCAGAAGTGTTTTTAGACTATGGTTTTATTATTAAAAGACTATCTAAGATAGTCTAGGAGATAGTCTGCTCAGCATACTCAGTCCAGTTTGATAGTCTGCTAAGGAATTGTCTACCAGGAAGTCTGCATGGTAGTCTGCCAGAAAAATCATGTATTAAAGACTATCAGGATAGTCATTCTGATAGTCTGGAGAAAGAATTGGGTAGTCTGCCAAGCCAGATAGTCACACCGGTAGTCTGCAAGAGAATGGATAGTCACACCGGTAGTCTGCAAGAGGATTGATAGTCACACCGGTAGTCTGCAAGAGAACTGATAGTCACACCGGTAGTCTATTTGTTCCCTGGATAGTCTGCAAGCCATTAGACAGTCTCTGGATAGTCTGTTTAAGTGTTAAAAATAGACAGAAGATATTTTGAACAATATCTAAACAAAAAGAGACAGGAGGCAGTGGACAACATACACGTGAAAAAGTTTTAAAGATAGAAGCCATAATATTACATCTCTCTCTCATCTTTAAAGCCACTGACTATCTCAATTAATTCACAGAAAATCAAGTTCAACTCATTTGTAATATTTGATCCGATAGAACTTAATTATTTGTGACTCTTGTATTACTAGCGAATTAAGTTTCCTAGTTCGTATCTCGATTTTTATTAACTAAATTAGAAAAGTTCATGTCGAATTTTCTAATTAGTTTTTATTAATGTGATAATACTCTGTACTGATTTTGTAACAACCATCAAGTTTAATATATCGTTATATTTAACTTGAATTTTGTTTCAATTAATTCCGCTCAAATTTGTCTAAACTAAATTTTATTTAACGGACAAATTTCGACAAAAAGACATAGATTGTATTCAACCCCCCCTTCTACAATCTTAACGGACCTAACACCATTGTTTGACAACCTTCTTGCTATCTTCCCACATCTTTTCTAAACCAAAATTTTCTTTGCCTCTTCCTCCAATTGACTTCTTCTTTTTCTTCTTCACACCTCTAAGGTGTTTATGCTTCACAGTTGATTGATAAGAACACTCTTCTACCACATCATCAACTACCCACCTTCTTAACACATTATCGTGACCCTCTTCAAAAATCACTAACTCATCATTCAGAAGGACATACCTCAAATGGGATGGAAGTTTTCTGAGCTTGACATTCGAGAGATCTCGAACTGAAGAACCGTCAATGGAATCACTAAAGTGATGCTTTAGCACGTGCGTGTCCGATTTTTCGCTCAATTACTGATCAAACTTCTTTCTCTGACCCGTATCAACCATTTCCACACTAAAACACTCTTCATCCTATGTCAGAAATTTCATGGCCTTGAACACATTAAAGGTGACATTCTGATCTTGCACCCTCATTGTAAGCTCTCCTTTTTGCACATCGATCAAAGTACGACTCGTAGCTAGAAAAGGCCTTCCCAAGATTATGGGAATCTTCTTATCTTCTTCAAAATCTAGAATCACAAAATCGGTAGGAAATATGAGCTTATCAACCTTCACCAAGACATCCTCTACTATACCCCTCGGATACGTGATAGATCGATCAGCCAACTGCAAAAAGATGTTGGTTGGCTTCGGCTCCGGTAGACCAAGTTGCTTGAAAATAGACAAGGGCATGAGATTAATACTAGCTCCCAAATCATATAAGCATTTGTCAAAAGACAACTTCCCAATGGTGCATGGAATGGTAAAGCTTCCTGGATCCTTAAGTTTAGGAGGCAATTTCTGTTGTTACACCGCACTGCACTCCTCTGTTAATGCCACTATTTCAAAATCTTCCAGCCTTCTCTTCCGGGACAAAATATCCTTCATGAACTTTGCATATCTCGGCATCTGCTCCAATGCTTCAACAAAAGGAATGTTAATGGACAGTTTCTTGAAGACATCCATAAACTTTTGAAACTGTGTTTCTTGACATTTCTGCACGCGTCGAGGAAATGGAGGAGGTGGATAGATCTGATTATTCTTTATAGATTGCTCTGGAGTAGCTTTAACAAGTTCCTTGCTCTTCTTTAATTCACCATCTTGTTGATCAACCACTAAATCAGATTTCTCAATTTCTTGCACTGCAGATTTTTCAACCTGCTGATTCTGAACATCTTCTTCATCTTCCTTAGTTGCTGATTTAGGATCCGTTGTAACCCTTCCCGATCTCAAAGTAACTGCCTTCACCTGCTCATGGACCTCCCTTCTGCCTGGATTAACCTCTGTATCACTAGGAAGAGTTTCTTGTTGCCTACTAAGTAAGGCACTTGCAAGCTGTCCCATCTGGTTTTCCAAGGTCTTTTGAGAAACTGACAGGCTTTTAATCATCATCCTCAACTCATCCATTTCGGATTTTTCATTAGAAGATTGCCCCACATTAGCCTGGGGTTGCTGCTGAAATCCCAGAGGTTGATATGGTTGCCTTGGAGCATACGGCTGTTGATAGCTTTGATTGAATGGCCTTGATTGTTGTCCCTGAAACTGCTGATAAGGTTGAGGTTGTTGAGCACCTTGATTGTTACTCCAACTGAAATTGGGATGATTCTGATTATTAGGATGATAAGTGGCTGGAACAGGTGCAACAGGTCTCTGGAAATTACTCACGAACAGTGCTGATTCAGAAGAGATAGCACACTGATTCGTCTCATGTGTGCCCGCACATAGCTCACAAACACTATCCACTTGCTGAACTCCATAATTTGCAAGAGAATCCACCTTCATAGTCAACGCCTTCAACTGAGCTGCAATAGCTGAAGCTGCATCCACTTCAAAAATACCTGATACCTTGCCTTGAGAAAGCCACTGAGTTGGATTCTGATGTTCATTGGCAGCCATCGTCTCTATAAGATCATAAGCTTCATCATAGCTCTTAGCCCATAGAGCTCCATCTGATGCTGCATCTAACATAGGTCTAGACTGTGCTCCCAACCCATTGTAAAAACTATTAATAACCATCCAATCAGGCATGCCATGATGTGGACACCTACGAAGCATCTCCTTGTATCATTCCCATGCCTCACACAAAGACTTTTCAGATTGCTGCTGAAATTGAGTTAGCTGGTTCCTTATTGCTGCAGTTTTCACCATAGGGAAGAATTTAGTAAGAAACTTCTGAGCAAGATCCTCCCATGTAGTAATGGAACCAGGTGGTAGAGAGTGTAACCAGCCCTTGGCCTTATCCTTCAAAGAAAATGGGAAAAGTCTCAACTTGATAGCATCATCCGACACACCATTGAACTTGAAAGTATCACAGATCTTGATAAAGTCCCGAATATGCATGTTAGGATCCTCTGTAGAAGCACCCCTATACTGAACCGAATTCTGTAGCATCTGAATAGTGCCCGGCTTGATTTCGAAGTTATTAGCCGTGATGGCCAGCCTGATAATACTAGACTGGATGTCATTGATCTTCGGTTGAGAATACTCCTTCAAAGCCTTAGCTGCTGCTGCATCTGCCATCTCTACTGGAGTTTCAGATTCTTCTTTCTTATCCTCTTTATTCTTTACAAGATTGTCTTCTTCCAGTTCTTCCAAACGAGCTTGTAAGCGTGTTCGCATACAAACCTAAGTACCTGAAAACACCACGAAACAAACAAACTAAGTAAGAAATCCGAGTCAGTGAATGCTAACGACCACTATTGACAAGCACATAAACTAAAAATAAAACACCGATGATCCCCGACAGCGGTGCCAAAAACTTGTTAACACAAAATCATGCAAGCGCACGTGATCATAAGTAATATAGATATAAGTCAAGTTCGTTCCCACAGAGATCTTGGTTTTTAATTCAGTTTAGTACCTATGCAACAATGTATGGTTTTAATTCACTGCTAAGACAAATAACAGGATTGGATTTTGATAACTAAAATTAACTAAGGAAGTAAATTAACAACTAAGAATTAATTAACTAATGAAAATTGAATCGAATTACTTATATGAGAATAAACATGGAATCCTAACTTCATTATCTACTTCACTTATAGTTGCAGCCTTTAATCAATACATGAGATGGTTTTTATATCTGATCGAATAACACGAAATAAGTAAAAGTTACCTCTCGGTATACTAGTACCAAACTACGCATACATCCACAAAAGAGATATAAGATGAGTAGACACCTATCATGTTTAGACCCTATATCTCTATAGAATTTGAAAACATAAAGGTTTAAGCACAAGTTATCCACTTAGATCACATAGGGTAGCATAATATCTCTATTTACTCCACAAATCATGATGTTAAAACATCAACCTATCCTATGCTAGCATGGCAAGTTCTAAATCTCAAGATCCACTCTCGTTTAGCAAGAGATTAATAAATTAGATGTTAGCTACGCATCTAAATACATGAAACACAACCATATGAGGATATCAAGAATTCACCACACATAAATCTTTAAGGCATGCAAACTACTAAGCTACATAGATAAATCCGCTAGGATCCCACGACAACGATTAGTTCATAATTGAACCTTTCGTCACCATGGGATTTAATGAAAACATGGTAATGAACAAGATAACAAAGATGAATAAATCAATAATGTAACAAGGTTTATAGAACAAATCCGTGAAAGTAACAAGCATCCAACAGATACGCCTAACAAAGGAATCCAAGAAAGCTATGTCTAGATCTTCTTGTTGTCACAATTATCGCCTTGGCTTCTCGATCTCGTGCTATGAACGAATTGGACTGAACTCTGGTGTGTAGTTGATCGTTTTTTATGTCCCCCAAGGTGTGTATTTATAGCCCAAGTTGCCTCCTCAACCAAGTAATTACCGTCTTTGAATTAGGATAGAATTTCGGCAATTTTCATTCTTGATTGAAATAGAATTGCAATTCCCATGTTTAATTCTTATTCTGGAAGTTTCTGGTCATGCATGTGATTCCACAATGATTAGAATTAGCTAACTAAGCAATTTCCTTCTAAAAATCGGTTTCCAGCAGCATTCTGTCAAATTTCCTGCAGCCAGGCGCGGCCGCGCGGCCCTGTAGTGCAGATCAGGCGCGCCCGCGCGCTTACAAACTCTGGAGACCTGCCAGGCGCGCCCGCGCGCGGATATAGCTAAAAATGAGAGCGCCCGCGCCAGTACTGATTCTGCAGATTTTTTTTCTTTTCTTTTGCTATTTTCTTCTACAATTCTTTTGCAACTTCAATCCCTTGTTCTTTTGAGCTTAGAGACACTATTTAATCAATGAAACAACCATACCTACATAGAAACAATAACCTGCACGATCTTCACAAAAATACATTAAAACACACAAATACTTGAGTCCAAAGCGATCAATTCAAGCCATAATGGAGCGATCCCAGTGGATATAAATCCACTTATCAATCTGCCTCGCCAGACCAACACGAACCCTACCACTCATAACCGCAACAAAAATGTGGTGAATACTGCCTTTGGCGGTCAAGTTTCCCCAGTCAGAGAAAGCAATCCCGTATGTACAATATACGCTTCCTCATACAACATGATACTTCAGAGGCCCACACTCAGCATGATCAAAGCGGTCACATCAACTTCTCATTTGAAAATAAAATTCTCCACGTCGAACGGGGTTGGCGAAATTAAAGGCGATTCAAAAACCTCGAAGCGTTGCTGTTGTGCCCAAAATCACCATGGGCTGACTTTAGGCCCATAAGGCCTTAGGGTTCAATCCATATGAGCAAGAAGATAGATCCAGTACAAGATGTGGAGATTAAATAACATAAAGTAAGCATCAAACAGAAAAAGGATCAAGAAAACCATGAATACAGGGAGGTTCCTAAAGGTCTGGAAGCTGAGTAGATCATTTAAAGACCAGGTTCCTCTAAGCAGAATAGTTCGAATTAGTATAGCTACAATCACGAAAAAAGGTAAGAACACGCAAAGATATTAGATGAGTTACCAGTCTAACATATTTGTTATTTGTGCAGGTGCATGTACCTAGAAAGAGGTTCCTGAGCAGTATGTCCCGAAATAAGGAGGTTCCTGAGAAACAGGCTCCTAAGATATAGGTTCCTGAGCACCAGGTTCCTAAGAATGACCGATAGAACGTTCTAGAAGCTATCTAGAACAGATAAACACAATATTATTGGAGTATAATTCTAGGGCGCAGATGATCCTAGAATATCTCTGATATACGAGAGAATTATAATGGGGTACGAACTCGAGTTCTACTCTATTTCATCAACTAGTTCGTGAAAGGCTTTAAAGGAACCTGAGTCCAACACGAACTAGGTAATCGAATACAGCTATTCCAGCAGAGACAGAGTTGTATTAGAACTACGTGAGCTTGATTCCTATATAAAAGATACGTAGGGACCTTGAGGGTAAGACGAATTCAACTCTCTAAAGGCATCTGAGATTATTAGAGACACCCTCGAGCTCAGCTCAACCCCACAAACACAACCCAAATCATCCATTGAACAGTTGATCGTTAGCCTTACAACTCATCGAGAACCTCAAAAAAGTTGTTACAAAATCCACTCATCAACATGGGCGATAGAAAGATGGCAGGCGATTCAGATAGCGAAGCAACCCGTTCTGTGGAGAAAACTCATGATGGTGATGAACGTGCTCCCCAGGGAAAGAAGGTTACCTCAGCAGACGTGTTGGAGGTTTTGAAGACTTTTGGAGAACGATTGTTAACCTTGGAACAAGCTTCAGGAAAAGAGAGAAAGAAGGCAAAGAAGGGAAAAAAGTCGAAGGTTACCCCGAAGTAATTGGATTTTGAGGAAAAAGAGTTTGGACCTGAGAATGCATTGGAAGAAGAGGAGGAAGAACCAAAGCAGGATGGTGACGATGAAGAACAAGAGAATCCTGAGAAGAATAAAACTCCTGCCAAGAAGGTGCAATCCCAGGTCCGTACTGAGTCCAAAGGAAAAAAGAAGGTGAAAACTGGAGGTTCCTCACAAAAGAAGAAGAAAGATAAGGAGCCATCTGTTGAGATAATTGAGGACGATGAAATAGATTCAGAGGAAACAAGCAAGGAGTCTAGTACTGCAGAGTCACAGGATGATGAAGGAGTGAGTAAGCAAGCAAAGACGGAGGCTATTGGAGAGGTAACTGCTAAGGACATTAAAAAAATACTGGCTCAACTCAAGGATGAGAAGAATCTTGTTGCTAGGCCCATAATTGCTTCTCCCTTTACCAAGAAAGTTCGAAAGTCGACTTTACCTAGATCCTATAGGCCTTCGAATGAATTGAAGTTTGATGGAACCACGGACCCTATCGAGTACTTAAGTCGTTTCGACACAGAGATGGATGTTTATCAAGTAAAGAAGGCTACTAGGTGTAGGTTACTGGCTGCAACTCTGCAGGGTGGAGCTCATCAATGGTTCAAGAGGTTACCTGCTGATTCAATTGGTTCCTGGGAAAGCATGGGAAAGCTCTTTATTACTCAATTTAGGGCATCGGTAGAGTTTGCACCACCTACCAATATCTTAGCCAATATCAAGCAGAGACCTACCGAGACGTTGACAAAATATTTTAAGAGGTTTAATGCAGAGGTTCCAAAGGTTAGAAAAGCATCTGAGAAGACTATAAAGAATTTCTTGATAGCTGGAGTCAAAAGGGGTTCTGATTTCTGGAAGGATTTGCAAGGGAAGGAACCTGAGATGCTGGCGGATTTCTATTCTCAAGCAGAATCTTTTCATTTGGTTGAGGAGTCTTTAGCTGATTTGAAGAAGGATCCAGATTATGAGAAGCAAAGTGGATGGTTAGGAAACAAGAGGTCAAGGCCAAGAAGTCCTAACAACCGCGACATTAAGAAGGTGGTTAGTCGTACATCTCAAGTGAAGCCTGAAGTGGAAGCTGTGAATCCTACCAGGTCTGCTATGAACCAGGTGCCACCACCAGCTTCCTACAATAAACCCAAGAAGGAAAGGCCTGTCTATGAAACTTTTACCCCTTTGGTAGCTCCGATTGATCATATTTATGCTGTGAATGAAAAGTCCTCATGGTTTAGGAAACCTTTCAGAGCTAGTCCTCCATGAAATAATAATGAGCGTCCATATCGTGATTTTCATTATAACAATGGGCATAACACTGCAGACTGTCGCCATCTGAGGGATTTAATTGAAACTCTAATCAGGAAAAGATAGTTAACTGAATGGGTAGCTCAGGAAGGAAAAAAGTATAGAGAGGAGAAGACACAGAAAGCACCGGAACCTGTGTTGATAGAAGGACCACCCAAAACTGGATGCATACGAACCATTATAGGAGGTCCCCATGTTGGAGGAAACGGAAGAAATGCCATGGAAAAGTATATTTGTGAAGCTAGGGAACGACCGTTGACTAATGTTTGTAACCTATCTCAGAGGTCACCCAGATTGTTTGAAGGAGAGGATTGTTTGCACTAATTCACGCAAGCGCACGTGGTCACAAGTAATATAGATATAAGTCAAGTTCGTTCCCACAGAGATCTGGTTTTTAATTCAGTATTGTACCTATGCAACAATGTATGGTTATTATGCACTGCTAAGACAATTAACAATAATGGGTTTTATAAACTAAATTATTTAAGAAGTAAACTAATAACTAAGAATTAACTAACTAACGAGAATTGGAATCGAATTACTTCTGCAAGAGAAACCATGGAATCCTAACTTCATTAAATACTTTGCTTAGATCTAACGCCTTTAATCACTATATGCAATGGTTATGATATCTGATCGGATAACACGAAACAAGTACACGCTACCTGTCAGCATACGTATACCAAACTAAACATACATCCACAAAAGAGATAGAAGATGAATAGACGCCAATTATGCTTAGACCCTATATGTCTATAGAATTTGAAAACATAACGGTTGAAGAACAAGTTATCCATAAAGATCACATAGGGCAATACAAGTATTCTCATCTCATACTACGAATCATGTTGATAAACAATCATGAACCTATGCTAGCATGGCAAGTTCTAAATCTCAAGATCCACTTTCACTTCACAAGAGATTAACATATTAGATGTTAGCTACGCATCTATCAATTAAGCATAACCATACGAGGATATCAGATATACATCACACACAGATCTTTAAAGCAATCAAGATACTAAAGCTCCATAAATAAATCCGTTAGAATCCCATGACAACGATTAGTTCATAATCGAACCTCTCGTCATCATGGGATCTGATGAAACCATGATAAAAACAAAGTAGGAAAAGATACAAATAAATCTAAGTAATAGATATGTAATAGTTCTACTCCTAATGATACAAATTACAAAGATTGGATGTGTTTATATAGGCTCTATAATTCTTGCCCAGCAAGAAAATACCCAAAATAGAGTTAAAATAGAATTTCTGCAAAATACGTTTCCTAAACTGATTCTATTTTTAAGGAAAATTCGTAACTAACTTTTCTTCAGTATTTATGGACCGTTCCAGTAGTAATTGGACATCTGGACCACTTTAGAATGATAGAGAATCTCGTTAGCTTCGCGTGGACTGCTTACGGGCCTCAAACGGAGTTGTAGAACTCAAGATATGGCCAAAATAGTAAAAACTGTAATTTTTCAGCACCGCGTGCGTGCAACCTGCGCCCATCAGTCTGTTTGTCGTGCAGCCTGCGCCCACCACGCGCAACCTGCTCGTGCAACACCTGTCCCATATTATAGAAAATCTCCCAAGCTTCGCGTGGGCAGTAAGATCGCTGAAAACGGACTTCTAGAACTCCAGATATGTCCAAAACAGTGTAGACTGCGCAACCGTCTCAGAAATCCGAATTTTAATCAATTTATTCTCCAAAAACGATAGAAGCATCAACCTTAATCAACATTCTCGTAAATCTGCACAACTAAACAAAACACATCAAAACCACCACAAACTTGAGTCCAAGACAATCAATTTAAGCCGATATGGAACGCTCCAAGTGGATATAAACTCCACTTATCACACCCCCAAACTTAAACCGATGCTTGTCCTCAAGCATAAACAATTACAACTAACTAACTAACTAGTACCACTTCCGTAGGTGATCACGGTTGCATTTGGCATATGCAACAAGCCTTTTAAACCCCTAGGCAGCCCTAGTGGACGAGTAAGGTCTCGTGAGGGCCTATAACTCGTCCCCCTTTCCCCAAGTATAATACTTGTTGATAGGACTCCATAAGGCAGTCATATCTAGTTGGAAAGGAAAATTCATCAATATTTCCCAAGCCGAAACTTGTTAATGGATACCAACTTGTTCCAACAATTCTACCCCTCGATTGATGAGAAGGTAACTAAACAGATTCATATCGTTGTTTGAAATAATCAAGATGTGAGTGACAAGATGGTTTAGCAAGTATAGGACCGGGCAATCCAATTAAATAACATATCTCAAGTGAGGTTCCCTTATATATTTTTGGAAGTTGAGCGAGTATTTAAATCTTCTTATAAGATAGATTTAAATGAAAATAAAGTTTTGAGAACCCCCCCCCCTTGATAACATAGTCATAACATACTCCGAAATATTTTCCGTCATATCTGAAGATGAAAGACAATCTTTGAATAATATGAATTATCATAAGAGGAACTTAAAAGAATTTAAATAAATATTCCAAGAATATTTATTAAATCAATAATAATTAAGGAATATGATTAAATCATGATATTGCTCGTAAGTAATCCTCGAATGAATATATAAAATCATTTACTAAATAAATCTCTTCTTAAATGAATGAATAATATTCATTAAATAATTCAAACCTTAAATGAATATTCAAGACAATATTCATTAAATAAATAAACTTACATAAATATTTAAAATAATATTCACTAAATAAATCAAACCTTAAATGAATATTTGAAAATAATATTCATTTAATACATATTATTCTAAAGAGAAAACTGGGCCTGAGGACAACCTTAGGGATCTCCCCTGAGGTTATAAGAAATATTGCTTATAAAGTAAGGGGCCCCGCAGGGACAGTTTTGTAAATCTAAATTTTTATCAGTAATTTACACAAATACCCTTAAACTTTGTATTGATTTGTTCTACCCTCGGGGTTCTAACATGAGGTCATCCTCAGGTACATGAAACCCTATTCTAAATGAGTATTCAAAAGTAATGTTCATTATATAACCAAAACTTTAAAGGAATATTCGAAATCATATTCCTTAAGTAAATAGAACTTCAAATGAATATTCTAAAATAATATTCATTAAATAAATAACACCTTAAATGAATATCCGAAAGGAATATTCATTTAATAAATACTATTCTAAATGAATATCCAAATAATATTCATTTAGTAATCGACACTCTAAAGGAATATTTGAATTAATATTCCTTAAGTAATTAGAATTTCGAATGAATATCTTAAAATAATATTCACTAAATAGATAAAACCTTAAATGAATATCCGAAAGTAATATTCATTTAATAAACAATATTCTAAATGAATATTGAAATAATATTCATGAAATAATCAAACTCTAAATGAGTATTCGAAAATAATATTCACTAAATATTTCTCGACTGAGATAATACTCAAATAACATTCCTCGAAAGATTTCCAAATAATTAATACTTTATGGAAATATAATTAATGTTTAATAATAACATTCCTCAAAAGGAATATTAATCTGTCGCTGGAATTCCTCCGGGTTTCCACGACTATCTCTATACCTCAAAATACCGACTCCCGGTCTATATTTAAAGAATGAATATTATATACCCTTCACTAAGGGTCTTACAAAACAATCCGGCTTATAACTGATAATCCCCATCTAGTCTATAAGTCAATATCAATTCAGGGAACAAGTATTTCAATAGACTTTGAAAGTAGGCATGCATGCTATGGCATATATATAACAACAATCATATATATATATATATATCTCTTGATTTAATTTCCTTCAACGAGATCTGTTTCTTGGTGGATACTTGTGGAGTGCTTCACATACTGAGGAGCAACTGCTAGGAGGTTATTTACATCATCTATCATCAGTTTTAAAGGTTAGATTACGAATCTCATCTTTTATCCATGAATCGTATGTATATATATGCGATATATATGATTAAATTTGTGTTTTACGCTTCCGTATATGCATATGAGTAGGGATCTAGAGAAAACCCCTTTAAAAGGAGAACTTAGAAAACTAAATTAAAATATAGCACATATGGTATTCAAACTGATCGTTGGGAGATGGGGAAAAATGTGGTGAAATTAGATTTTAAAAAAATATCACCGATTGACGGGAAAAATCAAATTAAAAACGGAGGGGATTAGGTGGGATTGTGTGTGTGAGGGTGTATTTGATTAGTGTGTGGGTGCCCCTGGCGGGGCCATTGATTATAATACATCCAATGGTTAGGATTAGTACCTTAGTTTTCTTTAAAAAAAGAGTTCTCTTTTGATCATTTGCCTATATATATATATATATATATTATCACAACAACAGCCTTTAGAAAGGATTTGAAACTTGCCTGGTAATCCTGTGGGTGTAGTGTACCTCGGTTCAATCCGATGATCTATAAATAGTCACAATATCCGAGGTTAATCACTTTAACACTTCGACATGCTAAGTATATATTTAACTTAGGCTAAAACATGTTTTCAAATTATCTCGTTAGGCAAACCCTAACATAACTCTTATTAATACCGTTATAATCCGACACTCGAATCCATCCTTAATGTCGGATCTTTCGTACATCTCACTTAATCATTTATAGCCTCGTTCTTTGCAGCAATATGTTGTCTTGATAATTCTTAACAAGTTTCATGTTTTAGTCGACTCGAGATTCCTCTTTTAATCTAGCCAAAATGGGTGGCCAAAGTAGTACCCCTAGAGTTGACTTTTCTGAGAATTATCATTTCATGACTCGTACTTCAACACTTTTAATAAATCACTGGAAACGTATTTAATTACGAAACCACTTTTAAAATCATCTTTGGTATTTGTAATATTTATCATAAAATTTCCAATTCGAAGCCACGGGTCTAGATAGGTGAAATGTATTTTTGAAGTTCAGTCAACTACGGATCTTTACTATTCACACCTCTTTCACTAAAACGTTCATAACTCGGTAACCATTAACTCAAATGACGCACCGTTTTCACGTACATGATCTAGAGAATGTATAGAAGGTAGCTAAATCAAAATTTGACTTAGATCAGAAGATTAATTTTTCGGAGTTTTGCCAAAACAGGGCAGGAGCTTTCAGTGAATAGTATTACCTCCGAAAAGTGGTTTCTTCGCACTTAACCTCGATTCGAACATTTTTATAAAATCAGAAAACGATCCATTTTACTTGTGGTTTTCTCTCACGCCTTCCTTATGACCTCTAATATTTAATTATCATGATTCGTCACTGACTTAGTCATGTTAAGGGATTCCAATTTCAGTTACGAACTTTCGATTACGGTTTCGAACCACCTTTACGAATTTAATCATAACTCCTAAACCGTATGTCCATTTCATACGATCTTTATATCAAAACGAAGCTTATAACATAATCTAGCTTGTCATGGCAGAACACAAAACTGGACAGTGAGTTTTGGCTACTGTCAAACAGGGTTTCTAAAGGTTAACGAAAATTCGGCATTACGACGGCTATATATCGAACGTTTCAAAAATTATCACAATCAAACCAAGCCACACCGGGCATCTAAACAACTTGTACACATGATTTGCATCTAAACAAGTCCAAGAACATCATGCTTTATAATAATAACCATCATGCTACCAAAATCACTAAATCACTTAACTAATCATGCTTTAACCTTAACATAACCATAACTAAGCTATATCCATCATGAACATGCTTAAATCTCAAACAAGAGTTAGGATTTCAAGAGGTTATACCTTTCTTAGAGAGTGATATAGCCTTACTAAGCCTTGTATGGTCCTTGTATAGCCTCCATCATCAACCAAAATCAAGATCCAAAAGTTTTGTTCTTGAGGTTACTATTCATCCTCCACTTTGATGATTTTCTTAACTAAGCTAGGAGTGGATTTTGAGGCTAAGATTTCTAGGAGATCTTGGTTATGATTTATAAGACTCACATGATTAATCTTAGAATTGTTGAATGGTGGGAGGTAGGGTTTGGTTTTTGTTAAAAACCAACCGAATGGTTTTGAAAGGAAATGGGGAGGATGAAGTTTTGCTTGGCTTGGTCTTGATCTCATCTTGTAAAAAGTGATCAATAATGTTAGATATTTGTTTGGTTAACCATGGTCTAGTTGATGGGTTAAGGATTGGTTAAGGGTTTGTTACCATGTGAGCAAGTGTTGGTGTCTTATGGTGCACATCTTTACTAACTAACTTGGTTTGTTTATAAAGATGCTAGTTACTTGCATTAATGTGATGTCTTGATAATATCTTGGCATAAAGTGATTATGTCACCTTCCACTAGCTCATGCATGCACCTTGAATTCCTGCTTGTTTCCTTGTTCGGTTATTGCTCCATTTTATTAATCGTTTGTAGGAATATCTCAAGCATTCCTAGTTAGGGTTTTACCGGAAACCTCTGTAATGATTCTATTATAATTTCTATCTTTCATTAATATCCTCGAATTAATATTTCTCAAATATTAAATATTAAATCCTTAATCTATCAGTGTCTAGGGAAAATCTCGAAGAAAATGAAAGTGCTGTTTTTCAGAATCCGACAGTCTTTACATACACTTATTTTCCCCTCGGATCACTAATACGAACTCAAAAATTCATTCCGGGTACTTCTATATAGTGTCGTCTCATAATATTCCTATTTCCATAAAAAACACTATTAATCACTTATTCTCTTTTTATTCCTGGCACTTAGAAAATATCTTTGTGCTTCCTCGAGCGTTCCTTAGCTCTTTCGTGGAACCTCCGTACTTGTAACCGATATCGATCTGGATGACATGAGGGTATCTATTTCTCTCTAGGGAATCTTATCTTAACTTTCTAGGAGATATATTATTCTAATCTAAGTTATCACCCAATAGCATCCTTCAGGACATATAACCTTGGAATCTATATCCTTTCATTATTCATTCATTAAAACTAGTATTACACTGTAGCTGTAACCACTATTCACTCTTACATCAATACATAATAAAAAGTTTTAATTCTACCCAAAAATCTGGGTTCTTACAGTCTCCCCTCCTTAAAAGGATTCCGTCCTAGAATCAGGTAGAAGACAATTGGGTACTTGTTGGTTATATCGCTTTCCAATTCTCTGGTCGATCCTTACACATTCTAATCTTTTCAAAGCACATCGTACTGGCGTTACAATACACCCTTTATCTGTTCTACCACTTCTTTGATACTTTCGTACAACACATTATCCATTATACGCTCTTGTCCGGTCTTATACTATTAACCTCATTGGTACGTGCAGTGACTTCGGTATCACTATCGCGCTACGAATTCGGAGATAACCTTACTCGTACTACGTTCCTGATCGCTTTTACCTTCGCAATCTGGATCTATATATATATATTGAAGTGGAAAAATTTATTGAGAGATCACTATGATCAATGAACATTTGTTATATTGCATAGTTAGTACAGAAGGGGGCCAGCCTTTAGTACTTGACAAGCAATTAAGCAATTAATGGCATTCCACTTAGACTTCTATCACACAGACAGATCGTCACATAGCAGTACCTCCCCTCCTTAAAGGGTTGTTCTCCTCAATTCAGAAGAGTATGAATAAGTGAGAAGAAAATAAAAGAATTTCAAGGATTTGTAGAAATTTTTTCTTGATTGCAAAATATCATACTTGGAATTTATCCCTAAACTATAGAGGTTTGTCAAAGAAGAAAATAGTCGTAATCGTAATAAATACTATTTTATCGTAATCTCGTATGTCAACGCATTCTCGATGTTCTGTCCATCTTTCTATGGACCATCATATCCTAATCAATAATTCAAATATCATGTCATTCCAAAATTTAAACCATCCGAAACAAACCTGGATGATTTCTCTAACTTTGATTCAATTCCGACCCTTCCACGGTCGTTATCATCTAATTCCGCATAAAATCACCACTATATTAATGTGGTCCATGGATAAATCGTCATCATTTATCATTTACGTAGGGCTTTAATAGCTTGACATACGGGTTTCATGATTTGTCAAATCACCACTCTCTCAGGAAGACAAAATAATCACTATTCCTTACCCATAAGGAATACTTCCTGAACTTGATATAGATATCACATGAAGAAGATAGAATTGAAGAAGAGCTTCAAGCGTTGCAGCTAGGATAGGTTAAGGAGATTATTAATCGTATATCTCTAGTTGAAGACTGGAAGCTCAGCGTTTTACTTAATCACTTTCCAAATCTCGTTAATCCTTAATACAGGGATACCTTTCAGCATCACGAATCTTTAACTTCAGGTACTCTATCTTGTTTGCACAGAAATACACCAACAATAACTTTCTTGTCATTCATCATCATGCCATTTAGCTTATCAGTATTCGTACCATCTCTGTTTCTGGTCATCTACTACTAATTCCTTGTTACTTAACCTCCCCTCTCTCTTTACAAAGGAAAGGCGAGTCTCTTGGGGAATTTGGTCTGGCCTACCATATAGCCTCCTAATGTCAGTAATGTGCTACCGGCAACATCAGGAATCGAATCTTTACTTAAGCTATTCTTATAGTTGATCCTGGCACAATCATCAGACGGAATGTAACTTCCTCTACCACATTATGACCATCAAGGTCCTTTTCATTATCATTCTGTTCCCTTGGTATGAGATTTTATAATACTCTTCTATACTTAAAGTGTCGGACACCTCATTGGCCTTTCCCGATAGTAATAATTTCTTGTAGTCAGTGTTTTCTGGATTTATTCCAACTCAAACTCTTCTGCCTCATTTCCCTCATTGTCGGGTGAACGTGTTCTCCCATAGACTCTACTGAAGGAGAAAAATATACATAAGTCAATACTTCCACCTTTCCGGTGTGAACTTTATCACTGTTACTCCTAATCATACCTAGGACATCCATATTTTCCCATGGCTTCACACATGCCTCCTCTGGCATCATTATTAATCTACATTCCTTGCCAAACTTCAATTTTGAAGTTCAGAATATTACATTTTTTTTCCTTATAAGGTTTCTTAGGCCATCCTTATCATTCCTCCTATATCTTCTAGGTACAGGATATCTCAAAATATCAGTAGTCAATCCTATAACAATCTTGTCTATGTACTCTTCGAGACTCCTTTCAGCCAATCCTTAAAGATTATTGTTACCTTGGTCGACTCAACTGGTATCCTCCAAATTCAAAATGTCTTTCTTAAGGGTAATGCTATCCTTTGTGCACCCCCAGGGTTTATCTTAATCTATGGATATTCAATCCCCAATTCTATTTTCGAGGAATACTTACATCCTGCAATTGGCAATCAAATCATATATCCTTAATAAGGGTCTCTTTTCAATCATTCTTATCTTAATAATCTATAGTAGCTTAGTGCTAACCTCTCTTTTCCAAACGAATGCCAGTCTACATGGCCTTCTAAAGACAACATATGTCTATCTATCTCTCTTACAGAACTTAGTAATGGTAGCAAAGATGTTCTGGAAGATATTGGTCATTTTTAACATGAATCTCTTGGTACCTATTGCTCTTCTTGAGGACACTAAGCTTCATATAACATTTATGCATCATACTGCACTATCTTTGACAATCTTCGTAACTCTTCATTGGTCACTACCCTCAATCCTCATACGTCCCTAGTATATATAAAATCCATCATCATGTATCTTAATTTATTTTATATCAAAAGCCCTCGCGGTTGGCGCTTAGTTAGAAGCAACCCCGCTTTATTCTTTCGTTGCTGGTCTAGTCACTTGCTAATCCTTTGTGACTTGGCCTCAACTGGCCAGACTAAAATATGTGAGTTTAGGGGTCGGCTAATAGCATTACTTTTCTAGAAATTCCTAGCATAGTGCCTTCTACTCTGATACCTTTTGATCTTTTCAAAACTTTACTCCATATAAGTCTCAATCGACTTCTCGGTACCGTCTCCGGTCACCTTTCCTTTACTTTTATTCTTTCAGCTGTTCTTATCCATTTCATGTGCCACAAAAGCTTAACACTTCTAGCATAATAACCTTTTTATTCAAGTCAATCCCGGAATTTCTCAGTCCGGCTCGTTTCTTAATTACATTTCCCTTTTTATCATCCAATCTCAACTTCATCAGTTTATCTCTAGAATCAATCGTAATAATCGGGGTCTATCTACCAACCCGTATAGCGGCTACCCAACCTAATCCACAGGGTTCGCTCCAGTTTCCACTCTCTTCAATGACGTCTTTTGATAATCAGAAAGACAAGGTTTGCTGAAATTCGTCGAATTCCTTTCCAGAATTTGGAAAAATTTAGTCAATCTATCCACCCACTGGTAACACTAAGAAGATCCATTTTGATACCCGAGGAATAGTTCTAGGAACATCCAAGCAGGTCGAACCGTAAATAGTTATATTAATAGAATGATCAACATAAAGTCAGAAGTTTAGCTACTGGAAAGGATCCCAATATATGTACATCCCTTAGAAGGGAAGTCAAAGTTTCAAACTGAAACATGCCACATCTTCCCGATACATATTCATCCTATTAGTCGATACTACCAAATACCAGTCTTCTTAACAACTAGTCTCAGAAGGAACACTACTATCGGGGTTAGTCATTCCACAAAATTGGCACTTCCAAGGCCATCCGAATCTGGTGAACCGTGTTGTTCAAATATATTCAAGATTACGCTGCCGTACTATATAAGCACAATGCCTACTCTGGTATGAGATGCATCATAATATATCCCAATGTTCTCCTTCTTCCATTTAGGCAACACCAACGCTGGGTCGTCACCAATTTCATCTTTTAGCTCCAGGAAGATTTCCTCCCGTTTTTCTGCCTATTCAACTTCTTAGTCCTTTGTTGGTGTGGTTAACCTTTCTCGCCTGAAACTACCTTTAAATCGGCGGGGTCCACTAACACTACTCACTTATTGATCGCATGTCCTAATAACGGAACTTCAATTGCCCGAACTCATACTTAGAGAACTTGGCAGACACTTACTTCCTTTAGGTCTCATCTAAAATATTTTTCCGTTATCTCTTAACCACTAATCGTATTACCCGATCCATTGATGATTCCTCATTGGAGTAACTAATGCAACCACTGTAATCCAGTCAAGGAAAAGAAAGAATTTAATATTCTCCTAAACCACATATATCTAACGCCTCTGGTTCCTCATTCCACTGAGTTAAAATAACCCTATACTTAATCTCTGACAATAGTCTTGTTACGAGTTTATCACAAACTCACTGGTCTTTTCCTCTTGTATAACCTTATCCAATCGGGCCATCACTTCCCAATGTCTTTACTTTCTAAGTTGATCCATTTATAAGATGGGCATTTCCCTGAATAAAATCACCTTAACAATCTCAATTTGGTTTCATAAATTAAAACCTATGAAATCTGTCTTCTCATGGCGAATTACCATTGACAATATTCACACTAATCCATTTATCCGAAGATATGGCACTTGCCACCTATGTCTTAACTGTTCCTAGGGACTCTGCTCCCCGTCCTATATCAATGTCTTTGATAATCATGCATCATTCTAACTCCTTTCTCATTAATCTGAAAGTCTCTAAGGATTCTTATCTATCCTTACATAAGATCTTGAGTAATTCCTCAAATCCATCTTACTTGCGGGTACTTCATCCGGTAGTCCGGCTATGAATCCAATATGCCTCTTTAATTCCATTAACAATATCTCAGTTCTTTACGCTCATTCCTCTGAGCACTATATCTTGACTCTTACAGTCTTTCGGGCTACAGCCCTCATTTCCTCAGGGGTAATTCCTCATCCTCAACAGGATTCCCTTCCTCTGCTGGAACCCTTTTCGGGTCCTTAGTAGGGTACTCTATCGAATTCACAATCCGATTGCCAACATACAATAAAGCATCATCGTACTACTGCTCATACACCTCAAGGTCTATCGCTTTACTAGTCGACACGGGAACAAACTAAATTACTATCATGATACTTAAGAGTTCCCATAAGGGTTTTATATGTCGGTACTACATTAAGTATTCCGACTATGAACTTGGCAAGAGTTATTATTATCTTAATGAATTTATTATTTTAATGTCGCAGCATCTCTGGGGTTTATAACGTACTCTCTGATACCATTTCTGTAACACCCCCAGATCCGGGGTCAGGGATCTGGTCGTTACGGTCTCAAAATCCATCCACAAAACCAACATAATTTAAACTATAACCTTATGACCCAAAACAACAACATAAAACACACCCGTTATAGTCCCAGAGATGAAATTAGAGTAACCGTCAATATTATTAATCACAAGTTTGAGTTCTTACAACCCAAAGAATTACAATTAACCAGTACATACTCTTTGCCATCCATTTATATATGCCATATAATAAATACATTTACTGCCCAAATGCTAACAACTAGCCTACCAGAAGATGCATCCTCAGCAAGGGTAGCTATGACCTCAGCGGTTAATCCTCTGACGGCTGACACCTGCCTATCTGGGTACGCCTTGCGTGACCATCTGATCTAGCTGTTGTTGTGATATAAATAAATAAAGCAAGGGTGAGCAATAGCCCACCAAAAATATACTTGAACAGTGATAATATATAACAGTCCAAAATATCTTTGAAACCATATGCCATGCATTATTGAAAATAATTCCAGTTTAATATAAAGGACGAAGTTACAAGGTAATTCAACACCTATATAATTCGTGGAAGTATATGCTATTTCAAGATAAGTAAGATAGCATCATTTTCATAAAATAGGAACTTGCAAGGAAGATATTGCAATTCTAGTTTTAAATATTTTTCAACTCTACCGACCATGATGATGTTGCAGAAAATAAATAGACTATGGATAGTGAACCAATACTGGAGTATGTCGTGCCAGATGACACCGCCTTACGATGATCAGTCGTAGGTTGTGCATCTCAAGAGTTGTTTCTCTACATGTAGAAAGAAGAACATATGGACACCACCATACGCCGGATCTCCCTAGCCAACGGTTGGGCATAACCGGGACCTGCGCTACTCAGACCCTATTTCAAGGATGGTCTGTCCCACAGCCTCTTACACCAATTTTCAATGATGGACTGTCCCACAGCCTCTTACACAAATACTCCTAGTTCGAGTAAACCCATGATTCTGAAATGTATAACTCGTCCCCCTTTCCCCAAGTATAATACTTGTTGATAGGACTCCATAAGGCAGTCATATCTAGTTGGAAAGGAAAATTCATCAATATTTCCCAAGCCGAAGCTTGTTAATGGATACCAACTTGTTCCAACAATTCTACCCCTTGATTGATGAGAAGGTAACTAAACAGATTCATATCGTTGTTTGAAATAATCAAGATGTGAGTGACAAGATGGTTTAGCAAGTATAGGACCGGGCAGTCCAATTAAATAACATATCTCAAGTGAGGTTCCCTTATATATTTTTGGAAGTTGAGCGAGTATTTAAATCTTCTTATAAGATAGATTTAAATGAAAATAAAGTTTTGAGAACCTCCCCTTGATAACATAGTCATAACATACTCCGAAATATTTTCCGTCATATCTGAAGATGAAAGACAATCTTTGAATAATATGAATTATCATAAGAGGAACTTAAAAGAATTTAAATAAATATTCCAAGAATATTTATTAAATCAATAATAATTAAGGAATATGATTAAATCATAATATTGCTCGTAAGTAATCCTCGAATGAATATATAAAATCATTTACTAAATAAATCTCTTCTTAAATGAATAAATAATATTCATTAAATAATTCAAACCTTAAATGAATATTCAAGACAATATTCATTAAATAAATAAACTTACATAAATATTTAAAATAATATTCACTAAATAAATCAAACCTTAAATGAATATTTGAAAATAATATTCATTTAATACATAATATTCTAAATGAGTATTCAAAAGTAATGTTCATTCTATAACCAAAACTTTAAAGGAATATTCGAAATCATATTCCTTAAGTAAATAGAACTTCAAATGAATATTTTAAAATAATATTCATTAAATAAATAACACCTTAAATGAATATCCGAAAGGAATATTCATTTAATAAATACTATTCTAAATGAATATCCAAATAATATTCATTTAGTAATCGACACTCTAAAGGAATATTTGAATTAATATTCCTTAAGTAATTAGAATTTCGAATGAATATCTTAAAATAATATTCACTAAATAGATAAAACCTTAAATGAATATCCGAAAGTAATATTCATTTAATAAACAATATTCTAAATGAATATTGAAATAATATTCATGAAATAATCAAACTCTAAATGAGTATTCGAAAATAATATTCACTAAATATTTCTCGACTGAGATAATACTCAAATAACATTCCTCGAAAGATTTCCAAATAATTAATACTTTATGGAAATATAATTAATGTTTAATAATAACATTCCTCAAAAGGAATATTAATCTGTCGCTGGAATCCCTCCGGGTTTCCACGACTATCTCTATACCTCAAAATACCGACTCCCGGTCTATATTTAAAGAATGAATATTATATACCCTTCACTAAGGGTCTTACAAAACAATCCGGCTTATAATTGATAATCCCCATCTAGTCTATAAGCCAATATCAATTCAGGGAACAAGTATTTCAATAGACTTTGAAAGTAGGCATGCATGCTATGGCATATGTATAACAACAATCATATATATATATATATATATATATATATATATATATATATATATTATCACAACAACAGCCTTTAGAAAGGATTTGAAACTTGCCTGGTAATCCTGTGGGTGTAGTGTACCTCGGTTCAATCCGGTGATCTATAAATAGTCACAATATCCGAGGTTAATCACTTTAACACTTCGACATGCTAAGTATATATTTAACTTAGGCTAAAACATGTTTTCAAATTATCTCGTTAGGCAAACCCTAACATAACTCTTATTAATACCGTTATAATCCGACACTCGAATCCATCCTTAATGTCGGATCTTTCGTACATCTCACTTAATCATTTATAGCCTCATTATTTGCAGCAATATGTTGTCTTGATAATTCTTAACAAGTTTCATGTCTTAGTCGACTCGAGGTTCCTCTTTTAATCTAGCCAAAATGGGTGGCCAAAGTAGTACCCCTAGAGTTGACTTTTCTGAGAATTACTATTCCGTGACTCGCACTTCAACACTTTTAATAAATCACTGGAAACGTATTTAATTACGAAACCACTTTTAAAATCATCTTTGGTATTTGTAATATTTATCATAAAATTTCCAATTCGAAGCCACGGGTCTAGATAGGTGAAATGTATTTTTGAAGTTCAGTCAACTACGGATCTTTACTATTCACACCTCTTTCACTAAAACGTTCATAACTCGGTAACCATTAACTCAAATGACGCACCATTTTCGCGTACATGATCTAGAGAATGTATAGAAGGTAGCTAAATCAAAATTTGACTTAGGTCAGAAGATTAATTTTTCGGATTTTTGCTAAAACAGGGCAGGAGTTTTTAGTGAATAGTGTTACCTCCGAAAAGTGGTTTCTTCGCACTTAACCTCGATTCGAACATTTTTATAAAATCGGAAAAAGATCCATTTTACTTGTGGTTTTCTCTCACTCCTTCCTTATGACCTCTAATATTTAATTACCATGATTCGTCACTGACTTAGTCATGTTAAGGGATTCCAATTTCAGTTACGAACTTTCGATTACGGTTTCAAATCACCTTTACGAATTTAATCATAACTCCTAAACCGTATGTCCATTTCATACGATCTTTATATCAAAACGAAGCTTATAACATAATCTAGCTTGTCATGGCAGAACACGAAACTGGACAGTGAGTTTTGGCTACTGTCAAACATGGTTTCTTAAGGTTAACAAAAATTCGGCATTACGACGGCTATATATCGAACGTTTCAAAAATTACCACAATCAAACCAAGCCACACCGGGCATCTAAACAACTCGTACACATGATTTGCATCTAAGCAAGTCCAAGAACATCATGCTTTATAATAATAACCATCATGCTACCAAAATCACTAAATCACTTAACTAATCATGCTTTAACCTAAACATAACCATAACTAAGCTATATCCATCATGAACATGCTTAAATCTCAAACAAGAGTTAGGGTTTCAAGAGGTTATACCTTCCTTAGAGAGTGATATAGCCTTACTAAGCCTTGTATGGTCCTTGTATAGCCTCCATGAAGCTTGGATCATCAACCAAAATCAAGATCCAAAAGTTTTGTTCTTGAGGTTACTATTCATCCTCCACTTTGATGATTTTCTTAACTAAGCTAGGAGTGGATTTTAAGGCTAAGATTTCTAGGAGATCTTGGTTATGATTTATAAGACTCACATGATTAATCTTAGAATTGTTGAATGGTGGGAGGTAGGGTTTGGTTTTTGTTAAAAACCAACCGAATGGTTTTGAAAGGAAATGGGGAGGATGAAGTTTTGCTTGGCTTGGTCTTGATCTTATCTTGTAAAAAGTGATCAATAATGTTAGATATTTGTTTGGTTAACCATGGTCTAGTTGATGGGTTAAGGATTGGTTAAGGGTTTGTTACCATGTGAGCAAGTGTTGGTGTCTTATGGCGCACATCTTTACTAACTAACTTGGTTTGTTTATAAAGATGCTAGTTACTTGCATTAATGTGATGTCTTGATAATATCTTGGCATAAAGTGATTATGTCACCTTCCACTAGCTCATGCATGCACCTTGAATTCCTGCTTGTTTCCTTGTTCGGTTATTGCTCCATTTTATTAATCGTTTGTAGGAATATCTCAAGGATTCCTAGTTAGGGTTTTACCGGAAACCTCTGTAATGATTCTATTATAATTTCTATCTTTCATTAATATCCTCGAATTAATATTTTTCAAATATAAAATCCTTAATCTATCAGTGTCTAGGGAAAATCTCGGAGAAAATGAAAGTGCTGTTTTTCAGAATCCGACAGTCTTTACATACACTTATTTTCCCCTCGGATCACTAATACGAACTCAAAAATTCATTCCGGGTACTTCTATATAGTGTCGTCTCATAATATTCCTATTTCCATAAAAAACACTATACATCACTTATTCTCTTTTTATTCCTGGCACTTAGAAAATATCTTTGTGCTTCCTCAAGCCTTCCTTAACTCTTTCATGGAACCTCCGTACTTGTAACCGATATCGATCTGGATGACATGAGGGTATCTATTTCTCTCTAGGGAATCTTATCTTAACTTTCTAGGAGATAGATTATTCTAATCTAAGTTATCACCCAATAGCATCCTTCATGACATATAACCTTGGAATCTATATCCTTTCATTATTCATTCATTAAAACCAGTATTACACTGTAGTTGTAACCACTATTCACTCTTACATCAATACATAATAAAAAGTTTTAATTCTACCCAAAAATCTGGGTTTTTATAGTCTCCCCTCCTTAAAAGGATTCCGTCCCAGAATCAGGTAGAAGACAATTGGGTACTTGTTGGTTATATCGCTTTCCAGTTCTCTGGTCGATCCTTACACATTCTAATCTTTTCAAAGCACATCGTACTGGCGTTACAATACACCTTTTATCCGTTCTACCAATTCTTTGATACTTTCGTACAACACATTATCCGGTATACGCTCTTGTTCGGTCTTATACTATTAACCTCATTGGTACGTGCAGTGACTTCGGAAAAAGTTAATGAGCTGGAAGCTCAGGTCGATGCCCTAAATGCTGTTGCAAATGTCGTTAAATCCTCTATGCTTACTCAAGAAAAAGCTAGATATGATGAGGGTGTTAGGGACTACATCCGTTCGACCTGGGAGAAGCTTCCTGACATTGATTGGCCCATTCTTGGCGATGATGTAGTGAAAATGATTGAGGACTTTAAAGCTGAAGCTACTGTAAAAGCAACCGTACCTCCCGTTAACTCGGTTGAGAGGTCACTAGGATCTAATCCTATGACTATGGAAGCTACCATCAAGGTTCCTCAAGTGATTCCTGAGACAACTCCCCCTGCTCCTGCAATGGAAAATTCCTCCCAGCCTCCTTTACCTTAAGAAGACTTTTATGAATTATTTACTAAACTTTTGATGAGGTCGCGGACCCCTCGTAGTGTCTCGCAAGAATGTATCTTTTATCTGGTTTCCTAGGCCGCCGTGCCTTTAACTCTGAATGGTTTCCTAGGGTCTGCGTACCATATAACTTTATGTTTCTGTTAATGACTATCTATTTCTACTATATCTCTTGCTCCTGCTTGTTCATGCCTAGCTTTCTTAATTTGCATCTGAACTTAATATTGCACACTTTTCTTCAAAACTTCACGAAATACTTCACTATTAAGAATTCTAGAAAATAGCCTAGCTTCCATACTCGTTTATTCAAGCTTACGTGGGCTAACCCATTGTAAGAAACAGAACGCACTTATACTTCCACCCATATTTTCTTAAGACAAATATAATAGAATACAGCTTACTTGCTAATTTAGAACCTTTGTATTCACACCTCAAGATATGTGTTCACCACCATAACCTGAACTACAACTTTACTTAGTAACCTCATACGTTTCCACTACTGAATAATCAAACCAGGTTCCTTACGAACAGCCATGGATGCCTACTAATCCTGCAAAATAAACATAAAACAGAAACCAGTTAATGTTAGTAAAATTTCTCTTGCACAATTCGGGTCAACTCTTGGAAAGGTCACCTGCTTGGTTCCCAATCCTAAACTCTAGGTCCCAACATGCCAGTCTAGGTTCCATGTTGGTTCCTTTTGTCTTTTGCCTCGAGGCGATTCTAGGAACCTGTGCGTCGTTCTGGGAGTCCACACAGATTCCTCTTCTTCATGTGTCAGGCTAGACATCTTATGAAGGTAAATGCTAAGGAACATATTCCTTCTTCCCATGTGCCAGAGGCGGTTCCACATGAGGGAGAGCTTATTAGGCTTCTATTTAAGAACAAGTGTGCCGATCTAGGCTCCACACAAGTTCCCACTTCCTCTCGTGCCAGTGGCGGCTCAACGGAGGGATGAAACATATAGTTTCAGGTTCCTGTATGCCAGTCTCGGCTCCATACAGGTTCCTTTAAGATGCCTTTTGTCAGGACTTTAGGTGCCTTTTGTCAGGTTTTGGAGAGAGTTTGTGTTCTTTGCCTTGGTTGATTGAAAATAATGCATAAAGTGACTTGGTTTAGATAATATCTCATCCTTGGTTACTTTAATAAAGTGATGATGCATGGAATGATGTATTTGGCATGGACATGTGTTGATCTTTGGTGGTGTTAAGGCTAAGTATTGGTTTGATTGCTAAGTACTAGTTTAATCTCTAAGTGTGCTAGTTACTTGAGTCACCACTTGGTTGCTAGATATTTTCTAGTAGCACATGCATGCACCTTGCTTCCTCTGCTTGTTTCTTTGTCCGGTTATTGCTCAATTCGATTGATCGTTCGCAAGAATATCCTCTTAATAATTCTTGAATTTAAATTCATTAAATCCTCTTAATAATCCCTAAGTCATTCAGTGTCCAGGGAAATCTCGGAGAAAATAAAAGTGTTAATTTTCTGAATCCGACAGCTTTTACATACACTTATTTTCCCCTTGGATCACTAATACGAACTCAGAAATCCATTCCGGGTACTTCTATATAGCGTCGTCCAATAATATTCTCATTTCCACCAAAAACATTATTCATTATTTATTCTATCTTTATTCCTTACATTTGTTAACATGTCCTCGTTCTCTTTCGGGCGTTCCTTAACCCTTTCACGGAACCACTGGACTAATAACAGATATCGATTTGGATGACATGAGAATATTTCCTTTACTTGGAATTCCCACCTCCTATCCCCCTAGGAGATAGATTAGTCTAATCTAAGTTGTCAACCCATTGCATTCTTCATGACATATAATCATTGGAGTATGTACCCATTCACATTCACTCATTAGAACTGCTAATACCTTGTAGGCGGAATCACTGTTCATTCTTTCATCAATATATATATTAAAAAAATGTTTTAATTCTACCGAAAATTCGAGTTCTTACAATATTCTTCAATTATTAATAAAATATATTAAAAATCCCTATACGTTATTTATAATAAGGAAACATTAGTATAATCCGTAAACATGAGTATATTAAATTATATTATATTAAAATTAAAAAATTACTAAAATAATGATTATATAAAACCATATTGTAATATTAAATATAATTTAATGAACACCTAAAATATCGTATCTTACAATCAATTTAAAAGAAGTTTACTTTTAATTGAATATATTACCCTTTATGAACACCTAAACTATCGTATCTTTCAATCATTAATATTTCTTTTCTAATTAACATAATTTCGCAATCATAATCTTCAAATCATTAATATTTCTTTTCTAATTAAAACATGTTACCTTTTAATTTAAAACATAATCTTGCAATCATCAGTATATACCAAAGAACATCACACCATATCTTTCAATCACTAACAAAAATATATAATAGAAATTCATATACAACGAATAATTACCGTTATATTTTTAACAAAAATTTAAGAACTGCTAGATATTATGGGTAAATATTTTATATGATTAAGCTACTTTAAAAAACATTTCAAATTCAAATTTCGTCAATGACATATTTAATTTTAAATTTCATAATATAAGTTTTAAACCATGCATATCATTAATTAAATTTATATAAATTATTTAAGTTAAATAATTATTAAAAATAATAATTATATAAAAATATAATGATAACATAAAATCAAATTTATTTCATATCCAAAGAAACCCGTGCATTGCACGGGTTATAAGCTAGTATATATATATATATATACACAAACACACCAATGTTTAGTCTATGTATTACTTTCACATAACTTAATTGAATTTATATAAATAGCAAACAAATTAATTTAGCGTAAAATTACATAAATATTGACAATTAACCCAATAATATATTTATAAAGTAATTTATTCTTTTTATTATATATATGTATATCTAATATAGTCTATAAATTATAATCTTAATTTACATGTACTATAAATTTAAACGTATTATTATATAGCAATTTGGTTTAGTTTAACCAGTTTTAAAATATTGAAAATCATAACAAAACCATTTATGTGTAAAAGATCAGGTTAACCAAACCACTAACAACGATTTTTACCATTTTAATTTTTATTTGTTTCAAATTATTGCGATCCAATACGAATTTGTAGTTTGACGAATTCTTTGAACGCCCCTACATTTTGATGCATTTTTACTCAACACATTTTTTTCTTTGTCTTTCCGCTGAACTAACAGCGTGAATCTCTATTAATGTAAGTTTAATTGACTTTGTAATACAAAGGATCATTTGACCTGCATTGTGATTTTTAGACAATATAACATGAAATTGTGATATTAAAAGGGTTAAGTATCAAACTGGTAGGGTTCTCAGTGAGGCGGGTTCGGGGCAGGGATCATCATTCCCACACCTACCCCATATAAAAAAGATTTGCCCCATCCTCGCCCCTTTTCCCATATCCCCCATCCCCGCCTCACGAGTCAACACCAAGTCCCCACCCTGTCCCGTTTTTTCCCACCCCATTTACTAATCAATTTTTTTTCAAAATATATTTAAAAAATATTTTTTATTATATATTATATAACATAAAAAATAAAATTGATATGGGCTAAAAATAAGCCCTAATTAAAGACACAATTAATGTTGCATTAATTAGACCCAGCCTGGTCCAAAGATGAAGCCCATTAATGAGGCCCTAAACCCCAATTAAATATTAATTTCATAATTAATATTAGGGACTAATTAACAGCTTGCAAATAAGAGTCAAATAAAGATACAATATCTTTATGAGTAGCCTCCAAGGCACACAGTCATACTTGGAAACAGACTCCTACAAGGTAGGAGTCTAGAACCTTCCTCAAAGGCGGTGACTTGCCCACCAAGTCACCTAACCCTACTACGATTCTAAGGCTTCTCAGCCTAATTAAGGGTCTGACCCCTCATTCTTAGAACTACGTCTTGGCTTGATTCTCTAGCAATACAGAGATACGTAGGCATCTCAGCCCCAGGCAAGGAGCTCGAATGAGGGTTAGGGCCTTCTCAGCCCCGAGGATCTAAAGGACTGGTTCCCAAGACTTCAGGAGGGAGGATATATAATCTCTCATGAAGCACATATCCGAAAATTAAAGAAAGATCTCAAAGTACAATAGGCTAGGCAGCCCCCAAAGGCTAGGATCCCCCATGTTATTAATTTGAGTGATACCCCTATGAGGAGAAGGGTTGATACACAAAGGGATGATCCCGATGATTCTATGACTCTAGGAGATCATGATGATCCTATCCTATCATTCGCCAACAAGATAATGAATGCTCATATCTCAAGAAAATTCAAGACGCCGACCATCGAGGTGTGTGTTAGGGCAGGAGACCTCACTAATCATGTGAAGACATCCTCCAGTGCACTACAAATTTTAACCCGTGATTGACGTAATCAAGTATAGGGCGTTCCCTCAAACCCTGGGGGCATGACACAACGATGGTAAAGTCGGTTGCCCCCGAACTCTCCCTGGAAGAAGAACAATCAAGGATCGAGGTTCACCAGCTATGCACATTTGTATACTCCAAAGAGCCAAATCCAAATGGACATTGCAGGATCTTTGATGGTCGAAACCACTAAGGGCTGATCCCGAGAAGAGAAACAAGAACCAATGTTGTCAGTTCCATAAGGATGTGGGAGATAAATTTCACGATTGTAGACAGCTAAAACACAAGATCAAGTTTCTGATCCGAAGAACAAGGTTGTATAACACTACACCACAAATGGTCTATGGCAACACCAAAAAAAAGTGTTAAAAATGCTAAAAAAATGTTACCATAGGAACATTTTTGAGCTAAAAAATGTTATCATAAATTAGAGGAAAACAATTGAGGATAGCATATACAAGCATGATATAGCATGTTATAGACATTCTCTAAACTAACATGTACTACTAAACTCTGTACATGTCAAAATTCAAAACAGTCAGATTGAAGAACAAAACACTCAAAATTCAAAATTTCCAAAGGGCTGTTTGGAAAAGTCCGAAAAGTAGCTCAAATGTACATCTCACAACAAATTTTGACTTATAAGCCACAAAAATTTAGCCAAATAGCCAAAATCAGATCCAGAAAACAATTATTCAGGAACTAGACTTCATTTCCAGGGCAAGAAATGAAGAATTGCAAAGAAAATGTATCGCCAACAAATTTGCAAATTATACCTTCTCAGCAGTAGAGGTTGTGTCCTGATATTGCTCATTTCTCTCATCTAAATTCTTATGCAATCTATGAATCTCTTCCCCCATTACTCTAACTGTCATCTCCGCTTCCTGCAAAAATTCACATAAAATTTGCAGTTAAACTAACTAATAACTCAATACATGAATCACATCAAACACAACAATTAAAGAACAAAGCATTGCCTGTCTTGTGAGGTAATACTACAAACAAAGTTAGGGCTTGCAACTTTAACAAAATAAAATCCCCAAAAATTAGGGCTTTCATTTAGAAACATACCACGCACGCATCAGAGTTGAGCACCGGAGATGGACAGCGGATATGGACATCGGAGAGATGATAGGGAGAGATGAGAGTGAGAGAGATGAGACCGAGAGCTGAGAGTGAAAGAGATGAGATGAGAATAATTTAGATCGCTTTCTTATTTTGTTTTTATTTTGTTTTACTCTAAAGTGTAAAATAGCGGCTTTTTGAGTTGGAGTGAAAATTTCAGCGGCCTTCTTATTTCAGTAATAACGGCAAAAATTTTAACATTTTTTCAGGTATCTAAGGCAACACTAGTTCATGTGTTGGCATTGAGTACTAAAATTTATATAAGGCAACATGAATGGCAACATCCGGTTATGATGTTGGCTTATATCAAATTTATTCAATTTTTAGCATCTAAGGCAACATTTAATGTGGCAACATCGGTTTTCAGTGTTGGCATAGACCATATATGGTGTAGTGTAAGTCCACCAAGGATGGCCAATAGGGTAACCTAAGGCAGGATTATGAAGTAGAGATTATAAAAGGAAGGATGACGATCAAGATTGCAATCCATAGCCCCGGGGGGCTGATGATAAACATGATTTCTGAAGATCCCACGACGGTCGGGAATACAAGGAGCTCTCATAAAGCTTACGATCGAGAAGCTATGCATATTGTAGGAGAAGCTCTATAACGAGAGAAAACTGAAATGGCATTTGCCTTTGATGATTCTGACTTGGAAGGGGTGAAGTGCCTCCATGATGGCCCGTTGGTCATAACACCTGTGACAGGCAACTCGCAAGTGAAAGGAGTCTCGGTAGACAATGGGACTTCAGTGGATATCTCGTTTCATGATGCATTCTCGAAGATGGGATACAATGATTCTCAATTAACCCCCTCCACTATGCCCGTCTATGGATTCTATAGAGTTGAGTCAGAGTTAAAGAAACTATTCGGCTATCCATGATAATAGGACGAGAGCCTAAGGAGGCCACTCATATATCGAACCTTTTGCTGGTTAAAGCACCTTCCGCTTACAATGTTATCCTTAGGAGGATAGTCTTAAGGCGGTTGCCTCATGCTAAGACCTGAAGATCAAATTTCCTACAAGGAATATAGTTGATGAAGAAAAGAGAGAGCATTGCTATCCGGCCACCTTGAGGCCTGATAAAGTCGGGGGGCAGGTCTTCCCGATTGAAGACATTGATGTCCAAAAAGATCAGAAACAAAGAGGAAAACCCACCAAGGACTCGGTCCCCATTCCCTTAGTTCCTGAAGAACTTGAAAAGTTACCTACATAGGGCATTGCTGAATGAATCCTTGAAGGACGAATTGTATGCGTTCCTAAAAAAGAACGGTTTGTGTTTGCTTGGACAGTAGCTGATATGCATGGGTCGATCCCAATTAATTATGTACACTAGACGTCCACCCGAATAGGGAGACGATGAAATGGAAGAAAAGAAATTTTGATTCCAAGAGGCAGGAAGGCCAATAGGGAATGAAGGATGTGTATTGACTTCATTGATATGAAAGATGCATGTCTTGGTGACTACTTTCCCCTACCAAGGAACGATTCATTAACCAATGCAACAAAGTTGACGACCCAAAGAGGCGACATATTGAAGAATAAAATCTTTGAGCATCTTAGTGGGAAGACTATATAAGTCCATGGAAATGATGTGTTAATCAATAGCCTCGATAAGGCACATCACATCGAGCATTCTTATGAGGTTTTTGAGGTGTTAAGGCACCACACGATGATATTGAATCTGGCTAATGCACCTTTAACATAGGATCAGGAATTTTTTTTGGGTTTTATGGTCTCCAAACATGGAAATTGAGGCCAACCCCGATAAGAGTAGAGTAATCCTTGACACGAAACCTCCACGTGTTGACATAACCAAATTACGGAAAGTTATTATATCTATACTTGGCTGTATTTGACACGGCTTTGAGTGTCGTCCTTGTGAAAGAGGAAGACAAGGTTTGGAAACCCATCTGTTACGTGTGAAAGGTCTTGTATGAGACAGAGTAACCACAATAAATCCCCAAGCACTCGCTGACTTCGTGGTTGAATACACCATTGACAACCAAGAAGTCGGGGGCAAGAGGTAGTACCCCAGGAGGGCAAAGGATTAGAGAAGGAGAATCCAGAAGCGGTACTCAATGAGTATTGGATCAATTTTGATGGAGAATCAAAAACAAAATTAAGTGAGAACATACCCCGATGGGTTCATGATTCCCCAACGACAAACAATGAGGCTGAACGCAAAGCCGTGATAGCCATACTTGGTTTGGCTAGAGCCCCGAGGGTCAAAACCTTAAAGTCTGTGGAGACTCAAGATCAGTGATACCAAAAATGAATGGTGATTTCGAGGCCAGGGCTGGAACCGTGACAAAATACTTGAAGCTTGACTCAATTCAATGAGTGTTATGAGGGAGGAAAACATAAAGGCTGATGTCCTATCTATGTTTGCCTCCTCAGAGATAGAGAATTATGTTGAAAGTTCTTACTTCCAAGTCTTGGAGACCCGAAGCATTGATAGAAAAGATGATAACACCTATAGGTATGAAAAGCTGTTGGATAGATCCTACAGAGGCTCTCTAGGAAACCGGTTGATTACCCGACAATGCCTTGGAAACGTGAATTTAGCCTTGAAAGAAACTCATCTGGAAATATGGAGGCAGTACTCGGGGGGTAGGACCCTTGCCTAAAAGATGACCTGATTTGGATTATACTAGCCAGGCATGATGGCTGATGCCAGATTTTATGTGCGATCGATATACAAAAGCACGCAACTGTTGATCAATCCCCTGAAATATTGAAAACCATCAGTTCCACCATTCCCAGTGGCAAATGCCCAGAGGAAGTTCCTGATAGTTGCAATTGATACCTTCATGAAGTAGATTGAGGCCAAAATCCAAGCCTGGATAACCACCAAGTAAATGATACAATTCCTATGGGAAAGTGTGATACGTAGATATGGAATTCCACCAATCCTTGTAGCCAGAAATGGATGACAATTAAAAAACGAGGCTCTTAAAAGCTGGAATTGTTTGAAATAAATGTGGTGCCTAGACTTGGCACACCCAAAACCTCAAGGTTTATCGTATCTGAGCATCCGATTAGGATACTCCACCTGATCAGACTAAGTAGAAATAAGGTTTGATGAAACCACAAGCTTCTAGCTCTAAGGAATTGAAGGCTCTAGGCCATGTTCAATGCAATTGAAGGCTCGAATAGTCCACGTTCAATGTAATTGAAGGCTCGAATAGGTCATGTTCCATGCAATTGAAGGCTCGAATAGGCCGCGTTCAATGTAATTGAAGGCTCATCAAGTGAGAAATCGAACTAGGAGAATTCAATGTTAAGTACAAGCCTAGGACGGCCATCAAAGGCCATGCTCTAGCTGACTTCGTGGTTAAATATACCATTGACAACCAAGAAGTTGGGGGGCAGGGGGTAATAGACCAAGAAGGTCAGCAAGGTAAGAAGCCCCTGAAAGAGAAGGAGTATTGGATGCTCTATTTTGATGGGGCATCAAAAATAAAAACCAGTGGTGCAGGTTCAGTTCTGCAAAGCCCCGATGGGTTCGCAGTTGAGTATGCCTTGAAGTTGGACTTCCAAACAACCTACAACGAGGCAGAGTATGAAGCTCGGATAGCCGGCCTTGGATTGACAAGAGCCCTGAGGGTGAAGAACCTGAAAGTCTGTGGAGACTCAAAGCTGTTAGTCTCATAGGTCAATGGAGAGTTTGAGGCTAGAGAAAACAATATGGCCAAATACTTGAGGATTGTGTTAGGAATAATTCATGAGTTGTGATGTTAAGAATAGAATTTCACTTATATTTCTTGTATATCCTGATTTATAAAGGATTTAGCACTTTGTATAGGATATATGTATTAGACAGTGATCTGTAGAATTTAAGTCAGGAACAGTGCATCGAGGACTACATGTCAGGAACTGAGATCGAATCCTGATAGAGCAAGTCAAGTACTGATGGGATGGTCAGATCCTAATGCAAGATGAAATCCTGATATCAGTCGTGTTACTGATGATGTCATTATGGATGCTACAGAAACTGGCAAGTGCTATAAAACAGGATCTTTGTTTGAGGAACAAGCAAGAAGATTTCATGAAGGAAAGAATTTTCTATTGATGGAAACTATCAACTGGACGGCAGAACATTGTCATGTATAGATTATCTTTCTGTGATTAGTTGATAGGTAGCATTATAAATACTCTCTCTATATCATTATAAAAAGAGTGAGGACGTGAGAGGAATCATGATTTTGTATGCATAGCTCTGTATAAGGTTTGTATTCGAGAGTTTGAAATAAACAGACAGAGAGTTTTATTTTGTCAGCAGCTGCTAAAGGTATTTGTACACTTTTGGTAGAGTTTGTATTTGATTTATTTAATACAAACAAAGTTTGATTCATTCATTTATTCTTATTTATTTAATCAAGCAAAAATTAGACACGATTATATAACTTGTATTCAACCCCCCCTTCTACAAGTTATTCGAGTTAACAATTGGTATCAGAGCAGGTTGATTTCGAATAATCATAAAGATCTGCAATCATGTCTGGTTACAAGGATGGGAATACTAAGATTCCTATGCTCAAAAGAAACGAATATACTCTATGGGAAGTAAAGATGTTGCATCATCTGGAAGCAACAGATCCTGATTATCTTGACAGAATCAGAGATGGACCTTTTATCCCAACAAAGGTTGTTGGACAAGCAACTGTTGATGGTCAAGTTGTTCCAGAACATACAGCAGAGAAGCCAAAATCTGAGTGGTCAGATAAAGACAAGGAGAATGTTCTTAAAGATGCTAAAGTGAGAAACATTTTATTCAACAGTCTTGATTCTGTTCTCACTAACTATGTTCTCTCTTGTAAAAACTGCTAAGGATATATGGGACAATCTTAAGGTTCACTGTGAAGGAACTAAGCCTGTTAGGAAGAATATGAGGACACTACTTATACAACAGTATGAGTACTTTGAATCCAAGTCTGGTGAGTCACTTACTGATACCTTTGCTAGGTTTACAAAACTCATCAATGAGATGGCCATGCATGGTAAATATTATGACTTGGAGGATATGAATACAAAGTTCATGAAAGCTTTGCCTGATTTCTACAATGAGAAGATATCTGCGATTGAGGAAGCTAATGATCTGGATGAGATATCATTAGAGGTAGTGTATCGAAAACTGAGAGCTTATGAACTTGACAAGCAGCAGAAGAAGAGCAGGAGTGAAGGAAAGATGAAGACTGTTGCACTTACTGCTCAATCTGAATCAAAGAAGCTTTCAGAAGAACAGAATGAAGAGCCTGCTGTAAAGAACTCAAGGAAGAAGAAAAGCAAAGAAAATTTTGAGTCAGAGACTACTAATATAGACTCTGACAACAGTGATTCTGAATCAGAGATGCAGGAACTCTTTGCTATGTTTGCTAAAGCTTTCAAGAAAGGAAGATTCAACAGGAGAAGATTTAGCAAAGGACCTTTTCAAAAGAAGGAGGAGAAGAAGAGTGACAAAGGCAAAAGTACAATTGTCAAGCTTGATAAGGCCAAGATCAAGTGCTTTAATTGCAGTGAGCTTGGACACTTTGCTAGTGAGTGTAAGAAGCCTAGGAATTCAGGAAAGGGTAATGCAATTATGGTCACACAAAAGGATTGGGCTGATTCCAGTGATTCTGAAGATGAATTGGATTATGACAACATTGCACTGATGGCAAATGTTTCAGACAAACCTGGATCTCCAAAGAAAACTTCTTCATCCTCTGTTAAGGTATCACTTCACTCTCTTGATTCATTTGATAGCTTAAATTCTGATGAAATTAGATCTATCCATGCTGAGTTTAAGAATCTTATGACTAATTTTAGAATTCTTACTTGTGAAAGAGATGAACTTAAGGTTAAGAATGATAAATTAGTTGATAGAAATAATTTTCTTGAATCTGAGTTAATTCAAATGGAAGAATACAAGTTAAGTTCTGATAAAGCTAAGCATGATTATAGTGTTATTCTTGAGGCTTATGACTATGTCAGAAAAGAACTAGAGGAAGATAGAGATGTGATTAAGACCATTAACAATTCTGGTAAAAAGACTATAGAAATCTTTGAAAGTAGAATTCGTGGTAAAGTTAATGGTTTAGGTTTTGATAAGGCTAGACAAGAAGAAAAAATAGCTACTGTCAATGATGATAGTAAAGAAGAAGCTAGCACATCTAAATCTGAAGGTAAGAAAATTGTTTCTGAACCTAATCATGTTAAATTTGTTGATTCAAAAGGTACCCCTGTTGTACACAAAAGGATTAACAATAGTAATTTAGATGAGAAAGTGTTAGAGAAACCTAAGAATGTAAACATAGGGTTTCTGTCTAAGTCTCTGTTGAAACAGAGATTAAATGATCTTTCAGAGTCTTGCAAGATCAAAAGAAATAGGAATGGAAAAGAAGGTATTAACAAAGAGAATAATTACAAGAATGTACCCGATGCACCTAGAAAAAAATGCTATAAGTATGGAAATCATAATCATTTGGCCCTAGATTGCAATCAAAAACCTTCTTGGAAAATTGAGTCCAGATTCCCCAAGACTCAGAAAATTCAATACCAACCACAAAAAGCTTGTTATCATTGTGGTAGTTTACTTCATTCTATTTACATGTGTAGAGAATATCATGAACTGTATTATGACTATTATTCTTTGAAATCTGAAACTCCTAGTCACAAACAGTTTGTGAAATCAGAGTCTAAGGTTGACTCTGCAACAGGTAAAGTAAAGGCAAAATCTTCAAAGCCTGTTGTTTCTAAATCTAGTAAGAAAGGATCCAATCAAAGTTGGGTCCTAAAAAATTCTAACTAGTTACTTTTTGTTTTCAGGGCACAGGAAAGAAGCATTCAATTATCTTGGACAGTGGATGCTCTGGACATATGACTGGAAAGAAGTCCCTGCTTACAAAGTTTGAGAGGAAAGTTGGCCAAATAATATCTTTTGGAGATGGCAACAAAGAAGAAACTCTGGGATATGGCTAAATTGTTTTGGGGAATGTCATCATAGAAAATGTAGCACTGGTTGAAGGCTTGAAACATACTCTTTTAAGCATAAGTCAACTGGGTGATAAAGGTTACAAATCAATCTTTGACAGAGAAGGATGCAAAATCTTGAATATGCAGAATGGAGACATTGTTCTAATTGGTCAAAGACATGGTAACTTATATGAAGCCAGCTTAAGTGATACATCTAAAGGAATTGTTAGATGTCTCTACATCAAAGCAACAAGTGATGAAAGCTGGAATTGGCACAAGAAGCTCTCACATCTCAACTTGAAGAAGCTTAATCAACTTGTTAAGCACAATTTAGTAAGAGGCCTACCTCAGGCAAATTTTGTGCAAGATGGACTTTTTGATGCCTGTCAGCTTGGAAAACAAAAAAGAACCACTTTCAAGAGCAAGACTGTAAATTCAATTACTGAACCATTTCACATGCTACATCTTGATCTGTTTGGTCTAGTAAACATTATGTCTATTAGCAAGAAAAGATATGCTCTAGTGATAGTGGATGATTTCACAAGGTTCACATGGGTGTTCTTTCTACACAAGAAGGATGAAGCTCCTCAGCAAATCATTGAACTTGTCAAGATTATTCAGAATAACTCTGAGTACAAAGTCAAAGTACTTAGGAGTGACAATGATACAGAATTCAAGAATTCTACAATGGAGAATTTTTGTGCAGACAATGGAATCACTCAACAGTTTTCTGCACCTGGTACACCTCAGCAAAATGGTGTAGTGGAAAGAAAGAACAGGACTCTCATAGAGGCAGCAAGAACCATGCTTGCAGATGCAAAACTTCCAACCTATTTTTGGGTAGAAGCTATTAACACTACATGTTTCACTCCTTGGTAAATAGTCATGGAAAAACTCCCTATGAGATGATCAAAGGAAAGAAACCAAGTATGAAATACTTTCACATCTTTGGATGCAAATGTTATGTCCTAAAAGTTCATCCAGAACAACTTGGAAAATTTGAAGCCAAATCGGATGAAGCAATCTTTCTAGGATATTCAGCATCTAAGGCCTTCAAAGTTTATAATCTCAGAACTCACATTGTTATGGAATCAATTCATGTTGCATTTGATGATAAGAAATTTGGAATTCTACAAACTGATGAAAGCCATGACAAATTGGAATTTGAAAATCTGAAGGATTCTGAGATACTCTCCAGTGATGATGAAGGTTCTCTAGAAGGAATTTCTATTGCTTCTCAAAGGGATGCTACTGTTGAGGGGGAGCAAATGAATCAAGGAGAACACAGTGATCATCAGGAGCAGACTAGCTATTCAGAGTCTACTCCATCAGGAACTGATCTTTCAGAGTCTACTGAGGAAAGGTCAGTAACTAACAGCAATATGGAATCTATTGATTCTATTGATAAAATGGGAGTTTTTGAAGGCAGAGAGATTTCTTCTACAAGAGATACCACTAACTTAGGGGGAGAATCTAGCAGAGGCAATCTACCACCTGTTAGAAAATGGACAAAGGATCATACTGAAGATTTGATTATTGGTGATCCAAATAGTTGTGTTCGAACTAGAAGATCAATTAAAAATGAATGTTTGTATAGTTGCTTTCTCTCAAAAAATGAACCTAAGAAGGTTGAAGAAGCCTTACAGGATCCTGATTGGGTAATTGCAATGCAGGAAGAGTTAAATGAGTTTGAGAGAAACAAAGTCTGGAAACTGGTACCAAGACCTAAAGATAGATCTATTGTTGGTGCAAAATGGGTTTTTAGAAATAAGCTAGATGAATCTGGTATGATTGTAAGAAACAAAGCAAGATTGGTGGCCAAGGGTTACTCTCAGGAAGAAGGCATTGATTATGATGAGACCTTTGCACCTGTAGCAAGATTGGAATAAATCAGAATGTTTCTTGCATTTGCAACTCATTAAAAATTCAAGGTGTACCAGATGGATGTAAAGAGTGCTTTTCTAAATGGCAAACTTGATGAGGAAGTGTATGTGGAGCAGCTACCTGGATTTGTTGATCCAAAGTTTCCAAATCATGTCTACAAACTTGACAAGGCACTCTATGGACTAAAGCAGACACCAAGAGCATGGTATGAGACTTTGTCTAAATTTCTTCTTGAAAATGGCTTCACAAGAGGTACAATTGACAAAACTCTATTCTTTAGAAAGATAAAAGGTGAATTGCTTTTAGTTCAAGTTTATGTTGATGATATTATATTTGGCTCTACTAATGAAAAATTGTGTGCTAAGTTTAGCAAGCTTATGCAGTCTAAGTATCAGATGAGCATGATGGATGAATTAAATTATTTCTTAGGCTTGCAGGTCAAACAGACTGAGACTGGTATTTTCATTAATCATTCAAAGTATATCAAAGATCTTTTAAGAAGATTTGACTTTCAAGACTGTGCAGTTGCAAAAACACCCATGGCAACAACCACTAAACTAGACTCTGATCCTAAGGGAAAGAGTGTGGATAATACTAGTTATAGAGGCATGATATGCTCATTGTTATATCTAACTGCAAGTAGACCAGATATAATGTTTTCTACCTATTTATGTGCTAGATTCCAAAGTGATCCTAAGGAATCTCATTTAATTGTTGTGAAGAGAATTTTTAGATATCTCAAAGGAACTCCAAATCTTGGTTTGTGGTATCCTAGAGAATCTGATTTCTTCCTAATTGGCTATTCAGACTCTGATTATGCAGGGTGTAAGATAGACAGGAAAAGCACTACAGGTACATGTCAATTCTTGGGAAACAGATTGATTTCTTGGGCAAGCAAGAAGCAACAATCTATCTCAACCTCAACTACAGAAGCTGAGTACATAGCAGCAGGCAGTTGTTGTGCACAGCTCCTTTGGATAAGAAATCAGTTGATGGATTATGGTATGACACTTAGTAATATTCCTATGTTTTGTGATAATACTAGTGTTATTAAAATTGCAGAAAATCCAGTTCAACATTCAAGGACTAAGCACATTGATGTCAGGTATCATTTTATTAGAGAACATATTGAGAATGGTACTGTGGAACTTCATTTTGTTCCTACTAACAAACAGCTTGCAGATATTCTAACTAAACCACTTGATGAGACTACATTTAGTAGATTAGTAAGTGAGTTAGGAATGTTAAATTTCTAGATCTTCAACATCTGCAAAAGTAGCAAGGTATGTTGTTTTTAGCTTATAGACTTGATAATCTTATCAGGATCTATATTTGATTGTTAAATGCTTTAGCTATAACACTTTGCCTTGATAAATTTCAGTATGATAGACTTGTTAATAATCATCAAGATTAGAATTGTTATCAGGATGATGACGTCATCAGTATTGTGTCAGTATCAGGATTGTGAAAATTGTTTCAGATCCTGACATTTACTTTGTGTAGTATTCTAATTCTAAGTTTTGATAAGTCTATGTCAGTAAACTTTAATTCATTCATACTGATAATTTATACCATTAGTCAGATCATTTGATAAACAGGGAACAACAGACAAGTAGATAATAAGAAATTGTATTTTCATTAATTGAAAGCATTACATACATGGAAATGAAATACAAATATCTTTTTGTCTAACTTCTATTGATAAACCCTATTCTTGTCTAAAGTTGTTGTTGTTCTTAGTCTTCAAAGATCTACTTCAGGAAAAGGAGCATCTCAAGAGTCTTTGATGATTACTCTTGGATTCCTTATCTGGGTGACTTGAATGAAAGTAGCTGACTAGAATGTATAGCATCTCCATCAAGATCAACCTCAGACTCTCGGCCAAATTCTTCATCCTCAAGTTTTGAGGAGGTTAGAGGGTGATTGTATCCAACAGATGGATGTTCTAAGAGAAGGTTCTGGACATTATATGGATCTACTCCAATCATGTCTAAAACGATGAGAAAAGTTATCTCTTCAAAGAGACTAATATTGAATCTTTGGTGTTCATCATCTGTGAGAAATCGAAAGATTGGATTGAAGGTCATTGTGTTTTGTGGAAGCTCTGTTTTTACAGAGAGGTTTTGTGAGTTTTTGGAGTTAAGAAATGCAAAAGACATCAAGGGTTTATAAAGGAAAGAGTGAGAAGCTGAACAGTCATTTTAAATATTCAATGTATCGGCGTATACATCTATGCGTATGACTGGTTCTTTCATATTTCCAAGATATTTTTGACAATCTAATAAGATTTTTTTTGTGTTTAGATTATTGATGTTCTTTTCAGGTTAAATTCTAAAATTGCCACGTGGAACTCCATTTAATCGTTGAAATCAGGATGATAGTGATCAGGAAAACGAAAGTGATTTCATCAGGATTGATGATTATTTTTATTATTTTTAATCACATTCAGAGTTGTGATTATCTTGATGAAAAAGATCACATCAGAAAATGAAGCTGATCAGTATTGATTTTATTTTGATTTTACCCTGATTTATTTAATTGAAATCAATTTTGGATTTTATTTTCCAAAAATCGTGGGTAAACTGTATTTTTTTAGGGACTGACACCTGTCAACCTACGTGTCAACGTGGGTTAGTGGATCTGAAGGATTTTTGAATATATCTTTATTTTGAGACTCTGATTGTTTATTGCTAACTTCTAATTCGTATTTCCTAAAGCAAAAACATTCATTCAAGTTCTCAAAATCACTAATCAATTTCAAGATTTCTCAAGTTCATTTCAGATCAAAAATGGCAGCTCAAAGAAGTCTACCCAAATCAGTAGCTTTCAAGTTTGGTGACTTTGATTTTATGACTAACAATCATGTTGCAGCAATCACCAGCAAGAAAGGAGTATCAGCTGATTTTCATCCTGTCATGGATTTTATGGCTATTGGACCTTTGCATTATGCATTGACAGCATCTCCAGAAATAAATCAAGCTGCTGTTTCACAAGCTTGGGAGAATGCTGAGGTAATTGATTCTACTCAGAGTCAATCAGGTAAGATTGTTCTACACTTAGGACAAGATACTTATGACATTACTGAATCTGTTGTTAATTCAGTACTTCACTTACCTGTTACTGATAATTATGCAAGTGAACCATCTGATGATGATGCAAGAACTATGTTGTCTGCATTAGGTTATAGTGGACCTCTAGACAACATGAGCCAGTTAAATAGGTCTTTTCTTAGGAAGGAATGGTCTTTATTCTTTGATCAAATTGCTAAATGTTTTACTGGAAAATGTAGTTCTTTTCAGCAAATTACTTCTGTTACTTCACATATTGCTTACAGTTTGCTTTATGACAGAGTAATTAACATTGGTCACATTATCTTAAATCAGATGAGTATTAAACTTGGGTTAAGAGATCAAAACATGAAAATGGTTTATTATCATAGATTTATGCAAATGTTTATTAACCATTTTATTCCTGATGTTGAAGCTAGATTTGGCAGAGAACATTGTGTTTCTTCTTATGTACAGCAAAAGAGAATTTTCTCTGACATTACAAAGAAGGGCAATGAAAAGAATCTAGATGAAATACTTGCAATTCATTATCCATATCATGTTCAGGTAATTCTTAAAACTCATCTTCCTACTCTCTACAATTCTTCTTTCTTTTGTGGTGAAATGGCTCAGGAATCTCATTTGGAGGAGAACCCACCTGTGTCTACCCAAGTAACCCAAAACATTATAGTCTCTGAGACAATTCAAGAACCAAATTTTAATCCACAGCCTATTGTTTCAAAGAAACCAACCTCTGGTGTTTCTCAAAAGACATCAGTTGTAAGGAAGAGAAGATTTGTTGTATCAAGCAGTAGTAGTAGTTCTAGTGAAGATGATGATAATATATCTCTTGCTGAGAGAGAAGAATTGAAGGCTGCAATTCGACTTTCTAAGCTAGGACAAAGAGATGAAGCACCTAGTCACAGCCAGGCTGCAGTCTCTCAAAAGGCTATAGTACTTAAAAAGGGAAAACAGTTACTGGATACTGTCTCTCAAAAGACCGTGTCTATTGAAAAAGGATCTCATCCCAAGATCAATTCTGTGTCTACACCTCTTGAGTCTTCTCAGGATAAATCTTTTGCTCACTATACTAGGAGAACAAGGAGAAAGATTCATTTGTCACCTACACACACAGAGTCTAGTCCAACTAATATCATTCAGGTCTCTTCAAATGAAGCAAAATCAAGTCAGCAAATGACTATAGAGATCTGGATATTGATTCTTTATGGGAAACTACATTATCATACAGACTGGCTATGGGAGTTATTTCTATCAAAGTGAAGCTATCCAGGCCTGTTCTAGATTTTCTGGTTGAAAGAGTACCAAAACTTTTATTTCCAGAAGAATATGGACTTCTACATCAAAGACTTGACTTAATGAAGATGTATTTCTATGTATCTGTCAGAAGACAATTAGTCAAGAAATTTGGACTCTCGAAGCATGTTGCACTTCAATTACTTCATGCATATTTATTTGACAAGGATGTCATTATTGAAGATGCTTCAGCTCAAGGTGAACAACTGAAGGAAGTAGATAGAGGAATGCAGTCAACAGAAGATACTATTGCACTAGTGGTGGATAGTAGAAAAGATCAGATCACAGTCACTGCAACACAAGAACCATCTAGTCAGAGGTTGGATGACTCTGGAGCTATGATAGCTGATGTTGAAAGGTCTTCTGTGATGACTGAAATTGCAAGTGAGAAACCATATGATATGGGAGGAATAACTTTGACTGATTTTCTTGAAGATCAAACAAATATTGTTCAGTCAGAGTCTATCTACCTTGAGGGTGAGTCTCAGCAAACAACACTTAAAGACGGTGACATACTAACTATGGTGTCTAATAAAGTATTACTGAAGACATCAGAGTCTAGTAGAGAACCTGAAAGTGGTATACTGGAGCCTGTAGTCTCTGGAAAGAAAGTAGATGTTTGTGAGGGTTCAGAGACTATAGCAGCTCACTCCTTGGAGAAAACCTCAAGCCCCATGCCAAATGAGGAACCCTCTCTCCATGTGAGTTCAGGTATAAAAACTTCTTCTAAACTCTATTTTTCTGTAGGTCATGAGAGTACTTATCCAAATTTGAGTGATACACTTGAAAAGATGGATATTGATCCACAAACTGAGAGGCTGGCTCCTGACCAGGCAAAAGGAGAGGTAGAAAGAGTGTTGACTTTAGATAGTCAAAGTGAGAATGAGGGTATGGATGATCAACTCCATAGCGAGGGAGAGAAAATTAGGAAACCACCATCGTTTGATTTCTTGGATCAGGTTTTTCCTGAATCTTGGTCTGAAAATCTTGGTATGGATGCTGGTACTTATTCTTTTATCAAGATGTATGAGAAGAATGACTTAGCAAAGTACAATGCAAAGCCAGAAGTTAAAGCTCAGAAGCAAAACGAAAGGCTTGCAGGAATTATAAAGAGAAGAGGTGAAAGGCTAAGACAAACTTCTACACCACCAGTACCAGAAGATATTCCTAATGATCCTAGTATTCCTTGATTTGTACTACCAATATCAGCCAGAATTGAGACATCAACATTATCTGATCAATCTAAGGATGAGTCAGGATTTGTAGATGTTAGTACACAGAATACTGGTGAAGGACAAGATGATCATATTGCAGCTTCAGATCAGAAAGATGAAGATGTTTGTAACTCTAATCGAGTTTTATTACTTGAATATCATTCTACATTGGCAACTTCTTCTACAAGACTTGAATCTGAAGATATTCCAAACACTTCCAACATTGAAGTCAATTCTGAAGTTTTACAAGACATTCAGAAATCTCAAGTTGAAATTCAATCAAGACTTTAAACACTTGAAGATAACCAAGTCACTATTATGGAAAATTAAGCAGTTCTGATGAATCTCATTTGTTCTGTTACTGAATCTCTTGGAAATAATGTTGCTGATGTCAAAAAGGGGGAGATAAAAACAGTTCAAAGGCAACAGACTGGGGGAGGAGATAAACAGACTGGGAGAAATAAAAGAAGAACTAAGGATGACAGAGGTGAATCTTATCAGGGATGTGATAAAGGAAAAGAAGCATCAAATAGTTGAATTCTTTATTCTAAGTACTGGATACTATGTCTAAATCTGAAGAAGGAGGTACTTAACTTCATGATTTTTGAATTCATAAATTCTATTCTGATTGTATTGTTATATGTTTTGACATCAACAACTCAGATTTATGCTTCAGGTTTTAAAGCATAAATAGGGGGAGATTGTTAGGAATAATTCATGAGTTGTGATGTTAAGAATAGAATTTCACTTATATTTCTTGTATATCCTGATTTATAAAGGATTTAGCACTTTGTATAGGATATATGTATTAGACAGTGATCTGTAGAATTTAAGTCAGGAACAGTGCATCGAGGACTACATGTCAGGAACTGAGATCGAATCCTGATAGAGCAAGTCAAGTACTGATGGGATGGTCAGATCCTGATGCAAGATGAAATCCTGATATCAGTCGTGTTACTGATGATGTCATTATGGATGCTACAAAAACTGGCAAGTGCTATAAAACAGGATCTTTGTTTGAGGAACAAGCAAGAAGATTTCATGAAGGAAAAATTTTTCTATTGATGGAAACTATCAACTGGACGGCAAAACATTGTCATGTATAGATTATCTTTCTGTGATTAGTTGATAGGTAGCATTATAAATACTCTCTCTATATCATTATAAAAAGAGTGAGGACGTGAGAGGAATCGTGATTTTGTATGCGTAGCTCTGTATAAGGTTTGTATTCGAGAGTTCGAAACAAACAGAGAGAAAGTTTTATTTTGTCAGCAGCTGCTAAATGTATTTGTACACCTTTGGTAGAGTTTGTATTTGATTTATTTAATACAAACAGAGTTTGATTCATTCGTTTATTCTTGTTTATTTAATCAAGAAAAAATCATACACGATTATATAACTTGTATTCAACCCCCCCTTCTACAAGTTATTCGAGTTAACAGATTGTGAAAGCTGCGATAGCCCAGTTCGACGAGTGCCACGTTGAGTATATCCCACGGGAGGAGAATACAAAGGTCGATGCCTTATCTCAGTATACTTCTTTAGAGGTCGAGACCCATTCTCGGAGCGTCTATTTCCAAGTTTTGAGAACCCCTACAATTGATTCTAAGCTTGTTGCTCCTATCGGGATAGGAGGATGCTGGGTAGATCCTGTCAAAGCACACCTTGAGAATGGCTGGTTGGCAAACGATGCCACGAAGGCAGGGAAGCTAGCTGTAAAGAACTAAAGGCTCGAAGAGGCCACGTTCCATCCGACTGAAGGCTCGTGAAGGCCCCACTCTGCCCAAATGAAGGCTCGTAGAGGCCGTGTTTCGTCCAACCAAAGGCTCGAAAAGGCCACGTACCAACCATTTGAAGGCTCAAAAAATGCAAGAAATAAGGAGTTAGAGCTCGAAACAAGCTTCGATTCGATATATTGTAAGCTCAAATCGGAGTAACAAGCAAAAAGATATGGATTTTTTAATAATCAAGTTAAAGGACAAAAATGTGACCTCAATCCATGTCTTCAGGGCTGGAATTTCAAGTCACGATTGACCTCCTCTAGGTCTCAGAGGTAAGGTTGTGATGACCCAAGACCTAGGATAAACGAGGCTTTAAAAAAAACTTCATTTGAGGTCATAGAATGAGGTTATATATAGACCCCGCGACCAAGGTAAAATTGAGGCAAAATACGACCTAAATCTAGGTCGTAGACCTCACGACCAGCCAAAAATGAAGCCTTGTGGCGAACTCAATTCAAGTCGTAATTGAGGTCGTAGAACCTCAAGACCTGGGTAAAATTGAGTCATTCCAAGACCTCAATCCAGGTCGTGCTTTGAGATAGTAGACATCACGACCATTGATATTATGTGTCATTACACGAGCTCAATCCAGGTCGTGGTTTGAGATCGTTGACCTCGCGACCACTGATATTTTGGGTCTTTACACAACCTCAATCCAGGTCGTGAATTGAGGTCATAAGCCTCATGACCAGCCCAAAGTAGAGGCCTTACACGACCTCAATCCATGTCTTGGATTGAGGTCTGAAACTTCACGATCTTTGAAAAATTGGGCCAATACACGACCTCAATCCAGCTCTTGGATTGAGGTGTAAAGCTCCACGACCATGTCAAAATGAAGGCATTTCAAGACCTCAATTCAGCTCTCACTACGCCATAAACAGCCTACGGTAACACCACGACTGTGTTACCTTAGACCCTAAAAAACGTTACCAAAGGCCAAAAAAAGGCTAAGGTAACACCTTAGTTGGGTTAGTTTTGTTCTATGTAACCTTTGGAGTCTAAGGTAACACTTCGACACACCTAAGCTAACATAGCAATATTCGTTACCATAGACATATACAGCAACACACTAAGCATTCTATAGCAACACCAAATCTGTGTTACCTTACATGTTGTAATTTTGCAAAATTATTAATCAATTATATGGGCCCCATATATGGGCCCCACATACATTATCTATTTTAAAATTAATGATTCAAATTTAATTATTTTTCTACCATTTCCTTCCTCTAATATTCATAAAAAAATGCATAGATACAACAAAATAAAATAAAAAACACACAAATGTCAAATCTAAAATAAAACTACAAATTGTAAATATCATTAATTTGAAAGAAAAAATTACAAATCGTACAACCGATTACATTTACTTAAACATCCCAACAAAACTAATCAATCCCCCACAAATATTAACAATTTCACAAGTTAATGAGATCTAAATCCCCTTGTGCCTCTCTGAACTATTCTTCATGCAAGTAATTACTTCATCATCATCTCTGAATTAGCAACATACGGAGTCTTCTCCTACACTGTCAAAAAATAAAAGAAACATGTTAAGCATTAACATACTCTGATTAAAAAACAAACACATTTGTATACAATTGAGAAGTAAAAAACACTATCAGAGTCGCTCCACTCAGCAAAAATAGTCCTAGTGTCACTGTCTAGTAGCCAAAAAACATACTTCCTTGCAGTGGTGCGGTTAGTCTGCAGGAACACAAAAAACATACTTCCTTGTAGCAACCAAATTTACAAGTTCAAAAGAAATGAATGAGGAACTTGTGAAAAGTGATTGCTGCCATATTAGGATGAAAAAACATATTTCCTTGCAGCAACCAAATTTACAAGTAGATGAACTGAATATAATATACAAAAATTACAAGAATGCCAAATCAATAATTAAGATTCTAAAAGTCAGGATAGAGAAATATTTTACTGAAAATGTAAAATGCTAACCTCAATAATGACATGCATGTCAAATTCTTTGGCATCGAGTCCAATGCCTTCATAAAAGGAAGATCTCTGGCAATCATTTAGATACATTGTGACGTAAACCTGCATCCACAGTTTTCTTGTTAACATTTGAAATATGAACAAAAGTTTAACTTTTTAAGTAACTACAGGACACAAGATGCTAGTAAGGACAAGTGAGCAGTGCATTAACTCTTTTTTTAACCTTAGTTCTTGAAATAATTTGTTCATAATTAGAAGTACTGAACAGCAAAAATGGTGAATAACATGATTGAGAATAGACTTGAACCTTATTTTATTTGAATAAAAAAAGAGTGATACGGTCTAAAAAAAGAAATGACTGAAATAAAAACTGAAAGGTGATTGAACATTACCGATAAGCAGAAGAAGCGTGACCACAACTTTGCCTTCCAGTCGTTCAAGAACTGAGGCTGTGCCTTCATCAATGCAGAGAAAAAATCACCATGGCGATTTTCATCCTGGCACCAGTTCTCAAAGTACTTGAAGATGGGATAGAGTTGGTACTCAAGATTGGACTTGAGATGTCGATAAATGGTAATGTATCTCCAGTACCCAATTTTCTCAGACAAATATGTTGCATAGAAAATGAACTTTGGCTTGAAAAAATTGTATTTTCTGGACTTTGGATTGAAACCGTGGATATTGACTAATCTAAAGAGGTATTGACAATTTATAAATGAATCTAACACTAAAAATTGAACTAAAATGCTGGAGTAATATCATAAAGAAACCTGAAAACTGATAACTAATACTACATCACTCTATTTATATATATATCAAATATCTGATAAATTATGATTAAGTTACTAACTGTCTTCAAACCTTAAGGACAATAATATGGAGGATTGGTTTTTTAACACAATATTAGAACTCAGGTAATAATGGAAGTCCAATGTTCCATTAACACAATATTCGACAAGAATGGCATGCACTAGTGTTAATGTACCTTTATTTTCGTTTTGCCTCTGTACTAAATAAGTTGCAGTAAACAGATACCTTGTCAAGAGTCTGCGTAGTAAAGACATATGCCGGTGGAGATACCTTGTCAAGAAAACTGATGCAATGCCAGGCCTCAAAAGTATATATTTCAACATTTAAAATTTTGATATACTTCTACAATAATAATTAAAAATCCTATTAGAGTTGTCATACCCTGTGGCTACTCCTTTCCTACGCTTCTGTAGAGTTGAATCATGGAAGAGCCTTTTATCATCCTCATATATACTTTAAAGTAGTACGCAACTCTAATAGTTGTACTTTCAAGCAAAGGAAAATAAAAGTAAACGCAGAGTATACCAGAGGAAGATGATAACTATAAAAGATCTATTAATTGATTTAAAAATGGGCAATATTAGCTTTTAAAACTATAGAGGGATGTGGGAGGGAGGGAGAGAGAGAGTACCATGATTAGGTATCATCGACCAAGAATTTAATCTGTATTCCAGAGAGCACACGCCGACTATCTTGAAGATTAAAAGTGTTATCACTTGTTAAAATAAGAAAGACATACAAATCTAGTTTATCCAATCTGTAAAACTTAGCCAGCATAATGATGCTCTGGTTCATCTAGTTTATGTTTAAGAACAAGTCTTTGTGGTTACTCACTTCTTTCCTACACTTCTGTAGAGTTGAATCATGGAAGAGCCTTTTCTCAATCCTCATACTTAACAGCAGTAGCCGCAACTCGCATAGCTGTACATTTAAGAAAAGGAAAATAAAATCAAAAGCAGGGCACTGCTGCAATAACTTATCCACTACGGCCACTGCTGCAATAACTTATGATTAGGAACAATATTAACTATTTACTGACTAAACAAATTTCATAAAAAATGGGCAGAAAGGAAACCTGCAGTATTTGGCTCAATTTCCCTGGTTAAGTTATCTGTCAAAGTTGTAAGTAATTTGTCGAAGATCTTATTAAACTGAAACTATTTAGTGATTCCCCCTGGTTGTAAAGGAAAGAAAACTAAATTATTGAGCAGCAATATTGGAACAGAATTATATTAGCAAAATGGTACTTGTACTAGCAGAATTATAAAGGCTTAGATACAACACTCCACATATATTGACTGTGTTATGTGACCAGTGACCGCAAAAATACCAGGATGCAATAGTTCACAGCTAAAGTACCAAGTCTATTATATACACACACATACCTAAAATACATCAATATTCTAACAAATACTGGAAAAAAGAAAATCAGTAGTAGACTAACTACAGAGTAGAACTAACCCCTTCAACAATCTGAGGATGTCCACCTCCAGGATTAGCAGCACTATTTTGATTTGTTCCCAATCCGAAGGAGGGTATTCTTGCAACATCTTCAATATCTTCAATATCCAATCATGAGTAACGTAAAAGAAGATGTTCCAAGATGAATTCCATAAAACAAGATAAAATTTTAATATGAAATCTAGTCCTGAGCACTGAACGAGCTTACATAATCATGAAAAGCCTGGACAAACTCATCAATGGTAAATGGCCAAATTCCAAGAACATCTGCAAAAGTAACCAAAAATCTTCATATATATATATATATATACAAATCGAAGCATTAACACAGTTATATTTACAAATTGAAGCATAAATAGAGAGATTTATACCTTAATTGCAAGTGAGAGAGACTGATTGATTGAGAGACTGTGTGTGAGATTGAGCGAGGTTTTCCCCAATTTTGAGCGACCCAATTTTGAGCGAGACAGAGAGGTGAGTGAGGTTAGAGAGGAAGGCGAGAGAGAGAGGTGAGGGAGGTTACGAGAGAGAGTGAGTGACATAATTGTTTTTCCCCAATTTGTTTTGCCCGCTTTCTCCCACTTAAGCAATTTTGACCAAATTTGAGTTGCCCGCTTTCATTTTCGTTTTGCCGCCAGCCAATTCCATTTTCTTTTCAATTTTTCATTGGTTGCTTTTCTTTTTTTCATTTTTTTGCCACACTTTTTTCATTTTCTAATATTACAAAATTTATTAATTTTTTTATAAAAAATATATGACAATAATTATTGAATAACAATTTAAATTTATTATACCCTGTTATTTTCTCCAATAATTTTATTGATGAATTTAATCAAATTATAAAATTTTTTGAATATTGCTTTATTTTAAAATATTTTAAATAAAATTATTAATAAATATATTTATATTGTAAAAATATAAATAATTCAAGTATTTTATAGAATATTATTTTTATAATAATAAATTCAATGGCTTGATTAAAATTATTTAATTTTAAAATTTAATAATTATTAAGTCATTAATTATAAGTAAAATTCAAAAATAAGTTAATTATACTCTAAGGTAACACAACCCATGGTGTTACTAAGTTTAACACCTTCCACAGCTATGGTAACATACCTTTAAGGATATGGTAACACCAAAACTAGAGTGTTGTTGTAGGTCCAAAAATTCATAGCTAAGGTAACACCCGAGAAGGTAACACCCCCCTAAGTGTTGTAGTAGGCTGTTTATGGCGTAGTGTCTTGAATTGAGGTCTAAGCACTTCAAGATCTCAATACAGGTCGTAATTGAGGTTTGAGCATTCCAAGACCTCAATCCAGTTCTTGAATTGAGGTCTAAAATCTTACGATTAGTGTCAAAAGAAGTCCTTACACGACCTCAATCCAAGTCGTGGATGGAGCTCGTAAACCTCACGATCATCCTAAATTGAAGGCCTTACACGACCTCAGTCCAGGTCTTGGATTGAGGTCTAAGCACTTCAAGATCTCAATCCAGGTCGTAATTGAGGTCCTAGAACCTCAAGACCTTTAATAAATGAAAGCCATGTGGCGACCTCAAACCAGGCCTTAGAGTTGAGATCCTAAAGACCCCAGACCTGGACAATTTGGGGGCCTAGTTAGATCTCAATTCAAGTCTATCAGGGCTAGGACCCCCACACAAAATTACAAGAAAATATTATTATTTAATAATAATTTGTAAAAAATTATTATTATTTAATAATAAAATTCGACCGGACTTTATTCAAGAGAAATTTTATCCGGGTAGGACACCCTTGATTTGGGTATAAAAGTTATTCAAATTTTGAATAAAATAAATAATATTATTTAAAAAATAAAAATGGTCACGACCTCAAATGAGGTCGCATGTGACCTCGAAAAAGCTCACGAGCAATGCCAAATTGAAGGCTTAGACGATCTCAAATGAGGTCGTAATTGACCTCGTAAAAGGTCACGACCAGTGCAAGGTTTGGACAACCAGGAATGAGGTCTCACGGAAAAGTTGACGTATTGATCCCTCAAGTTTATAAAGTGACATATGTGTCCTTAAAGTTTAAAAATTGATAGAGTTCTTCCTGAACTTTACAATTTAATAAAAATCCCCCTGGACTTTTCTAATTGACAGAAAAATCATTGCAAAATTGCGAAATGCACCTACAAAATGTACGGTTGCACAAATCTAATATTTTCGATTAAAATTTTCAAGATATTGTTCGATGACACCAAAAAACTACGAAATTTTTAAATTTTGTAGGATTGAGATCCCATAAATTATTTTAAGTCTCGTATAAGACCAAATAATTCATGAATGACATATTTAAGTTGTCAAGAATGATCCAAAAAATACCTGTGGGTACAAGAAAATTTCTAAAATATTAGGAATAAATGAGAAAAATACCTGTGGGTATATAAAAATTCCTAAATTATTAGGAATAATAAAGAAAAATACCTGTGGGTGCAAGAAAATTCCTAAAATATTAGGAATAATTGAAATAAATACCTGTGGGTACATGGAAATTCCTCAAATATTAGGAAAAGTAAAGAAAAATATGAGGAAAATTATAGAAATATTTTCTTGACAAATTGAGCAATAATTTATGCTAATAATGCATAAAAGCCCTATGAAAGTGCCGAAATTGCTAAAAGCAAACACCACTTAAAAGTCTCGAATAAGGCCAATCGTCGTAAATGTGTAGGTCGCTCCACACTTTACAATAAGGCGATATATGCGAAACACTAGTGTAAACTGAAATCCCCATATAAGGGTAGGAAAATTAAGAAGTCCAAGGTAAGGGATAAAAATGACCTCGAGTCTCGATTAAAGCAAATATAACTTCTACGAAAACTGATCAGTTTTCCTAGAAGTTGGGGGGCAAATGATATGGGCTAAAAATAAGCCCTAAAGACACAATTAATGTTGCATTAATTAGACCCAGCCTGGTCTAAAGATGAAGCCCATTAATGAGGCCCTAAACCCCAATTAAATATTAATTTCGTAATTATTATTAGGGACTAATTAACAACTTGCAAATAAGAGTCAAATAAAGATACAATATCTTTATGAGTAGCCTCCAAGGCACACAGTCATACATGGAAACAGACTCCTACAAGGTAGGAGTCTAGAACCTTCCTCAAAGGCGGTGACTTGCCCACCAAGTCACCTAACCCTACTACGATTTTAAGGCTTCTCAGCCTATATAAGGGCCTGACCCCTCATTCTCAGAACTACGTCTTGGCTTGATTCTCTAGCAACACATAGATACGTAGGCATCTTGTGAGGACCAGAATTGAGTCACGAAACACAAGCGCATCTATTAAAGCTCGAAGCTCCCACAAACCCTAGTAGTTAATACGCAATAAATACACCCTACTTTTTATTCCACGACAAAAATAAATGCATATAATTTAAAACACATTTCCACAATATTTTTGGTATATACTATTTCAAATTATTATGGACAAATTACATTTTATTATATGTTATAAACATATAATATTACTAGCTTATAACCCGTGCGATGCACGGTTTTCTTTTGGTATCAAATAAATTTTATTTTATGTTACAATTATATTTTTCTATAATCATTATTTACAATTTTTTATTTTTATTTTAATAATTTAATAAAAATTTAATTAATTATATGCATGTCATTATTCGTAGTATACGGATTTCTAGTATATTTTGTTAGTGATTAGAAGATATGGTTTGATATTTTTGGGTATATATTAGTTATTGCAAGATTATTTTTGGGTAACGTGTTTTAATTCGAAAGAAAATATCAATGATCAGAAGATATGATACGATTGATGTTTTTAGGTGTTTATAAAAGCTAATATCTTCAACTAAAAGTAAATATGAAAAGGCAATCCACTAATTACCATTAATTATATTATGTTATTTGTTTTAGGTGTTTTAATAGTCTAGATATTGTATATATTAATACGATTGATCTTTTTAGATGTTTATAAAAGGTAATATCTTCAACTAAAAGTAAATGTGAAAAAGGCAATCGATTAATTACCATTAATTATATTATGTTATTATTTATTTTAGGTGTTATATTTTTCTTGAAAATTATGGTGTCATATTTTCGGGTATATATTAATGATTATAAGATTTGTTTTAAATTAGAAAGGTAATGTGTTTTAATTCGAAAGGAAATATTAATGATCGGAAGATATGATACAATTAATGTTTTTAGGTATTTATAAAAGGTAATATCTCCAACTAAAAGTACATCTGAAAAAGGCAATCGACTAATTACCATTAATTATATTATGTTATTATTTTTAAGTGTATTTATTTTTCTTTATAATTAAGGGTAAATAAGTAAATTCACGAAGTACCAAAAAACTGGTACCAAAAAACAGATACCAAAACTTTTAATGTTTCGGCTTTTATATAATAGTATAGATATTATTAAAAGTATATTATATTCTTATATAAAAAATATATGTTAATTCGAGACCAGATGGAAAAAAAATTCCCATGAGGATTATATAAATATCATACCAGTCCTATATTTAAGCCAGACGAAAGTTTAATCCCGTCATTATCCCATTTCCTATTATATCGGAACGGAACAACTTACTAGGAAAGGATTAGGAGTAGGAGTGAGCGTTTCCCGGTTCAGAACCGGGGAAAAAAATCTGGTTCTGGTTCTATAATTTTGTAATTTGGTTCCGGTTCGGTTCTAATTTTTATAGAATTTTCGTTCTCGGTTCGGTTCCGGTTCTCTTCCAAGAAAAACCGTAAAAACCGAACCGAACCTTATATATATACACATAAATAAAAAAAATATATTTTATACTATATATAACAGAGAATCAAGTATTCTTTTTATTTGTTTATACGTTTTGCTATAGTAGACATTTGTTGTTTGGACTTTGGATGAAATAGTATGTTTATTTTCTTTTCAAATTTCAAATTTTAAATTTTAGTATGGAAATTGTTGTTTGGACGGTTCTTTCGGTTCTGACCCGAACCGAACCGTAATTTATGATCCGGTTCCCTGTTCGGTTCTACTACATAAATGGTTCCGGTTCAATTCTCAAAATTTCTGAAATTCGGTTCCCGATTCCATCGGTTCCGGTTCGGTTCGATTCGGTTCGGAACCGTTGTTCACCCCTAATTAGGAGTGGGTTTTCCACTTTCCCCATCCCACTTAAAAGCCTAGAAATTGGATCACTATAAACTTACAAATGGTCACTATATAATTAATGATGTATCAATTTTATCACTGATTAATTCGAAATTTCAAATTAACTACTTTGAAAATAGAATTCTTAATTTTTGATGATAAACTTAAAATCTATTATATGTTATCTATTATCTATTTTATTATTAATAGCACAACATGAGGTTTTGTGAGAAAATTTATTCAATGTGTAATTACTAATTTACCCTTCCTATATTATATTAATGATAAAAAATTGTTTCAAGTGAGAATTGAATCCTTGACCTCTAACTTATAAGAGAGAATCTTTACCACTATGCTAGACATGAGTTTTGAATATATTATAAAACTCATTATAATATATCATGAGACAACCCTCATATATTATATTAAATTATTAATGATAAAAAATTGTTCCAATAGAGAAAATTGAATCTTTGACCTCTAGCTTAGAAAAAAAATTCCTTACAACTATACTAGACATCAATTTTGGATATATTATAAACTTATTATTAATATATCGTGTGACAATTAAATTATCATGAAATTATTAAATTATCCCTCCTATATTATATTAACTATGAAAAATTGTTTCTAATGGAAATTTAATGAGTACTTAGCACTTTGCACCCATTTTCTTTGATTGTTTTTGCGATTCGTGTCACTAGTATGTTTTTTGTCATATTGCACCCTTAACTTTAAATCTCGCTTCGATTTGCACTTTTTCCGTTAACAATTTTTAACACCGTTAATTTTGAATTTTTTAAAAAATTTGACAAGGGTATTTTTGGTATCTAGAAAATTATTTTTCAGAAAAAAATAAAAAAATCGAAAAATTATATTTGTTTTTAAAAAAATATTTTTCCATTTTTAAGAAATATATGGTTCTAAAAAAATATTTTTGGGGAAAATTTATATAATTCTTTTGGCAAAAAAAATTTCAAAAATGAAATCTCTATTTTTTTATTAGTTTCTTATTTATAATGTTGATGGCCCAAAATATTCATATGGGAGCCATGCTGGCCCTTTTTACTGACGGGACACGGTACATCGTGTACCGTGATATGAGGGGTGTTGCGGAACACGATCTTCCGTAATAGGGCATGATACGGAACTGAGTCTTCCGTATTATGCATGATACGGAAGACCATGCTCCGTGACTGTGCTGCGCACCCACCTAACACGGGACACGGTCCACCGTATCATGCATAACACGGAAGACTCAGTTCCGTATCTACATAATACGGAGGACGATTCTCCGCATCATGATAACACGGAGGACGATTCTCCGTATCCCGTCGGTATTTCGGGCCATTTTTTTCAAAATCAGTATTTTGGGGAAAAACTTAGCAAAAATAGGCATTTGGGTGATGGCCCAAAATATTCATATGAGAGCCATGCTGACCCTTTTTACTGACGGGACATGGTACATCGTGTACCGTGATATGAGGGGTGTTGCGGAACACGATCTTCCGTAATAGGGCATGATACGGAACTGAGTCTTCCGTGTTATGCATGATACGGAAGACCATGCTCCATGACTGTGTTGCGCACCCACCTAACACGGGACACGGTCCACCGTATCATGCATAACACGGAGAACTCAGTTCCGTATCTACGTAATACGGAGGACGATTCTCCGCATCATGATAACACGGAGGACGATTCTCCGTATCCCATCGGTATTTCGGACCGTTTTTTTCAAAATCAGTATTTTGGGCAAAAACTTAGCAAAAATAGGCATTTTGGTAATTCTCTCATGTTTTAACTCAACATAAAATAAAAAAATTTTAAATATGAAAACTATATTTTAGAAAAAAAAACAGAAAATAATATTTTCATTTTTAAAAAACAAATTGGGAAAAAAATATTTCAAAAATGTTCAGAAAAAAATGAAAAAAGGAATCATTTAAAAAAAAATTGATTTTTTTTCACTTTTTAAAAAAATTCATTCATTTTAAAAAAATATAATTTTTTAAAAACCAAAAAATATTTTTTTTAAACAAATATAATTTTCTGATTTTTTTTTTTTCTGAAAATCAATTTTCTAAATACCGAAAATACCCCTATGAAATTTTGAAAAAAAATTCGAACTTAACGTAGTTAAAAATTGTTAACGAAAAAAGTGCAAATCAAAGCGACATTTAAAGTTGAGGGTGCAATATGACAAAATACATACTAATGACACAAATCGCAAAATCGTCCAAAGAAAAGGGGTGTAAAGTGCTAATTACTCGAATTTAATGCTTGACCTCTAACTTAGAAGTGAGATTCCTTATCATTATGCTAGATATTAGTTTTGATTATATTATAAAACTTTGAGAATATTTTGAATAGTACATTGCTATGTGGCATTTTTTATTTTATAGTAGAAACAAATTACTTGGATTTAGAAGATAGATACTATAATTTGTGTATTAATTTATATCTTACGTATATCTCTTAATTCGGGTCAAAACGCATAAATCGGTTGTGGATGATCAGGCAATCACTACTAATATAAATTTTTATATGCTCATAACTTAGTCATTTGAACAGTCGTTCAAAGAGACTAACATCATTAAAATTTTACTTATTTTTAGTGGTACATACATCAATCACCATGAGTAGATAATTTCTTAGATATGTTTTGCATGCTAAGTATTTACATGTTGCAAGCACCATTTAATTACAAAATAATATAAATACATATTAACATGATTTTACTAGCAAAGCTCGAGTGGTAAATTGCATGCACATTAACCACATATATATTAACATATTTAATTATAGTGGAACAGAAAACGCATCGATCCATTATCTCTTTCTTATGACAATATGAGTTTGGGACGTTCTTCTGTTTGCTCTCTCCATTTTTTAAATTTAAGTTCAGCCCATTCTAGTAATATCAACTCAAACAAAAAATCGAAACACTAATTTAAGGTACTTGGTTTCATGGTGTTTGGGTCACACAGTTGATCCCCAAGCAATTTGGTGCTAGTCTCTCGTATAAATTTTTCAACCGTATCGATATTTTGCTAATATGCAAGTTCAGAACATTCACTATTTATGTAAATACTTTTATACTCCTAATAGGCAAGTAGTAATCCTTGAAATGAGATTAGCACATTACAAATGATACCTTTTTTTTAGCTATATAGTTGATATAAACCATGGACACACATAATCCCTTTTGAACTTATTTGCATTCTGAGCATCAATACATTATTTAATTATTTGAGTATTGAGCAACACAAATAAATATTAACGTAATTTTTTTGCTAATAAATCTGTTGGAATGCCTTGAATAGCCGCCGGACTTGACTGTTGACTGTGCCGCCACCGGCCGGCGCCGCCGGCGCCACTGTAGCCGCCGGATTTGACCACACCTAACCCACCTACCCCTTAGATTGTGTCTATAAATAGATATGCTTGTAAGGATAGTAAATTCATCTGAAAAAACCTCTGTAATCTATTTATCCTCTCAGATCTATAAACTTATTTCTCTTCTGCATATAATCTTTCTTGCTTCCATTATAACAAATTGGTATCAGAGCTTTTGGTTAAAGTTGCTGTGTTTTTTGCGAAAATTTTGCCAGAATTTTTTCAAGCTCGCCGGAGAAGATGACACTGTTCAGGCGGAGTTACTGTTTATCGCCGGAAAAGACGACACTGTTCATCGCCGGAGAAGACGGCACTGTTCATACATTACTGTTCATACAACACTATTCATACGGTACTGTTCATACGGTTCTGTTCACGAATACGATTCTGGGAGAAAGATGTCTGGTGGTATTAACGTTAAGGTCGACAAATTTAACGGGAGAAATAGTTTCAGTCTATGGCAAATCAAGATGCGTGCCCTGTTAAAACAACAGGGGCTCTGGGCGTCGTTGAACACAAAAACGGCTGCTTCTACAAGCGCTGAGATGGCCGTTCTGGAAGAAAAGGCACATTCAACAATTCTGTTGTGTCTTGTAGATGATATTATTACTGAAATCGCGGAGGAGGATATCGCGTCTGGTCTATGGTTGAAGCTTGAAAGTCTTTACATGACGAAGTCTTTAACAAACAAGTTGTTGCTGAAGCAACGTTCGTTCAGTCTGCGAATGCAGGAAGGTATGCCTCTTCGAGATCACTTAGATCAATTAAACACAATTTTATTAGAATTGCGTAACATTGATGTTAAAGTTGAAGATGAGGATGCTGCTTTGATTCTATTAGTTTCTTTACCATTATCGTACGAGAACTTTGTGCAATCGTTTATTATTGGTAAAGATACTATTTCTCTATAGGAGGTTAGATCTGCTCTTCATTCTAGAGAGCTGCGCCATAAGGCGGCTGGTACAGGTGTAGATAATCATGTTGCTGGGTTGGTAGCTAGCGGGAGTACCGGACATGGAAAGTCGGGGAAGTATAAATCCAAGAAACCAGCTTCTAAGGGTTTGAGAGCTAATGATGTCTGCAATTACTCTAAAGAAAAGGGACACTGGAAATCCGACTGTCCCAAGAAAAAGAAGCAACATGATGCTGCTGCAGGAACTGCTGCTGTAGCTGATGTTAATTCCGAAGAAGATATTGCTCTAGTTGCTGTCAAGGACACGCATCACTCTGATGTGTGGATTCTTGATTCTGGAGCGTCTTATCATATATGTCCGCGTAGGGAGTGGTTTACAACCTACGAGCGAGTAGACGGTGACAAGATTTCTATGGCTAACAGTTTTACTTGTGAGACGGTTGGAATAGGCTCGATTAAAATTTGGACACATGATGGTAAATTCTGCACATTGAATGATGTTAGGCATGTTCCACTTATGACAAAAAATCTGATATCTTTGAGTATATTAGACAGCAAGGGTTTCAGTTTTCAAGGTGAAGGTGGAGTTTTACATGTCCGCAAGGGTTCTAATGTGGTTCTAAAAGGTGTTAAACGTGGTACCTTGTATCTTCTTCAAGGTTCTACGTTAACAGGTTCTGTTGCTGTTGCGTCTTCGGAAATTGAAAAGGAAAATATGACCAGGTTGTTTCACATGAGGCTTGGTCACATGAGTGAAAGAGGGATGCAGATTCTGTCAAAAGTTGATCTTCTTCGTGGTCATACGGTCACAGGTCTCGAGTTTTGTGAACATTGTGTTTTTGGAAAGCTACATCGCAACAAGTTTCCTAAAGCAATCCACAGAACAAAAGGCACACTTGATTACATCCATTCTGATTGTTGGGGCCCTTCCCGGGTGGAGTCTTTAGGGGGTCACAGATATTTTGTGTCAATGATCGATGATTTCTCAATAATGACTTAGTTGTTCATAATAAAGCACAAAAGTGAAGCCTTCAAGGTTTTCAAGCAGTGGAAGACGCTAGTGGAGAATCAAACAGAGAAGAAGATTAAGAGGCTGCGAACAGATAATGGCCTGGAATTTTGCTCGTCCGAGTTTGCAGATTTCTGCAAGAATGAGGAGATTGCTAGGCATCATACAGTCAGGGATACACCACAACAAAATGGTGTAGTAGAGCGTATGAATCAGACACTTCTGGAGAGAGCAAGGTGTATGCTCTCCAACGCTGGACTAACTAGAAGATTCTGGGGCAGAGGCGGTTAGTACAGCGTGTTATTTGATTAATCGTGGACCTCACACAGGTATCCATCTCAAAAATCCTATTGAGAAATGGTCTGGTAAGACTGCTGATTACTCCAATTTAAGAGTTTTTGGTTGTACTATTTATTATCATGTAAATGAGGGTAAATTGGAGCCACGAGCTAAAAAGGGAGTATTTGTTGGCTATGGGGATGGGATTAAAGGTTATAGAATCTGGTCTCCATCTGAAAATAGGGTTATACTAAGTAGAAACGTAGTCTTTGATGAAAATTCTATGTTTAACCCTACTGTGAAGTCTATGATTGTTTCAGAAAGTGGCGGTGTTGAGAAACAGGTGGAGCAGGAAGTCACTCAAGATGAGAGTGAACCACAACAAGAAGTTCAACAACCACAGTCAGAATCAGAATCATCAATATACCAGTAGTAAATTAACACAGTTTGGCTCTTGATCGATCGAGGAGAGCTAAGTATGGAGTGCCTCCAAAGAAATATGGTTTTGAAGATATGGTGGCATATGCACTACAGGTAGTTGAAGAAGTGGATCCTAGATCTGATGAGCCATCCACTTACAAAGAAGCGGTGACATGTACAGAATCTACAAAATGGTTTGCTGCAATGGGAGATGAAATGGAGTCACTTCAGAAGAATAAGACTTAGGAATTAGTCAAGCGGCCTCGAGAGAGAAAGATTGTTACTTGTAAATAGGTTTACAAGAAGAAGGAAGGAGAAACATCGGTTGAGGGTATCAAGTATAAAGCTCGGTTAGCTCGAGGGTTCACACAGAAAGAGGGAGTATATTACAATGAGATTTTTTCACCAGTGGTCAGACACACTTCCATTCGGGTGCTACTAGCAATAGTTGCACATCCGAATCTGGAGCTTGAACAACTCGACGTAAAGACAGCTTTTCTGCATGGAGAGCTGGAGGAGGAGATATACATGACTCAGCCAGACGGTTTTCAGGTTCCTGGAAAAGAAGATTATGTTTGCAAGTTATTGAAGTCCTTGTATGGGCTAAAGCAGTCTCCGAGGCAGTGGTACAAGAAATTTGATAGCTATATGATAGGTATTGGCTACACCAGGGGTCCGTATGATTGCTGTGTTTATCACAGTAAGACAGCAAATGGTTCTTTCATTTATCTGGTCCTGTATGTAGATGATATGTTGATAGCTGCAGAGAACAAGTCTGATATTCAGAAGTTGAAAGGTCTCCTCAGTGCTGAGTTTGAAATGAAAGATTTGGGCGCGGCTCGGAAAATTCTGGGAATGGAGATTTATAGGGATAGAAGCAAAAGGAAGCTCTTTCTGTCACAAAAGGGATACATTCAGAAGATTTTGTCAAGGTTTGGCATGTCTACAGCAAAGCCCATAGATACTCCTAGTGCTGCAAATGCACATCTGTCTGTCGCTTTTGCACCTAAGTCCGCTGAGGAAAAAGAGTACATGTCTCGAGTTCCCTATGCTAGTGCAATAGGAAGCTTGATGTATGCAATGGTCTGCACTAGACCCGATCTTGCACAGTCTGTCAGTGTTGTTAGTAGGTTCATGGGTGATCCAGGAAAGGAGCATTGGCAAGTTGTGAAGGGGATTTTTCGGTATTTAAAAGGTACGTCTGATGTTGGTCTCATTTATGGAGGTGATACTGAGTGTTTGGTGAAAGGGTTTTTAGACTCTGATTATGCTGGAGATGTTGATAGTAGAAGATCTATGACTGGTTATGATTTCACTCTGGGTGGTTCGATTGTCAGTTGGAAAGCTACTCTGCAACCTACAGTGACTTTGTCTACTACAGAAGCAGAGTACATGGCATTGACAGAAGCCGCAAAAGAAGGAATCTGGTTGAAAGGATTGGTCAGTGATTTAGGTCTACATCATGATAAGGCTACAGTATTTTGTGACAGTCTCAGTGCAATCTGTTTGGCCAAGGATCAAGTCCATCATGAGCGGACTAAGCACATAGATGTAAGATATCATTTTCTAAGAAGTGAGACGATAATTAAGGTGAGAAAAGTGGGTACTGCTGATAACCCAACTGATATGCTTACCAAGCCGGTTCCACATAGCAAGTTTCAATATTGTTTGGACTTGCTAAATGTTCGGAGTTGTTGATTGCCCTTTTAGGGCCAAATCTGAGGCAGAAGAGTTTTATCTGGCACATCTGGCATTATTATGATGCATCTGGTACATCTGGAAGAGTTTTTTTTTATCTGGTACATCTGGCATTATTATGATGCGTCTGGTACATCTGTTATATCTTTTTTGTGAGAGGATTCAAGTCAAGGTGGAGATTTGTTGGAATGCCTTGAATAGCCGCCGGAATTGACCACACCTAACCCACCTACCCCTTAGATTGTGTCTATAAATAGATATACATGTAAGGATTGTAAATTCATCTGAAAAAACTTCTGTAATCTGTTTATCCTCTCATATCTATAAACTTATTTCTCTTCTGCATATAATCTTTTTTGCTTCCGTTATAACAAAATCCGTGCCTTGTATGACCTATAAAGCTAGTTTTGTTAACTTATCATCCATTAATTAATCACTTTAAGATCCTATCTATTTGAAAATGATCAATTTAAAATCCCAAATTTATCCATCATAAATAGGAAACTTTGCCGATAAATGTAGCAATCAACTCGATAATTAACCGGATATTAAAGGCCTTTGCTCCGACATATACAGAACCAAAACCTCATCCCCAATTGAACAAACCATGAATTTCCTAAACCCCCAAAACCCCAAACCTCAACTCCAGTTAAAAGTGGAACAAGCCTTCACACATCTCCAAACCCACTTGACAAACTTACAAAACCAAGCTAAACAAGCCACTTCCAACATTAAACTCCCACAACCATTTCATCCTAGTACCCTTAACCCTAAACCCACATGGGCAAGAATCTCTCCTAACCCCTCTCCTCCTCCTCCTCCTCCTCCTCGTCCTTCTTCGTTATCGATACAAGATATCGAAGAAAGGTTAGCCGGGGTTCCAGTCTACGCTCTCAGCAACCCGAATGATGAATTCGTGTTGGTTTCGAGTGGGAGTTCCGGGAAGTCTCTTGGGTTGTTTTGTTTTAAGGAAGATGATGTTAATACCCTTTTGGAACAAATGAAAGTAATGGACCCCGGAATGCGAGATGGTTCGAAAGTTGTTGCTGTTGCGCTTAATAAAGTAGGATTACTGTGTTTGTTTGGTTTTATTTTGTTGTCTACTTGTTTTGGATTTCGGGTTTTTGAATGTGTTGGTTTGTGTTGTTTTTGCAGGTTTTTCAGCTTAAAGTTGATGGGGTCGGGTTTAGGTTGATACCTGATTCTTCCCAGATAACTAATGCTATTGCTGTGAGTCGTTTCATCGCTTTATGCTATCTTTATCACTTGTTATAGTTTTTCTAATAATTTAAGGAGAAATAATTTAATCTTATTTTATATTATGTTAATTAGATTTTTTTTCCTTATTTTAATATATCTTTATCATAAAACATTTTAAACTAACAGTTTATCAGAATTATAAAAATGAAAATTAATAAATCAAAATTAGCAAATTTATGAGATGTATTTATAACAAAAGTTGTGATTGCAGATATGTTGATGAGGAAAATAGACTCAAATATGTCGAAGGAGGACATACTTGTGAATAACTAACTATGTAATACAAATTGTGGTTGTTTTACAAAAGTAAATATGGGACTAGAGAAAATTTTAATTAAGGAACACATGTGTCACTATCATTTCGTTATTTTTTCTAGGATTGAAGAATGATCAGGTCATGAGATAATCTTTGGTGTGTGTAATAATATGCTTATTATGTGATTTTTGTGACCAGTATGACCTATCAAGCAACATTTGGTTGTTTAAAACCTCTTATTGCATGTTCTGTGATTGAAACTCAATATCTGAAAATAAAAGCTGGGTAGTACTACAAATAATAAATTTATGCAATTCATGTACTTCATTTGATATTGTTACTGTATACAAATATTACTAGCGTTGAGTAGACAAACAAGTGATTATAGGTTTAACATAAATTCTTTTACCTTTTACTCATCTTATGTGAAGTCAAGAATGATTATTGTTCTTGATTATAGGAAAGAAAAAGAGCTGGTTCCTCTGATGGTAGCTTTTCCGGAGTTCCAGTTTTCCAGGTTCTGTTTTCAAACTTATTTGGTCATTTTACCTTCGTGTATTTTAAAAGAATATCTAGAAATATTTGACTTAGGTTGGAGAGACCCCGTAAAAATTGTCCAGATAACGAGTCTGACCTTGAAAGTAATTTTTATGCTAGAAATCTGTGGAAATGCTGTAGACATCAGTTAGTACATAATAACAAGATCATGACATTTCTGGGGGATGCTTTTGCTTTTTGTGTGAGCATTAAAATGACATATTTTCAGCTATTGAATGATATGTGTTTATTTATTTAGCTTGTTTATGCAAGGGAATGTTTTTGGTTTTAAACTTTTTATTGTGATTGGGAACACAACTTAAATATCACCTCCTGCTTATGTTCCTTCCCCTTATCCTCCTCTCCCTGCCGTGCATGAGGTGCTGGCCTTCTTGAGTCGGGCAAAGAACAAGCGCCTCGAGGCGCTTGCCTATGCTTAACTTCTACAATATTGAACATGATGATACCCAAAGATTAGTGCTTAATTCCTGAATCAGATAATCATTTGGTCCGTTTCCTGAACTGGATAATCATTTGAGCATAAAGATTAAATAGAACAAAAACAATATGTTAAATATGTTAGGTATGAAACTACAGATATATTTTAACTATGCAGCTTCCTCCCAAGCGTCAATGTTCAATTCTTATGCTCCTGGGCTTCAAAGTAGTAATCCCTGTATTTGGTGTCACGAAAACATACAAATCCATACTGCCCCAGCATTGAGAGTCAACATTTCTGCATAAAAGTTGTAAACACTTACTCGTTCTTAATATCTTAAAGTATGTTCCCTCATAATAAAAAAAAATAAAAATAAAGTACATGCCCTAAAAAAAATGTATCTGAAAGTTTATCATAATGAATTGTTCATGAACTAGTCATTATTCAGCAAGCACCTTTACACTTCATCCCAGCCCCAACATATGTCAAGCTGAAACGACCAGATCAGGTTCATCTTCTAGGATTTCGATGTCGTAAAATAAAGTCTTAGATGATATTTGAGTCGGGTTAAAATTTTAAAACATCTATTATTCAGTTATTTGGCCGGGTTTTCTGTAAATGTTTAATATTTATTTAATATTTACTCTTAAATCTATATTTTTTAATTCAAAATTTAAAATTACCTACAATATATTACATAACTTCAGTCTTATTCTAAATTTAATATTAAAATAAATGCTCTATATGTACTATTTTATCTGTACTATTTATATATAGGCCCGTGTTTTACACGGGCTCTCTCTGTTGCTAGTATTAATAATTCTTGGACTAGCTTCGAAAACTACTAATAAAAGATGCTGGAAGGAAATTTTGAATTTAATAGGAAATATACCAAATAGTAACCACGCCAAGTCAAGAGTCTGAGCATTAAGTTCAGGGCATGGAGCTCGGTCTGATCTCTGATCATGTAGACGTGTTCGACAGTTTCTTTTCTAGATATAAGTAGTTCTGAGGTATGTCGGGCAAAAATGATTGAAATATGACTTTAAATATAGCCAAACAGGCGAGCAGTGTGTTTATTCAGGCCCTTGACCATTCATGTTAGAGCCTTGATGGTGTGCTGTTTCCCTCATGGCCTTGATCATCCCGTCTGAAAGTATGCACCTAGAGGGGGGGTGAATAGGTGTATTAGGTTAACTATAGTCTATTTTTATTTTTACAGAAATTCTTCCAGAACTATATCAGCTTGCTGAAATGATTATAGCAGAATGTTTCAGCTTGCTGATATTAACTAATGCAATGCAGAAATAAACAGCAGAATAGAAAAACTTGACACACAATATTTTAGCTAGGTTCGACCCCTAATCTCTATGGTCTACGTCCTAGTCCCTTACCAAACGCGGCAAGAGAATATATTATTAATCACAATAACCCGATTACAAGATTCAATAATATATCTCCCTTTTTCCCTAGCTACTGTCAAAATGGCTTGCTGAAAACCCTGTTTCTAAACCTGCTTTCTAAGAACTATACTACTCCCCGTAGTACAAACTTTTCTAGCTTCGTGTTTACCAAACCCTTGTTTCACAAGCCACTGCCCAGCAACTATGCCTTTACAATCAGAACAATACAAATGAGAAGGATTGAAATTACAACTCAAAGATATAGACTCTTATATATATATATAAAACGTGTAATATATCTTTAGAGCTTGTGTGTGTTGTTTATGAATATGGCAATGTTAAACAACTGTTTTGAGGTGACTGAAGGTATAAATGATTTGATGAATATTCAAGAGAGTGTGTGTGATCTTCAGTATTGTTCTTCGTTTATGCAAATGAAGTATATATACTAACACCGTCCAACGTTCGGATTTTATTCAAGTAGCCGTTGGAGGTTTCTTTAGATATAAAGATGAAGAACGTGTTTGTGTATAGAAGAAATATTCTCAGCTGCAAAGATTGTCTAGAGTGGATGTTCAGAGAATATAATTAGTGGAGAGCCATGAGAATATGTTTAATAGAAGTGATGGGGCTGTTTGTCTTCATGAAAGAAAGAAACGTGTATAGTGAAGGGAATGTGGAAGACAAAGAATTGTGGTAGTATGTGTATGGTTATTTAAATAAAGAAAGGTGTATCTTTATTTAAAGTCAAAGCACATGGGTGTATCTTTATGAAAAGCAAAGCACATGTTGTTCCCCACTATACTTGAAATGTGTTGAGTGATGTGTTTAGGATTAGACAACTGAGCTCTTTAGAGTATATTAGACACGTAATATATATATCTAAGAGTCCTTACATTTAAATCAAAATAGCAGCTCTTTATATTTCTGGACTTGTTCTTGACAGTTTCTGTGTTCCCAGAAACGGCTTGCTGAATGTTGAAATCAGCTTGCTGATTTCATATAACTCCTGTGTAATTAATTTCCAGGAACGGCTTGCTGATTATCCTGTTACAGCATGTTAGAATAGCAAAATATATGTAATTAAATAACCATCAAAATCCAATGGGCTTTCAATCTCCCCCTTTTTGATGATTACCAACATATATTTTTGGGAGTGAATTTCTCCCCCTCAACATATGCTACCCTGTTAAACATTATAAATAAGAGAAAAATAATTTTCTCCCCCTAAGTTCATGCATCTAAAACATTCATATAAGCATGGCATATTTGAGCAAATTAGGACAGTTACCAACATTCATATAAGATAAGCAGCAACATAGCATAGCAGTTACCAAGTCATAACAAAATAAGTTCAGAATAGTTCATAGAAACTTAAACGCCAAATTAACTTAATCCCAAAAGTTTTAAAAGATTTCTCCCCCTTAATCATTAAAAAGGAGTAAATAGAAGCAAGAGTGCATCAGACTATGTCATCCCTGGACTGAGCAGCATCAATTTTATTACCATCTTTGCCTGCAACCTTCACATTCTCTGGAATGCCTTCCACATTGTCTTCGGTGACCTCTACATTTTCTGGAAACTCATCATTGGTACCAGTCCTTTCACTACTTTGGGCAGCCGGCTGAGAGGAGGACTTCTTCCTGGAAGCCATAGGAGTAACCATGCCTTGAGTATGAGTGAATGGAGTACCAGTTGGTCCTTGTTGAAGTACCCTAGAGAGCATAGACTTGATTTCTTGTACTTCTGTCTTCAAGGAGTGTACCTCACCAAGAAGAGTCGAATTAGCAGCTAGGAGAGTTGCAAATTGGCCACCACTTGGAGGAGCATCAACATTACCAGTGCTAGGAGTTGAAGAAATGTGGTCAGATTCCTTCACAGGTTTTGTGATAAAGTCCAGTTTGCCATGAGAAACACGTAGGTTTGATTGAGCCAAGTTCTTGGCATCAATTTGGTCCTTAATCATCACTGGATTATACTCTGTGAAATCAATGCTAAAATACTCGAAGATTCGAGTTAGCAGCAATCCATATGGAAGACCAGAATTCTGCTTCCCAACAGCATCCATCATATTGTCCAATATCATCTTAGGTAGGTCGAATGCCCTACCCTTAAGAATCATGGCACACACACATACATCTTGCCATGTAAAGGTTGACCTATTGCCCAACCGAGGACATATATTTGACCAACACACTTTGAAAACCAGATTAGCCATGGGGTTAACTATGGTAGAGGCAGGAGGAGCAAGTTCCATTAATTTTTCAGGATAAACTAAGACATTCAGTTGATCGACATCATTAAAATCAGGAAAGAATTTAGACCCATGAGTAAAGACATCCACATCCGAATCCACATCAAGTTTGATAATACTCCTAAGGGTTGGAGGGTTTAAAACTAGGCGCTTGTTATTAACAACCGAGAGACAGTTACCATATTTATCCATACTTAAATTAGCATAAAACTCTGCAATTAACTCAGGATAAATGGTTTTTGGCATATCAAGTAAGAATGATTTCATACCCACTGCGGCAAACAGTTTCGTAGCCCCACATGCATTGAAGAGAGTAGGAGTGATAGATTTACCAGATACAATTGGGCGTTCATCGAGTTTGTTGGCAAAGAACCGATCCTTGAGTTCTTCATTCACAAAAGCAAAGGAGGGTTTGAGACGCTTAGCCAATCGAACCTCTGAATTGGGAGGAGAACTTGCATCAACATCAACAACTTGATTTAGAGACCCTTGAGCATCATCATTCACTGTGTTCATTTCGTCGAGGTGGGTTTCAGAGGAAGCCTCGGTCTTCTTGCGTTTAGAGCCCGGAGTGCGATTAGCACCAGTCTTTGAGCGAGAAGAGCGACCAGACATGATGATTTGAGCGAGAAGAACGAGAAGAGCGGCGGTTGAATTTTGGGGAAGAACTGTAAAACCCTTGAACCGTGTAGATATAGGGAATGGTGCATAAAAACTGAAGCGACAGTAGTGCTAATATATCTCCTTTGTTTAATTAAGGGGAAGAGTGTATTTAAAATATAATTTAAATAACTACCCAAAAACCCACTACAACATGGCATAAATTAAAGTCACCAAATTATTATTTCCATATAATATTATAGCACAAAAAGGATGAACAAATAATCATATTGGAAGAATACAGCAAATAAACAAATAGGTTAATAATATGCATTTAACTGGAAGGCACGAAGCATAAAAAAATCGATGTTACCCATTTCAGCTTGCCGTTTTCCAATTCAGCTTGCTGTTTCCACTTCACACATGCCTAATTCTCTTCTTAGAACAATAAATCTTTCTTCTGCAAGAGGCTTAGTGAATATATCAGCGAGCTGATATTCAGTTGGCACGAATATAAGTTCAACATTTCCCTTAGAGACATTATCTCTTAGAAAATGATGACGGACATCGATGTGCTTTGTTCTCGAGTGATTTACTGGATTCTTTGATATGTTGATGGCACTTGTACTATCACAACGAATTGGGGTTTTGCCACATTTGATTCCATAATCTCTTAAGGTTTGCCTCATCCATAGTAGTTGAGTGCAACAACTACCCGCAGCCAAATATTCGCCTTCTGCAGTGGAAAGAGCAACAGAGGTTTGCTTCTTGCTTTGCCAAGAGACTAAGCTTTGTCCTAAAAATGTTGCAACACCACTTGTGCTTTTACGATCAGTTTGACTACCTGCATAATCTGCATCACTATATCCCACAAGATCAAATGTATTTGTAATAGGATAAAATAATCCAAGATTTTGAGTACCACTTAAATATTTGAATATTCGTTTAATAGCATTTAAGTGAGATTCTTTGGGATTAGCTTGAAAACGAGCACAAACACATACACAATACATGATATCAGGTCTAGATGCAGTAAGATATAGTAAACTACCAATCATACCTCTATATTTTCGAATATCAACACTAGTACCTGTTTCATCAGAATTCAGCTTGCTGATTTGTGTCATTGGTGTTGATTTTGCCTTTAAGTTCTCAAAACCAAATTTAGTGAGTAGGTTTTTGACATATTTGGTCTGATGAACATAAATTCCAGCAGAGGTTTGTTTGATTTGAAGACCCAAGAAGTAATTTAGCTCACCCATCATGCTCATGTCAAATTCATTATGCATACATTTCGAAAACCACTTGCACATAGAATTATTAGTTGATCCAAAGATAATATCATCTACATAGACTTGAATAACTAATAAATCTTTACCTTTATGCATGGTAAACAAAGTAGGATCAATATTACCTCGAGTGAAGCCATGTTCGATTAAGAATTCGCTTAATCTTTCATACCATGATCTAGGAGCTTGCCGTAGTCCATACAAGGCCTTTTTCAGCTTGTAAACATGGTTTGGAAACTCCTGACTTTCGAATCCTGGAGGTGGTTTTACGTATACTTCCTCTTTGAGCACGCCGTTTAGGAATGCGCTTTTGACGTCCATTTGATAAAGCTTTATCTTCTTGAAGCATGCAAATGATAACAACATTCTTATTGATTCCAATCTTGCTACAGGAGCATATGTTTCATCGAAGTCGATCCCTTCTTGTTGATTGTAACCTTGAGCTACAAGTCTTGCTTTATTTCGAATGATTGTACCAAACTCATCAACTTTGTTCTTGAAAACCCATTTAGTGCCAATGATTGATGTATCCTGTGGTGGTTCTACAAGTTCCCAAACATCACATCTTTCAAATTGGTTGAGTTCTTCTTGCATTTCCACAATCCAATTCTCATCTTGAAGTGCTTCGGTTATGTTCTTTGGTTCTTCTTGAGCTACGAAAGCCGCATATCCACATATATTTGCTTGAGCCCTTCTTGTCTTGATTCCATCAGTTTTGTTGCCAATGATTAGCTCTGGAGGATGATCCTTGACTGTCCTTGGTGCTTTAGGCAATGAATGTGGTATTATCTCTTCATATTCCTGCATTTCTTTAACTGCAGTAGAGGTTTCAGCTTGCTGTTTTGAAGGTTCAGCTTGCTGATTTGCAGTCTGTTGAGTTTCTGGAGATATCAGCACGCCATTATTCTCTGTTCCTGCAATATCCTCCTCATTTTCTGGTAGATCAAGCTTAGATTCTTGAAAAGAAACATCAATAGATTCTTCAACAGTTAATTTAGATAAATTATAGACTCTATAAGCTCTACTAGTCAATGAATAACCAAGAAATATTGCCTCGTAGGATTTAGCATCGAATTTACCATCCTTGTCGATTGTTTTAAGTACAAAACATCTTGATCCAAAGACCTTGAAGTAGCCAATATTTGGAGATTTATTCCTTAATAGTTCGTATGGAGTCTTGTTGAGAATAGGCCTTATTAAGACTCTGTTGAGAATATAGCTTGCTGAATTTACAGCTTCTGCCCAGAAACTTCTTGGAAGCTTGTTCTCTTGCAATAAAGTTCTTGCTGTTTCTTGCAGAGATCGATTCTTTCTTTCAACTACCCCGTTTTGTTGAGGGGTTCTTGGAGCTGAGAATTCATGAGTGATACCTCTTTCTTCACAATACGAAACAAACTCCTTTTGGAATTCTCCACCTCGATCACTTCTTATTCTTATAAGATTTGTATTGAGCTTTTTCTCAAGAAGCTTTATTAAAGACTCAAATTCTCTGAAAGCACAATCTTTAGTTTGCAGAAATAAAGTCCAAGTATATCTAGAATAGTCATCTACTATAACAAAACAATATTGTTTACCTCCTAAACTTTTGTATGCTTCCGGACCAAATAAATCTAAATGCAAAAGTTCTAGGGGTTTAGAAGTTGATACCATAGTTTTTGACTTATGTGGAGTTCTAATTTGCTTGCCTAGTTGACATGCTCCACACGTTTCCATCTTGACATACTTGAGTTTTGGCAATCCTCTAACCAGCTTTCGTGAAGACAGCTTGCTGATTTGTTCCATGTTGACATGACCAAGCCTTCTATGCCAAATCTCAGGAGATGAGTCCATAACAGCTAAACAGCATGCTGTTTTCTGAGAATCAAAGTCTAATATATATATATTTCCTTCCCTTCTAGCAACTAGAGGGACTTTGTTAGTGCCAATAGTAACAATACATTTATCAAGACCAAAGTTAACAAAATGACCATCATCATACAGCTGACTAATACTTAGCAAGTTATATGAAAGACCTTGAACATATTGAACTTTATCGATTGAAATATAATCGTTACCAATTGAGCCTTTGCCAAGAATCTGAAGGGTTTTGCTATTTCCAATTGTTACTCTCCCACCCTTTTTCAACTTGAGACTTTTGAATAGAGATTTATCTCCACTCATGTGTCTAGTGCAACCACTATCCAAGATCCATTGTCTAGACTTTAATTTGGCGGTAAGACATATCTACAAAACAAACATAAAACCAAAACTCAACCTTTTGGTACCCATATTTTGTTGGGTCCAACATGGTTAGTATCAAGAATATATAAAACATTTAAGTCAGTTTTCTTGATCCACATTTGGGTCATTTTCGATGCTGTTTTCCTGGTTTCCTTAGTTCTGGCAGAATGATATCGGCACGCTGATTCTGTTTTGCAGTACTTTGGTAGATGTCCCTTCTTTCCACATTTTGGGCAGATTTTCCAAGGCATGGCATATTGATATGGAGCTCCATCTTTGCCTTCGTATTTCAACTTCTTTTTCTTCTGTGTTGAAATAAATCCAAGTCCTTCTTTACTCAATGATGATCTTGTTTGCTTCATAATTGTTTTTAGGATTTCTTCGCCTTGGACAAATTTTCCCATTCCTTCTTGACATTCCTTTAATTTTTCTTCTAGTTCCTGTATCTTATCAGTTTGTTGTGTCTGCTTTGCTTCTTCTTCTTTGGAGGTTGAATGCTTTTGTAGTGACTCAATTTGTATATCTTTTGCTGTGAGTTTAGCATTCAGCACGCTGAATTCTTTCATCATGGTGTCATTTCTCTTCAGTAATACTTTGTTGAACTCTTCGACTTGAACAAGCTTAGCTTTTAGATCAGTAGCTTCATTATGATTCTTAACGTGATCTCCTTCATCCGTCAAGTCAGAAATGATCTCTCTTAGATAACCAATCTTCTTTTTCAGCTTGCTGATTTCTTCTTTTAGTTCCACGGTATCATCCATAGAATCGCTATTTGTATCCTGCATGGTTATGCTATCTACTACATATTCTATAGGGGAATCAAAAGAAGAGTTAGAAGAGTTTACCTCACTGTTATTATCATCCATGATTGAGGAATCATTTTTGGATTGAGCTTCCTCGTTGCTTTCTTCATCAAGACCTATGAGAGCAAGATTTACTATCTCATCATCGTCATTGGATTCCTCATCATCATCACTCCATGTTAGGAATGCTTTCCCTTTCTTCCTGTTTTTGAAGTCATCTTGCTGTTTTGTTTTATTTTTGAGTTTGAAGCAATCTCTTTTAAAGTGGCCTTTCTTTCCGCATTCAAAACAGCCTTCATCATTTGTTTCCTTCTTAGCTTCTAAATACATGCCTCTCTTCTTGAAGTTTCTCTTTTGAATTATCTTCTGAAGTTTTCTTGTGAGGAGTGCAATTTCTTCATCAGAATCTGAATCTTCTTCGTCTTTCAGCTTGCTGTTATTTTCCAGCTTGCTGTTATCCGAATGTAAGGCTAGATTCTTCACTTTGGCTGCTGGAACTTGAGTCATCCTTGATGTGTTAGCCCTGATTTTTGACTCAAACTGCTCTAACTCAGAGAATAGAGCCAAGCTATCCATAGTGTCAATTTGGGGATGAGATTCCAACGCCGTAACTTTAGGGGCGAAGCTCCATGGGACGGATCCTAAGATGATCATATTGATTTCTTCTTGGGGTATCCTTTTTCCAAGCACTTGAAGACTGTTTAAGGTTGTTTGAAACCTAGCTTGAGCTTCTTTAATGGTTTCATTCTCATTGATTGTGAAACCGTTTAGTTCTCTTACTAGAGTACCAAGCTTCACTTTCTTCACTCCCTTAGAACCTTCATGATACGATTCCAAGGTGTCCCACATCTCTTTAGCTGTTTTGCATGATGAAACTTTGTCACTTTCAGCTGGACAGAGGCCATTTAAGATAGTATTCTTCGCACGGTTGTTGTAGCTTATTTTCTTTACTTCAGCATCAGTGAGATCATCAATATCTTTTGTATTGCCTTTGTCATCTTTGAATTCGTATGGACCTTTGCTTACAACTCTCCATTCCAGTGGTTCTCTGGCCAAATGATTCTCCATTCGACTTTTCCACCAGTTGTAGTTTTTAGTACCTAGAAGAAGTGGTGCCCTAGAGTCCGAGTTTCCAAGCGGATAATTGTCAGCCATTTAGATCGATACTTTTCCTGTTACAGAAATGATTAGTATACCTTCTCTGATACCAAATGAAAGTATGCACCTAGAGGGGGGGTGAATAGGTGTATTAGGTTAACTATAGTCTATTTTTATTTTTACAGAAATTCTTCCAGAACTATATCAGCTTGCTGAAATGATTATAGCAGAATGTTTCAGCTTGCTGATATTAACTAATGCAATGCAGAAATAAACAGCAGAATAGAAAAACTTGACACACAATATTTTAGCTAGGTTCGACCCCTAATCTCTATGGTCTACGTCCTAGTCCCTTACCAAACGCGGCAAGAGAATATATTATTAATCACAATAACCCGATTACAAGATTCAATAATATATCTCCCTTTTTCCCTAGCTACTGTCAAAATGGCTTGCTGAAAACCCTGTTTCTAAACCTGCTTTCTAAGAACTATACTACTCCCCGTAGTACAAACTTTTCTAGCTTCGTGTTTACCAAACCCTTGTTTCACAAGCCACTGCCCAGCAACTATGCCTTTACAATCAGAACAATACAAATGAGAAGGATTGAAATTACAACTCAAAGATATAGACTCTTATATATATATATAAAACGTGTAATATATCTTTAGAGCTTGTGTGTGTTGTTTATGAATATGGCAATGTTAAACAACTGTTTTGAGGTGACTGAAGGTATAAATGATTTGATGAATATTCAAGAGAGTGTGTGTGATCTTCAGTATTGTTCTTCGCTTATGCAAATGAAGTATATATACTAACACCGTCCAACGTTCGGATTTTATTCAAGTAGCCGTTGGAGGTTTCTTCAGATATAAAGATGAAGAACGTGTTTGTGTATAGAAGAAATATTCTCAGCTGCAAAGATTGTCTAGAGTGGATGTTCAGAGAATATAATTAGTGGAGAGCCATGAGAATATGTTTAATAGAAGTGATGGGGCTGTTTGTCTTCATGAAAGAAAGAAACGTGTATAGTGAAGGGAATGTGGAAGACAAAGAATTGTGGTAGTATGTGTATGGTTATTTAAATAAAGAAAGGTGTATCTTTATTTAAAGTCAAAGCACATGGGTGTATCTTTATGAAAAGCAAAGCACATGTTGTTCCCCACTATACTTGAAATGTGTTGAGTGATGTGTTTAGGATTAAACAACTGAGCTCTTTAGGGTATATTAGACACGTAATATATATATCTAAGAGTCCTTACATTTAAATCAAAATAGCAGCTCTTTATATTTCTGGACTTGTTCTTGACAGTTTCTGTGTTCCCAGAAACGGCTTGCTGAATGTTGAAATCAGCTTGCTGATTTCATATAACTCCTGTGTAATTAATTTCCAGAAACGGCTTGCTGATTATCCTGTTACAGCATGTTAGAATAGCAAAATATATGTAATTAAATAACCATCAAAATCCAATGGGCTTTCACCGTCATGTTCGGGATTCTCTATACCTTTTAACTCCCTGATTGTACCAGTATTCTAAAATTGAATATAACTTAAAAAGTTCTGTCGGAGAGATTGGGGTGTTGTGTGAGCATGATGACGAATATGTAGAGACAAGTGAACAATTAGAAATTATTCAATTGAAATACAAATTGGTGAAAAAAATGGTCTCTAAGGTGATGATGGTGGAAAACTGTGGAGGAGTAATGTAGGGAATAGTCTTTGGAGATGATAAGAAAGGAAATGTGTGTTTTTTTTAAAAAAAAAATATATGTAAATAACACTTAATAGTCTGATACTTTGATGTGGATTCGATCTAACAGTGGGTGTATAGGTCTCTAGGTATCTAATGAAAATGGGGTCTCCTTAGAACTTTACCCTATATATATTATATAAGAATTTTGTTACAACTTGTGCAGAGACCAACTAGTAAAAATATAAGAGATTGAACATGTTGCATCTTTAATTTCAATTAATTAATGTAATAATTCCTCTTGGAGGATCATCTTTCCTAACCTTGGGTAGTCATTATATAAATGTTCTCTTTACTTGATGTAAAGTTCTCTCATTGTTTCACTGTTCCTAAAATGTGTGTACTTAATTTTTTTTTTTTATAGGGATGGTTCATCCTATCTATGTCAATATCACTTTATCAGTGCAGAATTTCAGAATCAATACGAGTGTTTATGTTGACAACTTTCAGTTTTACTTTATCAGTGGCAGAATATCACTCTTGTTTATTAAAATTTCTGTTCACTTAGAAAGGATAGAATGTATTGAAAAATTCACCATTCTGTACATAGAACAAAAATATCACAGTTCTAAATATAGAATGGATTGAAATCCCCAATTAGAAAGAACTAGCATTTTACCCGTGCTACGCACCAAACGCACAATTCTAAAAAATATTAAATAATTACCAAAATATATATAAGTATAAAAATAAATTATTTTGTTATTTCATTTTTTTTCAAATAGTTTTACGACATTTTATGCTCTTTTTACGGAAAATTCAGTTCAACATAGCCTTGTATTGATGACTGGGCATAAAAAACAAAAAAAAACATAATTATTAACATATATTTAAGAATTTATACATTTTTTCTTCTATAAACGCAAACAGAATAGGAAGTGTCGACTTTTTGGAAGTTGTTGAATTAACATGTTATACTGCTAATTGAATCTCTAATTCGACCTATGGAGGCTGTCAAATGGTCATGTTATACTGCACATAGGCTTTCACAAATGTCCAAAATTAGACTGGACCAGATCGACACAGACCGATTGAAGATCGGATTCTCCTAATTTCTTGGACCAGAGACCAGACCTATTATATTCGGTTTGGGACCGAACCGGTTAGTTAATTTTTACATAAAAAATTAATTTTTATTATATAAGATTTGATTTTTTTAAAGTTTAAATAGATAAATTATTTTGCAAGTTAATATATGTTTAAAATTGAAGTCCATATCTGATTTATTATGAAACAATCGCAATTTCTAAACATGTGAATGCCAATTATTTATCGTATGAAGTATGACATTTAATTATTTAGATTATAATGTTGATCTCAAATATTTCATCAGTTTATTATCTACTAATTTAGTTTGTCAAATTATGATGTATGTAAATATTTAATATCTATATTATATAATTTAAGAAGTAAAGTAATATAAAAATAATTATATACACAAACTTCGGTTTGATTCGGATTTTTTTCCAGGATTTGGACCGAATGTCGGAAAATTGGATTTTTTTGATTAGATGGACCGGAGACCAGACCGCTTATATACGATCTGGTCTGGGTCATGGACTAATAGACCTGGTCCAGTCTAATTTACCGCTCTAGATCGAAATGTTGTGTAGCCCTAACTACACTGTACATATATTATTTCTAGTAACTTGGTTTCTTGTTCAGTTTTTATTTTATTAATTTCACAAAAAAGTCTCGTTGTAATTCACGTATAGTCTCAAAAGCCTTAAAAGCTTGTTTTTAATTTTTTTTCCTCACACAATGGATAAATTATATTAAGAATAATAATAAGAAATAAGAAACTATATAACTATATAACTGAAAATAACATTGAGATGCTTTTAAGCCCAAGTTATTTATGTATGTTACTATATAACTGAAAACAACATTGAGATGCTACAAAACAAAACTAAGAGTGGAGTATATAAAATGAATGCCTTTTTTTAATTATGTTTGTTGTTAATAAATATCTATATTTGTTTGGAATCTATCTGACAAGTTATTAATTTTTTTACCTATATTTACGGTTTTATTGATATTAAAAAATAAATATTATCAACCAAGCAAACAAATTCGATATGTCTGTTCTTAGATTAGGATATATGAATTGATTACTATTACTTTTATTCATGAATACAAAATTAAAAAAGGGCACCTTTTATTCGAAATAATATATAATTTTATATGTATCGACCTAGTTATCAATGATAGTGATTTTTATAACGAAGGTCCTAGTGGTTTCTCTCCTCCTCTCCCATAAATAAGGGGTGACATCAGCGTTTTGGTTAATGTTAAACATTCCTTTTATTGTTTTCCTTTTGTACTTTGATTAAAAACTCCGGTTTCTCAACCTTGGATGAATTAAGAAAAACCTTGAAATGATCTATTTTAATATGTGTTTGTCTAATCTAGATTATTTTTGTAGATGTTGTATGACCTTTTATTGATAAAATAATTACCTATAAAAAATTGTGATTTATAAGAAATAATTACTATTATTTAAATTGTGATTTATAAAAAATTTTGATTGACTTTAAATTAAAAGATTAATAAGTTAGAAAACATTTTATCACTTTAAAATTGGTAATTTATGCCTGTAATACATAAATTAATTTTTTTCATAAAAAAATTGTTAAATAACCACGTAAGTAAATTAGGATTAGAATGATATGATTAATTTAATTTTAGTGGTAAATTCTGATTGGCTCTTATATGTATACATATTGCGAAAATCGTTTAATAAATATTTGTATAATCCTGATTGATTTTAATTTAAAATATTTATTTATTATATTTTTTTTTAATATATGAATATGTTAAATCAAGTAACTACTATATTTAAATTAGAATTGTTAACTACCCATAGTTAGTATCTATGTTACTCCGACACGGCACTTTTGGCCGACGTACACATGTCGACCTGACACGAGACACGACCCGGGATACGGATACGGGGCGGATTCTCCAAATTAAACCTGACACTTCTTCTCTGTCGTCGGAAAATTTGAAGGTTGCCGGAATGAATCCATCATTTTGAGAATGGAGATTACAGACGAAGAAGAGATGAAGGTGGATACGGGGACTGAAAGAGAAAGAAATGAAAGTGGAGAAGCGAAGGAAAAAGAGAAAAAGAAACGACTGATATGAAAACGGAGATGAAAGAGAAAGGGACTTGCTGTGTATGTATAGTGTATGTATATGTATGACTGGGTCATGTAAAATAAATGTATCTGGACCTTTCTTTGTCCAGATTCTTTTTAAGTTAGGCAGTCAAAAGTCAAAACAACTGTTGTCTTTCAGCACATAATTTAAGAGTATAACTTTATTAATATAATTATAAATCAGTTTGTAACCAAGAAGATTCTGGAGAGAAGCCTTTTCAAACGACGCAAGAACAGACTCAGTAATATACTATTTTACATGTAAATTAAGGTGGTTTAATATTCTTTATAATATTAATATATATTTTTATTAAAATAATATTTTTATTATATTTTTACAATAATAAATTAATAATTTTAATATAATACATGCCGTGTCCCGTACCCGTGTCCAAAATTTGGACAATGTCCTTTTGTCCCAAATTTTTTAAAATATCGAATCCGATACTCGGATATGTGTCGTATCCGACACTCCATACCCGAGTCCAAGTAACATAGGTTAGTATAATAGCATGAGAATGGTAAATAGGGAAAACTTTTAATATAATATGATTGGTCTAAAATTTAGGAATGATCTCTGAATGGTCCTAAAATAATTCATAATGTCTGATTGGTTAACTACATTTAACTGTATACCTAGGTAGACTCAGGTATTATAATAAAATATTGTGATTGACTTTATATTTAAAGAATGGTTGATTAATGAATGATTAATTATGAATTTAATTTGAAATATATAATAGTATACCGTGATTGATTTCAAATTAAAATTGTGATTTTCTAGTAAATATTTCGTGATTTTAAAAATATGTATTTATGGATATGTTTATAAAACCATTTTTGTATTTAAATTAGAAGTATTAACTAACCATGGTTAAATAGGTAGGTTGATATTGTAAATAAGAAAAACTTTTAATATAACATGATTGGTCTAAAATTTAGTAATTAGTTCTGATTGGTTCTAAAATAATTCCTAATTTCTGATTGGCTAACTGTACATTGGTAGACTCAGGTATTATAATAAAGGATTAGAAGTGTTAACTAATCATGGTTAATGAGGTATGGTGAGAATGTAAATAAGGAAAATTCTTAATATTACATGATTGGTCTAAAATTTAGGAGTCAACTCTGATTGGTTCTAAAATAATTCATAGTTTTATGATTGGTTAACTGCACATGGGTAGACTCAGGTATTATAATAAATAATAGATTCAACATGTATTATTTGTTGAATCCCAGTCACAGCTTTAGTTATTATTCAATGGTTTGTAGTAAAAAGTTGCCCCCTATAACTTCGACACCTTCCAAAACACAACTCTAGAGTCCATATTGATTAGTTTACAAAGTGAAGTGTGCTTATGTTGCCTTATATGTGGAGTGCTTATGCTTGACTTTATTTTGGTCATCCTTAGTGACTTGATTGCACATTTCATGAATCGCAGTCCAGGAGCTTAATATTGAAGAGCCAGAAAACGAGATATCGTCCTGTTTTCTTTAGAAAGGTAAAAGGTTTGTATGGTATAACAATTTAGGTTGTAGTTATGTACCCTTCACTATCATGCATAATGAACTGTTCTGGATTATTTAGGAGGATTTAGAAAACTCTTTGCGTAAAGCTTCTAGCGATCAGAGGAAAATGAATCCTGCTCTGAGGGAGGGAGATATACAGGTACATATTGATAATATCCTGTTAGGCTGTTCATTACTCTTACAGTCCTGCGAAGTACCAACTTTTATTTGATCTCGCAGGTGGCTGTTTTTGAAGATATAATCCTAGGGATGAAGGTCAGAGTTTATATTTTCCTGTTATTTCCTATGAATCATTGATGAACTAATCGTCTCGTAGGGAAATAGTCTTCCATCCATTTTAGTACGATTTCTCCGTATGGTCCTCTCTCTATATTGGAACATGTATACTAATTAGCAAAATCTACTGTGCAGGATAATTCCAGTTCGGAGTGGGATGACGTGGTATTCATCCCTCCTGGGTTTGATGTGACATCGGATTCATCCCAGCGGAGGGTTTCATAGTGATATCATTAGTAATGTCCATCGGAAAACTCCTTGCAAGTTGTGTTATATTCCCTCCGAGTTTCAGTCCAGTGTATTCATATCCTAAGCTAGAATGTTAGATCGTATTACATTACTCTTGCTCCTGTTCCTCCATATTTTAAGAGAGAATTTTAACTGTTAATGGTGTTTGCTGCGGCTATTCCTCTTGCATTAAGATGCATGGAGGGAACATCACACTCACATTGAGTGGATTAAGGTTTCGAAAAATTAGTAATTACGACAAGTATCAACAGACTTTAATGATTTACGCTTAAATGTCGAAAATAACACTAACACCGTGAAGAAATTGGTACATTTTGGCAATACAAGTGTTACCATTAGTCCATTACTAGCACGGAGAGTATGGGTTCGCAGAGACCTGTATATTAATTAATATTATATAAATATTTCCAAATAAAAATCAACATATATGGTACTTTTGTAATTTTGTTAAATAGAGCACCTTTTATTCGTTTGAATAAAATGAAATCATAATTTACAAAAAAATATATAATTTCCCTTTAAAATAACTTACCTGTGCAGTTTGATAATAACTTTTTTTAACGAGATCTAATAAGTAAGAAAAAAAGGAACCTAAGATATATATTAGATAATTTCCTAAGATTTTAGTACAAAATAATAGAATATCATTAAAATTTTTAATGAATCATGATTTTACAAAAGGGTTTCAAGTGCCTGAGGTTGACCTCAGGTAGAATCCTGAGGTTAAAACAATTTTCATATAAAATTAAGGCTATTTATGTAAATTACTGGAAGAAAAAATTACAATTACAAAAATGCCCCTGCGGGGCCCTTTACATTATAATAGAAATCTATTATAACCTTAGGAGAGATGCCTGAGGACAACCTCAGGCCCAGTTTTCTCTTTTACAAAAATATTAAATATCCATCCCACTTTTGCATATAAAATTTTTTGTATCTCATCAAACTAACCTAAAATGTATCTTAGGTTCCCTAATCTCGTAATAGAAAAATTTCATTAACAATCCATCAACTATGGTAAAACTTCGTTAAATTAATACTCAATACCACGATAAATTAATAATTTCAATGTGAATTTTTGGTCCCAAAATAATAGCGAAAGTATATAATTAACCTCAATTAATTAATAACTTCTATAAATTAATAAAATTAAGGAAAATTACCCCATATACTATCTTTTTGAAACTATTTTAAAAAATACTACCACTTTAAAAGTTATTTACAAAAATACTATCTTTTAAGTTTTATTTTCAAAAATACTACCTTTTTAAGTTTTATTTTCAAAAATACTATCCGCAACCTATGCAACCTTTTTTATATATGGGCGGCGCCAGCCGCAACTTTTAATTTTTGGTTACAAAGGTTGCATATGAATTTCTGATTGCAAGTTCCAGTTTTCAGTTGTCATTTTCGACCTATTTTTTGAAATCTAGTATATATATATATATATATATATATATATGCAGATGCTCAAATGAAACCCCCTATTAAAATGAGAACTGAGAATGAATCTGGACCACTCAATTGTTGTGACAAGTTTTAATCTACACCACATGTATAGATTTATTTCTCTCTCCTTCCTTCCCCGACAACACATCTACTCTTTTCTGATCTTTTCTCACCCACAATTACTATTCTCTCTCTTCTTTCCATATATCTCATTCTCCATCCTTTTACTTTTAGATTCCTTTTACTTCTCTTTTGCTCATATAATTGCAGATTTTCTTATTATTTTTCCCTTTCATTCTTATTTTTTAAAGAAAACTAAGGTACTAATCCTAGTCATTAGATGTATTAAGATCAATGGCCCCGCCAGGGGCACCCACACACTAATCAAATACACCCTCACACACAGAATCACACATAATCCCCTCCATTTTTAATTTGATTTTTCCCGTCAATCGGTGATATTTTTTTTAAATCTAATTTCACCACATTTTTCTTCATCTCCCAACGATTAGTTTGCATACCATATATGCTATATTTCGATTTAGTTTTCTAAGTTTTCCATTAAACGAGGTTTTCCCTAGATCCTTACTCTCTCTATATATATATATATATATATATAGGCAGATGCTCAAATGAGACCCCCTATTAAAATGAGAACTGAGAATGAATCTGGACCACTCAATTGTTGTGACAAGTTTTAATCTACACCACATGTATAGATTTATTTCTCTCTCCTTCCTTCCCCGACAACACATCTACTCTTTTTCTGATCTTTTCTCACCCACAATTACTATTCTCTCTCTTCTTTCCATATATCTCATTCTCCATCCTTTTACTTTTAGATTCCTTTTACTTCTCTTTTGCTCATATAATTGCAGATTTTCTTATTATTTTTCCCTTTCATTTCATTTAGTTATTACTCGAATCGCATTCAATGAGATTTAAGTTGAAAAAATTGCAGGTGCACATCTATTTATCCTCTTTTTCACTCTCATCATCGTCTGCTTCACTTCCGATGACGGTGACTTTCGATTCCGATCTCCATATCAAATTCGTTGAAGTGATGGAATTAGTTGGAATATTCAAGCCTTTGATTTGATCTTGTCATGGGAAAATGGATATGAGAACTTCGAGGAGACGCGTGAAGGAAGAGGTGAAGATGGAGAAATGGAGGAAGTACAGCCTAAGAGAGAAGTGAAAAGTGTTTTGCTCAGATCTGAATTTTTTTCTTGATTTGCATTAAAAAATTTTGGTGATTTGCATTCAGATTTTGGTGATTTGCATAGAATTTTTATGATTTCTGTTCAGTTTTTGGTGATTCGTGTATAATTAAGGTGCTTTGTTTATCAATTTGTTGACTGTATGTTGGTGATCTTGTGATGGTAATTTGTATTTTGGTGATTTTAGTTTGAATTAGTGATTTTAATTTAAGTTGAATGAATTTGGTGGTGGTTCGTCACAATGATGTTTTTGTTGTTGAATTTGGTATTGTTGTTGTTGTGATGGTTTATTCTGGGAAGGTTCCGATCACAGTAGATAAACTACGGGTTTTACAAAAGAAATGAAGTTGGACAAATATTACTTATCTCGCGACTTATCAGTAGTTTAACAATTTATCTCCTAGTCCTCCAGCAAACACGAAGAAGTCATAAATAAAAGAAGAAGGGGAGAGTGCGCACGTTTTTTATTATTGGGCTTTTTTTAGGCGGCCCAATGTGCAGTTCTCATTATAACATGGGTCTCACTAGAACAGCCCCCTATATATATATATATATATATATATATATATATATATATATATATATATATATATATATATATATATATATATATATATCCATACAGAACACTCTTATATAACAAACAACAAAGAACACCTTAGATCTATTAGATCCTTTGGCCCCGTCAGGGGCACCCAATATAAAAAATTGTTATTTTTTTACACTCTATCAAGCCAGCAAAAAAAAATTAAAAAGTAAAAATTTTACTGTTCATGATGACGTCATCGTCATGAACAGTTTTTTTTTTTTAGATGATGGATGGATAGAGGGTAAAAAAATAAGAACTTTTTGTATTGGGTGGCCCCGCCAGGGGCAATGGATCTATTAGATATGAGGTGTTCTTTATTGTTTGTTATATAAGGTGTTTGCTATGGAGTCCAACCCTATATATATATATATATAAACCTCCATAGAATACAAACCTAAAAATCAAATTCCAATCCAACATTTAAGCTAATCTAATGACCAAACTAGGGGTACCCCAATACGAAAAAATCTTATAATTCTACCCTCTATCCATTTATTGAAAAAAAAATTGAAAAATAATAATAATAAAAATTAAAAAAAAATGATGACGTGGCGGCAGTTTTTTTTCACTGGTTAACGGTGCTTTGCACCTTCTTGTACGGTGCTTCACGCCTTTATCATTCTAAAGTTGTAAGGAATGACAATCAATGGTAAAGGCAATAGACGATTGACGGTTGTGTCGAGAGCCTTCGGCCCTCATGACTACCTAACTCATCCGTTTACTCTCTTAAATGCTTCGCATTTCCACGGCAAGATTTTTTTTTTGTTGGATTGAGCCAATTATTTTAAGAATTTTTTGTGAAGGTACCCTTGGCGGGAACCTTAGAATAGATGAAATATAATTAATTTAGTGTTGGTTTGTAGGTTTGTATTTTAAAAGTGGTTTGTATTTGAGCACTTGCCTATATATATATACTAGATTTCAAAAAAGAGGTCGAAAACGACAATTGAAAACTGGAACTTGAACTTCCAGTTTTCAGTTTTCGGTTGCATATAAGGTTGCATATGAGGTCAACCTCATATGCAACCTTATATGCAATATAGGAGAGCAGACGAATTTCTGATTGCATGTTCCAGTTTTCAGTTGTCATTTTCGACCTCTTTTTTGAAATCTATTATATATATATATATAGGGGTCCGGTCCCTGGCAAACGCATGCCAGGGACGGATTAGTTGGCATACGGCTTTTAAGCCGTTGGATCAGCCAGGGACGGATTAGTTGGCATACGGCTTTTAAGCCGTTGGATCGTTGATCCAACGGCTCTGATTTAAAAAAAAAAAATTCGCACCGTACCGCATAAACTTTATGCGGTATGGGCAAATTACCAAAATATCCTTACTGTTCACGTACCGCAGAAAGTTTCTGCGGTACGGTGAACAGTAGATTTTTTATATGAAAACAGGGGGCAGTTTGGTAATTACTCCGTACCGCATAAAGTTTATGCGGTACGGTACAGTTTTTTTTTAAATAACAGCCGTTGGATCAACCATCCAACGGCTGAAAAGCTGTATGTTAAATAAGAGGTCCCTGGCATACGTTTGCCAGGGACCGGGAGCCATATATATATATATAATAGATTTCAAAAAAGAGGTCGAAAATGACAACGGAAAACTGGAACATGAACTTCCAGTTTTCAGTTTCCAGTTTTCGGTTGCATATAAGGTTGCATAGAGCACACGAATTTCCGATTGCAAGTTCTATTGATTCTATTATGATCAAATGGCCCCGCCAGGGGCACCCAATAGAAAAAGTTCTTAGTTCCAACCTTTGCAACTTTTGCAACCTCCAATTTTCAGTTGCAACTTTTGCAACCTTTGCAACTGTTGACGGAGGAATTTGGTAACAACAAAGTTTGAGGTCTATCGCCGGAATCAAGATCTATGACGGTGGTTCTTCGCCGGATAAGTCACCGGAGTGTGGTGGCTGTGATGAATTGGGGGCTGAGATTGAGAGGTTCTTGGTGGTGGCTCGTAGCACTTCGCTTCCATCCCCCTCAATTTGCCTACGTATCTCTATATTTATAGAGGATCAAGCCCACGTAGTTCTTGGAGAGCAAGAAACCCAATTGGTCTTAGGTATCGATCCAGCATCCGGAATGTTCTACTATGGGGCCTAACCACAAAAGGCCCAAGGCTCATCCAAGATCTCAAGACTTCACGAATATGAAAACTTCCCCCGTCGAGGACTAGTCCTATTCGCTACAAGCTATTTCTTGATTTCAAGGATGCAGGTAAATCCATGGTTTACCCCAAGTGCAGAACGCATTCCTGTCCCCCGAATGAGAAGCACCCACCAGATAGCAGGACAGGTGATCCGTAGCTTTTGGGTGCAAAGTGCAGGATTACTCCAAAGTTCCCCAATGAGAGCGCGCCCATTGGCTACAGGAACAGAGCTCCCAAAGCACACACCAGAGAGAGACCAATCTTTGCACCGAGGAGAACATGCCCCCAGTGTATAAGAAAGGTCCCCAAATCCAGGAAAACCCCTGGAGGCCTTCTACGACGGACATCCCCCTCCTGAGATACGACATGAGGGAATTCTTCGACTTCTAGAATCCTAGCTTGAGTAGAATCCCAACTTGAGTAGAATCCCAACTTGAGTAGAATCCCAGGAGAGATTTCTTCAGTGACTTCTTGGAAAATAAACGTAAATATAAGTCTTTATCATGTTTTAGTATTTAGGGCGCGCCCTCTTTGTAGAGAAAGAGAGGGCGCGTCCTGACTTCTCCATTTTCTGCCAAAACCCTAATTAATCCTAGAATTCCCCAAATTGAACCCGTATTTGGCCCGAATTCATCTCAAAATACCCGAATCGAATTTTGGGCATAACAACAACCTTTGCAACCATTGCAACCTTTGCAATCTTTGCAACCTTTGCAATCTTTGCAACCTTTGCAACTCACACGGCTGCGCCACCAGAATTTATAAATGAGGTTGCAATGGTTGCACAGGTTGCAAACCGTATTTTTGAAAAAAGAATCTTAAAAGAAATGTATTTTTATAAATAGTTTCAAAAGTGGTAGTATTTTAAAAAAAATAATTTGAAGGATGGGTAATTTTGAAAAAACCCCTAAAATTAATCGGTACTAACGATATTAAATTTATAGAGGTTTTAGTGTATTATCATAAATAATATTTATGCAGAAATGTATGATTGAAGATGAACTTGGTCTGAAATAGAAGACTAAGAACTTTAGAAAAAAAACATAAAATAATAAATTGCTAACCGATTTTGGAGGTTAGAATATCCATTGTATTTAATTTCTAATTATTTATGTGTACTGTTTATCAACACTATTTTAAAAAAAAATATAATTATGCATATTGAAATTAATTATGCATACTAATCAATTACCTAATAATATTGAAATTAAAAAATTCAGATATAAAAATTTAAGTATTTAATAAACTTTAGGTAGCCCTGCAAGAAAATGAGAGGTGATGAAGCAAAGTGGTTGGAGAAGTGAAGCCACACAATTTTGCAAATCACATCCTTTATAATTCTCTCAGTTCTGATTGGCCTCCATTATATCCACTTGGGTTTGTTTTTTGTTTTATTTTTATGGTAATGTCATGGTATTATATATAGCACAATTTATTTTTGACTTCAAAATCAAGATGATGAGCTTTCTTTTCTTGGGTTTTCAAGATTCTAAGTGAGAGAGAGCGGGAGAGAGACTGAGAGAGAGAGAGAGAGATGGGAATGTTCACACTTTGCTCTGCCACTTCAACCTCCTATTCCTCCAAGGTTAGAAACTTATATTTGAATGCTTTAGTGTTATATTATAACATTTGTAACTGCCAAGCTCTCATCTAGAATTTATATTTGTTATCCTAATCAGCTTCTTAAGAGGAGTCTTATTTGAATTTCATTGGACTACTTTTGTGAAGTTCTATACTTCAAGTTGATGTTTGTTTATCCATTTCTTATACTTGCGTAAGTTAGCCTAACACAGGTTTAGTTAATAAGCATTATGTTAACAAACTTAACATAATGCTTATTAACAAAATGTCATTTTTTAAAGATATTATACTAGTAAAAGCACATGTTTTTCGTATTTAATTTCTTCTCGCTACATTATGCATTTATTAAACTACGTAATGCTTTTACTATGTGTTATACACACAATTACGTGTAGATTACTAGCTGTGGCTTCAGTGAATATATATTCTATGAAATTCTGATCTTGCAGATATCTGTACGTGGAGACATTTTCCCAATTTCATCGTATCACAAGTCATTCGACGTCAGAGGCATTCTAGATGAAAAAGTAGTTTTGAATTTCTCGAATGGACTTCATTTACGGCCATTGTCCTCCACAAGGCAAGCTAACATAGATCAGATGTTAAATAAATTTGTTCAAATAATTTTTTTTAGGTTTATACATTATACTTGTTATACTCAACAATACTGACATGCATTCGTAAACAATAATATCAATCACAGCTCCTCGATTGGTGCAATGAGCAAGGGATTTATGGTAGGGCTTCAGTTAGTATGCACTCCAAGTGCTTTTGGAGGGGAGGAATCCTTAGACTTCACCGACGGAGTTACTGATTATGCTGATCTTTTGCACATGACATCCGATCCTTTAACCGCAACAAATATTGAAGCTATATCAGATAATCCGTCCATAATCTCTGATTCTGTGAGCATGAATGCAGAGTCTTTAGCTAATATGAAACCTAACGTTCAAGATATTCTCGGTGGAATTACTGAGTCCATAAGTGCTTCGGTTAAAAAAGGAGAAAATACTTTGACAGGAACAGTTGAGAATATCACTTCCTCCGTGACATCTGCTATTGAGGGTGCTAATGAAGGTTTTTATACTGCTCTAAGTAAATTGAAATCTTCTGTTGATCAAACTGAAGATTCAGCCGGCAGTAAATTATCAAGCTTTTCTAATGGCTCGAAGGAGGCATTTGGTCGTACAGCTTCTATTGCTGTTGATTTATTAAGGCATACAATTTTAGCTGCTGAGGATGTTCTAGCGAAAGGGGGTGCACTTATTGTTTATGCCTACGGTTCTGCAAAAGGGTTTCTTCCTGCAGAGGTACAAAATGTCTTAAAAGTTTCTGAAGAGAGCGCACATAAAATCTTGAGGCCAGCTGGGACTGCATTTCAACAGGTATATTAACACTCTCTTTGCTTGTAGAAAATGGATGGTTTATGGCATAGCTTAAACAAAAAAAACTTGCAGAAAGATTTTGATCTGTTTGACGGATTTATGAATGTTTGAAAAACCCCTCAATTACTTCGTAGAGTTGATGTGCTCTTTTCAGATGTTTACTATCGGTGACAATGTTCCCTGATTTCTTCATACATACTGGTGTATCTTGTAGCTTATGTGGACACTCTGTAATATGTTTAATAAAAGTTATTTGAGTCAAGTATCAAATGTTACGTTTATATGGACATCCTTCATAGTTCATACTAATGGACATTTCTGGAATTGTGTTAATCAGGTTTATGTAGGTTTGGAAGGTCTAGAAAGAAGTTTTGGCTTGGACCCCAGTGATCCAATTGTTACACTTTCTCTTTTACTTGGAATCTCAGGCAGTTTATGGTATGCATGCTTCTTCTGATTTTAGTATTTATTGCCCATGTCAATTGCTTCTATTTTAATCAATAGAAGTACAAAACCAGTGGTTTGGTAACTCTACAGATATTTATATTTTCATCAGATTTGTGTAGGGGTGCTTATTGGTTTTTGACCTATGCTGGATACGCTGGAGATTTATCACCTCAACTGGCAATGGAATTGTTGACTGGAAAGGAGAATGCTGTACTTATTGATGTTCGGCCCGAGGCAAGAAACTGTAATTTTTTCCAGCCTTTTATATTTATAGATAAATTAGGATTGACATGGGTAGATTTATCGCTCTTAAAGTATACCATAGAAGCATCATATTTTGTGATTTATAAAGCTTCTATAATGATAATCTGTTGAGGCCTTTTTTTTTATGAAGGAATATAGGGAAAGAGATGGTGTCCCTGATCTGCGGCGTTCTGCGAGGTTTCGATATGCCAGTGTAACACTGCCCAAGGTTGGTCAACACAGTACAAATGTTTTGATACTTCATCTTGTCATTGAACAAAGATTCATGCGAAAAGACAAGAATTTCTTTTGCTAGCTCTTTCTAATCTCCTGCAGTTATAATTACACCGTTTGTGTGAAAAGTTTCAGGGAGAAATTTCCATAAAGAAGTTGCTGAAAAGTGGAAAGGACCTTGATGACACCTTAACTGCTGCTGTTATCCGGAACTTGAAGATTGTTCAGGTATGTAAGACTGGAGTCTCTTGTTTCTGATTGCTGCAACGTATTATATGCAAGCTCCTTACATTAAAACACCCCCCCCCCCCCAACCAGAAGAAAAATAAATAAATATAATAACATTATAACAGAACACGAATGAACTGGACATACATAAGGATAGGAAGTCTCATTTTTCAAATTAATAGAAAGAATTAGAAAACAAAGTCTATACTTCCGAGGACCTTGTTTTATGAAGTGGGCGTTACCACGTTACTGCTCCTTTGTGGTTGAGATGATTTTAGTGAGGATAAATGTTCATTTTGAAAATATGGGGTATTTATTCATTTCCAGGAGATTCTTGTATAATGTACTTATTTGGGTGATAAATATGTTGTCTTGAAATGATTTCTTTAACCATTCTATAGGACAGGTCGAAAGTTATAGTTCTGGATGTTGATGGCACCCAGTCCAAAGGAATTGCAAGATCCTTGCGGAAACTTGGCGTTAAGGCAAGTATTTATATACTCTAAGAAAATGTATTTTTACGAAGTTGCCTGAAATACAATTGTGTTACTAGTCCATTTAATTAGTCTGAAAATTGGATCAGACCATTAAAGTTTATATTATATGTAGTAGTAAGAAAGTTTGGAGATACTTTACCCAAGTTTGAAGTTAAGGTTCTGTGGAAACTAGTAATTCTCCCGTAAGGACATTTTATATCCAATCAATATAAATTGTTAGAATTATTGTCAATAGTCAAGCCCAAAGCTTTGAAATGATGCAGGGAATGATTTGTCGACTTAAGTGGTAATACAAATTCTTTTCTTATATTGAATGTACTGATGCCCTGTAAATTGTAATCGCCTGAAAAGAATGATTTGTGATTCTAAGACTTATAATTTTAACAAGATTGAAGAGATTTATGTATTTATTTATTTATTTGATGAAAAGGGTCTGTGGTCTGATTTTTTATTTTGCATTACCAACATAAGTTATATAGTGCTTAAATGCACTAATTTTTATATCACATGACAGAGACCATACGTAATGCAAGGTGGCTTTCGGATCTGGGTTAGAGAGGGACTTCGTATAAAAGAGCTAAAGCCTGAGACAACACTTACCATCCTAAATGAGGTATATCTTTCTTTTACTTTATTTTGTAGTTTTTTTTGAACTGTTGAAAGTTTGGCAATCTTCTCTAACTAGTTCTTTTAATCCTTTTCTATTGCATACTTTGTATAGGTTTTAATTTTCTGAACAAGTGCCTTACGATTGTGTTCGGGAACGTGAAATTCATTTCAAATGACATGATTTAAGTTGTCATTTCAAATTCTTGATATTATACTTATATTTGAATCCTGGAATTGAATCAAGTCCAAATCCAAATCCAGATTATTTTGATTATCCAAACATGTCATTTAACCAAATTCAGAATTTCATATGAATTCCAAGTCCCCAAACAAGGCATAAAGTCTTTCATTAACAGACCTTTTTTTCTCATTATCTTACTCATAATGCCAAATATAACTCTGGTGTGTGTTACACGGGGACTTGACTGCCAGGTTCATCCAGGTGCAGTGACACTGTGGTGCAAAAAATTCACGTAAATATCATACATGTTCTCTAGAAGACTTTTATGTTGATCAAACTGCTTCTTAATCAAATCGACTATTGCAAACATTTTTTTAATCCAACCAGGTTTCTAAAGCTACTGGAAGCTAACTGTTAAAGGCTGTGTTCACTTGGAATGGAATGGGGAAGGAATGGAATGAATGATTGTCAACAAAGTTTATAAAGAAAGGAAGAATGTAAGAGACAATATGGAACAAACATAAGGAAGTCAAAATTTTCTTTGACGGAGTTTGTAGGGAAAATTAGGAAGAACGAGAAAGGAGTATTCCTTTCCAAATTGGTGGGCCAGAGTTCTGGTTTAAATTGTTAGGAAAAGAATGGAAAAGGGATAAAGCTCATTAACAATCCCCCTAAAAAGAGTTCGAGGTTCATTCTATCTTCTCCCAATTTCTTTCCATCCAACTGAACGCAGCCTAAACTTCTAAAGAATTATTCATATTGAACACTATGTCCTACAGAGATATGCTTCTGTCTGAAAGATCTGATTTTTTTCTTACAAAATTTGATCTAGCCTGATACCATTTGAAATCGTGACTTTCTGTTTGAAGCATATAGAACATCTATAACAGCTGGGTCAGTGCTTTTAAAGGTTACTGAACAGATGCTAACTAGGGAAAAAAGTCGATGAACAAAAACTTTTGTTGTAAAAATGCATTTAACAATCTGCAAGGCTTAGCCTAGCGGCTACCCCGAGGTTTAGGGTTCGAACTCCAGTCAGTCTAGGGGTGCATGTGTAATTTTATTCCTGTGATTGACCTTTACTAATAAAAGTAAAAAAAACAGTGTATTTAACGTTTTGCAAAAGAGAATCACTGATAGAAACTTAAGAAAAAATAACCCATAAGAGTCCTTAATGTATAGCCTGAGTCCGACATGTGGTGTGCTACTTACCGCATTATAGGTAATGAACTTTTAAGCTTTTATATATGTGATCATCAATGAAAAGTCTGAAAGAGAACAAGACTTTTTCTACATTTTAGAAACCTGCGTTTGAAGTTGTCACTGCGACTTCCATTGCAGGTATCAAGTTTTTCATCATCAAAAAATTCTTTATTTCCTCCAATCATTTGATCTTACTTTATGATTTATGATAATCTTTGTACATTGTAATTTGTTACAGAGATTTTCACGTTGTTCATGTAATATTTGACTATTTGGTAACTATAATTAAAGGGGCTGTTGGTTAACGTCCAACAAGACAGATCTCTGATCAATTTCAGTTTCTTAGTACATGATGGTGGATATTGGGACCTCTCTAATTCTTTTCTTATTTAGGAGTCCATAAGATTGCACACTAGTTTTACTATTTAATACAGGCCTAACGATATTAGATCAGATAATATTCAGACAGTATAATGTCTCTTCATTTTGTCATGTACAATTTGTCATGCTTAGTACTCCCGATGGAATAAGACTTGTTTGGTCTTGTACCTAATAGAATAGTTATCCCTGGGACCATTCTTCTCATGAATATTTCTGATAATTTCAGGAAGCTGAAGCAATTATTGAGGAAGTCAATCTTACTCCATCAAAAGTTCTTGGGTACAGCATTGTAAGACTCATGCTACTTTTATGCTACCTCACATTATCAAGTGTTTTGTATTACTGTGTGAAATTGCAATATGCTATTTATATTCAAGAATAATAAAATAAAAAGAAAGTAAAAGCATATGAATACGCAAATTATATGTTTTTTATGTCTAGCAACGTAATGTGTAGATTAGATGTTTCTATACAAGGCTTAAGCAGTAGTGTTGTACCACTACAACTCATGGGCATGTGGCATTAATGCTAGCTGAAAAATGCATTAGGCCTGTAGATATGCTTTTTATGATTAAATCTGGGGATTAAAACCCTTATACTGGATGTTATTACGATGTTTATGAGCGTTTTAAATCATGTATATGCTCATTAGAAAATTATTTATTCTGTGCATTCTGTCCACAGGGTTTTGCTGCTGCAGTCTATGCTTTATCAGGTGCGTATCTTTTTCTTCCTAATATTTCAAAGTTCAATGAGAAAAGTTAAAAACCGATTACTTAATTTTTAAAATCCTTGCTTTTCGACATCAATCCAAACAGTCTCTCTTTCTCTCCTTTTTTATTGCGCGCACTCACACACACACACACACAAAGCCAACATTTCACTAGTGCTTATTCGTTCTCTGTGACCTAGCATGTAAATTTTTCTTGTCTCATTTTTCCAGAATGGGAGACGACCCTACAATTTATTGGCGTTTTTGGTGTTGCTCAGGTACATCCAACAAAGAAAGAAAACTACATATAGGATATTATTTTATAACAGTGAATGCAAATTAATCTTGTTTCTCTTATGGAACTTGAAAAATCAAAATTTATTTATATAGGGTAAATAAATTGATATATTGCTTTAGATCTCTCGTGAATGCATTCGTTAGAAACTAGGCATATTACTTTTACGTTTGAGATTATGCTTCTCAATTCTCCACTTTGGGAGTAAAACTTAGGAATTGCCCTGTTGGAATTCGGGCATAATAACGCAGCGGATAATACGTAAATAACAATTAAAACGAATTCCAAAACCCGGATCCATGTATAAAATTGATGATCATGGTATAAATACTCAAGAACAAGATAGTACCTTGTTAAGCTTTCCAATGGATGACAAATGGAGATCCTAGCTTGTTGATCTTGAGAACAAAAACCTTGTTGATCTTGAGAGCTAGAAGTGTAACTCCTCCACCGGTATCCACACTTGAATGCTTGCTTGAATCGTCGAACGATTACGCCACGGAAATTGGTACTAGCCAAAATAAATAAAACGGATGTGTTCTTGACTTAGCTAATCTTTTCTCTCTTGTGTATCAACTGAAAATTTCAGTTTGGTTGCCCTTGAAGACTTGCCAACAATTGGCTTATATAGAAAAAGAAAGTAAAATGGAGCCTTAAACAATTAGGCCATTTTTTATTTAAACAAATCTTATTTATTTAAATAAATTAATTAAGTCATACTTAATTAATCAAATAAGTCAAGAAAATACATCTTCAAATTTTATCTTTAACTAATCAAGTCTCACTTAATTAATTTTATAAAATTCGAATTATTATTTATTATTAATTTAAAATCATAATTTAAATTATTATTAATTTAAATTCATGAAATAAATTAATTTCCCTTTTAAACATTCTTTGTGTGTGACCCTGTAGGTTATTATTTCATTGGCAATAATTTTATTCTCTAATAAAATTATAAACAATAAGCGGCGTCTAGTAACACATTATTGCTACCCAATAAAACAATAATTAAATCAACGATTCAATCAACCTTTTATGACTAATGTTCCATGTAATATAATCCCTTTAAATCATGATATTATAGATTAAACTCGAGGCATGTAATGTGTCATCCTCTTCATAATTTAATCTTCATTTTCTTGATCGATGAGTAGACTATTTAATCAAATCAACATTTGAGCATGGCCATGCATTTCATAGTCTCACTCAAACAAGAGGCCGATAATATCACTCCTTTATCAGGAGATTTAAATCCCATCTAGATCGTTCATATTTCTCACATGATTCATAATATATCCGATATTCACCTTTATCATTATCCGGTTAAAGATAACTTTTGACGAATTCAAAATATATTAATTCTCATGTAGAATTATAACGACTTCAAGTCTAAGGATCATTACACCATTATCACTGTGAGAATACATATGACACATTTATTATTTACCATGATGTATCTCACTGTGGGTCTGTCCAGTACCCTGTACTCGTACAGTTACCTATGCATTGCTTTTAGTATCTTCATACTTATGACCAATGAGATGTGGTCATCAGTCAATTATCATACTAGCCTCAGTGTATTATTATTGTCCTAATTAATAATAATACTCGGCTAGGGACATTTAAGAATATGATACGATCATTATATAATCTCATGTTCAAGTCACATACTTGCAACTATATAATTTGTATCAAGATTCTAAGGACATTTATTATACTTTATTTATTTCGCAGTAAATAAAGCCAATAATAAACATATATATATTGAATATATAAAATCACTCAAACATAAATATAATGTATTGCATTGCCTCTAGGGCACCAATACTAACAATCTCCCACTTGCACTAGAGCCAATCACCCATGTATCGAATACCCATGCTACTAGTGTGACATTCATGCTTCTGCTGCGACAGAGCCTTAGTCAGCGGGTCTGCAATATTATCATCAATATGCACTTTACATATGTGAATATCACCTCTATCATTTATTTCTCGAATAAGGTGATATCTCCGAAGTATATGCTTTGTTCTGCTATGAGCTCTCGGCTCCTTGGCCTGTGCTATAGCTCCATTATTATCGCAGTAAAGATCTATGGGATCTGCGATCGATGGAACGACACCAAGCTCTGTAATGAACTTCCGTAACCATACAGCTTCCTTGGCTGCCTCACATGCAGCAATATACTCGGATTCCATTGTAGAATCAGCTACTGTCTCTTGCTTCGAACTTTTCCAGCTTACAGCACCTCCATTTAGGCAAAACACAAATCCAGACTGAGAAACAGAGTCATCTCTGTCAGTCTGAAAACTAGCATCCGTGTAACCCTTTACCGTTAGCTTTTCTTCACCTCCATACACCAAGAATGAATCTTTAGTCCTTTTCAAGTACTTAAGAATATTCTTGACTGCCGTCCAATGACCTTCACCTGGATTAGACTGGTATCTGCTCGTCATGCTCAAAGCATACGAAACATCCGGACGAGTACATATCATTGCATACATGATAGATCCAATTGCTGAAGCATATGGAATCTTACTCATGCGGTCTTTATCATCTAATGATTTAGGACCATTCTCTTTTGAGATCGTTATCCCATGAGATACAGGGACATATCCCCTTTTTGCATCTTGCATTTTAAAACGATGCAAAATTTTGTCAATATATGTACTCTGGCTTAAGCCGATTAATCTTCTTGATCTATCTCTATAGATCCTGATCCCTAATATATAGGTAGCCTCGCCCAAGTCTTTCATAGAGAAACTTTGTCCTAACCAAGTCTTTACCGCCTGTAGAGAAGGAATGTCATTCCCTATTATTAATATATCATCGACATATAATACTAGGAATGCCACATGGCTCCCACTAAACTTTTTGTAAACACATGGTTCATCCATGTTCTGAATAAAGCCAAAACCTTTGACTATTTCATCAAACCGGATGTTCCATCTCCGAGAGGACTGCTTCAATCCATAAATGGATCTACGCAGCTTACATACTTTTCCAGCATCCTTTGGATTTCTAAAACCTTCAGGTTGTGTCATGTACACATCTTCTTCAAGGCTTCCGTTAAGGAAGGCTGTTTTTACATCCATCTGCCAAATTTCGTAATCATAGTAAGCCGCTATTGCAAGCATAATTCTGATGGATTTTATCATTGCTACTGGTGAGAAGGTTTCATCATAGTCAATACCATGAATTTGTTTGAAACCTTTTGCAACCAGTCGAGCTTTATAGGTCTGTATATTACCTTCCATGTCGATTTTCTTCTTGAAAATCCATTTGCACTCGATAGGTTTTACCCCTTCAGGTGGATCAACCAAAGTCCATACTTGGTTTTCATACATGGAATCCATTTCAGAATTCATGGCTTCTTGCCATCTCTTAGAGTCTGGTGAGTTCATAGCATCTTGATAGGTGAGAGGCTCATCTTGATCTATGAGCATCACATCGCCATTTTCAATTAGGAGAAATCCATAATTTCTTCTTGAATCATAGCGAGTCCTACTAGATCTACGAACAACCTGTGTTTCTTGAGCAGTGTTATCTTGTATATCTTGCTCATGCTCCATCTCAGGTTCAATGTTATCAAGTGGTTCTCGATCTTCATCGAGATCTATTTTCCTCCCACTGTCTTTTCTAGAGACTAGCTCTCTTTCTAAGAATACAGCAGTTCGAGCAACAATTACTTTGTTCTCTGAAGGATTATAGAAAGAATAGCCCTTTGTTTCACTTGGGTATCCCACAAAGATACATTTTTCAGATTTCGGTCCAAGCTTGTCTGACATTAGGCGTTTCACAAACGCTTCACATCCCCATACTTTCATAAAGGACATGCTTTGACGTTTTTCTGTCCATATCTCATATGGAGTTTGTTGAACCGTTTTAGTAGGAACACGGTTTAGTGTATATGCAGCCGTTTCCAGGGCATAACCCCAGAAACTAATTGGAAGATCTGCTTGACTCATCATTGATCGCACCATGTCCAACAAGGTACGATTCCTCCTTTCAGAAACCCCATTCCATTGTGGTGTTCCAGGAGGAGTGAGTTGTGATACAATACCACACTCCCTCAAATAGTTCTTAAACTCATGGCTTAAGTATTCACCTCCTCGATCAGATCTTAGAGTTTTTATGCTTTCGCCAGTTTGCTTTTCTACTTCTGCCTTATACTCTTTGAACTTTTCAAATGCTTCGGATTTGTTCTTCAAAAGATACACATATCCGTATCTACTGAAATCATCAGTAAACGTAATGAAGTAGAAATAGCCACCCCTTGCCATCGATCTCATAGGACCACATACATCGCTATGTATTAGTTCTAGTCGTACGGTGGCCCTCTTACCTTGTCCGGTAAAAGGAGCTTTAGTCATCTTGCCTAGTAAACAAGCCTCGCATTCATCATATGATTCAAAATCAAACTGATCCAAGAAACCATCTTGATGTAACTTGGAAATGCGTTTCTCGTTTATATGGCCTAGACGACAGTGCCAAAGGTATGTTTGATTTGAGTCATTAGTTTTAAGTCGTTTGTTATTTATATTCAAGATAGGAGTATCTAAATTAAGAACATACAAACCGTTAAATAACTGTGCAACACCATAGGTAATGTCATTCAAACCAAAAGAGCAACCATTGTCTTTAAAGGTAAATGAAAAACCTTTCTTGTCTAAACAAGAAACAGAAATAATGTTTCTACAAATAGAAGGCACATACAAACAGTTTTCAAGTTCTAATATAAGCCCAGTGGGCAATGATAAATGGTAAGTCCCTACAGCCAAAGCAGCAACCTTTGCTCCATTTCCAACTCGTAGGTCTACCTCTCCCTTAGCCAGTTCCCTACTCCTTTGCAGTTCCTGCACATTTATACAAATGTGAGAACCACATCCGGTATCCAATACCCAAGATGTAGAAGTAGACAAATTGACTTCTATAACATAAATACCTGAAGTAGAAGTCTGGCCAGCAGCCTTCTTCTTCTTAAGTTCTTCCAAATAGGCATGACAGTTTCTCCTCCAGTGTCCCGGTTTACCACAGTGGTGACAATCACCCTTTTCGACACCTCCTTTAGGCTTAATAGCCTTCTTGGGAGCAGAATTAGGATTGGCAACAGATTTGGATGCAATCCTCTTCTTATTGCCTTTCCACTTTCTTTTCCCTTTGGCTCCCCCTTTGTTCACCATCAGCATGGGAGCAGGGGATTCCTTCTGAATGTTGGTTTCAGCAGTTCTTAACATGCCCAACAATTCAGTGGGTGTCTTATCTATCTCATTCATGTTGTAGTTCATAACGAATTGAGAAAAGTTCTTGTTAAGTGATTGTAAGATCAAATCTATTTGAGCCTCCGGACCAATCGGGAAGCCCAAGGTACTTAGTTGTTCGATGTACCCAATCATCTTAAGAACGTGTGGTCCAACCGGGTCTCGCTCTCCCTGTTTACAAGCATACAAAGCCTTGCTCGTATCATATCTCTCCTGGCGAGCTTGTCCCTCAAACATGCTTTTGAGGTGCTCGATTATTTCATAAGCATTCATCAATTCATGTTGCTTTTGAATCTCCGGAGCCATGCATGCAAGCATTAGGCATGACACATCAGTTGAGTCATCCAAATGCTTCTGATAAGCATTTTGCTCGGCACGTGTGGATCCAGTAGGAGGAGGATTTGGGTGAGGAACTTCAATGGCATACAGCTTTCGCTCCTGCCTAAGGACAATCCTTAAGTTCCTAAACCAATCTAGGAAGTTTGTCCCTGTCAGCTTTTCCTTTTCTAGGACTGATCGTATTGAAAAGTGATTTGTGTTGTTTGCCATTTATTATCTACAATTTTGTAAAATCGCATAAAATGAGTTAGTTTGCATGTTTCGTAAAACTAATTATGTTCAAGTTGATTTATAGCATATTCGTAATATACCTCCCACTATTTTTATCAAATTAATAGCCCTTACTATCAATTCGGAAAATGGTTCCCATAAAACATTTCCTAGTGAGCCAAGATCCATATTTCATCATATTTTAAGTCAGCTTTGGCTTTCCTCTTAAATATGATTATTTAGGTAGACCGTTATGTCAATTATATCGTATATAACTCTTGGATAGCTTAGTGAACAACATATTGCTCCGATCTATCTAATAGATTTCACTAAACTCTATGCTTATAAGTTCATAATCCTATTATGACGACTTATTTAAGTTGGACCCAATAATAACAATTTAAGTAAGCTTGTTTACTTAATCACATCTCACCACGATAAAAGAGAAGCCCTTGCTTTGGCAAATCCACTCCTCGATGATCTAGGATTTAATGAGTGTTATTTGTTGGAAAGCATCTGATTAACTTAATATTTCTTAAGGGATTTTTAGAAAAATTTAACGATCTTTATCGTTTGTTTAAATCTTAAATCGTTACAGATTTTATCTTGTTTAAACATGGCATATGTGTCGTATCTAATACATACATTCTAAAATATCCATACATCCATGCATCCATTCATATATCTAATATATCCATGCATCATATGTAAAGTGCAGTTACGAAAAATTAAACGTGCGATGGTTATGGCCCGATCCTATGCGATCTTTTCGAGCTTATGAAAAGATCAAGGTCAATCTATGGTTGTAATAACTAATTATTACAAAATTCTTCATTGCTTCCCAAGCCTCCATTGATTGCCTCCAAGCTCCTTTTGAAATACATTACAAAAGAACTCGAGTTGCATTCGAGATAAAATAATTACAAGAATAACGACATGCAAGTCGTATTTAATTATTACAGACCATAAATAAAATTACAACATTTATTCTACGGGTCTTTAGGCCATAACCAATGCACCAAGCACATATAACAATTATATACATCACATCAATCATGATCACATCGATTAATATTTAACTCCTCAATTTAAATACCTAATTATTTAAAAGGGAATTAAAAAAAAAAATCAATTTTAATAATTAAAATCGAATTTAAAAATTAAAATTAATCAAAATCGCATTTAATAATAATATTAAATTCGAAATTTAAATATTCAATTATTAAAAGCATTAATTAAAATAAAATTCGAATTAATAATAATTTTCAAATTCATAATTTAAATATATATTCCAAAATTCGAAATTAAAATAATTAATAAAATTTTGAATTAATAATAATATATAAATTCATAATTTAAATATTCAATTATTAAAACTTTAATCATTAAAAACTTCAATGATTAAAGGCACTAAGTTTTCTTTTTCTAAAGTAAAGGCTAAAAGCAAAATTAAAATAGAAAAAGATAAAACTGTTCAAAGTGCGCACAGACTGTATTAGCAATACTAAATCTGGACAACAACTGATGCGCATGACATAATAGCGCAATACCAGTTTATATACTAATGATGCGCATGATACGAATGCGCCACACCCTGTAAATCTGATAACACGCATCTTTGTGATGCGCAACACCTGGGCATCAAATTTTTTCACAGAAACTGCAGAATCTCCAGAAAATAGCAGATAGAGTTCTGAATATTTTTTTATCAGTTCTAAAAACATTCTTATGATGTGATTAACATATCAAACATATAGTACATCATCCAAAACATGTTACAACAATTTATAACATCATACAAACAATTATAACAATTTATAAATAATCTTTTGTATGTTAAAATGAAGCATGGCAAAATTTCATAAATTCATGTATGTTTCATTTTCAAGAACACAACACCAAATCATCCTTTTATACATGAATCTCTGATACCATTGTTGGAATTCGGGCATAATAACGCAGCGGATAATACGTAAATAACAATTAAAACGAATTCCAAAACCCGGATCCATGTATAAAATTGATGATCATGGTATAAATACTCAAGAACAAGATAGTACCTTGTTAAGCTTTCCAATGGATGACAAATGGAGATCCTAGCTTGTTGATCTTGAGAACAAAAACCTTGTTGATCTTGAGAGCTAGAAGTGTAACTCCTCCACCGGTATCCACACTTGAATGCTTGCTTGAATCGTCGAACGATTACGCCACGGAAATTGGTACTAGCCAAAATAAATAAAACGGATGTGTTCTTGACTTAGCTAATCTTTTCTCTCTTGTGTATCAACTGAAAATTTCAGTTTGGTTGCCCTTGAAGACTTGCCAACAATTGGCTTATATAGAAAAAGAAAGTAAAATGGAGCCTTAAACAATTAGGCCATTTTTTATTTAAACAAATCTTATTTATTTAAATAAATTAATTAAGTCATACTTAATTAATCAAATAAGTCAAGAAAATACATCTTCAAATTTTATCTTTAACTAATCAAGTCTCACTTAATTAATTTTATAAAATTCGAATTATTATTTATTATTAATTTAAAATCATAATTTAAATTATTATTAATTTAAATTCATGAAATAAATTAATTTCCCTTTTAAACATTCTTTGTGTGTGACCCTGTAGGTTATTATTTCATTGGCAATAATTTTATTCTCTAATAAAATTATAAACAATAAGCGGCGTCTAGTAACACATTATTGCTACCCAATAAAACAATAATTAAATCAACGATTCAATCAACCTTTTATGACTAATGTTCCATGTAATATAATCCCTTTAAATCATGATATTATAGATTAAACTCGAGGCATGTAATGTGTCATCCTCTTCATAATTTAATCTTCATTTTCTTGATCGATGAGTAGACTATTTAATCAAATCAACATTTGAGCATGGCCATGCATTTCATAGTCTCACTCAAACAAGAGGCCGATAATATCACTCCTTTATCAGGAGATTTAAATCCCATCTAGATCGTTCATATTTCTCACATGATTCATAATATATCCGATATTCACCTTTATCATTATCCGGTTAAAGATAACTTTTGACGAATTCAAAATATATTAATTCTCATGTAGAATTATAACGACTTCAAGTCTAAGGATCATTACACCATTATCACTGTGAGAATACATATGACACATTTATTATTTACCATGATGTATCTCACTGTGGGTCTGTCCAGTACCCTGTACTCGTACAGTTACCTATGCATTGCTTTTAGTATCTTCATACTTATGACCAATGAGATGTGGTCATCAGTCAATTATCATACTAGCCTCAGTGTATTATTATTGTCCTAATTAATAATAATACTCGGCTAGGGACATTTAAGAATATGATACGATCATTATATAATCTCATGTTCAAGTCACATACTTGCAACTATATAATTTGTATCAAGATTCTAAGGACATTTATTATACTTTATTTATTTCGCAGTAAATAAAGCCAATAATAAACATATATATATTGAATATATAAAATCACTCAAACATAAATATAATGTATTGCATTGCCTCTAGGGCACCAATACTAACATGCCCCACTAGAGATATCCATTTATTTCAAGATTACTGATTGGAGGATTCTCAAGTTTTAGGGCGATAACTCAGTTCAGTCCAAAATCTAACAACATTAAGAAACAATAGTTCTGGACTCCACATTATACTCTTCTAGTGGACAGTTCACCAATGTCCGTCATGAACTTTGACAAGTTCCTTCAAAATCATCTCCTTCATCTGAAGCTAAAAACGAAATTGTAGCAAGATATGGTCTAAATCATAGGTAAATATTATGCTTTGAAGACAAAGCTTCCATCTTTTTTGTGCTTAGAGCTCCAGTCCAAATCTTGTTATCAGTCTTCTATATTATGAAATGGCATCCCTTCCAAATTAAATTTACATGCTTCAGGCTAAATACAGTATGATATGTTATTCTATTATAAGTAAATATGTTCTCAATCTTCTTTATTTTGAATATCTACCAGACTATATATCGGCGACTTGCTTCTTACGAGGGCTCGGAGGATTTCACACAAGATTTGAGGTAAAAGCTACAACCTAATGCTATGTCTAATCTATCAAGTATTAAATGGGAAGCATATATATGCTGGCAGCTATCTGTTCCAATCTAATTATGTACTTTATTGTTCACCAACAATTAAATATTGACACAGCAAAATATTCTCTACGTTACGGAAGTCTTAGAGCCTCTGTAGACATATTACGTCAAAGATATAGATTCTATTGATAATTTGTGTTATACATTTTTGTGCACATGCTATCTTTTGTTTTTTTGTTGCATTCTTTTTTCTCCCACCTAAAAAAGAATTGAAGTTGTGGCATGATAAGCTATTGATCTTGGTCGGTGTTTGTTCTAGGCAACTTCTTGTTCCAGTTCAATTGGGGGGTCAAGCTATTTCATGGGCTGCTGGGAAGTTAGAGAGTAATGGCATAGGCCTATCAACGTCACCTTCGTCTTCGGACGTGCAGAGCAGGGTATTGCAAGCTGCTGCAAAACATGAATCACAGCCCTTAGATAGTGAACTCCAAGACCCTTCTACAGAGTCCAAGACTTCTTCTGTCCCTGACAATATAGATGTATCTCAAGCATAGAGTTGCTGTGTGTTGTTAATATGTGTCCACTTTCACCCTCCACTTTATAATAAGATTTGGTACTGACGAAGGCATTGGTATTGTTTTCACTTTTTTATTTTCAGATTTGTGTTTTAAGGAAAAAAAACAGGAAAGTGTTTCTTGTAGTTACTGAAAATAAGGGTGTTTGGCAACTATTTTTTTAACGTTTTTTTTATAAGACACCGTTTTCTTTATACAACTCAAAATATTTAGTGATGTAGTTGAATCTACATTATAGTAAGTAAAAAGGTTGTAAATCTTAATCCAATAAGTTTTAAATTTTAAAAACAATTTTATAAGTTTAGAAGACATTTTTTTTCCAAAGTTTCTATTTTTTTTATTCTTTAAACTGTTTTCTGTTTTTTTTTTGGTTCTCTGAAACAGAGGCAAACACAACATTTGTTATTTGAAAGATGTTTCATCTCTTTAAACATTTGTTATATATAATTTTATATCCCCGTGCGGCGTGTCCAATCCCAATGTAAAAAATTAGATGGGACGGAGGAAGTACGAGACAAGCACATTTCGTTTTTGATCCCACACTTTCATATTATAGGCATATTGTATTTTTCTTTTCATGATCATACCTAACAGCATATTCTCCCCCTGACCGACTTGATAAAGAAAATACCCCAAGTAATAATCCTGTATACTATTTACATTTCCAGAATGTCCATGCCATCAAGAGTCTCCATCTATTTGCACTGTCATCATGACTGGCATACTAACATATCTAGAGGTATACAAAAACTGAGGATAAGCGAAATTGCAGACACCAGATCTAATCCTCCAAAAAGTCTCAGGAACATTACGAAATAGATATTTATATCTGCTGCATTTGGAAGAAGCACAATCACTTCTAGAGACGCCTCCGTGTCCCATCTGGCATTAGTTCTAATATGCTGCTTCTCTTCCTGCTCGAGGAGCCTCGCTTCTCATCCACCAAGGCAATTGTTTCCAGCAGGTCTGACACCAAGGAGCTACAACTTTCTTCCAAGTACTTAAATCCTTCTGACTGCATAACCACTGCAAAACATAACATGCAAAACTTAGAAATTGGATGTAGAGCTAAATAACTTAGTAAAAAGAAAAATCAACCTAAACCGGTGCACAAAGATTCCAATGCCCAAAGAGGCTAGTATATGCCACAAAAAGAGGAGATTCTGTTATAGAACTAAAGTTTATCTATAACATGATCCTCGATAGTTGATATAATTGAAATTTCATACGTAAGGCCCTCAATATTACAATTTGAAAACAAATGGTCCCAAATATCACAAATGAGAAAGCTGGCCCCGGATAGCGTTCTTTTTTTTAGAGTAAATTACAAAGAGGTGGCTAAAGTTTGCACCGATTTTCAAAATGTTGGCCATGGTTTCAGATTCGCAAATTGTTGGCCGGAGTTTTCTTCCGTTTTTCAAAAAGATGTCTCCCGTTAAGCTCCGTTAAGTATGCACCGTTAACTTTTAATAATCCCACATTTTTAAGGGTATTTTAGTAAAATTATTTATTATACATACACATCATATATATACTCTCTCTCAGTCTCTCCCCTGCTAATCCCTCCCTTTTCTCTCCAAGTTCAATTCGGTACAACCCACAAACACCCACACCTTGTACACACACATCATATATATACAGAGAGGGGAGAGGGAGAGAGTTTCGTGTGAGGGGAGAGAGGAGAAATCGAGAGGGGTTAGAGAGATTTTTTACTTGTGCATCATTGTAGTTCTTTGTAATACAGAGGATAGAATATTTGGAAATCAAACCATTATAGATCAGGAAAATAGTACCATTCAATCAGCTGGTGGGCTTTTCGAGCTTGGTTTTTTCAGTCCTGGAAAATCTAAGAATCGATACTTGGGTATATGGTACAAAAAAGTATATCAACCGGTACTGTAGTGTGGGTTGCCAATCGAGAAACCCCTCTGACTGACAAAACAGGGGTCTTAAGGGTCGACGAAAATGGAAGATTAGTACTTAGAGATGGTGTTGGTGGCATAATATGGTCTTCCAACTCATCAAGAGTGGTAAAGAAACCTATGTGTCAGCTACTTGATACAGGAAATCTTGTTATCGGGTATGAAAATGATACCGAACCAAGTACATATCTTTGGCAAAGTTTTGATCATCCTGGTGATCATCTTCTCCCTGAAATGAAACTGGGATGGGATTTAAGAAATGGCTTAAACCGGTACCTCAATTCCTGGAGAAGTCCTGATGATCCTTCTCCAGGGATTTATACAATGCGGATAAATCTTGATGGCTTTCCCCAGCCAATTCTGTGGAATGGTTCAGTTGTGCAATTAAGGTGGGGGCCATGGGATGGCTTTAAGTTTAGCGGAATATCATTCTCCTCTATTCCGAATCCAACTTTATTGTCCTGCAGACTGAAATATATTACAGTTTGGTAATCTGAAATGGGTGGAGGTGATCTGAGAGAGAGAGGGAGGGAGGGAGGGAGGTTGTATATTTTATTAAAACCCTTTTTTACCCTTTGCTTCGTTACAGCCGTTAATGGGTATTTAACGGCCGCCACCTTTTCAAAATTTGGAGCAAAACTCCGGCCAACAATTTGCGAATCTGAAACCATGGCCAACATTTTGAAAATCGGTGTAAACTTTAGCCACCTCTTTGTAATTTACTCTTTTTTTTATATATATAAATAGACACACTAGCGTCTAGCATTTATAGGGGTTGGGGGTGGTGAACGCCACATAATGTGGCGTTTTGTACTTTTTTTTTTTGCATTTTCTCTTGCGTTCAATAATTTCTTTTAGGGTTCAATGTTTCCATTTTGGGTTTTATAAATATTCAATTTAAATTTATAATTAAAGTTAAAATCAAAATTAAAATTTTATATTTTAGCTGTATTCCCTCGGGATTTCAACAATTAACTTTTGGGGTTCAACGTTTCCATTTTGGGTTTTAGAAATATTCGGAACGACGAATAAATCGTATACGAATTTAGGGTTTAGGTTTTAGGGTTGTTTAGAGCATCTCCAATGTCATTCCTCATCTTCAACCCCTAAAATATAATAAAATAACCGTTCCTTTAAATATAGGGTATCAAAAAACTGTTTTACTCCAACGGTATTCCCTATATCGGTTCCCTATAATTCAAAAGTAACATTTAATTAGTACTAGCTTATAACCCGTGCAATGCACGGGTTTCTTGTATTATATTATAAATTTTATTTAATATTATAATTATGTTTTTGTATAATCATTATTTTTAATAATTTTTTTAATTTTTATTTAATATGATTTTTTTTTAATTTTTTTTAATATAATTTAATATACTCATGTTTACAGATTATATTAATGTTTCCTTATTATAAACAATGTATACGATTTTTAATATATTTTATTAATAATTGAGAAATATGATGTGATATTTTCGGCTATATATTAATGATTGTAAGATTTGTTGTAAATTAATGTATATGCTTGATTTTTTAGGTGTTTATAAAAGGTAATATGTTCAACTAAAAGTAAATGTGAAAAAGGTAATCGATTAATTACCATTAATTTAGATTTGTTTTAAATTAAAAAGGTAATGTGTTTTAATTCGAAAGAAAATATTAATGATCGAAAGATATGATACTGATGTTTTTAGGTGTTTATAAAAAGTAACATGTTCAACAAAAAATAAATGTGAAAAAGACAATCAACTAATTATCATTAATTTTTTTATATTAATGTGAAAAAGGCAATCGACTAATTATCATTAATTTTATTATCTTAATCGACTAATTATCATTAATTATAACGTGTTTTAATTGGAAAAAAATATTAATGATGGAAATATATGATACAATTGATGTTTTAGGTGTTTATAAAAGGTATTATCTCGACTAATTACCATTAATTATATTATGTTATTATTTATTTTAGGTGTATTTATGTTTTTTTTTATAATGAAGGCTAAATAAGTAAATTCACTAAGTACCAAAAACATGTACCAGAACTTTCAATGTTTCGGAATTTATATAATAGTATAGAAATATATGATACGCTTGATGTTTTTTGGTGTTTATAAAAGATAATATATGTTCAACTAAAAGTAAATGTGAAAAAGGTAATCGATTGTTGTGGAATAAAAACTAGGTTACGAATTGTATTTAATGCTAGGGTTAGGGAGCTTCGTGCTTTAATGGCTGTTTCCGTGTTCGAGACTAATCGGTCCTCACAGAGTGCCTACGTATCTCGTATCGAGAATCAAGCCAAGACGTAGATCTGAGAATGAGGGGTGAGACATTTTATATAGGCTGAGAAGCCTTAGAATCGTAGTAGAATTAGGTGACTTGGTGGGCAAGTCACCGCCTTGAGGAAGGTTCTAGACTCCTTCCTTGTAGGAGTCAGTTCCCATATCGAATTCTGTGCCTTGGAGGCTAAGCTTGGTAGGAGTAATATCCTTATCTGACTCTTATTGCTGAGCTGGTTATTACCCCTAATATTAATTACGAAATTAATATTGTAAATAGGGTTTGGGCCCATCTGGTGGCCCCCACGTTTTGACCATATTGGGTCCATTTAATGCCACATTAAATGTGTCTTTAGGGCTCACTTTTAGCCCATATCATTTGCCCCCCAACTTCTAGGAAAACTGATCAGGTTTTCCTTGAAGTTTTAACGGCCTTTCCGTGACTTGGGTCAGGGTTTATTGCTCTTACGCGAGTACTTTCAACAATATCATCTTAATGTAAAGCGTGGAGCGACCGACGCATTTACGACGATGTTGAACGACACTAAACGGTGTTAAACGGCACTACACAGCGCTAATCAGCCTTAAACAACATTTGTACAGTGTTAAACGATGTTAAACGGCACTAACAGCACTAATCGACGCTAATCTGTACTAATCGGCAATAATCTATGCTAATCGGCACTAATCTGTGCTAATCGGCACTAATCTGTACTAATCGGCACTAATCTGCGCTTAAACGGCACTAATCTGTGCTAATCGGCACTAATCTGTGCTTAAACGGCACTAATCTGTGCTAATATTAATCTCGTTTCAGTACTGAAAATCATCCGAAATTCGCTGAAAAAGTCGAGATCTAGGTCTGAAAACTATCCGAGGTTCGCTGAAAAAGTCAGGTTCTGGGACCACAAACTACCCGTGATCGGCCGGATCAACGGGTAGCTTGTGGTCGGCTACCTGCTGATCGGCCGAAGGGCCTTAAAACACGATGGTCGGCCGAAACATGGTCGGCTGGAGGGTGATCAGCCAGCTGGTGGTCGGCCAGCTTGTGGTCGGCTGGCACACCCCCGGGTGCGGTGGTCGTCCGTCTCGTGGTCGGCTGCTGCTCCCTCGGGCGTGGCGGTCAGCTGCTTCGTGGTCGGCCACCTCGTGGTCAGCTACGGTCCTCCGGGTATCGTGGTCGGCCAGCTGGTGGTTGGCCAAAATGCCCGGACCTGAAAATCATCCATGGTCTTGAGGATCAAGAATCTTGATCTTGATCTCAAGTCACTATTTTGGTCATTCGTGACTTCGTTGTCCTCAAGGATCAAGAACCTTGATCTTGATCTCAAGTTATCAGGGATCTAGGATCTAAAACCATCCGTGATCCTAAGGATCAAAAATCTTGATCTTGATCACAAGTCGTCAGTTTGGTCATTCGTGACTTCTAACGACATTTCTCCTTAGTTAACAATTAGCATTGCTAACCTTGTACTTACGGCTGATCTTCTTAATTAACTCTTTAAGCATAATTAGCCTTTCAGAGGTCTTTTGTTTTGCAACTTTAGCAATTACATCAGCTATTTCTCTCCGGTTTTTATGAATTATAACGATCATTTCTGTATAAAACGAGCAATTTCTGTCCTTTTTTCATCTTTAAATGATAGATGACCTGTAAACGTGAATCAAGCTGAACTTCGACCTGACACAGCAGCTCATGCTTCTTCTATAAAAGAAGAGTGGTGGCCTTCATTTCATTCACTTCTTCATTTCAAAGTTTTCAAGTTCTTAAGCTCTGTAGATTTCTAGTCCCAATCGGGGATCAAGTTTCAAGATCAAGTTCAGGTTTCTAGATCAAGATGTCAGAAGACAGCCGCCCAGTTGCTCCCCCAGTCTCTATGATGGAAGCATTCGCCAAGAGAAGCAAGATGAGGACATCAAAAGGTAAAGAAAAAATAAAACCCCCTTCATATGTTGAGCATAAATTTGAATCTTTACTAGATCTGCTAAACATCATGAGGGATGCGTTTCCAAATAGTGCAAGCTTAGATTCATTTTATAGTCCATGCAAGTTAAAGGAGAAAGATGTCGAAGAGATCAGGAGAACATACTACTTCCCAGATGCTATTAAGGTTCGTCTTCCAAGTCTAACTGACAGAACTTGCAACTGGCATCCTGAGAGGATTTGTGTTCCCTGGGGTGCCCTAGAAGTTGGATTCAGATTTCCGGTTGATAATTTTATCATCAGATTGTTGGCGGAGTATCAAATTCACCCTTGTCAATTGTATCCCAATGCCTGGAGGTACATCATTATTTTCATAATAAGGTGCCGTCAGCTGAAAATTCCATTGTCTACTACAATGTTTCAGAGTATTACGAGGCCAGAAACTCCACTGACTGCAAAAAAGGATGGATCAGCCTTCAACACCGAGCCAAACTCCCGTACATGGTGAATCCCTTTTCTTTTCCAGATTCTCAACATTTTTGGGAAAGACAGTTTGTAATCCTTGAGTGGGAAGGTGGTGATTGGGGCAACTACTTTGTGAAGAGATTTGGACACGTGGAAGATAGTTCACATTTCGTGTGTGAACTTACGGTTTCAGAGTTACTAGATCGAGATAAGCTCCTAGCTGATGATGGTTGTACCCATTATAAGACTTTTCTGAATGAAAAGAATCTTGTTGAGTCTGGCCTTAGCTTTCTTTCCATTGAGGGTAATTTTCTTACTTAGCCATATTATGACCTCTATTTGTTCTTATTCCGATGTTTTTCTCGTTGCATTTCAGCTGTTGAGGAGATTGACAGTCGTCCTCAAAACCAACCGACTGTGATTCAAAGGATGAAGAAAAAGGCTGCAGAGTTACTGAATCCCACTAAGCCTAGAGTCCCTCACTTCTTGGAAGGCTGCTCCCAAGGTGGGAAAAGATCCCGAAATGCTGATGGGGTTACCAGGACCCCTTTTATACCGTCATGGGGTATATGTGAACAAGACTCGGTTTGTGGGAGTCCTGACCTAGCTCTAGACTGGTCCAAGCTTTCAATCACTCCTCCTGATAGGGTGACTTTACATGCCGGGGACAAGATGAACGAAAATCAGCTTCTGGGCGCTCAAGCCTTATATCAGGTATGACACTCTTTTTAGTAAGTTCGGTGTGATTTATCCTTTACAAATTTCTCATACCTTATCAATTTCTTCGTTGCAGGCTAATGCCTACTTCCAGGCTGTTTCTACCCAAGGCTTGGCTTTCAGGGATGAGAATATATCCTTGACGACTGATTCAGCAAGGTTCAAGGAAGAGATTGATGATCTACATTCTCAGGTTACCCGCGCCGAAGTGAATGCCTTATCCACCCGAAAGCAACTTGCTTCTTTAGCTCGAAAGAGAATGGATGATGCTAACAAAGTGATTAAAGCCTATCATAAGTCTAAAGAGTTTCTGAGATTCATAGATGAACATGACGATGAGGTGCGCCCCTACAACATGTCTGTTGGTTGGGATAAGGCGATAAATGTTGTGAGCCATAGGCATCCTTCTGTTGTCAACCCGGCTGATTTTCCTTGCCCTAACTGGGGTGTTAACCCGGCTAACCTAGCTTCTAGTTCGGGAACTAAAGTTGTTCCTCAGACATCCGGATCCGGCTCCAAAGGCAGTCATCGACGTTCTGGATCCAACTCTAAGGGAGCTGTCCAAGTTTCTAGCCAAGACTCATCCTCTTCTGGCTCTCGCGGGAAGAAACCCCCGCCCGCAAGGAAAGTTGGAGTGGTTCGACAACCAATCCCTGGCAAGAGATTGATCCGAAACGAGGGCGGTTCTTCTTCTGATTCATCCTCTGAAGAAGAAGGGGCCGGAGTTGCTGTGGTTCAGCCTATGGTGGTGGCCGAGCCTGACAATGACTCCGGTGAAGACTCGGAGGACGAGAGCGGGGAAGAGGAGAGCGGCAAAGAGGAGTCTGCAGAGGAGTAGCTGGAGTTGGTTTGTGGCCTTGCATGGCCTTATTAGCCGCGTGTGGCTTTATATTTCTAGCTTTCAACCAAGGTCCTTCGGGATCAAACTTTTATTTGCTTAAGTGATGTAACTTAACTGTTGGCCCTTCGGGGTCTTTATTTATGCGCTTGTTTTCCTCTTTTGTCTGTTTACTTGCTTTCGGTACTTGGTCTTTTTAGACTTACACTCAACAGGTGCTTGGTACATAAACAAAATCACAGAATCATTGAAGGAAAACAAACTTGCATTAATAATTCAAAATGGGCTCAGCCCTTACATAACTTATTATTGTCCTACTCGGGGCGTTAAGCCCTGAAATGGTTTCATCGAACCTTATTTCTACTTCTCTTAATAGATAGATAAAAAGCTAAGTCCTTGCTAGGATAGCTTAAACATAATAAACTTTGAGGTTCAAGGCATGCCAAGTACGGGGCACCTCAACCCCGTCCAAGGTCTCCAACTTGTATGATCCTCGTCCCAACGTCTTCTTGACTCGATACGGCCCTTCCCAGTTAGGGGCTAGTTTTCCCTTTTGGCCAACTCCAGAAGCCTCGATCTTCCTTAGAACTAAGCCACCTTGCTGGAAGAACCTTTCCTTAACCCTGTGGTTGTAATAAAAGGTTACTTTCTTTTGATGCTCCGCATTTCTAGCATTTGCCTCGTCCCTGACTTCATCAATCAGGTCTAGGGCGAGTCTCATGCCCTCTTCATTAGTCTCTGGTTCAAATGCCTCAACTCGAGGTGACGCATGTATAATCTCTAGTGGCACAACTGCCTCGGCTCCATAAGCCAGCAGAAACGGGGTTGCTCTGGTGGTCACCTTACAAGTAGTGCGATAAGCCCAGAGTATAGGCATCAACTCATCCACCCAGGTGTTCCTTGAGCATTCGACCCTCTTCTTTAGTCCATCAAGGATGATTCGATTGGCTACCTCGGCCTGTCCATTAGCTTGTGGGTGTGCTACTGAAGTAAATCGAAGCTCAATAGCGTTTTCCTCACAGTACTTCTTGAACTCCTCATTGTTAAACTGCGTCCCATTATCCGTCACAAGGATTCGCGGGATTCCATACCTATAAATTATGTTCTCCCAAAAGAACTGGGCAACTTGTTTGGTGGTTATCTTGGCTAAAGGCTTAGCCTCGATCCACTTGGTGAAGTAGTCAATGGCGACTATCAGAAACTTCCTTTGTGCTGAAGCCATAGGGAAAGGACCAAGTATGTCCATCCCCCACATTGCAAATGGGATGGGAGAGCTGACTGACGTTAACATCTCAGGCGGCTGCCTTACAATTGGAGCGTGCTTTTGGCATATGTCACACTTCTTAACATAATTCTGCGCATCGGCCAACATCTCTGGCCAATAGAATCCCAGTCGCGTGATCTTGTGAGCTAGGGCTCTGCCCCCCAAGTGTTGCCCACAGATCCCTTCATGAACTTCTTCCAATGCTTCTTTTGCCTCTTGGGGCCTCAAACACTTCAAGTATGGTATAACAAATGATCTCTTGTATAGGAGGCCTTCGATCAAGGCATATCTCAATGCTCTTACTAACAGCTTTCGTGCCTCCAGGGCATTGTCAGGGTGCCATCCAGTTTCGAGGTGAGCTTTGAGAGGATCAATCCAGCAACCTCCTACGTCAATTGATTCTACCAACTTAGAGTTGACGGTCGGGGCCTTCAAGACCTGGAAGTAAACACTCCCTGCATAGTTCTCGATTTTAGAAGAAGCAAATTTAGACAAGGCATCGGCCTTAACGTTCTCTTCTCTCGGAATGTGCTCAACATAGCATTCCTCAAACTGAGTCATAACAGCTTTCACGACTCTCAGGTATTTTGCCATAGTCTCATCCTTGGCCTCAAATTCGCCATTCACTTGCGAGACTACCAGTCTTGAATCTCCACACACTTTGAGGTTCTTGACCCTCATGACTCTAGCCAAACCCAATCCGGCTATCAATGCCTCATACTCAGCTTTATTGTTGGTAGTAGGAAAATCCAACTTCAAAGCATACTCAACTGTGAACCCGTCGGGGCTTTGCAAAACCAAACCTGTACCACTAGATTTTGTTTTTGATGCTCCATCAAAATAGAGCACCCAATATTCCTTCTGATCAGCTACCAGTTCTTCATCTTTATCTCCATTCTCAAAGGTGGTTATAATCTCCTGCCCCCCGACTTCTTGGTTGTTAATGGTGCATTCAACCATGAAGTCAGCCAATGCCTGAGCCTTAATGGCTGTCCGACGCTTATACTTGATATCAAACTCTCCAAGCTCTATGGCCCATTTGATTAGCCTTCCACTGGCCTTTGGGCTATGCAATATGTTCCTTAATTGCTGGTCCGTCAAGACTTCAATTTTGTGCGACTGGAAGTATGGTCGTAGCTTCCTCGAGGCCGTTACCAAAGCCAATGCAAACTTCTCTATGGTTGAGTAATTCAACTCAGCTCCATGCAAAACCTTGCTCACATAATAAATAGGTTTCTGAACCTTTTTCTCTTCTCTAACAAGAACATCACTCAATGCTTGCTTAGATACCGCCAGGTATAAGTAGAGAGTCTCCCCAGGGATTGGTTTGGCCAACAACGGGGCCTCGGCCATGTATTCTTCAGCTGCTCAAAGGCCTCTTGGCTTTCTGTAGTCCACTCAAAATTTCTCACTTTCTTTAAGGCCTAAAAGAAAGGCAAGAACTTATCACCAGACTTGGAGATGAATCTCCCTAGGGTGGCCACTCTGCCGGTTAACTTCTGTACGTCCCTCACAGAACGGGGTGGTTCCATGTCTAAGATTGCTTTGATCTTGTCGGGATTGGCCTCTATTCCTCTTTTCAAAATCATCAAATCCAAAAACTTTCTAGATCCAACGCCAAAAGCACACTTGGCTGGATTCAACATCATCTTACGGTGCCTCAGCACTTCGAATGCCTCTCTGAGGTGCTTAATGTGATCTGCCTTGAGTAGGCTCTTGACTAACATGTCATCAACATAAACCTCCATGGTTTTTCCAATCAGATGGGCAAATATCTTATTCACCAGTCGTTGGTAAGTAACTCCTGCATTCTTTAGACCAAAAGCCATAACAAGATAGAAGAAAACACCAAAGTCAGTTATGAAAGATACCTTAGGGATGTCATCCTCGTGCATCTTAATCTGATTGTAGCCGCTGAACCCATCCATGAAGCTCAATATCTCATGTCCAACTGTGGCATCTATCAACATGTCTATCCTAGGCAGAGGAAAACAATCCTTCGGACATGCATCATTCAAATCGGTGAAGTCTATACACATCCTCCACTTCCCATTCGCTTTCTTGACCATTACAGGGTTTGCTAACCATTCGGGAAACTGAATTTCTTCAATAAACCCAGCCTCTAAGAGCTTGTCAACTTCTTGTTTAATGGCCTCCTGCCTTTCAAGAGCAAAATTTCTCTTCTTCTGCTTTATTGTCTTCCGCCCAAGATCAACATTCAACTTGTGAGTTATGAGTTGGGGATCAATTCCTGGCATGTCAGCTGCAGTCCAAGCAAACACATCACTATTTTCTTGCAAGAATGCTATTAACTTGCCCTTCAGGGGTTCTTTCAAAGATGCTCCCACATAAGTTACTTTCTCATGGTTGCCCGGCTCTAGAGGGATAGGAACTAGATCCTCAGCTGGTTTCCCTCGGTGTTCATCATCACCACGGACATCCATGTCTTCAATTGGGAGTACCTGCCCCCCGACTCCATCAGCTCTGAATGCAGACACATAACAACTTCTTGCCATTTTCTGATCGCCCTTTTGTTCTCCAACACCGTTCCGGGTTGGAAACTTGATTCTCATATGGTAGGTTGAGGCTACAGCCTTGAACGCATGAAGTCCAGTCCTTCCAAGGATTGCATTATAAGTCGAGGATGTCTTAATCACCAGAAAATTCAGCATCTGAGTAGCCTCCTTAGGCTCTTGCCCAATTGTCATGGGTAGCTGAATAGTCCCCTCAACTTTGGACTCTACCCCATTAAATCCGTAGATTGGCATATTGGTTGGGGTAAGCTGAGAGTCGGTGTATCCCATCTTTACAAACGCATCATGAAACAGAATATCAACAGAAGCTCCATTGTCTATCAAGACTCGCTTCACTTCTGAGTTCCCAATCACAGGGGTTATCACCAACGGGTCATCATGGGGGAACTTCACCCCTTCAAGATCAGAATCATCAAAACCAATTACTATTTCAGTTCTAGCACGCTTCAGGGCCTCTCCCACGATGTGCATCACCTCCCTGGCATATGCCTTTCGAGAGTTTCGAGTTGTACCGGCCGCTGTCGGGCCTCCCCAAATCATGTAGATAACTGGCCCTCAGGGCTGCGTGTTACGATCACGATCATTATCTCTTCTGTCATTGTCTCTCCTATCGTAGTCCCTTCTTTGGGTTCCACGATCTTCACCCTTAGTGAATTTATTCAACTTTCCCTTGCGGATCAAGAATTCAATCTCATCCTTCAACTGCCTACAATCATCTGTATCATGCCCCACATCTCGGTGGAACCTACAGTATTGCTCCTTATCTCTCTTTGCGGGGTCACCCTTGAGTGGCTTCGGCCATCGAAAATCCTTATCTTTCTCAATCTCTAGCAAGATTTGACTCCTAGGAGCATTCAACCTTGCATAGTCAGAAAACCTCGGTCCAAAATTCTTTTTTGGTACTGATTCAGAGTCTTTGCTAGTACGGGAATACTTGTCCCTAACATCATACTCCTGATCCTGCTTCCTCTTCTTTGTATCACTGTTACCTCGACCATTGCTCACTGTGGCCTCCTTCTTTATACTATCCTCAGCCTTGATATACTTGTCAGCCCTTCGCTGGAGCTCAGCCATATTCTCAGGAGGATGCTTCGCCAATGACCTTTTAAAGTATAGGTCGGTGGTGCCATGCTCCAAGGCTACCATTGCCACCTTATTTTCCAGATCAGTGATGTTCAAAGTCTCCTTGGTGAACCTCTTAAGGTAGTCTCTCAGATTCTCATTCTTTCCTTGCACCACATACATAAGAGATGCAAAACTTTTCTCATGCACTCTCCCGCTGATAAACTGGCTAACAAAGGCAGCACTTAACTCTTTAAAAGAGGCGATCGAGTTTGCAGGCAACCGGCTGTACCATCTTTGAGACATACCTGACAGGGTTTGAGGGAATGCCCTGCACTTCGAAGCGTCACTTGCAGGCTGCAACAGCAGTGCGTTTGAGAATGTCCAAACGTGGTTTGCGGGATCACCCGTTCTATCATAAGCTTTAATTGTCGGCATCTTAAACTTCTTTGAGATACGAGCATTCATCACCTCCTCAGTAAATGGGGGTGTGGGATCATCAGGATCCCCAAGTGGCATCAGATCCTTGGGGTTGGTCTTGGGGGTTTCCACCCTTGTTGTTCTTCCAGTTGGGGCATCAGCCCTTCTTTGCCTTTTTGAAGACCTCTCCAGATCTATAAAGGGAATCGGTCCTGATGTTGGAGGAGGTTGAGTCTGATTTAACCTAGCTTGTTCTCTTGCAATATCGTCCTTCAACCTTAAGATCTCGGCCTCCTCGGGGCTTCATCACGATCATCCTCATCAGACGATGAATCATCAGTATAGGGGCCAGAGTAATCAACATACTCTCGATCTCGGATCTGCAAGGCATGGCCACTAGGTCCAGCTCCTTGAGTAGGAGGGTAGTTAGGCAGCCCATACATTGGGTTGGTGTTCACGGGGAGATCCGTAGTATGGATCTGGACCCCATGTGGGGGGTTGTTAGGATCGACAACCAAGGGAGAAACCACCACCTGAAGAGGATTGGTCCATTGATTTGTGTGGATGATCGGAGGTAACGTACTCTCAACATGGGAAGTTGTCCCTAGAGGTTGAGAAACTTGATGTTGAACAATCGCCCCGGTCGTTTGGGGCGCCAGATCCGTAGTGGGCGGTGCAGAACTGAGTGGCAGAGGCTCGGTAATTGTTGGTGTCCTTCGTGTTTGAACCATGGTTGATGTCTTCGTCCCACAGACGGCGCCAAATGTTGTGGAATAAAAACTAGGTTACGAATTGTATTTAATGCTAGGGTTAGGGAGCTTCGTGATTTAATGGCTGTTTCCGTGTTCGAGACTAATCGGTCCTCACAGAGTGCCTACGTATCTCGTATCGAGAATCAAACCAAGACATAGTTCTGAGAATGAGGGGTCAGACCCTTTATATAGGCTGAGAAGTCCTAGAATCGTAGTACAATTAGGTGACTTGGTGGGCAAGTCACCGCCTTGAGGAAGGTTCTAGACTCCTTCCTTGTAGGAGTCAGTTTCCATATCGAATTCTGTGCCTTGATGGCTAAGCTTGGTAGGAGTAATATCCTTATCTGACTCTTATTGCTGAGCTGGTTATTATCCCTAATATTAATTATGAAATTAATATTGTAAATAGGGTTTGGGCCCATCTGGTGGGCCCCACATTTTGACCATATTGGGTCCATTTAATGCCACATTAAATGTGTCTTTAGGGCTTACTTTTAGCCCATTAATTGCCATTAATTTAGATTTGTTTTAAATTAAAAAAGGTAATGTGTTTTAATTCGAAAGAAAATATTACTGATCGAAAGATATGATACGATTGATATTTTTAGGTTTTTATAAAAGGTAACATGTTCAACTAAAAGTAAATGTGAAAAAACAATCGACTAATTACCATTAATTTTATTATATTAATGTGAAAAAGGCAATCGACTAATTATCATTAATTTTATTATCTTAATCGACTAATTATCATTAATTATAACATGTTTTAATTGGAAAGAAAATTTTAATGATGGAAAGATATGATACGATTGATGTTTTAGGTGTTTATAAAAGGTATTATCTCGACTAATTACCATTAATTATATTATGTTATTATTTATTTTAGGTGTATTTATGTTTCTTAATAATGAAGGGTAAATAAGTAAATTCATTAAGTACCAAAAAACAGGTACCAAAACTTTCAATGTTTCGGAATTTATATAATAGTATAGATTTTGAAATTTAAAATATATCGATTCCATATATTCCTAAACTTCTAAAATTCATATATTTAAATCTATCCATTCAAAATTAGTAATTTATATATGTGTGTGTTCTATAATTCGAGAGCTATCTAGTGATATATAAATTCATCGATTTTGAGCAAAAAAAAAATTATGGGTAAAATTTTAATTTGACTTCGGTTTTTGAGTTTTGGGATAAATTTGATGATTCTGAATTTAATGTGATGATTCTGAATTTGATTGGAGATGAAGAAGAGGGTGGGTTGCAGCGGGAAATGACCTGGCAAGAGATAGAGGAGCAATTTCCATTCCCTATTTCTTTCCCTAAAATTTTTTGGTAAGGGGTTGTACCATTGAAGACTGATTTTTCAATTTGTGTTCCCTAAATGATGCCACGTAGACAGATACTGGGAAGGAGGGGTGAGCATTGGAGATGCTCTTACAACCCTAAACCCTAGACCCTAACTTATCCTGATTTTTAAACGCTAACGCGTTTAAAAATCAGGCCGCCGGATTCAATTTTTTAATTAAAATTTTTTAATTTAAAAAATACAATTTTATTTAAATTTAGGGGTTCAACAATTAACTTTTTGGGGTTCGACGTTTCCATTTTGGGTTTTAGAAATTACCCAAAACCAAACTTAAAGTAACGTTTCAAAAAAAAAAAAATTACCCAAAACCAAACTTAAAGTAGCGTTACTAGCCCAAAACCAAACTTAAAGTTGTGTTATTAGCCCAAAACCAAACTTAAAGTAGCGTTTACAGTAAAAAAAAAAAGAAGTAAAAGCATAGCAAAACGCCAAACTATATGGCGTGCCCCCCCCCCCCCAAACAACTTTTTAATTAGCGTTTTCCCCCTTCCAATGCCAAGGCGTCTAGCGTTCTCCCCAAACGCTATTTTAAGCAGCGTCTTAGCTCTCTCTCTCCTCCAAAACGCTACACGCACTACGCCATAAACGCACATATGCAACCCCCATTTTCAGTTGCGTAAGGCCTGAAAAGCGTTGCGTAATGTCTTACGCAACGCTTTTGGGGCGTTACCAATACTGGCGTTGCGTAAGACCCCTAATGCAACGCTTTTCCAAGCTATTGCAACACTTCAAAAAGCATTGCATAAGAGGCCTTATGCAACACCAAAAACATACAAACGCAACACTTCATGGGGTTACATAAGATGTTTCAGCCATGTCAGCATGCTGACATGGAAGCAAGGTGCCACATCAGCATGCTGACATGGAAGCAAGGTGCCACGTCAGCATGCTGACGTGTCATTAATGGGGCCCACAAGAGCTACGTCACAAATGTGGGGGGCATGACACGTCATCAATAGGGCCCACCAAAGTGCCACGTCAGCATTGGGTCCACTATCTAACGCAACGCTATTTGAGTCTAATGCAACACTAAATTGTTTTTAAGCAACACTAAATGTACCATAATGCAACATCATATCTAGTCAAATGCAACACTTTTTTACAAAAAAATTTGAAATGGCTGAGCTGTTTATACATTAATCCCAAAAATTACAAATCTTCCCAAAAATTATAAATCTTACCAACATATACCAAAACCAAATAACTGCTACTAATTCTAACTTCCAAACTATGCCAATTCTAACTTTACAATTGTATTGGTACAACCGTATTGGTATATAACACTAATACTCGTTCCTGTAAACTCATAGAAACCATAACCTGTTCACTCAACTCCTGTAAACTCATTCCGGATTCCTGATATCCATACTGGTTCCTTCTTGAGAATACAAGAATCCTGGACAGCAAACAATACTAGAGAATACCTTGCAACGCGAGAAAAAAATGCTTCCAGGGGAAAGTTCAGGACTAAGTACAACAACAATAGCATTTATTAGGCGACCTACTCCTTGGTGAAGTTCAACGCGCCCATTTTCTTCAGATAGAGGTATATCCATAGCAAGGCTAAGTGTTGTCTGCAAAAACAGACAAGAAATGGAACATTATCATTCAATGATAATCTAGAAAATTAAGTTAGAAATTACATTTCAGGTGTAAAAAAATAAAATGGCGCAGAAGTGGAAAAGGACGAATAGATGAAGGTACATTTGCGAGACAAAGAGACAATCTAAGAACTGCAAAAGCAACCTTATTACACAATTTCCGATGTAGATTCTAAATTACGAACAGATCCACATAAAGTTGTCAATGAATGTTAACCTCAGTATCATAATATGTCGACCTGCATGTGTATAGGTGGCATTACATTTTATAAGAAGATGCAGGGGCCAGGGGAAGGTACCTATTATATACAGATACCACTGTAACAGTTGGGAAAAAAAATGGTATATTATTCATAAATTAGGAACCGCCCTTTGACTACATTATTCATTCAATCATCGATTCACAATTGTGATCATTAACGTGACAACTTTTCAACACTGCCCGTGGTTTTAACAACCATGGCCCTCTCTTTCTTCCGTAAGATCCCCTGTTTGAAATTTTGGATTTTTGCAATGTTTGAAAGGACCTCTATCTACTCGCTATACACACAATAATCAATCAATGCATATATACATTTGCACAAAAAAATAAAAAATAAAAATAATAAATGCATATAAACAACACTCAATTCCCACGCACGTATTGTAAATTGCGATTCTGCCTTTTTAAGAATTCTTTTTAATGTAGTAGTTTTATTTTGCATTTACAGTTTCACAAAACGAAATAAAGATAGTAAGTATTTGAAGGCAAGTCCAACTTTTTTTGATGTATACTTATAAATTCACTATTGTTAGCTTTCTTGTTTGGTGCCTTGAACTTGTGTTGTTAGGTACACTATTGACTTGCCATGCCAGTTCACACCAAAGGACTGTATCACCAAGGAAAATTTGTGTAAATACAGAGCACCCTAAATAAGCTAATCTAGATATAGTCAGTGTTTATTACATTTTATGAAAGGGGAAAATAACCTCGTCTTTTAACATTATTTCATTAGGAGTGGGGAAAAAACTCATTACTTAATTATACGGACTATATGGAAAATGTATAAATTACAAAGATTTCTTATAATATAGAATTGTATTCACAACAGGAAACTAGCTCATAATACTGTTTAACATTAGCACTATAGCATGTATACCTGCACATGTGACACTTAAGACAATCCAGCGGATTCAATAGTCAAAAGAAGTCCATGCAAAGACCATATTTGCAAACCAGCTGCAGAGCTTCTAGCTGCTTCATAACCCTTACACGGATCATGCTGCTTCATAAAACAGGGAGTAAACAGGGTGAAAAGGAAACAATATAAAGCATCATATAAAAAAGTAAGCACAATTTAATAGTATTAGAAACTTTACCTCTTAAGGTCCCGTGCAAGTTTTGTAGTGAGCACGAAATTGAGTGCATATTATTTTTTACCATTTCTGATACATGAAACATATGATGGTCTTGTTTACGAAAATCGAAGACCTTATTAGTCGAGCTGCGGTCTGCATCATAACTTTGTGTGCAGCCTCCTTGAACCTCGTATATTGAATCCATTGACTCTGAAGAGACACCATTGGCTCTGTTATAGTCCCCTGACTCATTTATATGTTCTGCTTTTAACATCTGTTCCACATGAAATCCTTAAGGGTCAAGGATCCCAACAGGAGCTAAGGAATCTGAAGAGTGCAATACAATTTGATATTCGTCTAGCAACAGTCTAGCATTCGGGTCAAAAGTACAAAAGTTTTTGTTGAAGGTACTTTGAAAAACACCAAAACCGTTTCAGTAAACCATACGTATATCAAACACATAGGTCATGAAAACTTCTACAACTATTAAAAAGATTACAAAAACAGACCACAACATTACTGCATCAAAGATAATTAAACAGACCACATCAACAACTACCATGTTCTTCTGATTTACAGCTCCTCCTCCGGCTGCCTCTGCTGCACCAAAAAATGATTGAGAATATTTCGAAGGGAAGTTCAAGTCAATTGAATCTCTATCCGGCTTGCATAACAGTTATAAAATTGGATATAACAGTCAGTGAGAAGTTGTGAAGTTGTGAAGAAGTGACATCCAGAATCCAAGCAGCAGGGTTACATATACCGATTACCTGAATTAATTAATTAAGAAAAGAGATCAAATCAACAATAGAAACACACGGGAATTGAATAATTAAGAGGCAAATACCTTGGGAATGATGAAATTGAGAGTGATCGAGTGAGAAGGCGTGGTGTTAAGGCGCTTGAACAGGAGTAGAAACGAGAAAGAAGAGATGTAGAAACGAGAAAGAAGAGGTGTTCTATAAAGCTGCTACTATCGCCGCTGGTTTTGAGAGAAGAGAGAACCCTAAAAGAGAGAGAGGAGAGTACTGGGTTCTAAATTGAAAGTCCTAATTTTGTGTGAATTGGGATAAAAAAGGATGTTTTGGGGGGAAATTATTTCGTGAAGGGGGGAAAATAAGTCCGCCCAAAATTTTGGGTTTGGTATCACTGTGTGTTGTGTGTGCTGTAATTTCTTAATTCCTTATTTTGTTTTGAAATATATAAATTTAATTTTGTAATTATTTATTACTAAATTGTAAAAAAAATTTAAAAAGTGATTTTTTTTCAAGAATTTAGTTTTAAACAATAAAATTATAATACGAATATCTACTTTGACCATAATATAAATCAAACCAAATAAATTGAAACGTCGAAAAAATAATTTAAGAAAATAGATTCATCAGTCGGTACAAGACTAGTTAAAACGAAGGTCCACTTTGACTGGTTTGATCGTTATAAAACCAAACCAAATAAATGAAGGAAATTTTTTAAAAAATTACCACATCACTAAAATCGTTATATCTTGACCGCCGTGTGATTGGAAGTTCGAAAAAAAAATTAAAAAAATAAATTCATCATTCGGGACAAGACTAGTTAAAACGAAGGTCGATGTTGACCGGTTTGACCATTATTAAACCAAATCAAATAAATCTAGGAAATTTTTTGAAAAATTACCACATCACTAAAATCGTTATATCTTGACACCCGTGCGATTATTGTTTCTATTTTTTAAAAAATATTTTTGAACGATCCAACCGTACGGATGTCAATATATATCTAATATAATGATATATATTCCCCAAGTTTCAGAAAATAAAAAATTAATTTGATTGGAGATCTTAGTAGATCACTACTATTTTCAATATGACTCGTAACTAGTGCTTTGTTAAGGATTATTGTTTCTATTTTTTAAAAAAAAAATTGAACGATCCAACCGTACAGATGTCAATATATATCTAATATAATGATATTCCCCAAGTTTCAGAAAATAAAAAATTAATTTGATTGGAGATCTTAGTAGATCACTACTATTTTCAATATGACTCGTAACTAGCGCTTTGTTACGGATTATTGTTTCTATTTTTAAAAAAATATTTTTGAACGATCCAAACGTACAGATATCAATATATATGTAATATAATGATATTCTCCAAGTTTCAGAAAATAAAAAATTAATTTGATTGGAGATCTTAGTAGATCACTACTATTTTCAATATGACTCGTAACTAGTGCTTTGTTACGGATTATTGTTTCTATTTTTTAGAAAATATTTTTGAACGATCCAACCGTACGGATATCAATATAAATGTAATATAATGATATTCCCCAAGTTTCAGAAAATAAAAAATTAATTTGATTGGAGATCTTAGTAGATCACTACTATTTTCAATATGACTCGTAACTAGTGCTTTGTTACGGATTATTGTTTCTTTTTTAAAAAAAATAAATAAATATCTAATGCAACACTTCAAACAGCAAATGCAACACTACTGATACCTAATGCAACACTTCTGCCACGTAAGCAAATGCCACACCAGCATTAGTGGGTCCCACTTCTGCCACGTCAGCAATTGTGGGTCCCACAATTGCCACATCAGCATGATGGGCCTCCTACCACGTCACCCTTGTGGGCCCCACACTGCCACGTCAGTAGTGGTGGGTCCCACATCTGCCACGTCATATTTTTTTTAAAAATATATAAATTTATCTAATGCAACACTTCAAACAGCAAATGCAACACTACAGGTATCTAATGCAACGCTTTCTGCCACGTTTGCAAATGCCACGTCAGCAAAGGTGGGCCCCACTTCTGCCACGTCAGCATTTGTGGGTCCCACAATTGCCACGTCAGCATGATGGGCCACCTGCCACGTCACCCTTGTGGGTCCCACACTGCCACGTCAGCAGTTGTGGGGCCCACATCTGCCACGTCATATTTTTTTTAAAAAATATGAATATATCTAATGCAACACTTCCAAGAGCAAACGCAACACTACTGGTATCTAATGCAACATTTTTTGCCACGTCAGTAAATGCCACGTTAGCAAAGTTGGGCCCCACTTCTGCCATGTCAGCAAATGTGGGTCCCACATGTGCCACGTCAGCAAATGCCACGTCGGCACATGTGGGTCCCACTCCTGCCACGTCACCATTTATAAAAATAAAAAATTATCTAACGCAACGCCATCAGTTAGTGTTGCATAATGTGAAACACTTTGGGTAATACGCAACGCTAATCTATATCTAACGCAACACCAATTCAGCTCAGTTGCAAAAGACCCAAAACTTCTATCTAACGAAACGCTTTCTGTGCAACGCTTTGTAAAAAGGGTTGCGTATGCTCACTTATGGCGTAGTGACGCTTCAGCGTATTTAAAAAAAAAAAATCAGAACGCTACACGCGACTGTGTTTTAAAGTGATATTTGGGACCAAGTTTTTGAGGTGTGATATTTGGGACCATTTGCTTTCAAATTGTGATATTAGGGGCCAACACCCCACACCAACCCCCTCAAGATCTTTTTACCCTCTTAGAGCATTCCCATCCCCTCCCCCATCTCCAACCCCAAAAACTTACTAAAAATAGTAAATCCCCAAATAAAAATAGTAATTCCTCAAAATTATCAAAAATATTCTACATCTCATTCCCCATTTTTCATCCTCATATCCCTATATTCTATTTTATATTACTTCTTTCTCTCTTTCATTTACAATTTTAACAATCCACTACCTACAAATACAATTAAATATATATATATAAAGTAAGAGAGAGAGATTTGGGGATAGTTTGGGGGATGAACAGTTTTCTGCAAAAATGGGGACTCAAAATTGGTCCCTAAATTTGTTCCTCAAAATGGGGTTCCGGATGGAGCAATGTTTTTGATCAAAAATTGGCATTTTCCCTAAATATTTAGAGATAGGGACTCCAATGTGAGTGCTCTTAGTGACCATTCTCTATTGCTTTCTTAACAAATACTACAGTATAAATAACTATCAAATGGAAATCAAACAGGCAGAACAAAAATAAGGCAGCAGATATATTACTGCACTACCATAATGTCCGAGAGCATTACAATTTTCTTTGTAATAATAGAAAATGTGTGGACTACGGAACCTTGATGAACTCTGCTGAAGCCTGAAGCTACATCTAAAACATATGATTACATTTTTTAAGCCTGGTTGAAGAGGTACAGAAGGGTAAAGACACATTGTACTCTAAAAAATCCAATGGACAAGTTTTAGGGCTGGTAAATCTAAAAGGTTGGGCATATTGATATAGACCAACTCCATAGATACACACAAACAGTAAAAGGAGTTGACCCAAAAGATATATAATCTTGTTCATGATGTAGTTTGAACTTTGGAAATTTATAGGCAAATTTGCATAGCAAATAGCAGGAATGAGGAATGCTATATTTAGATTCAGATTCAGATTCAGAGTTGGTGAACAATATAATCAACCAACTTCTTAGTAACCTGTACAATAGTAAGAGGCGAAATATAAAAAAAAAGCAAGAGAATACACTGGAAGACATGGACATCGCATTATCTGATATACATACTTTCTGCGTGTTCTAAATAAAAGGGTCAACATTACACGAGATAAACAAGATATACTTGTAACACACAAAGAAAGTAATGAACAGTTTCATGTCAAAATGAAAACGTCAAAATTAAAAGCCGAAAGCTTAAAAATTACCAAAATTTTTAACAACTAAGGCTTTGATATCATTCATGAATACTAATCTTTATACGATGATATGCAGCGTTTTCATTACTATTTGGCCATTAGATACATGATTTCCGCTCTAAACTGAAGCATTTTGAACCCAATGTACCCCCGCGCCCCCACACGTATTAAATTATAATGTTGTTGCAAGGGACTCAACTCTCTTGCTTGAAGATTGTTAAGTATTTTGTTACATATCAGCCCCCTACATAAAATTCAATTCATAATTTGGACCTAATGAATCATGATGGTGGAACTGCAATGACCATTTAATTTCAAAGCTACTGTGGAGGAACTCAACTAATTGGTGCAAAAATACCTAATCTTCTTACCATTGGGCCTATGGCCTGTTTAGTTACTCCTGAAAATATCTTACTAGGAATGATTAAACCTTGCTATATCATTTGCCCCATGAGAGTCGCCTTTTAGACGTTTAAGAGAGCCTGGCTGCAGAGTTAAGAGCTCAAGGAAAATCAATTTTGACAACCCTTCAAGAGTGAAGTTTAAAGACAAATTTGGAAGCAAGATCATGGCAAGGCTTGATTTCAACAGTACAATGCCGAGGACAAGCTTGCCAAGATCATTGATAAACTGGAAGGATCACCACTAGTTGTAGAACTTATTGTTAGAGAAGATTGCATCAGAATTCTTCAAGCACAAATGGCCAAAGTGTTACACCCTTGCCAATTGTGTTACAAACACCTACATGAGGAGATAAAGAGCTAAACAACTGGGAGCTTACTTCAGAGCTGGGCCCAAGTAAACATCAACCTATAGTCCAGCCCACCAAAGGCCCAACCCCTATCAGGAAACCACCAACTTGGCTTAACAATTATGTGACCTAGAGAAGTAAAACTGTATGTTGATATAGCTATCAAAAGAATTGTAATGAGCAGACAAGATTAATGATAATCTCTTTTTAGTTCCTTTCCTTTCCTGTTCATTTTTTCTGTCTGAATTTGGAGTTAACTCTCACTCAAAGAGAGCTTCTGATATTGTATCACAAAGCAACTCATGCACTTCCTCCTTGAAGTTTTTGTAATATCTTTACTCATCTTTCTTATGTCTTGTTCATACAATTATAAATGACAAGTAAAATTTCTACAATTTGTGCAAATCTCTTTTATTCTGTTAAGTTCTAGATAGGCTTGTTATTAGATGTGAATTTGTGGGAAATTGTTAGGCACAGAGGCTTGACGTTTAAGAAAATTTTGATTGTTTTGCTACCTTTCGGTAATCAATGTAAATTAGTGATGAACTATTATTTTCACTAGAAATACTGACATTTTTTTTTGATAATCCGGTGTCTTGGCCATCTTTCGCACACCTCGACTAATCTGGAGGATTTGCTAGCACAATCGTACCCACTGAACATGGCAGCCCACTTATTTCCATGCTTTCCAATGGATTCAAACCTATGACCTTGGGGTGGTAAACCCCTAAGTCACGGTACCAACCAACTGGGACAACTGTCCCGGTAAAAATACTGACATTGTGGTTGGAAGAATTAAAGCTGCTTAGCAAAAAAAGAAGAAGAAAGAATTAAAGCTAACACTAATCGCAGGCCCAAGATCAACTTAAAAGAAGATGAATTTGGAATGAACTTATACACACACAAAAACTTTAATATTAGGTTGAAATAATTAAAGCTAACACTAATCGCAGGTCCAAGATCAACTTAAAAGAAGATGAATTTGAAATGAACTTATACACACACAAAAACTTTAATATTAGGATAATGTATTCGGAATAGTAATCTGAACTCTGATTTGCTAGAGAAATATGCAGGGTTCTTCTAGATATTTAACTAAATACATATGTTGGGCAGATTCATAAAATTAATATCCAGTGCAGATAACATATTTATGAACCTATTAATTAGTGAGCACTCTAATAAAATAATTAAGTCCTTGACTAATTCTAGAAACTTCAAAATTTTGCACAAAAATTCAACACTCTCTTTTTATGCGTACTTCAAATATCAAGCCGAGTCATGTTCTAAGATATTCAAATTTAGCCTTGAGTAAGGCCCAAAATTTAATATATATCAGCAAGTTATCTTGTATCAACCTTAATGAGATCAATCTCTTCAACCAAACATTTTTCTCTAATAAAATGATATTCAACTTGAATATGCTTTGTCCTTGAGCAAAATACTGGATTTGAAGCTAGTCGAATCAAAATCATATTATCACAATACAATTCAACTAGTTTCATAACAGAATGAGAAATGTGTTTTTACTTACAAGAGAATGAGAAATGTCTTTAATCGATCACGTTACAACAAGGCATGAGGCTTGATTAGGGATCGCCTCACCTCTATCTCATAATATGTTTTGAAGATAAATCTCTTGAAGATGCTAACCCACCCAGGGGTCGCCTCACTATGGCCTCCTGCTAGTACTCAAGACGTGCTCTCATGCCAATGATAAAGGAAAAGGAATCTCACGCTTGGGGTCTCATGCTAGACCTCAAAGGGTCTTATGATAGGCCTCCAATGAGTAGATATGAAGGCTTAGGGATGTAATTTAAATCGAGCTGGCTCCAACTCAACTCGAAAAAGTGGGCTCGACACGGCTCGAACTCGTTATCGAGCTCGAGTTCGAACACGTTTTCGGGCTCGATTAAAAACTCGACTAGAGCTGAGATTTTTTGAGCTCGACTCGATAAACTCGAACTCGACTCGGCTCGAACTCCAACTCGATTAATTTATTTTAATTTTTTTAAATAGTGTTGTGTTTATTATTCTATGTGTCATCATTCAACTATTTATGAAAATTACTTTTAAAACTTAACATGATATTTTTTTCATCTATTATGTGCAATATTATATTATTAGTATAGTTAGTGAAATTTTTTGAATTAAATTTGTTCTAATATTATGAGATATTTAATTATACATTTTTATAAATAGTTTATAAAAATTTTATTGTAAAATTTAAATTGATAATTATTTTTTTAATTATTAGCTCTTTTTCTTTCGAAAAATATTAAAGTGCAAAACTTACATTTCAAATATTTTTTTAGGAAATTTAATTTTAAAGTACATAGACTTGTAAAAAATTTGGCTTGATAAATTTGAAAACTTACATTTTCAAGATATATTTACACTAAGTGACCATCTGACTACTATCATACTAACATACCATCTAAATTTAAATTTAATTTAATTAAATAGATAGCTTTTTTGTAGTTACCAAAATTAACTTTAAAGAATATCTTTTGTTTTAAAGATTTACTGAATACTTTGTTTGTTTAAATCAAGATATCATGTTAACACTCTGGATTAAAATTACATTATTCACAAATTGTATAATTAAATATGATATACGCATATAATTTATCTAAAAATTAATAATTTTTGAGTTACGATTTATATAGTATTGTATGTTCTTATCACATTATATTATTAAATTAATTATTTACATTCTTACACGCATACGTAGTGATTAGTAACTCGAATCAATGTTTTTTTATATGCACGATTTTTAAAATTCAATTAATATTATTAATTGTTATTAAAGGATCAAAATATATTTGATATCACGATTAGTCTATACTACATCACTGCTTCGATTGATCTTTTGATCGATCTAAGTTTTTTAGCGATCAAGTTCGATTTCTGAATTTTACTTCCATATATTTTGTCTTTGTACAATTATAAACTATAACAGCATGATGGTAACATCATAGACTTGTTGTATGCAATATTTCTATTAAATAATAATTTATAAAACTACTAATGACTCTCGGTGTAGGGTGCCTATTTGCCTATTATCATCGTTTACTAGTTAAGATGCTTAGATAGTTATATGCATAATCAGTAATAAAGATAAAATTTATCCGTAAATATATATGAATAGAATAAACTAAAAGTTTACTTAATTGATTGGAAAAGTTCATTATCGAAATCACAAAATATAAAATTTTGAAAGTTTATTGTCATTTGAAATTGGGGGAAAAAAAACTTTAAGTTAAATATGAAAAGAAAATAATATAAGCAAATAGTTTTCAAGTAACTTAAGTCAAAACTCGAAAACTCGACAAGAACCCGATAAACTCGAAAACTCGATAAGAACCCGATAAACTCGAAAACTCTGTAAGAACTCGAAAACTCGGTAAAAACTTGAAAAACTCGAAAACTCGGTAAGCTCGAAAACTCGAAAACTCGATAAAGCTCGGAAACTTGTTTAAAAACTCGATAAGCACGATCACAGCTCGAACTCGACTCGTATAGTAAACAAGTCAAGTTCGAACACAAATTTCAAGCTCGACTCGACTCAAAAAAACTCGAACTCGAAAAAAAGAACTCGACTCGAATTACACCCCTATGAAGGATCGTAGTTAAGCCCAGTGTGGTCGCATGAGTATAATTATCTCCATACTTGGGTCTGCATCGCATGCATGTACCGAGGAGATCATATGCCTGTACCGAGGAGGTCGCATGTCTATCCCGAGGAGGTCGCATGCTTGTACCGAGGAGGCCGTCGCATGCCTGTACCCACGAGGTCGCAAACATGCACTCACGAGGTCGTAGGCCTGCACCCACAGGAGGCCGCATGCCTGTACCAACAGGGTCGCATGCCTACACCCAGGAGGTCGCATGCCTGGGTCGCATGCGAGGCCCTCACAAGATTCTCCACTAGCCTCACGAGTGAGGCCTCATGATTTTAGCATCATGTTAGCCACAGGTAATCTTTATTGGGCCATGCATCATGAGCAGAATTAATGGACTATTAGCATCAGCCCATAAACATATAGTGGACTTGGGCTAAGATGAATATCCAGAAAACCTAACCCGTCTGGGTAACTTCTTCTACAAGAACTACGTGTGGCTTGACTCCCTATAAAAAGAGTACGTAGGCCTCTTGTTAGGTTGGATTGACAGTTGGCAGCAAGAGAGAATAAACATTTTTTCTCTGATATTCATCGAATCAACGAGCAAGATCAGCCACAAAAATCGCCAATCTTTATTCCGTGTTCTTCGTGTTCTTAGCAAAATATCTATATTTTGCTCCGTGATTCCAGTAATCTCCATAAATATTGTTTTACCAATTTCTCCCCATAACACCATTATAAAGCGTGTAGAAGAATAATAAATTAATTAATTAATTAATTCAATAAAATAATATTTAAAAGAAAAACGTCTAACAATCAAATATATACAAGAAAAAAATTTGTAAATATTTTATACAAGAAAAATATGTATAATTTTATAAAATTTTTGTAAATATGTATATATGTATATGTTTTACAAGAAAAAAATAATTATTTACTAATATATCTGTTTATTTTGTATACTATTCATATTATGTGCCCAAAATAAAATCTTAATCCTACATTCGTATTTCATATACCAAAAATTTAATCCCAAACACATTTCCTTGCCATTTTAATGTCATATTATCATGTTGTATACCACCATGATAAACAGATATACAACATTTTCATGTTGTATATATTCATTTCACATTTCCGTGCCATTTTCGTGTGACATTACCGGATTTAGTTGTCAACCACAATGTATACTATATTACCGGGTTTAGTTGTAAACCACCACGTTTACTTGTAAATGCAATCCGAATATGTTTATCTATGTTTTGGATTAACTTCTGTTTATTTACATTGTGGATCCAACGGTGAGAAACGTAAACTTCACAAAAATCAACTGTCCAAGAAATCCTTCCAGATACATGCCAAAAACAAAATTTGTGCAGCCTCATTCTGAAAAGATCCACTCCATCGCCAATTATGGTTGTAAAAATCGGTAATCGGTATAAATCGGTTGAGGTACCGATTTAAGATTAATCGGGTAATCGAGGATTAATTGGAAGGATTAATCGGAGTACTAATCGGATATTATAATAATATTTAATATATTAGTCTAATTTACAATTAAACATATTTTTTTAAATAAATTCACAAGATTAATCGGATTTCAAAAATCGAATCGGTTGGTTACCTTACAGAGGATTAATCGAGGATTAATCGGCTAAATCGGGGATTTTTAGAACCATGTCGCCAATAGAGCCAATACAAATTAAAGCTTACGAAACACACAAGATGCAATGATTCACATACCCGAATTCGTTCAGTTCATGATGTACGGTTGTCTCTATCTACACTACTTTTTCTACTACAAGCATTAAAGAATCCTCCCCCCAAGGAAGTCAAAACCCAGACGATTAATAATTCCATAACCTAAAATACAGTTTCTGTACATGAAATATAAAGCTCGAGATATACATGTAACCTGCCCATTGTCAATTTCTAAAGCCTCTCTTGCTAAGTAAATTTAATACACTGATACAGTGACAACAAAAATCAATGAAATGATTACAAGGGGATGCAATCCAGCTCCATGACAGCCTGCAGAAATTCCATTACACAGAAATAAGCCATTCACTTCAACCGAAAGAGCTCAATCGAAACAACGAATTCTTGTTTTCCATTTTCAATTGAATTAAATAAATCCTTATTTTTCAATCTTCTGTTTTTCCTTTGTTAATTTCTTCTGTTACTTATTGTATAATTGCAAGAGTATGAACCTTCTACTGCTAATAATATCCGCTTTAGATTTATTAAAAAGATTCTTTGTATATTATTGCTTACTATGTTCCTATTAATATGTCAATGCACAAATATCCAAAATTTGACCTTAAAATTATTATTATTATTATATATAATACATATAGCAATTAAACATTGAAAAATATGAATTCATATTTTGTCTACTTTTATCTCCAATTTTCAAAATGCCAATTTATAAATTGATAATAATAAATTGAAGTAAAATCAAACGCTTCTTACAAGTAGAATTTTCTTTTGAATGTTTTGGTCAGGGTCATGTATCTATTCCAAGTACAAGACCTAACAGTCCCCTCGCAACCACAAATGCATTACACTAGATTGAAATCTATACTATCTATACTATACTATAATAAGCAAACTCGGGGATAATTTGGTTCATTTGATTCATGGTTTAACCATAAAAAAAATAATGACCGTTAGATTTTTGGCAAATAGATGAGAGCCGTTAAATCTAATATTAAAGAATATTTTTTTTAAAAAGTCCTTTAGTAAAGGATCAAAGTTCGCATCCCATCAACAACAAATTTAAATTAAAATATTATATTCTTAGTTGTTAGTTTTAAACAACTATTATTATCACTAATAATATACATTATACTATTATAAGCACAACTAGGAGATAATTTGGTTCATTTGGTTCATGGTTTAGAGGCCGTTTGGGATTACTTAAAATAAGTTACTTTTGACTTAATGGAGGTGTTTTTAACTTAATGGAGAAAGTAAAGTTGTTTGCTTTAAGTTGAATGAATGTGTTTGGGTAATTTTACTTAAAGTTAAATAGGGATTTAATAATTTTGATTTAAAATGAAATTTGACTTAAAAAAAATTAAATTCATAATATTTAAACTTTATAAGAGTCCTGAAACAAAAAAAAAATAAAAAATTGGATAAGTCAAAAGTACCTAAAAGGAACTTATGACTTAATGGAGTTTTTTAACTTAAAGCCCAGCTTTAAGCAAGTTACACAAATAGAGCAAAAGTTCCTTAAAGGAGCTTTCTCCTTTAAGCACAATTAGCCAAACAGGCTCTTAACCATAAAAATAATAATGACCGCTAAATTTTTGGTAAATAGATCAGAGCCGTTAGATCTAATATAAAGGAATGTTTTTTTTAAAGTATTTTACTAAAGGACCAAGGTTCGAATCCCATCAACAACAGATTTAAATTAAAATTTCATATTCATAGTTGTTAGTTTTAAACAACTATTATTTCACTAATAATATATACTTATATACTACACTATAATAAGCAAACTAGGAGATAATTTGGTTCATTTGTTTCATGGTTTAACCATAAAAAGAATAATGACCGTTAGATTTTTGGTAAATAGATGAGAGCCGTTGGATCTAATATTAAGTAATATTTTTTTTAAAGTATTTTACTAAAGGACCAAGGTTCGAATCCCATCAACAAAAGATTTAAATTAAAATTTTATATTCTTAGTTGTTAGTTTTAAACAACTATTATTATCACTAATAATATATAAGTAACATTATAATTTCATAAATAAATTATGTTAACCAATATTAATTAATATAAAAAAGTAACTATAATATATTAAAAGATACCCGTGCATCGCATGGGTTATAAGCTAGTATTCACTAACATGATCTTGTTGTAAAAAACTATCTTTTTCTTAATGCGTATTCCTGTGCCCTGATATTAACTTCCTAAGCAGATAATAACATATAGAAAAACAAAATATTAACTTTTCCAAGAAGCTCACCAGTATTTTGCATGGATGTTGGTAATGCAGGCAAAGACATTTCTGTAAATATAGCACTATCAGTATAAGGTTCTTATGCGTGTAGTATATATGTACATAATATGGAAGTGGTAACTACGTTAAACACAGTTGTTCCACACTTACCAGGAGCACAAAGAGACAAGGATGAGATTGAGGATGATAAAGGCCATGGAGCTGCAATATTATCGGTCAAGTCACAGGTAAAGCTAATCCCTGTTGAATTATCGTATTCCACATCTACTGGCAAGCTTTTAAGCAAACAGCCTAAAAACAGTCATAACAAAGACATGATACTTCAGTGAATAAAGTAAAATAGATATCTCATATCACTTCAAAGTGAAACTAAATACATATTTGTTTTAAAAAAATACTGTTGAGTGTCAGACAAAATGTCACTACTATGAATTCATTTATGGGATTCAAAATAGAACTGCAAAGTTATCTATCATTTTATTTTGAATCAACAACCTGTACAATATTAACTTAACCCTTCATCTTTGCCCATTATGTATGTACTGGACAGACATTTGACTGCAAGTTTCTCGTTCGCATATATGAAAAAAACGCAATTGAATGAAATTATCAGGTCACACAACTTCACCCCTGAATTAAAATTTGTTATTCAGGGAATTCATTGCTAAAGAAGTTACCATTTCAACATTGCATGCTAATTTTTTCAAAACATGGTAATCACTGTATAGTTCATATTTTCAACCAGCTGCAATTGAAGGTGAATGTGCAAATATGGTTGCATCCCATTCTACTTCTTAGTGGGTTGTTCTTTGTAAACAAAACTTCAATAGATTGGATATATCATATTTACATTTAATTATATGCAAGGTATATACACCTTAACATAAAACATACAGATTCACTAGGTGACAAATGCCGCAAAAAGCTACAGACACCTCACAAGGTAAAAAAGAAAAAAAAAGCTCATTGCATGATATTCATCCCAAAAGACAAGCATTTAAACATGAAAACTGTGAAACCATACAAAGGTAAAAAAGACAGAGTAGGAAAAAAGCAGAATAAGTAATAAACCTTGTACGCCATATACTGCTCCAAACAATCGTCAAGATCCAACCGACAAAAAGAAAGGACGAGAAAATTAGATCAGTGAAATGAGGATAAGTTTGAATAATACAACATCATACAACATCCAGGGCAGGCATGAACTTTGAAGTATATATACCTTGGATACTAAAATCTTTCAAGTCAACATCACAAAGTTCATAAAGATCTGTCAGAACCCCAGCCTTCTTTAACATTGAACCGAAGACTGTTGCACAGATTATAGCCTGCCTATTTGTAATTAACATTTGCTTCTGTATTCCGGCGATGTAATTGTTTAATGAGCTACAGCAAGAAGGACTGGGAGCAGCAACATTACGGCATGCTTTGATCACTTCAGATGGTTGTTTAAATTCTAATGGACAAACTACACATACAGACAACTAACTGTTAAGAAAAAGTGTGAGCTGTAAAACATTAAAATCTGCATTGAGGATTGAGAATTATAATCTCACACATGCATCACAAATGCATGTAAAGCTAGAAAAAATTAACAAAAATTCTGACACGTCAAGGATCCTGATATGCAGGTAGTAGTTCATTCTAATACATAATCTATAATATGTTGAACACCTCAGATTAATTGCAATGCTCAACAAGACAACCAATGTGCCCATTGAAATTTAATAATCACACCATAATTTAATCAATATTAAATTATTTTTTTGAAACGGAAATGAACCAATTATAAGCGAGGATGATTAGGCTTTGGATAAATTAATACAGATTGCGCTAAAAACCTACAAATGTGGACTAAATATATATGGACCCCATAAAAATAAATCATTTACATATAACTAAAGTAAGAATAGAAAGAGAATGATGAATGATCAGTTATCACGTCCCTCTAACAATGTCTTAAAATTCAGGTCTAAAAATAAATAATAAAAAGTGGCCAGTTTTTACTTCAAGGTATACAACACCCTTCTAAAATTGAGCATCAAGCATATGGATAGAATCTTAGCATCCACGCAGTTAATAAAAGAGATAAAAGTGCTTTTTGCAAATACAACATAGGAGGGAATATTCAGACAAGAGACCAAAACATTATTGTGAATATGTTTAAGTATATAGTTGGCAATCTTATAATCACTACCTCTTCCTTACGGGCTAAAAGGATTATTTGCACCAACTTGGTCAGCATACAACAGTACAGTTGACATTAGGTGCAAGAGTAGGATTCTTCAACATAAATTAACTAGCATTTGTTGACAATAGATATCTTTGGATAGATGTAAATAGATGTGCAAGGACATAGAGTTTGAGGGTCCTATTAAGACTTTCAAATGAAATTGTAATTCTTGAAGAACTTGAAAATTCATAACAAATATTTAGAGAGCTTGATATTCCGGACAAATTTGTAGCCACTAGCCAGGGTATGTTGTAGAATGTCTGTACCTTTATTTACTTTACAAGCAGATAGTATTCGGTATGCTTTATTTGCAGTGTCTGACGAGAGTTTCTTAGAAAGCCATGAATAAACAACTCCTTTGCAGTCACTAAGAGCATCAATGTGCATGGATTCCCCAGAACCAACTGGACTCTTATCATCGTTGATTGTCGAGCTCGACAATGATAATTGAAGTGCAGCCTCCATAATTGCAGGTTGGCACACTGATCTGCAGCACTCCTTTAGAGGATCAACTCTGCTGCAAGCCTCCAGTAATTTGCTAGTATTCACTCTTGCTTCGAAAGTAGTTCCGTCTTTGACAGGACACGACCCACCAGTTAGGTTTGATGACTTTATTGAGCAGATAGAAGGAACCGAACTGTTAGCCCCTCTGCTAGCAAGTATACTAATAACATCTTTGAAACAATCATCAGCTACGGCATTTTGTAAAACTAAACTATCAGATCCCTGGCTGTAGTAACCCTGAAATATGCGAAGCAAACTACTTAACTGTGGACAACAAACGACATTCCCTACAATTGTTGCTAACGGTTGAGAACAATCGGATGCCGTTTTTTCCATAATAGTGGAAATTGCAGAGAAGTTAACAGGACATCTCCCAGTCAACACTGGATTATATGTGGTTGGAAAGGAGGGGTACATTGGCGGCAAAGACTGTCCAGCAGCAGCAGGAACATGATAATGAGGTAAAACAGCTGGTGAAATTTGTATGGGTTGAAAAAGTCCGGTAGAGGGTGGAGTAGCAAGCTTAGAATTTGACGAAATGTTACTTAACTTATGAGGCATCTGGACTGCCATCGCATCTTCACAATGTAAATACCATATTGTAAGGAGTAGATATTGACGTAAACGCAAAGAACCTGAATTCCGAGATAAATCTACTCTCAGTATGAATTCAAGTATAAATCTTTTAAAACGATGGATTTCAACATGTGTACATAAATTAGGACAACTAAATACTGACTAGCACCAATTAATCGATAAATCATACTAGTGGCGGTAATTAGATTTCGGAAGAAACCTTGATAAGCAGTAGGAGTCTTCGAACAATCCATATCGAAAATCCCCTAGGGATTGCTAATTTTGTGTTTAGATGCTGCAATATGGTACAAGAAACCAATTAAATGTAAAATCACGAGGGAGAGGGGGAGAGAGAGAGAGGGAGAGAGAGAGAGAGAGTTGAGAGAGATGGGGAGAGAGAGAGAGAGAGTTGAGAGAGATGGAGAGAGAGAGAGAGAGAGAGAGAGAGAGACTTACAGGTGTTTCAGTAGGTCTCTAAACCAAGGTAAATGAAAGCAAAATCATCAAAACAAGGTTGATTAAAATTACCGAAACACAGTTTCCCAATCACAAAAGACTGAAAAGCAAGACTAAAATCATCAAATAATTTAGTGAATTGGGGTTAGGGGAGAGAGAGAGGGGAAGTGGGCTAAGGAGATACCTAATTCAGAAAAAGAGACGGCAGTCGAAAGAAGAAGAAGAGGAGAAAAGGGGCCATGATTGATTGAGCTGCTGCTGCTGAGACCACATTGTCCCAATCGTCTCAAACGACGCCGTTTTCTTCTCCTTTTCTTTCGCTTTCTTTACTTTTGTTTTTGGCTGTGGTTTTTATTTGTTTGTTTAATTTTTAACTCTTTTTTAAGTGCAATACTCAATATCATTTACCCAAAATATTTAATTTTACAGATTTATAATTAGAGAAAACTGGGCCTGAGGACAACCTCAGGAATCTTCCCTGAGGTTATAAGAATATTGCTTATAAAATAAGGGGCCCCGTAGGGGCAGTTTTGTATATCTAAATTTTTTATCACTAATTTACACAAATGCCCTTAAAATTTGTATTGATTTGTTCTATCCTCAGGATTCTAACCTGAGGTCATTCTCAGGCACATGAAACCCTTTATAATTATCCCTTATCTCCCTCGGCCAAAAATAATCCTTATTCATTGATTTAGGGGCTATTATCCATTAATAAATGAGAAATTGTCCAAAATATCTACTTTTTCCCTACCCCTACCCAAAATACCCATTTTCCAGAATACTTACCAAAAGACCCGTGATATACGTCGTTCCAAACGGCGCAACCCCCTTCACTGTTCATCTTCTTCACTCAGCAATCTCTCTTTTCCTATCATCTCTCTCTCGATCTTCCCGAACTCTCTCCGTCTGTTTCGTTTATCTTCGGCCATCTCCAACCCTACTGATTGCACCAAAAGAATCAGAACACCTTCATCTTCGTTTTGCCTAGCTGGCTTTGAGGGATCCGGCCTCGCAGGGGCTTGTACGAGTTCGTCGGAAAATGAGGAGAGAGGCGGTGGTTCGATTTGGGGCTTTCAATTCCGGTGAAAGAAATGGTTAAAAATTGGTATGGTTGTGTAGATCATCGAGAGACGATTCGTTTGGTATATATCACGTTATGATAAGATGCTTGGCTTTTTGTTTTTTTCCGGCGAAATCGTCAAAAAATCGCCACAGCTGAGCAGGTCGCGTAAATCTGAGGAAAAGTGACGATGACGTCAGATGACGTCATCACGCATATCACAAATGCGTAACAGATGATACGCCTTACAAGAATGCGTAAATGCTGCAGACACTACTACCTCAAAGGCGTAACTACTATTATACTCTAACCCCATTGGCATATCCGAGGATACTCCTCTGTCATGGGCGTATCCCATGGGCATTTTGGGCGGCTGTTCGCGAATCTGGGCATTTCTGATAAGAAATAATAAAAAGTGGGTATTTAATGCACTCACCCTTAATAAATCTCATTTTCATTTTTTTTCTTTATTTAGTCTTATTTAATAGATCTTTTTTCACTGAGAGCCTTTTACCCTTTTTGGGTTTTATCTACCCATTTATTGGGTTTGTTTTCTCTTCCCGTGAGAATTTGTTTTGTTTTAATGTTTAGGATTTCAGATTTATGGAACTTTCGTGATTATGGTTTGTTGATAAGTTTATAAACTTGCAATTACGGTTGATTTTTTGGATATATTATGATAAATCAAATATACGGATTTTTATGATTGCAATGAACTGTTAGATTGTTCCTTGAAAAAGGTCGTATGAGTTCTTTCTCTTGTTAAGACGAGACAGGATGGATCATCTGCGTTTCTTCTTCACCGAGTCAACTCGTCTCCTTCATGCTAGTTCGTATCTGTAATCTTTTGTTTTGTTTTCGTCACTTTCGTTTCTCTGTGTAATTGTCATCTAATTTCGAATGTCTTAGAGTTTTTATTCTTGCTGCAGTTTTATTGAATTGTATTGTTGAGGTACGAGTTTTTTAGTTTCGTGGCTGTCGATTCGACTAGTTTTCGATTCGACTAGTTTACGTGCTGAGTTTCGTTACCTTGTTTGAAAGCAGAGTTTTCGTTTTGTTACTATATATGGTGCTAGGAATTTCGCTGACTTTGTTGCTTGTTTTGTTGCTGTTTTCGCTGAGTGTTCGAACCCTCCTTGCTATTGTTTTCGATGAGTTCACAGCCGAGTCGCTGTCTGTTTGTTCTGTTATGTTTTGTTGAGTTGTCTCGTGTTTTTTGATTTGATGAGTTCGTTGTGTTTGTTTTGCTGAGTCATCGCTGAGTTGTTTACACCGAGTCAAGTTTTGTGATTGAATCGCTGAGTTTGTACTGAGTTAGTTCGAGTTTTTGTTGTTACAAGTTCGAGTTTCTGAGTTTAATTTTTCTTGTTTTGCCGTGAGTGAGTTTTTGCAATGGACTGTTTTGTTTTGGGTTCTTGTTAGGATTGAATGTCGAATTATGGTTTTCTTTTGGCTAGTTAATCTTACAAACACTCCATGTCAATTTTTATTTTCTAGATTTCTCCTTAAAACTCCTTTAAACAAAATTTTAAAAGAAAATATTTTAGTTCTAATTCGAATTGGGAATTTTTAAATAATTTGGTTTGCGTTATTTTAATTTTTAATTAGTTAGTTTAAAATTAGAATAAATTTAATTTTCCTTTAAAAAAAAGTGTAAATTTTTCTTTTAGGAATTAAGTAGAAGAAGTCCAAATTTTCCAAAACCCAATTGTTCTAGTCCGCCTAAATTAAAAATTAAGAATCGCGAAAATATTAGTCTCTGTGGAACGAATCTTAAAATACTAAAACGATGATCGTGCGCTTGCGACATTAAATGTTTAATTTTTAGCACATCAAGTTTTTGGCGCCGCTGCCGGGGAACTTCAGAATAATAAGGAGGAGACCAGAAGGAGTGGTGGGTGTTATATTTTAATGGAACATCAAAATAGAGCACTGGTGCAAGCCTAGTCTTGCAAAGCCCCGATGGGCTCAAGTTATCCTAGTAGGACTTAGCTTCATATTTATCTAGTAGAAGTAAAAATATGGTTCATTGAAACCATTGAAGAGCATGTTGCTCCGAGTAGGATGGTAGTACTCTATGTATGGGTTGAACCCATTTCAAGTTATTAATGCAAGTTTGTTTTCCATTCATTGATTGTGTGATTTTATTTATGTGTCAAGCACCTGATGAGTGCAAGTCAAGGATGACCAAGTACCGAAAATAAAAGAATACACGAATGGAGAACAAATAAATGAATAAATAAAGACCCCGAAGGGTCAAGAGTTAGGTTACAGCATGACCAAATAAGAGTTTAAGTCCGTGAAGGACCCAGGTTAAAAGACAAGCAGATAAAAGCCACACGCAACAATCAAAGCCATGCAATGCCGAGGATGTTAAGGACTAGCTACTCTTCAATATGTCTTAAGTACATGGATTAGGGATCCAAGGATGAAGACCAATAGAGAACAATGATGTATTTGCTTGGACAGCGGCTGATATGCCAGGGATTGATCCCCAATTTATAACCCATAGGTTGAATGTCGATCTTGAGCGAAAGACAATAAAGCAGAAGAAGAGGAATTTTGCTCCTGAAAGGAAAGAGGCCATTAAGCGGGAAGTGGAAAAGCTCTTAGAAGCTGGTTTTATTGAGGAGATTCAGTTCCCCAAATGGTTGGCTAACCCTGTGATGGTCAAGAAAGCAAACGAAAAGTGGAGGATGTGTATAGACTTCACTGATTTAAATGATGTATGCCCCAAGGATTGTTTTCCCCTGCCAAGGATAGACACATTAATAGATGCTACAGCTGGACATGAGATGTTGAGCTTCATGGATGGGTTCAGTGGCTACAATCAGATTAAGATGCATAAGGATGGCATCCCAAAGGTATCTTTCATAACTGACATTGGTGTTTTTTGCTATCTTGTTATAGCTTTTGGTCTAAAGAATGCAGGAGCTATTTACCTACGATTGGTGAATAAGATATTCGCCCATCTGATTGGAAAAACCATGGAGGCTTATGTTGATGATATGTTGGTCAAGAGCCTATTTACGGAAGACCATATTAAGCACCTCAGAGAGGCATTCGAAGTGCTGAGGCACCACAAGATGATGTTGAATCCTGCCAAAGTGTGCTTTTGGCATTGGATCAGGAAAGTTTCTGGGTCTGATGGTTTCAAAAAGAGGCATAGAGGCCAATCCTGATAAGATCAAAGCGATTTTGGACATGGAACCACCCCGCTCTATACGGGATATACAGAAGTTAACATGCCGAGTTGCAACCCTAGGGAGATTTATCTCCAGGTCCGGTGACAAATGCTTGCCATTCTTTCAAGCATTGAAGAAGGTGAAAAATTTTGAATGGACCCCTGAAAGCCAAGAGGCCTTCGAACAGCTGAAGAAGTACATGGCCGAATCCCCGTTGTTGGCCAAACCTAGTCCCGGAGAGACTCTTTATCTATACTTGGCGGTATCTGAACAAGCATTGAGCGCTGTCCTCATTCGAGAATAGAATAAGGTTCAAAAACCTATATATTACGTGAGCAAGGTTTTGCACGGAGCTGAGTTGAATTACTCAACCATTGAGAAGTTTGCTTTGGCATTGATGATTGCCTCAAAGAAGCAACGACCGTACTTCCAGGGACACAAGATTGAAGTCCTGATGGACCAGCAGTTGAGGAATATATTGCATAGTCCAAAGGCCAGTGGAAGGCTGATCAAACGGGAAATCGAGCTTAGAGAATTTGATATCACGTATAAGCCCCGGACAGCCATCAAGGCTCAGGCATTAGCTAACTTCGTGGTTGAATGCACAATTAGCAACCAAGAAGTCGGGGGCAGGAGATAGTAACCACCCCTGGAAGAGAGGATAAAGATGAGGATTAACCACCCCTGGAAGAGTGGATAAAGATGAGGAGCTTATACCTGATCAGAAGAAATATTGGGTGCTCTATTTTGATGGAGCATCAAAAACAAAATCTAGTGGTGCATGATTAGTCTTGCAAAGCCCCGATGGGTTCACAGTTGAGTATGCCTTGAAGTTGGATTTCCTGACAACCAACAACGAAGTTGTATGAAGCCCTGATAGCCGGATTGGGCTTGGCTAGAATCATGAAGGTCAAGAATCTCAAGGTTTGTGGAGATTCAAGATTGGTAGTCTCGCAAGTGAATGGTGAATTTGAAGCCAAGGATGAAACTATGGCCAAATACTTGAGAGTCGTGAAGGCCGTTATGACCCAGTTTGATGAGTGCTATGTGGAGCACATTCTGAGGGAAGAAAATGTTAAGGCCGATGCCCTCTCAAAATTTGCTTCTTCTGAGATAGAGAACTATGCCGAGAGTGTTTATTTCCAGGTCTTGAAGGCCCCGTCTATTAACTCAAAGTTGGTAGCACCAATTGATATAGGGGGTTGCTGGATAGATCCCATCAAAGCTCATCTTGAGACTGGTTGGCTCCCTGATAATGCCTTTGTTTGCACTAAATCACGCAAGCGTACGCGGTCACAAGTAATATATAAGGTTAAGTCCAAATACGTTCCCACAGAGATTGGTTTAGGTTTAATACAAATTTATGCACCTATGCAACAATGTATGATTATGATTCACTGCTAAGACAATATCAAAGATGGGTTTTGATTATCTAAATTAACTACGAAGCAAATTAACAAAACTAAGAATTACTTAATTAATGAGAATTAAAATCGAATTACTTATGAGAATTAAAAACATGGGATCCTAACTTCATTAAATACTTCGCTTAGAGTTGATGTCTTTAATCAATGCATGTGATGGTTATAATATCTGATCAGACAACACGAAACAAGTATAGGCTACCTCTCAGTATATGAATACCAAACTACTCATACATCCACAAAAGAGATAGAAGATGGGTAGACACCAATTATGTTAGACCCTATATCTCTATAAGATTTGAAAACATAACGGTTTAAGCACAAGTTATCCATAAAGATCACACAGGGCAGTATAAGTATTCTCATCTTACACTACGAATCATGTTGATAACAATCATGAACCTATGCTAGCATGGCAAGTTCTAAATCTCAATATCCACTCTCGCTTCACAAGAGATTAACAAAACAACTTAAATGTTAGCTACGCATCCAAGAAGAATAAGCACAACCATACAAGGATATCAAGAATTCATCACACACAAATCTTTAAAGCAAACAAAGTACTAAACTATATAGATAAATCTGTTAGAATCCCATGACAACGATTAGTTCATAATCGAACCGCTCGTCATCATGGGATCTGATGAAACCATGATAATAAACAAAGTATAAATAGTAATAATAATGCTAGAGTAATAGAGTTTAGAAAACAAATCCAAAACGAGCATAGAAGAATAGAAAAGATGAAGTAGATCTAGATCTCCGTTGCTTATCACGAGCGTTGGGAATCCTTCTCCAAGTCTCTATCGTCTCCCTCTATGTTATTCTAAGTAATTCTAAGTAATTGATATGATTTACAATGATAGGTAGTGTTTATATAGGCCCTAGAATACTTTTCCAACAAGAAAAGACCTAAAAATACAATTTAAGTCGAAACACAATAGAATTTCAGCACTTTTCCAGCCTCACGTGCTCTGCCTGCGCCCACATGCGCTGCCAGTGCCCAGCATTCTGTCCAAGATTGTAGAAAATGTCGTTGTCTTCACGTGAGCTGTAAGATCGTCAGAATCGGACTTGTAGAACTCCAGATATGGCCAAAACAGTGAAGACTGCGCAACCTACCCAGAAAATCCGAATTTTACACAATTTGCTCCTTTCTCCTCCGATTCTTTTGCATTAGCTGCCGTCTTCAATCCTAAGACACATGAAACTCCACGGTAGCTTAAAGCAAGATTACAATCTTCATTCCAATGCTTAACTCCACTCTAAGATCGATGAAAAGCACCAACCCTAACCGATAGTTACAAACCTACACAACTACACAAAACACATCAAAAATGTGACAAACTTGAGGCCAAGTGAATCAATTTAAGTCGATATGGAACGCTCCAAGTGGATATAAAATCCACTTATCACACCCCCAAACTTAAACCGATGCTTGTCCTCAAGCATAAACAAATATAACTATATACAACTAACTAGTACCACTTCCGTAGGTGATCACGATTGCATTTGGCATATGCAACAAGCCCTTTAAACCCCTAGGTAGCCCTAGTGGACGAGTGAGGTCTCGTGAGGGCCTATAGCCAATGTATCCACAAAATCCATCTAACTAAACAATGCAATGCATGAATGCAACTAATATAAAAATGCAACGATCCCCTCGAACTAACCAAAACCAACTAGCAAGCAAATATCTCAAAGAATGCAACTAAATCCAAATAGAGCTCGATTAAGTCCCCGTATACTAACAATACATGAACAGAAACGTGCGTATGTGCGATGCTCATCAGATATTTTCCTAATACTAGATCAAAATCATACTCATTCTTCGCCAAGACAATCACAAGTTTATAAATAGAATAGACTGTAAACACTGCATAACCTAGAAACACCTCCATCATCATTCAAGTTAGACAGGAATTCATGCTTTATTACTACAATTACGACACATAATACTATATACATCAACGCATGCTTATTTAACCGTGCAATGGATGAGACCCCAAAAGGCTTATATAATAATACCTATGTAGCGAGCGTTACGTTAGTGGATCCCAGACTATAAAAGCCTTAGGTCACTAGGCACAAAATCCCCTAGAACTTAATTGCTCGAGTATTAAAGAGCTCACCCTGGTTAATTTTGCATTTAAACTATTTAAACATAACAACTTTTTTTTTCTTTTCCTTTCTTTTCTATTTTTTTCTTCTTTTTTTTATATGCAATCTGGAATAAGAATTCTCATTTCCAACCCTAGTCTACTCATAAAATATGAGCCGGCTACTAGCCATTTGACGCCTAGCCATTATTGACAATTAACAACAATTAGCATGAAATCCCTGGTTTCCCCCAAACTTAGACTTTAGTATTCCTACGCCATCAAGGGAATAACTAAAATTCTAAATATAATTAGGTGATTAAATCTAAAACAACCAAACAAGCATGACCTCAACCTAGCCTAAAAGCAAACGATAAGACCGTGTAAAAGATTTGTTTCTGAAGCATGCAAGTCAATTTCATAAGAACTATAAATCAACCCTTTACTCATCATTACCACACTCAATTAGACATCGACCTACCAATCAAAATTAGCTCATTCTAAGGGATCATGAAATATGCATGTTATGCAACTAAAATGGACTCTCATGGCAAAACAAACAAAAATAACAGAATGCCCTACATGAAACAAACATAAATAATACGAACGAAACATGCATGAATTACTACTAATATGCAACATATGATATCTATATGAACACAATGACACACAATAACTACTACACACTACTTATCCCCAAACCACCACCAAACTTAGAATATTCAATGTCCTCATTGAATGAAAGTAAATACAAGGGATAGTAGGAAACATACCTAAAACTACCGAACACGTGGGTTGTCTCCCACGAAGCGCCTTTGTTTAAAGTCTTTAGCTAGACATGGCAATGGATTTCTTTTCTCTTGAAAATCTCTACACCGTAGCTTAATATGGCCATTTAATTATCTTTTCCGGATCTACAGCCTTGATGACAAGTTTCAACCTTATTTGCTCCTCAAAATTGTCAGAAACATTGCTTTCTTCACTACCTGACAAGTTAACAACAATAATAATAGGCAAAGTAGATGATTGACCCAAATATGCATACCTCAGGTGATCTGGTGGTTTAAGCTCGAGTTTGGAAGCTTCTTCAACATGATGATTTTCATTATTAACTACTAAAGACTGATCAAGAGTGGAAATAGACGAATTAGGAACAGAAGTGGTTGGTTCACCAATAGAAGTCTTAACAACAGACTTAGAATCAAAAGAACATTCTTCAAGTTGAATTTCATGCTTAGAACAAATAGCATTCAACTCCTCTAACATCTCATCAGATGTAAAATTTCTATAAAGCTCATGAAGTTCTTTATTGCTCCCATACTCTAACAAAACATCTTCCTCAAGAAAAGACTCAATTGCACTATCCTCAAGATTCGACCATGGAACAACCTCATCAATCAGCACCTTAGAATCCCAGAGATTAGCCAAGCCTAGTGACTCACACTCTTCCTCCCCATCACTATCCACCACAGGTTCTGACAAAATAGAATGTTCTTCTTTTTCTGAAAGGTCCTGATCATGAATTTCATCTTCATCCTCAATTGCTGAATTCTGATCGTTCGTGACTTTTTCAGATCTGAGTGTTATGGCATTAACCTGCTCCATGCCCTCTTGTTTTCCTGGATTTACCTCGGTGTCAATATGAAGAACTCCCTGCGGCCTGTTGAGCAAAGTAGTAGCAATATGACCAATCTGATTTTCCAAGGTCTTAAGTGAGACAACTTGACTTTTGCACATCAATCTCAATTCCTCTAGTTCTGATTTTTTAGAAGTGGAATGCCCAGAACCAGCATATGAATGTTGTTGCTGAAAACCCGGAGGTTGAAATTGCCTAGAGGCATACTGTTGCTGAAAATTTTACCCTTGTTGCTGCTGAAAAATCTGAGGATTGTAAGGCTGAGCTCCATAATGCTGACCTTGAAATTGCTGATAAGGCTGTTGTGGTTGTAGCATGCCACCTTGATTATTGCTCCAACTGAAATTTGGATGATTTCTGTTGCTCAGATGATAAGTATTCGGGGCTGGCTATTGCTGATTTTCAAAGTTGCTCAAAAACTGCACTGATTCAGTAGAGATGGCACATTGATTCGTCTCATGTGCACCTGCACATAGCTCACAAACACTAGCTACCTGTCGAATCCCATGATTTGACAAAGAGTCTATTTTTATATTCAATGCCTCTAGCTGAGCTGCTAAAGCTGTGGCTGCATTATCATCAAGAATTCCTGCCACCTTTTGCTGTGGCATTCTCTGAGTTGGATTCTGATATTCATTTGTTGCCATCATCTCGATAAGATCATAGGCCGCCTCATAGCTCTTAGCCCATAATGCTCCTCCTGAACCTACATCCACCATCTGTCTCAACTGCCATCCTAACCCATTATAAAAATAGTTGATTATTATCCAGTTTGGCATGCCATGATGAGGACACTTCCTAAGCATCTCCTTGTAGCGTTCCCAAGCTTCACACAAAGATTCGCCAGAATGCTGTGCAAATTGAGTAAGAGCGTTCCTGATTGCTGCTATTTTAGCCATGGGGAAGAATTTAGTGAGGAATTTCTGCGCAAGATCCTCCCATGTTGTAATGGAATCGGCTGGTAGAGAGTGTAACCAGCCCTTAGCTTTATCCCTCAATGAGAATGGGAAAAGTCTCAATTTCACAGCATCTTCCGACACATCGTTGAACTTGAAAGTGTCGCAGATCTCAATAAAGTCCCGAATGTGCATGTTAGAATCTTCCGTTGAAGCACCCCCAAACTGAATCAAATTATGCACCATCTGAATTATGCTAGGCTTGATTTCGAAAGTATTAGCTGCAATAGCTGGTCTGACAATACTAGATTGGATGTCATTGATCTTTGGTTAAGAGTAATACATCAATGCTTTCGCTGCTGCTGCTGGTTCTCCCATTGCTACCTGAAACACATAGAACTAAACAACTATGTAAGAAACAATCTGAGTCAGTGAACTCTAACGACCACTGATGACAAGCACATAAACTATAATAAACACCGAGTCCCCGACAGCGGCGCCAAAAACTTGTTTGCACTAAATCACGCAAGCGTACGCAGTCACAAGTAATATATAAGGTTAAGTCCAAATTCGTTCCCACAGAGACTGGTTTAGGTTTAATACAGATTTATACACCTATGCAATAATGTATGATTATGATTCACAGCTAAGACAATATCAAAGATGGGTTTTGATTATCTAAATTAACTACGAAGCTAATTAAAAAAACTAAGAATTACTTAATTAATGAGAATTAAAATCGAATTACTTATGAGAATTAAAACATGGGATCCTAACTTCATTAAATACTTCGCTTAGAGTTGATGCCTTTAATCAATGCATGTGATGGTTATAATATCTGATCAGACAACACGAAACAAGTATAGGCTACCTCTCAGTATACGAATACCAACTACTCATACATCCATAAAAGAGATAGAAGATGGGTAGACACCAATTATGTTAGACCCTATATCTCTATAAGATTTGAAAACATAACGGTTTAAGCACAAGTTATCCATAAAGATCACACAGGACAGTATAAGTATTCTCATCTTACACTACGAATCATGTTGATAACAATCATGAACCTATGCTAGCATGGCAAGTTCTAAATCTCAAGATCCACTCTCGTTTCACAAGAGATTAACAAAACAACTTAGATGTCTGGGAATCTCGCCTTTCTTCAACTTCAAAGGTAATAAATATCTAATTAGAATCTAATTCATGAATCGTAATAAATATCTCACTTCAAAGGTAACAACTACCATGTCTTCTCGAGGGTATCTCCATCTAAGGGAGTCGCTTTCCTCAGAATTTAATAATTTTATGATACTCTCCTCAGAGGAGATCATAATGAAGTTCAGAAATACCCTCCTCACAGGAGGTGGATTCTCCGAAACTCGAACCCTGATGAGGCGCCGGAAGTACGGACATCCCCCCCGGAAGTACGGTTTTTGCAAGGATTTAACAATTTGGGATACCCTCCTCAAAGGAGGTCGTTCCCCATTCCAGAAATATCCCTCCTCACAGGAGGTGGATTTTCCAAAGTTCGTGCCTTGATGAGGCGCTGGAAGTACGGACATCCCCCCCGGAAGTACGGTTTTTACAAGGACTTTGATAATTCGAGATACCCTCCTCAAAGGAGGTCGTTCTCCATTCCAGAAATACCCTCCTCACAAGAGGTGGATTTTCTGAAGTTCACATTTTATTCATACTCTCCTTAAAAGAGATCATCTTTTTATACATCCCACATAGATCCTCCTTAGAGGAGGTCATCTATCACAGAATTTACACAAAAATTTATCAAAGAAGCATGTTTTATTCATAAATATACGAATCCTGGCTAAGGAGGAGTACATGCACTACCCCCTAGAATTTAATGAAAATATTAATTAAATGAAAGTATAACAAAAGTAGGAAATACATTACTGATAATATCTCTTCAAGTGTTCCATGTTCCAAGCACGTGGAATATGCTTCCCCTCCATATCAGCCAAATAATAAGTTCCTTCCCATAAGACTGCTCTCACCCTATAAGGGCCTTCCCAATTAGCGCCAAATACTCCATGATTCTGGATTTTTGTGTTAGGCATCACTCGTCGGAGAACATAATCGCCCACCTTTAAAGGTCTCGCCCTAACTTTTGAATTATAAAACCTTGCCACCCTCTGTTGGTAAGACACCAACCTAGCTTGAGAAGTTGATCTGAATTCCTCTACCAAATCCAAGTAGAGACGATGGTTGACCTCATTCACTTCCGGCTGATAATTATCTCTTTTAAAAGATCCTGCCCCCAACTCCACTGGCACCATGGCCTCACATCCATATGTCAAAGAGAAAGGGGTTTCTCCCGTGGTTGACCTAGGTGTTGTGTTATAACTCCATAAGACATTAGGCAACTCTTCCGGCCAGCTCCCCTTACTATCGTCTAACTTTGCTTTAAGCGTATGCTTGATTATCTTGTTCACTGCCTCCGTTTGGCCATTTGTCTGAGGATGACTAACGACAGAGAAACTTTTCTTAATTCCCAAATTACACACAGATGCCTCATTTCTTTACTGTCAAATTGCTTCCCATTGTCTGATATCAACTTGTACGGTACCCCAAAGCGAAAAATGATGGAACGATACACAAAGTCCACCAACTTTTTCGCTGTAATTGAAGCCAGAGGCTCTGCCTCTGCTCACTTAGTAAAATAATCCACTGCCACGACAGCATACTTCACCCCTCCTTTCCCCTTAGGAAGCTCCCCTATCAAATCAATACCCCACATAGCAAAGGGCCATGGACTAGTCAAAGAAGTGAGAGAAGCCGCAGGACTGTTCACGTAGTTGGCATATCTCTGACATTTATCGCAGGATTTAGCAAAAACCATTGAGTCCTCCCGAAGAGTAGGCCAGAAGTATCCTTGACGTAATATTTTTTGTGCAAGTGAACCACCCCCCGAGTGATTTCCACAAATTCCCCCATGAACCTCTCGTAAGACATAATTGCATTCCTCACCATCGATGCACTTCAACAGTGGTTGATTAAAGCCTCGTCTGTAAAGAGAACCTCCAAAATCCACATAACGAGCTGCCTTATATCTGAGTCTTCTAGCCTCGACTCTATCATCTGGTAGAATTCCCTCCTTCAAATATTTCCAGATTGGGGTCATCCAAGTATCTTGCACAAGAACATCAACCTGCATCAATTCCGCCTTCGAAACACTAGGTTGCTTCTGGACTTCCAAGGGAATAACCCCTAAAAGAGTAGCTTCCTTTTGAGATCCCAACTTAGCCAAAGCGTCGGCCTCCTCATTACTGTCTCTAGGAAGTTGCTCCAATCTTGCTTCCCGAAACAAACCCATTAACCTCTGCGTACACTTCATGTATAACTCGGTTCGAGGTCCCCTAGCCTGAAACCCCCATTAACCTGATAAATGACCAGCATCGAATCACTCATGATGTTTATATTTTCTACCTTCATCTCGAGGGCGAGCTTCAATCCCGAAATCAAAGCCTCATACTCAGCATCATTATTTGTAGCATGAAAAGCAAAATGAATCGCACTCCTGAGGTGATGTCCCTCCGGACTGACCAAAACAATCCCCGTACCCGCACCTTCATTATTTGATGCACCATCCACATATAAAGTCCACCAAGGTGCCGAAGTAGATCTTTCCTGAATCAACTCAGGCGGAGGACTAGGTATCACAGCCAAGGCATTGCCCTCTTGTCCCAGAGGAAATTCCAAAATGAAATCAGCAAGAGCCTAACCCTTTATAGCACTCCTCGGTTTATACTCCACATCACATTGCCCCAATTCCACATCCCATTTCAACATTCGTCCAGAAGTCTCAGGTTTATGCAATACCTGTCTCAAAGGATACGCTGTTCAGACCTCTACCCTATGTGCCTGAAAATAGGGTCACAACTTCCTGGAAGCCAAAATCAAGGCATACACTAACTTCTCCATATTCGAATACCTTGTCTCTGCCTCCAACAACCTCTTACTAACGTAATACGCAGGGTACTGGATGTCACCCTCTTCTCGCACAAGGACACCACTAATAGAATACTCCGAAACTACAAGATACAAAATAAGAATTTCTCCCTCGTGTGGCTTGGATAGAAGTGGGGGAGATCCCAAGTGATCCTTCAATGCCTGAAAAGCGTCTTCGCAGTCTGCTATCCATTCAAACTTCTTCCCAACCCCCTTGATTGCTTTGAAAAATTCCTTACATTTATCAGATGACTTAGACACGAAGCGGTTTAAAGCGGCAACTCTCCCAGTTAGGCTTTGCACCTCTTTTATTGTCCGTGGAGATTTCATATCGAGAAGGGCTTGTATCTTTGTGGGATTTGCCTCTATCCCCCTGTGATTTACCATAAAACCCAAGAACTTTCCGGACTCTACCCCGAACACACACTTTTGAGGAATAAGTTTCATACGGAACTTTCTGAGAATCTGAAACATCTCATCCAAGTGTTGGATGTGGTCTTCTGATTCCTTGGACTTCACCAACATGTCATCAACGTAGACTTCCATGGTCTTCCCAATCTGCTCCTTAAACATCATATTGACTAGCCTCTGATAAGTTGCTCCGGCATTGAGTAACCCGAAGGGCATTCCAACATAACAATATAGCCCCCTTTCAGTGATGAAAGAGGTGTTCTCCTGATCTAGCTCAAACATCAATATCTGGTTATATCCCGAATAGGCATCCATGAAACTGAGAAGAGCATGCCCTGCAGTGGCGTCTACCAACTGGTCGATCCTAGGTAAAGGAAAGCTATCCTTTTTGCAAGCTTTGTTCAAGTCGGTAAAATCGACACAAACTCTCCACTTCCCATTGGATTTCTTCACCAAAACAGGATTTGCAAGCCAATCCGGATAAAAAGACTCCCTAACTAACCCCACATTCAGTAGTCGATCGACCTCCTCTTTCAAAGCAGTTGCTCATTCACCACTGACTGCTCGTCTCTTTTGTCGGACTCCCTTCCTGGACGGGTCTATGTTGAGATGATGACACATCACTTCGGGATCAATCCCCACCATATCAGCATGGCTCCAAGCGAATACATCGAGATTATCTTTCAAAAAGGTAACAAGCCTTGACCTCAAGCTTGGCTCCAATCTAGCCCCAATCTGCAACACTTTAGTCGAGTCACTCTGATCCACCAGAATTGGCACTGTATCCTCTGCCGGTCCCATGTTCATCCTAGGCTCAGGCAATCGGGGATCCAAGTCAAATTCAACTTCCTTGGTTCCACTGGACTCGCCTTCCTCTCGTATGGAGATAACCTCGTCCTTATATTGCTGAAGGTCTTCACCTGCCGTTGATCCTTCTAGAAATTTGACCATTGGCACATCTCCACAATCCATCACAAATTTACCCTTCTTGGCCCTAAGACTTCTTTGCTCCTCATCTTCATCAGTGACGTCTTCGACAATCCCTTCCTAAAACTGATTTTGATCAACTGGAGGGGGAGTCTCAATCATAAGCACCCAATACCTTGTATTGTCAGTCGTGATTCCTTCCCCAAATGCAATCTCACCTTCTGAATTTCCTGCAATGTCTTCCATTGCAACTTCCACAATCTCCCCGAGGGTGGGTGGCGCTTCCAACAGAAAGAGCGGGGTACTTCGCCTGACTAACGCTTCATAAGTAGCTAAGTCATCATCACCGAGGAACTCCACTGTGTAAACCATATTGGTAACTACCTTAGGTTCAAATGATTTCAAGGTTTCCTGAGCGCTTTCCTCTTTGAAGTCCAGCATCTCCTCTCGTTGTTTACCTTTTGAGGAAGACTTCATCATCTTGTTGTAACAATCCCTGGAATCGTATTGACATCCCTTCACACATCCAATCCCCGCCGGAGTAGGAAACTTCATTGCTAGATGATATATTGATGTCACCACCCTCATTTCTTTCAAGACTGGTCTCCCAAGCAATGCATTGTAGCACGTAGGTTGATCAACTACTAGAAACTGGAACACCTGAGTAGCTGAGTAAGGATCTTCCCCTAAGGTGAGTGACAACTTTACAATACCCTTGACCCGAACTGAATCTCCTGTAATGCCGTATATGTGGGTCATTCCATGAGTCATTTCCTTATCAAGAAGTCCCATCTTCTTATAAGTCCCATAGTAAAGAATATTTACTGAACTCCCATTGTCAATAAACACCCAATGAACACTCCTTGCACCGATCCTCACATTCACCACCAAGGCATCGCTGTGTGGGTGATGAACCCATTTAGCATCTTCTTCTGAAAAAATTATCTGTGTATATTTCCCCTTGAACAGCTTAGGAGGTCTTTCTGATAAGTGATTTACATTCATCAGAGGGAGGTCCCTTGCCTCGCATACATATCTCTCCATAGCATTTCTTCCGTTTCCACCAATATGAGGCCCGCCAAAAATAGTATGAATACTCGCCTCTTTTACGAACATTGGGCTAGGTGACCTTGATCGGTCTGACTTCCAAGTATCAACAATATTGACATCAACTCTGCCATTCCTCTTCCCATCCCCCTTTGGGCTTGGAGATCTATCCTTGCGTTTGCTCCTACGACTAGTTTCAGGATAATCACTCCTTTTCAAGGCTTCCTCCTCCCTCTTAAAGGGTTCAGCCTGTGCATAAAGATCTGCAAGGGTTGAGGGTTCTTTGCGTTGAAGCTCTTTCCAAAAATCCAAATTCACTCTTACCCCAGCTATGAGAAAGTTCTTGATGGTCTCATCGGAAGCTCCTCGGACAGTGGGGACCTCCGCATTGAACCGTCTGAAATAGGATTGAAGAGTCTCCCCTTCTCTCTGTTTTATATTAGCCAGGGTCGTGACAGGGGGAGCGTAGACAATAGATGATTGAAATTGAATTAAAAACATTCTAGGCATTTGATCCCAGGAGGTGATAGAGCCTGGTCCCAACTTTTGAAACCACTGGTGAGCATTTCCCCGCAGAGTTGAAGCAAACAACCTACACTTTGTCAAGTCCTCTACCTGGTAAAGCTCCATTTCTGTATTGAATCTTGCAATGTACTCAGCCGGGTTAGAGCTTCCCGTGACCCTTAGATCTCCCACCCCCCTAAAAGACGGGGGAAGGGGTGCTTCCCGTACTTCCAACGAGAAGGGTGACGGGGCTGGCTCAAACATAGCCCCTGCATGTCCCTCTGATTGTGCCAACAACCTGCGCAGAGCATCTAGATCAAGATCTTCAAACCCGGGAATTCTACGGGGCACTTCCTCGCGTCGCTGTTGATTTATTAACTCCTCAAATCAATAACGATCTCCAACAGTAGAATTCTCCGAATGAGAAAATTATATCCGCGAGAGGCCATCAGATCTCTCTCCAAGTTAGATTCTATGGGTCCCCTCTGGTTCCCTTCTGCTTGATTGAAGAGATTGGCATAGGACCTTCTCTCCCCATACCCCAGGTTGTAATGGTTCTGGGTTCTCATTTGGGGATTATGGTTCCTATCCCGAACCATCGTGAGTGCCGCAGGGTCAGATCCTCCCAAAACTTCATTCTCATGATAAGAGCGGTGCCTTTCTTGCTCCAAGATCCTCTGACTGCTATCTCGAACCCTTTCCGCTTGACTTGACTGTCGGGGATCCTCTCTATCCGGAGGGAGTTCAACATACGGATCACCAAAAGTTAAAGCTCTGGGAGTAACAGCCCGGAACCTTTGATTTCCTCCAGTCTCCCCAATGACTCGAACATCCCTTTCAAAAGGAATCTCCCTGTGTAGGCTACGCTGGTGGTTCATGTCAGATTCTCTACCAACGCGTCGATCTCCAACTGGTGTCTGATAGCTCACTCCCCAGCCATCTTGATTCAAATGAGATTCTTCGAAAAACTACCTTTCCCTTTCCATTGCATCCATTCTTGCCCCCATTCGAGTGATCGTATTACCCATGTAAGTGATCTGGTAAAAAAGCTCAGTATTACTCATCAGAACGGGAGGGTCTCCTCCTATCCGCGGAATCAGCCGTCTATCAGGCATCCCAGGCGTTACCGACCTTCGGTGCGAACCCCCTGAACGATCGGGATTCCTCATCACAGAGTTCCTTGCAACAGAGTTCCTTGGTGGCGGCGGAGGCAAATTTTCTCTGGTCCTAACCTCTTCCATACGTTGATTACCAACACGCTCTCGGTTTGACTGCGACATCCTTCCTCCTAAGATGTCAAAAAGCCTTCCTTCTAGCGCCACTTGTTAACGGAGGAATTTGGGAAAACAAAATCGGGGAGGGTTGCTGGAAATGTAGTGGTGGTTAATGACGGCAAACGGCTTAGGACGTTTAGGGTTAGGGTTTGTGATTTAGGGATGGCTGAGATTGTATGATGTGATTATTGCAATTTAGATCGAATATTGAATTCTCTCTTTTTCGCAAGGGTTTGCCTCGTGACATACAATGTGCCTACGTACCCTATATATAGGGATCAAGCCATACGTAGTTCTTGGGGAACAAGTAATCGTAATGGGCTCGGTTTCTTTATTTAGGAAGCCCATTGGATTGAGGCCATCGCCTTTGACAATTATTACAGACCCTAAAGCCCAGCTACTTTCTCAGAACGTAATGGCTAAGCTAATGACCCGAGATTATCGAGGTCAACGCTCACCTTGGGCCACGGAGATAAAATAGCTTATTGGGCAGTACTGAGATTACCTAAGGGGCGAGATCCCCAATCTGTATTTAGGGCGAGGTCTCAGGCTAGACCTCTTCTTAATTGCTTGTAACCGAGGAACTAGATTATAGTCCATAACTCATAATACTCTTCAGAGAATAATTTAGGGAGAATCCCTCATTTGTGTATGAGAGGGCGAGATCCTTGCTGAGGGCGAGATCCTTGTTGATCAGTCTTTTGGTTCGAGGGCGAGTCCCTCCGTCTATGGGCGAGGTCTCCTGGAAAAATGTAATGCTATCTTTTATTGGGTTAGGCCCAATAAATGCCACATTTCCTCATGCCACGACCCCACTCGGAGAGGGCTATGAGTAGTTCTTCAAAGATTTGGGAGGAAGGTCTGCCATTTTAATCTTTGGTTCAGATATCTTTTGCTGCTTCTCTTTCCTTTGTTGATCTATGTATTGTTGACAAGTAATTCCAGAATCTGGACTAAGAGGAGTTGTATCCTCTTTCGCTTGATCTTCTTTCGTTTGAGACCTGGTCTTGGGCATCAACAACTAAACAAGGAAAAGCAGTAAGATCGGTCTCAGTTGGAACAAGAGTTCCAAAGAGACAAAAGAAACAATTTAAAACAATCAAACTAAAATCTATAAAACTAGGCGTCTCCACGGCAGCGGTGTCAAAAACTTGATGTGTTAAATTACGTCTAACCGCAAGTGCACGGTATCTATTGTAGTAGATATTAGCAAATACGGGTCGATTCCTCAAGGAGACAGTTTCAATTTCAATTCGATTATTACCAATTGTTTCCAGTCACAAACGATTGTTGGAGAATTGTGTTAACTACTAAAGCAAATTTAATAATATTTTTTATCAATTAATGAAGGGATCCAGGGCAATTCAGGTTCACCATGCTTACACCAAACGAATCACAAAGGTATAGCTTTTTAATGGGATAAAGTAATTAGAGCAATGGTTAATCATTTTCAAGCATTAACACTCTCAGAAATCCGATGATGTTTCCACAATCACCCTCAATTCCGCTAATTTTATGTAAGACTCTAGTATTAAAATCTTCCGATCTATTACTCCTATTGCAATCAGTTAATCCATGATATTGCACAATTAAACAAATTAAGAATTAAAACATATCAGTCAGAATTACTCTCTACCCATCAATTTACTAATCAAATTAAGCCCAAATCATGGTGCAAACATGGCTCCCCTTAATGCCCTAGAATTAAACTACTCACTCGTACTATGATTAAGAACAACAAAAATAATGAAGAAAGCCATATAAAACATATACTAATAAACAAGATGAGATAAAGAATACCTTAAACTTTGTATTAACGAAGAACAATGAAGATCCAAATTAAACCAATTGCTTACAATCCAATAGAGATGAAGAACAAACCCTAGCTTTATATAAAAAGTAAAAAAACTGTATGTCTCTATTTTTTCTCCCCTCTCTCTTAAAAGCTAATCATAAAACTAATAATAAAAACTGATTTTTTATCTCCTAATCAAAGTATTTGTAATATTCTAATAAATTTACAAAAAGATATCCATAATTGAATAGGATTTTCTTGTAAAATTCGTAACTTCTTTTTCTCCTCTGTTTCTGGGCTCTTCCAACTGGATTTTGCTTACTGGACCACCTCTGAATTAAAGATAATTCCACAAGCTTCGCGTGGACAGTAAGATCGTCAAATTCTGACTTCTGGAACTCAAGATATGGCCCAAACAGTGTTAAACAGCCCGTGTAGCCCAATAATACGAATTTCCTTCTATTTTAGCTCCAAAATAGCTCTTTTTGCTCCAAATCCTTCCAAGTCATGAATTCTTTATTTTCTACAATAAAACAATCAAATCTATTAAATAAAAAATCCAAATCAATGCAAAACACAATAAATATGAGAATAAAATCATCTAAAATATATATAAAAATAAATTCTATCAAACATCCCCACACTAAGCATTTGCACGTCCTCGGGCAAATAAGTGAAATAAAAACTAAGTCCTAACAAACATCACTTTCGTAGATGACACGATTGCATTGAGCATATGCAACAAGCCGTTAAACCCCTAGGCAGCCCTAGTAGAACGAGTGTTGTCTCGTGAGGGTTTATAGTGAATATACCCACAAAATTCATCTAACCATACAAAAGATCAATGCTAACACAACACCACACACACAAGTCCTCTCATGCCACATCAACTTAAGAATCAAAGTAAACATACGATGTCTTGGTGTCGAAAGTGCAAGTATTCACGTAGTCTACTCAACTAACATTCAGAAGGTCATAAAAATTCATGTCAAGTGTAAAAATTGTTGGTAATCATGCTAAGACCACAAGAAACACATCTTTAAGTCTAAACCCGAGATCTCCTATGCCAAAACAAGTAATAACTCACCTTTCACTCAAGAACAAGGTTAAGTGTATCACTCAATTCCAACAAAATCATAAACACAACTTGACACTCGCAATCAATCTCACTCTCAACACAACGTACATCACTGATGACAATCAAAAGGTCTTTATTCGGGTTGTAGCGTGGGCTAGGGACCAGGTATGTCAAGTAAAGCTAAAACAGGTTAAATGTCAAAAGCTAGTACCCAACAATAATCATTATTCAATTCCCTTTCTATTAAAACAAATATTTCCCCACACTTGGATTTTTCAATAACCCTTACATAATAACTTGACTAGTCGAATGAAGAAGGATCATACAAACATAAGAATGCTCTCAAATTTATTTATTTAATTTTTTTTCTTTTTTTCTTTTTTTTTTGAGATAAAGAAAAAACACAATGATTCATAGATATTTTTATGAATTTCGACTAGCAAGCATCAACCCAAAATCAATATTCCCCAAAAGTATGATCATCAATAAACCCCCCCTTTTTCACACCTTATTACTCCCTTAAGCACGATACCAGCCCTTGACAATTTAGGATAAAAAATTACTGTAAGGCCAATACAAGAAAAGATATAGGCAAGTAACGTAGTGTGTCACCGAAAGAATAGGATTAGATTCAAAGGGTTAACTAATTGATCATGTATAAATGGTTTTGAATTATGGGAAATATGAGGTTATACCTAATTGCCTTTATCATCTTATCATCAATTAATGTCATGCATTTCAAGAAAGATCTCAAGTAAGTGCTAGCAATGTAAACAACATGTGGACACTCAAGCAAACGAAAAATCATGCAAAAGATATGCATATAGGCTCAAAACTCACTTGGTGTGACAAAACATAATCAATCCCAAGTAACAAGACTCTCTAACGCACCTACTTGTACTCAAAGCATGTAAACCAAGTCATCTTGCACATATTCATGTCATTCTAATCACTTACAACATCCAATTAAGTCTACCAGTTTCAACTTGCTAGTGAAAGTGTGTGCACAAGAACAAAGCACGTCACTTCTCATACAAAAGCATCAAGAACACAAGAATTCTACGCATGCATGGGTGTATCAAGCAAAATACAACAACTAATCAAATTGCATGGCTAGAATTATTTTTGGTATTTTTAATTTTTTAAACTTTTTTTTTAAAAAAATTCTCTTAACATTGAGAACCCTTCCCCACACTTAAGCGGTTCATTGTCCCCAATGAACTAATGAACAAGATACAAAACTACAACTAAAAACAAAATAAAACTACACTAAAAAGAAAAGAAAGAAAACTCCCCTGGAATCAAGGTGTCGGGTGTGAAAACCACCCCTCATTCGCTTAGGAGCCATAATAACCAAACCCCACTCAACAATAGCTTCACCAACATCCACCAAGAAATATCCCACCAAAAACCACCAAGCAATATCACTCCAAAAATACCCAATGAACAAGAATAATACAAAACCCCCAATTTACAAGAACACAAATTCGTAATAAAAAAAAATCCCAACTACGAATCGAAGAGGTAAACTTGTACTAATTCCCCCAAACTTGAATTTTTAGAGATGTAGAGGATGAAGAGAATGAATTGGGTGTGTATGTATGGGTATATATAGATAATGGAGTGATAGGATGGATTTAAGAATTTTAATGTGAAAAGGAAAAAAATTTGGGTGAGATTTGAAATTTGATATAGGATAGAAATAGGATTTAATGAATAAAAGAAAAGGAATTAGAATGGATATAGGTTTAGAATTTTTAAGGGAGAGATGGGAGGTTTTGGATTTGAAATAGGAAAAGAATTAGGTAAAATAGGGGTATAAATAGAATTTGGGGGTTGAAAAGTTTTTTTTTAATACATAAACAACATTAGCTAAACAACAACACAAACTGTCGGGCCTCTCTGCTTCATGCGCAGCCTGCGCGCGCGTCCGGCAACCTGCCCCAAGTGCAGTTGCGCAGGCGCAAGCTGCGTTACAACCCCGCAAACTGCCCCTACTCCAGTAACGCAGGCGCAGCTGATAAGTGGATTTTATATCCACTAATTGGCTTCCGTTTGGACTTTAATCGTTTGCAAGTTCTCAAGTTTCGTGTTAATTTGATGTGTTTTCATTTAATTTGTGTAGGTTGCATAGTCGGGCGGCATTGGTGGTGTTGGTGAAGTATTGGTGGTATTATGTGAGATTAAAGTAGAAATTACAGGAAGTCCAGGGCAAGAGAACTCGGGAATTTGAGCTCAATGCGCATTCATCACTGTTTTGGCCATATCTTGAGCTCTAGAAGTCCGTTTGAGGCCCGTAAGCTGTCCACGCGAAGAGGAGAGAATTATCTACAAATCTGTCCAGGGGTGCACAAGCGCAGCAGCGCAGTTCTGGGCGCAATTGCGCGAGGAAGAGCGCAGCTGCGCGGTTTCATGCGCAATGGCGCTCGAGGGAGTGTTTTCCAGGGGTTTGCTAGCGCTCTTGCGCGTGTTGAGGAGCCGTTGCGCTTGGTTTAGGCGCAGCTGCGCTTGGTTTAGGCGCCATGGCGCTTGATGCGGGTTTGAGCAGATTTCTGTTGCCTTGTATCGGGTCAAGTTGGTTTTGGGCCTATTATTAGGGCATCTTTATATGTATTATTAGGGACCTAAAAAAAACATTATCTATCGTTGTTCTTAGTTTTTCTTAGCATCTATCAACACTTTTCATCTAGATTTCAAGAACATTTTCAAGGAAATTCTCCAAGCTAGTGACAAGCAAGGATTATTCTTTGGAACCTTTGTACTCTTCTATTTTGGGGATTTAATTCTAAACCTTATTTCTTCTTCTATATTTACTTGTTTATTTTAGAATTATGTTTTCCATAGAACCCATGATGGCAATTAGGTCAATTATGGGCTAATTCGTTATCATGGGATTTTAATGGATTTTTCTATGGATTCTAGAAATTGAGTGTTATTTATGCCTTGGTGTGTGATTGAATGTATTGATTGTCTAGTATGATTATGCTTATTCGTTATAAGTGAGTCGCGAACACTTGTAATTGTTTGTTTAATCCTAGTGAATGCGAAAGTGGATCTAGGGTTTAGAACAATTCATGCTAGCATAGGTTTTTGCATGTGAAGAACATGTATTAATTTGTGGTGTAATTCTAACCGTCTTGCATTGACTATGTGGTTTAATGGATGCTTGATTTTTATCCGGTATGTGTTCAATTGCTATAGACATATAGGGACTACACATATTTGGTGACTACTTGACTTCTATCAATTGTGGATGATCAGTAGGATGGTATATGCACAACGAAAGTTGGTGTGTATCAGTTTAGTGCATCTAATCAGTAATCAACGCTGTCACATGCTGGGCTAAAGGGCATAAGATTCTAGATGAAGTAGTAAATGAAATTGAATCCCATGTTTGTTTATTATAAAGTTAAAGTTAAGTTATTTCCTCGTAATTGGCTTAGTTGGTAATTAATCTTTAGTAAATCAAAACCAAAATTGTGATTGTCTTAGCAGTGAGTGTAAATCATAAGCTGGTGCATAAGTGAACATAACAAACAATTTGAGTCTCTGTGGGAACGAATCCTATTTACTCTATATTACTTGTTGACCACGTTCTCTTGCGTGAATAAGTGCGAACAAGTTTTTGGCGCCGCTGCCGGGGACTCGGTTCATTGTTTGTTTAGTTTATGATCTTGTCATCAATTTGGGTTAAATTCACTGACTCGGACATTTTTTTTTCTTTTTATTTGATGGATTATTGGGAGCAGGAATTTGTAATTGTTTGTGAGCTGTGTGCAGGTGGACATTACACTCATCAATGTGAGTATAACAGAAACCGGCCAAATTTCAGCTGGGACTGCAATCAGAGTGGTATGGAGCAATCTCAATATCCATTCTACCCGCTCCAAAATCAGCAGTTTGGAGATGATCCATACAGTCCAGGGGGAATTCAGCAGCAACAAGGGCAACAATTTCAGCATCAGTATGACCCAGTGCATCAACACTTTCAACCTCCTGAATTTCAGCAGCAGCAATTTCAGACTTGGTCTATCCAACAGTCGACCGAAGAAGCTGAATTAGAAGAATTGAGGTTGATGGCTAAAAGCAATGCATTGTCTCTCCAGACAATAGGAAATCAGATTGGTCAATTAGCAACCTTGCTAAACAGTCTTCAGGGAACCCTTCCAAGTGACACGAGAGACCTAGAGGCAGAGCAGGAGGACAATAACATGCCTATCAATCTTGATGAGCCATTCTTAGCCACGGGTGAGACTTTGATCGATGTTCAGAAAGGAGAGTTTGAGGGCGAAGATGAGGAAGAAGCAGAACAGGAAGCTGATAAGGAAGAAAGGTCAGAAAATGCAGTTCTGAATATTCAGCCACAACCACATCCTTTGCAATCTGAAAATGTTGAAGATGTTGAGAAGAAGAATTTTGAAATTGTGTTAGTTGAGAGCCATGAACTTGTTGAGGTGTCTCAATTAAATTCTGAACATGAAGGATATGTGGAAGAATCTTCAACAATATCAATGAAGGATGTTCTGGTTTATGATAAATTAGAGGATAATGTGTATGAAGATCCACTGGAGCAGTCTATGTTTCTAGAATTGGGACCTGAGAAGAATGAAGACGAGCATCTAACGTTGTTAGAGGATAATTCGCAAAGTGTTGGAATGATGCATTGTTTCGAGTCACTAGAAGTGCTATCTGCCGAAGGCAAACCTCCAAAAGCCTCTATCAAGGAACCACCTGACTTGGAACTGCAGTTGATATCCTCTCAATCTCAGGAGTTTGAGTCGAGTTCATTTGTATCATCTTCTATCATCATCTCAGCAGAATTACCTCCGGACAAGAATTTTGAAAGGGTTATTTCAAATTTTCGTGACAGTATGCGCTCTGCAGATATGCAAATTTTTTCTGTGGACAATGCGATTTGTTTTGTTGAGAAGCAGAGAAGGTTGACATCTCCAACCTTATCCACTATTATCTCAGCAGATTTACCGCCTGATAAGGAAGAAGTACGTTTGGCGGCTTTACAAAAGCATACAGGTAGTGGATGGATGATTTCAGATAATCAGGATATCATCTATTCGTTGGTTATTCAAATATGGTGTGGGAACAATGTCACGGGCACTTTGGAAGAGCGAAGGAGGTTGAAGCTTGTCATCAATGACGTTGCTCCGAAGAAGATCATTAAATGGCCTTATAGAGATACGGTGCAGAAATTTTTCAAGAGGAAAATCGTGGCCAAGTCTAGCTAAAGACGTTAAAGAAAGGCGCTTTGTGGGAGGCAACCCATGATTTCTTGCTTTCGAATAAAACAATAGTTGTGTTGAAGCCTCCACGTCTATCCACCACCAGACACACCACCCGAGGCGGGTGGAGATGCCGACAAGTAGGGGAGTATCTCTTGTACCCTTTAATTTTACCTTCAATGAGGGCATTGAAATTTTTAAGTTTGGGGGTGATTTTAGGGTAGCAAGAGTAGTTGCATTGCATATAGTTGCATATTCATGCATATTCATGTTAGTATTTTTGCATTTAGTTCATTTAGTTTTGCCATGCCATTTAGATTGCATTTAGGATGCCATGTCATATAGTTTTATTTAGGATTGTAATATCATGTTGTTCATGCATTTCATATGATTCCACTTGAGTGTCTGTTTCTGGCTTGATAGGTCGACGTTAATTTGAGTGTGATGACAATGAATAGAGGGTTGATTTAAGTACTTATGAAATTGACTTGCATGTGTCGGGAACACAATCTTTTCACGGTCTCACTGTTGCTCTTGGGCTAGATCGAGTCATACCTTGTTTGGCTGTTGAGATTTAATCACTTATTTATATCTAGAATTTTCGTTATTCCCTCGATGGCGTAGGAGCACTTAAGTATAAGTTTGGGGGAAAACAGGGATTTCATGCTAAGTGTCGTAGTGTAATAATGGCTAGGTGTCAAATGGCTAGTAGCCGGCTCATATTTGATATGAGTAGTCTAGGGGGGTGAGACAGTGCACCCATGTGAAAAAAAAAAAGAAAAGGCAAGAAAAAGAGTCAAAAGAAAAAAAAGAAATAGAAAAGAAAAAAAAAGAGAAAAAAAAAAGAAAACAGTTGTGAGAATAAAAAATGAGGGATTGTGAGAGTGTGTGTATGCTAATTGGCTAGGGTGAGCTCTTTAGTGCTCGAGCAAGTAAGTTCGAGGGGAATTTATGCCTAGTGACCTAAGACTTTTCCGGTCTGGGATCCACTAACCTAACGCTCGCTACAAGGGTGCTATTGTATAAGCCTTTAGGGGTCTCACCCATTGCACAGTCAAAAGCATGTGTGTTTTGTGATGTTTTATGTAGTAAAGCATGAGTCCTTGTCTACCTTAAATGATGATGGCGGTGTCTTTGAGTCATGGAGTGTCTAAAGTCTATTCTGTTTATAAACATGTGATTGTTTTGGTGAAGGATGAGTTATGCCTTTTATCTAGTTTCAAGAGTATATCTAGTGAGAAATGCACACACCACGTTTCCGAGCATGTATTGTTAGTATACGGGGCTTAGTCGAGCTCTGTTTGGAGTTGTTGCATTCTTTGAGGTGTTGGCTTGTTGAGTTGGTTTTGGTAACTTTTGTGGGATCATTGCATTATGACATGTTCGCATTATCATGACATTTAATTTTAGTTGCATTCTTGCATCATTTTAGGTTGAGTTGCATTGCTTGAGGACAAGCAACGGTTTAAGTTTGGGGGTTTGATAAGTGGATTTTATATCCACTAATTGGCTTCCGTTTGGACTTTAATCGTTTGCAAGTTCTCAAGTTTCGTGTTAATTTGATGTGTTTTCATTTAATTTGTGTAGGTTGCATAGTCGGGCGGCATTGGTGGTGTTGGTGAAGTATTGGTGGTATTATGTGAGATTAAAGTAGAAATTACAGGAAGTCCAGGGCAAGAGAACTCGGGAATTTGAGCTCAATGCGCATTCATCACTGTTTTGGCCATATCTTGAGCTCTAGAAGTCCGTTTGAGGCCCGTAAGCTGTCCACGCGAAGAGGAGAGAATTATCTACAAATCTGTCCAGGGGTGCACAAGCGCAGCAGCGCAGTTCTGGGCGCAATTGCGCGAGGAAGAGCGCAGCTGCGCGGTTTCATGCGCAATGGCGCTCGAGGGAGTGTTTTCCAGGGGTTTGCTAGCGCTCTTGCGCGTGTTGAGGAGCCGTTGCGCTTGGTTTAGGCGCAGCTGCGCTTGGTTTAGGCGCCATGGCGCTTGATGCGGGTTTGAGCAGATTTCTGTTGCCTTGTATCGGGTCAAGTTGGTTTTGGGCCTATTATTAGGGCATCTTTATATGTATTATTAGGGACCTAAAAAAAACATTATCTATCGTTGTTCTTAGTTTTTCTTAGCATCTATCAACACTTTTCATCTAGATTTCAAGAACATTTTCAAGGAAATTCTCCAAGCTAGTGACAAGCAAGGATTATTCTTTGGAACCTTTGTACTCTTCTATTTTGGGGATTTAATTCTAAACCTTATTTCTTCTTCTATATTTACTTGTTTATTTTAGAATTATGTTTTCCATAGAACCCATGATGGCAATTAGGTCAATTATGGGCTAATTCGTTATCATGGGATTTTAATGGATTTTTCTATGGATTCTAGAAATTGAGTGTTATTTATGCCTTGGTGTGTGATTGAATGTATTGATTGTCTAGTATGATTATGCTTATTCGTTATAAGTGAGTCGCGAACACTTGTAATTGTTTGTTTAATCCTAGTGAATGCGAAAGTGGATCTAGGGTTTAGAACAATTCATGCTAGCATAGGTTTTTGCATGTGAAGAACATGTATTAATTTGTGGTGTAATTCTAACCGTCTTGCATTGACTATGTGGTTTAATGGATGCTTGATTTTTATCCGGTATGTGTTCAATTGCTATAGACATATAGGGACTACACATATTTGGTGACTACTTGACTTCTATCAATTGTGGATGATCAGTAGGATGGTATATGCACAACGAAAGTTGGTGTGTATCAGTTTAGTGCATCTAATCAGTAATCAACGCTGTCACATGCTGGGCTAAAGGGCATAAGATTCTAGATGAAGTAGTAAATGAAATTGAATCCCATGTTTGTTTATTATAAAGTTAAAGTTAAGTTATTTCCTCGTAATTGGCTTAGTTGGTAATTAATCTTTAGTAAATCAAAACCAAAATTGTGATTGTCTTAGCAGTGAGTGTAAATCATAAGCTGGTGCATAAGTGAACATAACAAACAATTTGAGTCTCTGTGGGAACGAATCCTATTTACTCTATATTACTTGTTGACCACGTTCTCTTGCGTGAATAAGTGCGAACAGCAGCCTGCGTTACACACCTGCAAACTGCCTCGATGACAGAAACGTAGGCGCAACCTGCGTTACAGACATGCAACCTGCTCAAAAATTCGTTTTTTTTTTAGAAAAGAAGGAATAATGTACACAACAAGGCTTGAGTTGCCTCCCAAGAAGCGCTTTTGTTTAACGTCGTTGGCTCGACTCAGCTGGTTCAGATCTCCAACCTGGAATTGAACAACAACACCTTGTCACCAACCTGAAAATCTCTTCTCTGAATCATCTTGTCATGCATCTTCTTCGTTCTCTCCTTGTAAAGCCGAGAATTGTCATAAGCATCAAATCGAAGCTCATCTAACTCATTAAGTTGAAGAAGTCTCGCTTGCCCCGCAGCCTTCAAATCCATGTTGAGTTCTTTTATAGCCCAAAAAGCGCGATGTTCCAATTCCACTGGCAAGTGACATGCTTTGCCATAAACCAACCGGTAGGGAGTGGTTCCTATAGTTGTTTTATATGCCGTCCCATAAGCCCACAAAGCATCATCCAGCTTCAAATACCAATCTTTTCTAGACTTTGCCACCATCTTCTCCAAAATGCTTTTGATTTGTCGATTGGAAACCTCCACTTGGCCACTTATTTGAGGGTGATATGCAAGAGCGACCTTGTGAGTAACACCATATTTCTTCAATAAAGTTTCGAACTGTCGGTGGCGAAAATGAGAACCACCATCACTTATCACTGTTCTAGGAACTCCAAAACGAGGGAAGATGATATTTTTAAAGAGCTTCATAACGACCTTGGAATCATTGGTTACCGTTCCAACAGCTTCAACCCACTTGGACACATAATCGACTGCAACTAAGATGTATCTCATCCCACAAGAACTTGGGAAAGGTCCCATAAAATCAACACCCCATACGTCAAATATCTCGACCTCAAGAATACCGATTTGAGGCATCTCATGGCGTTTAGAAATATTACCCGTCCTTTGACATGCATCACCCGCCAAACAGAAAGCACGAGCATCCTTAAATAGAGACGGCCAAAAGAACCTGGATTGAAGTACCTTAGCAGCAGTTTTGGAATGACCATGGTGGCCTCCACATGCAAGAGAATGACAATGCTCGAGAATGTCATGTACTTCGAACTCAGGGACACATCTACGAAAGATTCCATCAGCACACTTGCGATACAAGAAAGGGTCATCCCAAAAATATTGTTTAGCATCATGATAAAACCTCTTTCTTTGTTGATAAGTCAATTCTGGAGGGTGAGATCCACTAACACAGAAATTTGCAAAATCTGCATACCATGGAGTTTGAGTAGCAACCGAAAACAAGTGATCATCTGGAAAAGAATCGTCAATAAGAGTGTTTGACGCAATATCTGATTTGAAACGCAACCGTGAAAGATGATCCGCAACTACATTCTCAGCACCCTTCTTGTCTTTGATTTCCAAGTCAAATTCTTGGAGTAACAGAATCCAACGAATAAGCCTTGGCTTTGCTTCCTTCTTCGCCAACAGATATTTGAGTGCTGAATGATCAGTGTGAACAATGACTTTGGAGCCAATGAGATAGATTCGGAATTTGTCAAGAGCGTAGACCACAGCTAGAAGTTCCTTCTCAGTCATAGGAGCTTCATCCAAGGTTTTACTTGCATAGTAGATGGCGTGCAATACCTTGTCTTTCCTTTGACCGAGAACTGCTCCAACAGCATAATCACTTGCATCACACATGATTTCAAATGGAAGATTCCAATCTGGAGATTGAATGATTGGTGCACTTATCAAAGCTTCCTTAATCCTGTTAAAAGACTCCAAACAAGCGTCAGTAAACACAAAGGTGGCATCCTTAAGCAACAATTGAGTGAGGGGTTTTGCAATTTTTGAAAAATCTTTTATAAAACGATGATAAAAACCTGCATGACCAAGGAAACTCCTCACTCCCTTGACATTAACAGGAGGAGGAAGCTTCTCAATCACCTCAATTTTTGCTTTGTCAACCTGGATGCCACGTTCAGAAATCAAGTGACCAAGTACCACTCATTCATTTACCATGAAGTGGCACTTTTTACAATTCAAAACCAAATTCACCTCTTCACAACGTTTAAGCACTTTAGAAAGATTATGCAGACATACATCAAAATCAGACCCATAAACACTGAAATCATCCATAAATACTTCCATGATAGACTCTATGAAATCAGAAAATATGGCAGTCATGCAACACTGAAAAGTAGCAGGGGCATTGCACAATCCAAAAGGCACTCGACGATATGCAAAAGTACCATATGGGCAAGTAAATGTAGTCTTTTCTTGGTCATCAGGATGTATAGGGATCTGAAAGAACCCTGAATATCCGTCTAAATAGCAAAAGTACTTATGCTTAGCAAGTCTTTCTAACATCTGATCAATGAAAGGGAGAGGGTAATGGTCTTTTCTAGTAGCAGTGTTTAACTTACGGTAATCAATGCACATTCGCCAACCGGTGACAATTCGAGTGGGAATTAATTCATCTTTATCATTCTTAATTACCGTTGTTCCTCCTTTCTTAGGGACTACCTGAACTGGGTTTACCCATTTAGAATCGGAAATCGGGTAAATGATGCCCACATCTAACAACTTCAAAACTTCTTTTTTAACAACCTCTTGCATGTTAGGGTTCAAGCGACGTTGTCCCTGTATGCAAGGCTTATGGTCATCATCTAAGTGAATTCTATGCATGAAAAATCTGGGCTAATCCCTGTAAGATCATCAATACTATACCCAATAGCTTTTCTATGCGCACGCAAAATAGTAAGAAGCTTAAGAACCTGGTTATCATCAAGACTAGAGCTAACAATCACAGGACAAGTCTTTTCATCATCAAGAAACACATATTTAAGATTAGATGGCAAAGGTTTTAACTCTAACTTTTTTACCTGAGGTTCACCACAAGAAGCGACAGTGTTGGTTACCTCACAATTCGGATCAGCTACACCATCCAACTCAAGAATCAATGAATCGACTTCAGCATGTCCTTCTCCTTCGTATGCTTCAAGCATGAGTACTGCTTCTAATGCATCATTCAATAGAATCTGAGACGTCTCATCTTGGACAATTTCATCTATAACATCAATCCTGCAGCAAGTATTCTCAAGCAAAGGGGATTTAAGAGCAGAGGTTAGAGTAAAAGTAATTTTATCATCACCAACGCTCAATGTGAGAGTCCCACTTTTAACATCAATTACAGCACCTGCAGTACAGAGAAATGGTCTACCTAAAATAATAGGTATTTGGCTATCCTCTTCCATATCTAGAACTACAAAGTCTGCAGGAATATAGAATTTTCCAACCCTAACAGGCACATCCTCTAAAATTCCAAGAGGATATTTTATTGAACGGTCTGCCATTTGCAAAGTCATCTGTGTACATTTTAATTCTCCCATGTTCAATTTTTGAAAAATCGAGAGAGGCATGACTGAGACGCTGGCGCCTAAATCACATAAAGCTTTATCAATAAACAATGCACCTAAATGACATGGGATCGAAAAACTACCAGGATCTTTAAGCTTAGGTGGAGACTTATTCTGTAAAACAGCACTACACTCCTCAGTAAAAGCTACTGTCTCTACCTCACCAAAAGATCTTTTCTTAGTGAGAATATCCTTAAGAAACTTTGCATATGATGGAACTTGAGAAATTAAATCAGTGAAAGGAACTGTTACCTCAAGATTCTTGACAAGTGTCATGAACTTACCAAACTGTTGGTCCACCTTAGTTCTGTTCATCCTGCTAGGGAATGGGAGCTTTGGCACAAATGGTGGAGGGGTGACTACAGTCTTTTCTTTGTCCTTTTCCTTGATTTCCTCAGTTTCACCTTCTTTTGTGTCTTCAACAACTTTCTCTACCTTGTCTTCCTCAGAATTCTCTTTTTCTATCTCAGTAGGAACATCGTCAGTAGGCATTGGAGGAGCATCATATGTACGACCACTCCTAAGAGTAATGGCATTCACATTTTCCTTTGGCTGAGTTGGCTGTGCTAGTAGAGAGCCTCGTTGCCTTGTAGACAAAGAACTAGCCATTTGAGCAATCTGAGTTTCCAGCATTGTAACGCCCCAAATCCGGGGTCAGGGATTTGGTCGTCACGCGGAAATCCTCAATGTCAAATTACCTGTTTAACAACATTAAACCATCTGTAATCATTAAAACTGAATTACAACATCTGTGACCCCAACCACCAAGCATCTTTTAGGTTGTAGGGCTAGAAACAAGAATCGATCCTTACATTTCTCATTACATCCATTTAATTACATCACACTGAGTATTACAAATCCTATACTACTAGTGTAGCTTCGTTGAGAAGTACACTAGCACTAGTACTATCGTGCACAAAGTGATATATACATATTACACATCAATACACTTATATATAACTTACTCCAGCTATCTATGTTCCGGATCATATCATCTTCACAAGGGCACACTGCCTGCTTCTCCTGAGCCATGCAGATAAGCCTCAATCATCTACCTTCCTCTGAAAGGTTAATATTTAAAACAAGCAAGTATGAGCGAAAGAATTGCCCAGCAAGTATTAATAGAGCACAACAATATATATCAATATATACATGGAGTTTTCGAAGTATAACGATACTTAATATCAATTTCGAAATATTTACAACAATGAAACCTCAGTAGGGGCTATATGACATTTCGAGTAACATCAGATAAATAAAGTAAGTTCATGTCAACCATAGTAATCCTCATACCGTATCCACATACCATACCTCATAGTATTGATAACCTCTTAGGGAGCTTTTCAAAATATGCAGTTCAATATGCTGCTAAGATAGTTATTACCACCCTTCATAAACCAAACCATTATAAAGTTCCATTTTTAATACTCCTCAAGTTTGTAAGTATGTACACATGAGTATATCATTATCATCAAAACACCTTACAGTTCAAGATTCTGTACAGGATATAAGTTCGTTAACCACTTGATAAGTGAAACTCAGAAATAACTGATAGGAAGAGAGTCAAAGCTCATGAAGCAAAACATTTGGGACTTAACATCAATAACCGATGAACCATCTTTCATCTTTTGAATAATTGCAAAAGTGCACAAGCACGTGCCATTATTGTTAGAATAATCTTGCAGTTCTAGATACTGCATGAATTCATCATCTTTCAAAATTGAAAACAACACTATCGGCTACTTGGCACTTAGGCCTAAGAAGCAGTGTTTGAGTATTTTTCCAAAGTGGAGGATGGGACTTAAAGAAAACATAAAAACCTGACAAGGATTGACGATGATCAGTCGCCACATCCAAGTCCAATAATCCGCGGGTCTTCTCTACCGGTAGAAGGATAGAAACTACATCCGTAACTATCCCCGGGTGAAAACTACATCCGTAATCACCCTCGATGAAAACTACATCCGTAATCATCCTTCGGCAACACCTGGGCCGGAATAATAATTGATGGGCCGCCTGGCTCACGGCCGCTTACACATCCCGGGAATCGTTCGTCAACGATTCCCACACCTGCCAGAGTCCCCTTTTTCTTTTCTTGTCAAAATCATTTTGATAGAAAACTTGAGTAGTTGAAGTTCGACTTCAGTCGACCGATAATTTCTTGAAAAACGAGCAAGAGAGTAAAACCTGACCGGGGGTTTTCGAAAATGTTTTGAGTTCAAAAGAGTTCAAGTATAGATATACACTTGTACCGATATCAATCTCGACACAGGGTTTTGTGATCACACATGGAAAATGGTACGCATAAAGCTTGTAACCACAACAGGGTAATTCCATATATATATAAGTTCTTGAAAAGTAACTTACCTAGATAGATTCAAAATATAATATTTTAAATGACTATGAAAGTCCTTAGACAACCTTTAAATAGTGTTTTATAACCTTCAAAACACTGAGTATTTAATAAATATTTGACTACTATGCAACAAATAATAAATATTCAATAATCCCTTTTTAAAAGAATACTCAAATTAATATTCATTTATTAAGTAATATTCAAATAATATTTATTATTAATACTGGAATATTTAATAACCTCAAAACACCCAAATACAACTCTTGGAATGTTTCTAATTAAAATCAAGACACAATCTCTCCAGCAGTCTCCAAACTTTAGCCACTTTATCAAATAACTACTACTGACTCACGGTCAATAAGAAATAATTAATAAGCAAGAAAATCCTTCTTCTCTTTCCTTTTTTTTTGTTTCTTAATGAATATTATAATTAATATTCATCGAATTAAATAAGCATTCAAATAACATATATCGATATCAATCTAGCTGTTTTAAGCTGAAAGTAACCAATTTATAACCATTGGAATATCTTTAATCCGTATTGAAAATAAACTATCCCCGATAAATAATATACTAGATAGAATCACTCCATTAAATTGTTTTATTATTTCTCCGGGACAAAGTGATTTTAAGAAAGCGTTTTGAAAATGATGTTCATCTAATTAAATAAATTTAATTAGGCGAATGAGGTTTATTTAATTAGTAAAGGCTTTCAGGAGCATCTATTAATTAAATAAACACTGGTTTATTGGTGATGTTGCCTTTAGGTTAATTATTGCGAAATTCTTTTTAAAAGCTTTGCCCGGGTTTTCGAAAACATACAATACAAATAACCCCGACACGCGGGCTAAGTTCGATAACTCCATACACGCTCTACCCTCGGAGCCTTTACCACGTAGTTCCATATATACGTATATGTATCTATATATACCTCATAACATATAGTCCTCTACCACATTACAAAAGTTTATAAATATACAACATATAAATCGAGATGTAGAACCATAAGAATGTCACCGCCCATCGACAGTATTATAAGTCATGGGTTTTGATTATTGCACGAGAAGAGTTTAATATCGCTAGCAAAGTCAAGAATAAAATGATTTGGAAGGAGGAGCACAAGATTAAAAACTCGCAATTAGGGATTGAAAACCTTTTTCCGCACATTTTATATAATTCAAAATAGGTATACTCTGAACGATAGAGTATGTGTAAATAAACTTGCCTCTGGTCCTTAGCAGAAAGCAGAAACCGCGAATAAACCTTTCGCACTTCGTCCAAGCAATTCCCTGGAGGTAGCTTACCTTTCTTTATACAGCGCCTCGATCTTTCCTTTTTGGTGCACGTCATTCCAACTCGATTATGCCCTAATGGTACTGAAATAGTTATGAGTACGTGTCAGTCATACCTCGTATATCGAGCAGACACAACTCGGGATTATCACTAAATAACATAAAGTCAAACTATAGGTGTCCTCCCTATAGTTGACTATTCTAATACCACTTATTGCACATAACATACTATAGTAAAGAAAAGAAATGGAAAAGTCCCCTCTTTAAAGTGGACAATTCCTGGTGCTAAACACCTCAAACCATACCACTTAATCAACTTAGTATATAGATAGTCCTCAAACATAATTAATCCTCGAGACACATAAATCCTCGAATTAAATCACTTAGCACATAAATCCTCGAGACAACAATTACCCTCGAATTAATTCACTTAACACATATACACATAAACAGTTAACACCCAAATCATACCTTTAAACCCTTGAAATCAAATAAGTTAAATAAATTAAAATGCAGGGGATTTTTAGAAAATTTCGGCATGTAGTATTCGTTTATCGGACTATGGGCTCAGCCCCTCCATGCCAAACAAAACAATTTATAACCCTGCTTTTGATAAAATAAAAGCTGCCTCAACTTGCAGCAAAGTAAACAAGTAAGAAAAGTACCCGCCCAGACATGCGGCAACTAGCACATAAGGAAAAGTACCCGCCCAGACATGCGGCAACTAGCACATAAGGAAAATACCCGCCCAGACATGCGGCAACTAGCACATAAGGAAAAGTACCCGCCCAGACATGCGGCAACTAGCACATAAGGAAAAGTACCCGCCCAAACATGCGGCAACTAGCACATAAGGAAAGTAAACTAAGTTTATCCACATTTAAGCCAACACCACGTAGTTGGCACTTATACTATCAACATATACTATAACTTGATTCATACCATCTAGCACATAGACATTTACAAGTTATCCAACTCTTATGACTACATTATATGGCGATAACAATTAGCACTTAGCACTTAGCAATTAACAATTTCAATTGGAAACTAACAATTAGCAATTAGCACTTAACAATTACTTGACAACTAACCCAAATATATTATCCGACAATTAATAATTACTCACTAACAATTAACAATTAGCAATTTAACAATTAACAATCACTAACCCGAACCTTTAATCGGACTCGTAATTAAACTCAACAATTATAATTACAAACATACCTTCCGAATTAAATATCGGAAATTCAACCAATAATCATTATCTTACAATTTTAGTCTAATTATACCCATTACCACATTAAGCTTTCCATTTAAACTAATTAAACCACCATAATTAACCTCGCAATTTAAACTAACTAATTACCACCATAATTAACCTCACAATTTAAACTAACTAATTACCACAATAATCTCACAATTAAATCTAATTTAATTACCACAATAATCTCACAATTTAAAATCAATTAAATTACCACAATTTAAAACTAATTAAATTACAACCATTAATTTATATCAAAATTTACAACTAATACAATACGAAAATTAAATAAATAAAATGCGAAATTATACCATTCCGATTCGACTCGCCCGAAAATCAAACCACCGGAAAAATTTCCACCATCTTCTCTCTCCTTCTCTCTCTCTCTCTCTCTCTCTCTCTCTCTCTCTCTCTCTGCCATCTCTACCCCGACAGCAACGACCACCCCCTTGCTGCCGACGAACCACCACCAGCCTCCCGCCGCCGCTGCTAACTCCGGCGAGCTCCGGCCACTACTGCCTTCCTCCTCCGCGCGCGCAACTGCCTCATACCCACACACACACACTTGTACACATATGATTATATATATATATATATGTATATTAGCTAATTGAGTGGTAAAAATGAAAACCCCCAATCTCTCTCTTTCTTCCTCCCTTTTTCTTCCCCGAGCTGCTGTGTGTGTTATGTGCGGCTATGCGTGTTTGTTTCTGTGTGTGTATGTATCTGTTGTGTGTGTTTTAACCCTAATGGGCTCAAGCCCAATAACAATTAAAAACAATACAATTAATCACTACATACTCTAAATAATATTTAGAGTTAAAAACTCTAATTCGTAAAAATAAAATTTCTAGCATAATTAAATGCTATAATATTTTTAAAGACTTTTGGAGAAAGAATTGGAATTAAATCTCAATTTTCTAAATTGATATGCATTTTACAAATATTAATAATTTATAAAAACAATTCATAAAAATAATATTTGTGATTCATAATTCACAATTTACAGGGCTTTATAAAAATACTACAAACATTATTGTTTTAGTAAAATCTCAAATTCTTGATTTTATATATTAATCAAGTAATTTCTGCAAATCCCCAAATATTTAAAATAATCATTTTCTAAAGATTTTAAAATCTCCAAATTATTCAGTAATTTAAAATAAAAATTTTACTGAACAATTCCACACTCCAAAATAAAATCTTTGCACAAATAAACTATCGACTCGAGGTATCTACCCGGTCAATAAAATTTTAAATAGGAGCACCAGGCTCCACTTAACCGAAAATAATTAAATAGTTGAATAATAAAATAAAATAAAATAAAATAAAAATCCTCCTCATTTTAGGAAAACAATATTATTATTATTGAAATAATAATATAATCATTTCTTGAAAAATCCGGGTTATTACAAGCATCTTATTATGAATCTCCATCTGGTTCATCTTCCTATTGGTATCCTCCATATTATTTTGCATTTGTAACAATATCTTCATCATATCACCTTGATTATCAGCCTGTGCAGCTTGATTGGATTGAGGAGCATAATTCTGATAGGGCTTCTGAAATCCAGGGGGATTCATAGGTCCTTGCGGGGGCCTATACTGCTGCTGTGGAGGAGGCTGATACGACTGCTGATATTGCTGCTGCTGATTAGGAACCTGTGGATTCTGAGTATTATTGTTCCTATACGATAAATTCGGATGATCTTTCCAACCAGGATTGTAAGTGTTGGAGTACGGATTGTACTGCTGCCGCTGTTGGAAAACATTGGCTTGCTCCATCTGAAAATTTTGTGAATTTTGAGCATTGTATTGGCAATCGTTACCATAATGGCCTTGGATGCCATAGACTTCACAAACAGGATTATTCATAGGAGCCATGGATGACAATGCATTGATACTCATAGGTGGAGTAGAGGCTGAGATGTCTTCCATGAGTGGATCTCCTGAGTCAATGCAGCTAGTTGAGATGATAATAGAGAATATGCATCCACTTCAAGTTTACCCCCTTTCTTGGTTGCTCTCGGGTTACTGAAGTGATTGGCAGCCAAATTTGAAAGAAAAGCATGTGCGTCAACAACTCCTTTGTCTAAAAACACGCCACCTGCAGCGTTATCAACCATACCTTTTGTTTCAGGATCAAGACCATTGTAGAAGCGTTTAAGCAGAAACCACTTCTCAAGACCATGGTGAGGGCATGCACGTTGATAATCCTTAAATCTGTCCCAAGCATCCCGAAGAGATTCACCATAATCTTGCTTAAAATCCATCATCTTGTCGATCAAATCGTCGGTTCTGTTAGGAGGGAAGAACTCGGTTAAGAAAGCCTGAGCAATCTCATCCCACTTGGTCAAGTCAATATCATTCAACCATTTTTTAGCTTTGTCACGAAGAGAGAAACCGAACAACATGACTTTCAACTGGTCTGGAGTGACTCCCTGATGTTTAATTGTAGAACAGAGCTGTTGAAACCGTTGCAGATGAAGTGTAGGGTCTTCAGAGGCAAGCCCATCAAATTGATTCTGTTGGATCATTGTAAGCAAAGCAGGCTTGATCTCGAAATTTGCTGCTTGAATCGCTGGCATAGCAAGGCCGGTAGGTACCCCACTCGGAGAGGGCTGTGAGTAGTTCTTCAAAGATTTGGGAGGAAGGTCTGCCATTTTAATCTTTGGTTCAGATATCTTTTACTGCTTCTCTTTCCTTTGTTGATCTATGTATTGTTGACAAGTAATTCCAGAATCTGGACTAAGAGGAGTTGTATCCTCTTTCGCTTGATCTTCTTTCGTTTGAGACCTGGTCTTGGGCATCAACAACTAAACAAGGAAAAGCAGTAAGATCGGTCTCAGTTGGAACAAGAGTTCCAAAGAGACAAAAGAAACAATTTAAAACAATCAAACTAAAATCTATAAAACTAGGCGTCTCCACGGCAGCGGTGCCAAAAACCTGATGTGTTAAATTACGTCTAACCGCAAGCGCACGGTATCTATTGTAGTAGATATTAGCAAATACGGGTCGATTCCTCAAGGAGACAGTTTCAATTTCAATTCGATTATTACCAATTGTTTCCAGTCACAAGCGATTGTTGAAGAATTGTGTTAACTACTAAAGCAAATTTAATAGTGTTTTTTATCAATTAATGAAGGGATCCAGGGCAATTCAGGTTCACCATGCTTACACCAAACGAATCACAAAGGTATAGCTTTTTAATGGGATAAAGTAATTAAAGCAATGGTTAATCTTTTTCAAGCATTAACACTCTCAGAAATCCGATGATGTTTCCACAATCACCCTCAATTCCGCTAATTGTATGTAAGCCTCTAGTAGTAAAATCTTCCGATCTATTACTCCTATTGCAATCAGTTAATCCATGATATTGCGCAATTACACAAATTAAGAATTAAAACATATCAATCAGAATTACTCTCTACCTATCAATTTACTAATCAAATTAAGCCCAAATCATGGTGCAAACATGACTCCCCTTAATGCCCTAGAATTAAACTACTCACTCATACTATGATTAAGAACAACAAAAATAATGAAGAAAGCCATATAAAACATATACTAATAAACAAGATGAGATAAAGAATACCTTAAACTTTGTATTAACGAAGAACAATGAAGATCCAAATTAAACCAAGTGCTTACAATTCAATAGAGATGAAGAACAAACCCTAGCTTTATATAAAAAGTAAAAAAAGTGTATATCTCTATTTTTTCTCCCCTCTCTCTTGAAAGCTTATCATAAAACTAATAATAAAAACTGATTTTTTATCTCCTAATAAAAGTATTTTTAATATTCTAATAAATTTACAAAAAGATATCCATAATTGAATAAGATTTTCTTGTAAAATTCGTAACTTCTTTTTCTCCTCTGTTTCTGGGCTCTTCCAACTGGATTTTGCTTACTGGACCACCTCTGAATTAAAGATAATTCCACAAGCTTCGCGTGGACAGTAAGATCGTCAAATTCTGACTTCTGGAACTCAAGATATGGCCCAAACAGTGTTAAACAGCCCGTGTAGCCCAATAATACGAATTTCCTTCTATTTTATCTCCAAAATAGCTCTTTTTGCTCCAAATCCTTCCAAGTCATGAATTCTTTATTTCCTACAATAAAACAATCAAATCTATTAAATAAAAAATCCAAATCAATGCAAAACACAATAAATATGAGAATAAAATCATCTACAATATATATAAAAATATATTCTATCAATGACACAGGTCATTTCCTTTTCCCGGCCTAATTGAGGGCGACACTTCCTAATTAGGGCGAGGATATTTCTGGGCATAACAGATAGTATAGATAATCTTCGAAGGTAAGAGTCTCATTAGTGTCATAAACAAAAAAGGAATTTTGTGAAAAGTAAGCTTATCTTCTGTTTGTTGTCTCTATATTTAGAAAAGATGGTCAAAGTTAGAGCATCTCCAAGAGACTCTCAAATAAGCTCTTAAGTCCAAAAATAAAGAGCATGGGAAAAATGAGCTCCAAGAGATTTTTAATGGCACTTAAATAGCTTAAAAGACTCTTGTCTCTCCTCAATTGTAAGAGCTATTACATTGCTCTTAACTATTTTCTACCAATAAAATATTCACTTGCACATGATTGAATCTAATTGTATGTCATAGTTAGGTTAGAAATATTAATAAAATATAATTTAGGAGTCAAGATAAGGAGAATTGTTGGAGTTGACACGGGAATCTATGTACTAACTTACTAAGAGCCATATAATTTATAGTATGAAGGTGTTTGGGGAAACTTTTTCCAGAATAAGTCAACTTATTTTAAGACAAAATTAGAGATTCCTAACTTTTTCCTGAAAAAAATTAATTTTTTTTTGCAACTTATAGAATCTAAAACATATATTAAAAAGGGTTTTTTTTAAAGCTACCCATCTTAAGTTTTGGGCTTTCAAAAATACAGTCCCAACTTTCTAAAATTCAGGCGCTACGATCCATACTTTCATTTATTTTAAAAATACGTTTTTCGGTTATAAGGAACCCCCCGCGCTATCTCTGTTTCACTCCTCAACCACACGCAGCTTCAAGCTTCGCTTTTCTCCTTCAGTTAGTTGGCCCCGCAGGGGCAGTTTCTCAATCGAACAGCGACGGTGATTTTAATCGAAGTGGCGGCGACAAGTTTTCATCGAAGCGTAATCAGAAGACGGTGGTGAGTTTAATCGGATAGTGTGCTTAGAGATTTGATTTGCACCATATGTTTATGTCTATGTTAAATTGTTTAAATGAAGAGTCAACAACGATTATTTAGATTTGTTTTATATTGATATGTGTTGATTATCTTTGGTTGCATATTCGTAAGGCGTTGTGTATGTTCGTGTTTCTTCATCTATTCATCCAAATCGGAATTTTCAGATACCAAAAACTTGTTAATTGATCGTCCTAATGGTCTTCGAATCATGAAAAAAGGTATATTGCAATTAGTAACTCGAATCTTCCAAATGGAAAATATCTGTTACGTATTTCAAGTGTTTGTTGAATTGTTTGAGTGAGCATATTGTACTAATTTGGTTGCGAAAGATGTTACAAAGTTGTAATGTAAATTAATCACAATTTTGATTTTTTTTTGAATGTTATGCAAACTATATTTACAAATTAGACATTGCGGTTCTTTACTTTTTTCAAATTGTTTTTGGTTACGAAAGAGTTACTAAGTATAAATTGGTTTAAATTGCAAGTCTATCTCACTTGAGTTTTTTGAATGTTCTATAGATTATTTTTGCAACTTAGATCGTGTGGTTGCATTGATTTATTATTACTTATGAATGAGATTATAAATCATAAATTGCCTCGAGTTGTTATGATATTGCACTATTCTTTTGAATGTCCTAAAGACTATAGATCACTTGTTGTGCAACTAATATTATCTAATTGTGTTTTTTTGCTTTTATTTATTTTGGGTTACGAAAGAGGTTACTAAGTATGAAGTGGCTCGAATTGCTATGGCATCGGAGTTATGGGCTTTCTTAAAACGATTTATACACTTGTTTTGCAACTAAGATCATTTGGTTGCATCGATTTGCTTTTATTTACTTTTAGTTGCGAAAGAGGTTTTTCTATGTATGAAGTGCTTGTTGATATGGCCTCGTAGTTTAGAACTTTTTTAAAATGATTTGTAAACTTGTTTTGCAACTAAGATCATCTGGTTGCATTATTTTGCTTTAGTTGATTATAATACGAAATATCAAGAATTATGAAGTCTGATATAATGTTCTAAATAAGATTTGCAAACCTGCTTGTTGGATATAGTGGGTCTGGACTAGCTACGCATTATGTGGGGCTGCTGTAAAGAAACTCATGCCTAGATTTTTCATATGTATGTGCTTTTCAAAGGTGTGGCTGGGTTCTGTGCTTACTGGTGGTTGCAGTTTGCGATGTAGTGGGGTGGGGCTTTAACAGGAATAGCAAAAGTAATTATGTTTGTTTTTCTGTTGGTTTTTTGAGAAAGGTTGTTCTTTGCAGCTGTAAGTGGTATGCAGGGACTGGGTTTTGGACAGAGTTGGGTTAGCTCAGGTGGGTGCTCTACTAGTGGCTGTCGAGGTTGCATCTTCTGTTAGTTGATATGTATGGTGTTTTTGTTGTGTAATTTCACTTGGAGAGTGTTCTAAGAGGAAGTTTTTAGTCCACATGCAGTTTGTTAGAAATGATTGATGGAAACAGTGTTTGGAAGCTAAAGTCAGAAAACAGAGTTTAGTTGGAAGCAGTCAGAGTTTAGTTAAACACTGACTGGAAGCGTAAACAGAGTTTGTTAAACTCTGTAGCGGTATTGTCTGAAGAGTCAACAGTGTTTGAAGATTGATTCAAGATAAATATGGAAGCAATATCTTTGAAGATTGGAAAGCTGTCAAAGAGATTAAGTTGACTTGGAAGACTGGAGCAATAGTGATTGATATCAATTGTATAGCTTAATTATAGGAGAATCAATTACTAATTGTACGAAGCTGTATGTTCTATAAATACAGTTAGGTTAACCCTAGAAGGGTAATCGAACATTGAGAAATCTTTTGATTGTAACCTAAGCAGCTCTCTGTGATATTTACATCACCGAGAGAGGAATTATTAATTCCAAACAATTTTTAATTGTTAAACAGTGTGTTCTTGTTAAGTTACTCATACAGTATTTGATTGCTTATTGTGTATTCGACCTAACAAGTGGTATCAGAGCCTAATCTGTTACTTTATTACAGTTAAAGATCCAAACACAATAGTAATCAATGGCAGAGATACCTCCACCAACTGAGAAAGCCCCTACTACTGTTAGTAGGTATGAAACAATAAGGGTTCCTATACTTAGGCCATCAGAGTATGCAATTTGGAAGGTGAAAATGACCATGTTTCTGGAGGCTACAGATCCAGAATACCTTGATAGAATTTATGAAGGTCCTCACAAACCAACAAAATTATCTACTGCTGCTGCTGGTGAGGAATCAAAGGTCATTCCAAAGGAAAAGAAAGATCTAACTGCTGAGGATCTTTCATCTATTGCAAAGGATGCAAAAGTGAGACATTTACTTCACAGTGCATTAGACAATGTTATGTCTAATAAAGTGATTAATTGCACAACTGCAAAGGAAATATGGGATGCACTTGAGGTTAGGTGTCAAGGAACTCCTGCAATCAAGAAAAACAGAAGAAACATACTCACTCAGGAGTATGAGCACTTTGAGGCAAAGTCTGATGAAACCATGACAGAAACATTTGACAGATTCTGTAAACTGCTCAATGATTTGTCATTGGTTAACAAAGAGTATGATTTAGAAGACTCAAATCTCAAGTTTCTTCTTTCTCTACCTGAAAAGTGGGATGTGAAAACAACCACTATTAGAGATAATTATGAACTTGGTGAAACAGAGATTGATGAAATTTATGGACTGCTCAAAACCCATGAATTGGAGTTGGAGCAAAGAAACAAAAGATCAAGTAGAAAGTCAAAGTCTGTTGCACTCAAGGTTGAGGAGAAACCATCAAAGAAGGAGGCATCAAGGAGAAAAGCAAAAGGGAAAGCCTTAGTCATACATTCAGAGAATGAGTCATCAAACACTGATGTTGACTCAAACACTGATGGATCATCTGATTCTGAAGATGATGAAGAGATGATGCAAATGGCTGCTTTGATGGTAAAGACCTTCAAGAAGATGGGATACAAGAACTTCAAGAAGGGAAAGAGATTCTCCAGGGACTACTCAAAGTCTGACAAGAAGAATTTCAAGAAAGCTGAAGGAAAGGACTTCAAATCTGGTAAGAAAGATAAGTCTGAGATTCAATGCTACAAGTGTAAGGAGATGGGTCACTATGCTCCTGAGTGCAAGAAGGGTAAAACTGAAAAGGCACTCTACACCAAAGGCAGAGACTGGGCAGACACTTCAGATTCAGATGAGGAAGTCAACTATGCTCTCATGGCTACTACTCAGACTGAAAATGATGATCTCAAGGTACCTCCAACTACCTATGCTTATAACACTGATAATATAACTGAATTGAGAATTTATCTTAAAGCATTGCATATCAGTTATAGGGATCAGACTTTAGAAAATGAAAGGATAAAGTCTGAGTGCTCTCAACTCAAAGAAAGAAATAAACTTGTTGAGGAACAGCTAGAGAACATGAATAAAATTCAAAAAGAGAGAGATGATGCAGTGTTTATTGAACAGGAGTTGCTAGGTAAGTATAAGCAACTAGAATCTGAATTGGAGGATACTAAACACATCATTAAAACTTGGACACACTCTGGTAAAGACACTCAAGAAGTGTTTCAGTCTGATACAGTAGGTCTAGGTTACTCTGTAGGAGATGAACTTAGATTTGAAAATCAGGTAAAGGTTAGACCACATTGTTCATCTGAGGGTAATGTCATGGGAACAGGTGGACCTAAGACTGAAGCACAGAAAAAGGCTGTTAAAGAGTCATATGCTAAAAATTTTGTTAAAGAGGCTAACATTGGTTTAATGACAGATAAACAACTCAAGCATAAGCTTAAGGAGATAAAATCTGTCAACAAACAGAGATTGCCTAAGAAAAACAAAAATGGAAAAGTAGGCATCACATCAGGAATTAAGCCAATGCTTGCTTCATTAGCTCCTAGAAAAACATGCTTTAATTGTGGCACTAATCATCTTGCTAGTTTCTGCAGTAAGAATAAGAACATTAATTCTTTGCCCTCTAAAACTGCAGTAAAGAGTGATTATGTGAGAACAAGACCATAGACTTTATGCAAACACTGTGGAAGTACTTGGCATTCTATTTACACTTGCAGAGATTATCATGCTATTTATTATAATTACTATGAACCCAAACCAAATTTGAAATGGGTTAAAGTAAACTCTGCAAATGTAAACTCTGAAAAAGTTAGCTTAAACTCTGTTAATGAAAATTCCGCTGCAAAAGCTAACAGATTTAAGAAAGCCAAAGGATCCAAGCAAGTCTGGATCCTTAAAACTAATAATCAGTGATTGTTTGTGATTGCAGGGCACCAGGGTTAGTACCCTAGTTGTGGACAGTGGATGTTCAGGACACATGACAGGAAATAAAGCCCTGCTATCAGAGTTTGAGGAGAAGGCTGGCCCAGAAGTTTCCTATGGAGATGGCAATATAGGACATACACTGGGATATGGCAATATTAATCTTGGAAATGTCATCATCACAAATGTAGCTCTGGTTCCAGGACTCAAACATGATTTGCTATCTGTGAGTCAAATCTGTGACAGAGGATATCATGTAGATTTTCAGCCTGAATATTGTCAAGTGATCAGTAAATCTACAGGGAAGGTTGCTCTAGTTGGAAACAGACACAATAACATCTATGAAATCAAATTGTCAACAAACACTGATGGCAAAGCAGTGTGTCTGTCTACAAGGATGTCCAGTGAAGAGAGTTGGAAATGGCACAAGAAACTCTCTCATTTGAACCTGAACAACATCAATGAGTTAATCAAGAATGATCTTGTAAGAGGTCTACCAAAGTCATTGTTGAATGTAGAAGGCCTGTGTGATTCTTGTCAAAAGGCCAAACAGAGAAAAGTCTCCTTCAAAAGCAAAACTGAGTCTTCAATTGTTGATCCTTATCATCTACTACATGTTGATCTTTTTGGTCCAGTGAATGTGATGTCTCTTGGAAAGAAGAAATATGCATTAGTCATTGTTGATGAATATACCAGATTTACATGGGTATATTTTCTTGCAAAGAAGGATGAAACTGCATTAACACTGACAGAACATGTAATTCAACTGGAAAAAGGGTCAGAGCATCAAGTGAAGATAATCAGAAGTGACAATGGAACTGAGTTCAGGAATTCATCAATGGAAGAATTTTGCAAGAGTAAAGGGATAAAACAAGAGTTTTCTGCACCTGGCACTCCACAACAAAATGGTGTAGTGGAGAGGAAGAACAGAACCTTGATAGAAGCTGCCAGAACCATGCTAGATGAAGCAAAGTTGCCAACATATTTCTGGGCAGAAGCAGTTCAAACTGCTTGTTTTACTCAAAATGCAACACTGATCAACAAGCATGGTAAAACACCATATGAAATGGTGAAGAAGAAAAAGCCAAATCTAAAATATTTTCATATTTTTGGATGCAAATGCTTTGTGTTGAAGACTCATCCTGAACAGTTGACCAAGTTTGACCTAAAGGCAGATGAAGGAATTTTTGTTGGCTATCCACTGTCAACAAAGGCATTCAGAGTTTATAATCTGAGAACTAGAGTGATCATGGAATCAATTCATGTGTCATTTGATGACAAGAAAATAACTGGACTTGAAGATGTCAATGAACATGATCAATTGCACTTTGAAAATGAAGATTTATTCTCTGAAAAAGTAAACTCTGATCAGACTGATTTGACAAACTCTGTTCATCTAAACTCTGAACCTCTACTGGTAAATACTGAAGAAACTCTTCAATCAGAAACAAGGGAAGAACCAGTTGAGGGGGAGCATGAAGAATCACATCAAAGTGATAAGTCAAACACTGAAAGTGACTCAATTGATGATTCTGAATCAAACTCTGTTGATTCAAACTCTGTTGATGATTCTGAGAAGTCACATTCAGGGGGAGCATCAGAAAATGAAGAAAGGCACCAAGAAAATCAGGAGAGCATGGATCAAGGGGGAGGATCACATGATGACAAAAGCAATCTGCCTTCTGCAAGAAAATGGACTAAATCTCACACACCTGATTTGATTATTGGTGATCCAGATGCAAAAGTAAGGACAAGAAGTGCAACAACAAATGAATGTCTGTTTCATGCATTCTTGTCACAAAGTGAGCCAAAGAAAGTGGAAGAAGCTCTTAAAGATGCTGACTGGATAACAGCAATGCAAGAAGAGCTAAATGAATTTGAAAGAAATGAAGTGTGGACACTTGTACCAAGGCCCAAGAACAGATCCATTGTTGGTACTAAATGGGTTTTCAGGAATAAAACTGACAGTGAAGGTGTTATCACAAGGAACAAGGCAAGATTGGTTGCAAAAGGCTACTCACAACAGGAAGGAATAGACTATGATGAAACATTTGCTCCAGTAGCTAGATTGGAGGCAATCAGAATCTTTCTTGCATATGCCTCTCACATGAAATTCAAAGTATTTCAAATGGATGTAAAAAGTGCATTTTTGAATGGAAAACTTGAAGAAGAAGTGTTTGTGGAACAACCACCAGGGTTTGTAGATCCAAAATATCCAGACTATGTCTACAGGTTAGACAAGGCACTCTATGGACTTAAGCAGGCACCAAGGGCATGGTATGAAACCCTTGCCAAATTTCTACTAGAAAGTGGATTTCACAGAGGTACTATTGACAAAACTCTGTTTTACTTCCAAAATGGTAGTGACTTGCTTTTAGTTCAGATATATGTGGATGACATTATTTTTGGGTCTACTAATGATAAACTCTGCAAGAAGTTTGCCAAACTCATGCAGTCAAGATATCAAATGAGTATGATGGGAGAGCTTAGTTATTTTCTAGGCCTACAGGTGAAGCAAACAGATGATGGAATTTTTATAAATCAAACAAAATATACCAGAAACCTTCTCAAGAAATTTGGTATGCTTGATTGTTCATCTGCAACAACTCCCATGGCAACTGCAACAAAATTGGACAAAGATGCAGGGTCATCAGTAGATATGACAAGTTACAGAGGAATGATTGGTTCTTTACTTTATTTGACAGCTAGCAGACCTGATATCATGTATGCAACTTGTTTGTGTGCAAGGTTCCAGGCAGATCCAAGAGAACCACATTTAACAGCAGTAAAGAGGATATTCAAGTACCTCAAGGGCACTATGACTTTGGGGCTGTGGTATCCAAAAGAATCAGAGTTTAAACTTCTTGGTTACTCTGATGCAGACTTTGCTGGATGTAAGATAGACAGAAAAAGCACCAGTGGAAGTTGTCAATTTCTGGGTGACAGACTTGTTTCCTGGTACAGCAAGAAACAGAAGTCAATATCTACATCTACAGCTGAAGCAGAGTATATTGCTGCTGGTAGCTGCTGTGCACAGATTTTATGGATGAAGAATCAACTGCTGGATTATGGATTAAGGTATACCAAAATACCTATTTACTGTGATAATCAAAGTGCTATTGCAATGACAGGTAATCCAGTACAACATTCAATGACAAAGCACATCAGCATAAGGTATCACTTCATCAGAGAGCATGTAGAGGAAGGGAACATTGAGCTTCACTTTGTGTCTACAGAACAACAACTTGCAGATATCTTCACCAAGCCATTGAGTGAAGCTACATTTACAAGACTGGTCAATGAACTAGGAATGGTCTCTAGTTTTGACTAGAGATGTTGGTTAGACTCAAAAACTTATTTCTAAAATATGTTGCTCATGTTTCTGCAAATTGTTAAGTGCTATGTGAACCTTAGTATTAAACTCTGTTATGCATGCTTATGTTTAAAACTTTTTAAACTCTGTCAGCATGTCTGTCTGTTAAACACTGTTAACATGTTAGATACACTCAGTGAATTCAGAATTGATTATTGTCTGAATGAAAACACCAATGAAGAAAATTGTATGAAGCATGATTCTCAGTAAATAAATCATGATTCTTTCTGAGTCACTGTAATCTAATCAGACTTTGTGCAGTAAATCAACACAGCATGATACTGTTTCATATTTATAGCATCTCTTAGTTTATTCAGTCCTAAACTCTGAGTCTATGAATATTGTGTGCATTGCCTCTCATAAATAATTTTGGTTATTGATGAACTCTAAACTCTGATAAGTGACATTCTGTTTCCAAAGGTATGGTTCATGATGATTCCTTGTTTGTACTTGTGAAAACCATAAAACTTGAGATGTGTCATTGATTAGTTTGGTGAGTTCAGATTCATGTCTACAACCTGTGAGAGTTTGAGCCAAATCAGTGATTGATACATTTTCTATCAATCAGTATTTATTATTGTGTGATATTCATCAGGTAGTATGTTTCTCTAGAACTTGTATTAAACCATTTTGAGACTACATGATATGTGTGTGCATGAAAATGATAAAGGCAATAGGATTTACCATTCTTTCAAACACTGTTCAAAATTCTTTTGAACATTATACAAACACTGTATAAACACTGTTCATAAATTCCATCCTTAGTAAACCCCTTTGAGCCTTATTAACTGCTCATTTTTCTTATACTCTGAAGTGTTAAGAGCAGTTATTTTTTTCTCAAACAGATGAGTATTTCTCAAGAAAAGAAAAGTTTATTCAGTATATATGCTAAATAAATAATAATAAAAAAAAAAAACATATATACTGATCTTATACAGATATATACTGTGACTGAACACTTTGTTCTATTAAGATGTTCAGCTTGAAGTCACTCATGAATAAAACATCTCTTTTCATCTGTTTGATCTTACTCCATTTAAACCCTGAATAAAGTCCTTTTGATTTGTGAATACATGTACTCAAAGTAGTGTAGAATTGGTGGACATTCAAGCATATGGTAGATTCTGCTATTTCTGATTGAATGTGAGTGTAAACACTTCACCTAAACACTTGTGTGCATTGAGAGTTTGTGAGAATATCCAGTTCATGACTGTTATTCACTGAATGAAACTCTGATTTCTATCTCTTGATCTTTTTGTCTTTAAAGACTGTGTGCTTACTTGGATAATCATGGACATCAAAGGGAATAGAAGTTTTCAGATTTCTGTATTACAGTAACTACAGAGTTTAGCATTCATCAAACAATCAGTGTTTAATATGAGAGTTTGTGCATTCAGTGTTTATTAACTGTTTGTTATGGATTTTATGAAATATTAGATGCTTTAAAAATTGATTATGGTAAACTCTGCTTCACACACACTCAATTCACAACTGTGCAATTTTTGAAAGGGTTTTAGTGATAAAGTTGAAAAATTGATAAACACTGTTGAGTTGTGTTAAGTACTCTGAGGTAAAGTCTCATTGAGATGATTTGACTATTTTGGAGTAATTGGGGTAGTTGACAACTGTTAATTAGTGTTAATATGTCTAAGTGTCGTGATTATAGTAATGACAGCGGTAATTATTAAGTGCTCCATTGGTTGTTTGACACGTGTCCCATGATGGTGTCCCACTCACACATTACTCGCGCCTTTACTGCATAAACGATTGAGTTTTAGTTTACTCTAATCGTTTTTATTCTCTCACCTCACATCTATTCACATTCACCCACTCACAATTACTTACATACTCATTCATTTTCACACTTTTCATATACTCTCCTTCACATTTTGATAAACACTTACAGTGCATAAACATCTTTTCTCTGAATATCTTCGTATCTTGTTACTAATGGCAACTAAAGCGTTTGATGCAGCAGGGTTAGTTTTTCTCCCTAGTAACTATGCAGCACCATTGGAGAATGCAACTGCTCCACAGGCATTTCATTTGTTCCAAAATTTCTTGAACGATTCTGAGATAGGGAAAGCTCTAACAGCACCACCTACACTATCTGCTTCGCAAATTGCTGCTTTCTGGACAAACTCTGTATATGATGATGGAGAAGAGTCTGGCACTCCTACAATCACTTTCACTCATGATGAATCAGAGTATATTATTACTCCAACTACTGTTAGGGATGCTTTGGATTTTGAGACACACACTTCTTACAGTGTTGTTGGTCATGATCGATTGAGGACAATGTTGGAACAAATTGGATGTGCAGGAAACTTGAACAAGATAGGGTCTTTGAGACGGCCAAGTTTGAGAAAAGAATGGAGTTTCTTTTTCGATTGCATAACAAGGGCTTTTGGAAAGAAGACAACAAACTGGGATGCACTTCCTCTGGATACTCTCCAAATTGGTCATGCTCTACTATATGGAGGTAACTTCGATTTTGGTAGACTAGTACTAATGAACTTGGGAGAGCGTTTGTCTGAGTCTACTACTGTTTATTTTGCTCATTTTTGTCAACTGCTATTTACTGCCTGTGTGCCTAACATTCCAATTGATGAAGCTGATGTAATTCAGCCTTTTCAAGTTGCTAAGAGAATGTTTTCTGATTTGACAAACAAAGATATCACTAAACAGCAAATACCAGATATGTTTATGCCTTTAGCCTTACAAAACTATGTAAACCAACCACAAGACTCTAAATCACCACAACAAATGCCTGAACCAATAGACACCATAAACACTGAACCAACATCTACAACATCCACACCCACTGTACCTACTACATCTCATCAACCACAACCAGAAACCTTAAACTCTCCACCCTTAAACGCTGAACTCTCAAACACTGACACCTTAAACACTGAAACCTTAAACCCTGAGCCAGCACCTACTGAACAACCCAAAACCAAGCCAAAAAGAAAGAAACACACTGCCCAAAATACTAAACACTCCAAGGCTAAACAAACAACATCTGAAGCTGTTTATACAAGAAGGAAGAAACAGAAAGCAAACAGACCTTCACTTTCACCACCAAGAGAGAGCTCAAGTGAAGATGAAGAGGAGAATGTGGTGCCTCCAATCAAGAAAAGGAGATTAATTCTTTCTGATTCAGATGAAGAGAATCTTGTTCAAACTCCAGAGGTGGTTTCACAGCAAACACCTACTGTTGAGGTTACAGTGAATGTTGCTATACCTGCATAGGTTAAAATGCCTGCAGAGGATATTATGACTGACAAAGTTGGATTACCTACAGAGGATAAAATGCCTGTAGAAGAGGATAACAGAGATGGTTTTTCACCAAGGGATAATATTTTTGACTCATTTGAACCATTCTCTGATCCTATCTCACCTATTGTTCATACTGAAGCTCCTGGTGTAGCTGATGAGCTTGCAGCAAAAGTTCCTGAAGCTGAAGCATCACCCACAGAGCTAGTATCTTCTCAAATTCAAGACAAAGGTGATGAAGTTGATCAGGCAACAAAGATAATTTCTGAATCCATGCCTGTTGAAGCTACAAAGACAAACTCTGTTGCAGAGCCTGTGCAACATGAGGTGATTGTTGAAAAGGTTGAAGAAACTGTGGCTGACACTGCTCAGCACAGTGGTTCTTTAAAAGATGATCTATCTAAGGATGCAAGTGCTGAAGATGAATCTGCTAGTAGTGCAAACTCTGACTCTTTTGTGAGTGCACCAACACAGACAGATAATAAACATACACCTTTTGATCAGCCTTGTCCATCACATGCCATTGAAGTAGAGCATCTTGCTAAATCTGCTGAAAATTGGTATAAACAAGATTGCATTTTTCCAAAAGGGAGAGCATCTGAGTTTGTTAAGCAAACTGCAAAGCAAATTTCAAATCCAGAAATCCTATCCTGTTTAAAGGCAACTGTAGTACAAGTCAAGACTCTGGAAGGAAATTTTGCTGAAACTAAACAAGAAATTGCTTCCTTGAAGACTGAGATTCAGTCAAGAGAATTGAAGATGGAAAGAGAGTCTAAAATAAAAGCTGTTCAGCTGTCTAAAGTTCAAGACACTCTCTTTGCCAGGCTAGGAAAAGTTGAAGACAATCAGACTGCTTTATTTGCTAAGGTTGATTCCATTGCTAATTCTTTGGAGCTCATTACATCAATCCTTATTCCTGATGATGTCAAAAAGGGGGAGAGAGTGGCTAAGTCTAGCTGCAAAGTTTCTCAAACTCTGACTCAAAAGGATGATGCTGGAGATGGAGGGGCAAGTGATAAGAGCAAGGTCTTAAACTATGAAAAGCAAACTCTGAAAACTGGCAAATCTTTTAAATCACAGTCTGTTGGAATAAACACTGAAACTCAAGGTACTTCAAAGACCAAGAGTTTGGAATTAACATCAAATCCAAAGACTGATGAGGAGTTAGCTGTTAAGCTTTTTATGGAAGAGAATGCAGAAGGAGTTACTTTAGAAGATGCTAAAGCAGAAGAGAAGAGTTTACAAGAAAAGCATCTGAAAGCTCTAAAGTCTGAAAAAGCAAAGAAGAATGTGAAAGTTGCTAAAGCTGCAAAGCCTGTTCTTAAAGGCATTCAAATTAAAGAACCTGTTGGTACAAATCAAAGAATGCAAATATTCAGAAAACCAACAGATGCAGAAGCCAAGCAAAAGCTGAAAAGTATAGTTACAACCTCTGTTGATACACATGTTGTACAGAAGAATGAAGACACAACCTCTGTTGCTGCATAAGTTGTGACCACACCATTATTATCTTCTCAGTTGAAATCAACATTTAAGAGGGGTGCTCCTCATGATCCAAGACTAGAAGCTACAATTCCAATGGATTTTACTGATGGTAGAGCTTTATCTGGTAAAGTTGGATACAACAAAGAAGGCATAGGCTCACACAGAGATAAAAGGCAATATGTTGGTCCTAGAGATCCTTCTTCATTGTCTGTTCCAGGTCGTGGTGTCACTCAAGAGAGTTTGGACAAACTGGAGTCAGTACAGCTTGTATATCAGAAGAGTCTAGAAAAGGATTTCTTGCTATATTTCATGGCTGATGGAACAGTATTTAAAGTCTCTGAAAAGGATATCGAATTAAAGTATGCTGAAGAACTTGAATATGTCCTATACATTCTCAGAGTTAGAAATCAAAGAGCTCAGTCAGTTGCAAATGTGCTTCAACAAAGAATGATTCAAAATCTTGCAAGAAGGCAAATGAAATTCAACAGCAAGTATGTTCCTAAATACAGAGATTGGAATGGCAATCTGATTGAAATGGAGAAGGGAACTACAAAACTGAAGACTGATCTTGGGATTACTGTTCTGGATTTCAATGTAAAATCTGAAGAGGTGAAATATATCAGGTTGGGAAATGAGATGAGAAGAAACAAAATCTACGATCTTAGAGCTGCTATCTATCAAACTGATGAGAATGATCCTCAGTTGAGAGAAATCAAAGAAGCTATGCAGATAGAGCTTGAAAATGCTGAAAGAAGGTTGCTTATAGACTATCTCAGAACAATGCCTGATTTACAAGAGATTAGAAATTAAAGTCTGTAAGAATTTTCTTATTTTCTGTAGAATTTGTTAAGTAAAAGCTTAAACTCTGTTTGTATGTTAAACACTGTAAACTTTGTATTTGTTTTGACATCATCATTTACTGTAAAACTTGTACATTCTTGCTAATGGACAAGTTGGGGGAGATTGTTAGAAATGATTGATGGAAACAGTGTTTGGAAGCTAAAGTCAGAAAACAGAGTTTAGTTGGAAGCAGTCAGAGTTTAGTTAAACACTGACTGGAAGCGCAAACAGAGTTTGTTAAACTCTGTAGCGGTATTGTCTGAAGAGTCAACAGTGTTTGAAGATTGATTCAAGATAAATATGGAAGCAATATCTTTGAAGATTGGAAAGCTGTCAAAGAGATTAAGTTGACTTGGAAGACTGGAGCAATAGTGATTGATATCAATTGTATAGCTTAATTATAGGAGAATCAATTACTAATTGTACGAAGCTGTATGTTCTATAAATACAGTTAGGTTAACCCTAGAAGGGTAATCGAACATTGAGAAATCTTTTGATTGTAACCTAAGCAGCTCTCTGTGATATTTACATCACCGAGAGAGGAATTATTAATTCCAAACAATTTTTAATTGTTAAACAGTGTGTTCTTGTTAAGTTACTCATACAGTATTTGATTGCTTATTGTGTATTCGACCTAACACAGTTTGTTCCATTTTCTATTTTGAGAGGAGTCCTCTTGCATTGTTTGTAAATATTTATTTATCTATAAATTTTTTGCTAAATATTGTTTGTAAATATATATATTTTTGTAAAAATGTCTAATATGAATTTTCATAAGTTGCAACTGATACAAATAAGTTGCAAACATATTTGCAACTTCTGTAACCATGGTTTCATTTATGTTTGCAATCTTTGCAATCATGGTTGCAGAAGTTGCAATCATGGTTGCACTTTGCAAACATGGTTGCAGAAGTTGTAACGGATAAAAATAGTTACATTTGTAAATTTTGCAACCATATTTGCAAAGGTTGCAATCATGTTATAATGTATGACATATTATTTGAAAACAGCTTGCAGAAGTTGAAAACATGGTTACAACCTTTTCAAAAGTTACAAACATGGTTGCAAAGTTGTAACTGATAAAAATCGTTAACTCCGACTCTTGAGATGGGTGCCCCTGCGGGGCCTGTTCCACATAAAATCAGATTGTGCTCATATTACCATAAAATCATGTGTCATATTGTATGATTATTTTACATGAAACATGTGCAATTTTAATTATATGTCTAATGGGTATGAGTGCATTTTAATAATATGTCTAATGTCAATTTTCATAAGTTGCAACTGATACAAATAAGTTGCAAACATGTTTTCAACTTCTGTAACCATGGTTGCAACCATGGTTGCATAAGTTGCAACCAAGGTTGCAGAAGTTGCAACCATGGTTGCATAAGTTGCAAACAAGGTTGCAGAAGTTGTAAACATGGTTGCAAAGATTGCAGTTGATATTGATAAGTTGCAAATAGTGTTGCAACTAATATTGATAAGTTATAACTGGATAATAAACACAATGTGCAACAATGCCATCAAAGAATGATGAGACAAAGATTACAGATGCAAGAAATAGTAGAATGTAGCATATGCAACATAGCATTAGACCTTAAACAAGCGACTAACATTTTCTCTTTTTTTTTGGTAAATGAGGACGAACCCTCGTAAAATTTTTATATCATCAAAAGATATTTACAAAACAAAACGCTTTACCCTGTCAAAACATGATTAAATATTTACACTTCTTTTGTCATGTTAATTACTGGATTGACTTCATATATGTTTATACCTTTTCAAAACATGGTTGAAAATTGTTGCAATCATGTTTGCAACTTTTGCAATCATGTTTGCAACCTTTGTGATCATGATTGTAGAAGTTGCAACGTTTGCAAACATGGTTGCAAAAGTTGCAAACTTTGTTGCAAAAGTTGCAAACAAGGTTGTAAATGTTGCAACTGATCGATATAGTTCAATCTTACTATTAAGATGGGTGCCCCTGCGGGACCTATTCCATATAAATTCAAATTTTATTTATATTACCAGTTAAGGACCATAAATATTGAACCATTACCAAACAGTAACAATTGCATAAAATATCTAAACAACGAACCATTATCAAACATAGTTGAAAAACAAAGTTTTTTTTTAAATTTAAACCATTAATTATCAAATTCATCGAACCAAAAGAACTACATAGTTATGTCAGCAACATTGTTTTTCTACTACTTAATGTCATAAAATAAAAAACATGACTCATTCTTTTCATATCTCCCGCCTTTCTCTTTCTCTCATATGGCTTTGTTCTTAGAGCCTTTGTTGATGGAGCTTTTGACGTTGGAGCCTTTCTTGTTGGAGCCTTTGTTGATGGATGATAGAGTATATTTTTATATATATTCTAGATGATTTTATTCTCATATTTATTGTGTTTTGCATTGATTTGGATTTTTATTTAATAGATTTTATTGTTTTATTGTAGGAAATAAAGAATTCATGACTTGGAAGGATTGGAGCAAAAAGAGCTATTTTGGAGATAAAATAAGAGAAAATTCGTATTATTGGGCTACACGGGCTGCCTGCACTGTTTGGGCCATATCTTGAGTTCCAGAAGTCAGAATTTGACGATCTTACTGTCCACGCGAAGCTTGTGGAATTATCTTTAATTTAGAGGTGGTCCAGTAAGCAAAATCCAACTGGAAGAGCCCAGAAGCAGAGGAGAAAAAGAAGTGACGAATTTTACAAGAAAATCCTATTCAATTATGGATATCTTTTTGTAAATTGATTAGGATATTAAAAATACTTTTATTAGGAGATAGATATCAGATTTTATTAAGGAGTTTTATTATAAAAAGAAGGAGAGAACGTGGGAAGTGAGATAGACATATACAGACGTTTTTTTACATAAGTTAGGGTTTTGGTTTTTCTCTCTTCATCTCTTCCTTTGTAAGCACTTGGTTTAATTTGGATCTTCATTGTTCTTCGTTAATACAAAGTTTGAGGTATTCTTTATTCTCTTGTTTTATTATTATATGTTTTACATGGCTTCTTTCATTATTCTTATTGCTTTTACTTCTACCATGAGTGAGTAGTTTAATTCTAGGGTATTAAGGGGAGCCATGTTTGCACCATGATTTGGGCTTAATTTGATTAGTAGATTGATGGGTAAAGAGTAATTCTGATTGATATGTTCTAATTCTTAATTTGTGTAATTACGCAATATCACGGATTAATCGATTGCAATAGGAGTAATAGATCGAGAGATTTTACTACTAGAGGCTTACATACAATTAGCAGAATTGAAGGTGAGTGTGAGAACATCATTAGATATTCTGAGAGTGTTAATGCTTGAGAAAGATTAACCGTTAATGCTTGAGAAAGATTAACCATTGCTTTAATTACTTAATCCCACTGAAAAGCTATACTTTTGTGATTTGTTTGGTGTAAACATGGTGAACCTGAATTGCCCTAGATCCTTTAATTAATTGATTTAAAACTTTGTTAAATTTGCTTTAGTAGTTAATAAAATTCCAAAACAATCGTTGTGACTAGAAGCAATTGATAGCAATTGAATTGAAACTGAAACTGTCTCCTTGAGGATTCGACCCGTATTTGCTAGTATCTACTACAATTGATACCGTGCGCTTGCGATTAGACATAATTTAAATATCAAGTTTTTGGCGCCGCTGCCGGGGAGACGCCTAGTTTCTCTAATTTTAGTTTGATTGTTTTAAATTGTTTCTCTTGTCTCTTTGGAACACTTGTTCCAATTGAGACCGATCTTACTGCTTTTCCTTGTTTAGTTGTTGATGCCCAAGACCAGGTCTCAAACGAAAGTAGATCAAGCGAAAGAGGATACAACTCCTCTAAGTCCAGATTATGGAATTACTTGTCAACAATACATAGATCAACAAAGGAAAGAGAAGCAACAAAGGATATCTGAATCAAAGATTGAAATGGCGGACCTTCCACCTAAATCTTTGAAGAATTACTCACAGCCCTCTCCGAGTGGGGTACCTACTGGCCTTGCTATGCCAGCAATTCAAGCAGCAAATTTCGAGATCAAGCCTGCTTTGCTCACTATGATACAACAAAATCAATTTGCTGGGCTTGCCTCTGAAGACCCTACACTTCATCTGCAACGTTTTCAACAGCTCTGTTCTACAATTAAACATCAGGGAGTCACTCCAGACCAGTTGAAAGTCATGTTGTTCGGTTTCTCTCTTCGTGACAAAGCTCAAAAGTGGTTGAACGATATTGACTTGACCAAGTGGGATGAGATTGCTCAAGCCTTCTTAACTGAGTTTTTCCCTCCTAACAGAACCGACGATTTGATCGACAAGATGATGGGTTTTAAGCAAGACTATGGTGAATCTCTGCGGGATGCTTGGGATAGATTCAAGGATTATCAACGTGCATGCCCTCATCATGGTCTTGAGAAGTGGTTTCTGCTTAAACGCTTCTACAATGGTCTTGATCCTGAGACAAAAGGTATGGTTGATAACGCTGCAGGTGGTGTATTTTTGGATAAAGGAGTTGATGATGCACATGCTTTTCTTTCAAATTTGGCTGCTAATCACTTCAGTAATCCGAGAGCAACCAAGAAAGGGGGTAAACTTGAAGTGGATGCTTATTCTTTATTATCATCTCAACTCGCTGCATTAACTCAGGAGATTCACTCTTTGAAGACATCTCAGCCCTCTACTCAACCTATGAGCATCAATGCATTGTCATCCATGGCTCCTATGCATAATCATGTTTGTGAAGTCTGTGGCATCCAAGGCCACTATGGTAATGATTGCCAATACAATGCTTAAAATTCACAACATTTTCAGATGGAGCAAGCAAATGTTTTCCAACAGAGGCAGCAGTACAATCCATACTCCAACACTTACAATCACTACACCATATATGGCCTACCGTAACCCCTACAGAAAAAATGTTACCCCAATATGTTACATTAGCTATACTACTTACATCCTAAGGTAACATTGTGTTTTTTATGTTACCTTAGCCTAAAATATGATGTTACAGTAGCTAGAAAGTGTTGAAGCATGTAACATAAATATGTATGTGTTACATTAGAGTTGGCCATGGCAACTCTTTTCATCTAATTTATTTATTTTTTTGAAATTTGAATGGGAGTGAATGGTTTTTTTTTAAAGTAATGTATTTTTCAATAATTCTAAATTTAACAGATTTAAAACTTTTACGTTTTACCTGAAAAAAGAATGAATATTTAAAATTTTACTTGAAAAAAGAATGAATATTTCAAATCAAAATTTATATGTGAGTTAATAATTATTTTAAAATTACATTTACCTTTAAATTAAATTTGTCTATAAAAAACTAGAATTTTCCAAATAATGAGTTTATATTTTTAAATATTAAAAATATTCATTTATTATTTTTTCAGATTCAATGTATTTGTTAAATTTTAAATGAAAAATCCTAAAAAAATCAAAATCAATAAATAAATTTATAATAATAACATTGAAAGGCACACGGATCGATGAAATTTATAAGCGGCAAAAACTAGCGCCCAGACTAAAAATTTCAATCTTAATACTCTTAACAAAAACTCAGCTCTCCCTCTTTCCCTCTCTCTCTCGTACAACTCTCTCCCTCTCTCTCTCCTAAAACTGTCTTCCTCAATTCCTTCTAATTTTCTTCCTGTTAGTACGTATTTAGGTTCAGTTTAGGGCTTCTCAATTGATTGGGGCTTTGGTATGAGCTTAAACTTCTTCAAATTGGGGCTTTTTCAGATTATGGCTTTTTTAAATTAGGGGTTTTTCTTTTTGAGTTCAATCAATTCGATTTATTCACTAATTATGTTTAAACTTCAACTAATTGGTCTCTATTTTTTATTTCAGGGATTCTTCAATTGGGGCTTCGGATTTGGGGCTTTGGTTTAGTGGATTTCGAGTTTTTTAGTGGCTTTCGGGCTTCGATTCATAGGTATTGGTTTACTTTGATTTACTTTTTGATAAGTTATGTTTGTAATCCTTTATGTTTCTTACATATGTAAAACGAAAATCAAATTAGTTGATTGCTACTAGAAATTCGTAGGTATTTGTTTTTGTGTATTTTTATTGTCAAAGTTGTTTGCTATTGAATTGTCCCAAATCTGCTCATATGGGTAAGTTAGAGATTAATGCGGCTCTGTGCAAATCAAGTTTATATTTGTGTTTGTGTAATTGTGTTTGTGTTTTTAAAAACTCAATAATCAAAAACTGCATTTATCATTATAAAAGAATCTGAGATAATTTTTATTACTATGTGTCTAGATGAGAAGAATGGCAGGGGAGAAGGCACTATCTTCTGGCATTTGAAGGGTAACAACTTGAGATAAAGCTTCCAAGTTACCTCATTCACTGCAGAAGGTCATAATCTTCTTGCAAGATTACCATATATAAAGTAGCATTGATATACAGAAGGTCATAATCTTGCATCATCACTATGTTATCTGACGCCTTTCATCCATTGCAACAAGTAATCTAAATCTTTTGAGTAAGTGATGCAGGATTTGGCTTAGAGACATGGAGAAATGATGAGGCCATATGCATAGAAGATTGGATTTAGGTTAAACCGGTCTGAAGAAACAGATTCCATTAATCTTAAAGGTTTCCCTTTTCGTCATTGCTCCGAAAGTATTTTGTTTGGGTTTTAGGTTGAAAACACAGGAAATCGTGAAACCAAAATTAGTTGAAGGAAATGTATAATTAGTTTGGTCGCACACTGCATAGGTTCTGCATACAAAATTTGTGTTGTGGCGCTTATGGACCATCTTCCTTGATTTAAAACATTAAAGGAAATGTACCAAGTGCACAGATCCCAACGTGGAGAGTGATGTAGCTTTTAATGTAACTTTTCTTCAGCTGATACCAGTAGTATCATGGAAGTATGAAACATACCCAGAAATGAAATTGGTTGAAATTTAAGTTACATGCTTAGAGATTTTTTTTATTCAGAAATTGTACTATTGTCTACATATTGTCTACATCCGAAGAGATATTGAAGCCAACTTATTTTTAATAATAAGTCTTGTCGTATTACAAAATGCAGGCCTTGCCTCTATACTTGGATAAGATTTTCGATGAGGTTGTGGCAATCTTGCTGTCTGTAACTTTTGTTCTTTTTTTCGGAGAGGTAGATTACTATATTCTACTACTGTACAATGTACAAAATTTACTCTTTATACTTGTTGATATCAATAGGGTTTAATTTTTTTTTCTATGTTTTACTTCAGGTTATCCCACAGGCAATCTGTTCTAGATATGGACTTGTTGTAGGTGCTAATTTTATTTGGCTTGTGCGCTTTTTGATGATAATTTGCTATCCAGTTTCTTACCCTATTGGGAAGGTAATTGATTCATTATAGAGAGAAGCTTCTTCTCCTATTTTAGTAGATGGTTACTCATCACTATGCGCTTTAAAAAAATGAACATATATACATAGTCTTAGTAATCTAATCAAGTCATGGCTATCAAGATTAGTATAATTTCTCGATCTGGTTTATGGTAATATTGTTCTATTCTGAAAACTTGCAAGGATCATTTCAAATTTAACTAAGCCCTGTTCTTGTTCCAGATTCTGGATTGGGTGTTAGGACATAACGAAGCACTATTTCGGCGAGCTCAGTTAAAAGCCCTTGTGGCAATCCACAGCAAGGATGTGTCTACATATATTTATTCTGATCAAGGTAGTGCATGTCCCGAATTTCTCTCGAGATTCTAGATAGAAGGAACAGATATTGCAGTTTTATGATTGTAGACTTTTCACGTGTGCTTTTGGGTGAAAAGCTCCCTTGGTTTTCATTTTACCATAATATGCTATTCATCAAATTTCAGGAAGGAAAGGGAGGTGAGCTTACACACGATGAAACAACAATTATTAGTGGTGCACTAGATTTAACTGAGAAGGTAATCATCAAGGAGGTTAAATTTCATAGTCATTTGTTTGATGATGGTTAGTTTCACCCTCAAAGCTACCAAACAGGCACTAATTGCTACATTTTTATGTCACTTCAAATAGACAAATATTACATGTGCAATAAATTGATCTAGTTCTTTTATTAGTTTCTCTCATTTTGACAGACTGTTGAGGAAGCTATGACACCAATTGAGTCAACATTTTCGTTGGACGTCAATTCAAAATTGGACTGGTAAGCTTAATGACAAAATATGTGAGTTACTACCATGTTGATAGAATTTAATTCAATTACTCAATTTGTACTCAACTTAGTATAATAGCATGGACCCAAAAGTAATAACTCAACTTTATGAGCTTAAATTGTGATTAAAATGGTTTACTGGGGCCTTACATATTTCCTTAAATGCATTAATTAAATTTTGTTCTTGTATATAGAGTTACTGATCATGTAAATTGAACAAGTTAGCTATATTACATCAGTTTCAGTTCATCATTATCTACCTTAAACCAAAAAATTAACAATTAAATTCTGGATAAAAGTTACTGATTGAATTTACAATTGGCTTTGAGCTTTGTGTATAAATGTCAGTATGTGTATGTGAACATGTTTGCTTTGAGAAACAAATACCATATCCAGTGCAAATTAAAGTTCAAGTTAAAGAAATCACTGGGGTTTCACTGACTTACCTGTTTCAGTTGGCCTTCAGCTGCTTTCTGTTGATACTCTGGGCATACTAGTATTCCATGTTTCCTTCGACAATGTAAAATGTTTTACTATAAAAAATATGTGTTTGGATTCTTGGTGTGTGCTTTATTTTGCAAAAAAATTATGCACAAAGTAAAGTTGTGCTTACTATATGCTACATTATATAATTGAAGTACTGTACAGGTGCTTAGTGGTTGAAAGAATTATAATACATTTGTTCTTTATGTGCATTTTTTGTCTAGGTGAATCAATCAACTACCCTTGGATCTGCAATTTGTTTCCCAATTTTTTCCTTTATTTGTGAAAAGTTATATAGCTGCAAGGTTTCCAATTGTAATGGTTTATGTGTTCTTTTTTCTTTTGACAAGTAATATATTATTAGTGAAAGAGATCTTGCGGCAGACTTTCTTCATTTTACGTACTATTGTCAACTTAATTTAACAGGGAGGCCATGGGAAAAATTCTTGCGAAGGGTCACAGCCGCGTACCTGTTTATTCTGGAAATCCAAACAACATTATTGGACTTTTACTGGTATGTTTATCTCATTCAGCTGTACATGTACAACAGAGTTTTTCTCGCTTCATCACAAGTGTCATGTTTTGGATTATGTGAAATTAAAAATAATAATTCACAACCCTTCACACAGATCTTCATTTTTTTCCTTGATTAGATTTTACTGTAAATTTCAGCTGTAAATGTTTATCTGAGTTACTGTAAATACTATCTCTATTTAGTAGTAAAATACTACTACTGATTATTATATTTTAACTTGCAGAACCGTTGAAGATGAAGGCTGAAAAAGTGCCGAGGCCCCAGCACCAGCAGGCAGCACAACATCAAGCAGGAGACAGAACAGGAGCAGATCGAGCAACAGGAGAATGATGACTTAATTTTAATTTACCACCTTCTCTGTTTCATTGTTTTGTAATTCTTAATTCTGAATGTTAAGTAAAATTCAGTAACGTGTATTCAGTAACTTGTGGAGCTGTGATAAACTTATGAATTGTGGTTGTGTACTATATTTTCTATTTTTCTGCAATTTTCTTTAACTTTAATTACAATTCGGTTTTTGGTTAAAACCGAAAAAAAAAAGTTCTGTTCGGTTTTCGGTAGAACTTTTTCCTACAATTCGGTTTCGGTTAACCGAAATAAAATTTGGTTTCGGTTTCGATTAATTGAATGCACACCCCTAATGGTGGGACCCACTGGTGGGGCCCACTTTTTAAAAAAATTGAAGCACTCTAAGGTAACCGAATTTTTATGTTGCATTATACCATTTTTATGTTATAGTAGACCTCTAAGGTAACCAGAAAGGGCATGTTACCCTAGGGGTGAAATAAGTTACCTTAGGTACCCTAGGGTAACATCAAAATATGTAACTTATAATTTATGTTACCTTAGCCCAAAAATGGGTCTATAGTAACATTTTAGCACCCTAAGGTAACATAAATTTTGGGTTACCGAATGTTGTTTTTGGTGTAGTGAATCCTGGTTGGAAAGATCATCCTAACTTCTCATATAGGAACAATAATGCTCAGAATTCAAATGTTCCTAATCAACAACAATATCAGCAGTCGTACCAGCCTCCTCCACAGCAACAGTATAGGCCTCCTCAAGGACCTATGAATCCCCCTGGATTTCAAAGGCCTCCTCAGAATTATGCTCCTCAAGCAAATCAAGCTGCACAGGCTGATAATCAAGATGATATGATGAAGATATTGTTACAAATGCAAACAAAGATGAACCAGATGGAGATACATAATAAGATGTTGGAAACTCAGATTGCTCAAATGGCTAGTTCTTCATCTACAAGGCGCTCTCTACCAGCACAATCAACTCAGCCAAAGGAAAATGTGAATGCCATTGCTCTTAGGAGTGGTCGTACATATGATGCTCCTCCAATGCCTACTGACGATGTTCCTACTAAGCAAGAAAAAGAGGATTCTAAGAAAGACAAGGTAGAGAAAGTTGTGGAAGATACAAACAAAGATGAAACTGAAGAAAGCAAGAAAAAGGACAAAGAGAAGACTGCAGTCACTCCTCCACCATTTGTGCCAAAGCTCCCATTCCCTAGCAGGATGAACAGAACTAAGGTGGACCAGCAGTTTGGTAAGTTCATGACACTTGTCAAGAATCTTGAGGTAACAGTTCCTTTCACTGATTTAATTTCTCAAGTTCCATCATATGCAAAGTTTCTTAAGGATATTCTCACTAAGAAAAGGTCTTTTGGTGAGGTAGAGACAGTAGCTTTTACTGAAGAGTGTAGTGCTGTTTTACAGAATAAGTCTCCACCTAAGCTTAAAGATCCTGGTAGTTTTTCGATCCCATGTCATTTAGGTGCATTGTTCATTGATAAAGCTTTATGTGATTTAGGCGCTAGTGTCTCATTCATGCCTCTCTCGGTTTTTCAAAAACTAAATATGGGAGAATTAAAATGTACACAGATGACTTTGCAAATGACAGACCGTTCGATAAAATATCCTCTTGGAATTTTAGAGGATGTGCCTGTTAGGGTTGGAAAATTCTATATTCCTGTAGACTTTGTAGTTCTAGATATGGAAGAGGATAGTCAGATACCTATTATTTTAGGTAGACCATTTCTTTGTACTGCAGGTGCTATTATTGATGTTAAAAGTGGGACTCTCACGTTGAGCGTTGGTGATGATAAAATTACTTTTACTCTAACCTCTGCTCTTAAATCCCCTTTGCTTGAGAATACTTGTTGCAGTATTGATGTTGTAGATGAAATTGTCCAAGATTATACTCCTCAGATTCTATTGAATGATACATTGGAAGCAGTGCTCATGCTTGAAGCTTCAGAAGGAGAAGGACATGCTGAAGTCGATTCATTGATTCTTGAGTTGAATGATCACAACATTGATTCCATTGACAGTTCTTCAGTTCGAGATCTCTCGAGTATTAAGCTTGGGAAACTTCCACCACATTTGAGGTATGTCCTTTTCAATAATGAGCTAGTGATTTTTGAAGAGGGGCATGATAACGTATTGCGAAGGTGGAAAACCAATGATAAGGAAGAAGAAAGTTTTGTTCAGCCGGTTGAGTCGAAGAAGCACTCTAGGGGTGTGAAGAAGAAAAAGAAGAAGATTTGGCCATTGGGTAGTAAAATCAAGTTGAAGTCTGATGGAAGAGCTTTGTGGAAAGCAAGCAGCCAAGATGTCAACGTTCGTAGGAATGGTCTTTCTGCTGAGGATGGTTCAGTAATTCTTTTGAAACCGCCTTGAGTTGAGGAAGTAACGTCAAGCTATTGACGTTAAAGAAGCGCTTCGTGGGAGGCAACCCATGTATTAGTATAGGAAAAAAAAAATTCTTTAAAAAAAAAAAAAAAAAAAAAACGAGTAAAGCAGAAGCATCCCGCGCATCAGGCGCCATGTAACGCCGAAGGAGCCTGCGCATCAGGCGCCCAGCCCGCGCAGGAGAAATTATTGGGGAAATTTCATCATATGCATAGCTTAAACCAAAAAATTCCAACTCAAACTGTCAAATGCTTTATGAAGGTCCAACTTCATAGCATACTGAGGAGGACCACGATCATGATTCTAATTTTTGCAAAGAGATTGAGAAATTAGAATATTATCGCCAATGATTTGGTGCTGGACACATGCATCTTGGTTTAAAGACATGATAGAAGGAAGTACCATCTTAAATCTTTGACCCAACAATTTAGCAACACATTTGTAAATTGTATTGCAATACGAGATAGGCCTAAATGGCACATCTGAGAAGGGTTCGTGCATTTAGGGATTAGAGCAACTGCTGAGTTCACAATTCTGGGCATTTCAAAAGTTTCAAAATAAAAGAGAAATGCATTAGAAACAGCCTCTCCAGTAATGCTCCAAGTTGATAGATAAAATTCTGAATGGAATCCATCTGGTCCTGGGCACTTTAATTTGGCCACAGATTTAGAAGAAAAGTATCTTCCCTTGAGAAGAACACTGGACATATTGTAACCACATAACTCTTGTTTCATATAAATACACAGTATTCCTTAAAAGCCAAGTTTGATTCAGAGAACATTAACATGTTGAAAAGCAACAAGTCCATAATGCTTGGATTCTTTTTTAAATGACAAGCTGAAAGTTAAACTCAACTGTAAGGAGAGGATCACTCTCCTATTCTCTAATCTCCAGCCTCTAATTTCACTGTCTACTCAAGTTTATAGAAAGAAACTGGAAAAAGAATCATTAAATTTACATCAGATATTTGGATGCATGAACAACAATATATACCTCAATGAACTCTGTAGGATGTTATGTACACAAATGAAAAATTGGGAGCACCTTTCAGCCAGCTAGCAGCTTAAACCCCGAGTTCTAACTAGGTTTCAAGAAATTTTATTCACTTTTTTGCTTTTATTTCCATTGTTGGTGATGATTGGGAGCCACTACCCAATGCAGCAGCGGCAGATTCCACATGTGTCAGAAGGTAGTCATAGATCTTCTTTCTTATCCTGTCAACTGTCTCCGGAGAGATATTTGGCATCTCTGTTTCATCCTTACTTGATCCGATACCGTCCAACCAATCATTTACACTCTTAAGCTGAGTCAACATGCCAGATATTTGAGCATTATCTGATAAATTCAAAACATCTATATCTGCATCCAAGAACCTTTCGACAAATCCTAAAAACCAATCTTGTGATTCAACTCGCAGCATTTCAGCCAGATCTACAGCCTCATCTAGACCCTCCCCTCTGCTCCATTCTACCAGAGGCAAAGGTGGAGGTGGAGTCTTCGCTTTCTGACCATTATTAATCTTAGAACTCACTGCTTGACGGGTCTTGCCTTGGGATTTTGTCGAACCACTCTTACTTGAGTTCTCAAGCAGTATTATAGGTTGATTTCCCGGGGAAGATTTTGGGCTTGAAAATGCTGTACATGCAGCAGCAGTTGATGTGGCTTGTTTGCTAAATACTGAGAAGGATGATAAATTGGTGCCTATAGCAGCATGGACCCATGAAGCTGCTTGTTTGCGTCTTTCAGACGTGATCTTTAATGCTTCTTCTGATGGAATTTCCTCCGGTTCAGGAGATGAACCAACTACTACAGTTTTAGACAAGGACCCAACAATTTGATTGACACTGTTCAAGGAAGAGTGCAAAGTCAAGAACTGCTCCACAGCAGGCTGCGGATTATCCTCTTTTGCCGAGGAACTTAGCTCGGAATATATACTGCCAAGATAAACAGGAATATGATCATGGAATAGACAACACAAGGGAAATTTTACAAATAAGTAATATATTATAATATTATTAAAAACTGAAAAGGTAAAGGCAGAGCCTTTGTCAAAATATCTTCTTAGCGTTGAGAGGCATCTAACACCAAGTTGCACCAAACTTCTATCAAATGCAGGAGGCTGAAGTCAGTCGAATATTTATCTCTAATAATTTTTTTATGAATCCTACTTCAATTATGCCATACAGAAGACAGATACTATTTCAAATTTTTTTAATAGTTTAACTAGTTGACTGTAAGCATTTAAAAAGTTTCAAAAAAACTCGTTGACTGTAGACATTTTGTGTTCAATGACCCATCTTCAAGTTGGTCGACATTTCAATGAAGTAATAGCCATTTAACCCCTAAATTACTTCCATAAATTATAATCATAACACTGAATATTTATATTACAGTATTTTTTTTTTTTCTAATATGCATTGAAACAAATATTCCATATCGATACCATTTTAAAAAATTATAAAGATTACATTGTGAGGGTTCAGATGTTATGAGATTGAAAATTATAAGGAGGTATTAGGACTTTGATAAAGGTGAGGGGTACGAAATGCTACTAAGCAAAAGGTGAGGGGCATACAAATGCATTTTCTTCAGTAAAGCCAAGTTACAGGAGGTTCCAACAAAGCATGTGTTCAAATAACACAGGGCATTGATGTCAAGGGCGGATATAGGAAATAACGAAATAATAACAAAGAGAAAATCCACCACACGAGTACAAAGGTTTCCAACTGCAGAAGGATAACATTGTTTGGACTTTGGATCACAATCTATAAGAAGTAAAAAATCTCAATCATAATAATCATTCATTTCCTAAGCTAATATAGGCTACCCCTAAAAATTATAACCAAATGGACAACGATTTGTGAGCAACTGGGCTTGATAGAAATAATCGAAATGAACACTATAATAAATACTACATACCTAGACCCCACATGTACAATAAATAAATAAACATCTCAAATTCTCTGCACCAGATATAATTAAGTATTTCATAATAAACAGATACATGTTAAGGACACGTAATAGAAATGAATTCAGACTTTCAAAAGATAACTATGAGGTTATTATATAAAGTTACAAAGACTAACAATATAATCAGAAAGCACAAAATGAGTTCATGGTTTCAAACTTAAGTAAGTTTTGAAAGGAATAATCAGGAAGATGAATAAGGTATTACCAAATCGGTGCAAGGTCTTATCAAGGCTGGGCACATTTCAAATTTTAATTTCTTATGAAACTACTTTCATGGTTTGTATATAAAGTTTTAATTTAGTAAGAACCGCACGACTTAATAGTTTATTCATATTAAACACTGCTTTGAAAATCACATACAAAATTTGGCCCTGTATATGAGGACTACATTAAAACAGTTTCTTGTGTCATAGCCATCAATATCCATTTAATGATAGGTAGCTCTTCGTATTTCTCAAATTCTTTTTTCAAGGGAAAATGGCTCTTATTGCCTTGCATTGTGAAATGAAGACTCTCCACATACCACATGTAAAACATACAAATGACCGAGTGGCTTGAAAGAAGCTCCTCTCTGCACTGCTCACAGTCTCAATATTTATCAGGACATTTAGAATTGACTCTGGACTTCTTGTCTGTGGTCATAGTTTAAGCCATAACACTCTTCTTATCTCATTTTATTAGTAATTAATTCTCTGCAGAACTGAATCATAAATTTAATTTAATACCTCAAGACAAAATACTACTTAACAAATTATCAACATATTTGCATGTAGAATTTTAACTCATTAAAATTTCACTACGTTATAATTTTAAATTTACATTCCATATTTGTATTAGTGACTTACAGATCAGACAAATTTAGAAGTCACTCAACAACTCCTGCCAAAACTCAACTCAGTATAACCAACTTACCATACAATACAACCAAAACAGAGATTTTGTTCAGAGCCCAACATTACTTAAATCACAAGAAAGGATATGAAGGACTAATTTTTTTTTTTTTTTTAGTTTCAAAAAAAAAAATATTAGGATTTTTCCATGACTAGTACTCAGCAAGTACATCTTTCACAATCAAGAACCACCTTCTTAAACAACCAAGATGTGTGTTCATAATCTTTCTCTATGTTAATAAGTACTGAACCAAATTGATTCTTTATAATCTTATTACTCTTATACACACACACAAATCGTTGTCTTTACCAAACCGTGGGCCTGTTTTTTTTTGTCTACTAAGTAACTTATTACTTAAAATAAGTTAAAAAGTTTGCCAATTGATGGTTTGTGTAATGTATAAAAATGAATTATATGTTGAATGCTAAGAAGTACAAATTCTGTACGTATTTCAAACCTTTTATTTTGCAATTTGACTTCATAAAACTGAATATCATTCTCTTTAAGGTTAACTTCTAGTACTTTCCTTTTATTTTATTATTTTCTATATATTATAAGTTATATGTTACTAATAAAAATATCCGAACTGAGTAACTTCTAAGACAACTTGTAAGTGACAAAAGTAACACAACCACAAAATTTCAACACAAAGAGTAAATAAAGATGATCTAACTACAACAAATACCTTAAACAACGCAGTACACTCTCTGCAGCTGATGCTTCTTGCATTGCCTCAATAGCAGCTTTTTGTGCACCATCTCTGTGCCTAAGAACTTCCTGAGACATGAATATATTCTTGCAATTTCAGTTAACATGGTGAAACATAGAAAAGCATATTTATAAATTGCTAAAACTAGCATGAATCTTGAAGAGATCAGCACAGAATAAATAATGAAATTCATGAAAAAGGCATAACAGACTTTCTTATACATCCAGGACACTGAACTGATTATTATTTCCTAAAAAGAAGAAAACCACAATTTCAAATGCCAGTACTGCAACAGAACAATTTTACCTAGAGCATAAATCCTGTCAGAGGTAAACTACAAAGGCTAACATGTGGCCGACTAACCTTATAAAAATGTATATGTCAGGCTTCATCTGGGACTGTCTATACAAAAAGATTATTTGGCATTCACAGACGTGTATAGGTGATTAACAAATTGATTGTGATGGAAATTATATAGTATAACTAAGATATTATCACATGCCCCACCAGTTTAAAATATTCGTGTCTGTGCAATTAGAGGTAGAGGGCTATATGTATTCTGCTTAATAGATATAGTTTTAGAAGTTAAAATTGACATTACTGGACTCACAAGCACCAATAAGCATTTTAGTGTAAACCCTCTATATAACAATAGCTTTGGGAACGGCCAATATTAGTAATTATCGATTTATTAAAACACACCAGCTCTATAATGTTTAGACAGAGAAAAGTATTAATCTACCTAGATTGTTGATTTATTGAGGTTCCGTGCTAATCATTAGAACTTGATCAATGGACTCAGTGATACATAAAATGATCACGAATTTGCATTGCATATATATTAATAGCAAAATATTAATCTAGAGTCATCATTTAACAGAAATCAGTTATTCAACTTGCAGGAAAGCCTTAGTATCAAATTAAAACACCTTAAAAATCCTACCTTTCCAAGCTTTGCAAGGGAGGATGGAAGTGAACTCCACGAAGCACTTTTATCTGTCAACTTTTTACTGGTAAAAGAAATTTTTACCAAATTTCCTGGCAAGCCATGATTTGCAGCATCACCTGGAGACTTTTTTATTGCAGATGTTTTCTGCTTTACCAACTTATCAGGACTACAGAATTCCCCATTTGGCGTAACTCTCTTTGTAGATATCTGGACCTTATCTTGCTCTTTGGATGACTTTGAAGACATCTGTACCTTATTTTCCTCTTTAGATGGCAACCTTCCGCTTGTCGATCTTCTTGGTACCTACCAGATGAGATATCGTTAGATTTACAGATGTAATAATAATTTGCCAAAAAAATATAGGAATCACCACAACATCTTAATTACAACTAAGAAAAGTACAAGACAAGCTTGCGGTTCGATGAATGACAAATTACAGCTCATTATATATTTGCAATATCCAAAAGGCGGTCACACTGAGTTCTGTAAGACTATTGATATTCAACTAGAAGATCCATATATGATTAAATGATCCAAACATGCACAAATATACATACATTAAGAGGGATAAATACTCACAGAAGGACTCTGTGCTTCTGGCTTCATGTCATGCTTAGTAACCCTTGTTCTAGGACTTTCTCTGCCCTTCAGATCGAGATTCCCTTCCCAACTCTTTCTCAATCCTTTAGGCCCCAACTCAATTCCCTCAGTAAAGTTCTTCATCGAGCATCCTACCCCGGAATTCTTTGTCGTTATACTTGCCCCAGAAACTGAACTCACCATTCCTCCCGATGCCAATTTACCCATTGCCTTCTCCAACCCCTTGATTTTTTCCTGCTGCTTAATCCCATTATGAAATTTATCGAAAGAATTTGGTAATGAATAACAACTCGACGGAGATGAAGGGATTGATCGTGAATCCGATGACTTCTTAAGCCATCCATCCTTCTTCTCAACTGAACTTACAACGAGCTTCGACAATTGAGACTTAGATCTTACCAAAGATGGCATTCCCTTAATCACTTGTTCCTCCTTAATACTAGCATCTAACTTCAACTCCTCACATTTCTTAATATCCGTCAGACCATCATTAACAATCAATTCTTTACGAGGTGATTTATCTTTATCAATACATTTCGAAACAACAGCATTGTTATCAAGAAACCCTAAAGAATGAGTAGCAACTATATCCTCAGGACTCCCAACACAAGGATGGCGTCCCGGGACAGGCCTAACGCCACGAATAATCGGAACAGGAGACGATGCTACAAACTTTTCGACATGAATAAACTGACCCAATTGAATCTTGTCACTAAGTATAAGATCAACATCTTCATGAGGTAAAGAAACATAAGTAGCATGAGAAGAGTCAGATACCTTAAGATAAAAGCCATTGTTTTCGAAAAGTTGAGTGCCAGATAATGCAGGGACAATGCTGATAACTTGAAGTAGAGATGATCTGTACTCACCACCAACTTTCAAATCTGTATTCATATGCTGAAGAAGCTTTAAAACAACTCCACCAACCAAAGCAGCCATTTTTATCAAAATCCTATTACCATTCAACTTTCAACAACTCAAAAAGATACCATTTTTCAACAACTCAAAACAGAAAACCCATTTTTCAAGAACTGGAGAAGATACCATTTCTCAAGAAATTAAAAAGATACCATTTTTCAAGAACTAAAAAAAAAACATTTTTCAAGAACTCAAAAAGATACCATTTTTGAGGTTCTACTTGTGAAAACAGAGGGGATCATAGCCCAAAATGAATATTTGAATTGATAGTGATGCCCCCAATTGAGATGGACAGGAAAAAGATTGAATCAAAGTTTTTTTTTGAGATGGAGACAGTGGGTGCCAGCTTTTATGAAGAGAGCAAGAATCCACTGACCCTACAAATTTAAAAAATAAAGATGCAGTTGAATTTTAATTTGAGTGGATTATTTATAGTTTGACTGTCAGAGTTATCACCAAATTTTTTTAGATGACCATATCTTATTTTTTGCAAAACCGTATTTTCGAGAGAAAATGTCCAAAATGGCACAATTTTAGGATTGAATGTCCAAAATGACACTCCCTTAAAAGTGAGCCCTCCACTAGCACTTTCCTAACTCAACTATACACACGTTTTCTTCTCTCTTTTTTTCCCCTTTTTTTTTCTTTTTTCTGAAATAACGTTTTAATACTTTAACTAATAAAATATTAATTTTAAATTATTAAAATTTTATATTTTTATATTTTTATTTTTTAAATTAATTTTTTTAAATTTTATTTGTATTACCTTAGGGTTCAACAGTTAACCTTTGGGGTTCAACAATTCCATTTTGGGTTTAGAAATATTCAATTTTTTAAATTAATTTTTTAATTTTATTGTATTACTTTGGGGTTTCAACAGTTAACCTTGAGGATTCAATAATTCCATTTTGGGTTTTAAAAATATTCCGAACGATGAATAAACCGTATACGAATTTAGGGTTTAGGGTTTGGGGTTTAGGGTTATTTACAACCCTAGACCCTAAACCCTAACTTATCCTGATTTTTAAACGCTAACGTGTTTAAAAATCTGTATTTAGCGTTTAAAAATATGTATTCAGCGTTTAAAAATAAGTATTTAGCGTTTAAAAATCAGGACGCCGGATTCAATTTTTTTAATTAAAATTTTTAACTTAGGGTTTTAACAATAAATTTTTTAATAGTGTCTCCAAATACATATTTACCCAAAAAAAAAAGTGACAACATTTAAAGTAGGCTTCTGTGTAAAAAAAAAAAGTGAACAAATCTGGCGTTAAACTGAAAACGCACATGAAACTTGCGTGAGCCAACAAAACGCAAACTTGTCTTGCGTTATACATCCAGAACGGAACCATTACTTGAGTTTTGCCACCAAAACGCATTCTGTACATGCGTTTTCGACCCATAACGCATTTGTCAGATGCGTTTTTGCTGAACGCACACTGTAGCTGCGTGCAGAATGTGCTAGTGGAGGGTAGTGTTTTCAGGGAGTGCTATTTTGGGCATTTTAATCAGAAATTGTGCCATTTTGGCACTTCACCCTATTTTCGAAGATGGTACTATAAGATCATCTTCAATGATATTGTTTAAAATAAGAGTTAATTACAAAATAAGAGTGTAAAATCTGGTCACCATTTTGAAGTTTACTCTTAAAATAATGAGTATTTACCATTTTTACGGAATTTTTGTAATTTCTTTATATTATATGATCAATTTAATATCTTTGCAATAATACGGTCTTTACATATTCTACTTGTCTTTCCATTCTTTTAGACTATTCAGTATTCTTCATCTTATATGTATCGTCTCCCTCCTACCATTCATTTCAAACTTGCTATTTCCACACTCAAATTACCACCACCTTCTTCTCCAACTCCGAAAGCTCCATCACCACCACCACCCACACCTATCACCACCGACTCCGATTTATCAATTCGTATTTGAATCCGACGAATTTTGAATTCTCCGATCTATTGTCTTCTTAGTCATCTTCTACGATGTATTGGAGATCGGGGCCACAGTCCAAAGAGAGTTTTGAAGGATTCCAACGAGTTTCAAAGAAAATCTCACGAGCTTTGAAGGAATTTCGGAGAGCTTCGAATTCTCCGATCTGTTGGAGATTGGGGCAGCATGTCAGGGAGAGAGAGAGAGTTTCGAAGGATTCCTGCGAGCTTCGATGAGTTGCTGTTAGTTTCTTTCGATTGGATCACATATTTTTGCAATTCTTTTTAAAAGATCATATTTTTGCAAAAATTTCTTTAAAGTAATATTATTTTGGCAAAAGGTTTAAAATCATTAGGTATTTTTCATAAAAGTTCTAAATAATTAGATAAAATGATATAAAATAATGATTACGTAAAATTTATTGAATTTGTAGGGTGTTTTACTTCAATGGAATTTGGCTATATTGGTTGGCTACAATTTAAAAATGATATTTTATTATTATTTCAAGTTGTTAAAAATAAAATATATTATTACAATATGGTAATTGATGATGTGGATTTTCACTACAATCTCAAGAAGTGCGACAAATATAACCAATATAATGAGATTATCTAAAATTTTAGCTATTTTACACATTTTCCATAATTTTTACCTATGGCATATACACATTTACCTAAGGGATTGGAGATGCTCTAATGATTTCATGTTAGAAATATGAATTAGAATAATAAAATTAAGGGTATTTTTAATTAACTCACACTTAACTTTTCATCATTTTGGTTGTTCATTTATCATTTTGATAGGAAAATTTTGATAACTGTTGTGCAAAAAATTCACACAACACCCCGAGAAAGCCTCGCCGTAAGAATAGTGATTATCCTTGGTTTTCGGATACAAAACTGGTTAAACAGCTGGTAAGAAACAGGACAGCTGAACCTAATAATGGTGTATATAGTGTTTAAAGGGCTGGATTAGCAAGGTCACTGGACAACAATGGCAAAGATTTCCGGCCAAATGTGCCCAGAATATGATTACCCAGGGTACACGTGCCTTGTGTATAGAAAAGTAAAAACCGAACCCCTTGCTAATTGCCTACATATCCTATTTATAGGAATCAAGCCCTAATGTAGTTCTTTTAGGTTAGGAATCCTTTTCTTGTCCATTAAGCCACGAAAATGATAGAGCTCCATCCTCCCTTCAGTGTTTATCTCGAAGTGTTTGTATAGAAATAGACCTTATCCTTTAATCAGCTAGCCCCTTAGCAGAGTCCTGTTCGAAGTAGGACTCCCAAAGCCCAATCCTACCATAACTCCATACACATATCACAAATATATAATAATTATCATATTTAGAAACGTATCCCTTCATGAAATAGACTGTAAAAAGGACTTAATTTACGCCTCCTATTATTTAGGAGATAATCCTTATCCATTCGATCCTTAGGAGGTGGAACCTGTGAGTACACCTGAACCTGCGCAACTTCCCTAAAAAGTGAACCTCCACCTCCAGAGCTTCCCTCTAGAGGTACACCTCCCTTCTTCCTGCAAACTCGTTCCTACATTTTAAACACCTTATAAGGCCTTCAACATCTATGGGCCCAAAACTAAACCCATTACAAATTTTGGGCACAACAACTACCCCCCGGTTCCTTGTAGCTATAAAATACACAAGGAACCTTGCCATCTCTTCTCAGCTTCAGCTTCGCCTTTTATGTCCAGCTCCAACATTTCATCCTAATATCTCATGTGTTCCACAATAACCTTGCCACAATTAAGCCAGTAAAACTTTTCCCAGAAATCTCGTAATTTCCTTTAAATTAAAACCTAAACCGTTTCCACCATCAATGAATTCAGAGAAAAATAAAACAAACTTTCCGAACACAGGTTCACCTAATTTAAACCCCTTCCAGGGAATACTTTCTTCTCAATAATTCCCTTTAGAAAGATCAACATTTTAATACCTTAAATAAATATCCACGAATTAATTTTGAAAAACAACTCTTCAATTAACATCATACCGGGACTCTCATTTCTCCTTCAAAAACCGTGTCTCATATGAATTCAGCTTCCTATCGGTTCATATTCCAATGCAACCATTACTCCTACCCAAACATAATTCATTTTTACACGCCACAATCTCTCTTTCTTTACTTTTTATTTGTTTTATATATATATCAACGCCCCTCCATCCTCTTTTCATCTTTCTTTTATCACAAACACAAACTCTCTTCTTCTTCCACCGGTTCACCTTCTCACGAGCAGCTCGACTCAGGCGGATCAACCCGGTGATACCTTCAGACTCCGGCAACTCAAAAACCCTCCAACTATCCTCAAGGTATGATTCCTTTTACCCCTTTCACTGAATCAGTTTACTACTGTTTTCCCAATTGCATGTTTTAATTTGATTCCGATCTAAACTTGTACATGCATATTTTGACACATACCCTCACCATTGTTACACGAATCATCTTATTATGTTATTTGCCTTATAGATTGCCCTTAGACCAAGTATCCTCCTTTTACAACCACGATATTTTCTAGTGACAAAACCCTAGAATCCAAATCGTACCGATCTTTGTTCGTAAACCCACCAATATTATATGTTTTCACAAAAATCCATGTGTAATCCTCTTTTTCCAGAAACCAATTATTGTTTATTGTTATAATGCATGTACTAATCCTTGTCCTTAACTGACTCCGTATAGAGAATATATACATCATGTTAAAACACCCAACTCGCAAAGAATGGCTAAGGTTCCTGAATGGGCATACCTGTGCTCAGTTAGCTATTTATGCGAACCTATTTTTCCATTGCCCTTGGCCTTTAACATATGCCTATCCACACCTGTCTATTAATACACCTCACTTGGGAAAACTCACTGGTCACCTACTCATTCTGCTTCACTTTGTGCAGATGTCTGGTGGATCAGTTGCAGCTAGCTCCCAGCACTCCACCTCTGAGGAGACTGCCCACTCCCCAGAGCCCTCAAATGAAAAACAACTTCCCTTTATCACACCTACTTCTAAAATTAATTTATATTCTTCTATAAGTACCAGGACTCGTTCAAAAATTAAATCACTTACTCCCATAAAAACCCATTCATTAGGCACCAACCTTTTTAGTCACAAAACTAGAGACACTCATCCTGCTATCCTTATAGCCTCTTCAGATGAACAAATGTCACTAGAATCGATAACACCAAACCTTCCTCAAGAACCTACTGCTGATGAAGCTTCCTCCATAAAAGCTTCCCCCTTACATACTATCTCTACAACTCTTACCAAAACAGATTCCTTAACAGATGACTTAGAAAACAGTACCTTGGAAAAACCTATTGCCACCCTATCCTGTGAGAATTTGAGTACCTCCATGACTGCTTCCTTGTTAAAGAAACTGACCCAATCACACCATATAGGTTGCTCCTTGGTTGTTCCCTCTCCCGAAGAAAGATGCCATAGGTTTGACATGTTCGAACCTGGACAATCATTACCTCAAGCTGTTTTGTCAGCTCAATTTTTCAAACTAGGGTTATCTCTGCCCTTACACCCCTTCATCCAAGAGATTCTTGAACTTTATGACATAGCCCCCATTCAACTTACCATCAACTCATATCGCATGGCGATGTGTATGTACATTTTATATCATAAAGAATTTAACAAGACCCTGTCTGTTCGAGAGCTAGGGTATTTATACCAATTAAAACCAACTGGAAGAAATTCAGGTTTCTTTTATTTGACTGCTTGGAGCGTTCACGAAGGCCAGTGTTTCAAAAGTTGTAAGAAAGGAATGAATGATTGGCTCAAACAATTTCTTTATTGTTATTATTGCCCCCAATTAAAAACAGACTTCAATCTTTCACCAAATATTCCTGCCAAGACCACTCTAAAAGGTCTAGCTCTCCAACGTGTTGTAAAAGCATTGAATTTATCAGCTGAATTGGGAAATGGCCTCAGTCTATTAACTCACGATAACCTCATGAGTTGTGATTTTATACCTGGGAGAGGTACCCTAACTCCAACCAGCTGCAGCTGTTTGTTTCCCTATTCATGTCATTAATATATATTTTTATAGCAATTTTATCCTTTCTTGTTTCATAATTCATGATTTACTAACCACCATTCATATTATTTGGATCTTGCAGACATGGCTTCAGGATGAAGATGATGAAGAAACAGTCACCCCCATTGCAGCCACTTCAATTTCAAAAGTCAAAGCTCCTTCTCCACTCCTGGAAAAATCATCCACCTCATCGAAGAGGAAGCTTCCCCCACCTGCCACAGAACGAACTCATGCTCCTGGCTCTCGTTCTACCAAGAGAACCAGAATGTCATCTTCTCTAGAGATTGAGAATTTTAATTCTCATATGCAATATTTTTTTGAGATGACAGGGAATCAAATCCCTGAGGAAGCCGTAACTGCCTGGGACAAGATGTCTCTAGCTGAGGGTGCGAAAGCTGCCCTCCAAGCCAATGCCCAGAGTCTTTTCCATTACCTCAAACATGGTGAGAAAATTGTGGAGACAGCCAGAGGTGATCAAAAGCTTGCTGAAGAGATGAAACAACTTAAATCAGTCATTAAGGCCAAGGACGACGAGAAGAAGAAATGCCTTGATGCCAACAAGAAACTCAAAACTGCTGAAACTAAGTTGCTAAAGGAATGTGATCAGCTATCCAACTCTGTTGCCATCCTAGATGCAGAAAAAGAAGAATTGGTTTCTTCTTATGCCAAACAGATTCGTGAGCTAGAGCTAAAGATGGAAGCTATGAATACCCAATTTGCCCAGGAAAGGTCCGTCCAGAAGGAGAAAAGGAAGAAAGCCTACGATGTTGGCTATAATGCAGCCATCAATGACTACATTGAATCCACCTATCTCAAGTTTCCTGATCTTGATTGGTCCCAGCTAGGTGAAGATGCAGTAAAAGCTGTAGAGGACATTAAGAAGAAGGAAGCTGCTGCAGACAAGGTGGATGCTGTTGATCCAACTGATAAGGAGAAAGAGGTGGAGGTTCCCTCAAAAGAGACAGTTGAAGCTAAGGCAGATGCTTCTATTCCTTCTGCTCCAACAACCCAGGTATCTCCTGAAACTCCTACTCCTTAATCCTTTTATTGAAGAATCTTCCTACCCCTGCGTGGGTTTAAACCTTTAAAGTTATTTTGAACGGCCTTGGTGGCCATTAACTTTGAATTTATGAGGTCGTGGGCTCCTCGTACTGCCTCACAAGATGTAACTCATAACTTTGGTTTCCCTTAATTATGCATCTTGTTTTTCCATATCTTATTGTACTGCCCATATGAAATTACCATACTAAGCATAAGCATTCCAGTGATAAGGCACATACCTATACCAGGATGTGAATTGCTTACCCGTAGCCAAGTGAGCTTCATAAAAGTGTCAAGCTCATTACGAATGTATGTTGATATAAATCCCTATCTTAACATTTACTGTTAAGTACTCATTTCTCATTTTGATATAAGTAATCCAAGTATATCAAATTATTTAAAACCACATAAGATACGATTCATTTCTGAAACCAATAACCATTCTTTTTCTACATGTATATCATGAAGCTTCCCTTACCATGATTTCATCCATTTTTTGGTCATAGTAATTTAAGATCCAACCAATCCTTTTTCCATGTATGAAGTATCCCGTTTGATATATAATAAGAGCCTTATAAATGAATATCCAAATATATGTGTAAAATTCCGAGATAAGGTGGAGCTTCCCATTTGCTCGCAGCTAGACTTTCCACGTAGAGAAGTATCACATGGCCAATGCCTTGGTTCCCATATGACCTTATTTTATTTTGTAAAAGGAATCCATTAAAATCCTTTTCCAGAAATATGGACAAAATGTGCCTCCTACATGAGCTTCACTTTTTTAACCAGCTGAAGCTTGTTACCAATTTTTATATAAGTTATTCCATTTCATGTAGCCTGAATTTTGGCTCCTACATGATATATCCTTATCCCTTGGCTCTTCATGCGCCCAGATTCCCTGGGATCTACATGAACCTGATAACATACTTCCAAAACAGCTTCCATATTGGAACCTCATCATAGATAGACCAATTTTGCGAACCTCTTCCCATAAGGTTCTTTATGTACCATAATCCATTCCAAAATTCATTACCTAATTAATTTTTTTTTATTCCATGTTTTATCCTCCTAGGATCATGCAAATAACTAAAGGGAGGTGGTATAACCTACTACCCCCCGAGTTCTTTGACATACTAACAATTATGATGAAGAACTTAAATTCACATATTCATGCATGCAATTCCATACTTATTCCATAAAGTACACAAGGAAACACAACATAACTTTTTAAACAGAACACGTTATAAGAAAGCAACAACTTTATTGGCCTCATAGAAGCAAAATTCATGATATTTCCTATCGGTGAGGTGTACATGCACTACCCCCCGAGCATAGCAAGACAAAATCACGTCATCTACTTGTCCTAAAGATGGCAGCTAGAACTAATAAGCTACCTTTATTAATCCTATACCTGAAAGAGGTCTACTTGAAAATATTACCTGAAAAACACACCTACTGATAATATTTCCTCAAATGCTCGGCATTCCATGCCCTAGGGATCAGCTTCCCATCCAAACCAGTTAAGTGATAAGTACCTTCCCAAAGAACCGTCTTTACACGATATGGTCCTTCTTTTCTGCCTTACAGTTTTTGACTCCGGATTAATATTAAGACGATGACACATTACCTTCGGGTCTATCCCAATCATATCTGAATGGTTCCAAGCAAATACATCCACATTCTTTCTAAGGAAATCCATCAGGGCTTCCCGCACATTTGGACTCAGCTGTTTTCCGACTTTTAACTCTTTGCTAACATCAGTGGTATCCACCAAAAAAGATACAGTGTCTCCTACAGCACCAGCTTTTTCTTTGGACTCGGACATCCTAGGATCCAAATCGATTTCCACCAGGTTCCCTTTTTTCTCCACCTGACCAGGTTCAGGTACCTTTGCCTGCAACTGCTCCAACATTTCCACATCTTCAAAGTCACTATCATTGACTTCTTCTACGATACCTTCAACGAAATCATCATCACCATTTTTATTTCTCAATTGAGGTGCCTCCAGCATGAGCACCTCCCTTCTAGCACCTTCCCCTAAAAATGAAGCTACATCCACGTAAGGGTCTTCATCTGGATGTTGCACAATCATAATCGCATTGCATGATTCCTTCTCACACACCCTTCCTTTCGGTTGGGAGGACTCTCCAGTCAAAGTGTTTGAGGGTCCAAGATAACGATAACAGTTGTCAGTTGTCCCACCATCTACCAATAACAAATGCTTTGAGGCCTGCTCAGCAGTACGTAGAGCCTTACCATAGCATTCCCGTGAATCTGACTGACATCCTCGTAAGCACCTAATCCCATTAGGAGTTGGGAATTTCATTGAGAGATGGTAGATAGAAGTCACCACGCGCATCTCTTTCAAGAAAGGCCTACCCATGATAGCATTATAAGATATATCCTCATTCACAACCATAAACTCTGCCACCTGGGTGGCCACATAAGGTTCACTCCCCATCCAGATCGGGAGCTTCACTCGTCCCACAATCTGAACTGGACCTCCAGTAAAACCATACAAATCATTGTAAGAGGGGAACATCTCCTTATCCAGGAGTCCCATTTTCTGATAGGTGTCATAAGCTATTATATTGCATGAGCTCCCATTATCCACCAAAATCCGATGCACATTCATTCCCCCAATGGAGAATGTCACCACCAAAGCATCGTTATGAGGGTGATGCACGTGTTTAGCATCCTCCTCGGTAAAGGTGATGTCTATAGTTTCCCCTTTGAACATCTTTGGGGGTCTTTCAGCCAGATGGAAAACATTAGTAAGGGGAGCTCCCCTAGCCTCACGGGCAAAATTTTTCATAGAGTTCCTACTTGTGCCTCCAATGTAGGGACCCCCTATTATGGTGCGAATGCTATTTGCCCTTGCTGTACGGTCAGGTACCGTCCTTTCTGCCTACTTTCTTTCTTTCTCCTCTTTATACTTTTTCGCCTCTTGAGCCACAAACTCTGTGAGGTATCCCTTCCTGATTAAATCCTCTACATGGTCTTTCAAGTGACGACAGTCGGCTGTCTCGTGCCCGTTTGCATCATGAAACGCACAGTATTTCCCTAGATCCTTTCTTTCAGGTGGACCAGTACGGGTTGGCTTCCTAAACATTCCGGCTTTGTCCCCAACCTCAAACACGTGCTCAAGAGGCGCCGCTAATGGGGTATACTCCGAATACTTATTATAGTTCTTCAAAGGTGGTGGCTTATACTCCACAGACCTCCTTGAACCAGTTGCGTTCACAGTTAGAGGTACCGTCCTTTCCTTTCGACCAGCTTCCCTTTCAGTGGAAGCTGAAGCTCTGTTATAAGAGGCACGCTTGTCCATACTTCTTCTTCGGGGACTATATGACCTGCTTCTTTTTCTCCCACTCCAACCAGCTGAGTTGTTATCCTTCCTTAACTTAGCCATAGACTCTTCGACCACTTTATGAGCTTCAGCTCGTGCATAAAAATCAGCTAGCGTGACAGGTTCTTCCTTCTGAAGTTCCTTCCAGAAATCACTTCCAGGCCAAATCCCGGCTATTAAGAAATTTTTATACGTCTCGTCTGTAGCTTTTCTCACTTTTGGCACCTCCGCATTAAAATGTTTAAAATATTCTCTCAAAGTTTCCTTCTCCCCTTATTTAATATTCGCTAGAGTATTTGCAGGAGGTGCAAATGCAACTGTAGCACGAAACTGAGTGACAAAAAGCTCACTCATTTGCCTCCAGGAACGAATAGAATTAGATGGCAATCTTTTGAACCACTGATGGGCATTGTCCCTCAGGGTAGCTGCTAACAGCCGGCACTTTGTACGATCCTTGACTTGATAAACCTCCATCTCAGTACTAAAGCGACTGAGGTATTCCACGGGATCCGAGGTGCCATCAAATTTCAAGTCCCCTACTCCTCTATACCTGGATGGAAGGGGTGAATCCCGCACCTTCTTTGTGAAAGGTGAAGCTACAGCTAGGCCTGATGTCGACCTCTTCTTAGCCTTAATCTTCTCCAGAGCTTTCCTTAGATCAGCCACCTTGTAATTTGTGTCCTCTCCATCAGAAAGGTAACCATCACTCTCATCTGTTTCTTCATTCGAATCTCCACCCTGCTTATGAGCTGAACTGTTCTGGGAGCTGGAGCTGTCATCAATCCTGACTGCTGACTGGAGCTTCGCAGATTTGGACCTCCTGTCATAAGTCCGTTCCTCTCCTGGAGACTTTTCCTTCCTATAGCTCTTAGAACCCTTCGACTGGGACTTGTCGAGGTTATCATTTCCATTTACCTTTTCCTTAGTCCCATCCAAAACATGCCGTAAATCTTTGTTGTTGAGCTTCTTCCCCCACTCGGTCGAACACGCTCACACTCCTAGTTGGAGAATCCCTAGGGCCTTCCTTCCAATCCACATCCTCCTGGTCTGTTTCAACACCAGAAAAACTATTTTTTCGAGCCTCTCCTTCAGGATCTCCTTCATTTTCAAAATCCAGGTTTATGGGTGTCACTTCTCGACGCCTAGCACGCCTTTCCGAGGACTTATGTTTTCTTTGTCCTTTTTTCTTTCGCGATGATTTCTTTTCCAACTGGTCAATCCTACCATCCATGGTTTGAAGATGGTTAAGGATATCTCTAGCAGTCACTTCTCCATCGGTATTGGCATCATGCCTACCGCTTTCGCCGCCCGGCGTTCGAACGGATTCAGAACTTTCCGACATTAATTCACTAATAGATTTTAGGAGCCCCCTCCTTCTAGCGCCAAAAATGTTGTGCAAAAAATTCACACAACACCCCGAGAAAGCCTCGCCGTAAGAATAGTGATTATCCTTGGTTTTCGGATACAAAACTGGTTAAACAGCTGGTAAGAAACAGGACAGTTGAACCTAATAATGGTGTATAGTGTTTAAAGGGCTGGATTAGCAAGGTCACTGGACAACAATGGCAAAGATTTCCGGCCAAATGTGCCCAGAATATGATTACCCAGGGTACACGTGCCTTGTGTATAGAAAAGTAAAAACCGAACCCCTTGATAATTGCCTACATATCCTATTTATAGGAATCAAGCCCTAATGTAGTTCTTTTAGGTTAGGAATCCTTTTCTTGTCCATTAAGCCACGAAAATGATAGAGCTCCATCCTCCCTTCAGTGTTTATCTCGAAGTGTTTGTATAGAAATAGACCTTATCCTTTAATCAGCTAGCCCCTTAGCAGAGTCCTGTTCGAAGTAGGACTCCCAAAGCCCAATCCTACCATAACTCCATACACATATCACAAATATATAATAATTATCATATTTAGAAACGTATCCCTTCATGAAATAGACTGTAAAAAGGACTTAATTTACGCCTCCTATTATTTAGGAGATAATCCTTATCCATTCGATCCTTAGGAGGTGGAACCTGTGAGTACACCTGAACCTGCGCAGCTTCCCTAAAAAGTGAACCTCCACCTCCAGAGCTTCCCTCTAGAGGTACACCTCCCTTCTTCCTGCAAACTCGTTCCTACATTTTAAACACCTTATAAGGCCTTCAACATCTATGGGCCCAAAACTAAACCCATTACAAATTTTGGGCACAACAATAACTATAACACTTTACTTTAATGTTTTTTAACAATATAATTTAGACAAAAAATCAATACAATCCATTACATTGGAATGCTAATTAAAAACCTAGAATCAAGTTCAGTGGAGACCTGGAGTCCAAGATCTTGGCCCTTCATTTCAATATAATCCAATGATCAGGATTTGTTTCTGTTTAAAAAATAAAAAAACGATCCAAGGGGTTTAATAGTCATTTTCAAACATATGTCGTTATTCTGTATCTATAGAGAACATGTATCTTATCTAAAGAGGAAGTTACTATGATTCGTGTTTATAGGAGTATGATTTTTTTCAGTTTTATCACACAGCTTTTTTCGGAAGCATCACTTCACCATTTTTATGTCCACCCGACTATTTTTTTTTTCCATTTGTTTTGTGTTTTTTTGTGAAGAACAATTCACGATTATGTTCATTAACGAAGAGGATTCAGGTTTGTTTTTTTCTTTAATGTGTTTACTGCATTACAAATGATTCATATGAGGCAGTACAATTGTGCTTTAAGTTCTTGCAGGACACATGATTTTTACAGAATTTTTACAAACATTTATTTGATATTGGAGCTTTGGCTTATGCCCACAAACATCAGTTCTTTCCATTGGCATACAAGTATACAATTCCTACATTTTATTTGATCACACGCAGGCAGGCCGTTGCCTTACCATCAACATTTTCTACGATAGTTGTAACACCCCTAGACCCGGGGTCGGATATCCAGGCTGTCACTTTGTCCTTAATTCCCATTTTAATAAACATTATTCTTCATCTTCATTTTAGCATGCGGTGACCCCTCAGTCAAACATAACATTTACAGATTATAGGCTCAGAGACGAAATTAAAACGTTACTAAGTTATTACAACTATCTTGAAATAGATATTACAAACCCAATTTGTCATAATCTTAAAAGTTCAACTTAAAAGGATTACCATCTAAGGCGGCATCTACAGCCACAATACGGTTTGGTTTTCAGAAGCTTACACAAGTCATGCTTGTAAATAAACCTAACCAACCTAAGCTGTAAACCTATCCAACTTAGTCTGCTCACCTGTGGTAATGCTACTAGGTGCGGCCTCGGCACGTGCCTCGTAAATAGTCTCCTATACTGCTGACCGTTTAGCACGCTTTTGCGGGGGTATGCCTTGTTCTTGCCATGCTTATCTGTTGTTGTGTGGTGGTATATATAAAAGAAAAGCAAGAGTGAACAATATAGCTCAGCCATATAATAATAGTTTTCAAAGTACTTTTGTTAACGTAAACCATATGACATATCATATACTGATATTGTATCATCATTAAACATTTTCATTCTTTATTCAGATATATAATGAAGAATTTCTGAGGTACTTTGAACAGTTCATCATTCTGTCAACACTATCGGTAATTGAGCACCTAGGCTTTCATTACAGTGTTGCAATACAATTCCAATTGGAAGAATGGGATTATGCTAGAGCCTCTTCCACGATATCTGGTGATCAGCCAATATACCGTGCCTCTGCTTCTCTACTAGTAGAAGGACGACGTTCCCTTATCGGGTTGCACCCTAACCGCATATGGGCCTTAATATTTGGACTACGCTCAAAGGCGATGTCCCCTCTTCCTCCAATCCCTTAGAGAATTCTATGCATCGTAGGAACAGAATTATAATTCAGTTTCCCCCAAGCACAAAGCTTGACGACTGGTTTGATAATCATTACTAACTTTACTTCCATGAGTAATTGAGAAAGTAACTCTGATGTGTGGGTTGACTTTAGTCAACAGATTTGGATTACTAAGAATCGCTTCATCAAACATAACTTGGGAGTTGGTCGGAGTTTTGAATGTTTAGTCAAACTTAACCTCTCCTTACTAGGTAGGGTATACTTCTTATTGGTAGCGAAGGGAGAAAATAATTAATACTAGCTCCCAAAACCTTGGGTTCCCGAGTTTTGATAAGTTTGAGCGAGGTAGCGATACTTTTCGATGAGTGAAGCTATAGTCAGTGAAGAAATGGGAACCCGTTCTATTTTTAAATACTTTTCCGACGATCAGAAAATATTTAAAATACTTTTAAAGTTTTTAAATAACTTTTAAAATAATAATATGATTTTTAAATCATCCTGGAATATTTAATAAATATTCAAATAATATTTATTAAATAAATAATCATCTTAGAATATTCAATAAATATTTAAATAATATTTATTAAATAAATAATCACTCACAATTCTCAATTGAAAATAATATTCAACTTATTAATAAATATTCAAATAATATTTATTAATATCATCAAAGGAATTTTTAATCCAAAAATATCCAATTTATATTTATTGGATTATTTTTAAAACGAACTATACGTCATATATCATCTCCGGAGACTTCCGGATTTTTATGTCCTTATCCGGACGAAATATCTCCGACTCCCTTACTAAGAAAAGGTCTTATCATACTCTTCTGGGAACTTATAACACATCATCGTATACATATATATAAGAGTATATGCATACATACATACTTAACAGGTGTATAAACCCACGTCAATAACCATACATCATATGCTGATTCGCTAAATACTATCAAGCAGTTCATAGCATTTATACCACAACAACAACAGTTTGAAAATACTTGAAATACAAGTTTCGAAAACTTGCCTGATAGTGTCGGAATAGTCTGGGCCCTGTCTCTAGTGTGATGATCTATAATAATCAATAGGGTTCGGTTAGTTCGTTAAACGATCCCGTCAAATCGACTATTCACGTAAAGACACAACTTCGTAACGATACATCCTTATTACACGTTTCGCTTATTATAAGTCCATGATATCCTTTAACCACTTTTGGATAATTATTGGTCTCGCAACGACTTTCGTTAAAGGTCATTTTCAACGAAACTAAAGTTCGTCTTAATTCGTCCCCTAAAAGGATTTTTCACTTGCGCAACTATGATTCGAAAAATTCTATAAAATTGAAAAATAAACTTTTTCATGAAATTATTTTTCTCACTTCTTCTTAACTGTCCAGAGGATTTTTCATCCAAATTTCATAATTAAGAACATCTTTTTGCTAGCTCAATTGTTGCTCTAAAAATAGCTTCTTTCTGCAGTGGTTTCTCATGCGCATTCTTGACTTAAACATTTCTATAAATTTGAAAAATTCGTATTTTGACTCCAAATTTTTATGGGATCTTTACCACTGACCAGATTACTCCTCATAAAGGTTTTATAAACATAGACCATTTTTAAAGGGTTCGTTTGGCTTTGTAAAGTCAGTCCATCTTAACGATTCGTCCGTTTTAACCGATTTCACTAAAACGAGCATATCTCATCAACCTTAAATCATAATCACATGATCTTGGTGTCAAAAAAAAACTACAAAACAAGTCCTACTGGTTTATGGCCAAAACCTTTCCAAGAAAACACTTGTTGTATTCGGTATTAACTGCTCAAATGATCTAATGGAATTTCGACATTATAACGACTATAAACCGAACATTTCCAAATTCCATGAACTCCATCTAACCACTTAATTCAACCACACACCATCAAGATCATATGAACCTAATCAAGGATCTATAAGACCAGTGGTAACATCCATTTATCACTATCCAAAATTTTACCCATACTTATAAAGCTTAAAACATCACAATCCCCTTAAACATGTACATACTTGCATCAACCTTTCAAATCAACTTATAGCTCATAAAGTTTAAGGTGAGTGTGAGTGTTTTACCTTACTTGGTGTAACACCCCCAGATCCGGGGTCCGGGATCTGGTCGTTACGGTCTCAATTTCCATCCATAAAATCAATATAAACTGAATAACAACCTTGTGATCCAAACAATAATATAGAACACACACGTTATAGTCCCAGAGATGTAATCAGAGTAACCAAATTTATTAATCACATAGTTGAGTTCTTACAACCCAAAGAATTACAATATATACATTACTTACTCTTTGTCATCCATTTGTATATGTCATATAATAAATACATTTGATATTCAAATGCTAACAATTAGCCGTCCAATAGCTTACTCTTCAGCAATGGTAGCTACGATCTCAGCGGTGAATCCTCTGACGGCTGACACCTGCTCGCACCAAGTGCACCTTGTGCGGCCATCTGATCTCACTGTTGTTGTGATATAAATAATAAAGCAAGGGTGAGCAATAGCCCACCAACAAGAATATAACTGAACAGTAATATATATGACAGTTCAAAGATATATTTTGAAACCATATGCCATGCATAACCGAAAATGGTGCCAAATCAATATAAAGGATGAAGTTACAGGGAACTCAACAGGTATATATTTCGTGGAAGCATATGCTATGCCAAAATAAGCAAGATAGCATCATTTTCATAAAATAGGAACTTGCAAGAAAGATATTGCAATTCCAGTTTGAAATACTTTTCAACTCTGCCAACTATGATGATGTTGCAGAAAACTTCCAACATTGAGTGATGAACTAATACTGGAGTTTGACGCGCCAGGAGACATAGCATATACACGATGATCAGTCGCATGTTATGCTCCCCACCTCTTGTTTTCTACATGTAGAAGAAAGCACCGACGGATTTACTTGTCTACCGCCCTCTGGAACCCCCTCGGCCAACGGTTGGGCCATTTGCTGGACCGGCGCCACTGGGTCACTTACGCATCTCCTAGTTCATTCCACATCCATAACTTTGAAACGTAAAGTTCGTCCCCCTTTCCCCAAGTATAATACTTGTTGATAAGACTCCACAAGGTAGTCATATCTAAATGGAAAGGAAAATTTACCAATATTTCCCAAGCTGCTGCTTGTTAATGGATACTGACTTGTTCCAACATTCTTACCCCTCGAATAATGAGTGGGTACACATAATACCATGAATAATAGCAACCAAGTTGCGAGTGAAGCGAATAATTTATGACCGGGTAGTCACAAGATAAATAACATTTCTTAAGTAAGGTTCCCTTACAATAGAATCGAAGGAAGAATGGAATCACTGAGAACCTTCCTTGATAATATAATAATATTAATAAGACTCTGTAATAATTTATATAATGTTCGAAGGTCGATGATACTATGTGAATGAAGTAAATCATTTTCGAAACGAGTTAGAAGAATTAAATAAATATTCCAAGAATATTTATTAAGTCACAGATATTGGAAAAGTGTTGCTCGGAATAATCTTTGAATAAATATTCAGGATAATATTCATTGAACGAATAATGAATATTCAAATTGATAATAATGGTATTTATTGATGAAATAATCGTCAAATGAACATCTGAAATAATATTCATTGAATAAATAATGAATATTCAACTTAAGAATGATACTTTTTGATGAAATAATTATCGACTGAATATTTGAGACAATATTCACCAAACAAATAATGAATATTCGACATAATAATATATATCGAAGAAATGATTATCGAATGAATATTTAAAATTATGTTCAATAATAGAATTGACTTTAAATGAACGTCGAAGATAATATTTATCGAATAACTGGAGTTCGAATCAATGCTCAACTAATATTTATAAAATAAATAGAGATGAATGAATATTCGAAATAATATTCATTTAAATAAATAAGGCTCGAATGAATATTAAAATAATATTCATTAAATAAATAGACTCGAATGAATATTCAAGATAATATTTATCGAAGAAATAAGAATGAATATTCTCTAAGTGAATAACTTAACTGAGGGTTCGAAATAATATTTCGAATATTAAATCGGCTTTAGATGAACATTAAAGATAATGTTCATCGAATAAATAAATATCTGATGAATAACCCGAATAATATTTATCAAATGATCTCAAAGGAATATCTCAATAATATTCACCAGATAATAAATGGGAAATATTTACTTAATTATTTTCCTCTGAAAATAATATCTATATATATCAAGAAATAACGACTCCCGGTCTATAATCAAAGAATGAGATTCACTGCCCTTCGATTAAGGGTCTAAATAATTTCCGGCTTATAACTGATATATATCTATCTAGCTTATAAGCCAACAATAAATCAGGGAACAAGTATATCAATATGACTTTTAAAGTAGGCATGCATGCTATGGCATATGTACTGTAACAGAAACATATATATATATATATATATATATATATATATATTCACAACAACAGCCTTAAAGAAGGATTTGAAACTTGCCTGGAAATCGAGTACGGGTAGGGGTAGTGGTAGTGTGTCCCGGGTCAGCCTGATGATCTATAAATAGCCAAGGCATTCGGGATTAATCACTTAACTCCTTTCAAAGGTTAAGTATAAACTTAACTCAAATCGAAACACGTTTTGAAGTCGTTTCGTTATACCCCTCTAATTCACTCTTATTATTGCTTTTATCATCCGACACTTGTTCATTAATAAAGCATGTCATTACCCTTACATATGGTAAGCATTCGATTTGTAAAAGTTTTAAAGTCGAAAGATTATACCTCGAGATTTATCGATCGTTTGCTAAGTGGTTTACCGTAGTTATATCCAAGTATACTCTTTAGGGGTACTTTCGTACTTAACCTTGGTTCGAACATTTTTATAAAATCGAAAAACGATCTTTTTAATACGAGGTCTTCTCTCACACCACCCTTATGATCTCTAATATTTAATTACCAAGATTTGCCACTGCGATACTTATTTTACACGGTTCAATTTCAATTACGAATTCGCATTCTCGGTTTCGAACCACTTTTACGAATTTAATCATAACTCCTAAACCGTAAGTCAGAATGTTTCGATTCTTTTTCCAAAATGATCTATGGCTCGAGATCTATAAGGTTGGGTTAATTATTCATCAAGATCAGAGGTTCAATCTTACTGTCAAAAACGGATTTTAAGTGCTAACGAAATTTCGTCATTATAACGGCTATATATCGAACGTTCCAAAAATCATGTCGTCAATACCAAGCCACATCGGGCATCAATACAAGTTATACACATATTATACATCTCCTACTGTCCAAGAACATCATCTTGACCAACATATCACAATCATGTTTAGATCCACTAACAAACTTCATAATCATGCTTATAATCATACTACTACATCACTTACACTAAATCCATCAAGAACTTAACAAATCTCAAAGTAAGACCTAGGGTTTCAAGTGATGATTACCTTCCTTGGAGTGTCCTAGAGCCTCACTAAGACTTGATCTATCCTTGTGTGGCCTTAGAGTTGCTAGATCCACCATAAGAATTCAAGAAATCAAGATTAGTTCATAAAAGTTACTATTCATCCGCACTTTGATAATTTATTTGAAAATGGAAAAAGATGAATTTGAAGCTGAAATTTCTAGGAGATCATCACCATGATATGTAGTACTTACCATAAAAATTTGAAGAACAAGTGATGGTTGGAAGTTGGACTTCCAATTAGCTAAGAATGGGCAGATTTTTATGGAAGAAATGGAGAGAAAATGTTGTTTTGTTTTGTTGTTTTTGATGTGTAAAATGGCTAAATGCATGTATCTTTATGTATATACTTGGATGCATCTCTTTTTAATGTGTTGTTGGCAATCTATTGGTGCCACTTGTTGGCTTCTTATTGGACCATGTGTTGGCTCCATATTAAGCAAGTCCATTTTTGGTTAAATGCTAAAGAATCATCCTAGTTGTAGTTGACTTACAAGTATGCCACTTAGGTTCTTCTTTTTCCACCAATTGCACATGTATGCATCTTGATTCTTTGCTTGCTCTTTTGTCCGGTTATTGCTCAATTTAATTGATCGTTCGTAGGAATATCTCAAAGATTTCTAGTTAGGGTTTTACCGGAAACCTTCTTAATAATTAGAATACCATTCTCCATCTTACTTAATACTTCTCGAATTTAAATTCCTTAAATACCTTTAATAAATCCTTAAGTCTGGCAGTGTCCAGAGAATTCTCGGAGAAAATAAAAGTGCTATTTTTCTGAATCCGACAGCTTTTACATACACTTATTTTCCCCTCGGATCACTAATACGAACCTAGAAATTCATTACGGGTACTTCTATATAGTGTCGTCTCATAATATTCTTATTTCCATCAAAAACACTATTCATCACTTATTCTCTTTTTAGTCCTGGTACTTAGAAAATATCTTTGTGCTTCCTCGAGCGTTCCTTAACTCTTTCATGGAACCTCCGTACTTGTAACCGATATCGATCTGGATGACACGAGGGTATCTATTTCTCTCTAGGGAATCTTATCTTAACATTCTAGGAGATAGATTATTCTAATCTAAGTTATCACCCAATAGCATCCTTCAGGACATATATCCTTGGAATCTATATCCTTTCATTATTCATTCCTTAAAACCAGTATTACATGGCAGTTGTAACCACTGTTCACTCTTACATCAATACATAATAAAAAGTTTTAATTTTGCCCAAAATCTGGGTTCTTACAGTCTTCTCTCCTTAAAAGGATTCCGTCCCGGAATCAGGTAGAAGACAATTGGGTACTTGTTGGTTATTTCACTTTCCAATTCTCTGGTCGGTCCTTACACATTCCAGTCTCTCTAAAGCACATCGTACTGGTGTTACAATACACCCTTTATACGTTCTACCAATTCATTAATACTTTCGCACAACACATTATCCGGTATACGCTCTTGTCCGGTCTTATACTATTATCCTTATTGGTACGTGCAGTGACTTCGGTATCACTAACGCGCTACGAATTCCGGAGATAACCTCACTCGTAATTTTGCAATTCCTGACCACTTTAATCTTCGCAATCTCGCTCAATATATAGAATTAGAAGAATTTATTGAGAGATCACTATGATCAATGAACATTTGTTATATTGCATAGCTAGTACAGAAGGGGGCCAGCCTTTAGTACTTGACAAGCAATTAAGCAATTAATGGCATTCCACTTAGACTCCTATCACACAGACAGAGAGTCACGTAGTATTACCTCCCCTCCTTAAAGGGTTGTTCTTCTCAATTTAGAAGAAGATAAGTAAGGGAGAAGAAAAGGAAAGAATTTCAAAGAACTATATAAGAAAATTTTCCTGATTGTCAAAAATATCATACTTAGAATTTACCTCTGAACTATAGAGGTTTATTAGAGAAGAAAAATAATCGTATTCGTATAAAATACTACTTTTTCATAATCTCACATATCACATGTCCTTGCTACTCTGTCCATCATTCTGTGGGCCTATATTCTTGTTCGATATTGGTATCACCTACTTTTGGAAAATCCTTCAACTTCTCAGGTTAAAATCATGGATTTCTCGCTTGACATTATTATTACTGGCATTTCACGCCACGACACTGGCCATTCATATTCATAATTCTAACACCATCAGATTGTCATTCCGATAGCTCATTAGGAAAACCCATTCATCAATCCATTCATAACATTCCTTGCTTCACTTCCATAATTATTTCCCAATCTTTTCTTTATCAATCACATCCTTCGTATTATCTAACTCTTATTTACTTTTGTTGTTTATCTCCACCTTCATCTCAGGGTTGAGGCACTCGTCACCTTTATTCAATACGTGTTACACGTTTGGGGCCAAATTTTCCTTTGTTCCACCATCTAGATTTCACTTTTTCATTCCATGAGTCTCTTTATTACTCAATCCATCTATTTCAAATTTCCTCGACTTTTCCAAACTTAACATGAGTTAATCTTTATGTCATTTATGCTTTAAATTTCAGCTTTCCATTATGACCGATATCTCCAATGTCAACCTCATACCTTTCTTACCTCATTTCTGGGGTTTCTCAGGAGTCCGCATATCTCTTCCTTTATTGATTCTCAATTCTATGATCATTTCTACCAGTCCCTTGGTTTCTATACTATAATCACTCTATGAACTATCATGGCATTACCATTTATTTCAAGCATCATGTCATTCCCAAACTTAAACCGTCCGAAATAAACCTGGACGATTTCTTTAACTTGGATTCAATACAATCTATTTGTCTTTTATTCCGACATTTCCACAGTTGTTATCATCTAATTTCTCAGAAGAATCACCACTACATTAATGTAGTCCATGGTTGAATCACCATCGGGTTCATTTACATAGGGCTTTAAAAGCTAGACATACGGGTTTCATGATTTGTCAAATCACCACTCTCTTAGGAAGACAAAATAATCACTATTCCTTACCCATAAGGAATACTTCCTGAACTTGATACAGATATCACATGAAGAAGATAGAATTGCAGAAGAGCTTCAAGCATTACAGCTAGGATAGGTTGAGGAGATTATTAATCGTATATCTCTAGTTGAAGACTAGAGCTCAGCGTTTTACTTAATCACTTTCCAAATCTCGTTAATCCAGGGATACCTTTCAGCATCACGAATCTTTAACTTCATGTACTCTATCTTGTTTGCGCAGAAATATACCAACATAAACTTGCTTGTCATTCATCATCATGCCATTTAGCTTATCAGTATATGTACCATCTCTGTTTCTGGTCATCTACTACCAATTCCTTGTTACTTAACCTCCCCCCTCTCTTTCCAAAGGAAAGGCGAGTCTCTTGGGGAATTTTGTCTGGCCTGTCGTAGAGCCTCCTAATGTCGGTAAGGTGCTACCGGCAACATCAGGAATCAAATCTTTACTTAAAATTTTCTTATAGTTTATTCTGGCACAATCATCAGACGGAATGTAATTTCCTCTACCACATTATGACCATCAAGGTCCTTTACCATATCATTCTATCTCTTTAGTATGAGCATATATACTTACTCCCTTATACTTAAAGTGTCGGCCACCTCATTGGCCTTTCCTGAATATAATATTTCCTTGAAATCAATATTTTCTGGATCTATTCCAACTCAGGGTGGAAGCATCCTCCCTTGAACTCTGCTAGATGAGAGAAAATATATTCCAGTCTTTTTCCAAAAAAAAAAATCATTGCTTCCACCTTTCTGTGGGAACTTTATCACGGTTACTCCCAATCATATCTAGGATATTTCTTATCTCAGTCCTTTCTTATTTTAGGAAATCTCAACCTTATTGGTTCAATCCATACTTGCTCATGGTTTCTGTTAGGAATAATTCATAAGTTGTGATGTTAAGAATAGAATTTACACATTATACTTCTTGTAATCCTGATCTTATAAAGGATTTAGCACTGTATATAGGATTTATGTGTAAGACAGTTGTCTGTATAGTTTAGTCAGGAATGAACAGTGTATCGGAGACTACATGTCAGGAACAGAGAGCAAATCCTGATGGAGGTCCAATACTGATGGTTGATCAGATACTGATGCAGTGTACAGATTCTGATATCAGTCGTGTTACTGATGATGTCATTATGGATGCTACAGAAACTGGTAAGTGCTATAAAACAGGATCGTTGTTTGAAGAACAAGCAAGAAGATATTATGAAGGAAAGAGTTTTCTATTGAAGGAAACTATCGACTAGAAGGCAGAACATTGTCATGTATAGATTATATCTTTCTGTTATTAGTTGATAGGTAGCAATATAAATACTCTCTCAATATCATTGTAAAGAACGACGGAGTGGACGAAGTTGTGAGTCAAACAAGTGAATGTGCGTAGCTCTGTATAAGGTTTGTATTCGAGAGTTCGAAACAAACAGAGAGAGATTTGTATTGTCAGCAGCTGCTAAAGGTATTGTACACCTTTGGTAGAGTTTGTATTTGATCTTATTAATACAAACAAGAGTTTGATTCATTCGTTTATTCTTGTTCATATAATCAAGCAAAAATCAGACACGATTATATAACTTGTATTCAACCCCCCCCCCTTCTACAAGTTATTCGAGTTAACAATTGGTATCAGAGCAGGTTGATTTCGAGTAATCATAAAGATCTGCAATCATGTCTGGTTACAAGGATGGGAATACTAAAATTCCTATGCTCAAGAAAAACGAATATATTCTATGGGAAGTAAAGATGTTGCATCATCTGGAAGCAACAGATCCTGATTATCTTGACAGAATCAGAGATGGACCTTTTGTTCCAACAAAAGTCGTTGGACAAGCAACAGTTGATGGTGTGGTTGTTCCAGAACATACAGCAGAGAAGCCAAAATCTGAATGGTCAGATAAGGACAAGGAGAATGTTCTTAAAGATGCTAAAGAGAGAAACATATTATTCAACAGTCTTGATTCTGTTCTCACTAACTATGTTCTCTCTTGTAAAACTGCTAAGGATATATGGGACAATCTTAAGGTTCACTGTGAAGGAACTAAGCCTGTCAGGAAGAATATGAGGACATTACTTATACAACAGTATGAGTGCTTTGAATCCAAGTCTGGTGAGTCACTTACTGATACCTTTGATAGGTTTACAAAACTCATCAATGAGATGGCCATGCATGGTAAATATTATGACTTGGAGGATATGAATACAAAGTTCATGAAAGCTTTGCCTGATTTCTACAATGAGAAGATATCTGCGATCGAGGAAGCTAATGATCTGGATGAGATTTCATTAGAGGCAGTATATGGAAAATTGAGAGCTTATGAACTTGACAAGCAGCAGAAGAAGAGCAGGAGTGAAGGAAAGATGAAGACTATTGTACTTACTGCTCAATCTGAAGTTAAGAAGCTTCCTGAAGAACAGCATGAAGAGATTGTTGTAAAGAATTCAAGGAAGAAGAAAAGCAAAGAAAGTTCTGATTCAGAGACTACTGATATGGACTCTGACAACAATGATTCTGAATCTGATATGCAAGAACTCTTTGCTATGTTTGCTAAAGCTTTCGAGAAATGAAGATTCAACAGGAGAAGATTTAGCAAAGGACCTTTTCAAAAGAAGGAGGAGAAGAAGAGTGACAAAAGCAAAAGTACAATTGTCAAGCTTGATAAGGCCAAGATCAAGTGCTTTAACTGCAGCGAGCTTGGACATTTTGCTAGTGAGTGTAAGAAGCCTAGGAATTCAGGAAAGGGTAATGCACTTATGGTCACACAGAAGGATTGGGCTGATTCCAGTGACTCTGAAGATGAATTGGATTATGACAACATTGCATTGATGGCCAATAGTTCAGACAAACCTGGATCTCCAAAGAAAATTTCTCCATCCTCTGTTAAGGTATCACTTCACTCTCTTGATTCATTTGATAGCTTAAATTCTGATGAAATTAGATCTATCCATGCTGAGTTTAAGAATCTTATGACTAATTTTAGAATTCTTACTTGTGAAAGAGATGAACTTAAGGTTAAGAATGATAAATTAGTTGATAGAAATAATTTTCTTGAATATGAATTAATTCAAATGGAAGAATACAAGTTAAGTTCTGATAAAGCTAAGCATGATTATAGTGTTATTCTTGAGGCTTATGACTATGTCAGAAAAGAACTAGAAGAAGAGAGAGATGTGATTAAGACCATTAACAATTCCAGTAAGAAGGCAATAGAAATCTTTGAGAGTGGAATTCGTGGTAAGGTTAATGGTTTAGGTTTTGATAAGGCTAGACAAGAAGAAAAAGTAGCTATTGTCAATGATGATAGTAAGGTAGAAACTAACACATCTAAATCTGAAGGTAAGAAAATTGTTTCTGAACCTAATCATGTTAAATTTGTTGATTCAAAAGGTACCCCTGTTGTACACAAAAGGATTAACAATAGTAATTCAGATGAGAAAGTGTTAGAGAAACCTAAGAATGTAAACATAGGGTTTCTGTCTAAGTCTCAGTTGAAACAGAGATTAGATGGTCTTTCAGAGTCTAGCAAGATCAAGAGAAATAGGAATGGAAAAGAAGGTATTAACAAAGAGAATAATTACAAGAATGTACCTGATGCACCTAGGAAAAAATGCTATAAGTGTGGAAATCATAATCATTTGGCCCTAGACTGCAATCAAAAACCTTCTTGGAAAACTGAGTCCAGATTCCCCAAGACTCAGAAAATTCAATACCAACCACAAAAAGCTTGTTATCATTGTGGTAGTTTACTTCATTCCATTTACATGTGTAGAGAATATCATGAACTGTATTATGACTATTATTCTTTGAAATCTGAAACTCCTAGTCACAAACAGTTTGTGAGATCAGAGTCTAAAGTTGACTCTGCAACAGGTAAAATAAAAGCAAAATCTTCAAAGTCTGTTGTCTCTAAATCTAGTAAGAAAGGATCCAATCAAAGTTGGGTCCTAAAATTCTAACTAGTTACTTTTTGTTTGCAGGGCACAGGAAAGAAGCATTCAATTATCTTGGACAGTGGATGCTCTGGACATATGACTGGAAAGAAGTCCCTGCTTACAAAGTTTGAGAGGAAAGCTGGCCCAGTAATATCTTTTGGAGATGGCAACAAAGGAGAAACTCTGGGATATGGCTCAATTGTTTTGGGGAATGTCATCATAGGAAATGTAGCACTGGTTGAAGGCTTGAAACATACTCTTTTAAGCATAAGTCAACTGGGTGATAAAGGTTACAAATCAATCTTTGACAGAGAAGGATGCAAAATCTTGAATATGCAGAATGGAGACATTGTTCTAACTGGTCAAAGACATGGTAACATATATGAAGCCAGCTTAAGTGATACATCTAAAGGAATTGTTAGATGTCTCTACAGCAAAGCAACAAGTGATGAAAGCTGGAATTGGCACAAGAAGCTCTCACATCTTAATTTCAAGAAGCTTAATCAACTTGTTAAACACAATTTGGTGAGAGGCCTACCACAGGCAAATTTTGTGCAAGATGGACTTTGTGATGCATGTCAGCTTGGAAAGCAAAGAAGAACCACTTTCAAGAGCAAGACTGAAAATTCAATTACTGAACCATTTCACATGCTACTGTTGAGGGGGAGCAAATAAATCAAAGAGAACACAGTGATCATCAGGAGCAGACTAGTCTTTCAGAGTCTATTCCATCAGGAATTGATGTTTCAGAGTCTACTCCATCAGGAACTGACCTTTCAGAGTCTACTGAGGAAAGATCAGTAACTAGCAGCAATATGGAATCTACTGATTCTATTGATCAAAGGAGAGTTTTTGAAGGTAGAGAGAATTCTTCTACAAGGGATACCACTAACTTAGGGGGAGAGACTAGCAGAGTTAATCTACCACCTGTTAGAAAATGGACAAAGGATCATACTGAAGATTTGATAATTGGTGATCCAAATAGTGGTGTTCGAACTAGAAGATCAATTCAAAATGAATGCTTGTATAGTTGCTTTCTCTCAAAGAATGAACCTAAGAAGGTTGAAGAAGCCTTACAGGATCCTGATTGGGTAATTGCAATGCAGGAGGAGTTAAATGAGTTTGAGAGAAACAAAGTTTGGAAACTGGTACCAAGACCTAAAGATAGATCTATTGTTGGTGCAAGATGGGTTTTCAGAAACAAGCTAGATGAATCTGGTATGATTGTAAGAAACAAAGCAAGACTGGTGGCCAAGGGTTATTCTCAGGAAGAAGGCATTGATTATGATGAGATCTTTGCACCTGTAGCAAGATTGGAAGCAATCAGAATGTTTCTTGCATTTGCAGCTCATTCAAAATTCAAGGTATACCAGATGGATGTAAAGAGTGCTTTTCTAAATGGCAAACTTGATGAAGAAGTGTACGTAGAACAGCCACCTGGATTTGTTGATCCAAAGTTTCCAAATCATGTCTACAAACTTGACAAGGCACTCTATGGACTAAAGCAGGCACCAAGAGCATGGTATGAGACTTTGTCTAAATTTCTTCTTGAAAATGGCTTCACAAGAGGTACAATTGACAAAACTCTATTCTTTAGAAAGATAAAAGGTGAATTGCTTTTAGTTCAAGTTTATGTTGATGATATTATTTTTGGTTCTGCTAATGAAAAGCTGTGTGCTAAATTTAGCAATCTTATGCAGTCTAAGTATCAGATGAGCATGATGGGTGAACTAAATTATTTCTTAGGCTTGCAGGTCAAACAGACTGAGACTGGTATTTTCATTAATCAGTCAAAGTATATCAAAGATCTTTTAAAAAGGTTTGACTTTCAAGACTGTGCAGTTGCAAAAACACCCATGGCAACAGCCACTAAACTAGACTCTGATCCTAAAGGAAAGAGTGTGGATAATACTAGTTATAGAGGCATGATAGGCTCATTGCTATATCTAACTGCAAGTAGGCCAGATATAATGTTTTCTACCTGTTTATGTGCTAGATTCCAAAGTGATCCTAAGGAATCTCATTTAATTGCTGTGAAGAGAATTTTTAGATATCTCAAAGGAACTCCAAATCTTGGTTTGTGGTATCCTAGAGAATCTGATTTCTTTCTAATTGGCTATTCAGACTCTGATTATGCAGGGTGTAAGATAGACAGGAAAAGCACTACAGGTACATGTCAATTCTTGGGAAATAGATTGATTTCTTGGGCAAGCAAGAAGCAACAATCTGTTTCAACCTCAACTGCAGAAGCTGAGTACATAGCAGCAGGCAGTTGTTGTGCACAGCTCCTTTGGATAAGAAATCAGTTGCTGGATTATGGTATGACACTTAGTAATATTCCTATGTTTTGTGATAATACTAGTGCTATTAAAATTGCAGAAAATCCAGTTCAACATTCAAGGACTAAGCACATTGATGTCAGGTATCATTTTATTAGAGAACATATTGAGAGTGGTACTGTGGAACTTCATTTTGTTCCTACTGACAAACAGCTTGCAGATATTCTAACTAAACCACTTGATGAGACTACATTCAGTAGACTAGTAAGTGAGTTAGGAATGTTAAATTTTTAGATCTTTAACATCTGCAAATGTAGCAAGGTATGTTGTTTTTAGCTTATAGACTTGATATTCTTGTCAGGATCTATATTTGATTGTTAAATGCTTTAGCTATAACACTTTACCTTGATAAATTTCAGTATGATAGACTTATTAATAATCATCAGGATTAGATTAGTTATCAGGATGCTGACGTCATCAGTATTGTGTCAGTATCAGGATTATGGAAATTGTTTCAAATCCTGACGTTTACTTTGTGTAGTAATCTAATTCTGTGATGTGTTAAGTCTATGCTAGCAAGTTTTGATATTTGCATACTGATAATTTATACATCATTCAAAAATCAAAAGACAAGCAGATAACAAGAAACTGTATTTTCATTAATAGAAATCATTACATGGAAATGAAATACAACATCTTTCTGTCTAAATTTCTATTGATAATTCTATACTTGTCTATTGATATGAACTTTGAGGTACAGGACAAGGAGCATCTCAAGAAATCCATCAGGGGATGAAAGCATCGTTTGCTCTTGAATTCCTTGTCTGGGCGACTTGAATGAGAGCAGCTAACTTAAATGAATAGCATCTCCATCAAGATCAACCTCAGACTCTCGGCCAAATTCTTCATCCTCAAGTTTTGAGGAGGTTAGGGGAAGATTGTATCCAACAGATGGATGTTCTAGGAGAAACCTCTGGATATTTTCGAAAACCAATCCATTCATGATTAGTTCGATGAGAAGAGTCATTTGTTCAAAGAGATGATCAAGAACAGGATGTTCGTCGATTGAGAAAAATCTGGAAAATGGGTTTGAAGGGAATTTTGGTTTGAGAAGCATTGTTGAGAAGAAAAGAAATTGAAAGGTTTTGGAGAATGGCATAAGGCGTCTGATTCTTTTAAAGAAAGACGTGAGAAGCTGAGCAGTCACTTGGAAGTTTTAATGAAGTCAAATGCTAATTATTGCATGTGACTGTATTTCTTGTTTTCAAGAAATATTGAAAATATCTAACCAATTGATTTTCTGTTCAGATTAATTGTTTATTTTCTTTTTCAGATAAAAGAAAAATGCCACGTGGAAAACTCCATATTAAGTCTCTGATGATATTGGTCAGGATTTCATGTGTGACCATCAGGATTTGAAAATTATATTTTTAAATCACATTGCATTTTGTGATTATTTTGATGAGAGGTCATCAGGAAGATGAAACTGATCAGTATTGCTTATTAATACCCTGATTTATTTCATGAAAAAACAATTTTGGATTTTGTTTTCCAAAAATCGTGGGTAACCACATTTTTTAGGGACTGACACCTGTCAATCTACGTGTCAACGTGGGATAGTGGTCTGAAAGATTTGTAAAATATATTTGTTTTGAAACTCTAATCGTGTAATTGCTTTCTCTAATTTTACATTCTCTAAAGCAAAAATCACTCTTGAGTTTTCAAAATCACTAATCTATTTCAAGAATTTTTCAAGTTTCTTTTCAGATCAAAAATGGCAGCTCAGAGAAGTTTACCTAAATCAGTAGCCTTCAAGTTTGGTGACTTTGATTTTATGACAAACAATCATGTTGCAGCTATCACCAACAAGGAAGGAGTGTCATCTGATTTTCATCCAATCATGGACTTTCTGGCGTATGGACCATTAAGTTATGCATTGACAGCATCTCCACAGATAAATCAAGTTGCTGTTTCACAAGCTTGGGAGAATGCTGAGGTAATTGATTCTACTCAGAGTCAATCAGGTAAGATTGTTCTACATTTAGGACAAGATTCATTTGACATTACTGAATCTGTTGTTAATTCAGTACTTTGCTTACCTGTTACTGATAGTTATGTAAGTGTACCATCTGATGATAATATAAGAACTATGTTGTCTGAATTAGGTTATAGTGGACCTCTAGATAACATGAGCCAGTTGAATAGATCTTTTCTTAGAAAGGAATGGTCTTTTTACTTTGATCAAATTGCTAAATGTTTTACTGGCAAATGTAGTTCTTTTCAGCAAATTACTTCTGTTACATCACATATTGCTTATAGTTTGCTTTATGACAGAGTAATTAATATTGGTCATATTATCTTAAGTCAGATGAGTATCAAACTTGGGTCAAGAGATCAAAACAGGAAAATGGTTTATTATCACAGATTTATGCAAATGTTTGTTAACCATTTTATTCCTGATGTTGAAGCTAGATTTGGTAGGGAACATTGTGTTTCTTCTTATGAACAGCAAAAGAGAATTTTCTCTGATATTTCAAAGAAGGACAATGCAAAGAATCTAGATGAAATACCTGCAATTCATTATCCACATCATGTTCAGGTAATTCTTAAAACTCATCTTCCTACTTTCTACAATTCTTCTTTCTTTTGTGGTGAAAAGGCTCAGGAATCTCAATTGGAGGAGAACCCACCTGTGTCTACCCAAGTAGCCCAAAACATTATAGTCTCTGAAACAATTCAAGAACCAAATTTTGATCCACAGCCTATTATTTCAAAGAAACCAACCTCTGGTGTTTCTCAAAAGACATCAGTTGTAAGGAAGAGAAGATTTGTTGTGTCAAGTAGTAGTAGTAACTCTAGTGAAGATGATGATGATTTAACTCTTGCTGAGAGAGCAGAATTGAAGGCTGCAATTCAACTTTCTTTGTTAGCACAAAGAGATGAAAAACCTAGTCACAGCCAGGCTGCAGTCTCCCAAAAGGCTGTAGTTCTTAAAAAGGGAAAACAGTTACTGGATACTGTCTCTCAAAAGACTGTGTCTATTGAACCAAGATCTCATCCCAAGATCACTTCTGTGTCTACACCTCTTGAGTCTTTTCAGGATAAATCTTTTGCTCACTATATCAGGAGAACAAGGAGAAAGATTCAATTGTCACCTACACACACAGAGTCTAGTCCAACTAATATCATGCAGGTTTCTACAAATCAAGCTACATCTATGTCAGTATTTGACAAGAGAGATCTGGATATTGATTCTTCATGGGAAACTACATTATCATACAGACTGGCTATGGGACTAATTTCTCTCAAAGTGAAGTTGTCAAGGCCTGTTCTAGATTTTCTGGTTGAAAGAGTACCAAGACTTTCATTTCCTGAAGAATATGGACTTCTACATCAAAGACTTGACTTAATGAAGATGTATTTCTATGTGTCTGTCAGAAGACAATTAGTCAAGAAATTTGGACTCTCAAAGCATGGTGCACTTCAATCACTTCATGCATATTTATTTGACAAGAATGTCATTATTGAAGATGCTTCAGCTCAAGGTGAACAACTGGAGGAAGTAGATAGAGGAATGCAGTCAACAGAAGATACTATTGCACCAGTGGTGAATAGTAGGAAAGATCAGATCACAGTCACTGTAACACAAGAACCATCTAGTCAGAGGAAGGATGACTCAGGAGCTGTGATAGCTGATGTTGAAAGGACTTCTGTGATGACTGAAAATGCAAGTGAGATACCCTATGATATGGGAGGAATGACTTTGGTTGATTTATCTGAAGATCAAACAAATTTTGTTCAGTCAGAGTCTATCCACCTTGAGGGTGTGTCTCAGCAAACAACACTTAAAGACGGTGATGTACTAACTATGGTGTCTAATGAAGTATTACTGAAGACATCAGAGTCTAGTAAAGAACCTGAAAGTGGTATACTGGAGCCTGTAGTTTCTGAAAGGAAAGAAGATGATTGTAAGGGTTCAGAGACTATAGCAGCTCACTCCTTGGAGAAAACCTCAAGCCACATGCCAAATGAGGAACCCTCTCTCCATGTGAGTTCAGGTATAAAAACTCCTTCTAAACCCTATTTTTCTGTAGGTCATGAGAGCACTTATCTAAATTTGAGTGATACACTTGAAAAGATGGACTTAGATCCACAATTTGAGCGGCTGGCTCCTGACCAGGCAAAAGGTGAGGTAGAAAGAGTGTTGACTTTAGTAAGTCAAAGTGAGAATGAGGGTATGGATGATCAACTCCATAGTGAGGGAGAGAAAATTAGGAAACCATCATTTGATTTCTGGGATCAGGTTTTTCCTGAATCTTGGTCTGAAAATTTGGGTATGGATGCTGGTACTTATTCATTCATCAAAATGTATCAAAAGAATGACCTAGCACATCACAATGCAAAGGCAGAAGTTAAAGCTCAGAAGCAAAAGGAGAGGCTTGCAGGAATTATTAACAGAAGAGGTGCCAGGATAAAGCAATCTCTTGATACATATGTACCAGATGAAGATCCTAATGATCCTAGTGTTCCTTTGTATGTACTTCCAATATCAGCTAGAATTGAGACATCAACAGTCTTTGATCACTCTAAGGAGGAGTCAGGATTTGAAGATGTTAGTACACAGAATACTGGTGAAGGAGATGGTGATCATGTTTCAGTTCCAGAACAGAAAGATGAAGATGTTGATACTTCTAATCAGGTTTTATTACTTGAATATCATACAACTCAAACAACTTCTTCTACAAGACTTGAAGATACAGTTCTTTCTGATTTTGATACTGAAGATACTAGAAGCACTTCCGACATTGAAGTTCATTCTGATGTTTTGAAAGATATTCAGAATTCTCAAATTGATATTCAAACAAGACTTCAATTACTTGAAGATAACCAAGTCACAATTATGGAAAATCAAGCAGTTCTTATGAATCTCATTTGTTCTGTTTCTGAATCTCTTGGAATTAATGTTGCTGATGTCAAAAAGGGGGAGATAAAGATAATTCAAAGACAACAACAACAACAAGACAACAACAACATCACCAGACTGAGGATGATAAAGCTGGGGGAAATAAAGATCAGACAAAGGGTAGTAAAAAGAAGAACCAGGAGTGACAGTGGTGAATCTCAGTTAGGAAGAGTAAAGGAAGAGCAGCATTAATAGTTAAAATTCTTTCTTCTAAGTACTAGATAAACGTCTACATCTGAGAAGGAGGTACTTAAACTTCATAATTCTACATTCATAAATTCTATTCTAGTTGTATTGTTATATGTTTTGACATCCACAACTTAGATTTATGCTTCAGATTTTAAAGCATAAATAGGGGGAGATTGTTAGGAATAATTCATAAGTTGTGATGTTAAGAATAGAATTTACACATTATACTTCTTGTAATCCTGATCTTATAAAGGATTTAGCACTGTATATAGGATTTATGTGTAAGACAGTTGTCTGTATAGTTTATTCAGGAATGAACAGTGTATCGGAGACTACATGTCAGGAACAGAGAGCAAATCCTGATGGAGGTCCAATACTGATGGTTGATCAGATACTGATGCAGTGTACAGATCCTGATATCAGTCGTGTTACTGATGATGTCATTATGGATGCTACAGAAACTGGTAAGTGCTGTAAAACAGGATCGTTGTTTGAAGAACAAGCAAGAAGATATTATGAAGGAAAGAGTTTTCTATTGAAGGAAACTATCGACTAGAAGGCAGAACATTGTCATGTATAGATTATATCTTTCTGTTATTAGTTGATAGGTAGCAATATAAATACTCTCTCAATATCATTGTAAAGAACGACGGAGTGGACGAAGTTGTGAGTCAAACAAGTGAATGTGCGTAGCTCTGTATAAGGTTTGTATTCGAGAGTTCGAAACAAACAGAGAGAGATTTGTATTGTCAGCAGCTGCTAAAGGTATTGTACACCTTTGGTAGAGTTTGTATTTGATCTTATTAATACAAACAAGAGTTTGATTCATTCGTTTATTCTTGTTCATATAATCAAGCAAAAATCAGACACGATTATATAACTTGTATTCAACCCCCCCTTCTACAAGTTATTCGAGTTAACAGTTTCATACCTGCTTTATCTGGCCTTATTGTTACTATGTCATACATTCCTTACCAAACTTTACTCCTTTCCTTATAGGGTTTCTTATGTCATTCTCACCATTCCTCTTGTATCTTCTGGGCACAGGGTGTATCAAACATCATTAACCAATTCTATAACGATTCTGCCTTTGTACTTTTCGAGACTCCTTTCCATAAATCCTTATAGGTTATTGATACCTTGGTCGATTCAACTTATATCGTCTGATTTCACAATGTCTTTATTAGGGGTGAGGCTATCCTTTGTGTATCCCCCAAGGTTCGTCTTACTTTCTGGACATTCTATCCTCAATTCTATTTGCAAAGAATACATACATCCTGTATGTGGCAATTCAATCATATATCCTTAATAAGGGTCTCTTTTCAATCATTCTCATCTTGATAATCTATAGGTAGCCTAATGCTAATCTCTTCTTTCAAACGAATGTCAGTCTATATAACCTTCCAAAAGACAACATATGTCTATCTGTCTTTCTTACAGAACTTGGTAATGGTAGCAATGATGCTCTGGAAGATATTGGTCGTGTTTAACGTGAATCTCTTAGTGTCTAATGCTCTTTTTGAGGACGCTAAGCTTCAGATAACATTTATACATCATACTACGCCATCTTTGACAATCTTCGTAACTCTTTATTGGTCACTATCCTCAATCCCAATACTTCCATGGTATATATAAAATCCATCATCATGTTTCTCAATTCATTTTATATTAAAAGTCCTCACGGTTGGCATTTGGTTAGAAGCACCCCGCTTTGTCCTTACCTTGCTGGTTCAGTCACTCGATAATCTTTAGTGACTTGGCCCCAACTGGCCATGCTAAAATATGTGAGTTTAGGGGTCGGCTAATAGCATTACTTTTCTAGCAATTGCTGGCATAGTGCCTTCTACTTTGATACCTTTTGATCTTTTCAAAACTTCACTCCATATAAGTCTCAATCGACTTCTCGGTGCCATCTCCGGTCACCTTCCCTTTTCTTTTATTCTTCTAGTTACTCTTATCAATTTCATGTGCCACAAAAGCTTAACATTTCTAGCATGACAACTTTTTCATTTAAGTCCATCCCGAACTTTCTTAGTCCGGCTTGTTCCTTGATTACATTTCCCTTTTTACCATCCAATCTTATCTTCATTAGTTTATTTCTAGAATCAATCGTAATAATCGGGATCTATCTACCAATCCGTATAGCGGCTACCTTACCCAATTCATAGGGTTTGCTTCAGTTTCCACTCTCCTCAGTGATGTATTCAGATAATCAGAAAGACAAGGTTTGCCAAATTTTGTCCAATTCCTTTCCAGGATTAGGGAAATTTCAGTCAATCTATCCACCCACTGGTTACATTAAGAAAATCAATTTCGATACCCAAAGAATATTTCTATGAACATCCGAGCTGGTCGAACCATAAACAGTTACAGTAGCGAAATGATTGACATAAAGCTGGGAGTTTAACCATTAGAAGGAAACCAAATATACATCTTCCCTAGAAGGGGAATCAAAAGTTTCAAACTAAACATGCCATACCTCCCCGATACATGTTTGTCCTAATAGTCGATACTACCGAATACCAGTCTACTTAATAACTAGTCTCGGAAGGAACACTACCATCGGGGTCAGTCGCTTCCCAGAATTTGCACTACCAAGGTCATCCGAATCTGGTGAACCGTGTTGTCCAATTGTGTTCGAAAATTATGTTGTCCTGTTGCACAAGCACAACACCTAAACCTGTACGAGGTGCATCCTAATATATTCTAAAATTTTCCTTCTTCCATTAGGTAACGCCAATGCTGGGTCGCCATCAATTTTTATCTTTAACTCCAGGGAGATTTTCCCCCATTTATCTTGTCCACTCAAACTTTTATTCTTACCAATAAGTCGGGTTACGGGACTGCACTCTTTGTATAGTCCTGAGCAAATCTTTGGTAATACCTTGTAAATCTTATGAAATTTATCACCTTTGTCGGTGTGGTTGGGCAATCTCCATTTGAAACTATCTTTAATTTGGTGGGGTCAATCAATCACTACTTCCTACTAATCATATGTCCTACTGTCTGGACTTTATTTTGCCAAAACTCTCACTTCGAGAACATGGCCTACACCTGTTCATTCAGGTTTCATCTAAAAGCATTCTCAATTTCATCTCAACCACTGCTTGCCTTACTCAATCCATTTATAATTCAGTGTCAAAATAAACTTAAGGTAACTACCATAATCCATTCAAGGAAAAGAAGGAATTTACTATTCCTTTAAATCACATGCATCTAATGTTTCTGGTCCATCATTCCACTGAATTGAACTAGACTTTACTTGGTTCCTGACGATAGCCTTATTACTAGTTTATCACAGACTCATTGGTCTTCTCCTCTTGTAGGTTCTGAGATCCTTGTCTCGCTTACTACTTCCTTATATACTTTATTCAATCATGCCATCACCTTTCAATGTCTTTATTTTCTAAGTTGATCCATTCATAAAATGGACATTTCCTTGAACCCAACCACCTTATCAATCTAAGTTTGACTTTACAAATTATCACTTATGAAATCTGCCTTCTTATGGTGAATTATCATTACAATATTCACACTAATTCATTTATCACCTGATATGGCACTTGCTGCCTCTATCTTAACTGCTCCTGGAGACTCTACTCCTTGTCCTCTATTGTTGTCTTTGATAATCACGTACCACTCTATCTCTTTCCTCATTAATCTAAAGGTCTCTAAGGATTTTAATCTATCCCCATATAGGATCTCAAGTAATTCCTCAAATCCATCCTACCTGCTGGTACTTCATCTAGCAGTCCAGCTATGAATCCAATACGCATCTTTAGTTCTCTTAATAATATCTCAGTTCTTTATGCTCACTTTTATGAGCACTATACCTTAACTCTTACAGTCTCTCTGGCTGTAGCCCTCATTTCCTGAAGTGTAAACTCCTTATACTTATCAATATTTCCTTCCTCTGCTGGGACCTCAACCGGGTCCTCAGTAGGGTGCTCTATCGAATCCACCATCCGATCTTCAACATCAAAACAAGCATCATTATGTTACTGCTTGTAATCCCCAAGGTCTGTTGCCTTACTAGTCGATACAAGAACGAGCTAAGTTACCATCATGATACTTTAGGGTTCCCATAAGGGTTTTATATGTCAATACTACATTATGTAGTCTGACTATGAACTTGGCAAGAGTTCTTATTATCTTAATGAATTTATTATTTTAACGTCATGTCATCTATGGGATTTATAACGCTCTCTCTGATACCATTTCTGTAACACCCCCAAATCCGGGGTCCGGGATCTGGTCGTTACGGTCTCAATTTCCATCCATAAAATCAATATAAACTGAATAACAACCTTGTGACCCAAACAATAATATAGAACACACACGTTATAGTCCCAGAGATGTAATCAGAGTAACCAAATTTATTAATCACACAGTTGAGTTCTTACAACCCAAAGAATTACAATATATACATTACTTACTCTTTGCCATCCATTTGTATATGTCATATAATAAATACATTTGATATTCAAATGCTAACAATTAGCCTTCCAATAGCTTACTCTTCAGCAATGGTAGCTACGATCTCAGCGGTGAATCCTCTGACGGCTGACACCTGCTCGCACCAAGTGCACCTTGTGCGGCCATCTGATCTCACTGTTGTTGTGATATAAATAATAAAGCAAGGGTGAGCAATAGCCCACCAACAAGAATATAACTGAACAGTAATATATATGACAGTTCAAAGATATATTTTGAAACCATATGCCATGCATAACCGAAAATGGTGCCAAATCAATATAAAGGATGAAGTTACAGGGAACTCAACAGGTATATATTTCGTGGAAGCATATGCTATGCCAAAATAAGCAAGATAGCATCATTTTCATAGAATAGGAACTTGCAAGAAAGATATTGCAATTCCAGTTTGAAATACTTTTCAACTCTGCCAACTATGATGATGTTGCAGAAAACTTCCAACATTGAGTGATGAACTAATACTGGAGTTTGACGCGCCAGGAGACATAGCATATACACGATGATCAGTCGCATGTTATGCTCCCCACCTCTTGTTTACTACATGTAGAAGGAAGCACCGACGGATTTACTTGTCTACCGCCCTCTGGAACCCCCTCGGCCAACGGTTGGGCCATTTGCTGGACCAGCGCCACTGGGTCACTTACGCATCTCCTAGTTCATTCCACATCCATAACTTTGAAACGTAAAGTTCGTCCCCCTTTCCCCAAGTATAATACTTGTTGATAAGACTCCACAAGGTAGTCATATCTAAATGGAAAGGAAAATTTACCAATATTTCCCAAGCTGCTGCTTGTTAATGGATACTGACTTGTTCCAACATTCTTACCCCTCGAATAATGAGTGGGTACACATAATACCATGAATAATAGCAACCAAGTTGCGAGTGAAGCGAATAATTTATGACCGGGTAGTCACAAGATAAATAACATTTCTCAAGTAAGGTTCCCTTACAATAGAATCGAAGGAAGAATGGAATCACTGAGAACCTTCCTTGATAATATAATAATATTAATAAGACTCTGTAATAATTTATATAATGTTCGAAGGTCGATGATACTATGTGAATGAAGTAAATCATTTTCGAAACGAGTTAGAAGAATTAAATAAATATTCCAAGAATATTTATTAAGTCACAGATATTGGAAAAGTGTTGCTCGGAATAATCTTTGAATAAATATTCAGGATAATATTCATTGAACGAATAATGAATATTCAAATTGATAATAATGGTATTTATTGATGAAATAATCGTCAAATGAACATCTGAAATAATATTCATTGAATAAATAATGAATATTCAACTTAAGAATGATACTTGTTGATGAAATAATTATCGACTGAATATTTGAGACAATATTCATCAAACAAATAATGAATATTCGACTTAATAATATATATCGAAGAAATGATTATCGAATGAATATTTAAAATTATGTTCAATAATAGAATTGACTTTAAATGAACGTCGAAGATAATATTTATCGAATAACTGGAGTTCGAATCAATGCTCAACTAATATTTATAAAATAAATAGAGATGAATGAATATTCGAAATAATATTCATTTAAATAAATAAGGCTCGAATGAATATTAAAATAATATTCATTAAATAAATAGACTCGAATGAATATTCAAGATAATATTTATCGAAGAAATAAGAATGAATATTCTCTAAGTGAATAACTTAACTGAGGGTTCGAAATAATATTTCGAATATTAAATCGGCTTTAGATGAACATTAAAGATAATGTTCATCGAATAAATAAATATCTGATGAATAACCCGAATAATATTTATCAAATGATCTCAAAGGAATATCTCAATAATATTCACCAGATAATAAATGGGAAATATTTACTTAATTATTTTCCTCTGAAAATAATATCTATATATATCAAGAAATAACGACTCCCGGTCTATAATCAAAGAATGAGATTCACTGCCCTTCGATTAAGGGTCTAAATAATTTCCGGCTTATAACTGATATATATCTATCTAGCTTATAAGCCAACAATAAATCAGGGAACAAGTATATCAATATGACTTTTAAAGTAGGCATGCATGCTATGGCATATGTACTGTAACAGAAACATATATATATATATATATATATATATATATATATATATATATATATATATATATATATATATATATATATATATATATATATATATATATATATATATATATATATTCATAACAACAGCCTTAAAGAAGGATTTGAAACTTGCCTGGAAATCGAGTACGGGTAGGGGTAGTGGTAGCGTGTCCCGGGTCAGCCTGATGATCTATAAATAGCCAAGGCATTCGGGATTAATCACTTAACTCCTTTCAAAGGTTAAGTATAAACTTAACTCAAATCGAAACACGTTTTCAAGTCGTTTCGTTATACCCCTCTAATTCACTCTTATTATTGCTTTTATCATCCGACACTTGTTCGTTAATAAAGCATGTCATTACCCTTACATATGGTAAGCATTCGATTTGTAAAAGTTTTAAAGTCGAAAGATTATACCTCGAGATTTATCGATCGTTTGCTAAGTGGTTTACCGTAGTTATATCCAAGTATACTCTTTAGGGGTACTTTCGTACTTAACCTTGGTTCGAACATTTTTATAAAATCGAAAAACGATCTTTTTAATACGAGGTCTTCTCTCACACCACCCTTATGATCTCTAATATTTAATTACCAAGATTTACCACTGCGATACTTATTTTACATGGTTCAATTTCAATTACGAATTCGCATTCTCGGTTTCGAACCACTTTTACGAATTTAATCATAACTCCTAAACCGTAAGTCAGAATATTTCGATTCTTTTTCCAAAATGATCTATGGCTCGAGATCTATAAGGTTGGGTTAATTATTAATCAAGATCAGAGGTTCAATCTTACTGTCAAAAACGGATTTTAAGTGCTAACGAAATTTCGTCATTATAACGGCTATATATCGAACGTTCCGAAAATCATGTCGTCAATACCAAGCCACATCGGGCATCAATACAAGTTATACACATATTATACATCTCCTACTGTCCAAGAACATCATCTTGACCAACATATCACAATCATGTTTAGATCCACTAACAAACTTCATAATCATGCTTATAATCATACTACTACATCACTTACACTAAATCCATCAAGAACTTAACAAATCTCAAAGTAAGACCTAGGGTTTCAAGTGATGATTACCTTCCTTGGAGTGTCCTAGAGCCTCACTAAGACTTGATCTATCCTTGTGTGGCCTTAGAGTTGCTAGATCCACCATAAGAATTCAAGAAATCAAGATTAGTTCATAAAAGTTACTATTCATCCGCACTTTGATAATTTATTTGAAAATGGAAAAAGATGAATTTGAAGCTGAAATTTCTAGGAGATCATCACCATGATATGTAGTACTTACCATAAAAATTTGAAGAACAAGTGATGGTTGGAAGTTGGACTTCCAATTAGCTAAGAATGGGCAGATTTTTATGGAAGAAATGGAGAGAAAATGTTGTTTTGTTTTGTTGTTTTTGATGTGTAAAATGGCTAAATGCATGTATCTTTATGTATATACTTGGATGCATCTCTTTTTAATGTGTTGTTGGCAATCTATTGGTGCCACTTGTTGGCTTCTTATTGGACCATGTGTTGGCTCCATATTAAGCAAGTCCATTTTTGGTTAAATGCTAAAGAATCATCCTAGTTGTAGTTGACTTACAAGTATGCCACTTAGGTTCTTCTTTTTCCACCAATTGCACATGTATGCATCTTGATTCTTTGCTTGCTCTTTTGTCCGGTTATTGCTCAATTTAATTGATCGTTCGTAGGAATATCTCAAAGATTTCTAGTTAGGGTTTTACCGGAAACCTTCTTAATAATTAGAATACCATTCTCCATCTTACTTAATACTTCTCGAATTTAAATTCCTTAAATACCTTTAATAAATCCTTAAGTCTGGCAGTGTCCAGAGAATTCTCGGAGAAAATAAAAGTGCTATTTTTCTGAATCCGACAGCTTTTACATACACTTATTTTCCCCTCGGATCACTAATACGAACCCAGAAATTCATTACGGGTACTTCTATATAGTGTCGTCTCATAATATTCTTATTTCCATCAAAAACACTATTCATCACTTATTCTTTTTTTAGTCCTGGTACTTAGAAAATATCTTTGTGCTTCCTCGAGCGTTCCTTAACTCTTTCATGGAACCTCCGTACTTGTAACCGATATCGATCTGGATGACACGAGGGTATCTATTTCTCTCTAGGGAATCTTATCTTAACATTCTAGGAGATAGATTATTCTAATCTAAGTTATCACCCAATAGCATCCTTCAGGACATATATCCTTGGAATCTATATCCTTTCATTATTCATTCCTTAAAACCAGTATTACATGGCAGTTGTAACCACTGTTCACTCTTACATCAATACATAATAAAAAGTTTTAATTTTGCCCAAAATCTGGGTTCTTACACTTGGAGTCTTAAAAACCTTAACCAAGCTTGACTTTCCTTAAAAACACCTTAGATAGCTTTAACAACCTTTAATCTTCAAGACCTAAACAACCAAGTTTAAAATTTTCATAGTCAGCATTACCACTCTTGAAAGAACTGGAGAAACGAGGGTCTTACCTTGATTTTCTGGATGAGGCTTCTAAAGAGGAGTTGTAGACCATCTCAATACCTTTACAAAAAGCTATAGAACACAAAATTTCATTGAGAAATGAGGGAGTTATGGCAGGTTGAAGTGGCTGCTCTGTTTTTGTCCGAAAATAAAGAATGTGTGGGAGATGATTTTCTTGCCTTGGCTAGTTTTGTGTATAAGTGTTATATTAATATATCCTATATTTAATACCTTGATTGCTGCATTAGATTGTCAAGTATGGCCATACCTTACCATTATTAAGCCACTTTATGTCTATTTTGGGTGGAATTAGAATCCTAAGTGAAACTAGAATCCTAAGTGAATAGCACTTGGTTAATTTGGTTGGGTTAATTAGCTTGTAATTACTACTTACTATCTTGGTTACTAGCATGACAACTTGCATGGGTTTGCATGGAAGTAGTAGCATCCTTAATATTTTCCATAATTATTTCTAGGTTACAAAAATAATTCCTTTGAAATAATTTCGGTGAAAAACTTTCTTCGAGTAGTCTTTAACCTTCCAACCCCTTAAATCTTTGTGGGATTGTCTCATGAAGTTTTCATCTTATACTCCCCTTTATCTTGACATGATACTCTTATTGATCGATACCTCGTAGAATATACGAATTTTTATATTTCGGGATTCTTCGATTTCTGGCGGCATTTGCATACACTTATTTCGTTTGTAAAATCATAAAACGAACTCGACTTCCTAATATACATAATACATATGTGGGAAATGGAAGTCACTTTTCATAAGTTTGAAATTACTATTCATTCATGTCGTTTACGATAGTACAAAAATTAGGGTTCTTACAACCTTCCCCCTTAAAAGGATTCCGTCCCGGAATCCGGTTGAAAATAAATGGGGGTACTTCTCTTGCATTGCACTTTCCAGCTCCCAGGTGGATTCCTCTATGTTATGATTCTGCCACAAAACTCTGACTAATATGACCGCCTTGTTCCTGAGTACTTGCTCCTTGTGGTCCATGATTTCCACCGGTTGCTCTATATTAGACAAGTCTGGCTATAGATCTACATGCTCATATTCCACCACATGTTTGGCGTCGGGGTTGTATTTCCTCAACATAGATACGTGGAACATGTTATGTATTTGTTGCAGACTTGGAGGTAAGGCTAACTCGTAAGCCACTTGTCCAATCCGCCTTAATATCTCGAAGGGTCCAATATACCTCGGGCTCAACTTTCCTTTCCAAACCTCATCAGTCCTTTCCAGGGAGATACCTTTAGCAGCACCATGTCTCCTACTTCATACTCTCTGTCCTTCCGAGCTAGGTCGGCATACTTACGTTGTCTATCTTGGGCTGCTGCCAGTCTTCCCCTTATTAGGACTATCACATCTCTTGTCTGTTGTACCAGTTCTGGTCCTAATATTTTCCTTTCACCAACTTCTTCCCAACATAAGGGAGAACGAAATTTCCGGCCATAAAGGGCTTCATACGGGGACATAACAATACTTGAGTGATAACTGTTGTTATAAGAAAATTCAATCAGTGGTAAGTGCTCTTCCCAACTTCCCTTGAAATCCATAACACACACTCTCAGCATGTCCTCTAAGGTCTGAATTGTTCTTTCACTTTGTCCGTCAGTCTGGGGGTGGTATGTAGTACTAATATTTAGCTTGGTTCCCACACAGTCTTGAAAGCTCCTCCAGAACCTGGAGTTAAACCTTGGGTCTCTATCGGACACAATGGTCACGGGAACTCCATGTCGTACCACAATTTCTCTTATATAGATGTCTACTAATTTATCGACAGTGTACCTCTCGTTGATTGGGAGAAAGTGGGCAGACTTGGTCAACCTATTGACAATTACCCATATCGCATCGTGGTTAGTCTTGGTCCTTGGGAGTCCTACTACAAAATCCATGGCTAGGTGCTCCCACTTCCATTCTGGAATCTCTAGGGGTTGGAGTAACCCACTAGGTCGCTGATGTTCTGCCTTTACCCGTTGGCAGGTCAAACATCTATTTACCCATTCTGTCACATCCTTCTTCATGTTGGCCACCAATAGTATTCTTTCAAATCTCTATACATCTTCGTGGTACATGGGTACACAGAGTACCTTGAGTTATGTCCTTCATATAGGATTTCATCCTTTAGTTCCTGAACATTTGGGACCCAAATTCTCGTTGCATATCTCATGATTCCTCATGCATCTCTTTCGCACTTAATTTCCTCCCCGGTCAATATTTCTTCCTCCGAGTTCTTTTCCTCTTCCATCTTTTGCTCTTGGCACATTCGAATCTTTTCCAATAACGGAGGCTGGATTTGAATTCCCATTAACACTTCTTGGCTACTTCTCAATGTCTTAACTTCGATTTCTAGCTTCTCCATTTCCTTTATCAATTCTTCTGCTGAAGTCATCATCTTGAGCCTTTCCTTCCTGCTAAGGGCATCGGTCACCACATTGGCCTTTCCTGGATGATAACGAATCTCACAATCGTAATCCTTGATTAACTCTAGCCATCTTCTCTGTCTCCTATTCAATTCTTTCTGGGTAAAGATGTACTTGAGGCTTTTATGATCTGTGTAAATTTTACACTTTTCTCCATATAGGTAATGCCTTCATATCTTTAATGCGAAGACTATCGCGGCTAGCTCTAAATCATGGGTAGGGTATCTTACTTCATACTCCTTTAACTGTCGGGAAGCATATGCAATCACCTTACCATGCTGCATGAGCACGCAACCTAGTCCTTTATGCGATGCATCACTATAGATCACAAAGTCCCCCTTATCATCTGGTAGTGCTAGCACTGGGGCGGTTATTAATCTTTTCTTTAGCTTTTGAAAGCTCCCATCACATTTCTCATTCCATACAAACTTTTCAGTCTTTCTGGTGAGTCGGGTCAATGGGGCTGCCAGTTTGGCAAAGTCTTGCACAAACCTCCTATAATACCCGGCTAGTCCCACGAAACTTCTTACTTCGGTCGGGGTGGTCGGTCTTTCCCATTTTGATATTGCCTCTATTTTGGCAGGGTCAACTAGTACTCCTTTACTACTAACCACATGACCTAAGAATTGTACTTCTTTCAGCCAAAATTTGTATTTCGAAAATTTGGCATACAACTTTTCTTCCCTCAAGATTCCTAGGACTATCCTCGAGTGTTCTGCATGTTCTTCCTCCATCTTAGAATAAATCAAGATATCGTCAATGAAAACTATGACGCACTTGTCTAGGTACTGTTTGAATACTCGGTTCATCAAGTCCATGAATGCCGCGGGGGCGTTAGTCAATCCAAAGGACATCACTAGAAACTCATAATGGCCGTACCTAGTGCGAAAAGCAGCCTTGGGTATATCTTCTGGTTTGATCTTTAACTAATGGTACCCCGTTCTCAGGTCTATCTTCGAAAAGTGAACTGCTCCCTTGAGTTGGTCAAAAAGGTCGTCAATCCTAGGCAAGGGGTACTTGTTCTTAATGGTTAACTTATTCAGCTCTCTGTAGTCTATACATAGCCTCATACTACCGTTTTTTTCTTTACAAACAACACTAGGGCACCCCATGGTGACATACTTGGTCTTATCATGCCCTTATCCAACAGTTTTTATAACTGAGTGGCCAGTTCTTTCATCCCAACGGGGGCCAATCGGTAAGGGGCTTTAGAAACTGGTGCAGTTCCTGGTGCTAATTCTATCGCAAAATCAATCTCCCTATCGGGTGGTAACCCAGGGAGATCTTCTGGAAACACATCTTTAAATTCCCTGGCAACTGGAATGTCATTCAATTCAGGTGTTCTTTTCTTCGTGTCTAATACATAGGCTAAGTAGGCCTCGCTGCCCTTTCGTACTAACTTTTTCGCTTGAGCAACAGTCAAGAATTTTTAAGTCTGTCGCTGTCCTTTTAATATGACCTCTTTCTTTCCTGACACCTTTATCCTAACTTTCTTGCTCTTGCAATCAATCTGGGCACCATTACTTGCCAACCAATCCATTCCTAAAATGACATCGAATCCGCCTAACTTAAACGGAATTAGGCCTGCCCGAAAGTGGTGACCTCCTATTACTATATCGTAGTTAGGATATATCTGGCTTACAGGAACCACTTCGTGGTTAGCTATCTCTACCATTAGCCGTTCCTTTAACATTTCCGGTTTCAAGTTCAGTTTCCATGCAAAATCTTGCGATATAAAAGATTTGGTAGCTCCAAAATCAAACAAAGTATTTGCACTCAAGGTGTTAAGAGAAAGGGTACCTGCGATGACATCCGCATCCCTCACTGCATCCTGCACTGTCATGTTGAAAGTCCTAGCGGTGGGTGGTCGATTGGATATAGTTCCGCTCATCCTTGATCCTGTCGGTTTCAATTTAGGGCAATCTTTCTTCCAGTGGTCTGTACCTCCACACTGGTAACATTTCATGAGCGCGTTCCTCTTGGGGCAATTGTTGGAATAGTGTCCAATCTGTCCACATTTAAAACATGTCGTCGTACCCTGAAGACATACCCCTGAATGTTTCTTTCCACAAGTCTTACAGTTAGGTAGGGGAGGGCGCGACTGTCCTGATATGGGTGCCCTGGTTGATCCTCCTCCTTGGCCAACACTCTTGCTTTCTGCTCTGTTAAACCCCACGCTTTTGGCTGGCTGGGACACCGTTCCTCTAACAAACTTGCTAGAGAAACTCCTACTTGCAGCACCACTACTTTGACTTTCAAACTTTCTTTTCTTCATGATCTTGTCCTTCTGGGACTGCTCACTTCCTGCCTCTACAATCATTGCTTTCTGTACTAGAATGGCGTAATCTGTAATTTCCAACACCGCGACACGGTTCTAAATCCACTATTTCAATCCTTGTTGAAACCTCCTTGTCTTCTTAATTTCAGTGTTCACATAATCTGGAACGAACCTTGACAGCTCAGTGAACCTAGCCTCATATTCAGCTATAGTCATATTGTATTGTTTAAGCTCTAGGAACTTGAGTTCCATCTGGGTCTCCATAAACCTTGGAAAGTACATTTCCAGGAATAACTCTGTGAATCTGTCCCATGTAACCACTCCAGCTGATTCCATATTTTTCTTAGCCTCCCATCAATAGTTGGCCTCTCCCTTAAGCAGGTATGTAGCAAAGATAGTCTTCTTATCCGAGGGAAAGTACTACGTGATCAACATCACTACCAAAAGTAAAGCTACCACCACCTCCCTCTGTACTAGAAGGCTGAACTGGTCATCCATCTATTCATCAGTCTGCATGAAAGCATATCGCCTGCCTAACTCGGCTCATAGCCCTAGAAAGGACTCTCTCAGTATCCCTCCTACGGATCCTCCTGTTGTGGCGAGAACGTGGAAGTGCTCTAAGTCGGGTGTGAGCCTTCCTCTCAATCTCTAGTACTGCCTGCCTCATCCGTCTAGCTCTGGAGTCTCTCCCCTGGGAGTATAGTCTCGCTCGTCTCTCCTCAGCTAGCTGGAACCTCAGCTCAGCTACTCGGGCCTCCGCTGCCACCAGATCGGTGGTCATCCGGGTCACCATCCAGTCGTACTCAGTGGATCTAACAACCTCTATGGGAGGACTAACCGGCTCGCTCTTCGGTACAACCCCAATCTCGGCATCCTCTGGTATAGGCTCCTCAGAGTCATCCTCTAAATCTGTGTCCCAATGATATCCACTAGGGGATGAATCCTCTATGAGAGAAGGGGAATGCATAGGGATATCAATCCACACCACCTCCTTATCCTCAGGCTCCTCTCTAGGTATGGGGTCAGCTGGAACATCGTCCATGGGGTCCTCCTCTGGGTCCTCCTCGGGATCACCTTGTGGCTCATCTGAGTCCACTGGGTCCTCTACAGGCATATGGTCATCAGCTCTGGGATCCTCCTCGGGATCCTCCTCTTAGACTATCTCTCTCTCTCCCTCCTGCTGAGGGTCAACATCTGACTCAGCATCAGGCTCCTCGATAGCTCTCAGAAGAGCATCATCTTGTCGCTGCTCGGAACTCTCTGGTAGCTCTACGTTCTCGGGTATCTATAAAAAGAGGAAAACAAAGTTACTATCCTTGAGGTTCTGATAAGTAGTTCCCTTATTGGCTTAAGGTTGTTAGGGCTATGTCTATTAGCCCGACAATGTTTTGGTAAGGGTTTGAGTCCTTAAACCTTCCTATCGTCTCTGAGATTATAACCTAATTCTCTGATACCATTTCTGTAACACCCCTAGACCCGGGGTCGGATATCCAGGCTGTCACTTTGTCCTTAATTCCCATTTTAATAAACATTATTCTTCATCTTCATTTTAGCATGCGGTGACCCCTCAGTCAAACATAACATTTACAGATTATAGGCTCAGAGACGAAATTAAAACGTTACTAAGTTATTACAACTATCTTGAAATAGATATTACAAACCCAATTTGTCATAATCTTAAAAGTTCAACTTAAAAGGATTACCATCTAAGGCGGCATCTACAGCCACAATACGGTTTGATTTTCAGAAGCTTACACAAGTCATGCTTGTAAATAAACCTAACCAACCTAAGCTGTAAACCTATCCAACTTAGTCTGCTCACCTGTGGTAATGCTACTGGGTGCGGCCTCGGCACGTGCCTCGTAAATAGTCTCCTATACTGCTGACCGTTTAGCACGCTTTTGCGGGGGTCTGCCTTGTTCTTGCCATGCTTATCTGTTGTTGTGTGGTGGTATATATAAAAGAAAAGCAAGAGTGAGCAATATAGCTCAGCCATATAATAATAGTTTTCAAAGTACTTTTGTTAACGTAAACCATATGACATATCATATACTGATATTGTATCATCATTAAACATTTTCATTCTTTATTCAGAAATATAATGAAGAATTTCTGAGGTACTTTGAATAGTTCATCATTCTGTCAACACTATCGGTAATTGAGCACCTAGGCTTTCATTACAGTGTTGCAATACAATTCCAATTGGAAGAATGGGATTATGCTGGAGCCTCTTCCACGATATCTGGTGATCAGCCAATATACCGTGCCTCTGCTTCTCTACTAGTAGAAGGACGACGTTCCCTTATCGGGTTGCACCCTGACCGCATATGGGCCTTAATATTTGGACTATGCTCAAAGGCGATGTCCCCTCTTCCTCCAATCCCTTAGAGAATTCTATGCATCGTAGGAACAGAATTATAATTCAGTTTCCCCCAAGCACAAAGCTTGACGACTGGTTTGATAATCATTACTAACTTTACTTCCATGAGTAATTGAGAAAGTAACTCTGATGTATGGGTTGACTTTAGTCAACAGATTTGGATTACTAAGAATCGCTTCATCAAACATAACTTGGGAGTTGGTCGGAGTTTTAAATGTTTAGTCAAACTTAACCTCTCCTTACTAGGTAGGGTATACTTCTTATTGGTAGCGAAGGGAGAAAATAATTAATACTAGCTCCCAAAACCTTGGGTTCCCGAGTTTTGATAAGTTTGAGCGAGGTAGCGATACTTTTCGATGAGTGAAGCTATAGTCAGTGAAGAAATGGGAACCCGTTCTATTTTTAAATACTTTTCCGACGATCAGAAAATATTTAAAATACTTTTAAAGTTTTTAAATAACTTTTAAAATAATAATATGATTTTTAAATCATCCTGGAATATTTAATAAATATTCAAATAATATTTATTAAATAAATAATCATCTTAGAATATTCAATAAATATTTAAATAATATTTATTAAATAAATAATCACTCACAATTCTCAATTGAAAATAATATTCAACTTATTAATAAATATTCAAATAATATTTATTAATATCATCAAAGGAATTTTTAATCCAAAAATATCCAATTTATATTTATTGGATTATTTTTAAAACGAACTATACGTCATATATCATCTCCGGAGACTTCCGGATTTTTATGTCCTTATCCGGACGAAATATCTCCGACTCCCTTACTAAGAAAAGGTCTTATCATACTCTACTGGGAACTTATAACACATCATCGTATACATATATATAAGAGTATATGCATACATACATATGATAAGTGGATTTATATCCACTTGGAACATTCTAAATCGGCTTAAATTGATTGTCTTGGGCTCAAGATTCTTGTAGTTTTGATGTGTTTTGTTTAGTTGTACAGATTTACAAGGATGTTGATTATGGTGGATGTTTTTGTCGTTTTTGGAGATTTAATTTATTAAAATTCGGATTTATTGGGCTGCACGCGTGAGATTCACTGTTTGGGCCATATCTTGAGTTCTATAAGTCTGTTTTCAGCCCGTAAGCAGTCCACGCGAAGATAACGAGATTCTCTATCATTCTAAGGTGGTCCAGAAGCCCAATTACGTCTGGAACGGCTCTGGAAAACAGAAGAAAAGTCAGCTACGAATTTCCCTTAAAAAACAGAATCAGTTTAGGAAACGTATCTTGCAGAAATTCTATTATAATTCTGTTTTGGTATTTTCTTGCTGGGCAAGATGTCTAGAGCCTATATAAACACATCCAACCCTTGTAAATTGTATTAGGAAGATCATTAAAGATCATCATCATTAGGAGTAGAACCATTACATATCAATTACTTAGGTTTATTTGTATATTTTCATACTTTGTTTTTATCATGGTTTCATCAGATCCCATGATGACGAGAGGTTCGATTATGAACTAATCGTTGTCATGGGATTCTAACGGAGTTATTTATGGAGCTTTAGTATCTTGATGCTTTACAGATCTGTGTGTGATGTATATCTGATATCCTCGTATGGTTGTGCTTATTGAATTTAGATGCGTAGCTAACATCTAATTTGTTAATCTCTTGCTAAACGAGAGTGGATCTTGAGATTTAGAACTTGCCATGCTAGCATAGGATAGGTTGATGTTTTAACATCATGATTTGTGGCATGATTAGAGATAATATGCTACCCTATGTGATCTAAGTGGATAACTTGTGCTTCAACCTTTATGTTTTCAAATTCTATAGAGATATAGGGTCTAAACATAATAGGTGCCTATTCATCTTCTATCTCTTTTGTGGATGTATGTGTAGATTGGTACTAGTATACCGAGAGGTAACTTTTACTCTTTTCGTGTTATCCGATCAGATATCATAACCATTGCATATAGTGATTAAAGGCGTCAGATCTAAGCGAAGTATTTAATGAAGTTAGGATTCCATGGTTTTTCTTGCAGACGTAATTAGATTTTAATTCTTGTTAGTTAGTGAATTCTTAGTTTTGTTAATTTGTGTCTTAGTTAATTTAGTTTAATAAACCCAAAATTGTTATTGTCTTAGCAGTGCATAATAACCATACATTGTTGCATAGGCATATTTACTGAATAGAACCATAACTTGATCCCTGTGGGAACGAATTTGGACTTAACCTTATATATTACTTGTGACCACGTACGCTTGCGTGATTTTGCATAACAAGTTTTTGGCGCCGCTGCCGGGGATCTTCGGTGTTTTATTTTTGGTTTATGTGCTTGTCAATAGTGGTCGTTAGAGTTCACTGACTCAGATTTCTTTTTCTCATCTATTCTTGTAGTTAGTTGGTGTTTCAGGTACTTGTCAGAGAGCATTGACGTTGAAGATGGATTTTCTAAATTACTATGGAGTTCAGCAGGTGGCTAGTGTTTGTGAGCTATGTGCGGGCGCACATGAGACGTATCAGTGCTGGAGCAACCAAGGTGGTATTCAACAGCCTCAGCCATGTGAGCGGTGTTTTGGCGTTCATGATCCATCACAATATTGTTACTACGGAGGAGTTGATCCATATGTCAGTTATGAGGAACAACCATATTTTCAATACTATCCTCAACAGTACCAGCAAGATGTTCCAGATATGTCATATGTCTTTGGTAGTGAAGAGTTTCAACATCAGCAACCTACTCCTACTTTTCAGTCAGATGATGATTTGAAGGAGATTAGGAAGGAGATTAGGATGCTTGGAGAGAATAATGAGAAGCTTATCAAATCTATGGGGACATTAGCTGCTCAAGTTTTGAGAGTCTTGGAACAAAAGAATCAGCAATTCATACCAGAGGCAATTCCAGAAAATATTGGTGACTTGGAGCAAGGTACTGCATGCTTAATTGAAGAAGACAAATTCCAAGAGGAGGAGAGTGTTCATAAGCCATGTGAGGAATTTGATCAAGCTAGTGAGGTGGATGATTTGGAAAGGGCACTATTTGAGACAGACACTGATGAGCTACGCAAATTTCAAGAATTGTTTTGTGCGAACCTAGAAGACACTGTTGGGCTACAGAAATTTCAAGAATTGGTATGTGCGAACCAAGAGGTTGATGATCATGAGAAAGATGCAGGTCTTCTACTTGTCTCAGAATTTAAAGATGGAGGTAGCGCATTAGAGACAATGGAGGAAGTTCTCGTTGAGGAACCAAAGGTTTCAGCAATTTACATTTACCCTCCTCCATTATATTCAAGTGAAGCCCGCGAAGGTGTGTTGTTCTACAAATTGTCAGATTTTGGGTCAACAGATGAAGGCATGGGAAGAGGACATGGTTGTTACATGAATAGGCCAAGCGAGGAGAAAAGGCAGAAAGTGTGCCGCCGTGATGACGATGAAGTCTCACGAAGAGAGGACCAGGCGAACTATTATCATCCTTAATGGAAACTTGGAAGTAACGTCAAGCTATTGACGTTAAAGAAGCGCTTCGTGGGAGGCAACCCATGCATTAGTGTAGGAAAAAAATTTTTTTTGAGTGTTTTTTTAAAAAAAAAAAAAAAAAAAAATCGAAATTGGAGCAAATTGCAGGGCTGTAACGCAACCTGCATGTGCGTTTCTGGAAAGGGGGCAACTTGCGGCCCTATAACGCAGCTAGCGCCTGCGTCTCTGGAAGTAACGCAAATTGCGGCCCCAAGGCGCAAACAGCGTATGCGTTACTGGAAGTTGGGCAAGTTGCCCCGCACTCATGCAATTGGCGCGTGGTACAGAAGGGTTGGAATTTTTTTTTTCTTTCTTCAGCGCCATTCACTGTAAGTTTATGCCGAGAGTTTGTGTTTATGTATATTAAAAAAATAAATTCATCACCCCAATTCTTTTTATACTCCCCATCTTTCCCCTAAATCTTTTCCTATTTTAATTCCAAAACCCCTCATCTCTCCTAAAAAATTTCAAATTCCTATTTCTTTTCTAAATCTTTTTCTTTTATCCATTAAATATTTTTTCTATCCTATATCAAATTCCAAATTCCACCCAAATTTTTTCCTTTTCACATTAAAATTCTTATATTCATCCTATCACTCCATGGCCTATATATACTCATACATACACACCCAATTCATTATCTACCTCCTCTACATCTCTTAAAAATTCAAGTTTGGGGGAAAATTAGTACAAGTTCACCTCTTTGATTCGTAGTGGGATTTCTTTTCTCTATTTTATTTTACTACGAATTTGTGTTCTTGTAAATTGGGGTTTTTGTACTATTCTTGTCACTTGGGTATTTTTGGTGTGATTCTGCTTGGTGGTTTTTGGTGGGATATTTTGAGGTGGTTATTGGTGGAGCTTCTTTTGAGTTGGGAATTGATTCTTTTGGCTCGTAAGCATGGGAGAGATAGTGCTAATGTTGGGGAATTTTCGTTTTCGACGGCGGAGGTTAAATATATTTAATCGATTGTTTTGAGGCCAATTGCTAAGGAAAGGGGATTTTTGCGAGGAAAAAAAATTGTTGGGTATGCTTCGGGATTCAGGTATGTTTTCTACTTTCCCTTGTATTACTTTCCATTCAATGAGGACATTGAATATTTTAAGTTTGGGGGTTGTTTGAGGGATTAGTAGTTGTTGTTGTATCATTTGTTCATGTAGGAATTCATGCTTTGCATATTAGTAGTAGTAATTTATGCATTTATGTTCGTGTTATCTACGTTTGTTTCATATAGGACATTCTGTTTTTATGTTCGTATTTTATGTGAGTTCATAATAGTTGCATTTGCACCCGTGCTTGATAGGAATTTTGTGTTGTTGACGCTTTTGATTGAGAAGTGATATGCTTTGTTCTTGTGCACACACATACACTAGTAAGTTAAAGCTAGTAGACTTATTGAATGTTGTAAGTGATTAGAAGGACATGAATATGTGCAAGATGATTTAGTTTGCATGCTTTGAATACAAGTCGGTGCGTTAGAGAGATTTTTTGCTTGGGATTGAGTATGTTTTACCACCAAGTGAGATTTGAGCCTTATTGCATATTTGCTGCAATCTTATTCGTTTGTTTGAGTGTCCACGGATTGTTTGCATTGCTAGCAGTTGTTTGAGGTCTTTCTTGAAACGCATGACATTAATTGACGATTAAAATGATAAAGGCATTTAGGATTAACCGCATATTTTCCCATATTACCATACCATGTTTACATGATCAATTAGTTAACCCGTTGAGCTTAATCCTATTTTTTCGGTGACATACCACATTACTTGCCTAGACCTTTTTCTTGTATTGGCCTCACATTAATTTGAACCCACATTGTCAAAGGCTAGTAGAGTGCTTAAGGGAGTAATAAGGTGTGCAAGGAAGGGTTTATTGTTGGTCATAATTTTGGGGGAAATATTGGAAATTGGGTTTGGGTGTTTACTTGATAGTCGACATATGTAATAAATTCATTGGATCATTGTTATTGTTTATATTATTGTTTGTGTTCTATTTAGCTCTCGAAAAAAAAAAAAAAGAAAAAGAAAAAAAAAGAAAAAAAGAGAAAAAAAAAAGAAAAAAGAAAAAAAATATATATTATGAGAGCATGTTTGTGTTTGTTGTGATCCTATTTCAGTCGACTAGTCGAGTGTTTGTCTTAGTAAAATTATGTGGGGGGAAAATAGGGTGTTGTGTGTGATTTATTATGGTACTTACTAGCTTTTGACACTTCACCTATTTTGGCTTATTTGACATACCTTGTCCCTAGCCCCGTTACAACCCAAATAAAGACCTTTTGATTATCGTCATTGATGTATGTTGTGTTAAGAGTTAGATTGATACCAAATGTCAAGCATGTTTATGATTTTGTTGGAATTGAGTGATACACTTACCCTTGTTCTTGAGTGAAAATTCTTTTGTGAGTGGATGGTGAGTGTTTGCTTGTTTTTGCGTATGAGATCCCGAGTTTTGTCTCAAAGACGTACTCTTGGAGGCTTAGCATGTTTACTAACTTATTCTTACACTTGACATGGGCTTGTGAGAACTTATGCATGTTCATTGAGTAGACTATGTGAATACTTGCACTTTCGACACCAAGACATTGCGTATTTACTTTGATTCTTAAGTTGATATGGCATGAGAGGATTTGAAGGTATGGTAGGCTAGATTAATTGCATTTTTCATATTAGTTGCATTCATGCATTGCATTGCATTAGGTTAATTGGATTTTGTGGGTACATTCGCTATAGGCCCTCACGAGACCTTACTCGTCCACTAGGGCTGCCTAGGGGTTTAAAGGGCTTGTTGCATATGCCAAATGCAACCGTGATCACCTACGGAAGTGGTACTAGTTAGTTAGTTAGTTGTAATTGTTTATGCTTGAGGACAAGCATCGGTTTAAGTTTGGGGGTGTGATAAGTGGATTTATATCCACTTGGAACATTCTAAATCGGCTTAAATTGATTGTCTTGGGCTCAAGATTCTTGTAGTTTTGATGTGTTTTGTTTAGTTGTGCAGATTTACAAGGATGTTGATTATGGTGGATGTTTTTGTCGTTTTTGGAGATTTAATTTATTAAAATTCGGATTTATTGGGCTGCACGCGTGAGATTCACTGTTTGGGCCATATCTTGAGTTCTATAAGTCTGTTTTCAGCCCGTAAGCAGTCCACGCGAAGATAACGAGATTCTCTATCATTCTAAGGTGGTCCAGAAGCCCAATTACGTCTGGAACGGCTCTGGAAAACAGAAGAAAAGTCAGCTACGAATTTCCCTTAAAAAACAGAATCAGTTTAGGAAACGTATCTTGCAGAAATTCTATTATAATTCTGTTTTGGTATTTTCTTGCTGGGCAAGATGTCTAGAGCCTATATAAACACATCCAACCCTTGTAAATTGTATTAGGAAGATCATTAAAGATCATCATCATTAGGAGTAGAACCATTACATATCAATTACTTAGGTTTATTTGTATATTTTCATACTTTGTTTTTATCATGGTTTCATCAGATCCCATGATGACGAGAGGTTCGATTATGAACTAATCGTTGTCATGGGATTCTAACGGAGTTATTTATGGAGCTTTAGTATCTTGATGCTTTACAGATCTGTGTGTGATGTATATCTGATATCCTCGTATGGTTGTGCTTATTGAATTTAGATGCGTAGCTAACATCTAATTTGTTAATCTCTTGCTAAACGAGAGTGGATCTTGAGATTTAGAACTTGTCATGCTAGCATAGGATAGGTTGATGTTTTAACATCATGATTTGTGGCATGATTAGAGATAATATGCTACCCTATGTGATCTAAGTGGATAACTTGTGCTTCAACCTTTATGTTTTCAAATTCTATAGAGATATAGGGTCTAAACATAATAGGTGCCTATTCATCTTCTATCTCTTTTGTGGATGTATGTGTAGATTGGTACTAGTATACCGAGAGGTAACTTTTACTCTTTTCGTGTTATCCGATCAGATATCATAACCATTGCATATAGTGATTAAAGGCGTCAGATCTAAGCGAAGTATTTAATGAAGTTAGGATTCCATGGTTTTTCTTGCAGACGTAATTAGATTTTAATTCTTGTTAGTTAGTGAATTCTTAGTTTTGTTAATTTGTGTCTTAGTTAATTTAGTTTAATAAACCCAAAATTGTTATTGTCTTAGCAGTGCATAATAACCATACATTGTTGCATAGGCATATTTATTGAATAGAACCATAACTTGATCCCTGTGGGAACGAATTTGGACTTAACCTTATATATTACTTGTGACCACGTACGCTTGCGTGATTTTGCATAACAACATACTTAACAGGTGTATAAACCCACGTCAATAACCATACATCATATGCTAATTCGCAAAATACTATCAAGCAGTTCATAGCATTTATACCACAACAACAATAGTTTGAAAATACTTGAAATACAAGTTTCGAAAACTTGCCTGATAGTGTCGGAATAGTCTGTGCCCTGTCTCTAGTGTGATGATCTATAATAATCAATACGGTTCGGTTAGTTTGTTAAACGATCCCGTCAAATCGACTATTCACGTAAAGACACAACTTCGTAACGATACATCCTTATTACACGTTTCGCTTATTATAAGTCCATGATATCCTTTAACCACTTTTGGATAATTATTGGTCTCGCAACGACTTTCGTTAAAGGTCATTTTCAACGAAACTAAAGTTCGTCTTAATTCGTCCCCTAAAAGGATTTTTCACTTGCGCAACTATGATTCGAAAAATTCTATAAAATTGAAAAATAAACTTTTTCATGAAATTATTTTTCTCACTTCTTCTTAACTGTCCAGAGGATTTTTCATCAAAATTTCATAATTAAGAACATCTTTTTGCTAGCTCAATTGTTGCTCTAAAAATAGCTTCTTTCTGCAATGGTTTCTCATGCGCATTCTTGACTTAAACATTTCTATAAATTTGAAAAATTCGTATTTTGACTCCAAATTTTTATGGGATCTTTACCACTGACCAGATTACTCCTCATAAAGGTTTTATAAACATAGACCATTTTTAAAGGGTTCGTTTGGCTTTGTAAAGTCAGTCCATCTTAACGATTCGTCCGTTTTAACCGGTTTCACTAAAACGAGCATATCTCATCAACCGTAAATCGTAATCACATGATCTTGGTGTCAAAAAAAAACTACAAAACAAGTCCTACTGGTTTATGGCCAAAACCTTTCCAAGAAAACACTTGTTGTATTCGGTATTAACTGCTCAAATGATCTAATGGAATTTCGACATTATAACGACTATAAACCGAACATTTCCAAATTCCATGAACTCCATCTAACCACTTAACTCAACCACACACCATCAAGATCATATGAACCTAATCAAGGATCTATAAGACCAGTGGTAACATCCATTTATCACTATCCAAAATTTTACCCATACTTATAAAGCTTAAAACATCACAATCCCCTTAAACATGTACATACTTGCATCAACCTTTCAAATCAACTTATAGCTCATAAAGTTTAAGGTGGGTGTGAGTGTTTTACCTTACTTGGAGTCTTTAAAACCTTAACCAAGATTGACTTTCCTTAAAAACACCTTAGATAGCTTTAACAACCTTTAATCTTCAAGACCTAAACAACCAAGTTTAAAATTTTCATAGTCAGCATTACCACTCTTGAAAGAACTGGAGAAACGAGGGTCTTACCTTGATTTTCTGGATGAGGCTTCTAAAGAGGAGTTGTAGACCATCTCAATACCTTTACAAAAAGCTATAGAACACAAAATTTCATTGAGAAATGAGGGAGTTATGGCAGGTTGAAGTGGCTGCTCTGTTTTTGTCCGAAAATAAAGAATGTGTGGGAGATGATTTTCTTGCCTTGGCTAGTTTTGTGTATAAGTGTTATATTAATATATCCTATATTTAATACCTTGATTGCTGCATTAGATTGTCAAGTATGGCCATACCTTACCATTATTAAGCCACTTTATGTCTATTTTGGGTGGAATTAGAATCCTAAGTGAAACTAGAATCCTAAGTGAATAGCACTTGGTTAATTTGGTTGGGTTAATTAGCTTGTAATTACTACTTACTCTCTTGGTTACTAGCATGACAACTTGCCTGGGTTTGCATGGAAGTAGTAGCATCCTTAATATTTTCCATAATTATTTCTAGGTTACAAAAATAATTCCTTTGAAATAATTTCGGTGAAAAACTTTCTTCGAGTATTCTTTAACCTTCCAACCCCTTAAATCTTTGTGGGATTGTCTCATGAAGTTTTCATCTTATACTCCCCTTTATCTTGACATGATACTCTTATTGATCGATACCTCGTAGAATATACGAATTTTTATATTTCGGGATTCTTCGATTTCTGGCGGCATTTGCATACACTTATTTCGTTTGTAAAATCATAAAACGAACTCGACTTCCTAATATACATAATACATATGTGGGAAATGGAAGTCACTTTTCATAAGTTTGAAATTACTATTCATTCATGTCGTTTACGATAGTACAAAAATTAGGGTTCTTACAATAGTTGACAAATTAAACTGGAAAGAATAACATTTATCAATTATCAGGTTCTTCTGTCTTGTAGTCCCCTGGAATAACAACAACAATTAGAGAGTATATTGAGAGAAGATGCTAAAATTAGCATGATATTAAAATGCCAAAAAGTTTACAAGACTATTTAGTATGTTTACATAAGCAAAAGGTAAAACAAGCTAGATGAGTATACTGCCCTCACCAGTATATAGGATCTTCAGTGTGTATCAGCCCCTTACATGGTTAATTTGAATTAAGTCTAACAAATAGCATTATGGGAACAGGTTTATTTTTTTCATTGATGTGTTTACTGCATTACAAATGATTCAGTGTTTGTGTTTGATGCAGTACAAATATGCTTTAAGTTCCTGCAGGACAAATGATTTTTACAGTAATTTTACAAACATTTATCTAGGATTATGTATCCTGCCCTTTTCGAAATTTTCCAGTGTTATCTGTATGTTCATGATTTTTTTTAATAAATTTAGTCCATTTTTATAGGTGATAGTAGTACTTTTTCCATGTCGTAATATGTTTAAATTTTTATATTTGTGTGGTTCATTTTTAGGTTCTAAGTCCTATCCTCATGTTGAGAGCTCTGATTCTGAACAACCAAGCACAGAACCGGAAATTGAAAGCTCAGAAGAATCTGATGATGAGGTGGATGATTTTAATAATGTAAATGATGCAGAGTTTACAACTTTTGTTGATGCGTATGGTAATAAGAACTGGGTACCAAAATGTGATGAGAAGCAGAAACCTTATACAAATTAATACTTTACTACTTTGCAAGATGCTTATACTTTCTATTGGAGATATGGGCAATTATGCAATTTTGATGTGCGTAAGTCAACTGAAAGATCTAATGCGAAAGGAAATTTGTCGGCTAAATATATACAATGTAACAGGGGTGGATCCCCCTATCAGGGCAGATCCAAGCGTCTGGATGAAAATGGTGTTGAGGGAGCACAAAGGAAAACAACATCTCGCAGATGCAATTGCAAAGCACTAATAATTCTGAAACCTGCAGGACCCAAAGGTTTTATGGTAATGAGTTTTATTGAGGAACATAATCATCCCCTAGCAACTGGAGCAGCTAAAATGTTTTTAAGATGTAATAGGAATTTGTCAGTTACTAATCAGAATTTTATAATGGATTGTGCAAGAGCAAATGTAGGTGCTACGAGGTCACATGCTTTAGCTAAGGAAATGTTTGGATCCTATGAAGATATTGGTGCAACTGTTACTGATTTTAAGAATTTTGCGAGGGACGTGAAAGTTCGCATTGGAGATAAATATGCTGACATGATTTTGACAAATTTAAGTTGAAGAAGGAGACGTCTAATAATACATTTTATTATGACTACAAGGTTGATAAAGATGGTCATTTGACTGGCCTTTTCTGGATAGATGCTATAGGTCAAGCAAATTTTGATGTATTTGGCGACATAGTTTCATTTGACCCCACTTTTCGGACTAATAGGTATGTGCTTGTTGTTAATATTTTTGGAGCTATGAGTTTGCTAGATGAAATTTTCGACATAGTTATTTTAACAGTAAAATTATTAGATTTCTTGTAGGTCATTCATATTGTTTTCTTGGATTTTCTTCTCAAATTTATGCAGCTTTTTTGTATAGCTTTCTTATATTCTAGTGATTTTATGGATAATTTACTATGTGGAATTTGTTTGGTCTGCATAATATCTGTGATTCTGCCATATTTATAGGTTGTTATGTAGACTTTATTCAATTTCTAAATCTACATTTTTTAAAATTTAACCAAATTTTTATGCAATGCATTCCAGTATTTGAGCACAATATAGGTATATATCTTGATTGTCAGCAAAAATTTAAACCATATGGTTTTTTGTTTTGCAAATTTTCCACCCCTATCTCAGATATAACATGGTTTTTGTACCATTCACCGGGGTTGACAATCATTGGAAGAATGTAACGTTTGCTGCGGGGCTTTTGGCGAAGGAAAATTATAAAAATTTTAAATGGCTTCTTTTAGCTTTCAAGAAAGCAATGGGACGTGTCCCCCCTTGTGTCATAACTGATCAATGTCCTGCAATTAAAAAAGCTTTAGCTAAATGGTGGTCTAAAGTGAAGCATCGTCTTTGTATGTGGCATATTATGAACAAGTTGTCGTCAAAGGTAAATAGTAGAGTATGATTTGTTTATTTTATTATTATTTTGTGGAACATATTATAATTGTCATTTGGCACTTCTTATTTTTTGTAATTAGGTTGGACCTATTTTGTCATCAAACAAGAAATTCGTGGAAAAATTGAAGTCAACAGTTTATTCTGATCATTTTACGCCTACTGAGTTTGAAGAATGTTGGCATGATGTCATTTCAGAATATAAACTGGAGAACAATGCTTGGTTGACTGAGTTGTTCCATATACGCCATCATTGGATTCCTGCTTATTTTTCAGACATTGAAATGGCTGGTTTATTGAGAACTACTTCTCGGTCTGAAAGTTCCAATTTCTTTTTTCAACACTTTCATGAAAGTGGGGACACTTTGGTGGAATTTTACTCCAGTTTTGAGAGTGCCATGGACAAGCAACGTCTTAGATATGCAGAAGATGAAAATAAATCGCAACAGATTCCGCTAACTGACACCACAATGCCCATTGAAAAGGATGCATCTAAGTGGTATACCCTAGAAATTTATTATCTTGTCAGGGAACAAATTAAAACAGTTTGCTTTCATACTACTATGCCAGATATGACAAGGGAAAATGATACAAGGCTTTTCAAATGTAAAGATGATCTACTGCAAGATAAAAATTTTGAGGTAGAGCATTTTAAGCATTGATTATTTGTGATTTTTTTATTATCCTTAGTTTCTTCATTTTTATATTGCAAATGTTAGAAATGAACAATTTCCTCTGTGATCTATGTTATTTATGTTCTGTTATAAGTCTGTTAATAGATGGTACCATATAAGTTGTTTTCTTTCTTTATTTTGGTGAACGCTAGCTTGTTACGTAAGAATTGTTAACTTAATGAAGCCATTTTGAATTTTTTAATTTATAATGAAATTTTCACATTTGTCAAAATTATTACTTTTATAAAGTTTCTAGTTTCCATCTTTCCTTTTAATAATTATTTCCTTTTGCCAGGTTTCTGTCAGACTAAGCGACAGCTATGTACAATGCAGCTGTAATTTGTTTTTCAGAAATGGTTACTTATGTAGACATGCATTTGTTGCTTTGCATCAGTGTAGCATCAAACAGATTCCAAAGGAATTTGTTAAGCCGCGTTGGTCCAAGAATGCTGTAAAACTTCACTCATTCCTTGGGTCTTCAAAAGTAACGGAAATTTCTGAAGCACGAGATAGAAAGAAGTTGAAAAGGACAAGGGCTTGGTTTAAATTTCATAACTGTATGAATGTTGCTGGCAAAGATGAGGACAAGTTGGATTCAATAATCACCGGAGTTCAGTCCATTAATGCTGCGATAACTCAGAGCACAGTTAACACACCTGTACAAGGAGGAGGTCACATGGCAGACAAGTTTATTTCTCCTATTCCAGAATCAGAGATTTCTGTTCTTAATCCAAATAAAAGTAGAAATAAGGGTTGTGGGAGCCGGATAAAGAGCAGCCGAGAGTTAGCTACTGAAACGGGGAAAGGAAGACAGTGTAGCCGATGTAAAGGTATAGGTCATAATGTACGGTCTTGCACTGGAATCCAAAAATCTGGTTAAATAGAATTTATTGCCTCATGTCTTTGGTTAAATATTCCACAAGTACAATGGATATTTTAGCATTTGTTCACATTCTCTGTTTTTTATTGAAATTTATAATCTGCAGATTCTCCGAATTTTATACAAAGTTTAATTACATTGGTTTTTTAAGAATTTTTACCTGGAATTTATATTGATTTTATTCAGGTATTATAAATGCTTTGTGTGTTCATGATTTATTTGATTTTATGCATATTTTCTCTGGAATTCTCTGTAGTTAATTAGGTACTTTCTATTTCCAGATTTTGAAATTTAAGTTAATTTTTCTGAAGATTTTTTCCACTGGATTATTAGTTATGGATCCCTCATGTTTTAATATTTTGGTACAAGTATGCGCAGAACTTTAATCAAGTAATTTACTATGTTCTTAATGTGGAAGCTCATGATGTGTAGGAGCTTCCAGAGATAGCCTATCTGTAAAGATGGTATTTACCTATATATATGGAGTTGGTAGCATGTACTGCTAATTTCTGTGACTTTCTATTTACTCAGTTATTATATGGTTGGAATACGTTCTGATACAAGGATACATTATATGGTGAAACAAATGTCTTGCTATAGTGACACTGGTGTTTGCCTACGGCCATCAAATCCAAATTTTAATGTTGGTTATCTTGTCAAAGACCGTTTATAATGTCTACCTTGATGTAGACATATGTAGTGGTAGTTTCAGTTTTCCAGAGCAAGATGTACAATTAGTAATCTGTTGAATTGAGCTGCTGGAGTTGCAAACAAGGATACAAATGAGCAGAACACTGACTGTTCAGTTAGTTCATATTCAACGGTACGAACCATTAGAGAAGATTTTACATGATACCTCGTAAAGTTACCAATTTGTATCACCTCCTATATGGTTTCAAGTGATATTGCTCAAATTCTGAACAAAAAGTGATTGATTCTTCCTCAAGTTTTTTCTTAAGTCTTCTTCATGTTCTCAACATATCAGATTGTATTAATCCTTTGTAAAGTGTCTCAAACGTGACCTTCTGTGGAAGAATGCCCTTCTCTTTCATCTCTACAAAAAATTGGCACGTTTCTTTCCACTTTTCTTTCTCGCACAATGCATGAATCAGCAACGTATAGGAATCCAAATCAGGTCCTGCTCCACTTAATTTCATATCATCCTAAATCTCTTTCACAATCTCCATCCTATTCAACTTCACGAACATCCCAACTAATATGTTATAAGTATCATACTAGGCAAACTTGAAGAAATCCCCTTCATTTTCCTATACAAAGCCAAAGCACTAGCAGCATCTTTCCTCCCTCTATACTCCTTGAAAAAAAAATTATAAGTGTTGTTTTGTCTTTGATTTAGGTGTTTTCTTGATTTCACCAGTTAGTTTTTTACTAGAGAGAATACTTAATATGTTTATAATCACTTGTATGTCTTGTTTTCATGAGGATGTAGCAGCAAGACCACATGTATTGAAAGCACATACAATATGCTTTCAAATTTGAATCTTTTTTTTAAGCCTTAATTTTATAGGAGTACAATATAACATACATATTTCTGATTTATGGTGTTCAGGAGGAACATGTTGTCCAACATCAACACAAAAAAAAACTTCTTGCAGCAAAGGGCATTTTACTTTCAGAGTTTTGCGTATTATAATTAAGTACCTCTACCTTGGATCCTAATTAGTATACTTAATTACAACAATAACTTTTTTGTAAATACATCTTTGCAGAAGCTGTATTATTTGAAAATATCTTTTTTGTAAATACATTTTTTTGCTTTATTCTACAGAGAATATGTAATCTGTTTCTAATAACTTGTATGTTTGTTATTAGACTATATATTAACAATTTTGTAGTTTCTAAACTTACATTACAACTTATTTTGCTCCATCCATCAGAATAAAAATCAAACTAGTTGTCCATTGATTTCATAGCAAATAAGAGTACTGCAATTCTACATTCTGAGGATATTAAAAAAAATTACAGAATAATAATTAAGCTTAGTCAAATCAGGCTTTTAAATTATCCTCTACCTTAACAAGCGCTTATCACTACATTATTAGACCTAAACCATTTACGGAGCCAAGTTCTTGCACTTTGCCAAATTTGTAGCACCTTCCAATACGAGAGTTCTTTTGCTATTTCCTCTCCAAGTCAAGATATTGTGGCAATAGATTATCCGCAACTTGTTTAGCAATGTTTGTTGGTTGTCCTGCATAAGAGACATAATTTTTCCTTAAGTATTTTCTATAAATACATGACCAATGGAGAAGACTAATTAATAAATTAAATGTACATTTTCAATACGGAGCCCAACTTTCCAAGCACACAAATTACTCATGTATGTCTCCATGTGCCTCATTACAAAGATACCGTAGTCAACCGAGTTCGATTTAGTTTGTCGTCCCATCCTATGAACTCGTGGTTTCAAATTTACTATCTCACTTTCTTTTGGCAGGTCGTATATTGAAATCCACTGGCAAAAGAACTCGTGCTGCTTCTATTAATACAAAGCATTGATTAGGGTTTATCACACTCAATTCCTCAAACTAAATTTACTAAGAAGAATGCTAAAAATTTCACATACCAATTGTGATGGCGTATCACCATAAGTTTCCTCCACTCCAGCTGTTGGAACTCTGTTATCTATGATCTCTAACCGTGTTTTCTTCATGTTATAGCATATGATATATCCGAATGGTAAATAGGAAAAACAAACTACAAAATAAACGTTAAAAATGTATCAATTTCATGAAGAGGATCACTGAAAAGTAGGTTTAAATATTCATTCCCAAAATTGCAGGATTAATTTTAAGTTTAAATTTGTACCAATTATTGAATATATGGTATGAGGCATAAAATATAAACAAACAGAAAAAATGGATGTGTAGTTTTGTCCATCTTACCATATCGAAATCCTTTACTTCATATTGTTTGTTATGCATCTCACTAACCATTTGCACGACATTGTCCATGTTATCGTTAAAAGGAGCAAAACGATCCATTTTTTCAAATGCAGATTCACCGACTTCCATCTGTAAGGGCCCGTACTGCATCAATACATAAGAAGCATAAGTAAATTTTCCCTTTTAACCACAACTAACATATTATTTAGACTCTGCAATAATTCTTGCTAAGAAGAACGTAAGTACTTTTATTAAGATGTAAAACACTTATTGTGGTTTCTGTAGTCATGAAAAGACGTAAAGGTGAAGAATCATCTTTAAGTATCTCATTCAGCAAGTAGGTCCACGTGTCAATCAGTGTGGACATAACCATTTTATTCTCCTGTAATGATTGAAAATGTGCTTTTGTACACATTCTTTCATTCCATTCAAACAAGTTATCCCTTAAAAGATACACATTTATCGATTAGTATACATAGTAGCCTTTTAATTCAAACCAACCAATGTTTTATAAATGCATAACAAATGTCACAATTATTCAATGAACTTACTTTCTGTTCTTCCTGTTTTAGAAAAGCCACTGCCACACATTCCTCTCCTCCGTCGTTAAGATGTGACTACCCACATCAACAACCCTGCTGGCATATGGAGACTTACACAGAGCTGACATTTTTACTTCTCATCGTGGTCTTTCCATTTCTGCAGTTGTTTTACCTTTTTCTCCGACATTTCCATACACATCCCGCTCACCAAGAATGTTGTGGGTCACCAGCTGTCTTTCCCCTAGAAAACTTACCAATTGTGAACATCCATCCATCTGCATGTTACCAGTTTCATCTAGATCACTGCATAGGTTTTTAGGCGTCAACTGTGACATCCCCAAAGAGTAGTTGGGTACGAAATCATCTTCATTTACTATAGCTGACTTTTTCTCTGCTGTTGAGTATTGAATACAACAAAAGAATAAAGAGGGGGGGTGAATGGATTCTTGAACTTTTCTTGTTCTTGAATCTGTGTAGCAAGATAAATGTTTGTGTGTGCAAATGTGTAGGTGCGGATAAAGAACAACACAAGACACAATATCACTTTAATCTAATATATTATTAGATAAAGGTTGCTACAATCTGTGAATACAAATGGAAGTATTCTCAGCTTCGTTTTTCTCAGAGAGATATATCTTACAGTGTATGAAAAACTTATTTAACTAAATAAGTGAGATTGTATTCTTATAGAACATTAATACAACTCAGTTACTACAAATAAGGTTACAGGATAAATTACTTTCTTGTATGTCTATCCTTTTTGAGTAAGCATCCAAACGGCTACAGATTTGACTTTGTAAATTTCTGTTCAGATCCACTTCTTTAGCTCTTTGTCTCTTCTATATCTCTCCAAGCTTCCTTGTATGCTTTCCAGAGCACGTTACAAATTGTGGTCCATAAAGTGAATTGGCTTGTTGCAGGTTTCTGACTTGTACAATTTCTTCAGTATTTTGTCTCCAAGAATGTATTCGAGAAGTGGCTAAGTGATTGATTCGAGAACTAGGATTAGATAACTCTGAGTTCTCGAATACTGTATGATTGACATATCGAATCACTTCTCGAATAACACTTTTTACCAGGGTTCCTTGAGTTGTCGAATAGAACACTTGACTTGTCGAATCCCTGGAATATCGAATAACTTTTCTGAGTCCTTGAGTTATCGAATGGAACTTTGACTTGTTGACTCTTTGAGAACTCGAATACCACTTTGACTTGTTGACTTCTTGAGTTCTCGAATAGAGTATTTAGACATGTCGAATCTCTGAGATATCGAATGAGATATCGAATAGTTCATTCAGAGATATCGAACAATGTCTTCTTAGATATCGAATCTCAAACTTCTCGAACGCTAGACTTCTCGAATAGACAAAAGTACTTCTCGAATTGGTACTTAGGCAAATTCTTCATTTCTTCAAATCCCAACTGTGATTATTTGACAGTCTTTATCTTCTTGCTTGAGGCATGAACCTTGGAACTTCTTTCAAGCATTATTCTTGACTTTATAAGTACAGTTACACAACTAGGATTTGATGTCTATTACAAGTACAAAACAAATAGAAACTCTACAACTAGAGGTTCCCTCAGTTAAGAGGTTATGTAAGTAATGTAAAGCATTACAAATAATTAGGCTTGTTATTAGATGTAAACAGGCATGCCTCTGTGATTAACAATCTCCCCCAAATTATGAGTGAGATCCTTTGTCACAATTTCATGTCTGATAACAAGCCGAACATACATAAAGATAAAACTTGAAAAAGTACAGGTATGAAATTTAATTAAGAACATGAATGAAATTACAAGTTGAGTAATCTTACAATATGGTGAAATACTAGCCATTCTCATTTGATTCCATCTCCATTGCTTTGGCTTGTAGATCATCATATGCTTTCTGTTTTCTTTCTTTCTCCTTTCTTGCATTCTCATCCATGGCCTTTATGATCTCTGCCAAAGCATCCAATTCTTCAAGCATGATAGAGTTTTTGAAATCTTCAAGTACTGGTTTCAGAATGTTGGCAGGAAAGTGACTAAGTAGATTCATTCTTATATTGACATTATCTCCATTTCTTAGGGATAGGCGTCGGGGCACTTCGGGGCCGGGGAGTGCTATCCCCGCCCCTATCCCCGAATTCAAACCCGATCCCCGGCCCCAGCCCGATCCCCGTCGGGACTATTTTTCATTCCCCGTCCCCGGCCCAAACGGGTAACGGTGATTCGCGCGGGGAATCGGGGAATTTTATTTAAAACAAAAAATAATATTAAATAATTTGAAACACTAACTAGTTAGCTCAAATGCACTAAATTAAGATAAAAAATATTACTTAAAGAAACAATTATAAATAATATGGAAATGAAGTTATTTAACTATTAGAAAGACAAACATTTAAAATTAAAATATCATTTTGTTTCCAATATGGAGTTTTGGAAATTAGTTTATATTAATATATGATTATTAATATATATATATATATATGTATTAAAGTGTGGTGGAATCAAATCGGGATTGAAAATAGGGTCGGGTAGAGAAAATCGGGGCGGGGGTCGGGGATCGGGCCGGGGACACATAAAAACCCGGCCCCGACCCGCTCCCCGATTTTTTTTGAAAATTGTCCCCGCTCCCCGGCCCGTACCCGAAAAAATCCACGAATTCCCGCCCCGTTCGGTGCGGGGATCGGATCGGGCGGGCCGGGATGAATGCCCATCCCTACCATTTCTCCTCCTATACTTCACCACAAAGGGATTGAATTGAACTCTACACAATCCTTTTACCCTTAGCTTTTCTACTTCAACTTCCAGCCTATCAATTTCCTTCTCCCTTTCTAGGCATTTCTCAAAGCACCCCTTCTTTATCTTCTCAGCATAGTCTCTCTTCATCTTTAGAAAGTCAATCAACTCTAGCTTCCATACTCTCTCCACTTTGTCTTCAGAATCCAATAATGCAATGATTCTTTCTATTTCATATAGCTTGCCCCAATTTTGACACTGTCCTTGTTTGAATTTCTTCTCCCTTCGATCAGTATATTTAATCTCAAGGCAGTTATTCACAATGGCAGCATAGTAGATTCTTTGAGCTCTTAGATATTGCAATTGGTCTTCATCAAGTGGTTGGAGTTTTATTCCTGGATAGATAGTTAAGGTTCTAGACTTGGGTATTTTCACTCTTCTTGCAGCTTGTTTGAATTTGACCTTTTTCACTTGGTGGCTTGGCAGAAACTTGTGACCTTTGCTTGTAGACCATTGTAGTACTCTATTAGCAGTTTGCTTTTGGAAACATACACCTGGTTTCTTGATTTGAATCCTCTTCTCTTCTTGAGGTGGCAAAACAGTTGCAGAAGCCATTGAATCAGATTTTGGTAGGTCATTACTAACAGTATTCACCCTAGACTTAGAGTCTTGTGTTGTGGTGAGTTTATTGCTAGCAATGCCTAAGGCTTGCTGTTTTCCAATCTTCCTCTCATAGACTTTGCCTTGGTCATCACCATCTTTCTTGTCTTTGTTGTCCTTTTTCTTCTTCTCATCCTTATCACCCTTATCACTCCTGTGATGTCTTCTCCTCCCATCACTTTTGTCTTCATCTTCATCATCCTTATTTCTCCTAGGTTGAGCCATTTCTAGAATTACACCAGTTGCAATGAATGTTCTGAGGATGTGTAGTGCTTCCAACTCTTCAGCAGTTCTGACTCCATCATTCTTTTGTAGCTGATCAGTGACAACAATGATGAGTCTGTGATTTCGAGGGGTGAGATCACTGGGGATAACCAACTGATTAACATCTTGAATTTTAGTACCAAACTGATAGAAGATGGTTATTGGTTTGATGCATACTTCAGGAAGTCTAGCTTGTTGACCATTTCTTAGTTCAGTGTACAGACTCTTGTTGTTCTCCCCTTTCTGCTCAATTAGTTCCAAGATAGCATCAATCTCAGTGAATTTTAGGGCTTTCAAGGTGTCAATAGATAGGTGCCATATCTTGCCATTGGTCACCATCATAATTTCCTTGAGAAAGATTTGATTTAGCTTCCTTGGAATAACTATTAGATATTTGATTTGATCTTTAAGGCTTCTTCTATATAGCAAAGTATCTCCTCCAACCTTTGCCTTTGAGTCTTGTAGAAACTTCAAGAATGCAGCATCATGATAAATCTCTGAATTTGCTACTTCTATCAGCTTGGCCTTTGTAATCACATTAACCTCCACTGGATCATCTTCATATCTAGAAGCTTGGACTAGATCACTTGGCATAGAGCCTGCCATTACTATAGTAGTGAGAGTTTGCTTTTGGCCACTTGGAGTAGTGATGTGCACAGGTGGTAGCTAGAGTGATCACTGGCAGAGAGGATGGGGGTTCATCAACCTTAGATTTGCCTTTACCTGAGACATGAGGTATAGATTTTGAAGCCCTTTGATGACCACCCTCATTTATCTTGATGCCTTTTGCTTGAGGTTTCTCCCCCTTTGGATTTGAGTTCCTTGATGTCCTCTTCTCCCCCTTAGGCTTGTTGTTAGGCACAGAGGCTATAGGAGTGACCTTTGGGGTTGAAGATTCTTCAGGTAGAGGGAGGCCCATGTGCTTCATCATTGCATCTGTTGTTGATTGAGAAGAACCTCAGCATGAGCAGTAGCTTGAGTGTCCAACTATTAATTTAGAAGATTGACAGATTCTTTCAGCTTAGCATTGAAGACTTTTAGGTAAAACACTTCTTTTTCCAATTTCTCCACTGATTCCTTGAGATGTTCAGCTCTGAAAGAGGAGAGTGATCGTTTCTGGAGCCTTTCCACTTCATACTTGCTCATGTTGTGCACAGGTACCTCAGAGATTACTTTGTCACCATATTGATTCTGCCACATAACCTTGAGTAGGGCATTGGCATCCTGAGTTTGAGATGATAGAGTGGCCATTTCACTTGTGAACTTTGTTAGGCTGTCTTTCAAGGAAGGTAGCTTATGGTCCATAGAGGGGCAAGTCTTTTTACATTCCCTTATCTCTCTGAGTGTGGATGCCAGGGGAGGGAATTCAGTTGTGAATTTACTTTTGAGCTCACTAACTTCCTTGGTTGTATCTCTGCAGATATTGGCAAGTTCAGTTTTCATTCCTTTTCCAAGATAATGAATAGCTTTTAGACTCCCCTTGTATGATTCATTCATGGCTTCATAGACATCAGTAGGTGAGAGAGTTCGAGCATTTGAGCCAAGAGTAGTTATATATTCTTCCCTCAAGTACTGCAGAGCCTCAGCCAGGGTGCATTCTTTGGTGGTGCTCATCCATGCATCTATATTTCCATCTCTCTCAGCCTCATCTGCTATTTTCTCTTGTTGATTTTCAACATCTTCTTTGTGACAGAGCAAAATAGCTTCATAGTTGGCATTTGGTAGATTTGCTGTGAGGAGATGTGGGGCTATTTTAGAGATCTCATCAAGTTGTTCCACATTTAAACAATGAAGTGCTTCAACCATCAATAGTGGTGGAACAATTGATGATCCTGAGGCACTGTCATGTTGTACAGGCCTCAGCCATTGTGACAAGGTGGCCTGAGCCAAGATAGTGCTAGAGCTAGGCAAGCTAGACTCCTCAGTTATAGATTCAACTTCTGCAACCGGATGGAATGACTCTACTACTGTTGTCTCCACAGGAGTGGGATGAGTTACAACAGTAGTTGACACAGGCACAGAGTCTCTAGTAAAAACTAGTGAATCCTCTGTGTTTGTGATGGTGTCATTAGGATATGCCCCAGCTAGCATTCCCTCACCATCTGAATGTGGTTCCTGGGTGGTGAGCAAAGTGTCATGCACTAAGTCACTTGAGTCCATTGGCTCACCAAGAGGAAAGAATTCTTGATGATCAATGCCTTGCTCCTCAATTAATAAATTTGCAGGCTCCAAAGAAATTTGAGTGTAAGATTCTGAAAGAAGAGTGTCTTGTAGATTGGATTTTGGCAACTCCCCTTGAGAAATAGAGGGAGTTTCAAGTGTGATGTGCTCTCCACTCAGTGTTGTGCCAGCCTTATCACTCCCATATGCTGACTCTTTACAGATAAGTGCATTGGGGAGGATGTTTGATTCTATAGATGCACCCTGTTGAGAGGATACATCTAGTGAACTGTGTGCCCCTGATTTTACAACTTCAGCCATTTGTGTGACTGAAGAGGTGGTTTTAGATTTCTTCTTCTTTGGTCTTGTCAAGGGTGACTCAGGTTCCTCACTTTCTAAACCTAGTTCTACAGCTAATGCTGCTTCAGATCATATGTTCAAGGGTGCAGACACTATCTCCTTTCTCTTCTTTTTACTAACATCACCCTTTTGAGAGGATGATGCAGTTGGCTCACTGTGTGGTAGATTGTTTGGTTGAGAGGGTTGGTTAGCAAGCCCTGGGTTAGCATCTTGTACTACTTGCTTAGGCTTAGCTAACTGAGATTTGGAATCAAATGTTGGCATGTTGTGGGGGTAAGTCCTAAACAAACCCTCCATATGGGGAGTTATATTAAGTCTTACATCCACATCATTCCTAGTCTCCAAATTACCAAAATTGAGTTTGGTCATGGATTTAGGATAGCCTATTCTATTTCTATCTATCCCAGGTAATTCAATCAATTTATCATTTTTAAAATTAAGTACAGATTGAATAAAGCGAGGGAAGAAGATGTCAGTACCTCTCTTGGTTGAGTTCTTACCAAGTCTCCCATACAGTTCCTGCATAATCAATTGACCAACATTGACCTTTTTCCCATAAGCTAAGGCATAGCCTATTTGCTGAGCAGGTGCACTAATCTAATCAAAGCTTGACTTCCTAGCTGTGAAGACTTGAAGAATGGTGGCAAAGACATAACTCCATCCCCCTGTGAGGTTGACACTATTCACAGGTGTGTCTTGGATGCTTGTTTCTCCACTATTGATTGGCACAAATTCTTCTCTTGTATCATCATTCACTTGAGTTTGTTGAACTTGAGTTTTAACTCCTGTTTCAATCTTTTCATCAGAATCATCTAGATTATCAAACTTTAATGGATCTTTATCTTCATCATTGGCTTCTTCTAATCCAGGTAGTTTGCTGTCATCAAATGTCACATCTGTGCTTTCCATAATTTTCTTTTGACTAATGACATAAACCTTGTATGCAATTCTTTCCATAGAATAGCCAAGAAAAATTCCTTCAAATGCCTTTGCATCAAACTTTCCAACATATTCTGAATTATCTTTTAATACAAAGCATTTGCTTCCAAAAGTATGAACATACTTTAGAGTAGGCTTCTTTCCAGTCATCAAATTGTAAGGTGTCTTTCCAGTGTTTTTGTTGATGAGGGTTCTGTTCTGGATATAGCATGCAGTGCTCACAGCCTCAGCCCAAAAACATGTAGGCATCTTTGCATCAAGCAACATTGTTCTAGCAGCCTCAATTAGAGTTCTATTCTTTCTCTCAACAACTCCATTTTGTTGTGGAGTCCTTGGAGCTGAGAATTGCTGAGAAATTTCATTCTCTTCGCATAATGCTTCAAGTATGGCATTTGTGAACTCTGTTCCATTATCACTTCTCAATGCAATCATACTTGCATTGTTGGCCTTTGCTTCCTTGTCAACTTTCTTTATGTGCTCAATGATTACTTGTGGAGCCTCATCTTTTGATGCCAGAAATTCCACCCATGTATACCTTGTAAAGTCATCAACCATCATTAAGGCATACTTCTTTCTTCCTAGTGACATAATATTGACAGGCCCAAACAAATCTATATGGATGAGTTGCAGGGACTTGGTTATTGATGTCACTGTCTTTGACTTGTGGCTTGATCTTTTCATCTTTCCTCTTTGACAAGCCTCACACACTCCTTCTTGACAGAATTCAAGTGTGGGCATGCCTCTCACTAGCTCTCTTTTGACTAAAGAATTAATGGCTTTGAAGTTCAAGTGTGATAACCTCTTGTGCCACAGGCAACAATCTTCATTTGATGCTTTTGAGTAGAAGCAACAAATTTTGTCATTGTTTGCAGAGTCCATATTGGCTACAAACAGGCTTCCTTTCCTTACTCCAGATAGAGCAAAATCACCAGTCTTCTTGTGGGTGATCAAACATGTCAGGTTAGGGGACTTACACATAATTCGAGATTCACAAACAACCAATACAGAGTGCGCACACACACCAATCAATAATTGACAAGATCTACCAAAGCGCAAAACAAGAACACACAAATACTTGACGTGGAAACACCCACGCCCCAAACTCGTATTATTAATCAAAACAATTATCAATAATACATCAAAACAATAACACCTTAATGGTGTCCCAACCCGATACTTGAGCCAATAATGCTCAAGCATCTCCCAAACAATACTTAAGACTACATCTCTTAAGCTTTCACCCCTATCAAACAAATACAATATGACTATGTATATATAGTCATCCAAAACTTAGCCACCAAGACTTACCATACTTGTTCTACAAGTCTTACCATACTTGTTATACAAGTCTTCCAATTCTTGGCACCTAATTTCCCAACTTAATGATCAAGACATACCATATATAATAATTATCTACACATACAATTATTATCTTTCCCATATATGTCTTAGACCACCCAAGCCCATAACATCATATTGGGTTGATACCCAACAATCCTCCCCTTCAACCCAATACCCATATCGGATTGAACGGTAACCAATCAAGCCATCGACGTCCATCCGCCAACGCCTCCCCTCGAACAAGAACCTCCTCTTGTTCTTCCAATCATTGAGTGTCGCTAAAACCCATATAGTGACCCTCCAAACCACTCAAACCATCGTTCTTCACCATAACGATGTATCAATCTACAAAATCACGTGCATCAACCACCACGAGTGCTCTTCCACATTTTGAGTCACCCGATCCTTGCTTTCATAATCCTTCGGCCTACTGAAGAAAATCCGTAGTATCATCCAAATAGTTCACCTGGTTGATCAAGCCATTGAAACAATTGCGATGACCTCTTCCATCTTCTTCCATCTTGAGTCCGAACATAGGATTGATCCACGGTGCAAGTCAACCGCCAAACCGCACATAACTTTGTCTCCACCCGCTTTAGTAGCAATCTCCTTGTCAGCAAATCCTTCTCGAACTTTCCCTCAACCTCTACAATCACAAACCCAAACCTTGGCTCTTGATACCACTTGTTAGGTTAGGGGACTTACACATTATTCGAGATTCACAAACAACCAATACAAAGTGCGCACACACACCAATCAATAATTGACAAGATCTACCAAAGCGCAAAACAAGAACACACAAATACTTGACGTGGAAACACCCACGCCCCAAACTCGTATTATTAATCAAAACAATTATCAATAATACATCAAAACAATAACACCTTAATGGTGTCCCAACCCGATACTTGAGCCAACAATGCTCAAGCATCTCCCAAACAATACTTAAGACTACATCTCTTAAGCTTTCACCCCTATCAAACAAATACAATATGACTATGTATATACAGTCATCCAAAACTTAGCCACCAAGACTTACCATACTTGTTCTACAAGTCTTACCATACTTGTTATACAAGTCTTCCAATTCTTGGCACCTAATTTCCCAACTTAATGATCAAGACATACCATATATAATAATTATCTACACATACAATTATTATCTTTTGCATATATATCTTATACCACCCAAGCCCATAACATCATATTGGGTTGATACCCAATAAAACATTCATCTTTGTCAAAGTCCACTTTGAATCCTATATCAGTAAACTGACCAACACTTTTCAGATTATGCTTGAGTCCCTTGACTAGTGCTACATCTTCAATGATGACATTACCAACTTTCAACTTGCCATATCCCAATGTGTTACCCATGCTGTCATCTCCAAAAGCAACCATTGGGCCAACCTTCTCCTCATACTGTGATAGCAGGGCCATATCACCAGTCATGTGATTTGAGCATCCACTATCCAAAATCCACATGACCTTCTTTCCACTTTCTTTGCCCTGCAAACACAAAGGTATTACTTCTCGTTTGGTACCCAAACAAGTTTGGGTCCATGTGACTTAGAAACAGTTTTATCATAAACAACATGCTTATCAACTTTCTTGGAGTTAGTCTTCTTGTCACTGTTAGAAGTCTTAGAACCTGAGGTTTCAGACTTAGGTGACAGAGGTACCTTCCTAGCTCTAGAAGGACTTGAAGACTTTGACCTTGTGTAGTGTGTGTGAGAATTATGACTGATACAACCATCAATGAATTGCCTTCTCAAATTAAAACAACTAGTCATAACATTCATATTGCATGGCATACAGTCAAATTTATCACAAAATGGAGAATCACTGTGTCTTAAAGGCACAGAGCAATCATAGAAAGGTTTGGGCACACTACCAACAGGTTTCTTGCATGCATGAGTTAAATGATTGGTACTGAAACAATTCTGACAAGTTTTCCTAGGGGCATTAGGCATATAATCGTAGTTGTTATCTTTGTTAATCCCTAGCTTGCCATTTCTGTTCTGTTTCTTCTTAGCCACTTTCTTCTCAGATTCATTCTTCCCAGCTGATACAAACTTAACAAACTTCTTAGGTCTATACCTATCATCTACTGGCTCCTCGGCTTTTGGCTTGACACTCTCACTCTTAGAGGATGCTTGTTGTTCACTGGATTGTGCCTCATCCTCATCATTCAACATTTGCTTGATGAGTAAGGCATCCTCATCAATTTCAAATGTTGATTCTTTAAATATTGGAGTCTCAGCCTTTTTCAAAATGTGAGGCACCTCCTCCTGAACAACTATGTCATCTTCAATGACAGCATATCCTTTCCTCTGTTTAAGAGTGCCATAGTCAAGTCCAATTGCAGTCTTGGGTTTAGCTTGAATTTTCTCGTGATAGGATTGCAGTATACCAGATGAGTTCTTAAAGGTTTTCAGTTTGAATTCATTTTCAGCTAGTTCATCCCTAAGAGCCTTTTCCATTTGACTAGCACATAGAACCTTATTCTGCAGATATTCAACTTCTTTCTTAAGGTTTTCTACTTGCATAGCAGTTATCTCAAGTTCCTCATTCTTTTTTATTAACATTTCATTTCTAGTAGACAGTTTAGTAATTTCCTCATTAACAGCAGTCATACTAATACGAATATTAAACATTTCAACAGATAGTTGTTCAATCATGCATTTGTACTCAGAAACAAACATGTCTATGGTAGTGAGAGATGGTACCTGAGAGTCTGATGAAGATGTGTCATCCTTGGAATTGGCCATCAAGGCATAGTTGTAAAATTCTTGCTCTTCTCCATCACTATCAGAATCATCCCAACACTTCCCTTCAGCTATGTAGGCCTTACCTTGTGTCTGCTATTGATGAGTGGATTTCGTAATCAACTTATATGAGGTCTACAGGTAGTTGTATAGGCTAGCGATCAACTGTTCTTCGAACTAGGTTTGGGTTGTGTTTGTGGGGGTTGAGCTGAACTCGAGGGTATCTCCAATAATCTCAGGTGCCTTTAGAGAAAATTAGAGAACTTAATGCATCGTACCCTGAGGTGCCTACGTACCCTTGTATTTATAGGGATCAAGCTCATGTAGTTCTAATATGATTCTGTCTCTTATTGGAATAGCTGTATTCGGTCATCTAGTTCGTGTTGGACTCAGGTTCCTTTAGAGCCTTTCACGAACTAGTTTGGCTAAGTAGAGTAGAACTCGAGTTCGTACCCCACTTATGATTCTCTCATTGGTTAGAGTTATTCTAGGATCATCTGCGCCCTAGAATTATACTCAGATACCAATTCGTTTATCTGTTCTAGATGACTTCTAGAACTTTCTGTTGGCAACTCGTAGGAACCTGGTGCTCAGGAACCTACATTTCAGGAGCCTGTTTCTCAGGGACCTCCTTATTTCGGGACATATCACTTAGGGACCTCCCTTTTGGTGTTAGTACCTGCACAAGTAACAAACTAGTTAGACTGGATAACTCTTTATATGCTTTTATCATCTCTATGGCTGTTGTTATGCTAATTCGAACTCCTCGGCTGGGAGGAACCTGGTCTTCGAGTGCTCAACTCAGCTTCCTGACCATTGGGAACCTCCTAATGCTCATACTTCCTTATTCATTTCTTCTATTTGATCTTCATAACTCGTACTGGATCATTCTTCTAGCTTGTATGGATCGGACCCTATTGATTAATGGGCTTAAATCTAGTCCATGGAGATTTTGGGCACAACATCTGCTTTTTCAGAAGGGCCTCATACTTAGCTTCAAGCTGTAGAAACTCTTTATCCTTCTTTTTAGGCTTCTTGTATTCACTGGCAAAATGCCCTAGGTCATTACATCTGTAACACCTTATAGATGACCTATCTACATGGCTGGTTTTAAATTTATTCTTGTTTGCTTTCACAGGTGCCTTGCTCTTGTTGAATGAATGGTTTTGGGTTTTAGGTTTGAAGGGTTGGTTCCTCTTGAATCTAATGTTTGGAAATTTTCTGGCCATGAAAGCATATGGAGTGTTTTCCATTCCATCTAGTTCTTCAAGAGTATAGAACTCTTCTTCCTCTTTCTCCTCAACAGGTTCACTTACCTCAGCTTCAGTTTCTTCATCATCTACTATCTCCTCTATCCTTAGCTGACTTGTAGATGCTTCTAGGTCTTGAATAGATTTGTTGACAATCAAGGCACATGATGTGTTTATCATTCTGCCTTGGTTGGCTTGGATAGCCCTCTTCTGAAGCAACTCAAGCTCATGAGTTTTTAAAACCCCACAGAGCACATCATATGTGATTTTGTTCAAATCTTTTTCCCTTAGAGAAATGACCCTCTGCTCTAGGTGGTTTGGTGAAGACAGTAGAAACTTCATGTTCAACTCCTTGGTGCTGTAAACCTTGCCATTCATCTGCAACTCAGTAACTAGCTTGTGAAATCTCTCAAACATCTCAGTGATGCTTTCCTTGGGTTGTGCCATGAAAGCTTCATACTGTGTGACCAGTATCTGTTTCTTATTTTCCTTGACCTCATCAGTCCCTTCACATAACACCTCAATGTGATCCCACATTTCTTTGGAAGATGTACACGATGCAATGTTTGCAAACTTTGACATATCCATGGAATCAATAATTAGCAATATGAGGTGACTGTCAAGATCAACCATCTCCTTTTCTGATTCTGTCCATTTGGATGGTTCCTTGGCCACATAAGATCTTGGAATGGTTGTGGTTCCAACAATCTTTTCAGGTATTTCTTGTTGTGGAACAAAGGGACCATTCTTGAGAATCTCAGGATACAAAGGATGAGAGGCTTTGATGAACAACATCATTTTTATCTTCCAGAGGTTGTAATTTTCTATGTCAAACTTAGGGACTTTCACCGTTCCTGTGGTCTTTGGTGTATTCAAACTCATGATCGTTTTTCTGTTTTTGAATAAACATCCCGTTCTGATACCACTTATTGAGTATTGAATACAGCAAAAGAATACAAAGTGGGGGGGTGAATGGATTCTTGAACTTTTCTTGTTCTTGAATCTGTGTAGCAAGATAAGTGTTTGTGTATGTAAATGTGTAGGTACGGATAAAGAACAACACAAGACACAATATCACTTTAATCTAATATATTATTAGATAAAGGTTGCTACAATCTGTGAATACAAATGGAAGTATTCTCAGCTTCATTTTTCTCAGAGAGATATATCTTACAGTGTATTCGAGAAGTGGCTAAGTGATTGATTCGAGAACTAGGATTAGATAACTCTGAGTTCTCGAATACTGTATGATTGACATATCGAATCACTTCTCGAATAACACTTTTCACCAGGGTTCCTTGAGTTGTCGAATAGAACACTTGACTTGTCGAATCCCTGAGATATCGAATAGCTTTTTTGAGTCCTTGAGATATCGAATGGAACTTTGACTTGTTGACTCTTTGAGGACTCGAATACCACTTTGACTTGTTGACTTCTTGAGTTCTCGAATAGAGTATTTAGACATGTCGAATCTCTGAGATATCGAATGAGATATCGAATAGTTCATTCAGAGATATCGAATAGTTCATTCAGAGATATCGAATGTGATTATTTGACAGTCTTTATCTTCTTGGCTTGAGGCATGAACCTTGGAACTTCTTTCAAGCATTATTCTTGACTTTATAAGTACAGTTACACAACTAGAATTTGATGCCTATTACAAGTACAGAACAAATAGAAACTCTACAACTAGCGGTTCCCTCAGTTAAGAGGTCATGTAAGTAATGTAAAGCATTACAAACAATTAGGCTTGTTATTAGATGTAAACAGGCATGCCTCTGTGACTAACATCTGCCTTTACAGCTTCATTACCAACTTGTAAATTCTTTGCTATTGGACTTGTAGCTTCAAACATCTTGAAAAATTGGCTATATTCACTTTTCAGTTCTGCAAGCCTTGGATTTTGAGGATAAAGTGCTAACGTTACTTCAAAATTGTTCAAGCACCTCCCATATACATCTTCAAGTCCCTTCAAATTTTTTTCAAAGGATTTAAAGTATGTCTGGCAGAACACATTTGAACACAAAGCACAGTTAACCATTAGTTCAACTCCATATGTTAAACAAATTTGTAGTTGAGTTCTGTAATTTGTAATAGTGGTTTTTTCCTTGATATTAACAATCTGACAACGAATAAAGGTCTGCACTATAATTTTGACGAGTTTCCAGTTAGCTTTACCTAAGCTTGAGGATATGTATTGCAATAAGAATTTAAGTGATGATAATCAAATGTGTGAACTTCACCTATACGGCAATATGTATCATATTTTATTTCTGATACATACATGACTCGCCTAGAAGTCTGCATATTTTAGTTGCACACTTTATTATGCCTATGTGATTTTTACTTAATATTCACAATAATAGCTGCTTAAAGTGTCTCAATTATTATCAAATTTGTTTGGATAAATAAGATACTGCGTAACTGCGTGGGGAAGATAGTCTGAGTAATGCTGAATTATAGTTCATTGGCCTGTGTTGTAGTTTGCTCTTATGTATCTACCATCTTTCAGTGAGATCTGGTCAAGTACATCAATTTTACTCTTATATTATTAAATGGTTTAAGTTTATTATGTTTACACTTTTACAACCAAAATTTAAGGGAAAGTGCACATACATTTTCATCGAAATGCTTCTCAATTTCTAGATCAACATGTGATTGCGTGTTCTTCACCATATCAACTCCAATGCCACATATCTGTAAAAAATGAATTGCCCATTAATTTTTTTTATTTAAAACATCAGATATATTTGACATGCATACATCATATCAGATGGTGTCGATATTTGTGGCATGGTATTGTTCTACAACTCAAAATTGTACTTCGAGTGGAAATTGTAACCCTAGACTAATGCAGGACAGTGAAGGTCTTTTTAATTATAAATAATGTACTAGTAAATTAAATGTATGGATGGAAAACTCCAAGTCACAGTACGTTAATTACAATAACATAACAAAATGGGTCTCCATAGCGCCCAAGGTTATAAAAATTATGCTAGACAATTCAACAAATGACTATTTGACCTTATAATTAAGGGCCAAGGTAATCCTAAGTGTCCAAATTCTCCTCCAGAAGATTATGCATATAAATCAATAATAATTAAATAGCAAATATACTATCTCACTTTGGAATCATGGCTGGCAATAAAATCTGAAACAGATTTGCTTGGTTGTTATATTTAATCTTATGTTGTAACTTGTCACAATTATGTTCTTATCATATTGTAGTGTATAAGTTTTGAACATGATAATTACTCAGAATTCTGCAATTTAAGTAGAAGATACAGAGCAGAACTAGTTTAAGTAGATACAAGCATCAGGTGAAACAGTATCCTATGATGATTTTGTAAGAAATATAGAGGAAGTAGGCCAAAAATATTAAATCATCTTAATTCTTAAAGCAAAAAAGATTAATTCAGAAATTAGAATTTATCTCCATATTTATCTCCATGTACCTCAGCTTTCGTACTTTCTTCATGTATTAACTTTAGAGTATACATATCTAACTCATGTATTAAATTTAGAGTCATAAAGGGTGAAGATTTTTTGAAATTAAGCATTAAGTTTCGTCGAACTTGTAGAGTTTTTAATTTTTTAACCATCTCAGCTTTACTTGTATAGTCAGACTAGCTCGATAGATCGAGAATCTAGAAAACATTGTGGATGTATTATTTTCATGTGTAATCAATAATTATTATATTATTAATCCCATGTTGTGTTCAGATAGAATTTTTTAGCTTGGAAATTTCGATTATTACAGGTTTTTGGTTGTACAAATTTTGGCTAGAGCAAGTAACAATTTTTTGGGTAGAGAAAAAAAATAAAAAAAATTGACAATATACGTCGGTTCTTTATGGCGACATATAAAACATAACTTATATACGTCGGTTATTTGGATGAACCGATGTAAAATGATAAATAATATATGTCGGTTAATATACCTTTTACGTCACCCTTTACCCGACGTATAATCTACCTTTTTACGTCACCCTTTTACCCGACGTATAATCCACCTTTTTACGTTACCCTTTTAACCGACGTAAAAGACCTATAACTTTATACGTCGCCCCTCCTTACGTCGCCATTTAACCGACGTATATGACTAATTTAACAGACGTAAAAAGCCATTTTTGTACTAGTGTCAAGAACTTAGTAACTTATGAAGAAAGAAACATACACGAACTTCAAGCATGCTAGAATTGTCCAAATCAAGAAGAGAAGACCTTCAAGACATTTCCAGAAATGACTATCACTTCAAGCATGTGTGCGTGACAAGTTATACCAAAAATGTACCTTTACATTTTACGTATTTTACTTGTCTTCATATAGTTTAAATAAGCTGCATGAGCATCATAGTGTAAGCAATAAAAACACAGAGCATAAGATAGAGATCAATAGGTTTACTCATTGTAACCCGCAACTGTATATTTCTACACAGAGTACTTTCTTCAAATACAAACCTCGCGTGGACCACTCAAACTCCACTTGAAATTTTTATATCGTGTGTTTATTTACTTTGTTTACTATCTGTTCTTTACAAAGTGTCTAAAATCTCATTGATTCGAAAAAAATTAAGTTGAGATTGTTGAGATTGTATTCAACCCCCTTCTACAACTCGTGGTGTGTAACTGGGAAATAACTGTTTTAAAAATAATTTAAAAAATGACAATATCTTTGAGAATAATTTTAATAATGTAGGTTTTTTGGAAAATTTTCCATTTATAAAATTGTTAGGGAAAAGTTTCTCTCTCACATTTAGAAATCAATATCATAAAAATAGAACTCTATACTATATTTATATAGGAACATGATCAAATACAAAATTACAAACTTCTTATTTTCAACACATATATAATTTCGGTTCAATATTATTTATTAAAAAAAATTAAACTTTTATTTTAATTTTTTATTTTTTTAGTAAAATTAATTTTTCAATATTTTTCTGTGGTTCACCATTACTAAACTTTACATAATTCTCAACTATAAGTTTGGATTCACTAATACCATATTAAGGTATAAAATTGTGAATGATTACTTATCTTCTATATTTATTGTAATCATACCAATATAAAAATATTTTTTATATTTGGATTCAACAGAAATATAATTATCGTTAAGCATTGAACTCAAGTTATATATTTGTTAGCACCTGTTATAAAAGAATTTTAATATTTCTTAAAAAATGTTACAAACAATTATAAAATGTTTTAAACATGTTTTTGTTATAATTTTTTCGAATAATTAAGATTCCTAAATAAATAGTTAAGCCAAATAATGAATGAAATATTATTTAATTTATAATTTTAAATAATCCCGAGTGCCAACATGAGATAATTAAAAAAGTTAAAGAAAATGTTTATACTAGTCGAATAGTAAATATGACAGATTAATAATAATTTTTTGATTAGTTGGAAATAAATATTAAACACAAACATAACACTACTACAGATTTGTACTTAGATAGCGTTTTTTTTAGCTCTTACATAACGTTTTTAAACGCTATCTAAGGAGCCGCTATTGAAGTAAGCATCGCTTACATAGCGCTTTTTTTGCCATTCTGTAAGTGCAGCTCTTAGATATCATTTTCAAAAACGCTGTCTAAGTAAGTGTTTCCTAAACACGTGTTTTTGTATAGCTCTTTTTAAAGCGCTATGTAAGTGACAATTTTTTTTAAAAAAAATTATATATTTATTTTCCTGCCTTCCTTTTTACCTGTACTATTCTTACCATTTTCAAAAATGATAAACATACAAGACAACAATATTCTCTGGGATATATTTGGCAAAAAGTCATAAAATTTTGATCACAAAATGCATAAATAAATTCTGCTAATAAAAATTTCCAATTTAATGCTTACATTAAATCCACAAAACAAAAACATAGGTCTCTCTAAGATAATAAAAGTCTTCAGATTACAACAAGGCTGAAACATTATACACTAATATTCCTAGGCACTAGTTAAGCATACTGCGTAGCTGTTTATCAACTTGGTTCCTCTTCAAGTCGCAAGATCTACAAAAAACAAAACATGCGTATCTTTCCCCTGAAAGTTATTGTACAAAAGTTTTTTAAAGTTATTGTACAAAAGTTTCTTAAAACAACAAACCACTTTTCTCAAAATATTGCATGAGTAATAAGGAAAAAAACCACATTTAAGTGTTTTACCTTTGCTTGAATACCATTGCATCTCCAGCAGAGTGTGCAATTGCATCAGGTTGAGCTCTCCTAATGTCATTTTTCTGAAAGACAGAGTAGTTTTTCAAAACAAATCATTGTTTAACCAAATATAGTCTTGGTCAGACTGAAATCCAAATATAGGTTATGATATCATGACTGAAAGAAACATACATCAGCAACAAAATAACTAAAAAACTGAAGTAACACATTTATTTCTATATGATAGTTTAAAGCAAGATTTAAGCTAAAACACCATCTAGATGAACTTCTTTCTGGTGAGCACATATTTGTCATTTAGTAAGACATATATAGCAGTTTAAAATATGCTGATGCTTTTTTTTCAGTAGCAACAGAAACATGGTTACCAGAAAAGGATAATATACAGGACCTGTGAGATTATTTGTTAGTGATGTTGTACAAAGATTAACGGTAAAAGTCTCAGACCCCAGTTTCACATACACCAAATAATGTCACTAATCACTAATCAGAAAAGGTTTGATATATTCCCTTATATTACACTTTTTTTATTTTTATAAATTAAAACGACCTCTCCCCCTCCATGCACCTAATTGCTCGTGCTAGAACATATATAGTTTACAATTTGTACATTAAATTATCTAAGGAAACAAGGGACTAGAACTAGATCTGATATCTCTAAGTTCGAAACTAATTTAATCTTCTCTAAACTAAAGAGTAAAGTTCCCTCTAAGGCTTATATATAAGCCATGAGTTCTCTAGTAAAATCAAGTTAATCTTCTCGCCTTGGCTGACCTTAGTGTAAGCCGATATAAAAAAAAAAATTAGTGCATATACGAATGTGGGTTTCTCACATTTGGAACAAGTCTTAAATTTGAATGCATTCTTTCAATCATTTCACACTTTAAAACCTTGCCGTAGTACTGAAAGTATGTAATAAGAATTTCGACCTTGTCCCACATTGCCCTAAAGGTAAAAATTAAAATCAATCATGTTACTAGTAGTACTCAATAGTTTAAAAATCACACAAGATGACCCAGACCTGTTGGGGTCTCTTTTGGAACAACTCTACGTCCTACATCGAGATATCTAGTGGAGAACTTACTCAATAGTACTATATATATCAAAGTTCATAACCTTAATTTGGCTTCACATTTATAGCCAAGAAGGGTAACCCAAAAGAGGAATTTTGAACGAGAGCATGTCTTGAGGTTCTTGTTATTGAATAGCAACTTCTTTAAAGCTTGAGTTTCTCACTAAAGCACTTGGTCTAAGAGGTATTTAAAAACTTAACATATATTATCACATAGTCCCACGTCTCCTAGATGTGGAAGTGATTGCCTTGCCTTTTCTTATATAAAGTGGTTTCTAAATTTAAAAGAATAAGCCATAAAAAGTTTGTGTGTGTTTTAAGAACTACTTCTATTTGTCCCACATCGAGGGGATCAAGTGAAGGATTCCTCTAAATTATCATATAAACTGACCTTCATGTACTTTCTTATGCAGCTGGTCTTCTTCACAAAAGCTTGCTAGTGTTCTTGGACCTTTCTCTTAAACTTAGGCCTTGCTTAAGGGGCATTTTATAACATCTTACGTAAAAATTAAAATATTCGAGTCTTATTGTGAACATTTAGTACAATATTTGAACACGATATAAAAACAAAATATTGAAAAATTTTAATAGTTAAGTAATAGAAATTCATGGTGGGCTATTACAGAAGTAATATATACCAGTATGAGTAAACGATTATTGGACCGCAGGTAGTGCTCGGTTGCATCTTTTACTGGAAGTATAGGTGGTACTTCTCGTATCCTTTGCTGAGCTTCAACTACAGTATCATTTAATTCAGTACAAAACACCAGAAAAGATAATGCATTTAGATCGACTTGAAATCGTAATTTTTAATTGCCATTTTCAATCATTGTACAACCTAGTGCAGAATGCTAATATATTTTATAAATATCTGTAGCCTGTACGAAAAACAATTCATATAAGACATATATAAAAAATTTGGGAAACTAAAGAATCAGAAATCATCTAAAATGCCTTATAAGTTATAATTACCATGAGTATTTCTGGTTCGATCCATTAGGCCTGGTACCATGTGCACGAGAATGGTGGTCAATTGTTTTAAGAGATGCAAGTTCCTGCAGTGATCCATAGCATAATCATTATATAAGTGATCGACTGTAGTCAATAATAAGTAGGAAAGAAAACAGGTGGCCAGGGGAGGATAGGCGATGAGTGCATCTACACCGACAGTGATTCATTATTAATATCAAATATTCAGATACATACAGGGTGTTGAGAGTGGGAAGCCTTGTTGCTAGAATGTGGTGAGTCGGATGTATAAAATAAATGCTAAAATTTCTTGAATTTGTTATATACTCCTGCATAAATATCATAACAAAATTAGTACAGCCATTCATAACATAAAGACTAAAATTTTGTACAAATTCATAACATTAGGCTAGCAGGACGAGGATTAATACAGCAATTACTTAACACTCGGCCAACTATAAGTTTTTATATCTCTCAAATACTAGAAATTTACTTCCACTTGAACCAAGCTACTCCTCTGTGAAATCAAAAACCTCATTAAATTGATACTTTTTCCAGTCCCAACATAACAGATTTCGATAAATTAATAAAATTTTCTGGTCCAAAATTATAAATCCTATACATAAACATAAAATCGAAAAACGAGTGGTGAACATACTTGCCGAAGTGAAAAATCATCCTAACAAACCCCACAAGAAGACCAGTATCTTCCAAAAACTGATATAATTCCCAATCAACCAAATCTTCTTGTTTATCCTCCTCTTCATCATCAAAATCTGTTCTTGAGCCCTCTTTTTTACCTTCCACAATAGGTGAAGTTACGCAACAAATCCGAACCATAAGCAGCTTCTTGATTACTTTCGGTTCCAGTCTCCTAACAAACAAATCGAATAAGAAATAGAGGCTTTTGATATATAGATGAGATACTATCAAAAACATCACAAAATCACAATAAATCGATCATAAAAACAACGAATAGAACTTAATTTAGATGAGGCGAGACTAGGGATTTGTGGTTTGAACAATATGGTATTAGAAACAAATGGATTTTCAGTGTATATATGAAATTGACCCCAGAGAACGTGAATATGAGGTCGTTTTTTATGAAAACGATCGGAGTTGCCCAGAGATTTGAAAGTGATCAGAGCGGTTGAGGGAGAAGGAGAGAATAAGTAGAGTCTGCGGCTGAAGTGAAAGATAATTAGGTTATGTTTAATTTGTATCGTATATATTTAAAATAAATAAATATTACTTAAAATATGGAATCTAAGATAACGTTTTTCATAAACGCTTTATAAGTTTACTCTTACATAGCGATACCTAAATAAACGTTATGTAAGTATTTTTTATTTTATTTTACTTTTATTTTATTGTGATATATAATCTCTTGCATAACACTTTTTTTAAAAACGCTATTTAAGTAATATACTTGCACAACATTTTCAAAAAAACGCTATGTAAGTGATGTATCCTAAGTTGAAATGTGTAGTAGTGTAATTTTGATAATTATATACTCCCTCCGTCCAAAAAGATTGACACACTTTCATTTTTGGGACGTCCCAAAACTAATGAACCTACTTTACTTACTATTTTTTAACACTACTTTTCACTATTACACCCACTACTTCTCCATTTTATACTTTTTTTTACACTATTATACTCACTACTTTCCTCCACTATCTCAAATCTATTATTAAATATTAATAGGTCCCACCACTTTATCCACTTTTCAATTAACTTTACTCTTTTTCTACTACATTTTCTTAATCTCCGTGAAAGTCAAAGAGTATCAAACAATTTGGGACGGCGAGAGTATTTATTTTATAATTTAATAAAGTAAACACAAAATATTCAATATTAATTATAATTACCTACTACTATTATACAATTATAACTGTAATTTATGTAAAAAGGATTAATATAATTTTTACTATTATGCATTTACTCGAATGAAATAAAATACTCAATTACATGTAAAACTGGAAATTAGTAATGATGTTTGGTAATTTGATTCATTCAGCTAGAATTTAGAGGGATAGTCGATCAATCCAGAGATATTGCAGTATCGTCCAGAAACATTTTGGTCCAAATTTTAAAAAACTTACCAAAAGTCTGAACAAGTATACGTGAATGGTCCAGTGGTCCATTTCTCATTCAGCACAGTCACCAGGGAGACCTCCTTAATAATTTTATAAAATAATATCTAAGACGTTTTGAATCTTTTTTTTTTTTTTTTTGACGATAATCGTACTTGCATTACTCATAACGCTTCAGAACAAATTACATGGTGGATAAACTCGGGAGCATTTCCATGCCATTCCCGAAAGCCTGACACTGAATAGGCCGCTCTAGCTAATTTATGGGCAACCATATTCGCAGACCTACTAACAAAACATACTAACACTTCATCAAAGTGTTGAAATAAGTCGATACAATCTCTAACGATTGTATGAAAGAAGGATCTACCATCTCCTCCTTTACAAGCTCGAACCAGAACTTGAGAATCGGTTTCGAAGATACACCGCTGAAAACCCTTATCTTTCAGCCAAAACAAGGCCTCCTTTAGGCTGCAAGCTTCTGCCTCCCTTGGTGGCACAAACATATCTTGTCTCTTACTCCTAGCCATGATGAACTGGCCATCTGCTCCTCGAACGACAGCACCAAGGCCACTGCACTGCAGATCTTCAAATAAAGCAGCATCAATATTTATTTTCACCCATGGGGCCTGTGGTTTCTCCCATCGTGTGACTACAACTGGTACCCCTCTAGCAGTCGAAGTTATGACCTGTTGATCTTGAGCTCGTTTCCACTCAGCAAGTAAGTTTAGTGCAGTTGCTTTTATACCAAAACTAGACATATTAACTTTCTCCTGTTGTAAATAACAGATCTAACTGGTGTATACTTATATATATATAGCTGTTTGATGTTTAAAACTGAGAGAACAAATGAATTTACGTGGAAGCTGATACTTTTATTATTCAATCAAGCAGACAATTTAAAGGAAATAAACAACGGACGTGGCTACAAAATAGGATCCACTACTGACACTCCTAATACTTCTCTACTACTAAATCAAACTCCTATAAATCCTCCACGTTCACAAAGACTAAATCAACCTAGAATTAAACAAAACAAATACCATCTAATTTATTAATTTCAAATTAAAATACTTTCAACATTCACCCCCTTAATTTGAAGTTCACTTCTCCAACTGTTTCACCCCAAGCAACTGTCTCATTCGCTCAAACTTGATAGTAGACAACGCCTTCGTCAATGAATCTGCACGCTGCAAGTCCGATCTGATATGCTTAACCACAATCTCCTTTCGTTCGATGCATTCACGGATGAAGTGAAACCTAATGTCGATATGCTTGCTTCTACCATGGAACATTGGGTTCTTGGCTAAGTCAATAGCCGATTTGTTATCGATGAGCAATGTGACAGGACCAACTTCCTTCCCAGTTAGCTTACCCAGTAGATTCTTCAACCATATTGCTTGACAAGCCGCTGCCGTGGCAGCCATAAACTCCGCTTCACAAGATGACAACGCGACACACCTTTGTTTTTGAGAAGCCCAAGTGATCAGGCTGTCGTTCAAGTAGAAAACCATTCCTCCGGTGCTCTTCCTATCATCAGTTTGTCCGCCCAAATCGCTGTCTGAATAGCCCATGAGCATGTCGTTGTCACTGTTCCTTGTGTAGACTAAACCGTATCCCAGTGTTCCCCTTACGTACCTCATAATCCGTTTCACAGCACTTAAATGAAGAACTGTGGGATTTTCCATGTACCGACTTACTATACCCACGGCATATGAAATATCTGGGCGTGTGTGAACTAAGTAACGCAAGCCACCCACCAAACTTTTGTATTCAGTAGAATCCACCTTCTTACCTCCTTCATCCTTATTAATCAGTTGCTTCGGATCCATGGGGTATTTGCAGGGATTACTTTCGCCCATACCAGCTTTACTCAAGATTTTCCGCGCGTAACTTGTCTGTTTTAACTCAATGCAGCCTTCCATTTGATTTACTTCAATTCCCAGATAATATGTCAGTTTTCCCAGATTATTCATCTCGAATTCCTCATTCATCTGTTGCTTGAATTCGTCAACAATTTCTGCACTTGTACCCGTGACCAACAGGTCATCGACATACACCCCCACAATAACAGTGTCGTTTCCTCTGCGTTTTATGTATACAGCATGCTCATGAGGGCATCTCGTGAAACCCAGAACCTCAAGGCTTTTGTTTAACTTGGAGTACCATGCTCTGGGAGCTTGACGAAGCCCGTAGAGTGCTTTCAATAGCCTATAAACCTTACGTTCTTGTCCAGGCACCACAAAACCTTCCGGCTGAGAAACATAAACCTCCTCTTGGATATCACCATTCAAGAAAGCAGTCTTCACGTCTAAGTGATGGACCTCCCAGCCATATTTAGCAGCCAGAGCAAGTAATAATCTCACCGTTTCCAACCTAGTAACCGGTGCGAATATTTCATCGAAATCCACACCCTGTTTTTGAACGTACCCTTTCGCTACGAGCCTGGCTTTGTATTTAACTATTTCTCCATTTGCATCTCGCTTGATTTTGTATATCCATTTCACTCCAATTGCCTTATGATTAACTGGCAGGTCTGTTAACTCCCAAGTGCCGTTTTGCTCTATAGATTGCATTTCATTCTGCATGGCCACTCTCCAGCTTTGCTCACTTGCAGCCTGAGCAAAATTCCTTGGCTCATCGACCCCCATAAGAAGAAGTTCATCATCCAATTCAATCTCCTCCGTGTCGTTATAGATATCAACGAGTGATCTAAACCGCTTTGGCTCACTGCTTCTCGACATCTCACTGTCAGTAGACTCAATTCCTGAATCACCACCTTGAGACAACCTTTGTGACTGTGGTGTGGTCATGCCTTCTTCAGAGTTTGTATCATCACCCGATTCCTGACCATTGTCTGTATCACCAGTACTGCTATCGTAAACAACTGTAAATGTTGTTTCCTGATGATCGAGTGCATTTTTCCCATTTGGAATTTCCTTCCATGACCACGTTTTCTCCTCCTCGAACACCACATCTCGACTCACTAAGATTCGTCCACTCATAGGATCAAGTAGACGGTATGCCTTTGTCCCAGGTTCACGACCAAGATGGATTACCTCTTTGCTTCTATCCTCTAATTTCTTGGCGTGAGTACCAGTTTGTTTCATATGCGCCAAGCAGCCAAACACTTTTAAATGTCCAACATCAGGTTTTTCTCCTTTCCATGCTTCATATGGAGTTCGTTCATTCATCGAACGAGTGGGTAGTCTGTTCAGCAGGTACACAGAATGCCTTATCGCTTCTCCCCATAGATTCAAAGGCAGCTTTAGTTGTTTGAGAATGCTTCTTGCCATGGCAACCACTGTACGGTTCCTCCTTTCCACCACCCCATTTTGTTGGGGGGTATAAGGAGCAGAAAAATGTCTAGTTATCCCGCAATCATCGCAAAATGAGGTGAATTCTTGTGAACAAAATTCTCCTCCGCGATCCGTTCTGAACACCTTTATCTGCTTCTCAGTTTGTTTTTCAACGTGTGCCTTAAACTTCTTGAACGCAGCAAAAGCCTCATCCTTGCTTTTAATTATGTACACCCACATCATACGACTTAGGTCGTCCACAAGAAGCAAAAAATATCTGTTCCCTCCAGACGTTGTAGGCAAAATAGGACCACAAAGATCTCCATGAACCAGTTCCAAGACTTGTTTAGCACGAAAATTTGTATGAGAGGGAAAAGGCTTTCTTACTTGTTTCGCCATGAGGCAGCCAGAGCATACACTGTTGGGTTTCGAGAAATATGGCATGCCCAGTACCATTTGTTTACTTTGCATCAGCTGCAAGGCTTGGAAGTTCACATGTCCCATCCTAGAATGCCACAACCATCCCAATTCGTCTGTTTTGGCCATTAAGCAGTTCACCGTGCTGGTTTCGAGAATTATTTTGTACAACCTATTAGCTGACCTTTACACCTTCATTAACAAGCTCCCTTTCGTGTCATAAACCCACAAGAAATCTCCATTCAACACGACCTTGTTTCCGTCCTCCGACAATTGACCAAGACTTACAATATTACTGCATAACGTGGGAATGTAGTATACCTCTTGTAGCGTGCGTTCTTCACCATTCTTGCAACGAAAAGTGATAGAACCCTTTCCTTTAATCTCCACTGTCGATCCATCAGCTGCAAGGCTTGGAAGTTCACATGTCCCATCCTAGAATGCCACAACCATCCCAATTCGTCTGTTTTGGCCATTAAGCAGTTCACCGTGCTGGTTTCGAGAATTATTTTGTACAACCTATTAGCTGACCTTTTCACCTTCATTAACAAGCTCCCTTTCGTGTCATAAACCCACAAGAAATCTCCATTCAACACGACCTTGTTTCCGTCCTCCGACAATTGACCAAGACTTACAATATTACTGCATAACGTGGGAATGTAGTATACCTCTTGTAGCGTGCGTTCTTCACCATTCTTGCAACGAAAAGTGATAGAACCCTTTCCTTTAATCTCCACTGTCGATCCATCTCCGAACCTTACTTTCCCTGTCACGTTTTCATTCAATTCCCTGAATTTTGCACGTTGTCCAGTCATGTGATTACTAGCGCCATTGTCTAGATACCACAAATTCGATTCTACACTCTCTCCCAACTTAGGTATCACCTTTTCTTCATTCAGCATCATCAAATCGTTTTCCTCTCCAACCTTCTCAGTCAACAACAAGGCCGGTTCGTCGTCTTCGACTTGGGCCAAGTTGATTTCCGGCTTCTGGTCCCTTTCCTTTTGTGTCTTCCGACATGCATTGATATAGTGACCATAATTCCCACATCCATAACACTTGCCCTTGTTTTTGTCTCGACTCCTGTCTCGGCCTCTAAACTTCTGAGTAGATGACCCCTCTGAACCACCGTTGCTGTTCCTTTTGATCCATTCCTCTCTTGTCAACAAAAGCTTTCCGTCATTTTTTTCACGTTTGGACCATTCTTCCTCGGTCAACAATAGCTGTCCTCCAGCACCATCATCAGCTGGCCCTCTTACTCGCTCCTCATGAGCCTTTAGAGAACCAATGGCTTCATCAATTGACATAGTTTCAACGTTGCCAAATTGTTCAATGGTTGAAACAATTTGCAGGAACCTTTGTGGCATTGCACGAAGCAGCTTTTTGACCACGTAACTTTCGTCGACACTTTCACCTAGGGCGCGTATGTTTGTCACCAGCCTGTTCAATTTTACACAAAAATCGTCCAGGTTCTCTCCGTCTTTCATACAGAGACTCTCAAATTCGCTCTTCAGCGTTTGGACCCTAGCCTTTTTTACCTTTTCAGCACCTTGACACATAGTCCTAATGGCCTCCCAGGCCTCCTTTGTCGTCTCCTTGTCGGCTACAGATAACAAGACATCCTCCGGAATCCCTTGGTAGATGGTGGCCAAGGCGATCTGATCTTGTTTGTCATCAACTACAGCTCCCTTCTCATTGGTTTCTACCGCCTTCCACACGCCCTGAGCCTTCATAAAAACCTTCATTTTAAGTGCCCATGCCGTATAGTTGCTCCTTGCCAACATCGGGTAATTCAAACCAATCGCACCTTCCTTCAGCTTGTTCGTCTCTGTAGTAGTCATCTTTGGCATGTACTTGGGCATTCACCAGTATGTAAGCTCTGATACCAATTGTTGTAAATAACAGATCTAACTGGTGTATACTTATATATATATAGCTGTTTGATGTTTAAAACTGAGAGAACAAATGAATTTACGTGGAAGCTGATACTTTTATTATTCAATCAAGCAGACAATTTAAAGGAAATAAACAACGGACGTGGCTACAAAATAGGATCCACTACTGACACTCCTAATACTTCTCTACTACTAAATCAAACTCCTATAAATCCTCCACGTTCACAAAGACTAAATCAACCTAGAATTAAACAAAACAAATACCATCTAATTTATTAATTTCAAATTAAAATACTTTCAACATCTCCCAAACCCATTTATTTCTTCTGTTCCATATGCTCCAAGACACCAAGGCTAAGAGGGTGCACTGTTCTCTGCTACACCAATCAAAAGCCCTGCAAAAGACATCGAAAGCATTATCGTGTGGTGATACGTTGAAGCTTCCTTGCAAACCAACCTCGCTCCAAACTGCAGCTGCTATTTGACATTCAAACAACGCGTGCACATCTGTTTCCTGGTACATACGACACCACTGGCAAACCATGTCTACCCAAATCCTTTTTGAAGCCAAACGAACCGTTGTAGGCAGACACAAAGAGCACACACGCCACAGAAAGTGATTAATTTTTCCTGGAAGTTTTAAGTTCCACAGTTTTTTCCAGAAATTTGCATATGGTGCATCAACCTCTCCTTGCAACATCCTATAGCATGTCTTCACTGTAAAACATCCATTCTCATCTGGTAGCCAGAACCAAGAATCCGAATCAACTCTTGGTGTAATAGGGATCTTCTTTATAAGGTTTCTATCCCTTTCATTACAAATATCGTTCAACACATCTTCATCCCATTTCTTCTGACCTATCTGCATGAAACTACACACTCTACTTCCTTCCAATTGTGCAGGCATTTCCGTAGTCATAAATCCATTTTCAGAACATGGAAGCCATGGAACCTTCCATATTTCAGTTTGTCTGCCATCTCCAATACGCTTTCTACAACCCTTTATTACTAACTCTTGAGCAGTCATGATGCTCCTCCACATATAACTAGGGTTTGGACCTAACTGAGCTGTCAAAAAATCCCCCGACGGGAAATACTTAGCTTGCATACACCTTGTTACTAATGGATGAATCTGAAAGTTAAAAAAACTGTAACCTATGTGGTGTCTCTAGATATTACGAAGTGTTCGCATGCGCATAATTCAATGTACATATTACATAATTCTATTTTCAGATAAATAACAATGTAATTATGATATGTACTCATATATTTAACCTGGTTATTTTTTTTTGAAACAGATATTTAACCTGGTTATTAATCATCATAGAGCTAATTATTGATTACCGGTGAAAAAAAAGAGTAAAATTATTAAGCAATTATAGGTCATTGAACATGTGGAAATAATAGAAAGGGACATGCAACATAAAATAATTAATAATAGAATCTTTACAAAGCAATATATTTTGTCATGGTGAATTTAAGTGTTTGCCTGTGGCTGTTTACTCTCTCTATCCCTGTTTAAATTAGGAGATGAGAACGTGACACGTACGAAAGAAAATATGTAAAGAAATAAGTGAGACGTAGTAATACAACAATATACGTAGTATATATTCCTTAAAGCTGTCTTTAAAACTTTTGTATATATATATAATATAATGAAAGATTGAAAAAGAAAATTACACGATCAGATGGGGTGCATGTGCAATGTTGCCGGTTATCGCTTGCAAATTAAAAAATGTATATTATGTGTTAAAGACCGTATATGCCTTTTTTTGGTTTTTTTGTTTTTTTTGTTTTGAAAACAAAGACCGTATGCCTTATATAAAAGGAATTAATTTTGAACGATCAATATCTTTTCCATCCTTTTAAATATATTGAATAATTAAACTATCTTGGATGTTGAATATATAACAATGAAAATAAAATAAATAAAAACATACACCGTAATTTCACAAAACAAAGATTTATATGAGTCGAAAATTCGTTTTTCCTATAAGACACTAATTTCCTATCTTTCACAATTAGGGGCTCTGTTCTAAAAATCGGTGATTAATCACGATTAATCACCGATTAATCCCTGTTCCATGGGTTACCGAACTGATTAATAATCCGATTATTCGATTAATCATTCCGATTAATCCTCAAATACCCGATTAATCCCCGATTAATCCCTGGACAGTGCCTCTACCGATTAATTCCGATTCCCGCTTTTTACAACACTGATTAGGGGTGAGCATATTCGGGCCGGTTAACCAAAAATCGAATCGAATAATCAAACTAATTTCGGTTCGGTAAACCGAAAATATCATTTCGGTTCGATTTTCGGTTTTTCTTTTTCAGAAACTTCGGTTTTTAACCGCGGTTAACCGATCGAATAACCGGAATGAATAACCGATTTTTTTTAATAATAATAATAATAATATAAAATAATAATAATAATAATAAGTAACAACAAATAAATATATTGTTAGTACTACGTACTAACTTTACTCTTACATTACTTGACCTAATAAAAACGAAGAATATTAGGTATTGTTTCCGATTACAGAAATGGACATCCCCTTTATGTTACTTGGTCTATTCTTGCTTTCCAATGCCTTGGCTTTAGATTGCTGCAACTGGGTTTCCCTTTTTCTAGTTCTTAATGTGATAATAGAAAGCCCTCCTAAGAGTTGATCTTCTATCAAGGTTGTATGTATGTATTTTAAAGCCATATCTGATGCCCACCCTTCGCATCAACACTGCCTATGAAAGCCTTAATTCTGTCTCCATCAGGATTCCTGGATTACCTTGAGGCTTGTTGTAGGCAAGTGGACCTAGAATCTGGTAGGCCGATACCTATATTTCTTTGTTTAAATGTCGGTTTAAATTTCGGTTTTCAGTAATAATCGAAATTAATATTTCGGTTCGGTTAAAAACCAAGTTTAAACCGGTTCGGTTTTCGGTTGTGCTTTTTTAAGAATTTCGGTTTCGGTTAACCGAATTAAAATTCGGTTCAATTCAGTTTTAACCGAATACTCACCCCTATTCACAATTATGTTGTTTTAGAATTTTATAGTTATGATAGAGTATATATTTATATATATTTTAGATGATCTTTAATCTCATCTTAATTATATTTTGCATTAATTGGATCTTTATTAATTAGTGTAACAACTGTAAAATTCTCATTTTAATTTGAGTCTCCTTAAATAGATTTTTCGTAAGATTTAAAGATTGTTATAATTACTACTAGAGGCCTTGCATACATTTATTTTATTTCACTACTAGACTTTAATGATTATTTAGTATCGCGCTACACTCCTATCAATTCATATCATATTATTAATATTATGACTTACTAATATCATTATAGTGATTATAATTATTACTTTTATTGCTACTAAATTTTTATTTAATATACAATCCCTATTATAACTAGAATTTTTTAGAGTTAATTAGTAAATATTAGTATTCCTTTTAAATTAATAATTAGGTGCTTAATTAAATTACAAGTTGATGAGAGGAGTGTGATAAAGCCCAATAGAATTGTAGCCCACTAGAGCCCAAATCTTATTTTTAGCTATTAAAGAAAATTGAGATAAACAAATGATCATCTCCTCAATTTTTACACCGAGAGAAAAGAAATTAGAGAGAGAAAAAAAACCAAAACCCCCATAAACACAAACTTGAAAATCTCATAGTATCCCAAGTTCTTGCTTGATCATACATGCATTTATATATTGGAGTTGCCAGTTAAAAGCTCTACAAATCAATACCCATATTTAAAGGTTTTCAAGAATTGGATTTTCAATCGAGTTCTAACACTTATTATCGAAAAAGGGTATGAGTTAATATCCTTAAAATCTTTTGAAATCATGATTATTTATGTTTGTTGATGTATTGTTTGGAATTATTGTTTTTAAATTAAGGTTTGTAATTACTAAATAGGGGTTTTGTAAATTTGCACTTGATAATGGATTTTTGGTTGATTTAAGCAATTTGGGGTTTGTTAATTAGGGATTTGTGATTTACAAGGGGTATTGGCTGTTGCATGTCAGTTTAAGGCCACCGCCATCATGGCGGTAGATGTAACAAACGGTGGTGGATTTCATCGAAAATGGAGCAGAGGGGGCGGGGGTGTCAAGTGAAGGGAGAGGATGGAGATTGATGGGGAAAATTAGGGAGAGACAGAGAGGGGGATGAAGAGAGCAGGGAGATGGAGGTGATGAGAGAGAGAGAGGAAGGCGAAGAGAGAGAGAAGAGGGCGGAAGGAGAGAAGAACGGGGAGAGGGAGGAGAGAAGAGAGGTCGAGACAGAGAGATGGAGAGGTTGAGACAGGGAGAGCGTGAGACGGAAAAGAGAGAAAGATGGGCGGAGGGGGAGAGAGAGATTCAAGATGAGGGGACGAGAGAGAGAGGGAGAGAGAGAGAGACGTGGTCGGGGAGGTGGCCGCCGGACGGCAGTAGCCGTCGGACGGCGGTGGTGCGCAGCGAAGAAGACGATGATGGGGGGGATTTTTTTTATTTTTTTTCTATTATTAAATTGTAATAATTAGGATTAAGGGAATAATAATAATAATAATTTGGAATTTATTTAGATTGTTATAATATTTGATAAAAAGGATTACAAAATTAATTGGATTTTTCTAAAATTAAGAGGAGAAGTTGATTTAAATCTTGGTCTTGCAAAAAAATTGGTTTGTTTAGATTAAAAGAAGATTTTTGAATTATGGAATATTTGGATTAAAATAAAGAAAAGAAATAAGGATTATTAAATTCCAAGATAAGAAGAGCTAATTGACTTCTTTAGTAGTAAATTAAAATGAGAAGGAGATTTGAATTTAAGAGGATTTTGAGCATAGAATTAATTTGATATGTTTCATTAAAAAAAAGAGTGTTAGCTATATGTTTAAATTAAATAAAAATGGATTCTTTGATTTTTAGAGAAAATATAGAGACTAATATTATTAGTTCCCAAAAATATATGGACTTTATTTAAAAAGAGAATTTCTAGATAAAATATAGAGATTTGATACGAGCCAAATTTAATTTAGAAGTGCGAGTTAAATAATTAATTAAATTAGTAAATTTTGTCATAAAATGAGAATTTGTCAATAATTAGTGAGGACCTTATAAAAAAAATATTAAAACTTTTTATGTTCGAGATATGCTTTAATTAAATCAAATAGTGCTGTTTATTAGAATTAAATAGAGACCTTTAAAATTTCCTTTACGAATCATTAGAGCGAGATTTTTTAAGTATAATTTTGTTTAAAATTTCATGATACCACATAAAACCTGAGATATTAAAATTTATAGGAAAATCAATTAGAGCCTCCATTTAAATTTATTTTACTTTGCGAATAAGGCATTAATGAGATTTTAAACTTAGGAGAATATCCCCAATTATATTTTCGAGAATTATTTGACAAATTATGTGACATTATGTGATTAATTCTACACCCCAGTACTAAAATCATTTTGATAAATTATTATAGAGATTCTTTCTGTGAATTGAGATTTCTGCTCGCGGGTAACGCTTTTAATTATTCGGTACTTGTAGCGTCGAGACAGAGGCAAGTTCATTCTTACCCTAACTCTCAGAAACTTTGTATTTCTGTTCGTATTATTTCATTTCTTATTTATTTTCGAGCTATCAATTATGAGATTTATTTGTTGCTCCTTATGATGCAATAATTTCTTTTTGAGCATTATTTTCTCGTTAAATATTACGTTACTAATAGAATTAGTTACTTGCGAAATACACTCCCTGTAAGCATAGAAGCAATTCCGTTGCTATCGGGTCGGTCTCATTAATTCGAGACGACTATTTATTTCGATTCAGTGGAACTATTCTCATTCGTTCGAGATAGTTAAATTCATTCTTCTCAGTCGGATTTATTGTACAAATTCGACAATATTTATTGATTATCTTTTAGTTGGTTCATCGTTCGAATCAACCAATAGGGGTTATACTATTTACAATCGTTAGAGTTTTACTCATTGATCAAGTGAAAAACATTCTATTTAACGTTCATCAATTATGAGTTTTATAAATATTCGAGTGGTACTACCTGTTCAGTACGACTTAAAATATTTCTTCTTGATACTATTCTCATTATTTTGATATAGTTACCTTTATTGTCGAAGGTTGGCACATTGTTCGTGTCAACCAGTAAAATATTACAGTACCATTCTCAATATGTTCTCTAATAAAATGATACCTGACATCAATGTGCTTAGTCCTTGAATGTTGAACTGGATTTTCTGCAATTTTGATAGCACTAGTATTATCACAAAACATAGGAATATTACTAAGTGTCATACCATAATCCATCAACTGATTTCTTATCCAAAGGAGCTGTGCACAACAACTGCCTGCTGCTATGTACTCAACTTCTGCAGTTGAGGTTGAGACAGATTGTTGCTTCTTGCTTGCCCAAGAAATCAATCTGTTTCCAAAAAATTGACATGTACCTGTAGTGCTTTTCCTGTCTATCTTACACCCTGCATAATCAGAGTCTGAATAGCCAATTAGTAAGAAATCAGATTCTCTAGGATACCACAGACCAAGATTTGGAATTCCTTTGAGATATCTAAAAATTCTTTTTACTGCAATTAAATGAGATTCCTAAGGATCACTTTGGAATCTAGCACATAAACAGGTAGAAAACATTATATCTGGCCTACTTGCAGTTAGATATAACAATGAGCCTATCATGCCTCTATAACTAGTATTATCCACACTCTTTCCTTTAGGATCAGAGTCTAGTTTAGTAGCTGTTGCCATGGGTGTTTTTGCAACTGCACAGTCTTGAAAGTCAAACCTTCTTAAAAGATCTTTGATATACTTTGACTGATTAATGAAAATACCAGTCTCAGTTTGTTTGACCTGCAAGCCTAAGAAATAAGTTAATTCACCTATCATGGTCATTTGATACTTAGACTGCATAAGCTTGCTAAACTTAGCACACAACTTTTCATTAGTAGAACCAAAAATAATATCATCAACATAAACTTGAACTAAAAGCAATTCACCTTTTATCTTTCTAAAGAATAGAGTTTTGTCAATTGTACCTCTTGTGAAGCCATTTTCAAGAAAAAATTTAGACAAAGTCTCATACCATGCTCTTGGTGCCTGCTTTAGTCCATAGAGTGCCTTGTCAAGTTTGTAGACATGATTTGGAAATTTTGGATCAACAAATCCAGGTGGCTGTTCCACATACACTTCCTCACCAAGTTTGCCATTTAGAAAAGCACTCTTTACATCCATCTGGTATACCTTGAATTTTGAATGAGCTGCAAATGCAAGAAACATTCTGATTGCTTCCAATCTTGCTACAGGTGCAAAGGTCTCATCATAATCAATGCCTTCTTCCTGAGAATAACCCTTGGCCACCAGTCTAGCTTTGTTTCTTACAATCATACCAGATTCATCTAGCTTGTTTCTGAAAACCCATTTTGCACCAACAATAGATCTATCTTTAGGTCTTGGTACCAGTTTCCAGACTTTGTTTCTCTCAAACTCATTTAACTCTTCCTGCATTGCAATTACCCAATGAGGATCCTTTAAGGCTTCTTCAACCTTCTTAGGTTCATTCTTTGAGAGAAAGCAACTATACAAGCATTCATTTTGAATTGATCTTGTAGTTCGAACACCACTATTTGGATCACCAATTATCAAATCTTCAGTATGATCCTTTGTCCATTTTCTAACAGGTGGTAGATTAACTCTGCTAGTCTCTCCCCCTAAGTTAGTGGTATCTCTTGTAGAAGAATTCTCTCTACCTTCAAAAACTCTCATTTGATCAATAGAATCAGTAGATTCCATATTGCTGCTAGTTACTGATCTTTCCTCAGTAGACTCTAAAGGATCAGTTCCTGATGGAGTAGACTCTGAATAACTAGTCTGCTCTTGATGATCACTGTGTTCTTCTTGATTTATTTGCTCCCCCTCAACAATAGCATTCCTTTGAGAAGCAATAGAAATTTCCTCTGAAGAACCTTCATCATCACTGGAGAGTATCTCAGAATTCTTCAGATTTTCAAATTCCAATTTGTCATGGCTTTCATCAGTTTGCAGAATTCCAAATTTCTTATCATCAAATGCAACATGAATTGATTCCATAACAATGTGAGTTCTGAGATTATAAGCTTTGAAGGCCTTTGATGCTGAATATCCTAGAAAGATTGCTTCATCCGATTTGGCTTCAAATTTTCCAAGTTGTTCTAGATGAACTTTTAGGACATAGCATTTGCATCCAAAGATGTGAAAGTATTTCACACTTGGTTTCTTTCCTTTGATCATCTCATAGGGAGTTTTTCCATGACCATTTACCAAGGTATAGTTTTGAGTGAAACATGCAGTGTTAATAGCTTCTGCCCAAAAGTAGGTTGGAAGTTTTGCATCTGCAAGCATGGTTCTTGCTGCCTCTATGAGAGTCCTGTTCTTTCTTTCCACTACACCATTCTGTTGAGGTGTACCAGGTGCAGAAAGCTGTTGGGTGATTCCATTGTCTGCACAATACTCCTCCATTGTTGAATTCTTGAATTCAGTACCATTGTCACTCCTAAGTACTTTAACTTTGTACTCATAGTTATTCTGAATATTCTTTACAAGTTCAATGATTTGCTTAGGAGCTTCATCCTTCTTGTGTAGAAAGAACACCCATGTAAACCTTTTGAAATCATCCACTATCACTAGAGCATATCTTTTCTTGCTGATTGACATAATGTTTACTGGACCAAACAGATCAAGATGTAGCATGTGAAATGGTTCAGTAATCGAATTTTCAGTCTTGCTCTTGAAAGTGGTTCTTCTTTGCTTTCCAAGCTGACATGCATCACAAAGTCCATCTTGCACATAATTTGCCTGAGGTAGGCCTCTCACCAAATTGTGCTTAACAAGTTGATTAAGTTTCTTGAAGTTGAGATGTGAGAGCTTCTTGTGCCATTTCCAGCTTTCATCATTTGTTGCTTTACTGTAGAGACATCTAACAATTCCTTTAGATGTATCACTTAAGCTGGCTTCATATATGTTACCATGTCTTTGACCAGTTAGAACAATGTCTCCATTCTGCATATTCAAGATTTTGCATCCTTCTTTGTCAAAAATTGATTTGTAACCTTTATCACCCAGTTGACTTATGCTTAAAAGAGTATGTTTCAAGCCTTCAACCAGTGCTACATTTTCTATGATGACATTCCCAAAAACAATTGAGCCATATCCCAGAGTTTCTCCTTTGTTGCCATCTCCAAAGGATATTACTGGGCCAGCTTTCCTCTCAAACTTTGTAAGCAGGGACTTCTTTCCAGTCATATGTCCAGAGCATCCACTATCCAAGATAATTGAATGCTTCTTTCCGGTGCCCTGCAAACAAAAAGTAACTAGTTAGAATTTTTTAGGACCCAACTTTGATTGGATCCTTTCTTACTAGATTTAGAAACAACAGGCTTTGAAGATTTTTCTTTTACTTTACCTGTTGTAGAGTCAACCTTAGACTCTGATTTCAAAACTTTTTATGACTAGGAGTTTCAGATTTCAGAGAATAATAGTCATAATACAGTTCATGATATTCTCTACACATGTAAATGGAATGAAGTAAACTACCACAATGATAACAAGCTTTTTGTGGTTGGTATTGAATTCTCTAAGTCTTGGGAAATCTGGACTCAGTTTTCCAAGAAGGTTTTTGATTGCAGTCTAGGGCCAAATGATTATTATTTCCACACTTATAGCATTTTTTCCTAGGTGCATCAGGTACATTCTTGTAATTATTCTCTTTGTTAATACCTTCTTTTCCATTCCTATTTCTTTTAATCTTGCTAGACTCTGAAAGACCATCTAGTCTCTGTTTCAGCTGAGACTTAGACAGAAACCCTATGTTTACATTCTTAGGTTTCTCTAACACTTTCTCTTCTGAATTACTATTGTTAATCCTTTTGTGTACAACAGGGGTACCTTTTGAATCAACAAATTTAACATGATTAGGTTCAGAAACAATTTTCTTACCTTCAGATTTAGATGTGCTAGCTTCTATTTTACTATCACCATTTGCAATAGCTACTTTTTTTTCCAGTCTAGCCTTATCAAAACCTAAACCATTAACCTTACCACGAATTCCACTTTCAAAGATTTCTATAGTCTTTTTACTAGAGTTGTTAATGGTCTTAATCACATCTCTATCTTCCTCTAGTTCTTTTCTGACATAGTCATAAGCCTCAAGAATAACACTATAATCATGCTTAGCTTTATCAGAACTTAACTTGTATTCTTCCATTTGAATTAACTCAGATTCAAGAAAATTATTTCTATCTACTAATTTATCATTCTTAACCTTAAGTTCATCTCTTTCACTAGTAAGAATTCTAAAATTAGTCATAAGATTCTTAAACTCAGCATGGATAGTTCTAATTTCATCAGAATTTAAGCTATCAAATGAATCAAGAGAGTGAAGTGATACCTTAACAGAGGATGGAGAAGTTTTCTTTGGAGATCCAGGTTTGTCTGAACCATTTGCCATCAGTGCAATGTTGTCATAATCCAATTCATCTTCAGAATCATTGGAATCAGCCCAATCCTTCTGTGTGACCATAAGTGCATTACCCTTTCCTGAATTCCTAGGCTTCTTACACTCATTAGCAAAGTGTCCAAGCTCGCTGCAGTTAAAGCACTTGATCTTGGCCTTATCAAGCTTGACAATTGTACTTTTGCCTTTGTCACTCTTCTTCTCCTCCTTCTTTTGAAAAGGTCCTTTGCTAAATCTTCTCCTGTTGAATCTTCCTTTCTTCAAAGCTTTAGCAAACATAGCAAAGAGTTCCTGCATCTCAAATTCAGAATCATTGTTGTCAGAGTCCATATCAGTAGTTTATGACTCAGAACTTTCTTTGCTTTTCTTCTTCCTTGAGTTCTTTACAGCAAGCTCATCATGCTGTTCCTCCGGAAGCTTCTTTAATTCAGATTGAGCAGTAAGCGCAACAGTCTTCATCTTTCCTTCACTCATGCTCTTCTTCTGCTGCTTGTCAAGTTCATAAGCTCTTAGTTTTTCATATACTGCCTCTAATGATATTTCATCAAGATCATTAGCTTCCTCAATCGCAGATATCTTTTCATTGTAGAAATCAGGCAAAGCTTTCATGAACTTTGTATTCATATCCTCCAAGTCATAATATTTACCATGCATGGCCATCTCATTGATGAGTTTTGTAAACCTATCAAAGGTATCAGTAAGTGACTCACCAGACTTGGATTCAAAGTACTCATACTGTTGTATAAGTAGTGTCCTCATATTCTTCCTGACAGGCTTAGTTCCTTCACAGTGAACCTTAAGATTGTCCCATATATCCTTAGCAGTTTTACAAGAGAGAACATAGTTAGTGAGAACAGAATCAAGACTGTTGAATAATATGTTTCTCACTTTAGCATCTTTAAGAACATTCTCCTTGTCCTTGTCTGACCACTCAGATTTAGGCTTCTCTGCTGTATGTTCTGGAACAACCACACCATCAACAGTTGCTTGTCCAACGACCTTTGTTGGAACAAAAGGCCCATCTCTGATTCTGTCAAGATAATCAGGATCTGTTGCTTCCAGATGATGCAACATCTTTACTTCCCATAGAGTATATTCGTCTCTTGAGCATAGGAATCTTAGTATTCCCATCCTTGTAACCAGACATGATTGTAGATCTTTATGATTATTCAAAATCAACCTGCTCTGATACCAATTGTTAACTCGAATAACTTGTAGAAGGGGGGGTTGAATACAAGTTATATAATCGTGTCTGATTTTTGCTTGGTTATATGAACAAGAATAAATGAATGAATCAAACTTTGTTTGTATTAATAAGATCAAATACAAACTCTACCAAAGGTGTACAAATACCTTTAGCAGCTGCTGACAATACAAATCTCTCTGTTTGTACTCTCGTATTCTTTACGATTACAAACCTCATGAACACCTTTTACAATGATATAGAGAGAATATTTATAATGCTACCTATCAACTAATTACAGAAAGATAATCTATACATGACAATGTTCTGCCGTCCAGTTGATAGTTTCCATCAATAGAAAATTCTTTCCTTCATAAAATCTTCTTGCTTGTTCCTCAAACAAAGATCCTGTTTTATAGCACTTGCCAGTTTCTGTAGCATCCATAATGACATCATCAGTAACACAACTGATATCAGGATTTCATCTTGCATCAGGATCTGACCATCTCATCAGTACTTGATCAGTATTTGACTTGCCGTATCAGGATTCAATCACAATTCCTGACATGTAGTCCTTGATGCACTATTCCTGACTTAATTCTACAGATTACTGTCTAATACATATATCCTATATACAAAGTGCTAAATCCTTTGTTAATCAGGATATACAAGAAGTATAAGTAAAATTCGATTCTTAACATCACAACTCATGAATTATTCCAAACAATTTCAGACATTACCGAAGAAGAAGCAAAGAAGTTCATGTTAGAGCAAGTGATTTTAAGATTTGGCATTCCCATGGTATGTGTATCAGACAATAGAACTCAGTTCATCGGAAGTAAGTTCAGAAAGTTTCTAGCTCAATTCGGAATCAGACAGAAGTTCAGTTCAGTCGGACATCCCCAAGGAAATGGGGCGATCGAAGTGGCCAACAAAATTATCTTCGATGGGATTAAGAAGAGGCTAGGAGAAGCCAAGGGTCTTTGGGCCGAAGAGTTACCTTGGGTCCTTTGGGCCTACCAAACCACCGCAAGATCTTCAACCGGGGAAACGCCCTTTAAACTGGCCTTTGGAACAGACGCTCTTCTGCCTGTTGAGGTTGGCCTAGAATCTTACCGAACACAAGTCTTCAATGTGGAAACGAATGAGTTCGGACTCCGGGCGAACGTGGATTTAATGGAAGAAGAAAGGGAGGCAGCCCACCAAAGAAACTTAAGGTACCAGCTCCAAGCGGCACAGTACTATGATTCTGGAGTTAAAAAGAGGACTTTCCAAGTGGGCGATTTGGTCCTACGGGAGTTAGCAACATCTATGCCGACTAAACAAGGAAAGCTTATGCCGAACTGGGAGGGACTTTATGTGGTAATTGAAGTGGTTCGGCCAGGCACCTACAAATTGGCTCAGTCGGACGACAGCCTAATCAAAAACTCCTGGCATGCCGCTCGCCTTTGCCGTTTTTACCAGTAAGCTTACTGGACAAATTTTATTGATTTTTACTTCAGTACTTTGTTTATGCAAGTTTATTATGAATCCCTTAAGCTAGCATCAATCTGTAATCAAAACTATGTAATAGTGGCATGATTAATGAAAAGATTGTTTCGCTCCATCTTTTATTTGCTATTATTAAGCTAAGTACATTTGTAGCCAAAAGGTTAAGTACACAATATTAAGCTTAACAGACCCATGCTTGGGGCCGACCGAATATAACATGCGCCCTCTAGCTTATTTTTAGTGTTCAAGTACATTATGATTAATGCTACAAATACATGACGAATCCAAATTTGGGGCCGACCGAATTAAATTTGGACCCTTACAAAAATGTCTTAGTATTTAAGTTGCTTTGACATTCATTAAGGCCGGGAGGAAAAAAATTTCAACCGACCGAACGGGACCTTAATCATTTACAAAACCCCTTAAATACTAGGGGACAGCTAGGTTACGACCAAAAATACATATACATGCTAGGTGGAAGCCAAAGATGCATAGAAACACAAGTAATTATGCTAAGACAAAACGAAGCCAAAGATCCATAAAAAGGAAAATAATGGTGCTAAGGCAAATTAAAGCTGAAGATGCACGAACAAAAACAAAAGTTAAGTTAAGGACGAAGCTGACGATGTATAAATAAGAATAATTATGCTAAGGCAAATTTAAATATCAAGCCCGAAGGCAGAGTAGAATATTACAGGCCCGAAGGCACAAATAAAAAGCCCGAGGGCAATGTTAATCATTACAAACCCAAAGGCCATCAAAATAGAAGGGTTAAAATAAATGGAATCAGTCAGAAAGAGGCTCGTCCTCGCCCGAAAAGACTACCAGAGGTTCATCGGTCACTTCCTTGCCGATTGGATCCGTCATACCCAACGTGGCATCGATCATCTGAGTATGATCGAAACCAAGAGAGTGTGCCTTCACCAAGGCAGCGTCATACCCCATATGGTAGCAACGTTCTTCGGTCAAATCCATTTTCTTCTGCATTTTCCGAATGTTCTTCCTGGAGGCCTTGAGTTGTTGGTTCCTCCACTCAACACGCTTCTTTAGAGTATCCATCTCCTCCAACTTCTCCTTCAGGGAATCATTCTCTACCTTCAAGGAATTTGCCTGGCCGGTGACCCTCTCTAGTTCGTTGGTTGCATTCCGGAGGTCCTCTTCAGCCTTGACCGCCCTAACTTCCTGTTGGTCGGCCGCCTTCAGCTTGGTTTGTATCCCTTCAATCCGTTCGGCAACAATAGCCGACCAAGAGACACCCTAGAAACAAAAATAGGAAAGAATTAAATGTTGAAGGCGAGTAAAATGGATAAATACCAAAGAGAAAAAAGCTCACCATAGAGAGCAAAGCCAACATTTTGGTACAAGCCTCAAGGTCATTCGCCTTGGTGAACGTTGGCCTATCGGCTGGCAGAATTAGACCCCGATAGAGATCGGGACCCACGATGGTAGATAGTTGCAGAGCAGGGACAATGATCTGATCAGTTTAAATAACTCCCCAAGGGGGGGAGTATACCTTCAGACCAGAATCTCCCGACCGGCCTCTCTTTCTGGAGTCGGTCGAGGCGACCAGGTCCGTATCATTTATCCTCAGATCCCAAGGAGGGGAAGAAATAGGTGGAGTTTCAATTGTCTCTCCCTGATCGGGAACCGACTTCCCCTCCCTATCGGCCGGTTGAGCAACAGCCTCGGCTTCAGCCGTAGCAGCTATAGCAAGTTGGGCCGCCTTCCTGCATTTGCGCTCAACAATCTCCTGAAGAGAAGACACTGCACAAAATAACAAAAGGTTGAAATATGTACAGCAGAAGATAAAATGCAGTACTTAAAGGCTGAAAACAAGTATGTTATGACAAGTCAAAGATGGATGTTACCACTACCCCAAAGGGCGACCAGCCAGTCGTTATTTCTACCGTCCGATAGCAGAACCTTGTCCATTTCAAGCTCGTAGAGCAGACGGTAATTATGTTTGTTCGCCTGCAGTAGGTCGGGATACTTGAACCTGGACGGGTCGAGATCATGCCATCGGCCGTATTTCTCCATCTTCGGCCCCGAGATAAAAGTCCACTTCTCATGAGCCCCTTTGTTGCTGGAGTTCGTTTGAGCCCAGTCGGCCCTACCGGTTCGACGGGCTATGGTATAATAGCCGTTGCTCTTTGTGTTCCTTTGGAGCTCATAATGATGCCAGAACAAGGTCGTCCTTGGAGTCATCTCCTTGGCCAGGCACCGAGCTTGGAAGGCGTTGATGTGGAAGAAGCTGTTCGGATCCAACTGCCCTATAGCTATCCCAGTTGCTTCAGTATCTTCTTCAGAATCGGCAACATCGGCAACCGAAAGCCGCATTTGAATGCCATTTCGGATATACCAGTCGCCACACTTCCTCCGTAGAGAGGTGGAATCTCGGGGTTATGCCAGATGCGGTCCTTCTTCCATGGTGCGAAGAAGTACCAGACGTTTCTCTCCACTAAGTACTTGGAATGGAAACCTTCGATGTGTTCTTCGGTCAGCTACGACCGAAAATTAGCGGCTGGATACAGTTTGGCGTCACTGAAGGGCGAAACCTCTGAAGGACCAGCACCTTCGGTCGACCGATCCATGTCCATGCATTCGGAAATGAAGAGACATTAGCCTTGTACTCGGAAAAGAAAGAAGAAAATAAAAGGGGAAAAAGCCGAGTACAGTGAGCCAGGATCGGTCGGGACATTCTACAACCTAAGGTAGAGGAAGTCAAAGGCCTAAAAATTACGGAAGCTAAGACATTTCGAGGGGAATTCCAAGAGATCGGGATGGTCCGAAGATTGTTCTCAAGGTTTGAAAATCCCGAAGGAAACTCTTGCCCAGACCACTTTCAAACGCATTCCAAAATCTTGGGAAAAGCCAACACAAGGGTAAAATGATACATCAAAAGGAACCTAAAACATCCTAGACATGTGAGTATTCGTCTAAAGAGCACAGGTGAATTTGTGCATATATACATACAGATACATACATGTACACATAAAATGTAGGACAATTTCAGTAAAGAAGCAAAAGGGAAAATGTCACTTACTAGTTTGAAGATCCTTGATGAGACTGAGTTCCTGAGGATAAATCGCTTGAACGTAGGCATCGACCGGAATCGGAGAAGTAAAGATGACCGATGATGAGACGACGGTTCCAATTTTTGCCTGCAAAAAGCTCTGAGAGATACGATTTTTGCTCTGAGAATTGTATAGTTTGTAAACGTAAAAGTGAAAATGAATGGGTTTTAGAAGGCTTAAATACAAAAACGCGTCGTTTGGACAAGGGACGCTTCGAATTCAACGGCAGAGATTAAAGCGCGGATCTCGAGATCAGATAGCTGTCAATCATAAAGGGACACGGCTTCCTAAGGAATGTCTCGGCCTTATCCATCGTCCTTCTTATCCAAATGAGGCGTCCGAAGAATGAATTCCGAAGATGGGCTCAGGCTTTGGCCTCCGTCCTGAGGATAACTCCGAACGAAGCCCAGGGACATGTTGGAGGCCCACTTCTTTGCTGGGCCAAGTCGAAGGCCCAATACCAAAGTCCGAATCTGAATAGAATTCTACCTTCGTCCAGCCCATTTAGGGTGTAATGGTAGTATTGCTGCACTTCCTAAGGACGTGGGACACAACCAAAATTGTGGCCAACTCCCCTGTAACCGTCAAATGAAAGGAAATAAGTTGAGTCAGGTTTGATTTGATCATTCATACACAATTACACACAGCACAAATACTCTGCGTTCTAAATTATCTTACCCCAAAAACCGACTAACTCATTCTCACATCGGAGGTGAATCGGGGGGCCAAACCCTCGCATTCTTCTCATTTGCAGGTCTGACCGAACTAAGGTCCGACAAAAATCCAGTCGTAACATACAGATTGACTAACTTCCAATTAGTTATCCTATGATCAGGAACAGTTTAAGTCTAGTGTTATCATCTTCTAGATCTCATTATTATAATCTCATTATAATTCTAGAAGCATTACTCTAAAATATGGAACATCTAATTTAAAATAATTTAAATAGATAAAGCCCATATAAAGACAAATATGTCTTTCACTAATAATCATAAAACCTACTAAGATTACAAGAAAGTTTATCCTAACTCATCATCCCTGATTGGAATTAGGACAGTTCTCTTTCAGTTAACAGCTCAGCAATAAAAGTCAAATAAGGATATTACTCCTACAAGATGTAGCCTCCAAGGCACCTAATTCAACATGGGAACAGACTCCTACAAGGCAGGAGTATAGAACCTTCTTCAAGGAGGCGACTTGTCCATCAAGTCTCCTAACCTTACTCTAAATCTTAGGCTCCCAACGCCTATGTAAGGGACTGATCCCTCATTCTCAGAACTACGTTTTGGCTTGATTCTCAACTCTTAGATACATAGGCATCTTGTGAGCACCTGAATCAAGTCACGAAACACAAGCACAACCATTAAAGCTAGAAGCTCACCAACCCTCACATTAATTGCACACGAACCCTAGCCGCAATTTGATAACCTAGTTTTTATTCCATAACAATAGTGACTAGGCCTTAACTTAGATTTTCTTTTCCAAGTCAATATAATTTACCAATTCAATTCCAAGGTTGATCATTTCTTGAAAAGCATTAAACTCAAATCATTATAAGAAATTATAATGAACACCATAAATAGAGAATCAAGGAATAATCTCAATAAAAACACAAGAATCCATTACAGGCCAAGAAAGGTTTTTAATTAAACATCATAAAAGATAATGCTACATACATAAAGGAAGACATGATATCAAGTTTACAATAAAGAAAAGTGAAGAATTCTTCTTTTCCTCCCAAATCAATGGCTTTTCTCCTTGTGTGCTTGTCTTCTCCCTTGTCTGTGTGTCTCTCATGTAACTGGTGTCTTTTTTTTTCCTTCTACGTGTCTTTTTATCCTCCCCCATATAATAATATAACTGACCTATATCTAAATATAAGTGTATTTTAAATATTTAATAACAGTACAAATAAGTTTCCTACATAAAATAGAACTCTTATAAGTAGAAATTTGAGCTAACTGATTCTGGTCTTTTTCTGGACAGTTTCGAACATCAATAAAATCTTAGACCATACTTTAATTAAAGGTCTTCTCGCAAGCTTTCCAACAATGCCTGAATCACCTAATTTCGACATCCAGAGCTCCCGTAATAGCCAAATAGTGAACACCGCGCAACCTGTCCCGAAAATCCGAATTTTGCTAAAAATTACTTCAAATTATGCAATTTCAGCCACAATCCTTCTGTTATAAGAAATCATAATTTCCTGCAATTAAACATGAAAATTAGTTAAATGAAAATCCAAATTCGTGCAAAATAAACTAAAAATGTAGAGAAAATATGATCATAAAGATCATATATCAAATATCCCCACACTTAAGTTCTTGCACATCCTCGGGCAAATAAAATAAAAGTAAAAGCTACAACCAAACTTAGAAAAACCACTTTCGTAGGTGACACCATTGCATTGAGCGTATGCAACAAGACTTTAAGCCCCTAGGCAACCCTAGTAGACGAGTTTTGTCTCGTGAGGGCCTATAGCGAATGTACCCACAAAATTCATCTAGCACATGTAAAATAATAGAGATGATAATGGAAATTGAGTAAGTCTATCTACCAAGTATTCGATGCACGCCAATGTAACTACACACAAACAAGATCACTCATATTATCTCAACTCAAGAATCAAGATGCAAATGTTAAGTCTTGGTGTAAAAAAGTGCAAGTATCCACATAGTCTACTCATAGAATGTGGAAAAGTACTCAAAAGTTCATGTCAAGTGCAAAACAAAATTGGTAATCATGCTAAGTATACAAGAATACACTATCAAGAAGACTTTGGATTTTCATATTAATATCAAGTAATACCTCACCTTTCACTCACAACAGAATTCCGCTCAAGAATAGGTTAAGTGTATCACTCAATTCCATCATATACATAAACACGCTTGACACTTGGTATCGATCCGACTAAAAGCACAACATGCATGAATAATGATAATCAAAAGGACTTTTATTTGGGTTATAATGGGGCTAGGGACAAGGTATGTCAAGAAAATTCAAATAGGGTGAAGTGTCAAAAGCTAGTGATTCTCCATATTTACTCGCACAATCCACCCATATTCCTTCTCCACACTTAGACCATTAAGCAAAATTAATTTATCTAGCCCGAGACGAAGGATCATAAAGCACAAGAACTATAAACAACAAATGCAAATGATCTCTCTCTCTCTCTCTCTCTCTCTCTCTCTTTTTCAAGGCATTTATTTACTTTATGGCCTTGTGTTTTTTCCCCGGTTTTTTTCAATTTTTTTAGAGCTACAAGTAAAGTAAAACAAACACGTATATAAAATCACAATGATCCTCTAAAAGTCCTAAAACACATACTACACATTTACAAAATAACCTCAACATTTCCCAAAATGAAAATATGATCACAAGCAACTCATTTATCACACCTTATTACTCCCTCCTAACCTCACTAGGCTTTGACAAATAGGGATCAAGATTATATAAGGCCATTAAAAAAATTAGGATTAGGCATGTAATGTGGTGTGTCACCGAATAAAATGGTTAAGCTCAAAGGGCTACTAATGGATCACATATGCAAGGTATGTCAATGTGGGAAAATGTAAGGTTAATCCTATGTGCCTCTATCATTTTTTCATATATTCATCAATGCCATGTATCTCAAGAAAGGTCTAAGACAAGTGCTAGCAATGGCAATGCAATGAGGACACACAAGCAAACAAAAATAAGATGCAAAATAGATGCACATGGGCACAAAAGCTCACTTGGTGTCAAAAGATAATAAATCCTAAGTCACAAATTTTTTTTTTTCTAATGCACCTACTTGTACTCAAAACATGAAAACCAAATCATCTCACACATAAACATATCATTTTAATTACTTAAGACATTTAATGAGTCTACTAGTTTCAACTTGCTAGTAGAAAAGGTGTGTGCACAAGATCATAGCCTTACACCTATCAACAAAAGTATCAAAAACATAAGATCACTTATCATGTGTGGATACATTTAGCTCAACTTGAAACAAGTAATGCATTTACTACTTGATAGACAACTAACAACGCTTCACCAGATCATTTCTGTTACTTTATAAGGCTAGAATTATATTTTGGTTTTCCAAATTTTTAATTTTTTAATTTTTTTTTGTCGAGATTACCTCCCCACACTTGGGTGAGACATTGCCCTCAATGACTCGAGAAGCAAAACAAAACAAACACTACGACTCCTAAAAAAAAGAAAAAAAATAAAAAATAAAATAAAGTACAAAGAAAAGAAAACCCCTAGTTATCAAGAAGTATGATGCGAAAAATGTTGTTGCATCAATGTAAACATCTCTCCCATTTGTTTCCCCATACTCTCCTCATTTTGTAATATCTTACCATGACTTCTTTGCAACTCATCCTGACCTTTTAGTAAATGTGCAACTTATTCCTTGAGCGAATGCCTTGCCTCATTCTCTTTAGGGACCGATTCCCTTGATGTTGTTGGATCACGTTTATGAGGAACCAGCAACAACAGTTGTCTATAATGGGGATGACATCGTAGAAAATTCATACCAATCAAGTACTCTTTATTCAATTTACTTTCCCATTTATCTACCATCTTCAAGTTGGTTGTATCACGATAAAAAAACACCCAATTCTTCAGCAATTCTGGTTATAAAACCCCAATTACAATGCCGCCATCAGTTTTCTTTGCTTGATACATGAACCTGCTGATCAACAAGGTTGTCCAATCCACTGGAATTTCTGCGTCAAAGTAGTACAACAACTCCAACTCGCCCTTCTGAATTCTACCACTACTCTTCGCATGTCCATATAGATTATAGGACATGAGCCGAGCAAAATAACGGTAACAAGGACTTACTATCTCCGAGGAATTAGCTAGCTGAGGTACACAAGTTTCATTGCTTGGTAATCCCGTAAGTTTAATCCAAAAAAGGGTTGCATAATTTTTCGGAGGTGGTTGTTGCTCTATGATCTTCCAATCAAACATATTCGCTATTGCAGATTTTGTAACCTCATGTTCGATGTTGGCAATTTTGAATGATAAGGTTCCAGCACTGCTAATCGATAATGAACTCAAAAACTCATATGTAAGATTGGAATATGCAGGTTCATCCATATGTAGTAGATCACTCCATCCAATTTGAGTTATCTGGTGGATAAACTTCTCAGTACACTTCAAGAGGTTTAATATTCTTGAGGATAAAAAGTCTTTTAATTTCTACGATAAGAAAATGTTTTGAGTGCGAAGACAATATATTTTGAATAAAACTGATCGTTTTTAAATATAGCACGAGTTCTCTAAAGAATATTAAGAACCTCTAATATTCCTTATTTGAGCTTGTTGCCTTATCAAAGTTACAAAGGACATCTAAAAAATATCAAGTCTCGATATTTCTTTTTCGATCTTATTGCCTTACATGTAGAGATATATTCCATAAAAATATATAATTTGATTTTGCATTATAATGGAATATCTCTTTTATAAAAATATAATTAAGAAGATAGATTTTGCTCTTGACTTTTGACGGAATCAATTAAATTAATGACCTAGTGGAGATGATTACATAGTGTAATTAAATTTTATGTTAAATCGTACAAATGTAAAAATAAATAATATATCGAAGATATCATTTCACCAAATGTAGCAATATATTAAAAAATAAGAAGCACGTGTAAGCATTTTGCTTAGAATTGTCTAAGGCCGAGTTCTTTATTTTTACTTAAACACTTGCTGTTCTCATTTGTTAATGCAAAGAATTTTGAAAATGTAATTAAGATTGTGTTTGGTTGTATGGTTGGGAAACAACGGGATACATTACTATACAAATTCATTTCAAATGTGTGAATATTTTCTTATTTGAAAATACACTAACATTGATTTGTCAATTTATTCATTTGAAATTTTATAAGTTTTAATATATATTAGATATCATTATTCAATTATTTAGAGAAGTCTTTTAATTTATAAATTTTCAAATTTTACTTTTTACATGTTTTATTTTTGGGCTTTTTTCATAAATACCCCAACATACAAAACTTTTTGCAAAAATTGTAATATCTGGGAATTTCGTACTCTATAAATTATATTATTTGGAGTTAAAAATATTATTATGTGTCTTAATTGATGAGTCATTACATGATTATGTGATTATAGACATGTGTTATGCGCATAATTGCTAGATGTGTTGACGTGAATTGATATTAAATTTTTCATAGCTTTTAAATATTAAAATATAATTTTTAATTCGCTTAAACATTTTTGTAAAATTCTTGGAGTTAGTAAAAATCATGAAATTTCTTGTTTTATTATCTTTATGCATTTAAAGACTTTTTAAAAATAAAAGTTTAATTTATTTTCGAATTAAAATATTTTACAAGGATTTTTCTATTTATTATTCTTTTTAAAATATTAAAACTTGTAAAATTCAAATCTTTTTATAAAACGATTTTAAAAATGTTTTAAAAATATTATAAGGAAAGGAATTGTATGCTTTAAATATATGTGCCAACAAATTATTTTTTAAATCCAAAGTATTTTGTAATTAGGATTATTTTTACAAGTCTTTTATTTAATTAAGATGTATCATTAAAATGTGATTAAATGATGTGTAGTGTGTGTGAGTGCTAGACAAAAACCCCACCTTCCCCCTTGGCCGAGAACCCCCCCCCCCCCCCCAATGCTCATCTCTCTCAAAATTCTCTCTATATTCTCTCAACCACCATTAAGCTTCAACCTCAAGAATCAAGGTATTTCTCCATTAAAATCTCACACTATTATATATAAAATTACTCCTCTCTTCATCCTCTACAACCCCATGTCTTTGAATTTCAATTTTCTTCACTTTTCAAATTAGGGTTTTCGAAAAACAAGCTTCAAAGGTAAGTTTTGTGGGTGTTTGTGATTGGGTATACTCCTTGGAAGAGACCCACGAATTTTCGGGCTCTCCGGAGAACCCTAAACCTTCGGCCATGATCGAAAGTGAGCCAAGGGTTTGCATGCAAGTGTTAATTCATTGATTTTATGTGATTACCATGTTAGATATGATTGCATGTTAGTTTTTCCAAGATTTTAAGTTAAGTTTGTTGATGGGTTTGAGTTTTTATGAGATTACAAGGTGTGAGTATGTGTGTATTGTAAATTGATGTTTGTTAGTAGGTGTAAATTAAAAAGGGTTTGTGATTTTGATGATTATATGTTATGAAATTTGATGGGTCAAGTTTATAATTTGATTTTTAAGTAAATTTACAAGTTAGTGTTGATGGGTTGTTGAGATATTGGATTGTTAGTCAAAATATGTGTGTAAGTAATTGTGTAAGTCATTGTGTGGAGTTTGTGTGTGTGTTTGGTGTTGAAAAGAGGGAGGCCGAGAGAGAGATTGAGAGGAAGAGAGAGACCGAGAGGGAGAAGAGAAGAGAGGGAGAGGGAGAAGCTGAGAGAGAGAGAGAGAGAGAGGCCGAGAGGCCGAGAGAGAGAAGGAAGAGAGAGAGAGAGAGAGAGAGAGAGAGAGAGAGAGAGAGAGAGAGAGAGAGAGAGGAAGGAGGAAGGAGAAGAAGAGAGATTGTGGTGAGTTGTGTGAATTCTTGAGAGTTTCTTGCTTAAATTGTTTAAGTGTTAATTGATTTGATTGTTACTTGAATTAATTGTTTGCATGATTAAATTGCTATGTGAATTTGAATTATGAATTGTATAATGAGTTGTAGTGGAGATAGTAGTTTGACTTAGAGTTGTTTGGTGACTAGTAGTAGTCGATTGTTGATGGAGATTGTAGGCATTGGAAGTATATTGTATTTGCCTTGTGTTGTTTGAGCCGGTTGAAATCCGGTATGGTTTGACGACTATACAAAGGAGATGCTGCCGAAATTTCTAAAAATATAATAAAACGATTTCCAAAACTCTAAGGCATATCTCCAATGTTAAGTCGTAGTGTCATTATAGTACTATGCCATACTACATTATATGTTAGATGATTTACGTGCTATGTGACTTATATGTTTACATGTATATAAAAATGTATGTGTATGTAGTTATAAAGATATCGATGGGGCGTTAGCATTATTAGGATTGTCTTGTGGTATGTAAACCAATGAGGGGAAAATAAGATATTGTTTATTATTATTATAGGTCCGAGTAGGAGGCCTGGCAAGGAACCGATCGAAGAGGACGCTATCTAATGCAATCTCGTGATTTAAGGCAAGTGTACTATCCTACCTTGTTGTTACCATATGATGAATGCCATGAGATATCGAATTGTTAGTTTGTCACAAACTAGTTCTTTCCGACCTTATTATTGTCATATACCTTGTGATTGATTTCATATCCCTTGAACTTTAATGGACTTGTTAATCGATAATCATATTTCTTGAAAAACCTTTTCATAACCTTATTGAATTCTTGAATTCTTGAACCAACTACTTAAATATCTTCTTGTACTTGAACTCGTTTCTATCTAAAAACAATTGTTGATTCTTGATTAACCTTTCGTGATTAACTTTTCTTGAATTAACCTTTCTTGACTTAACCAAGTTATACTAAATAGAATCCCAACTTTCAAGAATCCGAAATGATTGATTTTCTTCACTTTGCCTTGTCATTTATTCGAAATCTGAGAATCTTATTCTTGTTTACCAGCAACTTGATATAACATTGATACTCTTGTTTCTTTGAGATGAATTGAATTTGACAGACTTTGTTTAACCTAAATGAAATTGGATGGAATGTTACTTTGACCGAGGCGCCGGTCCAAATTATATTATTATTATAGGTCAATGTGTGCCTGGGATCCCCTTATATTTGATGAACACCATATTGGATATGCGGGTTCGGAGCTCTGGCGTGGGCTGATCACCCAGCTTTGCTCGTAGGGTCTTATCAGATATTCCAATTCCTACTCAGTCTATTTTGACATTGATTCAGTTGATACCTTTCATTTACAGATTTATATATCTTGCTTTACAATTGATTATTTTGCCAGTCTTATATTGTTGGTTTATGCACTTGCTGAGCAATTGGCTCAATTATTTTATTTCCTTAACCTTTCAGTGAAACTCGAAGATGGTAAGGACTCTTGAGACTGCGCGTAAGAATTGTGGTGGATCCGGTATAGCCTATAGGAGGCAGTTCCAGGTAGAAGGGAGTGACGATCTGATGGATCTTATTTTGCTAGAACTTTGAACTCAGTCTGTAATAACTTTTGAACTTAGAATAATTGTGGCTTGTAATAATAAATTGTTTTGGAATTGGTAGTTTTATATTGTTTCAAACTCTTACCTGTTGGCTATCTAGGCGTGGAATTGGTAATGTTTAATTAATTAATATGCATGCTTTACCATTATCTAGTTAAATTTAATTAAGGGATTTGGGGCCGTCACAAAAATACTGTTATTTTAAAGTTCTATTTGGAAAAATACCATCTTTTGAAAAAAATTGCAAAAATACGGGATGCAACTACATTCAACCAGATGCAACTGTTTTGACAATTTAGTAAAAATACTATCTTTTTTGTAATGGCTGCGCAGCTGGTTGCATTCTGTTGCATATGCAACTGAATGCAACTAAAAATTGTAATTTGAATTTTCATTTTTTTTACCAACTTCAAGATCTATATAAGGGCTGAGCATCATCAAAAAATGGAAATTTAACTTTTAGTTTTTAGTTGCATTCAGTTGCATATGCACATATGCAACTGAGTGCAACTAAATGCAACTAAAATTGTAAATTGAATTTTCTTTTTTTTTTACCAACTTCCAGATCTATATAAGGGTTGAGCATCATCAAAAAATGAAAATTTAACTTTTAGTTTTTAGTTGCATTCAGTTGCATATGTAGTTGCGTTTTGCATGTGGTTGCATTCAGTTGCAACTCTTAGAAATAGAAAATTATGAGTGCCCCTAAGGGGCCTTGCGGTGGAGAACAGAATCGAAGGTACTATTCCATGCCTATAAACACACATATACACACAATTCAATTCATCTATTGTTCGAAGGTACTAATCCATGCATATACACACACATATACACACAATTCATCTATTGATCTCGCTGGAAAACATGACCGGACACGACTCCAAGTATTTCTCCACCACTAAAAAAGGTGAAATCCCGGAGCTCAAAGAGGAACTCAATTCTTAGTACAAGGTATATCCCTTAATTATAGACACACATTTATGTATCTATACATCATGCTTCATCTCTTTTAATTCGACTGTTCTGTATGCATTTTTGATTGCAGATCTGCGTGTTTCTTTTTGCCTTTATTATTTGTTTAAGTGTGTGTTTCTGATTTTGTATTGTGGATGTTATTTTAGGCTTACGGATTGTGATTTGTTACGGAGGTTGGAGAAGAATGGGGGTTGAAGAAGATGGGGTATATTTGCAATTAAGATAATATAAGACAGTATATTTGCAATTAATTTGAAAAGATAATATTTTTGCATTAAAAACCTAATATATTTGTTAAATTCCCTTTATTTTTCTATATAAAACATGTTTATAAAGTTGATAACAGAAGTTAATCCATATTGTTTAATTTCGTAAATTAGTAATTTATTACAATTGAAGGAATATTTTTTCATGTTCTATTAAACCTTTGTCGGGTGTTTTCAATCATATTTTAAATGCTAAGTTTTGCATTTAATAATGTTCGAAAATCTTTAATTAAAATGTTATTTTTTTTAACTTATATCAAAATGGCATGCATTAGGTAACATAAGATTATTTTAAAATTATAATGACATAGTATGTACTATTTAACTTTAATACATATCACTGTTTATTTAAAATTATATCCTTTATTATAATATCTGAGTCTACCCATGTACAGTTAAGATGTAGTTAACATATTAGAAAATTATGAATTATTTTAGGACCAATCAGAGACCACCTCTAAAATTTGGACCAATCATATTATATTAAAAGTTTTCCTTAATTAACATTCTCATCTTACTATGCTAATCATGGTTGGTTAACAATTCTAATTTAAATATAGTAGTTACTTGATTTAACATCTTACTATACTAATCATGATTGGTTAATTCTAATTTAAATATAGTATTTACTTGATTTAACATACATCTTTATTACATATGTTTTAATGTCAAAAATATTTTTATTAAATTAATATTTTAAATTAATATCAATCAGGATTATTAAAAAATATAACATAACTGATTTTCAAAATATTAACTAATTTATCCCTATTTTCATTTATAATTAATCATATTTACATTAATATATATTAAAGATTAATTTTTATAAATGTATATTAGAGTCGAGCAGAATTAACCACTAAAATTAAAACAATATTATCATTTTCATCATAATTTACTTATTGTGGGTACTTAACAATTTTATTTTAATACAATGATTATTTTATAAAAAATAACAAATTAATACATCTATTTTATCTATAATATGTAATACTTTAACATCTCAAACTCTCAATATAAAATCATAAGGTATAATCAAATTTTAAAAATCTGCTACAACTGAATTAAAATTTCCTTAAAAATAAAAAAATATATACCACATTTAGCAAAATATATATATATATACCACACTGATTTAATTACGCGTTCAAAAGTTAAGTTATATAAACTTTTAAATTAATCAATTATAAAAAAGTTAGATTCATCCAATTAAAATATTAAAACGAATTTTAAATCATTTTTCTTTCAGTATTTTACTTATGAATATTTTTTTTAATATGTAATAACCAATGGGACAAATAAATTGATGTGATAATATATTAGAATTATTCAAAATGTTAAATATACTCTTAAATCTTATTAGACTATTAGACATTAATTGTGTATAAATTATCAATCAAAAAATAAAAATTAATACAGAATCAATGAAATATTGTTATTGAATATTTCCATAATAAATTAGTCAACTCAGCGCAATTTTTTTTTATAAATTACCTTTTTTATACGTGATCAATTCATCAATAGTGATAAAAATTTCAAATTTTCCTTTAAATCACAATTTTAATAGGTAATTAATTTCTAAATAAAACAGCATACAACATCTATAAAATAATCAAAATTGAACAAACACATAGTAAAATAGATCAAATCGGGATTTACTTCATCCAATCGTTGAAAAATCTTCAATTGTGATAAATACCTAAGCTTATATTACTGAAATGTACATCTAATTTTGTCAAAACGTATTCGAGTAACCGATCATAATTGCGATTCTACACTACCCAAATCAATGAATTAATATAACAAAATCCAATATATGCGTAAACAAAATCCACCAACAGGGTACTAGACTCTCAATAAACAGAGATATTTGTCGAAAAATATAGTAAATTAAGATACAGAAAAAGGGACTTATCATTCGCAATAAGATAGTACAAAATCGAATATATCAACAAATAATTCGAGTAACCGATCATAATTGCGATTCTACACTACCCAAATCAATGAATTAATATAACAAAATCCAATATATGCGTAAACAAAATCCACCAACGGGGTACTAGACTCTCAATAAACAGAGATATTTTTCGAAAAATAGAGTAAATTAAGATACAGAAAAGGCGACTTAGCATTCGCAATAAGATAGTACAAGATCGAACATATCTACAAATATAACCCACCAACGAGATACTTATTAACAAAACCTAAAATATGGAAAACAAATTTAATAACTTGGTATAAAAATTCAATACAAAGAGAGATACTTATTAAGAAGAAACAAAATTAAGAAATATAAAAAAAGGAGGGTTCGAGACTTTACACCATGTTTTATTTTGTAGCATCTCAATGTTGTTCTCAGTTACAGTTACATATTTACATAACTTGGATAGATCAAATCGGGATTTCTTTCATCCAATCGTTGAAAAAATCTTCAATTGTGGTACATACCTCGCTTATATTACTGAAATGCACAACCTTCAGCCTTCTTGGTGAGATAATTTAACAGTTTTTTATAATCATGAGGAATATGCATATCTGATTTTGTCAAAACGCATTCGAGTAATCGATCATAATTGCGATTCTGCACTACCCAAATCAATGAATTAATCTAACAAAATCCAATATAATCGTAAACAAAATCCACCAATGGGGTACTAGACTCTCAATAAAGATATTTGTAAAAAAATAGAGTAAATTAAGATAAAGAAAAGGGGACTTATTATTCACAATAAGATAGTACAAAATCGTATATATCGGTAAATATAATCCACCAACGAGATACTTATTCCTAAAATATGGATAAAAAAAAATTAATAACTTGGTATAAAAATTCAACACAAAGAGAGATACTTATTAAGAAGAAACAAAATTAAGAAAAAAAAAAGGAGGGTTCGAGACTTTACACCATGTTTTATTTTGTAGCATCTCAATGTTGTTCTCAGTTACATAGTTACATATTTACATAACTTGGATACATAATAATATTCGTGTAATTGTCATTGTTTTTCTACTCGCGTATTTTATTTCTTTTCGTGTACGCGAAAAAAATTCGTGTAGTTTAGTATCATTTTCTGTTCGAATTTCGGGTACACAATTTAATTTCATGTTTTCGTGTGCTGTGGAAAAAAATCTAGGGTCTGCGCGTATTTAATTTTAGGGTTGGTGAGCTTTGAGCTTTAATGGTTGTTTTTGTGTTTCGAGACTAATCGGTCCTCACAGAGTGCCTACGTATCTCATTATTGAGAATCAAGCCAAGACGTAGTTCTTGGTGGTGCCCTCGGGGCTATGGCGGCAAGGGCATACCAAGGACGTAGTGGCTTGTATGTCCTTAGTCGAGGATTAAGCCTAAAACGTAGTTCTGAGAATGAGGGGTCAGGCCCTTTATATAGGTTGAGAAGCCTTAGAATTATGGTAGGATTTGGAGACTTTGTGGGTGCCACCGCCTTGAGGAAGGTTCTAGACTCTTTCCTTGTAGGAGTCTGTTTCCATATCGAAATATGTGCCTTGGAGGCTAAGTCTGATAAAAGGTAGTATCCTTATTTGACTCTTATTGCGGAGCTGTTTATTACCCTCAATATTAATTACGAATTTAATATTGAAATTGGGCTTTGGACCTCATTAATTGGCCTACGTTTGGACCATACTGTGTATAATTAATGCCACATTAAAAGTGTCTTTAGGGCTTACTTTTTACCCATATCATTTGCCCCCCAACTTCTAGGAAAACTGATCTGGTTTTCCTTGAAGTTTTAACTGTCTAATTCGAGACTTGGGTCGGGCTTTACTTTTGCACACTAGTATTTTCATGAGTATTGTCATTATGTAAAGCATGGAGCGATCGATGCATTTACGACAATGTTAAACGACGCTAAAATGTGTCAGACGGTGCTAAACGACACTAAACGGTGCTAATCAGCCTTAAACGACGTTTAAACGATGTTAAACGACGCTAAACGGCGTTTGACGGTGCTAAATGACACTAAATGTCGCTAATCAGCCTTAAACGACATGTAAACGATGTTAAATGACGCTAAACGGTGTTAGACGGTGCTAAACGGCACTAAACGGTGCTAATCAGCCTTAAACGATGTAAAATGACGCTAAACGGTGTTAGACGGTGCTAAACGGCACTAAACGGAGCTAATCAGCCTTAAATGATGTTTAAACTATGTTTAAACAACGCTAAATGGCATTAGACGGTGCTAAACGGCACTAAATGGTACTAATCAGCCTTAAACGACGTTTAAACAACGTTAAATGACGTTAAACGACATAAAACGGCGCTAAACGGTGCTAATCGACACTAAACGGTGCTAATCTTAATTTCGTCCTCGTTCTGATTTCCACGTTCAGTCCGTCAGAATTGAAGTTGAATACCAACTCAAGACCCGGACTGAAAATCAATCTTGGTCAGCCAAAAAACTCGAGGACCAGGACTGAAAACCATTCTTGGTTGGCTAGAGATGCAGGGGAAGCCGTGGTCAGCCATTGGTGGTCACCCGAGGCCCAGCGAGTGTCATGGTCAGCAGTTGGTGGTCGGCCAAGCTCCTTGGATGCCATGATCGGCCATCCGTGGTTGGCTGCTCCTCTTTGGGGTGCCGTGGTCGGCCCCTCATGGTCGGCTGAACCCTGATCGACTGAACCCCCCTCTGGCACCTGGTCGGCTGCCAAGAGGTCAGCTGAACCCCACTCTGGCACCTGGTCAGCTACCAGAAGGTCGTCTGAAGCTCCCTCTGGCACCTGGTCGGCTACCAGGAGGTCGGCTGAACCCCCCTCTGGCACCTGGTCGGCTACCAGGAGGTCGGCTGAACCCCGGTTGGCTGAACCCCCTTCTGAGCGTGGTTGGCCAATGGTGGTCGGCTGGGGCTTCGTTCGTGCCTTGGCTCAGGATTGAAAATCAGTCTTGGTATGTTGATGGAGGTGTTTGCTATGCCTTGAATGATTTCGTGAACCTTGAACTCAAACGACTTGTTTCTTAATCCTCGTGACCTTCCGGCCTTCCGGGCTTTAACTTGTTTGCTGAATCCTTGGTTTCAAGGTTATCATCGATCCTTGACTCTCATTCTAAGATGTGGAACTTGTGATAAGGTTCTTTAGTTCTTGCCTCCCCCTTGTTTCACATGGAGGAGGTTTTGCTTCTCGATTGATCGTTCAGGAAGTTCGCTTAGGTTTCAATCCTTTATCTTGATTCTAGGTTTCCAAACTTCATCTTATGCTCATAGAACCTTGCTTAGGTTTCAATTTGACTGACGGCTCTTAATTCAAGGCCTTGAATTCAAGGCCTTGAATTCAAACGACAAGCTCGATCGGAGGTAGACAGTTTTGTTGGCCATCAAGGCTTAAATTTTTTTTGAGATTTGAAGTTCAAGGCTTCAATCCTTAGTCTTGGAATGTATTCTCTATAAGAGTCAATCCTTAGTCTTGGCCATCAAGGCTTAATTTTTTTTTTGTTGAGCTAATCTTCTTGATTTTGTTTTTGACGCTCCGTCAAAATAGAGCACCCAATATTCTTTCAGGGTCATGTTTTCATCTTCATTCTTGTTTTCTAGTTCATTACCCTCTTGGGTTAATACCTCTTGCCCCCCCGACTTCTTGGTTGTTAACGATATATTCAACCACGAAGTCAGTTAATGCCTAAGCCTTGATGGTCGTCCGAGGCTTGTATGTGATGTCAAAATCTCCTAACTCAATTGCCCACTTGATTAGCCTTTAATTGGCTTTCGGTTTATACAATATGTTTCTTCAACAGGTGGTCCATCAAGACTTCAACATTTGTCTTGGTTCCATCTTTATTTCTTGTTTGGTCTTCTATCTAAGATTCTCCATCCAAGTCTTTTCGAAAATTTTGAAGAGTGGCTAGTCCTTAACCTCCACAGCCTTGCATGGCTTTGGTTGCCACATGTGGCTTTGTCTTTTATCCCGGGTCCTTCAAGGACTTTAAACACTTATTTGGTTGTGCCATAACCTAACTCTTGACCCTTCGGGGTCTTTATTTATGTATTTGTTTGTTTTCATTCGTGTATTCTTTTATTTTCGGTACTCGTTCGTCCTTGACTTGCACTCATCAGGTGCTTGACACATAAATAAAATCACACAATCAATGAATGGAAAACAAACTTGCATTAATAACTTGAAATGGGTTCAGCCCCTACATAGAGTACTACTGTCCTACTCGGAGCAACATGCTCTGCAGGTTTCAATACACCTTATTTCTACTTCTACTAGATATATATGAAGCTAAGTCCTACTAGGATAACTTGAGCCCATCGGGGCTTTGCAAGACTAGGCCTGCACCACTTGATTTTGTTTTAGATGCTCCATCAAAATAGAGTGCCCACCACTCCTTCTGGTCTCCTCATTCTTATTCTGAAGTTTACTTCCTGCTTGGGGTACTACCTCCTGCCCCCCGACTTCTTGGTTGCCCATGGTACATTCAACCACGAAGTCAATTAATGCCTTAGCCTCAATGGCTGTCCGAGGCTTCTGTGTGATGTCTTCTGCTGGCCTTTCCTGGTGTTCCTTACCACCGTGGACATCCATGCCTTCAAGCGGAAGGACCTGCCCCCCGACTCCATCAGGCCTTAACGAGGCTACATAACAGCTTCGTGCCATCTTTTGATCACCTTTATGTTCTCCAACACCATTCTTGGTTGGGAACTTGATCTTCATATGATAAGTTGAGGCAATAGCCTTGAATGCATGAAGTCCAGTCCTCCCGAGGATAGCGTTGTACGTTTAAACCGCCTTGATTACCAGGAAGTTCAACATCTGAGTTGCCTCCTTGGGCTCCTGTCCAATAGTTACAGGCAACTAAATAGTCCCTTCAACTTTGGATTCTACTCCATTAAATTCATATATAGGCATGTTATTGGGGGTCAACTGAGAATCATTGTACCCTATCTTCACAAATGCATCATGAAACATAATGTCAACGGAAGCTTCATTGTCTATCTAGACTCGCTTCACCTCTGAGTTTCCAATCACAGGAGTTATGACCAACGGGTCGTCATGGGGGAACTTCACCCCTTCCAAGTCTGAGTCATCAAAACCAACCACTACTTCAGTTTTTGCATGCTTCGGGGCCTCTCCCACGATGTGCATCACTTCTCTAGCATAAGCCTTTCGAGAATTCCTTGTTGTGTCGGCCGCAGTCGGGCCTCCTGAGATCATGTTGATTACTGGCCCTCGGGGCTGTGGGTTGCGATCTTGATCGTTATCCCTTTTATAACTCTAATTTGATTACCGCGATCTTCACCCTTAGTGAAGTGGCTCAGTGAACCTTGCATACTCAGTGAACCCTTAGTCCAACAAGATTCGACTCCTAGGAGTATTCAACCTTTCATACTCAGTGAACCTTGGTCCTTGGTTTTTCTTAGGTGCGGGGTCGGAGTCCACGCTAGTTCGGGGATACTTGTCCCTAGCATCATACTCCTGGTCTAGCTTTCGCTTCTTGGAGTCATTGTTACCCCCTCCATTATCTACTGCGGCCTCTTTCTTCATGATATCCTCAACTTTAATATACTTATCGGCCCTTCATTGGAGCTCAACCATATTATCATGGGGATGATTTGCTAATGACCTTTTAAAGAAGAAATCAGTGGTTCCATGCTCCAAGGCTACCATGGCTACCTTATTTTCCAAATCATTGATATTCAATGTCTTTTTAGTGAATCGCTTGAGGTAATCCCTCATATTTTCGTTCTTTCCTTGTACCACATACATAAGAGATGCGGAGCTTTTCTCATGAAATCTTCCGCTAATGGATTGAGTAACGAAAGCAGCAATCAACTCCTTAAAAGGGCCATTCAAATTTGTAGGCAACCGACTATACCATCTTTGAGCCATGCCCGACAGGGTTTGAGGGAACGCTCTACACTTTAGGGCATCACTTTCAGGCTGCAACAGCAGTGCGTTCGAGAAAGTCCTGACATGATTTGCGGGATCACCCATTCCTTCCTAAGCCTTGATTGTCGGTATCTTAAACTTCTTAGAAATACGAGCATTCATCACCTCCTCAGTAAACGGGGGTGTGGGATCATCAGGATCCCCAAGTGGCATCAGATCTTTGGGGTTACCCCTGGGGGTTTCCACCCTTGTTGTTCTTCCGGTTGGGGCATCAGCCCTTTTCTGTCTCCTTGAAGACCTCTCTAAGTCGATAATGGGAATCCTCCCTATGGTTGGAGGAGGCTGAGTTTGATTCAATCTGGCTTGTTCTCTCGCCTTATCGTCCTTCAACTTTAAGATCTCGGCCTCATGAGCCTTGATCCTCTTAGAAATTGTCAAGGGGGTCCATCATGGACAGTTTGAGTCCTTCTTCGAGGTTCTTTACTAGCACGTCACCTCCTCGGGGCTTCATCACGATCATCATCCTTAGATGATGATGAATCGTCAGTGTAAGGACCAGAGTAGTCATCATACTCTCGATCTCGGATCTGTAAGGCATGACCGCTTGGTCCAGCACCTTGAATAGGAGGGTAGTTAGGCAAACCATACATCAGGTTGGTATTCACGGGGAGATTTGTAGTGTGGATCTGTACTCCCGGCGGTAGCGGATGATTAGGATTAACAAGAGGACAGACCACCATCTGAAGAGGGTTGGTTTCTTGACTTGGATGGATGACCATAGGTAACGTACTTTCAGCATGGGGAATCGTCCCTATAGGTTGAGAAACTTGAGGTTGGGTGATCGCCCCTATTGTTGGGGGCACTTGTTTAATGACGAGCGGAGCAGAGCGTGCTGAGGGGTATGGCCTCGATAGAGGTCGGTGCTGTTCTTCGTGTTTGAACCATGGTTGATGTTGTATTCCCACAAACGGCGCCAAATGTTGTGGAATAAAATCTAGGGTCTGCGCGTATTTAATGCTAGGGTTGGTGAGATTCGAGCTTTAATGGTTGTTTCCGTGTTTCAAGACTAATCGGTCCTCATAGAGTGCCTACGTATCTCGTTATTGAGAATCAAGCCAAGACGTAGTTCTTGGTGGTGCCCTAGGGGATATGACGGCAAGGGCACACCAAGGACGTAGTGGCTTTTATGTCCTTATTGGAGGATTAAGCCTAAAACGTAGTTCTAAGAATGAGGGGTCAGGCCCTTTATATAGGCTAAGAAGCCTTAGAATTATGGTAGGATTTGGAGACTTGGTGGGCAAGCCACCGCCTTGAGGAAGGTTCTAGACTCCTTCCTTGTAGGAGTCTATTTCCATATCGAAATATGTGCCTTGGAGGCTAAGTCTGATAAAAGGTAGTATCCTTATTTGACTCTTATTGCTGAATTGTTTATCACCCTCAATATTAATTACGAATTTGATATTGAAATTGGGCTTTGGACCTCATTAATGGGCCCTACGTTTGGACCATATTGGGTCTAATTAATGCCACATTAAATGTGTCTTTAGGGCTTACTTTTTGCCCATATCATCGTGCAAGATCATAAAGTACATGACATGAATGTAAAAATACAAATGATTTGTTAGGAAAATAATTTTATTATGATATATAATTTGAAAAAATGATTTTCTTATGATATATTTTGAAAAAATATACTCATTGTTAAAGGAAAATGAATTTCATGTTATTTACCCGATAATTAAATTATAAGGATGCATATATAATAATGTAATTACGTGTTTATATATTACACACTCGATTTCAATTTTATATGTAGTATTTTATTTTAACAACTTAGTCAAATAGAAAGAAGATAGGTGATACTCATTTTCAAATGTATTATTTTACGAGTAAAAGAAAACTAAAATTTTATATACCATGTTTTGATAGAAAAAGCATAATCCAACATATAAACTCTCAAATTGAAAATTAAAAAAAAAAAAAGGAAGGTTCGAGACTTACACCATGTTTTATTTTGTAACATCTCAATGTTTTCTCAGTCACATAGGTACATATTTATATAACTTGGTTACATAATAATATTCATTTAATTGCCATTGTTTTTCTATTCGCGTATTTTATTTCTTTTCGTGTACGTGAAAAAAAAGTCATGTAGTTTAATTAGTGTCATTTTTGTGTTCGAATTTTGGGTACACGATTTAGTTTCATGTCGTTTCGTGCAAGATCATAAAGTACATGACATGAATAGCATTTTCTTATGATATATGTTGAAAAAATACACTCATTGTTAAAAGAAAATGAATTTACGTTATTTACCCGATAATTAAATTACAAGGATGCATATAAAATAATATAATTATGTGTTTATATATTACACACTCGATTTAATTTTATATGTAGTATTTTATTTTAACAAGTTAGTCAAATAAAAAGAAGATAGGTGATACACATTTTCAAATGTCTCATTTTACTTTTACGAGTAAACGAAAACTAAAATTTTGTATTCCATGTTTTAATAGAAAAAGAATAATCCAACAAACAAACTCCCAAACAGAAAATTTAAATTTTAAGTTGTTATTACGAACAAGCTAACTGTAATCACCATAAACTCTAATAGCTATATCTTACTTTAAGAACGCGATATATTTTCTTTGTTTGGTTAATTGATAATATTTATTTTTCTGTTATAAATCAGTTCACTAATAAAAGGACATAATTTATAAAAGTGATATAGAACAAATACATAACAAACTAGGTTACACGAAAATTTGATTTGTCATAATTACGTTCGTTTCATGGATCTTGCACAATAGTAGTAAAGATTATTTCTCATATCGTTGAAACATGCAACCTTCTTTTTAGAGATGATCTAATGATTTATTGCGGTCGTGAGAAGTCAGTATGTTTTAATATGTATTCAAAAAATTGATCACGACACATACAAATATTTTCAACGAATTTATATAAATATTATAGGGATCCATGATACTGAACATTTAAATATACCAAATTTTCAGAAGAACAAAACCCAAAAAATGGGTAAAATTTTATTAAATTGGTAGAAATATTCTCAAAAAACAGAGAAGTTAAATGAAAACTAAAATTAAGAAAAAACAATAAAGAGGGCTTTTGACTTTCAGCGGGGGTTGTAAATGTTTTAATGATTGGATGGTGATGGTGATATTAATATTTATACAATTGATATGAATTGACGGATAAGTAATTTTATATTTATGTTAATTTATATTCTAATATTTTTTCTCTATATAATAATTAAAATAATATGTTTATATTAACTAAGTAATACATTTTATCGATCGGTGCGTAGCATGCGTAAAACGCTAGTAATAATAATGATAAAGACTTTGCCACAAGACTTTGCATCCCAAAATTTATTAAAAAAATTAAAGTTGATATTTTCTTAAACTTAATTTTTGTAAAGTTAGACAAAATTCTATGCTAAATTGGATATATCAAGTTTAATTACTGTTAAAAAAAAATTTATTCAACTATTAACAAGTCATTTCTTATCAAAAAATTAATTATTTGATGAAAAGTTTTTTTATGTAGTACAATTAGTACAATATAACATATTATTTTTTACACCATTTTTAGTTAATAACATGCGAGTGCAACGTCGAGAAATGACCAATGAATGATTTCAGTTAAATGTATCTCATTTTTTGAATTATAATAATTATGCACCCATTATACATTTTAAGAAAACATAAACATTCATATATTCATATATTATATATTAAAAAAGGTATGGTGTGAGTTTTTAAAACTATATGTAGAACTATAACGATATAACATATTCTTTGTTATAATTTTTTTTGTAAAAAAATGTGAGGCATAATCGAAAAAGGCGCCGAAAAATCATTAATAAACATGCTTAAATTTAATATGGAATAGAGGATAATTTTATCCTTTTTAAAATGTTATTTTCAATTACAATGTTCGAAATACGAGACGTTTAAGGACGAGAATAAATCTTTAAACAAAATTTTGTCATGTCTTTTTCTATATTTTTTCTCTTATTCTTTGTATATATGAATATAATGATAATTTAGCATGTGACATAAAATTTTGGAATCGTAAAAAATTTTATATACTTCATTGGAGGGTGATATATAAAATTGATCCATCAATTAAAAACTTACATAATCTTAAAAATGAAAATTTGTATATCCAATTTTTTATTGGTTGTATTTTTCAATTTATACTGTTTGTTAACGGAGGAATTTGGTGATAACAAGTTTTGGAGTTTGTTGGAATAACGAAATTATGAAAATAGGGGAATTTGTGATTTTGGATGTTTGGGGCTGGACTTGAGAGGTGTCTCGACTTGTTAGATGTGTCGGATCATTTTCCAAGATGCATGTGTACTCTACATTTATATATAGATCAAGCGAACACAATTATGTTCAGGATTGATTTTTAATCCCTATGATTATTCAGGGATGTGTTGGAAATTAGTAGATTTATCTCTTTAAATTATATTCGCGTTGGGATACCTTTCTGATTTGAAGGATATCGTTTGGAGTTATCTTCTATCATTAATTGGAGCTTATTTCTCGTTTCAGAGAGAATAAAAAATTAACTTGAGAATTAAGTTAATTATCATTAAATGAATATTGGGAAATTTGGGAGGTAATTGAGGCAACCGAATATATGGTGTAACAACTACCCCAAGTTCTTCAGTGCAGCTTGATGGACTGGAGAACTAAGCATGCTTCGATCTTCCAAATTTCATGAGTCACTGAAACAACTAGGAGAGGAAGATTAGTAAAAAAATATAGAGCACCTAGGTGCCCGTTGTTGGCTTTCAACCCAATATGATGTTATGGGCTTGGGTGGTCCAAGATATATATGGGTAATATAATAATTGTATGTGTAAACAATTATTATATATAGTATATCTTGATCACTAAGTTAGGTAATTAAGTGCCACGAATTGGAAGGCTTGTGAAACAAATATGGTAAGACTTGTAGAACAAGTATGGTAAGTCGTGGTGGCTAAGTTTTGGATGGCTATATAAACATAGTCATATTGTATCGTTTGATAAGTGAGAATACTTAAGAGATGTAGTCTTAGGTATTTTTTGGGGGATGCTTAAGCATTGCTGGCTCAAGTATTGGGTTGGGACATTGTTGAGGGGTTATTTTTTTGATGTATTATTGATAACTGTTTTGATCAATAATACGAGTTGGGACGTGGGTGTTTCCACATCATATATTGTGTGTGTTCTTTTTTTGATTTTACTTATTGTTAAAAGAAGTAGAAGTTATGTTTGAATAACGTGTGACCGTGCTTTGATGGATCTTGTTAACTAATCGATTGGTTGTGTATCTGCTTTATATTGGTGGTTTATGAATCTCAGATTGTGTAAGTCCCCTAACCTAACACCCATAATATACATGTATATATAAACTAGACAATAAGCGAGATGTAAAAAAGAATAAGTTTTATAGGTGTGAGAGAATGTATCTTGTAGGATCATCTAAGTATTATCCCAAAGAGTCATTCAAAGCATTCCGAGCAATACCCAGAAAACCAAACAATTCAAGAAATACCCTAATCTAAGAAGGAATACCCCTTAGAATCTCAAAAGTGCATCCCAAGGAATACCTAGGGATGGGAATCGGGTCGGATCGGGTCGGGTTTGGCAAAATCCAAATCCAAACCCGATTTTTTGGATAAAACCTGAACCCGACCCGAACCCGAAAATACCCGAAAACTGAAACCCGAACCCGATCCAATGGATTTCGGGTATACCCGAAACCCGAAAATTTTGGATTTGGATAATACCCGAAATCCGAAATCCGAAAACCCGAAATTTTCAATCAAGTTTTATATAACACACATTTTAATATTTTATACATTATAAAAAAGTATTATTTATATTATATAAATAAATTATATTCTGTGCATTAATTTTAATATTTTCATATTTAATTTTGTTATAAAATTTTACATATAATCAATTTTTAAATGAATTTAAATCATTAAAATAACCAAATAGATTTGATATGAAATACATCTTAACAGTTAGAGTCTAAAATTGTTTTAATATTTCGGTTTTAATAATACAAGGTTATTTTTATACAATGCACCAATGACTTTTATATAAAATGTATTACATTATGAAATATATTATAGTATAAATTATATACATACATATATATATATATAGGAGGAGGTTCAAAAGAGAACCCATCTTAGCAAGAGAACTGGAGAACCATCATCATAACCATTGATGTCCTATAGATCTGATGGCCTAGGAATTTTTATGATTATATTGAAAAGATTTTCAAACATTCCTTATATATTCCTTATTTATGACACGAGGGTAGCCTGGGGATAAAAACATTACATAATATTTACATAACAATCAATATATATCTCACGATCAATCAAATCTGATTGATTCAGAAAAGAATCATTCACAGCTTTACGCACCCAAAATCAAATCATACAATACCAAATATAGATAGTGTTCAATTTTGGAAACAAATCAACATACAATCTTCTTCACAAGCATTTTTGCAAATGGATTGGAACTTTGCTGATGATTTACTTATTCCTTTATTATGTTTTTATGCTTTTTTATATAGTTGAAGCAAGTGATGATTCAAACGAAAAATTCACAAAAAATTCAGAACAAAAATTTGAGATGCTGCTCATGATAAAGAGGAAGAAAATTAAGGTTGTCTCACGCTTCTAGGGATTGTGGGTTTCATGAGACAATGTGTAAGAACCCAGATTTTTGGGTAGAATTAAAACTTTTTATTATGCATTGATGTAAGAGTGAACAGTGGTTACAACTACAATATAACACTGGTTCTAATGAATGAATAGTGAAAGGATAAAAGATTCCAAGGTTATATGTCCTGAAGGATGCTATTGGGTGATAACTTAGATTAGAATAATCTATCTCCAAGAAAGTTTAGATAAGATTCCCTAGAGAGAAATAGATACCCTCATGTCATCCAGATCAATATCTGTTACAAGAACGGAGGTCCCATGAAAGAGTTAAGGAACGCTCGAGAAAGCACAAAGATATTTTCTAAGTTCCTGGACTAAAAAGAGAATAAGTGATGAATAGTGTTTTTAATGGAAATAAGAATATTATGAGACGACACTATATAGACGTACCCGGAATGAATTTCTGAGTTCGTATTAGTGATCCGAGGGGAAAATAAGTGCATGTAAAGATTGTCGGATTCTGAAAAATAGCACTTTCATTTTCTCCGAGATTTTCCCTAGACATTGATAGATTAAGGATTTAATATTTAATATTTAAGGAATTTAAATTCGAGAGGTATTAAGAAAGATGGAGAATGGTATTATAATTATTAAGGAGGTTTTCGGTAAAACTCTAACTAGAAATCCTTGAGATATTCCTCCGAACGATCAAGGAAAATGAGCAATAACCGGACAAAGAAACAAGCAGGAAGCCAAGAGATAGTCATGTGCAAGAGGATAAGGTCAAGTAGCCAAGATATTTTCTATGCTAACTAGTACCATTAGAGATCAAACCAACTAGTTAGCTTAAACACCTCATTTCACCACAAAACACCAACACTTGGCAAATATGATGCATGGGATGACTTAGGCACTTTAATAAAGTAGCTTTATGAAAGATATTTTCCAAGCATCACCATAATTCAAGACAACCAAGCAAGCAAAAGATCAAAAACTCCATTCTCTCCCAAAATAGCCCCATTCGGCTATTCCTCTAATTCCAAGACCAAAATCAACCTTCCCACCATTGTTTGATCTCCAAATATTTATCATAGATCTTACATTTCATAAAAATGATACCCTAGAAATATTAGCCTCAAATACCACTTTTTTCCATTTTCAAATAAATCCTTGAAGATGAGGGTGAATAGTGATTTTCAAGAACAAATTCTTGGATCTTGATTTCTTGGATGATCTAAGCTTGGTTAAGGATAGACATGGACTATACAAGGCTTAGCAAGGGCTTTAACACTCTCCAAGGAAGGTATAAACATCATGAACCCTAGATCTTACTTTGAGGTTATGCTTGTTCTTGATGATTTTAGAGTTATATGTTCTTAATGATGTTATAAGCATGATTAGTTAAGTGGTTTAGTGATTTAAGCAGCATGATGTTTATTACAGTGAAGTATGATATTCTTGGACTTGTTGAGATGAGAATCATGTATAAATGATGTATGGATGCCCGGTGTGGCTTGGTTTGATTGTTGTGATTTTTAGAACGTTCGATTTATAGCCGTCGTAATGCCCTATTTTCGTTAAACCTTGAAAACCGTGAATCACAGTAGGCTTAACTCACTGCATAGCTTAGTAATCTGCCATTATAAGATATATTATGTTATAAGATTCGTTTTGATATAAAGTTCGTATGAAATGGACTTACGGTTTAGGAGTTATGATTAAATTCGTAAAAGTGGTTCGAAACCGTACACGGAAGTTCGTAACTGAAATTGGAATCCCTTAACATGACTAAGTCAGTGACGAATCATGGTAATTAAATATTAGAGGTCATAAGGAAGGCGTGAGAGAAAAACACAAGTAAAATGGATCGTTTTCCGATTTTATAAAAATGTTCGAATCGAGGTTAAGTGCGAAGAAACCACTTTTCAGAGATAGCACTATGCATTCGAATGCTCCTGCCCTGTTTTAGTAAAATCTGGAAAAATTAATCTTCTGATCTAAGTCCAATTTTGAGTTAGCTACCTTCTAGATATTCTCTAGATCATGTACGCGAAAACGGTGCGTCATTTGAGTTAACGGTTACCGAGTTATGAACGTTTTAGTGAAAGAGGTGTGAATAGTAAAGATCCGTAGTCGACCGAACTTCGAAAATACATTTCACCTATCTAGACCCGTGGCTTCGAATTGGAAATTTTATGATAAATATTACAAATACCAAAGATGATTTTAGGAGTGGTTTCGTAATTAAATACGTTTCCAGTGATTTATTTAAAGTGTTGAAGTGCGAGTCACGGAATAGTGATTCTCAGAAAAGTCACCTCTAGGGATACTACTTTGGCCACCCTTTTTGGCTAAGTTAAAAAGGGAATTTCGAGTCGACTAAAACACGAAACTTGTTAAGAATTATCAAGACCACATATTGGTGCAAAGAACGAGGTTATAATTGATTAAGTAAGATATACGAAAAATCCGACATTAAGGATGGGTTCGAGGTGTGTTTTGGACTAAACTTACATGACTTAAGTTAAGTTATACTTAACCTTCAAAATGTTAAGTGATTGACCTCGGTTATTGTGACTATTTATAGATCATTGGATTGACACGAGGCACACTACCCCTACAGGATTACCAGGCAAGTTTCCAATACCTTGGAACTGTTGTTGTGATAATATATATGATTGTTGTTATACATATGCCATAGCATGCATGCTTGTTTTCAAAGTATATTGGAATACTTGTTCCCTGAATTAATATTGGCTTATAGACTAGATATGGATTATCAGTTATAAGCAGGATTGTGTTGCTAGGACCCTTAGTGAAGGGCGTATGATATTTATTCTTTAAATATGAGACCGGGAGTCGGTATTTTGTGTTATATAGATAGTCGTGGAAACCCGGAGGGATTCCAGCGACAGAGTAGTATTCATTTTTAGGAATGATATTATTAAATATTATTTATATTTCCATAAAAGTATCAAATACTTGGAAATCTTTCGAGAAACGTTATTTGAGTATTATTTCAGTCGAGAAATATTAAATGAATATTATTTTTGAATATTCATAAGAGTTGATTATTAATGAATAATTACTTTGATATTCATTGGGATTTTATTCACTAAATGAATATCACTTTCGGATATTCATTTAAGTTTTATGTATTTGATAAATATTATTTTAAAAGTATTCTTTGGAAGCTCTAATTACTCAAGGAATATTATTTCGAATATTAAGGTTTTGATTGCTAAATGAATATCATTTGGATATTTATTTAGAATATTATTTGTTAAATGAAAATTATTTGGATATTCATTTAGAACATTATTTGTTTAATGAATATCAATTGAATATTCATTTGGGATTTATTTATTAAATGAATATTATTTTGAATATTCATTTAAGATTTTATGTACTTGATGAATATTATTTTAAAATATTCATTTGGAGTTTTATTTACTTAAGGAATATTGTTTCGAATATTCCTTTAAAGTTTTGATTACGAAAAGAATATTATTTGGCTATTCATTTAGTATAGTATTTATTAAATGAATATTATTTTCAAATATTCATTTAAGGTTTGATTTATTTAGTGAATATTATTTTAAATATTTATTTGAGTTTATTTAATTAATGAATAGTATATTGAATATTCATTTAAAGAAGAGAGTTATTTAGTAAATAATTCTATGTATTTATTCGAGGATTACTTACGAGCAATATTATGATTTAATCATATTCCTTAATTATTATTGATTTAATAAATATTCTTGGAATATTTATTTAAATTCTTTTAAGTTCTTTTTATAATAATTCATATTATTCAAAGATTATCTTTCATCTTCAGATATGGTGTAAAATAGTTCGGAGTATTTTATGACTATTTTTATCAAGGGGAGGTTCCCAAAACTTTATTTCCATTTAAATCTATCTTATAAGAAGATTTAAATACTCGCTCAACTTCCAAAAATATATAAGGGGACCTCACTTGGAGATGTTATTTATTGGACTGCCCGGTCCTATACTTGCTAAAACTATCTTGTCACTCACATCTTGATTCTTTCAAGCATCGATATGAGTCTGTTTGGTTACCTCCTCAACGCTCGAGGGGTAAGAATTGATGGAACAAGTTTATATCCATTAACAAGCATCAGCTTGGGAAATATTGGTGATTTTTCCTTTCCCACTAGATACGACTACTTTGGGGAGTCCTATCAACAAGTAATATACTTGGGGAAAGGGGGAGGAACTTCACATTTCAAAGTTATGGATGTGAAATGAACTAGGAGATGCGTAAGTGACCCAGTGGCGCCGGTCCAGCAAATGGCCCAACCGTTGGCCGGGGGGTTCCAGAGGGCGGTAGACAAGTAAATCCGTCGGTGCTTCCTTCTACATGTAGTAAACAAGAGGTGGGGAGCATAACATGCGACTGATCATCGTGTAAATGCTATGTCTCCTGGCGCGTCAAACTCCAGTATTAGTTCATCTCTCAATGTTGGAAATTTCCTGCCACCTTATCATTATTGGCAGGTTTGAAAAGTGTTTGAATTGGAATTGCAATATTCTTCCTGCAATTTCCTCTATTATGAAAAGTTGATAATATCTGGCTCATCTTTGACATAGCAGATATTTATTCAAAACAAATATATTTTGAGTTACCTTGTAACTTCATCTCATACCTTATATTGGTACTACGTTCGTTAATGCATGGCATATGGTCTCAAAGATATTTTGGACTGTTATACATTATCACTGTTCAATTATATTTTGGTGGGCTATTGCTCACCCTTGCTTTATTTATTTATATCATAACAACAGCTAGATCAGATGGCCGCGCAAGGCGTACCTAACATAGGCAGGTGTCAGCCGTCAGAGGATTAACCGCTGAGGTCATAGCTACCATTGCTGAGGATGCAGCTTCTGGTAGGCTAGTTGTTAGCATTTGATCATCAAATGTATTTATTATAAGGCACATACCAATGGATGGCAAAGAATATGTAATGGTAAAATTGTAATTCATTGGGTTGTAAGAAACTCAAACTTATGATTAATAATATTGATGGTTACTCTGATTTCATCTCTGGGACTATAACGGGTGTGTTTTATGTTGTTGTTTTGGGTCACAAGGTGTAATTTAAATTATGTTGGTTTTGTGGATGGATATTGAGACCGTAACGACCAGATCCCTGACCCCGGATCTGGGGGTGTTACAGAAATGGTATCAGAGAGAGCGTTATATATCCCAGAGATGACGCGACGTTAAAACAATAAATTCATTAAGATAATAAGAACTCTTGCCAAGTTCATAGTCGGACTACTTAATGTAGTATTGACATATAAAACCCTTATGGGAACTATTAAGTATCATGATAGTAACTTAGCTCGTTCTTGTACCGACTATTAAGGCGACAGACCTTGAGGCATACGAGCAGCAGCACGATGATGCCTGATTATATGCTGACGATCGGATGGTGGATTCGATAGAGTACCCTACTGAGGACCCGGAAGAGGTTCCAGCAGAGGGGGAGAATCCTGTTAGAGACAGGGAAGTTTACCTTGAGGAGATAAGGGCTGCAGCCAGAGAGACTGTAAGAATCTAGATATAGTGTTCAGAGAAGTGGGCGTAGAGAACTGAATTATGAAGAGAATTAAATAGGCATATTGGATTCATAGCTGGACTGCCGGATGAAGTACCAGCAAGTAAGATGGATTTGAGGAATTACTTGAGATCTTATATGAGGTTAGATAAGAATCCTTAGAGACTTCTAGAGTGAGGGGAAAGGAGTAAGAATGATGCATGATTATCAAAGACATCGATATATGTTGGGAAGTAGAGTCCCAGGAACAATGGAGATAGAGGCAAGAAGTGTCATATCATTTGATAAATGGGTTAAGTTTGAATATTGTCAACAGTAATTTGCCATGAGAAGGAAGATTTCATAGGTTATAATTTATAAAACCAAATTGAGATTGATGAGGTGGTTTATTCAGGGAAATGTTCATTTTACGAATGGATCAACTTAGAAAATAAAGACATTGGAAGGTGATGGTATGATTGGATAAAGTATATAATGAAGTAGTAAGCGAGACAATGATCTCAGAACATACAAGAGGAGAAGACCAGTGAGTCTGTGATAAACTAGTAATAAGGCTATCGTCAGGAACCAAGTATAAGTCTAGTTCAATTCAGTGAAATGATGAACCAAAAACATTAGATGCATGTGATTCAAAGGAATATTAAATTCTTTTTTTTCCTTGAATGGATTATGGTAGTTACCTTAAGTTTATTCTTACACTGAATCATAAATGGCGAGCAGTGGTTGAGATGTAATTGAGAATGCTTTTAGATGAAACCTGAGAGAACAAGTGTAGGCCAAGTTCTCGAAGTAAGAGTTTTGACAAAATGAAGTCCAGTTAATAGGACATATGATCAATAGGAGTAGTGTTGGTCGGCCCCACCAAGTTAAAGACAGTTTCAAATGAAGATTGGCCAACCACACTGGAAGAAGGGGAGAAATTTCATAAGATTCACAAAGTATTACCAGAGATTTGCTCAGGACTTTACAGAGAGTGCAGTCCCGTAACCCGAATTATTGTAAGAATAAAAGTTTGAATGTACAAGATAAATGAGGGAAGATCTCCCTGGAGCTAAAGATAAAGTTGGTAACGACCCAACATTGGAGTTACCTAATGAAGGAAGGAAAATTTTGGAATCTATTAGGATGCACCTCGTACAGGTTTAGGTGCTATGCTTGTGCAACATGATAGGGTAATTGCGGATGCATTCGGACAGTAGGGTTCATCAGATTCGGAAGGCCCTGGTAGTGCCAGTTTCATGGAATGACTAACTTGACGGTAGTGTTCATTCTAAGACTAGATTTTAGGTAGACTAGTATTCGGTAGTATCGACTATTAGGACGATTATGTACCGGGAAGATGTGGTATGTTTCAGTTTGGAGACTTTGATTTCCCTTCTAGGGGAGGTATATACATTTGGTTTCTTTCCAATGGTTAAACTCCCAACTTTATGTCAATCATTTCGTTAATATAACTTTTTTATGGTTCCACCCACTTGGATGTTCCTAGAAATATTCTTCGGGTATCGAAATGGATCTTCGTAGTATCACCAGTGGGTGGATAGATTGCCTGGAATTTCCTTAATCCTGGAAAGAAATTTGACAAAATTTGGCAAACCTTGCCTTTCTGATTATCTGAATACGTCACCAAAGAGAATGGAAGCTGGGGCGAACCCTATGGATTGGGTAAGGTAGCCGCTATACGGGCTGGTGGACAGACCCCAATTACTACGATTGATTATAGAGACAAAATTATGAAGTTGAGATTGGACGGGAAAAAAAATGTAATTAAGAAACGAGCCTGACTGAGAAATTTCGGGATTGACTTAAATAAAAAGGTTGTTATGCCAGAAGTGTTAAGCTTTTGTGGCACGTGAAATTGATAAGAACAGCTGAAAGAATAAAAGTAAAGGAAAGGTGACCGGAGACGGTACCGAGAAGTCGATTGAGACTTATATGGAGTAAGGTTTTGAAAAGATCAAAAGGTATCAAAGTAGAAGGCACTATGCCAGCAATTGCTAGAAAAGTAATGCTATTAGCCGACCCCTAACTCACATGTTTTAGTATGGCAAGTCGAGGCCAAGTCACAAAGGATTAGCAATTAACTAGACCAACAATGAAAGGATATAGCGGGGTTGCTTCTAATCAAGCGCCAACCGCGAGGACTTTTGATATAAAATGAATTGAGATACATTATAATGGATTTTATAAATACCATGGATGTGTTGGGAATGAGGATGGTGACCAGTAAAGGTTATGAGGATTGTCAGAGATGGTGCAGTATGATGCATAAATGTTATCTGAAACTTGGTGTCCTCAAGAGGAGCATTAGGCATTAAGAGATTCACGTTGAACACGACCAATATCTTCCAGAACATCCTTGCTACCATTACCAAGTTCTGTAAGAAAGAGCAAATAGACATGTGTTGTCTTTTGGAAGGTCATATAGACTAACATTCGTTTGAAAGAAGAGGTTAGCATTAGGCTACCTATAGGTTATCAAGATGAGAATGATTGAAGAGAGATCCTTATTAAGGATATATGATTTAACTGCCAAGTACAGGATATAAGTATCCCTTGAAACTAGAATTGAGGATAGAATGTCCATATATTAAGACGAACCCTGGGGGATGCACAAAGGATAGCATCACCCCTAACAATAGGCATTGTGAATTCAGGCGATATAAGTTGAATCGACCAAGGTATCAATAACCTGTAAGGATTTGTGGAAAGGAGTCTCGAAAAGTACATAGAAAGAATTGTTATAGAGTTGATTAATAATGTTTGATGTACCCTGTACCCAAAAGATACAGGAGGAATGATGAGGATGACCTAAGAAACCTTATAAGGGAAGAGGTTATATTCCGAACTCCAAAAGGGAAGTTTGGTAAGGAATGTATGACATAGTAACAATAAGGCCAGATGAAGCATGTGTGAAACCATGAGAAAGTATGGATTGAACCAATAAGGTTGAGATTTTCCTAAAATAAGAAAGGACTGAGATAAGAAATATCCTAGATATGATTGGGAGTAACCGTGATAAAGTTCCCACAGAAAGGTGGAAGCAATGATTTTTGGAAAAAGACTGGAATATGTTTTCTCTCATCTAGCAGAGTTCAAGGGAGGATGCTCCTATCCTGAGTTGGAATAGATCCAGAGAATATTGATTTCAAGAAAATGTTATATTCAGGAAAGGCCAATGAGGTGGCCGACACTTTAAGTATAAGGGAGTAAGTATGTATGCTCATACTAAAGAGATAGAATGATAGTGTAAAGGACCTTGATGGTCATAATGTGGTAGAGGAAGTTACATTCCGTCTGATGATTGTGCCAGGATCAACTATAAGAATAGTTTAAGTAAACATTCGATTCCTGATCTTGTCTGCAGCACATTACCAACATTAGGAGGCTCAACGATAGGCCAGACCAAATTCCCCAAGAGACTCGCCTTTTCTTTGGAAAGAGAGAGGGGAGGTTGAGTAACCATGAATTGGTAGTAGATGACCAGAAACAGAGATGGTACAAATACTGATAAGCTAAATGGCATGATGATGAATGACAAGAAAGTTATTGTTGGCGTATTTCTGTGCAAACAAGATAGAGTACATGAAGTTAAAGATTCGTGATGCTGAAAGGTATCCCTGTATTAAGGATTAACGAGATTTGGAAGTGATTAAGTAAAATGCTGAGCTTCCAGTCTTCAACTAGAAATATACGATTAACAATCTCCTCAACCTATCCTAACTGCAATGCTTGAAGCTCTTCTGCAATTCTATCTTCTTCATGTGATATCTGTATCAAGTTCAGGAAGTATTCCTTATGGGTAAGGAATAGGGATTATTCTGTCTTCCTAAGAGAGTGGTGATTAATTTGACAAATCATGAAACCCGTATGTCTAGCTATTAAAGCCCTAGGTAAATGATAAACGATGATGATTTATCCATGGACCATATTAATGTAGTGGTGATTTTCTGCGAAATTAGATGATAACGACTGTGGAAGGGTCGGAATTGAATCTAAGTTAGAGAAATCATCCAGGTTTGTTTCGGATGGTTTAAATTTTGGAATGACATGATATATGAAATACTGATTAGGTTATAATGGTCCATAGTAAGATGGACAGAACATCGAGAATGCGTTGACACACGAGATTACGATACAATAGTATTTATTACGATTACGACTATTTTCTTCTTTGACAAACCTCTATAGTTCAGGGGTAAATTCCAAGTATGATATTTTACAATAAAAAAAAAATCTACAAATCCTTGAAATTCTTTTCTTTTCTTCTCACTTATTCATATTCTTCTGAATTGAGGAGAACAACCCTTTAAGGAGGGGAGGTACTGCTACGTGACGATCTGTCTGTGTGATAGAAGTCTAAATGGAATGCCATTAATTGTTTAATTGCTTGTCAAGTACTAAAGGCTGGCCCCCTTCTGTACTAACTATGCAATATAACAAATGTTCATTGATCATAGTGATCTCTCAATAAATTTTTCCACTTCAATATATATAGATCCAGATTGCGAAGGTAAAAGCGATCAGGAACGAAGTACGAGTAAGGTTATCTCCGAATTCATAGCGCGATAGTGATACCGAAGTCACTGCACGTACCAATAAGGAAAATAGTATATGACTGGGTAAGAGCATAACCCGAATAAGGTGTTGTACGAGAGTATCCAAGAATTGGTAGAACGGATAAAGGGTGTATTGTAATACTAGTACGATGTGCTTTGAAAATATTGGAATGTATAAGGATCGACCAGAGAATTGGAAAGCGAAATAAACAACAAGTACCCAATCATCTTCTACTTGATTCCGGGACGGAATCCTTTTAAGGAGGGGAGACTGTAAGAACCCAGATTTTTGGGTAGAATTAAAACTTTTTATTATGCATTGATGTAAGAGTGAACAGTGGTTACAACTACAATATAACACTGGTTCTAATGAATGAATAGTGAAAGGATAAAAGATTCCAAGGTTATATGTCCTGAAGGATGCTATTGGGTGATAACTTAGATTAGAATAATCTATCTCCTAGAAAGTTTAGATAAGATTCCCTAGAGAGAAATAGATACCCTCATGTCATCCAGATCAATATCGGTTACAAGAACGGAGGTCCCATGAAAGAGTTAAGGAACGCTCGAGAAAGCACAAAGATATTTTCTAAGTTCCTGGACTAAAAAGAGAATAAGTGATGAATAGTGTTTTTGATGGAAATAAGAATATTATGAGACGACACTATATAGACGTACCCGGAATGAATTTCTGAGTTCGTATTAGTGATCCGAGGGGAAAATAAGTGTATGTAAAGACTGTCGGATTTTGAAAAATAGCACTTTCATTTTCTCCGAGATTTTCCCTAGACACTGATAGATTAAGGATTTAATATTTAATATTTAAGGAATTTAAATTCGAGAGGTATTAAGAAAGATGGAGAATGGTATTATAATTATTAAGGAGGTTTTCGGTAAAACTCTAACTAGAAATCCTTGAGATATTCCTCCGAACGATCAAGGAAAATGAGCAATAACCGGGCAAAGAAACAAGCAGGAAGCCAAGAGATAGTCATGTGCAAGAGGATAAGGTCAAGTAGCCAATATATTTTCTATGCTAACTAGTACCATTAGAGATCAAACCAACTAGTTAGCTTAAACACCTCATTTCACCACAAAACACCAACACTTGGCAAATATGATGCATGGGATGACTTAGGCACTTTAATAAAGTAGCTTTATGAAAGATATTTTCCAAGCATCACCATAATTCAAGACAACCAAGCAAGCAAAAGATCAAAAACTCCATTCTCTCCCAAAATAGCCCCATTCGGCTATTCCTCTAATTCCAAGACCAAAATCAACCTTCCCACCATTGTTTGATCTCCAAATATTTATCATAGATCTTACATTTCATAAAAATGATACCCTAGAAATCTTAGCCTCAAATACCACTTTTTTCCATTTTCAAATAAATCCTTGAAGATGAGGGTGAATAGTGATTTTCAAGAACAAATTCTTGGATCTTGATTTCTTGGATGATCTAAGCTTGGTTAAGGATAGACATGGACTATACAAGGCTTAGCAAGGGCTTTAACACTCTCCAAGGAAGGTATAAACCTCATGAACCCTAGATCTTACTTTGAGGTTATGCTTGTTCTTGATGATTTTAGAGTTATATGTTCTTAATGATGTTATAAGCATGATTAGTTAAGTGGTTTAGTGATTTAAGTAGCATGATGTTTATTACAGTGAAGTATGATATTCTTGGACTTGTTGAGATGAGAATCATGTATAAATGATGTATGGATGCCCGGTGTGGCTTGGTTTGATTGTTGTGATTTTTAGAACGTTCGATTTATAGCCGTCGTAATGCCCGATTTTCGTTAAACCTTGAAAACCGTGAATCACAGTAGGCTTAACTCACTGCATAGCTTAGTAATCTGCCATTATAAGATAGATTATGTTATAAGCTTCGTTTTGATATAAAGTTCGTATGAAATGGACTTACGGTTTAGGAGTTATGATTAAATTCGTAAAAGTGGTTCGAAACCGTACACGGAAGTTCGTAACTGAAATTGGAATCCCTTAACATGACTAAGTCAGTGACGAATCATGGTAATTAAATATTAGAGGTCATAAGGAAGGCGTGAGAGAAAAACACAAGTAAAATGGATCGTTTTCCGATTTTATAAAAATGTTCGAATCGAGGTTAAGTGCGAAGAAACCACTTTTCAGAGATAGCACTATGCATTCGAATGCTCCTGCCCTGTTTTAGTAAAATCTGGAAAAATTAATCTTCTGATCTAAGTCCAATTTTGAGTTAGCTACCTTCTAGATATTCTCTAGATCATGTACGCGAAAACGGTGCGTCATTTGAGTTAACGGTTACCGAGTTATGAACGTTTTAGTGAAAGAGGTGTGAATTGTAAAGATCCGTAGTCGACCGAACTTCGAAAATACATTTCACCTATCTAGACCCGTGGCTTCGAATTGGAAATTTTATGATAAATATTAAAAATACCAAAGATGATTTTAGAAGTGGTTTCGTAATTAAATACGTTTCCAGTGATTTATTAAAAATGTTGAAGTGCGAGTCACGGAATAGTGATTCTCAGAAAAGTCACCTCTAGGGATACTACTTTGGCCACCCTTTTTGGCTAAGTTAAAAAGGGAATCTCGAGTCGACTAAAACACGAAACTTGTTAAGAATTATCAAGACCACATATTGGTGCAAAGAACGAGGTTATAATTGATTAAGTAAGATATACGAAAAATCCGACATTAAGGATGGGTTCGAGGTGTGTTTTGGACTAAACTTACATGACTTAAGTTAAGTTATACTTAACCTTCAAAATGTTAAGTGATTGACCTCGGTTATTGTGACTATTTATAGATCATTGGATTGACACGAGGCACACTACCCCTACAGGATTACCAGGCAAGTTTCCAATACCTTGGAACTGTTGTTGTGATAATATATATGATTGTTGTTATACATATGCCATAGCATGCATGCTTGTTTTCAAAGTATATTGGAATACTTGTTCCCTGAATTAATATTGGCTTATATACTAGATATGGATTATCAGTTATAAGCAGGATTGTGTTGCTAGGACCCTTAGTGAAGGGCGTATGATATTTATTCTTTAAATATGAGACCGGGAGTCGGTATTTTGTGTTATATAGATAGTCGTGGAAACCCGGAGGGATTCCAGCGACAGAGTAGTATTCATTTTTAGGAATGATATTATTAAATATTATTTATATTTCCATAAAAGTATCAAATACTTGGAAATCTTTCGAGAAACGTTATTTGAGTATTATTTCAGTCGAGAAATATTAAATGAATATTATTTTTGAATATTCATAAGAGTTGATTATTAATGAATAATTACTTTGATATTCATTGGGATTTTATTCACTAAATGAATATCACTTTCGGATATTCATTTAAGTTTTATGTATTTGATAAATATTATTTTAAAAGTATTCTTTGGAAGCTCTAATTACTCAAGGAATATTATTTCGAATATTAAGGTTTTGATTGCTAAATGAATATCATTTGGATATTTATTTAGAATATTATTTGTTAAATGAAAATTATTTGGATATTCATTTAGAACATTATTTGTTTAATGAATATCAATTGAATATTCATTTGGGATTTATTTATTAAATGAATATTATTTTGAATATTCATTTAAGATTTTATGTACTTGATGAATATTATTTTAAAATATTCATTTGGAGTTTTATTTACATAAGGAATATTGTTTCGAATATTCCTTTAAAGTTTTGATTACGAAAAGAATATTATTTGGCTATTCATTTAGTATAGTATTTATTAAATGAATATTATTTTCAAATATTCATTTAAGGTTTGATTTATTTAGTGAATATTATTTTAAATATTTATTTGAGTTTATTTAATTAATGAATAGTATATTGAATATTCATTTAAAGAAGAGAGTTATTTAGTAAATAATTCTATGTATTTATTCGAGGATTACTTACGAGCAATATTATGATTTAATCATATTCCTTAATTATTATTGATTTAATAAATATTCTTGGAATATTTATTTAAATTCTTTTAAGTTCTTTTTATAATAATTCATATTATTCAAAGATTATCTTTCATCTTCAGATATGGTGTAAAATAGTTCGGAGTATTTTATGACTATTTTTATCAAGGGGAGGTTCCCAAAACTTTATTTCCATTTAAATCTATCTTATAAGAAGATTTAAATACTCGCTCAACTTCCAAAAATATATAAGGGGACCTCACTTGGAGATGTTATTTATTGGACTGCCCGGTCCTATACTTGCTAAAACTATCTTGTCACTCACATCTTGATTCTTTCAAGCATCGATATGAGTCTGTTTGGTTACCTCCTCAACGCTCGAGGGGTAAGAATTGATGGAACAAGTTTATATCCATTAACAAGCATCAGCTTGGGAAATATTGGTGATTTTTCCTTTCCCACTAGATACGACTACTTTGTGGAGTCCTATCAACAAGTAATATACTTGGGGAAAGGGGGAGGAACTTCACGTTTCAAAGTTATGGATGTGAAATGAACTAGGAGATGCGTAAGTGACCCAGTGGCGCCGGTCCAGCAAATGGCCCAACCGTTGGCCGGGGGGTTCCAGAGGGCGGTAGACAAGTAAATCCGTCGGTGCTTCCTTCTACATGTAGTAAACAAGAGGTGGGGAGCATAACATGCGACTGATCATCGTGTAAATGCTATGTCTCCTGGCGCGTCAAACTCCAGTATTAGTTCATCTCTCAATGTTGGAAATTTCCTGGCACCTTATCATTATTGGCAGGTTTGAAAAGTGTTTGAATTGGAATTGCAATATTCTTCCTGCAATTTCCTCTATTATGAAAAGTTGATAATATCTGGCTCATCTTTGACATAGCAGATATTTATTCAAAACAAATATATTTTGAGTTACCTTGTAACTTCATCTCATACCTTATATTGGTACTACGTTCGTTAATGCATGGCATATGGTCTCAAAGATATTTTGGACTGTTATACATTATCACTGTTCAATTATATTTTGGTGGGCTATTGCTCACCCTTGCTTTATTTATTTATATCACAACAACAGCTAGATCAGATGGCCGCGCAAGGCGTACCTAACATAGGCAGGTGTCAGCCGTCAGAGGATTAACCGCTGAGGTCATAGCTACCATTGCTGAGGATGCAGCTTCTGGTAGGCTAGTTGTTAGCATTTGATCATCAAATGTATTTATTATAAGGCACATACCAATGGATGGCAAAGAATATGTAATGGTAAAATTGTAATTCATTGGGTTGTAAGAAACTCAAACTTATGATTAATAATATTGATGGTTACTCTGATTTCATCTCTGGGACTATAACGGGTGTGTTTTATGTTGTTGTTTTGGGTCACAAGGTGTAATTTAAATTATGTTGGTTTTGTGGATGGATATTGAGACCGTAACGACCAGATCCCTGACCCCGGATCTGGGGGTGTTACACAATGGAAGTGTTCTCGGGAAGTTCTTAGTTACATGTGTATTCAGTGAAAGTAGTTCATGATTCCAGTGTTCATGAGTCTAGGAAAGTATTTCATGATTATAGTGAAAGTACTTATCTTTAATTTTTTCTATTATATTTGTTGTGTTGTTATGTTACTGAAGTTCTGAACCTCGTTTTATTGATCTTCAGTTGTTAATCTTGATTCTTTGCTTTCATTAACATCAAACCATTATTGTTTTCTCTGAATCAAGTTTGCTGAGGTTCGATACTTCTTGAACATGTGTTTGATTTTCGGTTGGAATGGGGTCTTAAACTCTTAATGAAGATGTGATCATAAATAATCATGAAAATAAAGATCAGATATATGAAGTGATTAGGGCAGAGCTGATGCCACAAGCATGCATACCGTGATTTGTGCTGGTTTAAACATTATCTAGACACAATGTAGAATCTGTTGTATGCATACATTCTTTTATTGTGAGCAGATACTTTTTTTTACTTTGTCCTGTTACTTCTCTCTAATGATTCAATATGTATGTGTATGAATTCAACGGAATACATTGTATAAGTCATTAACACTATACAAATGTAAAGATTTGATTGACTATTCAATTACAACTTTATTTATATGAAGAAACTGTTTTCTTGTAGATACTTATTATATTTTTCTCTTAAATTAAGAGAATCTTAGAATTTTACAAAATATAACTTTCTTTAGAAAAGAAGTAGAATTAAACTTATAACTTATAACAGTAAAAATAAGAATCTTACAACTTATAACTTGTTTAGAGAAAATTAGAATAAAAAAGAAATGATTAATGTTTTTTTAGATACAAAACACATAATGGAATTTCAGTACTCTCACTTGTTGGCAACAACAACTAAAAAGGTCCCTAAATAATTTTTAATTTGATGTACAACACTTAAGATAATCTTACAACTTAAAATATTTTGAGAAAAAGTAGAATAAAAAATAATACAAATAATATTTTAATACAAAACACTTAATAGAATCCAATTTAGAAGTACAAGAATACACTTACGTCAATACTATAAAAAATGTTAATATATCCATAAAATTTTGTAGTATCAACCTTTTGAGGATATAAATTGTTTTTCATACAAAAAAATATAATGTTATCTTATTTTTACAGACTAGTATTTAATTTTTTTGTAAAATTAATTTTTTTTGTATTTAGATTCTTTAAGGTGTTTTTTAGAAATTATGTTGTTTTTAATATTAGATTCGTTAAGATATTTGTTATTATGTGTTATAACATATAGAAGAGAATTTAAAATTTCTAAAATAAGAATCTAAGTTTGTATAACACATAATAACAATCTTCTATTTTCGTAATCTAAATTGTATGTTATATGTGTTATACCTTTTCTAATATGTATTATATTAATTTATTAAAAAATTTCGTAAGTGTTTTTATTAATGTATTAAAGATTTTGTTAAGTAGTTTTTCAATTTATTAAGGATTCTGTTTAGTATTTTTACTAATATATTAGAGATTTTGTTCAATATTTTTATTAATTTATTAAAGATTTCGTTAAGTGTTTTACAAATTTTCCTTTATATATTTTAATATTAGTATTTTATTAAAAATTGACTAATTTATTTTAATATTAGTAAAAATTTGATATTAAGATTCAAAACTAAGTTTTAATTTTAAAAATATAAAAAACTTGATAGGATGAATTGGTAATATATTTAACAAAATTTAAAAAGATAATGCACAATAATTTGTTATAAATAATATGATAAAATCTTAATAAAGATAAAATTGGTTTTAAACTTTTGAGATTCTTTAAGTCATTTAATGTTGTTAAGTATCAAGCTTCGTTTTTTTATAATATACATCGATTACTTTTAACAACCTTTTTAAACATTTTGAGATTCTTCAAAGTATTACAATATTTTTATTTAAAATGATAGTTTTGATTTTGAATTTTTTTCCGAATTAGAATTCAATGTTTTTACAGTAAATCTATTTAAAACAATTCTCAAAGAAATCTCAAAAATATAATAAAAGGAAATAAACTTGTTTATTGATTTAAAACATGTAAAAGAATATTGTTGTAATACATATTATTTCTAAATGTACCTTAATTTTAGAAGAAATGAATAACTTTTTTATATGAAAAAGGAAATATATACAAATATTATGTAATACACCAAGATCGTCTTGGGTGTTTTGTTAAATATTTGAAATCGTAATATTACTTTATTTGATAATTATATTAAAGTTCTACTAAATATTTTATTGATTTGAAATAAGTTTTGAATATAGAAGTACAACACTACAAATAATTCATCGAACATTTAAGAAAATCTATGTAATTTTTTTCGAATTTGAATTCAATTTTTTTTTGTAACATGTCTTTTAAAATAATTCTTAAAAAAATCTCAAAAAGATAATAAAAGGAAATAAAGGATACAATGATTTGAAACACGTATGAGAATCTTGGTGTATTATATGATATTTTTATATGTAAATTAATTTTTAAAAAAAAGTATATTTTTCTTTTCTTTTTTTAAAATGTATAAAAATATTATTTAATGCACCAAGATTCTCTTAGGTGTTTTGTTAATTATTTTAATATTATAATATTTTTTATTAGATATTTATATTAAAATTTGTCTTAAACTTTTGTAATCTATCAAAGTATTGTAATATTTATATTTATATTTATATTTAAAATAATATTTTTAATTTTTGAGATTTTTTTGAATTAGAATTTAATTTTTTTATAGCATATTTATTTAAAATTATTCTCGAAGAAATCTCAAAAGGATAATAAAAGAAAATAAATTGATATATTGATTTGAAAGAATCTTGGTGTATTACATAATATTTTTATATGTAACTTAATTTTAGAAGAAATGTATATATATATATATATATATATATATATTAAAAAAATAAATTAATGTAAATATTATGTAATACATCAAGATTCTGTTAGGTGATTTGTTAATAACTTTGAAGTTGTAATATTACTTTATTAGATTTTTATATTAAAACTCTACTAAATATTTTAGTGATTTAAAATAAGTTTCGAATATAGTTACGTACTAATTCAACAAACATTTAAGAAAACAATTCAGTGAACATTTAAGAAAATCGAGAGGATATTTTAATTAGAATTCAATTTTTTTATAGCATGTATTTGAAAATAATTCTTAAAGAAATCTCAAAAATATAATAAAAAGAAATGAATGATACGAATATTGGTGAATTAAATGATATTTTTTATGTAACTTAATTAAAAAGAAATGTATAGTTCTTTTTTAAAAAATGTATTAAAATATTATTTAATACACCAAGATTCTTTTTGGTGTTTTGTTAATTATTTTTAAATTGTAATATTATTTTACTAGATATTTGATGAATAGAATCTTAATATTATTTTAAACTTGTAATTATTTTAAAACACTTAATAGAATCTTAATAAAAATTGACATAAAAAATCTTAATCGATTTTTAATAGTTCAAAATAATATATAATTTTTTAATTGTATAACAAATAAGTTTTAAAAAACACTTGGTAGAACCTTAATGATTTTATATGATTTTTTTAAGTATTCTAAGTACCCCACTAAAATTTAATATAATTAGTTTGATTCTAGCAGATCTTATACCTTTTTACACAGTGAAAAGAAAACACAACTTTGTTTTCATTAAAATTCATCAACAAATCAATTCATCGTATATAAGAAAAGTTTAACAATTATAAAATAAATAATAGTCAAATTTTTATTATGATCCTTTAATGAAATCTAGTGAAGGTCAACACTTATAATATGTAGATTCAGTTATAATATTTGTTCTTATTTGAAAAAACATTTAATATAATCTTAATGGGGTTTTAATATATACTTTAAAATACGGAAATGTTATTTTCAAAGCATTTTGTTTTTATTTTCAGTACAATATGTGTTACATATATCCTGAATTAATATGTAACATATTCTAATACAATAGGTGACCAATAGCTCTGTAAATTAAAAATATGCTCTGAAAATAACATTTTCCTTAAAATAATGAATACTTTTTTAAGCGTAGTCACAAAAATTCATAAAAATTCAAAAACATTTAATAGAATCTTAATAAAATTAACATCAATTTTTTAAATTTTTTTTTTGATATTTTGAAATAATGAATGATGTCTTTAAGTGTAGTCACACTAATTTTGAAAACACTTAATAGAAATTTAAATAAAAATTTGAATAAAGAATCTTAATGCATTTTTAAGATTTCAAAATAATGCATAATTTTTTAAGAGTAATCATGTAAATTTTAAAAATACTTAGTAAAATCTTAATGATTTTGCACGATTTTTTTTAAGTATTCTACCAAGTATGTAATAACCCGAATTTTCAGAAAATGATTTTATTATTATTTTAAGAATATTAATGTTTTTCCTAAAATGAGGAGGAAATTTTTATTTTATTTTATTGTTCATTATCCAGTTCAAGGAATTTCAAAAGCGAATTATTTAATTATTGTCTGGTTCAGTGTAATTATGAACTATATTATGTGATTATTGTTGGAAGGTGGAATGTATGTGAAGTTGTGTTTATGTGTTTATATGATGATTTGTGTGAGCTGTAAAGGCTGATGTATTTTATTTATATTTTTGAGGATTTAAATATATTTAAATCATGCATTGGTATTTTAAAATGATTTTAAGAGTTTTATTGTATTTAAAGGATCAAAACTTTGAAAATTCATATTTAATTCATTTTTGATCCGAAAAATATTTTAAAAATATGTGTGTGCTCGTAATTTAATATTCTTTATTTTAAAAATGAAAAGTTTAATTTTTCGAATATTTTATTTAAGTATGATTTATAGATTTATCAGTAGTGTTTTAAATCGGGTCAGAATGAATTATAAGTAGTATTTGTTAGTATTGGGCTAAGCCCATTAAGAGGAACACAAACACAACCGAGAGATCAGTCGGGAGAGTTCTAGAGTATGGGGGAAGAGAGAAATAGAAAGAGAGAAGAAAAAGATTTAGAGGGAGAGAGAAAGAGAGAGAGAGAGAGATGAAGAAGAGAAGATGAAGAAAAGAAGAGGAGTCCATGCCTATTACCCATCCTTGCTTGCTTCCATATGTTGCCATTAAAAAGAAAAGAGTTAAGATGAAGAAGAGTGGAGAAGATGATGAATAGTGGCTTGGATTTATTCTTTGGTTGATTAAGAGGTATGACCCATAATCCTTAAGTTCTTGCCATGGTTGTTTATGTTTGATTATAATTGATGTTATGACTAATTATGGGGAGTCTTTGAGAAGGGTAATATAGCTTGATGGATTAGTGAAATGATAGATTAAAGATGAATGTTGTTTAAGAGTAAAAACTGTCCAGGAAATCTGCCCAGCTACTGTCTGTTCTTGCCAGTGCAATTCGAACCTTTTGTGCTCTGTTCTGGGCAGTGGTGTCTTCATGAAAGTTGTTCTATTCGGAGTCTAGTTTGTGTAGGAGAAAACGGTGCATCATTTGAGTTAACGAGTAAGGAGAAAACGACGTTTTAGTAAAACCCGCGCAGGACACCCGAACCTCTCGGGATTCGCACTTTGGAACTATATTTCACCTAGTTAAAATCTGTAAATTGGATTGAAACTTTTATTGAGGATAAAGGAAGGAATTATAAAGATTTCAGAAAAAGATTTGGGTAAAAATATTGATTTTTCAATTTATTAAAAATGTTTGAATGTCACTGTGTTGGAAGAAACTACTCTGTTCTTGAGTTGTATTTGGATGGGTAATTGTCCTAGATGAACTATGTTTTTCAGACTAATATTTTTATGGTGTGAAGATATTATCTTCAGTTTTAGAATCCCAGAGGTCTTGGAGGCAAAGATTAATTTTTCAATTTATGAGAAATTTTAGAATGCAAGTTGCGCAGATTTAATGAACAGTTTATGTGTTGAGTTTGGATTAATGATTCACCTAGTTAGAAAATGGTATTGAATGGGAAACTTTTATGAGATCTTCATTTGGTATTCAGAAAGAAGCCTATAAAATTTGGTGATTTATGAATAATTTTTGGATTTATTAAAAATGTTGGAGTAAAGTATGCGCGGTAGCATTTTATGTTTTTGAATTGTTTTATGCGTGTCCTGTTTTGAGAAATCATTTTGAATGAGTTAAAGACCTCATTTGATATTGGTCAAAAGAGGAAAGTTGTTAGTTTTTATCTTGTTTAGTTGTCTACCAAGTTCGGTATACAATGGATTAATAGTAAATGTTTTATGGTAGAATTACTAAGGTGTTATAGTTTAAAATGAAAGATGAATTGTGGTTGGAGATTGTGTTGGATATCGATTGATGTTGTTGGATTGTGAATTGAAAAAAAAAACAGGGTTGAATTGGTTATGATTGATTTTGAGGGGCTGTGCCCATAGTCCGATAAACGAATACCACATGCCGAAATTTTCTAAAAATCCCCTGCATTTTAATTTATTTAACTTATTTGATTTCAATGGTTTAAAGGTATGATTGGGTGTTAACTGTTTATGTGTGTTAAGTGAATTAATTCGAGGGTAATTGTTGTCTCGAGGATTTATGTGCTAAGTGATTTAATTCAAGGATTTATGTGTTTCGGGGATTAAATGCGTTTTGAGGATTATTTATAAACTTAGTTTTGTCATAGAATGATACTAGTATTATAATTGTATATGTTAAGTGAAGTTGACTAAATGGGTTGTGTGCATTACGTGGTGTTAGAGTAATCAACCATGGGGAGGACACCGATATATAGTTTGACTTTATGTGACTTAGTGGTAATTCCGAGTGGTGTCTACTCGAGATACGAGGGGGACTGACACGTACTCGTACCAATTACAGTATCATTAGGGCGTGATCGAGTGGAGCAACGTGTATCAAAAAGGAAGGATCGAGGTGTCGTGTAAAGTTCATGGAACTGCTTGGGCGAAACGCCAAGGATTTATTCGCGGTGTTCCGTTTGGTGCTAAGGACCAGAGGCAAGTTTATTTATACATACTCTATCGTTCAGAGTATATTTATTTTAAATATATGAAATGTGTGGAATAAGACTTCAGTCCATATTTGCAAGATTTTCTTCTATCTTTATCTTGATAAATTGTTTACTTTTAAGTAAAATGGTTTGATTGGAAATATATGTGATATGGAGAGAGTGATATACTATAAGGAGTAAAGTGATATGGGGAGGAATGGTATCAGTTGTTATTATGGTTATTTTTATGATATTATGGTATCAGTTGTTATCTAAAGTTATTTTATAATATTACAGTTATGTGTAAATTGAGGATCTTTGAGTTCTAAACCCTGTCAGACGTTATTAATAAATATTTTGTTATATAAGGGGACAAGGGTTGAGGTTTACAGATTTTCTTAAAAGGGATTTCCATGTAAAGTATTTTAGTTGGTGTAATTTAAATGTATGGATATATGAATGGAAAAATGGAAGGGGTTATCTTGAAAGGTATATTTTCGAAAACCCGGACAAAGTTTTTTAGAAAGAATTTCGCAATAATTAACCTAATGGCAACATCACCAACAAACTAGTGTTTATTTAATTAGTAGATACCTCTTGAAGCATCTACTGATTAAATAAACCTTATTCGTCTAATTAAATTTATTTAATTAGATGAATATTATTTTTAAAATGTTTTCTTAAAATCGCTTTGTTCCGGAATAATAATAAAGATATTTCGATGGATATAAATGAGACATTTTTGGTTAAAAATGTCTGGAATGATATTGATAAATGTTATTTTAATGGTTATTTAATTCAATGAATATTAATTATAATATTCATTTAAAATGGATTATTGAATAGTTATTCTTTAGTTATTCTAAGTGTTCTAAGGGTGATTAAATATTGTTAAAAGATTGTTTAAGGAATTTCATAGTGAAATGAATGTATATCTTGAATTGATACACTGATGATATATCTTTATAAATGTTTTCAAATGGTTATAATGGAAATGTGAAATGTGAAAAGGAAATGTGAAATGGAAATGTGAATGGAAATGATAAATGGAAATGGAAATGACATATGTGAATGGAAATGTGAATGGAATTTTGATTGACAAAAAGGGGGATAGCAACAAAAAACATAGGAGGCTGTGTGCTGCACAGTCCAGCAATCAATATTTTAATTTGGCCCAAGAGTTGCCGAAGGAGGATGTAGTGGTGTACCTTCCTCCAGGGGGATGTAGTGGTGTACCTTCCTCCTTCTACCGGTAGTAAAAAGGGACGGGTACGGAGGACGATTGATCATCGTGCCTCACGTATTCGGCAACAGTGAAAATCCCTAAAAGATTAAAAGAAAGAATTGAGAATGGTTTTCAGATTTCTATACTGAAAACAGAAAAATGATATGAAATGATGGAATTATTGTTACAGATGAAGAGAAACTGATTTTTATATTAAATTATATAATTGTTGCATAAGAAGGAAATGAGAAGATGATAGTGAGAGATTTGTTTAAGTATTTATATTATCTTGTTATAGCAGAGAAACTGATATTATATTATTGGAAGAGAAACTGATATTATATTATCAATAAGTGAGTGATTTCATATTGAATAACCAGCAAACTTATGTTGGTGTATTACTGCGCAAACAAGATGTGGCTATTTAATTACCTTGTATCGGCATCGTTTATATTATATTGGTATATTGTTCAGTTGATATTAATTTCAAACATTATACTTTCCCTATAGAATTTCGTGGTTATAAATGTTTCAAGAATGATATTAAGTATCGGTTGAATGTTGGAAACCCATGCACCTGATGGGATATTTTGTTAAACTCTAGTAATAACTTGCTGAGCAATTCTTTCGCTCATACTTGTTTGTTTTCAAATATTAACTTTTCAGTGGAAGGTAGCCGGACGAGGTTATCTGCATGGCTTAGATGAAGCGGGCAGCGTGCCCTTACGAAGATGATATGATCTAGAAAGTTTATAGCTGGAGTAAGTTATATGTAAGTATATTGATGTGTAATATATATGTTACTTTGCGCAAAATAGTATTAGTTGCTGGTGTACTTCTCAACGAAGTTATACTAGTAGTAAGGAGTTGATTCTTGTTTCTAGCCCTATAACCTAAAAGATGCTTGGTGGTTGGGGTCTCAAATGTTGTAACTCAATTATTAATAGCTACAGATGATTTAATGTGGTTAAACAAGTGATTTGTTATTAAGGTTTTCCGCGTGACGACAAAATCCCTGACCCCGGATTTGGGGGCGTTACAAAGTACCCCAATAAAACTTAATATAATTAATTTGATGTTATGCATTCTAGCAAAATCTTATACCCTTTTATAGAGTGAAAAGAATATACGATCTGATCTCCACACTCATTAGCCTTGTTTAATGTACACTCATTAATTAGGCCGATTTATGCATTCCTTCTGTTGATTTCTTTCATCTAAACTGAATCTTGATAATAATTAAGGTTGATCGATGTAAGCTTGAGTCCTCCAAATCTTAACGTCAATTTCCATAGTCTTGGTACATAGCTTCCCTGATTCCTTATAATTCTTCAGTTTTAGTTTGCAAGATACATTATTGTTATTGAAGTCAATTCAATGCCTTGAACGGGTTTTTCTCCTCTTCTACTCCAAATGCGGTGTCATGATACTTCATGTATTTGGCAACCTTCTCTCGATCTGAGGCCTTTGCACATTTATCAGCCGCTAAGCATGCATGACCATCTTATTTTTTGTTACTAGAGAACTTAATTTTCTGAACAGTATTCGTGCTCATTGATTCCTTCTTCTTCACAAGCTATGACCTCAAATTTATAGTAAATGGTCGACTCCTATTGTGGTCTAGATGAAAAATATACACATTCAAGATAATTTTTAGTAGAAGAATTTATACACATGAAATAAGTCCTTACTACACATTTAGAACATACACTTAAAGCAACACACTTAGAACACCTTAAAGAATTTTAGAACATCTTAAAGAATCTTAGAACACCTTAAAGAATTTTTAAAAAAAAATTAAAAATTTTACAAGAACACCTTAAAGTATGTTTATTAAGTTTTAAATGAACACTTTATTGAATCTTTTGTGAACACCTTAAAGAACCGTAAGTTTACATGAACACCACAAAATTTGTGGAATTTTACAAGAACACCTTGAAGTATATTTCTGCTCATCGTTTTGAAAGAGCTACCACTGTGACTTCTGATAGAACTAAGCCGTAAAGTTCCTTAAGGCCTTGCATCTGGAAATAGAAAACATTTTTCATATCACGAGAAACACCCACACAAGAATAAAAATAACATCTAACTAATAATCCATAACAAATATGAAAACTCAAAACTTAAAGCTTCATAAATGTTGTACTCTAAATTAAAACAAAATATAAACTCTTGCTTGTACACTCCAAAAAACAACTAAGAAAACAGAAATAATCCATATTCGGTGTTTTTTCTATGACCATAAAGAACCTTGCTATTTCTTATCACTAAACTAAAAAAATCTAATATCGAGGAAACTTTGGAACATAAAATGAAATCGATAATATTGATCCAATAGAACTACTCCAAAGCTATAATAACCATTCCTAATCACCACAACCAGATCGACCATACCAGTAGAAAAGATCAGTCCTTCCCTTTCTAACTGTTATTATGTACTGTCGCATAATCCTTGGCGGTAGACTAGTAGTTTTGACATAATCTTTCATTTTTAGGAATAATTAGATACGGGTTCACACAATGGTATAAGTTTCTCCAACTCATTACATCGTTTTTGTCGCATAAAATTGCAATTGCACATGGACGATCTCACATAATCATATGATCTTAGAACCAAATAGCAATAGAATTCCAGATATCTTTCAAATTAAATAATAACAAAGATTCAAACCCTTTATCAATCACTCATTTACGTTGATTATTTGCTCAAAAGGAATTTTACCATGTTGGTCCAAATGTCAAGATTCATCCTCGATAAGACTTTTGAATGACAAGTTTGTCCATAGTCTTAGATGTCTTGATTTCCACTTAAAATATTGGCTGCAAATTAAATATTTCGATTAGTGCGAAGTCGATTTGCTAAGAACACGTAGAAGAATCTGTTAAAAATATTCATTGCACACTACATGAATTATAATATAATGAATAACAACCTATCATTATTACTTACACTTTGATGGTATAGTTATCCGCCATTTTTCTTGATCTGGTTTTCTTTGAGCTGCATATGGATATTTGTTAAGAATCAATGAGATATACTATGACCGTGTTTCTATAATTATTTCTAATGTGATTGATTGTTACCATCTTTAAGAGAATCGTGATCTCTGACAATCAAAAACTGGTTATAGATATTTCCATACTTATGAGATTCTGTAGTACATATTGTTTATATTGTTTGTGTATTTACCCTAAATCATCAAAAAAATAACAAGATTGCCACTGGTTTTTATTGTATTATTTTAATAATAATTAATCTGATCTAACGGTCTTAGATAAGGTTCCCTGGTTCTCTTGATAAGGAGGTTCTCCCTAGAACCCTACCCTATATATATATATATATATAGGTTTTTTTCGGGTTTGGATCGGTTTTCGGGTTTCGGATCGAGTTTCATAATATCCAAATCCAAATCCAAAAAATCGGGTCCGAGTTATCCAAAATTTCGGGTTTCGGATCGGGTATCCGTCGGATCGGATTTTTTTCCCATCCCTAGGAATACCCTCCATCATAGAAGAAATATCCCACGGAATCTCCGAAGTGCATCCCAAAGAATACCCTCCATCATAAAAGGAATATCCCTTAGAATCTTCAAAGCGCATTCCAAGGAATATCCTCCAATCAAAGAAGGTATATCCCCCAGAATCTTCTTGGTGAGGTCCCGGAAGTATGGGGTTGCTTCCCCGGAAGTACGGGTTTTCCAAGGTGTTCCAGTTAATGCCTCCTATAAAAGGAAAGGACGTTTAGACGAACCAACGCCCCCTGTGAAAGGGAAGGACGTTAAAAGAACCAACGCCCCCTGTGAAAGGAAAGGACGTTTAAAAGAGCCAAAGCCCCTTGTGAAAGGGAAGGACGTTTGAAAGAGAATTAAAATCTTGTCCATGAGTACTTCCAAAATATTTACCCCCCAAAGAAAGGCCTTCCCAAATAATACTCTTCTAAAAAAAAAACTTTCCAAGATATTAAACCCCCCCTCCAAATGAGGGCCTTCCAAAATATTAACCTCATCAAAATAGGGTCTTCCAAAATAATACCCTCACTAAATAAGAGGCCTCCAAAATATTACCCTCACATAGGAGAGCCTTCCAAAATACACCCTCATCAAAATAGGGTCTTCTCAAATAATACTCTTATTAAAGAAGAGCCTTATAAAATATTACCCCCGCAAAGAAGGTCCTTCTAAAATATTACCCTTACCAAAAGAGGATCTTCCAAAATATTACAAATATTACCCTCATCAAAATGAGATCTTCCAAAATATTAATACCACAAAATAGGGTCTTCCAAAATATTACCCACACAAAATAGGTTCTTCCAAAATATTACCCTCATCAAAGGAAGGTCTTCCAAAATATTACCCCACAAAATAGGGTCTTCCCAAATAATACTCTTCTTAAAAAAGAACCTTCCAAAATATTACCCCCACAAAATAGGGTCTTCCAAAATCCTGTTCCACAAATATTACTCCTAAATTCTTGAGCATCTCCACGATTCAAATTCTGCCCAAATCTGTTTTTAACCTTTTTGACCTTCTAAATAATATTTTCTTGAAATACACAAAACATGAAAGTAGTAGAGAACGAAAAGATCTTTCTGACAAGATATGGCTCATTAAAAACGGGTTTATAATGAATCGGGAATCAAATAAAACATCTGCTAATTGACTTCTCGATGCTGAAATACGAGATCTGATTATTTTTTGTGATTTCAAGAATAGATCGAGATATAATCTGAGAAAACTCAAAGGACGAAAGTTATAGGCAATTCAAAAAGTTTTCCGAATCATTAAAAACCATCTAAATTGATATGTATTGAATTTACTACAAATTTTATAAGATAGCTAATTTGAATGGACATAATCATAAGAATACTTATCTTAATTCAGAATAGAGCCACCGTTTCCGTCATTTAGCTCCTCCATAAAAGCAGCTTCAGATTTATTATAACTGTAGCATCCCAAAATCTGGGGTACAGATATGGGGCCACTAACCACACCAATACTATACAACCCTGTACTTAAACAAGATAAAATGATAAAAACCCCTTAACCAAGATCGCATACAGGTTATGGTATGAAACAAACTATCGAATTATATTATTACAATCAAACCTCAGAATAAAAATGTTATACAAATTGATAACCACTAAGTTCGTCTACCGAACTAGTAAACCAACATCTGACAAGCTCAATCACTACCCGGCGAAACCAACAACTCGAACGTCACATCTCGCTGATGGAACAATAAACTCATCCACCCAAGGTCCACTAATCTCCTCTTTTAACTGAAGAAAAATAAACAAGCAAGAGTGAGCCAACAATGCTCAGCAAGTGTAAACAGTGATAGCAATATCAAGAACAACATAGGTTCTGATCAACAAGAATAATCATCATACGGTACGAAAGAAATCAGCTGAAAAAATTAAATATTGTAACTCCCATATGAGCCAACAGGACTCCGCTAGAATAAAATGTATCAACAATGAGAACTGATAAAAGTTCTGATAATTAAAGATAATCATAATAGGCTTCAAGGAAATCAGGCTTTGAAGCAACTCAACCTCAATGTATGGATTAGAATTGGATTTTTATATATTTTAAAAAAAACAATAAGGTTAGGCTGCTGATCAGTCACGCACTAACCCCGGACAAACGCACACAGCAATGTCCTTTAATGGATCCACGGCACACATTGGCCTTAACATCTGACCACAAATCTGGTCTCCCCGAAGGGACATCTGTTGACCATTAAACTGGTCTCCCCGAAGGGACATCTGTTGACCATTAAGCTGGTCTCCCCGAAGGGACATCTGAAAAAAAACATTCCAATTCTAAATCCAACGCACTAGGTGTCGGGACAATCGACAACCTCTATCAATCAAACAATCTGGAAAACTCACGTTCCCGCACAACAACTCGACTAGTGGAATGAAAAGAGAATCAACAATTCTATCCTCGATATCGACAAGTTCGATCTATAAATGGGGTGAAAATTAAGAAACAACATCAACACTAGTTGTCGACGAGATCGACAATAAATGGGGTAATAATAGATAAAGATCCACAACAATAATAAATGTCGATGAGATCAACAATAAATGGGGTAACAATTGAATGAACAACAATAACAATAAATATCGACGGGATCGATAATATATGGGGTAACATCATAATCAAAAATATTTAAAGGTACATTTCAGTTGAACAAGAAGTGAAGGGAAGTACTTGCACATGATTAACAACAACTGTGATTATAAGATAAATTAAGGATATAGTCATGTGTTAAGCATTTAATAAAAATATACCAACACATTGTCAAGTTTGAATCAACATAAGTGAGTTAAGTTGTTTAAAAATGATCATTTGTAAAATAACTCCAAGATAATTAAATTGTAGGTCAGTTTGAAGAAAACATCCCCTAAAGAGGGTCCATCGATGAAAATATGTCATAATCAGGATTCGGCTTAAAAAAAATTATAAGATTTTAAAATCTTGGATTCCTCTATTACAACATCTTTTAAACATTTTTGAAGAAAATAAAATAAATTAAAATAAATGGTACTCTCCCGAGGAATCCAATAACATACCACATTTTTTAAAATATCTTTGAGGAAAAAAAGTATTTGTAAGATCATTCGAAGATTTGCACTTGAGCTAAAGGTGGAAATATAACATTGGCACGTCATTTGAAGAAGGACGTCACTTCGTAAACATAATTTGATCGACACGATTGATATATAAATAGCACAGAATTGCATCACTTGAACAATAAGTGAGGAGCGATAACACTTGCCTCAATATATGAAGCTTCCACTTCCAAAATCTCGATCCGTCACTCACTTTACAACAGCTTCTACTTCTTTACACAATGGCCTCTTACTCGACTCTACTTTCTGTTGGGCATGCTAAGCAGGCCTTAACTCCACATTAGTATGATATTGTCCGCTTTGGGTTGGGTCAGGCCCGCACGGATTTGTTTTTGGGTCACTCCCAAAAGGCCTCATACTAATGGAGTTAACTGGCTGCTTATATTCTAGCAATCTGCTTCTCCCACAAACGATGTGGGACAACTCCTAACAATTTGTCATCAAATCTTTGCCATCAAATTTGTCATCAAATTTGTCATCTTCCAAAACCCAAAATCTTTGCCATCAAATTTGTCGATCTTTACTTTCCATTCTTCTGCCATCGCTCCCACTCGCCTGAAAACCTAGGCTCTTGATACCAGTTGTTGAGTATACAACAACGAAAGCAAAACCCAAAGCGAATAAACAAGAACAAGAAAATAAACGACAATCACACAAGACAAAGATTTAACGTGGTTCGGAAATTCCTACTCCACAAGCCGCACTAATTTTGTATTGATCTCTCACAATTGTGTTGTGTTGTTATGTTACAATTACATGAGTATTTATAAGAGAAGAAACTGGGTCTAAGAATTAGAGTCTAATTCTGAAATCCTAACTCTAATCCTAACTCTAATTAGAGTCCAGTTCAGGATTCCTAACTCAAGTCAGAATCCAATTCCAATTCTGAAACCTGATAGACTCCACAAACCCAACAATCTCCCACTTGGAGTCTGACCACATCTTCGCTTCACTCTTGTAAATCTAGTAACACCATCCTTCGATCAATAACTCTAACTAGTGCAGCGCCTTCTCATCAATCAGTTCTGAAGGCCAGTTGAAGCTATGCAAAGCTTCAACTTTTCATTAGTAACCACCTTAGTCAACATATCTGCAGGATTCTTTGAACCAAGGATTTTCTTCAAGGACAAAGTACCATTGCTAATCAACTCTCTTGTAAAGTGATATCTTAGCTGAATATGCTTCGTCCTAGCATGAAACACAGGATTCTTCGCAAGATGAATAGCACTCTGACTATCGCTATACAAAGCACTGTCCGCCTGTTTCTTGCCCAACTCCTCAAGAAAATTCTTCAACCAAATCATCTCCTTGCTAGCTTCAGAGATAGCCATATATTCTGCTTCTGTGGTTGAAAGAGCAACACTCTTTTGAAGTCGAGACATCCAACTAACTGCTGTGCCACCCAAAGTGAAAATATATCCCGTAGTACTTTTTCTTGTATCCAAACATCCACCTAAATCTGCATCAGAGAACCCTTCCAAGATAACATCTTTCTTGCTGAAACATAATGCAACCTTGGATGTGCCTTTCAAGTAGCGCAACAACCACTTGACTGCTTCCCAATGTTCTCTTCCTGGATTAGACATGAACCTGCTAACAACTCCCACTGCATGAGCAATATCTGGCCTTGTACACACCATAGCATACATCAAACTGCCAACTGCAGATGCATACGGAACTTTAGCCATATCTTTCTTGCCTTCATCCGTTTTAGGTGACTGCTTCTTCGTGAGATTAAAGTGAGTCGCCAACGGTGTACTTCTGGTCTTCGCATCCTGGACACTGAATTTCTGCAACAATTTCTCAATATACTTCTCTTGAGATAATTTTAAAGTACCTTCAGACCTATCCCTTATGATGCTCATACCAAGTATCTGTTTTGCTGCACCCATATCCTTCATCTCAAACTCCTCAGACATCTGTCTCTTTAACCTGTTGATTTCCCTCATGTTTGATCCTGCTATCAACATGTCATCAACATACAACAACAATATGATATAAGATGAATCAAACTGTTTAAAATAGCAACAATGATCCATAGCACTTCTCGTGTACCCATTCTTCATCATAAAGCTGTCAAACTTCAAGTACCACTGTCTTGGTGCTTGCTTCAAACCATACAAGCTTTTTATAAGTTTGCAAACAAGGTTTTCTTTCCCAGCTACCTGAAATCCCTCTGGCTGTACCATGTAGATGTCTTCCTCAAGATCACCATGTAAGAACGCGGTCTTAACATCTAGTTGCTCTAGATGTAACTCCTCTGCAGCCACAATACTTAGCACAATTCTAACAGTAGTCATCTTAACAACCGGAGAAAATATATCAGTATAGTCAATACCCTTTTTCTGTTGATAACCCTTGACTACTAACCTCGCCTTGTATCTCTTGCTGCCATCAGGTTCTTCTTTGATCCGGAACACCCACTTATTCTGTAAAGCCTTCTTTCCTGCTGGTAATTCTGTTAAAGACCAAGTCTCATTCTTCTCAAGAGAGCTCATCTCTTCTTCCATGGCTGATTTCCACTGAACTGAATCATCCACCTGAACTGCCTCTGAATAACACTGAGGCTCTCCATCCTCGGTCAATAACATATAATATGCTGAAGGAGAAAATCTTTGTGGTGGCCTCACAATTCTGCTAGATCTTCTTACCTCAGCCTGTGGAGTAACTGGAACTGTGTCAACACCATTCCCCGAACTCCCACTATTTCCTGCAAGATCTTCTTCTGTAATATCTTCAAGCACTACTTTCTCTTTCTCAGGTTGTTCCTTTGCCAACTCAGAATCGACTGCAAGCTTATCCTTATACACTGCATTCTCATTAAAAGTAACATCTCTACTTCTAACGACCTTCTTCGTTAATTCATCCCAGAAACGGTAATCCATATCATCTGAGCCATAACCAATGAAGATACACTTCTTTGCTTTCGGATCAAGCTTGTCTCTGTCAGAATCTTTAACACGTACATAAGAAACACAACCAAAAACTCGCAAGTGTGAAAGATTTACCTCCTTTTTCTGCCACTCTTCTTCAGGAATCTTGAACCCCAAAGGAACTGAAGGTCCTCTGTTTATGAGATACGCTGCTGTGCTAACTGCATCTGCCCAAAAAGTCTTTGGCAACCCTGCATGCAACCTCATACTCTTGGCCCTCTCATTCAAGGTTCTATTCATGCGCTCTGCAACACCATTTTGTTGCGGTGTCTCTGGAATTGTTTTGATCATTCTAATCCCATATTCTGCGCAATAGCTTTTAAACTCATCACTACTGTACTCACCACCATTATCTGACATCAAACTCTTAACCTTCAAACCAGTCTGATTTTCAACTTCGGTCTTCCACTTCTTGAAAGTAGCAAACACATCTGATTTATTCTTCAAGAAATAAACCCATACCTTTCTAGTGGAATCGTCAATGAAAGTGACATAGTAGCGAGATCCTCCCAACGACGCAACTGCTGTTGGACCATATACATCTGTATGAACTAGCTCTAACCTCTCAGCCTTGGGTGTCCTCCCTGATTTTGCAAAAGTAACTCGTTTCTATTTTCCAAGAACACATGGCTCACAGAACCCAACTTCCACATTCTTCAGCGCTGGAATCTTCCCCTTCGAAGTTAACAGCTTCATACCCTTTTCACTCATATGACCAAGTCTTTGGTGCCACAAAGTTGAAGACCCAATCTCATCAGCAACTACATTTGCTTTATAGCTAGATTGTTCAACTATGTACAACGTCCCCTTTTTCTCCCCACGAGCAACAACTAGATTCCCCTTTATAACCTTCCACTGTCCGTCTCCGAAAGTAACTCGATACCCTTCCTTATCTAACTGACCCACAGATATCAGCATCTTCTTCAGTCCAGGAATGTATCTTACATCTTTCAACGTCCAGCTAGTCCCCAAAGAGGTCTTGAGATTAATATCTCCCATGCCCGCAATATCCAAAGTCTCATCATCAGCAAGACGGACTTTACCAAAATTTCCAAGTCTGAAATTTAACATCAAATCCTTGCAAGGGGTAGCATGGAATGATGCACCAGAATCCATAACCCATGATTCAACCGAACGTTCAACACAACAAATCAAAGCATCGTCACTCACCACCTCTTCAACTACATTAGCTGAATTATCCTCTTTCTCCTTTCCTTTAGGAGCTGCGGGAGCCGTACACTGATTTCTGAAGTGACCTTTCTTCTGACAATTCCAACAAACAATCTCCTTGCGATCTTTGGACTGTCCTCTCTTCTGTGACTTCGATCTGCTACGCCCCTGATTCTGCCCCCTATCGAACTTTCTGCCTCTACTCTCAGTACTCAACAAGGAACCTGACGACTCTCCTGAGTTTCTCCTACGAATATCTTCTCCAAGAATCGCATCTCGAACTCCATCAAAAGTCATCTTACTGCTCTCAGATGAATTACAAATAGCAGTGACAAATCCTGACCAACTGTCAGGTAACGAGGATACCAACAACAAGGCTTGTACTTCATCATCGAATTTAATATCCACTGATGTCAATCTTGATAGGATAGAGTTAAATTCGTTCACATGATCAGCAACACAATCACCTTCATTCAATTTTGTGGCAAACAACAAGCGACACAAATATACCTTATTCGAAGCAGACGGCTTCTCATACATATTTGATAACGCCTTGATCAATCCATAGGTTGTCGTTTCCTTGACGATATTGTAAGCAACGTTCTTCGCCAAAGTCAACCTGACAACACCCAGAGCCTGCCTATCCAATAGATTCCAATCTTTGTCATCCATCTTTTCTGGCTTCTTCTCCTCCAGCGGTTCGTGTAGTTTTTTCTGATACAAATAATCTTCAATTTGCATCTTCCAAAACCCAAAATCTTTGCCATCAAATTTGTCGATCTTTACTTTCCCTTCTTCTGCCATCGCTCCCACTCGCCTGAAAACCTAGGCTCTTGATACCAGTTGTTGAGTATACAACAACGAAAGCAAAACCCAAAGCGAATAAACAAGAACAAGAAAATAAACGACAATCACACAAGACAAAGATTTAACGTGGTTCGGAAATTCCTACTCCACAAGCCGCACTAATTTTGTATTGATCTCTCACAATTGTGTTGTGTTGTTATGTTACAATTACATGAGTATTTATAAGAGAAGAAACTGGGTCTAAGAATTAGAGTCTAATTCTGAAATCCTAACTCTAATCCTAACTCTAATTAGAGTCCAGTTCAGGATTCCTAACTCAAGTCAGAATCCAATTCCAATTCTGAAACCTGATAGACTCCACAAACCCAACACTTTCATCTTTCCTTCATAATTCGTCAATCTTCATGTCAATACACTCGTCGGATTCGATAAATATCTTTCTGTTCGAAATTCCATTTACCCGTGCACTGCTCTTGGCCCGACCTCCTACTCGTACCTATATCAAGGTAAAGTACTACTTTAGTACCAAACCAACCAAAACCTTATTGATAGCTCTATTCTACCCATATGCGTCCTATAACGCTTTACAACATAACACGTATAGCACATAACAATAATTTACACTTATGCTAATTATCACATATATCCTATCTATTTACAAATATTTGCTATCAATTTGCTATACTATTTGCAAAACAATTCTAATAAAATTCGGGCAACATCTCCTCTAAAATATAAACGACTCAAAAGCACTTAAGCCATCATTCGCCTCAACATAATTTAATGTCGTCACAAACCATACCAATGTACATTCCATATGACCAACACATATACAACCAAACATGATCCTTTTCTACACCTTATCGGTCTTAACCTTGAATTCTTAATCGACTGAAAGTAAATAAGTATTTCCTGACTCAAAACCTTACTTAAGTTTACATTTCAATCAAGCACCACAATGTAACATCCCCTGTACATATAATCGACTAAAACTTTAACAATTCACTTACTAACCAAATCACATTCTCAAACAGTACTTTACAAATTCACAAAATTAAAGTTTTGCCACCCAAGGATCTAACATTTTAAAAACAAATTACCTCCTTTTGTTTCCAAAAATTCGAACACACACGAACATATCCATATATCCATAAAACCACATCACAGTGTGTACACCTTCAGTTACCCCCCTTTTTTCTATATAAATAGACACTTTCATCTTTTTATTCTCATTTCCTTTCGATTCTTTCCCTCTATCTCCTTACTCTTACACCAAACACACACCACATCATAACACACATACACAGATATGCTCACACATAGCACAAGCACTCCCACGAATTTCCTTACACCCTCCTCGCGCCATCCCCATTTGATACTCCTGCCTCCCCTATTCTTCCCGGTTCAAAACATACCAGCTCCTATCCTCACATACCCACGGAATAAAACTCACACACACGAGCTCTAAACACACCTTACAGCCAATACATCACACTTGGACATCACCCGCCCAAGCACCAGTCCACCTCTAGCCCATCCACCTCTTCCTGCTAAATAACACCACCTATGCTTCACACTAACTCTGCAGTACCATAACCCAGCTCAATTTCTATCATCGGCAGCCACCACATCGCTCACAACACTCACAGAGAGCTCATATCTGCATCCATCCTTCCAGTTTAACCCAAGAACAAACACTTTTCTTTCCACCACTAAACACCTCTCTGTCTCCTTCCTCATCTTTAATCAATAACCACCCCACTACTACTTACACACGCGGAAGTCTCCCCTACCGAACCTACACCACCCAAATACACCCACTCTCGGCAAGCCAGCTACTACAACACCCAAACACAGCAACTCACAATCAAACGCAAGTACTACAGGTGCAGGGCAAAACAGAGGAGAGAAGATTCGAACAAGGACAACACACAGAGTTCACCCACTACACCCACTCTCAGAAATTCACATCCTTGCATACCCAATTCTGCTCCCACAAGCACACACCCTCAAACTCTAATTAACACACATACAAATTCAAATTAACACTTACATCCTCCACATATACACACAACCATCGACACACTCACACACATTCACAACTACTATTCACGTGCGACACACGTTGTGTATATACACACGCAACACTAGAGCTGGAAGAAAAATCCGAAAAATCCGATATCCGTCCGAAATATCTGTATTCGTATCCGGGAAAAAACGGATATTATCCGTATCCGGAGTCAACCGGATATTATCCGTATCTGAATCCGAGAGTTTAGGATACGGATATGGATACGGGTACATCCGTATCCGAAAATATCCGTATCCGAAAGTAATTATATATAATATATTTTTAATATATTTTTAATACATTTTTAATTTGGAAATATATATTTTTAATACATTTTTAATATGGATATGGTTTTTGTAATTTGTAAATTAGAACCGAGTATCTCTTTAATATGTCTGTTTTTTTTTTGTTTTTGCAAAAAATGCATGTTTTTTATAATAATGCAAATTTCAGAAAAAAAAATTATTTTTTTGCAAAACGGATTCGGATCCGGATATTATCCGAATCCGGATAATATCTGTCGGATTCGGATTCGGGTAAAGTTTTGTCGAATATTCCCGGATTCGAATACGGATACGGTTGTAAAAAACGGATCCGAATTCGGATATGGCTGTATCCGTATTATCCGTTTTCCAGCCCTACGCAACACTGCACAGCGAGAGGGAAGACATGGGAGAGAAAAAGAGAGCTAGAGAGAGACGATAGAGATATAAGAGAGATTTTGTTTTGAGAGATGGAGAAAAGAAAGTGCCGAGAGGTTTCTAGAGGCGTCAAGAATACAGCTGAAGCTCAATTGGGAAAATAGAATTTTTAGGGATTTAAAGGGAAATAACTGTAGTTTAATATTTTACTAATCTGATTGTTGAAAAACAAAAATTAAAACCGCTTTATAAAATGGAAATTAAATGAGTCAAATTTGGGAAAAATCTCAAATTAATTTTTAAAATACCGAAAATGAATTATCTATCTCCCCATATTTTTAAAATAGTTTTAGGTTCAAAAATGAATTAATAAGGATTTTACAAGTTTTGATCCTTTAAATGCAATAAAACTCTTAAAATCATTTTAAAATACTTAAACACCCAAAATAATTCTTCCAAAAATTTTAAAAACTAAACAATATCACAAAGATAATATCACAAAAGATTTCGTGATTTTTGCCAATTCCAATGATTTTATAAAATTCTCAGAATATCAGTAATGCATGATTTAAATAGATTTAAATCATCAAATATACAAATAATATTACACGGATTTTCACAGCACACATAACTCATCATGTAAACACTTAAACACAATATCACATATATTGACCTTCTCAAAAATATTCATATTTAATATTAAATAAAAAATTTAAATACACAATTTTTCTAAGTCGTTATAATAACCCCCCATGGGTATGAATTGATTGTCCTCCACAATCGAAGAATATCCCCTCCTTTTAACGCCAATTGTTAACGGAGAAATTTGGTGATAACAAGTTTTGGAGATTGCTGAAATAACAAAATTATGAAATTAGGGGGATTTGGAATTTTGGGTGTTTGGGGCTGGACTTGAGAGGTGTCTCGACTTGTTAGATGTGTCAGATCCTTTTCCAAGATATTTGCGTACTCTTATTTATAAATGCAGTTCTGTTAAGGATTGGTTTTTAATTCCTATGATTATTCAGGGAGGTATTGGAAATTAGTAGATTTTATTTATTTAAATTATATTCGCGTTGGGATACCTTCCTGATTTGAAGGATGTCGTTTAGAGATATTTTCTATCATTAATTGGAGATTATTTTTCATTTTAGAAAGAGAAAATAATTAACTTGAAATTAAGTTAATTATTATTAAATGAATATTGGAAAATTTGGGAAATAATTGACATAACCGAAAATATGGTGTAACACAGTTAACGTTATATGTGATTCAATATGATTTTGCAATCTTAAACAAACCTATTTACCGTGTTTGTACATTATAAACTTGTATTGGTTTAATAAATCATTAATCTCAATTAGTGGGGGATATGTCTGTTTATACATTTTTTTAGGGGTTGGATATAGGGTTATTTTTGGATCTACAAATACTATTGGGGGTCCTAATCCTATGATCCCTAAATTGAAATTTTCCAATTAAAATTATTTTACTTCCCTGTTTTTTTCCCAGAAGTTTCTCGTTGAAAATTAGATTTTATTAAAATAAAATTTGTATATTCAATTATAAATTTTTTTAATAAATAAATTCGATAAATCATGATGTGTAATATATTGTTTCAAGTTTTATTGTATTTTAGTTAACAATTTGAATTCACATTTATTCATAATATAATATAAAAGATAAAATTCAAGTTAAAATTATTAATTAGTAAATGTATTAACATTCTAATAAAAAATATAAATAATAATTATCTTCGATAATTTAGTTCATGTGCATAATTTTTTTTTTTAATTTTTCTTTAATATGACAATTGGGGAATGGGGATTCTTGATCACGACATAGATATCCTAAATTCCGACTCAACCCGAAATGGGCGATGGATTGGATCGGGATGAAACGAAAAAAGTTGAATATTCATCCCTACTTTTTTAGAAGAATTTTCATCCATGTAATTTCAGAATGTAAGGCGTTGTCGTTAAGCAATGACGAGAAAACTTTACTAGAAAAGCATAATATTTAATTGTTGTTGAATTGCATTGTTACTTTCATCTTTGATGATTTTAATAATCCATCTCTTTTTAATTGAATTTGTTTTATAAAAGAGTAATCGAACAATGTCATGATTTAGGGGGTGGTATTGTATTATGACTTTTAATGACAATTTTTGGGGTAATGATTTTTATGGATTTTATAGACTTTTAACGACTTTTAATGATTATTGTTGAGTCATTAAAATTTCGAAATACTTTTGATGACTCCTAATGAAATGACTTCTAAAAACTTTCATAGACTTTTTGATAGATTTTGTGGTTTACTAGACTAACTACAAAGATCATATATTAGCCTATGCTATGAAATCCTTTAACCTTTTTTCATTGCAATACAATTTCGATTGTGTGTTATCTGATTAATCCGGCCACCAAAAAATTGAGTACAAGGTATATTTCTTGTTAAATTGAGTATTTGTTGCATATTTTTATCTGAGAATTATATATTTATCACTATTCATAGCTAATGATGATGCAGAACTATGTCATTAGCCATCAATATTTTTATGATGCAAAGCTATTTTATTGATGTTTTATGTGAATTTATGCAAGCACAAAATTTTTAGAAGCCCGTGAATTACTATGATGTTTGATGGATTCTTATTTTACTTTGTGTGTTATGATCTAGTTTTATAAAATTGCAAAAGATGATCTAGTTTTACAAAATTGCAAAAGATCGCACCCTCAATAATATTGTTTACTAAAATGAATATAAATATGAAAATTGAAAACCAAGAAGAGGAAGAAAAAGAGATGGAAGAAGAGGAAGAAAGAGAAGTTTGAAATTATTGACAGTAGAAATTTTAAAGAAATTATTGACAGTAATGAAACAATTTTATTCAAGATGATTCTAATAGAATTATTAGAAGTCATGTCAAATCTTATCAAAAAGCTCATGACTTTTTTTCAAGGGATGTAGTTATAATTTTTGCTAAAAGTCATTAAAAGTCATTCTCATTAAAAATCATTGACTTTTTGAATAACACGATACTTTTAACAACTCTTTAAAAGTTGTAATTGAATACCTTAAACTTTTAAAGACTTTTATAAAATCCTTATACAATACCCCCTTACTTTTAAAGAGTATTTAAAAGTATTAATTGAATACCCCTAAACTTCTAAAGTTTTTAAAAGTATTTAAAACTCATGATACAATACCACCCCATTAAAGTCTGTCAATACAAAAACTATCAACACGAGAGAATTTTATTCTGAATGATGAGACTTCGGCCAAGTGAGGGCAAAAGATGCAAAACACCCACGTTTATGGTTTGATATGGTCGGACAAAATGTCGAAATTTTAAGATTTTTTTGAAGAAGGCAGTGTTTCTGTTACTCAAAATTTCATTATAAAATAGTGTAAAATTGATTCAATCAAGTACATTCATAATTCCTCTCGGCCTCCTCTTTCAACACCCACACCAAAATATTAAACCACTAATCCCATGTTTACTTACATTATATATACTAGCTTATAACCGTTGCACGGGTTACTTTTAATTTTTTATAATTTATTTATAATATAATATTATAAATATTAATTTAATTATGTTATTGATTCGAATCTTACATTATATATAATAATTTTTAGTATTAAATATAAATTAATATGTTATTGGCGGAAATCGAACCTTGAACCTTTGCATATAACAACTTTTAGTATTGTTATATCTAACAACTTTTAGTATTGTTATATCTAACGGTCATGATCTATATTTGAGTTGATTATCTAACGGTGATAAATGAGGGATAACAAAAAATGGGGATAACCAAAAAAAGGGATAACCAACTACAAATTATACCCCTTTTACTTATTATAATATATATATCTATACTATACTATTATAAGCAAAATAGGATATATTTGATTTGGTACTCTTTTTTTTTGTCACTCTTTTTTAGTACTCTTTTTTTGGTCACTCTTTGGTTTGATTAAATCTCTATTATTAATAAAAAAAATTTGGTCACTCTTTTTTAGTACTCTTTTTTTGGTCACTCTTTGGTTTGATTACATCTCTATTATTAATAAAATTAAAAAAAAAAAACACACGCACACGACAAAGCCCACGAGAATCCTTTCTACAGCAAACAAGTCGTAAAGACGTCAAGTAGTTTGTCTGTTACAGTGCACAATTTTTGTAATCAGCATTAAAATTAATTTTGTCACAAAAAAAGTTAAAAATTAATTAATTAATAGAAAAGATCGTTTCGAAATTTTGGAGTTTTGAAAGATATAAATAATGGTCTGTTTTATATTAAAAAAAAGATTATCAGTTATATCAAAAACCAATAATCATATTTTATTATCTTTTATAATTTATATTATTACTAATTAATTATCAAATATTAAAATTATAAACAATCAAATAAAAATATTAAGATAAAAATATTTAAAATGTTAAAAAAAACTACTTTTATATAATATTTTTATATATACATATGTATTTGAAAGTAATAATTAAAATACGTAATTAGAATAACATTTATTTTCATGAAATTTATAAAATTCAAAAAATATTTTAATAATAAAAACATATATACAACTTAAAATTTTAATGAAATATAATTAAACAGTTTACAAGCAACCGTGCATCGCACGGGTTATAGGCTAGTATATAGTATAGATATAGATAGTATAGATAACCCATCTCCTTTTTTCAATAACTAAAAACTCGGATTTCATCATGGTTTTGTTGATGAAATCGGGGGTTTGTAATCAAGTTATTTTTTTTTATAAAGATCTACACATTCATGTTTTATTTTAAGTTTTGCAAATTTTAGAAATTGGGTTTTTTTGGGGTTTGAATTGGGTTGAATTTGGGGTGTTTGAGGATTGTATGGTGTTTGTAAGGTGGGAGTCATCTCGCAACAAAATCCCATCATTTTGGTGGTCTTATATGATGATTTTGGTGGTTTTAGTTTGATTTGTTATGTGATTGAATGGTTATATTGATCCCTCTATATACTTGCATGTCGATCATTAGCATGTTAACTTTGCTTTGCTAAATTAAATTATCAGTTTTTATTCATAGAAATGGAAGTGGCAGTTGTGATTTGTGTATATTAACGAGTTTAAGGCCTATTTTATACATATATTTTGGTATGAGATTTTGTGGTAATCGAATTTTTTGGGTTTGAGTTTTATTCCGACCGGTTTTGTTTGAATTCTCGTAATGTTGTGGATTGCTATGTGTTATGTGGTATTTAGGTGCGGCATCTTGATGCTTGAGTGAATATAGAGTAAAAATTGTATGGTTTTGAATTGCATCACCGGTTTCTAGGTTGGATCGCCGGAATTTCCCCATAATCCGGCAGTGTTCTTCATTTTTTTTCGATTGAGTAATGAATTGCATTTATTGTAATTGATTATTTTTCAGTTATAGAATTTATTGATGATTGATAATGTTTAATGTGCTTTAATTTAATTGAAGGTTAATATAAGAGTTAGTAGGTTTGAGTCGGTGGTATATAGCTGCTTAGTGCTTAGAACTGAGTTTTTCTTGCGTGGTGATTGTTGTTGCTGGGTTTCTTCAGTTACTAATTTTAAATATCAGTCCTTAATGTTTGTTTTCAAATGTTAGTTGCTACTTTTATGCCTTTATTTGTTTTTATTAATTGTAGTGTTTAATTTTCAGTTTTGGTAAATTGTTACAATTGATTAAAGTGGTTTTTTGTATTCATTAATTATTAAAACCTCAAATACTTTATATGAGATTATTAGTGATTATTGTACCATTTTTATATGGTTTTTGTACCTCTGAGGGTGTGCCATAAATGGTGGTTTTTTGGACCAAATTTGGGATAATTTTGATGTTAGTTCATAAATGATTTGGGTCATAATGGATGACTATTTGATAACGTGTATTTTATACACGATTTTGTATTTCTTTATCTTGATTTTATTTTAGTTTCATGAGCAATTTACTTATATTTGCTTTGTTTCCATTTGTAGTGCCTCTTGCTTAATTGTTGGAATGAAGCCTTATTTTGGAGCTTAAATGAAGAAATTTGTCAAAACTAGAAGTGGAGATGCATGATCAAGAAGTTGGAGGTTAAAAGAACATAGTTTTGAAGTTCCAAAACTGCACATTCATTTTGCACGGCCGTGCAGTTGGGTGTGAGTTCGTTGTAATTTAATGCAGATTTATGCACGGGGATGTGCACGGCCGTGCACCTGAGTGTGAGATGTGTGCTGTGCATAAAAGAAGTCAATCCCTACATTTATATCTCTCTTATCTTCATAACACATTTTGGGCATATCTAACCTAGCTTCTTCATCTCATCTTGTAGCCTCATCTTGTAAATATAATTAGAGTAGAGATAACATTTATTACTCATAATCTAGCATTGATTATGAGTAACTAACTCTATATATTTGGTTCAAGGAGGATCTCTTGTATCAAAACCCATTCAATTGAAGTAAGATTTATTTAACTCTATCTTGAATACTTGTGATGTATTGTTTATGATTTTGCTTGGAGATTTGTAAGTTGCTTCATCTTGCTCTTCTTGTAATTTCAATTGCTAATTGTTTGTGCTAATCCGTAATTGTTAGTACATTCATTGTAGTAGCACAAGGTTTGGCGTGCCTAAACTTCAAGATTCAAGTACAAATACCTAGGTTGAGCTTCTCATCCTTGGGTTTGTCCTAGCCTCTCTTTGATTAATTCCTTGATTTGGTTATACTAGTAGTGCTTCATTATTGGTAGCTATTTTCAAGAGAGCTAATTTATGTGCTTCACTAAATTAGTGTTTTTAGAAGAGAAATAAGTGATTGTGTGCTTCACCAATTATCTTGGTTAGGTAGAGATGGATATATTTTGCTTGTTGGGTTGAAGTGCTTGAGTTTCCATAATCCTTGGGTCAAATATCTCTTATCTTGCTAATTTACTCATTGTGTTGTTGTGTTGGTAAATTTGGATGTTTGGCATTAACTTAGTTGTATATATATAGAATTTTATTTATTGTATGCTAGGTGTTTGATAAAACACCACAACCATTTCAAAACCCCCCCATTTTCCACACTTCTAGATTGTAAGAGATAATCTACTCGAAACCAATATTGATAGTCCTTCCCTGTGAACGAACTTACGAAAAACACTACCTTCAAATTGGCGCCGCTGCCGGGGAAGGCAACAATATTAATTTTGAGTTAATTGTTTCTTATATTTTAGATTTTATCTTTGTATATAATTTTTTCTTTCTTTCTTTGTTTTTTTTTTATTGGTGTGTCTTCATGTTTATTGGATATAGACATGAACTAACCCTTTCAGGAGACGATGGATAGTTATTTTGGTTGGAATAACGCTCAAGATTTCACCTACGATCAAGAACGATATCAATATTTTAATTCTTTTCAGAATTTAAATGCGTATCAGGTGAATTCTTTATATTCTACAAACTCATGCTATGCTCATTACCCTCCTAGCATTGATCATTCATATGCTTTTGAAAATCAATGTCATGATTCGCAATATTCATATGCTTTTGAAAATCAATGTCATGATTCGCAATATTCATATGCTTTTCAAAATCAATGTTATGATCCGCAATATAATTCCCAAGGCCATCAAGAGTCTTCTTCATCTTCCTTATCATCAATAGAGGAGATGATAAAACAAATGGCGGCAAACAACCTCCAATTTGCTATTGAACATCAATGTTATGATCCGCAATATAATTCCCAAGATCATCAAGGGTCTTCTTCATCGACATTGTCATTGGAAGAAATGATGAAGCAAATGGCGGCAAATAACCTCAAATTTCAAAACACCACTCTTCAAAGTATATCCAACTGGGAAAAGAGCACTTCTCAAATGGAAAAGAACACTTCTCAAATCATATCCAACTTGGAAGAGCAAATGAGTCAACTAGCCGAAACCGTGAGTCGATTAGAGGAGGTCAATTCTCCTACTAATCATGATTCTTGTTTTGTTATTGATGAAAATTTTGTGCATGATGAATCTGCTTGTTTAGTTGACGATTGCCCTAAGCTTGACAATGATAAATTGGATGTAGTTGAGGATCTACCAAACATAGAAAATACGTTTGTGCTTAATGAATTGGTAGATGAGATAAAAATTGATGAATGTCCAATTGAAATTGAGAAGGAATTTGAGCTTAAGATTGATGAGGTTGAAATTTTTTCTTGGGTATATAAGGATCCAATTTGGGAACAATTTTTGAGTCGTAGTTATAATGATTATTCTGACGATTTTTCTAACTATTTTGCCTTTTCAAAGTCTCCCGAAGATGTGAATATCATAAAAATATTTTTATATTTTTATGCATCAAAGGTATATTTGCACATCTTGTTTTTATTATTGATTCGTAGGTATGTGCATTTATTTGCTTTTTCACCTCATTAGTATAATACTTGTGTAAATAAGTCGAGCCAACGACAATAAACAAGGCGCTAATTGGGAGGCAACCCAAGGTACGTATGTATTTATATATTTTTATGTGTGTTAGATTATAATAGAGTAAAAAAATTGTCCCCCTCAATAATATTTAGTATCGTTAATTATAGTTTTATAATTTTTATATTTGTTCCACACTTGCCTTGATGTGTTTGTTCATGTTTTCAGGATTTAATATTTTATTCAAGCATTCAAGAATTTATGTGAGTGTTATTTGAAAAAAAAAAAAAAGGGAGAGTTTGTACAATTTTCTACAATTTTGGTTCTGCACGGGCGTGCAATAGCCTGTGCATCAGGCTGTGTAATTTTAGAAGCATTGCAGATTTATACACGGGCATGTGCACGACCGTGCAACAGACCGTGTACAAGTCTGTGACTTTTGTCCAAATTGTAGTTTACACGGGCTGTGCAATTCTCTAATACAAAAACAGATCAAGCATGGCAATCCCTAATCCAAAATCCTTCTCCCCTCTAATTCAAACGCGCCCCTTCAGTTCAAAAACAGCACACAACCAACCTCTCCTCCTCCTTCTTCCCAATTCAGCTGCAATTCCTCCGCACATTTCGATTCCGTCACTTCCACTCATAACCTGCATCCTCCTCTCCGATCAACCGCCCCACATCACAGTCTCCTACAACCACCACAATTCCCACTCCGTTCATCCCAACACCTCCCGTTCTCATCTACACAACCCCTCCGCCAACATATCGCCATTCATTCCACTGACGTCTCCTTTCACCGCTGTCCACCGTTTTATCTCCAAACCACCACCTCTGTTCTCACACCCTCCAGACTCCATCTCCAATCTAACCTTCTCCGGCCAACCACGCCACAACCATCGCTGCAAACCGCCAGCATCTCCTCTCCCATTCAATCGACCCACCTCCATTCTTCCTTTTCGCCATTACCACCCCGCAACCATAACCTCACTTCTCCCATCTTCAACAGCAGCACTACACACAACTCTCCCACAAACGACGCCACCAACGCCTCCTTCCCTTCATTCCATCCCCTCCGTTCGTCAACATCCTTTCCTCCCATCCTCTGTTCTTCACTCCTTCACCCCTCTCTTCTCTTCCACCAGCTAACACAACTCCGCCTCGCACCTTGCCCTCGTTTTATCACAGCCTCCAATCACCACTGAACTCCCTTTTAACCTCCCCCATCTGTTCAAACCACACAGCCCCCTCCCCTGATTATTTTTGTTTTATCTTCTTTTTGTTTTGTTTTACTTATATTTCTTTTCTTTATTTTTATTTACTCCTTTCATTTTAATTTTAATTTTTATTTTTAATTTTCTAAACTAAACAATTTTTATAAATTTAAGAATCAATTTTAAATTTGATTTTTGATTTTATTAATAATTGGTTAGTGATTTATTTTATTTTATTTTATTTATTTATTTTAAAAAAATTTCAGAAAAACCAAAATTTCATTTTTTTTTATTTTGATTTTAGTATTTCATTTTCTAAAAATAAGTAATTTATATAAATTCAAGAATCAATTTTATTTCACTTTAGAATTTGATTCTTGATTTTATTAATAATTTGTTAGTTATTTTATTTTTTATTATTTTTTTTTTAAAAAAAAAAACAAAAACAAAAATTTTAATTATTTCTATATCCTTAATTAGTGTATTAAATTAGTTTTGAGGGTATGGATTTTGGCTTGTCGGTTATTTTCGTTGGGATGATTGTGGTAGGTGGCATTGATTCAAATCGTGGCTTGCAATTTCGGAGTGGAATTTTGACAAATATGAGTGGCGCTTCTTGCCTTTGCTCCCGGTCCTTGTTGTTTATTTTCAAGGGAGTTTTCTTTCACTTTTATCTCTACTCCATTTTTATTTGTCATGCATGAGGACATGCCAGGTTTTAAGTGGGGGAAGGATTGTTAATAAGTATGTCCGTCGCGTTTGCATTTAGAAGCAAGTTTACTCATAAAATTTAAGACATTGTGAGCTTGTAGCATTGTTTTCTCCTATTTCGTGTCTAGCATTACCAATTTGATGTGAATATATAAGTTTGATGCACCTTATTGCCACGCACACACTTTAAATGGCATGAAAAGTCTAGATTGTTGTAATTAAATTGTGAATATAACGATTATCTCTTAGAATGCATGGAATCAAATCGAGAAGATGTTATTACAACTTAAACCTTGTGAGACCTTGAACGATGAATTCTTTTTCTTGTGTGTTGCTCCCTCTTTATGTGTGTTTGTTGCTCTAGGGCTTGCATTAAACCTTCATTCATGGATGCACCATAGTAAGGAAATTCTTTTTAGGATAGCCCTTTTTGGCCTTTTTAGCTTGTGAACCATAAAAATAATCCCTAGTTACCCCTTTTGAAGCTTATATCCATATTTTTCTTCGTCACTCTCCCCTTTTATACACGAGTCATAGCCAAATACTTCACTCTTGACCTAGTTGAGCTAGTTGAGTCTTGGAAAGAATTGATTGATGAGCATGAGAATTTGGGGATGTTGTGAAGAAGAATAATGTTATTTATTGTAAGTGGGAACTAGTTTGTGTATGTCTAGATGTGGTTCAAAGTTCTTTGTAGTATTTATTTAAGTTATGCATCCCCTTTGCTAAAAAAAAAAGAAAAAAAAAAGAAAGCAATAAGTAAAGGGGTATAAAAAAATTGAAAAAAAAAATGAAAAAAAAAGAAAAAGAAAACAATAAATCTTTGTACTTTATTTTGTTACAATTTTCTTGGTAATTGTGGTTGTGTTTTGTAATTGTAAATGAGTGGAGATATGCTTTAGTTTGAGAATTTGGTGCATGAAGAGAGCAAGTGTCATTTTGACTCAACTAGCGAGACTTTTACACCTTCCTTGAACTTAAATTTTCCTACCTTCACCCAAGCCTCGTTACAACCCATTTTATGAATTTCTTGTTTTTGGTGCAATCCGAAATTTAGGTAGACATGCAAGGTCAAGTAGAGCGCATGCATTTAGACTTGGAGTTGAGTGAAATCTCTAGCCCATACTTGTGTGATCCATAATTGAGAGATGTGAGATTTTTCACCATACAATTTCATCTTCTTAATGCGAAGCCATGTATGCTTTGTGATAATCTTGTCTAGTGTTCACGATTGAAGTGCATTCATTCTAGCTTTAATGTCATGGTTACATTTTGCACAAGGTGTGTTATCTTGATTCTTGAATTGGTTGTTAGCTCGTTAGAGTGGATAACAAGGTGAATAGCTCTATATGTTTGATTTAAGTTACAAGTAGACACCATGCTTGGCTTGTTTCCTATTTGTATGACGATTCGGACTTGTGAGTGTAGTAGTTAGTTTAGTTAGTAGGTATTGTTAGTTTCTTGTTTATTAGTGGCTTTTGTGATTTTGTGGGTACATCATCTATAAACCCTCACGAGACCTCACTCGTCCACTAGGGCTACCTAGGGGTTCCAAGGGCTTGTTGCATATGCCAAATGCAACCGTGATCACCTACGGAAGTGGTACTAGTTAGGAGTATATAGTTATGTTGTATTCAGTTTGCTCGGGACTAGCAAAGTTTAAGTGGGGGAATATTTGATAACGTGTATTTTATACACGATTTTGTATTTCTTTATCTTGATTTTATTTTAGTTTCATGAGCAATTTACTTATATTTGCTTTGTTTCCATTTGTAGTGCCTCTTGCTTAATTGTTGGAATGAAGCCTTATTTTGGAGCTTAAATGAAGAAATTTGTCAAAACTAGAAGTGGAGATGCATGATCAAGAAGTTGGAGGTTAAAAGAACATAGTTTTGAAGTTCCAAAACTGCACATTCATTTTGCACGGCCGTGCAGTTGGGTGTGAGTTCGTTGTAATTTAATGCAGATTTATGCACGGGCATGTGCACGGCCGTGCACCTGAGTGTGAGATGTGTGCTGTGCATAAAAGAAGTCAATCCCTACATTTATATCTCTCTTATCTTCATAACACATTTTGGGCATATCTAACCTAGCTTCTTCATCTCATCTTGTAGCCTCATCTTGTAAATATAATTAGAGTAGAGATAACATTTATTACTCATAATCTAGCATTGATTATGAGTAACTAACTCTATATATTTGGTTCAAGGAGGATCTCTTGTATCAAAACCCATTCAATTGAAGTAAGATTTATTTAACTCTATCTTGAATACTTGTGATGTATTGTTTATGATTTTGCTTGGAGATTTGTAAGTTGCTTCATCTTGCTCTTCTTGTAATTTCAATTGCTAATTGTTTGTGCTAATCCGTAATTGTTAGTACATTCATTGTAGTAGCACAAGGTTTGGCGTGCCTAAACTTCAAGATTCAAGTACAAATACCTAGGTTGAGCTTCTCATCCTTGGGTTTGTCCTAGCCTCTCTTTGATTAATTCCTTGATTTGGTTATACTAGTAGTGCTTCATTATTGGTAGCTATTTTCAAGAGAGCTAATTTATGTGCTTCACTAAATTAGTGTTTTTAGAAGAGAAATAAGTGATTGTGTGCTTCACCAATTATCTTGGTTAGGTAGAGATGGATATATTTTGCTTGTTGGGTTGAAGTGCTTGAGTTTCCATAATCCTTGGGTCAAATATCTCTTATCTTGCTAATTTACTCATTGTGTTGTTGTGTTGGTAAATTTGGATGTTTGGCATTAACTTAGTTGTATATATATAGAATTTTATTTATTGTATGCTAGGTGTTTGATAAAACACCACAACCATTTCAAAACCCCCCCATTTTCCACACTTCTAGATTGTAAGAGATAATCTACTCGAAACCAATATTGATAGTCCTTCCCTGTGAACGAACTTACGAAAAACACTACCTTCACTATTGTTCTTGTCATTTTCGTAATTGACAATTATTTATTTTATAAATATAAAGTTTTAAAATATAATTCTATTTTATTAAGATTTATTGATCTTGATTTATAAGTCTAACCAAAGCACCCATTTGGTTAGAAGTGAACCACCTTATATCAATTCATATAAATTGTAGTATATTCAACTTTATGATTTTGTATCGATTCATAGATTTAATTCTTTCTTGTCAGGTGAGCAAGGTTGGATTGCCCAAGTGATTAAAGGTATATCCTTTGTCGACCCAGGTTATGGGTTCGATCCACGCTCACCCCCGAGAATTGTTAGAACAAATACTCATTTGTAAGCTTATAAGCATTTTATTGTAAAAAAAAAAAAAAAATCTTTCTTGTCAGGTTTGGTAAGTGACCGTCCAGCAGGTCTATCAGCAATAAAAAAACGCAAATTTGGATTTCAAAAGAAAGTAATGGAGCAACTAAGAGGTAGAGAAAAAAGAAAGCAAGTGCATGGCAATAATTGAATGCATTGGGACTCTCAAAAGCAACAACTAGTTATGTTTATTTTAATAGCAATGTGTAAAACGATGTTTTTATATTTTGAGGGCACTCTTTTTCCTCCTTTAGTTTTTTTCCCATAGGATTTTGCTCTTGGAAGTTTTAACGAGGCTCTTCTTGTCGGATATAAAGGTTTTTTATTATCTAAATTTCCAAGGGAATCTCCTTCCTTTCGGTTAGATAATAAGCTTTTATTATCATGTATTATCTAATATTTTATATTCAATGAAACGATTTATCGTTTTAGCAAAAAAAAAAAATACATTCATAATGCATAAAAGCTACTCCCTCCGTCCCAACCAATTCTTTACATTTCTTTTTACACTTTCTGGCACGCATTTTAAGGTGTATTTTAAGGATAGTTCTATAACTTATTTTTAAAATTTTCTTTTTTTGTATAAAAATATATATATTATACTTTTATACAAAAAAAGAAAATTTTAAAAATATGTTATGGAACTACCCTTAAAATGCGTGCCAAAAACATCATTTTGAAACGTAAACAATCACATGGGACTGAGGGAGTAGCTAGCTAGTAGCAGCGGGTAAAGTCACTAGTTTGGACTACTTAGTGTTAGAGGCAGTTAGGGTAGTAACTACTAGCAAGCTTTTTGATGAGTCAGGATACTCTGTGCATAATGGATGTCATAGAAGAAACGCTAAACAAAATCAACCCACAGGCGTTGGCTATGGACTTGTCACCTAGCAAATTATCAGGACATGCAATGTGTAAAAACAATGTACTTCAAATCTTTGACCACCTATACAGATTATACAACACCAAAAAACTACAAGGAATATGCCCTGGCAAACTAATGCCCATTTGAGCCGATGAAGGCCAAAACAACAATTTTTAGAGTCTAAACATTTAAAATGACTTCTACAAGTTCTGAAATTTACCTTAGTACAACAGGGTGCTACGCTTCAAGGGATCAACAGCTACGCTACCCCATAAGAATGTAAAGAACGTAAAGAACTCAAGAGGGATATGAAAACACTTCTGGGAGTCTATACAAGTCTTACAACAATGATAAACTTAAGAATCAGGTTTCAGTAGTGATAGGCCATTAAGTTCGACTAGTAGACATGCGTTGAAACTTGGAATCCTCATAGTACAGAACCTACTACCTAGTAGCTACTGCCCAGTTTTGTCTTAATAAACTGCATGTAAACAGGAAGTGGACATACGTCACGTAATCAAATGATTTCCGGTATTCCACTTGCATGTTTTCTTCATATCATACATGCATTCTGAATATGCAATGTAGAGGAAAAAAGCTCAAAACCCACATTTTGCAACAACATTAAGACATCTGAATGTGTGAATAACAACATACTACAATAAGCATAGACAATGTATTATAGGGTCTTTAAAACTGTTTTACAAAGAATAAAAAGAATACAACATCCTAATAATATTCGTCATGCTATTAAAAGATGAAAACAAATTATTTATAAATTTAAGAAAATGCAAATAGTGTCACTGCAAAACATTCTTCCAAAACGAAAACTTTGGTGAAAAATTGATACTATACCAAACATGATCAAAAGATTTCAAGCATAGAAGGCCAAGTCTCAGCACTGCACCCAAGTGTAGAGGTAAGGTAAGATCAACATAAAACATAAATTAAAACTGGGTTCACTTGATAATATTTTAAATGGCAAAACTACTACATAGATATTGAAAAATTATAAACTTTGAACCAAACCACATAACATATGTCAGGGCAGATTTCGAACAAGAAGAAACCAGATAGCTCCGTTTATGGATAAGAAAAGTAGGGGTGGCAAATTTCGGGTCGGGTTGACCGTACTTGGTCGTATTTTTAGGTCTACCCGACCCCGAAATCATCTTGGTTGAAAATCATGACTTGAACCCAACACGAAAAACACAAGTCTTACCAGAACCCAACCCGGGAACTAATCTCCTCCCTGGACAGATCTCCTTGGTGCTGACTGAATCATCGGCAAGTTTTACAATAAATAAACATCTCAATTATGTTTTGTTTGGTTGGGGTGAATCGAATGGAATGGAACAAGTGAAATCAAAAGGAAACAACAGAAGGTACGAGGGAAGAATTCAAAAAAAGTGTGTTGGCGCAATTTTTTTAAAATCAGATTTGAGTAAAAAATGGGTATCAGGGTGAATGGAGTATTCCCTCCTAAATTGGGGGTTTGAGCTTTAGTTGAGTTTGTTAGGAAAGGAATGGAGGAAGAGATAATAAGCTTCAACACTTAGCCATATTATAGTTCAAATATGTTCCCTCAACTTTCATTCTTCCCAACCAAACCCCCAATTTAGGAGGGAATACTAAATTAGAGTACAAACCTTACCTATATATACAACAAACAGACTAATTGAGGAGATACTGAAGGGTCTATAATTGAGCTCAAATATAGGGCACTAAACCACCCAAAATTCCTACACAAAATTAGGCATTTGGAAACATGAAAGATAGCATTCCGAAGTAAAGAAAAGATTCACATGAAATCAATTATTTTAGAGAGGAGAAACGAATATAAGCGTGAGAAGAAGAATTACTTGAAAGTTGAAAATTGAAAAGTTAAGGATGAAATGATCGACTGACATATCATATATGTTTTTGTTTATTTTGGCCCCCGGATGGGCTATAACCTCAAAGACTTTTAACATACATTATGCTTTAGTGTGCATCAACTTATCATCGATTTAAAATGATGCAATGAAAAAGGAAGAATTGTAATGTTTCTGCCATAACAATAACAGCAGTAGGATATCTTTTGCAGATTGTGAATATAAATCTTTTTACATCATTGAAGCATGTACCGGTATCTGCATTAGAAGTATGACAATCGGAACTAAAAAATATAATATGCAAGTTTTAGTACATAAAAGGGAAAATCTATAAAGTGAAGATTCTCAGCATATGTGTGTGTGTATTACAATAGTACAACAAATATAGTGTGGGGCAGGATCCGAGACAACCCTGAGACATACGATTCCAGGTTAGGGTTTACCGGTTTTGGGTCAACCATTTTTAGTCAATTTCGGGTTGACCCAAAATTGACCTACATAATTCGGATTACTTTCTGGTTGGTTTTGGGTTACCTGAAATCATACATAGTAATTGATTATTTATATATAATATTGATATTTCATTTATTGTTAATTAATAACTTTATTTCATTTATATCTTAGATATAGTCGTAATCATACTATTTCGGGTCTTGTCCGTTTACCCATGGGTAATTTGATTTTACAGACAACAATTTACTGTTCATTTTACAATAATCATCACTAGATTCTACTTTCATAATCGCAACATTATTGTAATGCCGAGTCAGTGCAATGATAACAATTAGAATTGAGGGAAGCAAGAAAGAAATATAGGAAAGTTGTATTTTGAGGAAAACTCAACTAGTGCCGGAGTAACTTAGCCACGTGCACATGGCCACTCTGGGCTGATGTAGAACGATGTTTATACTGAATTAGTGCAGTTGACAACTATAAGAATACATTATATTATTTAAAGTTGTAAAAGATATCAAAAAATCTACATGTATCTGACTTTCAACTATTATCATTTCTTTTTTCCTCTATTCTAGCTCACATACAATCCTCTGCACATTATTAACTTTTAGCCTAACCTGCAAACAGGAAACTCTTATCGACCCATGCTGTAGCAAGCAACTTCAGCATTGGACCCCTGAAAAAAGTAAAAATGGTTGCAACATCAGATATCTTTTTATATATATATTAATATACACTCACACACCCACCTTGTCTTTGACAAGGTTCGAACCCTCGACATCCCGTAAAGGGAGCGAGGGAGATACCGCTACACCAAGAGGTGAGAGGTAACATCAGATATCTTAATGTCTATAAATTAAGATACAGTATTAACTAAAAACAATTTTTTAAGCAATCATACTGAACTCATGCTAATGAGTTTCTAAAACATTTACTCAGATATATCCAAGTTCAGAAGTGACGCAGGAAATGGAATTAAAACAAGGAAATGAATAAAATTATGTGAATTAACCACATAAAACCCACACGCGAAAGGTGATTCTACCGAAAAAAGAACAACTACCCCTAGGATTTCTCAACTTCATAAGAATGGAATTTGCATGGATCGCAATTCGCAACCCATAACTATAACAAGAAAGAGAACAATCTCAATTCAATTAATCAATCAAAGTTTTCCAATAATAAAAAGTTGCATTTCCTTATAAAAGAGTAGAATCCTTAAAGGTAACCACCAACTAAACCTAACGGCAAGTAAAGTAGTTATAAAGGAAACAAATCCTTATTTTTATTTTAACACGATAATCTAGAATATTCCAATAAACTATTTAACTAATATAATTAAATTATAATAAATTACAGCGTAACTTTATTCCTTACTAACAAAAAAATTTGAAAAAATTATAATTAATTTCTGGTTCTGCATCAAGAAGTTTTCATGAGATCTAAATAAGACTTATTTGCACAGATCAAAACATGACATAAGTTTCTTAATTCAATGTACATGCCCTGTAAGGCCGTATCCAAGGTGATTTGCACAGATCAGATAAGTAACACAAGAACAATGTTGAATTAGCATTCACCCTCCAAAAAATGATTTCCCCACAGAAATGAGCACTGCTTTCAAACAGGTCAATCATAGGGAATATATTATTGTACCAGCTACATTGTTCGTCATATAAACACTTTCTGGAAAGGCCTGTTTTCTTGTATTTAAGTTTATCAGAGGGGAATGACGTACATGTTTTACTTATCATATGTTACTATATTTCTTGGACACATATGAGGCCATTATTTCTTGGTATCATAGATGATGTCTTCTTAAAGTAAAAGAAGACTACTTTAAAACATACTAAGCTATCATTAAGGCATGAACTTTGACAAAACCTCATAAATATTTTCCAACATTAACTGCAACACCGACAGCACCATACCACATTTTAAGTTATCAAAACCACTACGCATGTAGCCCAATACTAAACAGGAAACTGTCCACTGTGAGTGAAATCTACTACTGCATAAAGACAAATCCTTATGCACGACGATAGCCATAAGTTGACTTAATTTCAAAATATATACATACCTACTGTATTAATATAGAGCAGCATTGTCATTGATGCTAATATCACAGTGAACTCCAGAACATTTGGACAGTTACCTTGGAAGAGTAAATGAGATTCCGCAGTAGATAAGAGAGTGCAACTCTTCATGCCATGTAAACACTTTGGTATCTAATTTTCCCAATATAAAAGTATTAAAAACGTTATTGTCACAGCATTCGAAACTGGTAAACCGAACTTTTAGCATCAACTACATATCCAAAGCCCAACCCTGATCATCCATGGGAAACAGAGCAACCATCACCAGCTCGTGCTGCTGGACTCCTATTTCTGATCAACTGATTCAATATGGGTTCATGCATCAAAAACAGGCACCATGATAAGGAACAAGAATCAGGACACACAATGATTTTGATAAAAAGGTTTTGAGATAACAAATTAAAATACAATATAAAATTTACACAAGATAATGTGATCCTCATGTTGTTCAGGAAAGTAAAACATATAACAGTTAAAAAGTAAAAACTAAATCTACCAAAAAAACTAAAATACTTGTAAAATTTATGCATCAACACGGGCATTTAGCTATGTTGAATGGATGATGGTAGTGTGATAATAAACTTATAAAATGTAAAGCTGAAGTGAGATACTACTTTATTATAAAATGGCAATAATATGAAGTAGGGCTGGAAAAGAAAGATAGCAAAATATATAAAGAAGATAAATAGAAATGGAGATAACATACAAGCATCCTGAGGAATTTAAAGACCTATCCAACTATAAGAATCAGTGAATTGGAGAGAGATTCTAATACAAGGAAACCCTGACAAGTAACCAGTCATCAGTTTTTTATTGCTTAGTCAATGGCTCTTCTAGACTCGATCAGTATACAATATCCAATAAATATACTAACTGTAGGCTTTGAGCCAACTGTTACTGTATGGTCTACCGGTATTATTTGCACGTTTAGATGAAGATGAGCATCATTCTGGAACGGTACAAAAGTTATGATAAATATAAGAATTAGTACACAAATGAATAAAACATAGGTTAAAAAAATATAAATTATATTAGCATAGTAGTTTCTTGCACTCTTCGCATGAAAGTAAGTCGACAGTAAATATTAAACTATGCAATAATCAGAACCTTGTAGAAATATTTCTTTCGGAGTTTGATAGCAGTTCGAACGCATCTCTTGACCCTGATCTTCAGCATGTTATCATTAAATATCTGTAACACAGTTTTGACGAATTAATGCCAAAAAAAAAAAAAATTGCAAAAATGTACCACACATATATAACATTACAAGTATATATGCATTCTAAATAAAGCCAAGTTATGAAGCAGCCAATTACTGACAGTAAAATACAAATATAACAGCACATAACATTGACCAGGCAGGTTATTTTTACTTTAAGCTGTAACTCTGTTAGATCGCCCTACCTTTATCAAATCATCGATTGAGTGGGTTTCTCTGATGATCTTGTGTCTGTTCAGTATTAAAATTGCTGCAACACAGAAAACTGGCAACTCGTCGTCACCGTTTCTTGTTGAAGAAATAATAGTGCAAATTTGAAACTGATCATTTTTTGACCATAAGTTCTTTGTCAGGCCACAAAAGGGATGTGTTGATGCAGTTTTTATTCCATTTTCAGAAACTGAGCGTTCTAGACTTCTAGATTTCATAGGTAATCTCCCCTTCCAGCTGCTGTTGCGGTGCTCACTACTTTGTTTTACTGTATCTGCAACTGATTCTCTGTGAATATGAATAGTTAACAATTCCGGGCAAGACTCATCCAAATGGCATGCTAATGATTCATCGAAATCAGCAGCCCACATCATCTGCAGTGAGAGAAAAACATGAATGACATTCTTTTGTGAACTCTGACATAAAAAATTATAACAAAAGTCTCAGAATCTCTTTGCTTTATTGCTATACCACTATGACGGGTCTTCTGTCTTGCCTGTCACACTTGCACATTATCATATTCAAGTGTCCACACCCAAAGAAGTGTGTTAATCAACTGTATCTTTAATGTTTAGGTCCAGTGTACAGGAAACAACTTATTATCATAATCAGTTGCATAAATATCATTGAGAATAGATCAAAATGGCTTCAAAGGTGTTTCGCTTTAACTACATATACATTAGAAAAAGAAGCTTATTATAGTTATGCGCTTCTTAGCTTGTGTGTTAAAGGTATTTTCTTTATATAGAAAACTGAATAGGTAAAGTGTTTGGTGGATGAGAGCACATAGATTCTAACTTAAATAAGTAAATGATAGAAGGAAAGGACTTGAGTGGATGTGCAGTTGGGTGTTGACATAAATTTATAAAGGTAGAATTGACTTTGTAATGGACTTGTGTGTTAAAAATCTCTCTTCTATATTAAAGAAGAGTAAAGTAAATCATCTGTACAATTTTTGGCCAACATAGCACTTGCAACACCACACTTTCAAAACTACCATTTTTAATACCACGGGTCACACTTCGTTACAGTATTCTTATTTCCCTAGCCAAATACTCCCTCTATCCCTATCTTTAAGTATGGGTTAGGCACGGAGGACAAGAAAAAGCAAAGAAATGGGAATAAGCTGGTGGTCCTACCAAAATTAACAAAGAAAATTATTATTTATAGAATGGAAAATAATTGGGAGGGACACCATAAAAAAGGGAAAGGGTAAACAAATAGGTGGCACTATGGAGAGTTGCAATTTAAGCTGACCTCCCAAATATTAGCACTTATTCACTAGTAACAATAGCTTGCTTAGCCATCTTATAAGGTAAGCCAAAGACCATGTTCATAAAAAAACCAGCATTTATTATGCCCATTTATCATTTTCTTGTACATCTTCCATTCCAAGGGAAACTCATTAGGGACATGAGAATTGAGTACATAATGATGATGAAATATGTGGCCCAAACATTCAAGTAGAAAATGCAAGTTAGCATTATAGCTAACTAGCTGAGGAGGATAACTCAAAAATAATACAAGCACAAACCTCCCACATACAAAGAGCCTCATTAAAAGATATCTCCCGTCGGAAAAGAACTAGCAGCATCCGAAAGGCAAAGTGAAGGTTTTCTGCACCGATGTGTGATAGATGAGCAAACATCTCTCTATCTGCGACTTCTAAGATATGCCACAATGCTTGCAACTGCTTTATCACACCAGTTGGTCCATCCATCTGGAAGTTTTCACGCTAAATTGGTAAAATCAAATGTCAGCTTAAAAAATGGTAATGCTATCAAACAAAATTATGGATATTTCAGCCTATTTACCATTCTCCTAAGAAGCATTTCGAAGCACCAAAATGCATCAGCATCATCCTCGAAGAGCACTACAAAGGGCGAGAGCAAATCACTCATCCCTATAATTAAATGTTTAATGAAGTTAATAACATATCTAAGAAGAGCTTCAAGCATATGACAAGAAACAGTTAACCGAAGTAAAGGGCTAAGTGCCACAACCTTGACAATACCCTGTTGCAGGATCAACCCACGCATAAACAGCAAGTATATCTGCCATTCTAGCTAAATTTTTTGTGTCCTCGTAGAACTCCAGGTGACTATCTGTGCGTACCACATCAACCACTATACACACGCACCATTATAAAGAAAACAAACACAAAATTAGACCAGAATATATAAAGATAGCTTTCATAGTGGAAAAAATTTAGCTATTAACACTAATCAGCTTCAAACTAATATTTAATTTACCAATTTGGTGCAGTGTCCATAGCCATTCCGATACTTTCTCTTCGTCAACAGCACCTCCCTGAGAAGTGGTTGCATCTGTACCTGCTATTTCAGAGGCGCCTAAGACTCTTAGTCTGTTTACAATCTCTGCTTCATATAGTGAATTGCTAAACCTTGATATCGGCTCACAGACATCAGGGTGAGCCATTCCAATTTCAGGCTGGTCTGCATGTTGCAGCATGTCACTAGATAATGACTCTTTAGATTCCATAATTAAATCAACATTGTTATCAATTTGGAAATTGTACACATGGTCATCTTCAAATCTCAACTTACATCGGCTCGAACTTCTATCATCACATGACCTCGGTACCTTTTCATTGTTTCCACTCTTCTCGAACAAATTTGTGACAGGTAAAGGAGGAAAATCACTATAGCTTTCAGCTACAAATTCGGTACCATGTTCTGCACTTCCTGGTTTTGGTGAACTGCAGTTGCATGGACTCAAAGAAGGTATATAGCAAGAAGATACATACGGTCCACCATCTGTGCTTTCTCTCATATCTGAAAGGTCTACTGAATCACTAGAGCTTTCCCTAGGGCAAGCATGCGATGTATCTGTACAATTATAATCCGAATGACGGTAAGTTTCTAATTTTTCTATATTATTGTTATTGGAAGCCCTTCTACTGCTGCCATCAGCTTCACTCCTCCCATCTTCTTTAGACATTGTTCTCATATCCATGACTTTGGACCCCACAGCATAGGCAAGTGATCCGGTCCCTATGCTAGAATGCATCATCTGGCACTGCTTGACAAGATCCTTATAACGCTCCCTGTAAAATAAAGAATAAAAGAACAGTTGACCTGACGGCAGTATAAAAAGATATGAACATGAAAACATGAAGAGCCATGAAAAATATTTAGAATTCTTTAGGGTATTGACCAGAATGTCCATGTAACAGCAAAGGCTTCAAACAAAGGAACTGTTTTCATATACTTTACCAATTCATGGGAACAATACAAACAGGGAATACATAGCAAGAGAAACACTTTCAGTACTTGTGTCATAAAATTTATTACAAGAAAGAACTAGTGCAAACATTTAGCTGACCTAGTCCAGACACTGAGTTCAACCTTTCAATAGATATCTATACTCTTTATTAAAAGCAGAAACCCCCTTTTAATGGTATGCCATGTATACCGCGGTCGCGGTATGCCACTTGATATTAATTAATTTAATTAATTAAAATATTAATATTATATAATAATTTAATTTAATAATGAAATTATATAATATGAGTCTATTAACTAAAAATTGAAATAAAAGTCAAGAATATAGTATTACATAAAACTTAGAACTCCTTTAATTAATATTTAAAAAGTATCTATAATAGATTAATAATAAATACAATTAATAATATAACTACTCTTATATTACCAGAATGAAGTTATGTAAATTTAATTAATTAAAATAATAATATTAAATATTAATTTAACTTAATAGTGAAGTTATATACTAGGAGTCTATTAACTAGCAATCGAAATAAAGGTCGAGAATATAGTATTATATACAACTTGGTGCTTCAAGATTTTATTTATTTAAAAAAATTAAAAATTAGAAATTTAAGATAATTTATCACAATCTGTGCTTCGCACGGGTTATCGGCTAGTATTACATGATTATACATGTACACGGTGGGCAAGATCATCTAAATGAATATAACTAGTCTTTCATATAAGAATTCTATTAGACGTTCTAAATTTCTGGTTGCATCAGACACTTTGAGGTTCCTAAAGTACAAACTGCAAACCATTCATACTTCCTGCTGATGATCAGACAACATCAAGTGCAGCAATCAGAATACAGAAAACTACCTAGAAGTATAACAGCACCTTGTCCAGATTATCCAGAAGGTGCAAGTAAATCTCATCCCAACAACACTAATCTTCATATTAAATGAAAAAACAAATAGTAAAACTGCTCTAGGCATTATGACAAGAAATTGATTACACAAAACCAATATTTTCAATATCTAGATAATCATCTAGCAATCATACAAATGTAGTCACATAAACATATAGTGGCAGTGCAAAAAGAATTATACACAATTTTTAAAAAAAAAATAGTAGAAGCAACCAAGGATCATAGTACGCAGTTTGCTCATTAATAAAGTAAGTGAAACCTCAATAGCAATTAATAAGAACTGCATTGCTAAACTCAAACTCAAGTCTCTTCAGAGAGTTGCAAAAATAATGTCTTCCCTTATTTAACACAAAACTATATCTCCACTCTCATGCGGAGCACAAAATGTTAAAAATACCACAAAAGGAAGTGACTTTAACAGTATGCTTAAATTAAACCATCTCAGTTCCTCTTCCATAGAAGAAAAGATAATTCAAACGAAGCATGCTGTCATGCACATATACGAAATAAACATCTTGATTTTGATTCCTGACTTCGAATCTCTTACACTTTTTAAATTTTGTGATGTATGCCCTACTATGCAATTAATAGTTGATACCAATAAAGACGGACAAATTAGAAGAGAGAACGTATCGTGACATATTTCCACGTGGATCTGTGAATAGAATAAGCAGTCACAAATAAGATAGATATGTAGCTAGCAATAGATATTTACCTCCTTGCCATCCTCAATTGCCTCCTATACTCTGATGTGCTGCTTAAAGTGTAACATCCCAGGAGAAACTCCCAGACTTCAGCCCTTATAGTTGGATCAACACCCTACCATGAGTGAGAATGAGCAATTTTACATTTTAAATAAGTTGAGATTTTCTTAATTTCATAACAAAAAATAATGAAGGAAAAAAACTAGCTCATGAGTAACACATCATAATCAACACATTATCATCAGGAAGACCTTAAGCTTTTCGGGAGTTGGTAATCAACATTTTATCAGAGCATGGTTTTCAAGTGAGGTAAAGTTATAAAAGAGACGTAAAGGCAAACTAGTGGATTTCCCACTACTAAGGTTTTGGGAGGGTTAGTCACTAATGGTAGGAGCTGACTATTAACAAAATGCACATGGTAAAAGCATATAACATTCATGGCATGGCAGTCTTCCCTCTCGGTGCTCTCTGCAACACCGCAGCTGTAACGATCCAACATCTTTTCTTTGATTGTGCTTACTCCGCTTTTGTTATGAATAAATGCTACATTCAATTTCCTTCAAACTGGAAAGAAAATAATTAGTTCTTTCAGAATCTTTATCGAAGATGCATTAGAGTCAAAACCGGAAAACTCTTTGCTTCGTTGGCTATTCGTTCCATAAGGCAGGAATGTGTCAGCAAAAAAATGGAAAAATTATCATCCATAGCCTCCGTGGCAGTTGTGTGATAATAATTTGAAGGTGGTCCTGGTTCGGGCATACTTGCATACATATTTTCGAAAGCAGGCAGCGAGTGATTTTTTCTTTAATTTCTATGTTGTACTAGCTAGGCGAGTTCTTGTTAACTTCGTTTGTTTCTTGTTGGCGGAGCTTGGCATGTCCACTCTCTATTGCTTTCCCAGGGTGTGCCCTAGTTGATGTATTTTTTCTGTTTAGGTAATACAATTATTATTTAGCAAAAAAAATGTTTTGTAAGGCAAAACAAAAGAAACTTTTCCAACGGATGAGTTGAGAAACTACAGTTCTCCGTCATAAAACGAACTAGACAAGAAAAATACATCTTCTCCCGAGTACCTTCCATTAGCCAGAATATACCCAAATCAAGATAATCATAAAACTTTATCATATTGACTTCATATTGACTATCATCTTCTTCTCATCAAGATAATTAGAATCATAATTTAGTTAAAGAAAGTACTATTTAGGTTTATAATATATAGTGAGTAGCTATTTTGTAAAAGAGCATAATATTAATTTTGAAATATAATGTTGTGTGTGAAATATCTTTGTGTTTCATGGAAAATTGTCCAAAACCCTAATTAAGCCTACATCCCCCATCAAAGTGGTATTAAGAGCCATTTCCTGCCACCATCAGCCGCCTAGAAGCCACCAACAGCTGCCAGCAGCCACTTGACCAACCAGAAAACAACCTAATTCACAACAGCTACAACATTCTTCTAGACCTTTAATCAAACACTTTGCGTAGAGTTCAGAAAAAACATAAAACCCGAATACTTTGACTCAAAATCCCACCAGAAAAAATAAAGTAATAGGAAAAACTGGGACTGAATACAAATCAGACCCTTAAGTTTCTGAAATATTCAAATCAGTCCCCACAATTTTCTAAATTTACAAATCAGTCCCTGCAGTTTCAGAAATTTTACAACATCCCTGAACTTCTAAATTTTACAGTTTTGCTCAAACAAAAAAATTTGTTAACGCTAGCTAGGTGAATGCAACTCTTGAAGAACATATTCAAAAACAAGAGGAAAAGAATGCGGAGTTCAAACCTTCAATTGATGGTTAAACAAGCAGATGGCTACTATGATTAGGCAACAGACAATCATGCAAAATAGTATAAATCAATTACTAGGTCATCGTAAAGCAGACAAAAGAGCCGATTAAACTCCAAAGTCATATAGCGAACGAGCCTCAAGATCAAGTTAGGGGTTCTCGAATTTGATGGAGATGAAGTTAGAGGTGTTAAGTTGGAGGTTCCCGAATTTAAAGGAGATACTCGAGGAGATGTGTTTCCTTGATTGGATACATGATTTGAAGAGTTTCTTCAGGTGGCACAACATGACTCTTGCAAGAAAAACCTATTTTGCTGAGGCTAAACTATATAGCTCGCATGTAACTTGATAGGGAAAAGGTGAGTAATCGTCGTGCTGGTAGATCGTGGGATGAGATGAAAGCTTCAATGCAAGGAATAAATTAATCATAATTGATTGGGTGTACATTAATATTATGTAGATGTAAGATTATATTAGTAGAAAAATAAAAGAATTTGTTTCCTTTTATCTAGAATTTAATTTATTTTTTGACTTCACATGTTCTCTGAGTTTTAGCCTTTTAGGATACATATTTAAACTACTCTTTATTATTTTGAAAGATTATGAATATTATACACTGGTTACATGTGAAAATTGGTAACTCATACTCAACTCACTTTCGATGATTATATGTGAACTAAAACTGAATTGGACGTAAGAACAAAAACAATGTTTAAACATGCTAGTATATTATATTATCAGATGCCTTTACACCCCTAGAGATGAAGCAGATCATAACTCAGGCTCAAAAGCCTTCAAACTCAATCAACAATAATTGACTCATCATATAATTCACAATACAGAAACAAATTGCTACAACTCATGTAAAGGATACACCTAATCCATATAATGTCAAGTGTCTATCTAATGATGCAGATCTTTATCCTAACACAACAATTACTTTCATTTACTAATGAAGTCTATGAATAGGGAAACGTTGGTAGCTCATGCATATAACTCCGCCTTCTATTTAAGATAGGTGCGATCATGTAGAGAGATGTGCATTAAATAATACTCCATCCCATTATAATAGTCCTGTTTGTAAAAATAAAAATCCCATAATATTTGTCCTATTCTTCATCCAATACAAAATGTATAGTACTATAGTTTCAGTGTATAATAGTATTGAACCCCAACCAGCTAATAAATTCACAGTAAAGAAACCGAGGAGCTTATATTTAATTTCATAGACTAATTAGAATACTATATGACTCTTATGAGTATAAATATATACACGTATTTTACATTCGTCTACAGTACTACTTTCATACACACTACTCGGCAATGAATAGTCAATCTAGTGTATTTAATAATGGGTGAAAACTTAGTTATTAAAACATCACAATTAATAATTTCTTAATATATGTGTTTTTTGCAAACAAGACTACTATAATGGGATGGAGGGAGTATTTTTGAGGAAAGTGTATTGAAGTTCTAACGGAATTATATAATTCTAAACTACTATTACACAATTATTCTATTTAATATCATACAAGAATAGGTGTCTTACTCCAAGAACAATTGATTTCAATGCTTTCTGAAAACCTAAAATCTTTCCGTCATCATCAAAGGTTGCATGCCACTTTTCTGGTTTCAGCATCTTGCTTATCTGCACAACAAAGAGATCATTAAAAAATAAAAAGGAAGGGCACGGAAAAAGGATTTTATAAATGTGATATCAGTTATACTGGCCATGACTATGGCAAACTACTCAAGAATTATCACAATGACATGCCTTTTTAAACATAAAGTGTTTACAGTGTGCAAAAATTCTTCAGCTTGCATCGGGGTGATCATAAGGCCCGGGTAGCGGTTCTTTCTTGTGATCCCAAAGAAAAGTTCTTACGACACACTAATTGGCTGACAATAGGTAAAATAATTGCAAATGGTCAGTTTCTAATTCTTCATAATAAAATCCGTGCAAATCGAACTTGTGCAGAAATACTCTTGCAAGAACCGCCAATCCCAGCGTGTCAGATTTCCATGGTTTCTAAGTGTTTTCTTGTATATTTTTGGTATCTTCTGTTATAAGTACAGAAAGTAAGAGATTAACAGCAAAGAGATGCCAATTAGCAGAGAATCAGAAAGATTTCGAGCCGTAATGAGAGAGGAACAGAGTTTACAGAGAGATTAAGATAGAAAGCATAGAGAGAGAAGCAGTTATAGAGAAAGAAAGAGAGATTGGTGGAAAATGATTTCCTTTTCATATATCACATAATGAAAATACAGGACTCTTACAAGTATTTATAGACATGAAACGATATGTAACTAAGTGTTTGGGGGAACTTTTTTCCAGAATAAGTCAACTTATTTTAAGACAAAGTTAGAGATTCCTAACTTTCCAACTTATTTTTGCAACTTATTGAATCTGAAACATACATTAAATACTTGTATAATTTTTTTTTATCAAAATATAAATTTTTTATCCGAAAATAAGTCAATAAGCCATTAATAAAAGGTACGCCAAACAGGCACTAACTAAGACGGGCATGAATTTACTGGAATGCCCTTACTACACTATAATGTATTTATACTACTACTTAGCTATCCTGACACAGCATAATACTAGTCACTAGCACCATGAATGTCATTCACTAATCTCGCCAATGGACCTTGAAAGAAAAAACCAGCCGGCATAGGCAATAGTACAAGATCACTAACACTTCATTCTCATGTTGAATGTAAATAAATGAGAATGAAAGAAAATTTTGTAGGCAAATTCAAAAAGAAAATAACATGTATATATTGTACTTATAAAGCTAAATGTATCCATGGCATTGTAGTCTAGTGGATCCCTCTAATCCTTGGTAACAAGAGATATTCTTAGTGGAGACAAATGTGTGCGCAAGTATGTAAATTTATTGTAATTGACCTTGCCCAAAAAAGGAAACAAGAAAAAGGTATACTAAATAGTTAAAGTGAACACATATAGAAAACCACTTCCTCATCTTTCTGTCATATGGATGTGAGGAAACAATACAAACCAAGCAAGAACTATTCTTTTTTAAACCCATTAATTAACAATGAAGTCTTCCTCATATTTAAAAGGAGACTACGGACAAGCTAGAATCTTACAAGATTAAGCAAGCTGCATAGCTCCAAGAATGAAAGAAACCAGAATTACTGAATCCAACGAGATTTTTGGTTGCGTTTTTCCACAAGGACTAAAATGTTGGACTATTTAGTATTAACACTCACTTTTTATCAACTTGATCCTTTAAAATAATCCTACGGACTATTTTCCATTACTTCCTGAATGCTTGTGCTTGTCCTGCATCAATAATTAAACAAGCCTACTCTAAAATGTTCCACCTATCAGGCACTTTGTCATCGCTTGTTCCAAAACCTTGTATACAGACATATAGATAGGAAGTTGAATAGAAGTCTTACAGCTGTCACAACCTGTATAGGTGATTGGTGAAGACAAGGGTCCCCGATAATAGAACCGACTTTGAGAAGATTCACTGAGCGGGCTTTTCCACATATCCATTGTTTGTTGTCTCCGTCAAAAGACATCACCTAAGCCAGTTGTACCCTCCTGATGTATCACAATCTGTAATAACAAATCAAACTATTTGAGTACATACATACCCTTGTAGACGATGATACATAACCTTGTAGACGATGATGATGACAATGACGTTATAAACCTAATTATACATTTCTCCGTCAACACCAACATAAGCATATATATACATTTATATTTTTATAATCCAGTACCTACTCATACTTCCGTATCAGATTCGACTAAATGAAAGTGTACCAATACACCTACATATATCGGTATTAGTCGTTTATCACAATTGAATTGAATTCTAACGATCGAATTAAATTCGAAGAAACGAACCGATAAACAAACAAGAAAACAGATACAGATAGATAATTCGACAATTAAGCATCGAATAAGTTGAGTATCAGATAGATTTATGTAAATAAGTTGACTGATCACTCCAAACAATAACACCGATAGACAGATACACTTACATATAAATCGTACAGAGCAGAGAAAACTCAAAGTAAATCACGATCAATTGAACACGAATTGAATTAAATTAAACAAACAGGAGGGAGAGAGAGAGAGAGAGAGAGAGAGAGAGATGAACCTGGAAAAGGTGTAGTGTAGGGTGGAGTGGAGTTAGAAATGGTGCAGAGATCTCGGAGGAAGGAGATCACAGCGTCGTCGGCATCTAACACACAGGGGCTGCCCGTTTCCTAAGATTTCTTTCCCTCAACTTTGCTTTTCTTCCTCTTTTTATTTTGGAAATTCTACACTGAACCATTTAATAAAAGAATAAAGGCCCTCTTTATCACAATTTGGAGGTAAAATGCCCTAATTATCACAAACTGAAAAAATGGCCCTTTTCATCACAAAGAAACGCAATGGCGTGTGGCGTTGATGATTTTTGGGTAATAACGCAACTTAATGTTGCGTTTTCTATTTTTTTTTTTTTTTTTTTTTGGTCACGCATGTTTGAAATGCGTTTATGCTGTTGGGCCCCGCAGGGGCAAACCTTGAAAACGCATGATTCATTTACGTTTATTCAAAAACGCAACATTAAGTTGCGTTACTAATTTTTTTTTTTTTTTTTTTTTTTAAAAATCACGATTTAAAAAATAAAAGGGACAAAAACGCCACACGCCATTGCGTTTTTAAGAAACCCAACATTAAGTTGCGTTTTTCTGTGATATAAAGGGCCATTTTGGTGGGTTGTGAGATTTAGGGCCTTTTGACTTCAAATTGTGATAGTAAGGGTCAACACCCTTAATAAAATCCATTAAAATTAAGTGATATTCGGTGTTATAAAAAGCGGGAATCGGACTTAATCGATGGAGGTACTGTCCAGGGATTAATCGAATAATCGGGGATTAATCGGAATGATTAATCGGATCATTAATCGGAGCTAATTTTAATATTATTTTTAAATATAATTATTATTAATATATGTAATTATTTTATTATTTTGATTGTACATGAATAATTATCATATATTTACACAAATATATTTAAAATATATAGCATTATTAAAGTAAATATAAATTTTAAGATCTAATTCTTGAATTGGGGTCAACATGAGAGAAAAAATTGATAAAATTCATGATTTAACCGTTTAAAATATTAATTTTGTATATGAGAATAAGATTTTTCTTAAAATTTATTCAATTTTATACTTTTTGAATTTTGTTTTTTTTTATTTTTCTACAAAATTTTCAATTTTTTATCAATGAGACCGATTTTTGACCGATTAATCCGATTTTTGACCGATTAATCCCGATTTTGACCGACTTTTGAGCGATTTTTGAATTTATGAATTTTTTTGGATTTAAGAAAATGATGGGTTATGAAAAATTTGAAGAAAATGATCAAAATAACACTATTTTAATATACTATTGCCCAAAATGATAATTATCGCTAATTATGTCCTTTTTAACCAATTATATTGGCTTGATCCATATGCGTATATTAACACAGTGGTCAGGTGAGTTGGATTGTGGAACTTCTATCGCGTGTGTACGTATATCCATCATTCCTTTTATAAACGTAATACCTCAATTTATACTCTCTTTTTTTGACGAAATGCGTAGAATTATATTACTCGATCAAACAACTCAATATAACAGCGGGACAAACCCCCGACTGTCAATACGATCAGGCTAAAAAACAAATAAATTGTTTTCTGATCGTTTAACAAGATGAACATAAAAGTTCTTGAAGCTAAAAACAAATTCGAAAACATCCTAAGCGATCCAAACTGCGTCAAAATCCCTGAAAACAGCGTTATCACAATTGACCACATCACATAAGAATCGTTGATACCCCAGTGTTCAGAATCCTCACTCCAGCTATCTACATGCCGGATATCAGCTATAGACTTACCGAACATGGAAACCCCCAAAGGATGAGTAACACCCCAGCTATCTACATGCCGGATACCAGCTATAGACATGCCGAAAGTGAAAATCTCCAAAATATGATGAACCATCTTTGGTTGTGAGTGGTGAGCTCTTGCAATATTCTTCACCGTCCTAACTTCGATGCAATCCTTCCAGATCCCCCAAGACATCAACAAAATTATTCTCAGCAGATCCAACCACGAAAGATCCAACCACGAACATAGAGATACATAATTAATTAAATACATAAAAACACTCCAAACCACTCCAAAAGGAGAGACACACGCCAAAAGGCGAGACGAAAAACCAAAAATTCAAATACCTCGGAATGACACCAAATTTTGGTATGATGTTAAGGAGCAGAATTTGAATCTAAAGTTATTTTTTATTTGGGGATTCGGACTCAAAACCAAGATAGATCTGAGAAATAAATTTTAAGATGTTTGGCTTTGATTCGATTTTTATTGAAAGAAACTGAACAAACACAAAATAAAGAGGGATTAGATGATTGGGGAAGGACTGGAGGATGGATTAAGGGGAAAAGAGATGAAGATGGAGAAAAAGGCGGTGGTAATGGTGGTTTACTGGGAATCGACTCTCATGTGCAGTGTACAAAGAACCCTCTTTTACACTCGTTGGTTTTTTTTTTTTTTTGACTTCACTCGTTGGTTTTCTCAATTTATACTTTTTAATTCACTGTTATCCAATCATGATATTAGGTTGCGTAAGGAGAGTTAGACATGTCCCACACATGAGTGTATTTCATAGAATGCTTGTACAACTTCCCACCATTTTTTTTCTTTTGCTAAAATACAACTTCCCACCATTGATTATGAAAACCGAGCAAAACAGTTAATTGATATTGTCCTTTTTCACTTTCCTTCATCACGTTTGGGGTCGTCGGCCAAGAGCTTAAGTTGATCAAGTTGATTGTGTAGGAAGATGAGCATCATCTTCTTTAACAAACACCATCCTTTATGTCATGATTTCCTAGTATTAGTAATATTTAAATAATTTAATTTAGTTGACAATTGGGCCAGGTGGCAGTCTAGTGTCGGCTAGTAATTGTTATTTGAATGATAGGACCACATGTGTAGGTGGCAAAGATGTATTGGCAGCTTAACAAACTGTCCTATATAACCATTACTTGGGGAATGAGAATGCTATGTGATTGGTGAATTGTTATTTTCTTTCTGTCTTATTACTTTTCTGTCTTTTACTTTTATTTTATTGTCTTGTTCACCTTAAGAGGTGACAATCTGGTATCAGAGCCGGCGGTTCTCGGCGGAGTAAGGGTTTCATGGCGGAGAAAACCACCCTTCAAAAGTAGGAGAAATCCATCACTGCTTTGGAAGCGGGCATGGAAGCGTTGAGATTAAGGGTTCAACAAAACCAAGATCTCACGACAACAAAACTATCAACAATGGAGGAGAAGCTCAATGCTATGCATACTGCACATGAAGATATTAAGAAGGGAGTAGCTGAGTTGTTGAAAAGGGATAAACAGAGGGAAACTCTGATCAAGGGTTTAGAGATGGGAGAGGGTAGCTCAAATCTTCCTCCACCAAGGGTCTCTTCAGCTCAAGGTAAGCATAACACTACCCATACCCAGTTTGGTACTATTAACGATTCTGTGATTATAGATGATCTTGGTCATTTTAGAGGCGCAAATAGTAGCCCTATCATGAACCAAGAAGTTGTGTCTGAGTTTATTATGAGATCTAAACCCCTACATGAAAACCCACAAACTCCACCTCACTCACTCATGCCCATTTATCCACACACCACCCCTGCTGTTCACTCTCTACCTCACCCTACGCTCTCCCTAACAACTATGGGAAGCACACCAATCAACCCTTTTACAACTGCTATACCAACCTCTAGATTGATTCCTCAAAACATGAACCCACCACCTGTTTATACCAATGCTTCACTGCCCCCTTTTATACCAGTCAACACACACTCTGGGTTCAACCCTTATAACCACCAAGCCACTAGTGGGAGTCACATAGTGGGTAGCTACAACCGAAACTACCAATTTCCTACCTACAAACCCCCAAAGGTAGACTTTCCTAAATTTGAAGGGAAGGACCCTAGAAATTGGGTCAGTAAGTACAATAAGTATTTCTTGCTGAACCCATCTCTAGATGCCAGGGCAAAGGTGATTTGTGCTGCCCTGTATCTAGAAGGAGAGGCTGACGTGTGGTACAGGGGAATAGAAGAAGAGAGGCCAAATCTAACCTGGGGGGACTTTACCGAGTTGGTATGTAATAGATTCTCCAAATCTGGCTATGAAAATCTGGTAGGCAAGTTTAACAAGTTATCCCAGAAAGGAGGAGTTGATGAGTATATCACTCAATTTGAGGAGTTAAGAAGTTATGTCATGAGCCAGGAAGGACAGCACAGGGAGTCATACTACATTGACACTTTCATTAGTGGACTAAAAGATGAATTGTCTCAGTATTTGTACAATCACAGACCCTGTAGCTTGCAAGAGGCAAGAAACCTAGCAAGAGGCCAAGAATACATGTTGAACGTGCTGGAAAGAAGATATAAGAGCAACACCAGCAAACCTTCCACGTTCTACTCATAAAAACCAGCTGGAGTGCAAACTAAGGAGATAAGTGGGTATGGTAAACCAGCGGGAAAAGGCACCAACACAGAATCTAGAAGATTGTCTATTGCAGAAATCAATGACAAGAAGGCTAAGGGTCTCTGCTTCCACTGCGATGAACGGTATACCCCTGGGCATGAATGTAAGAAAAAGAAGTTGTTTGTCATGTTGAGTGAGCAGTGAAGATGACTGTGAAGATGAGGACCTAGCACTGATATGGGAGGAAGAACCAGATGTAGCAGAAAAAGAGAAGGAAGCAGACTCTACTATATCCCTGCATGCTCTATCTGGATCCAAGGGTAGTCACACCCTAAAAATCTTGGGGAAGATCAAGAATAGAAACATCAGTATCCTAATAGACAATGGATCTACTAGCAATTTTGTATCTCTGGGATTGGCTAAACAACTACAATTGGCAACCAGTCCTTGCTCTCCATTCAAGGTTGTAGTTGTTAATGGTGAGAAGATTAACTGTCAAAGTACTGTAGATTCTCTGGAATGGAGTATGGCTGGTCACTTATTTAGGGATAAGATGAGTGTCATTCCATTAGGAGGATATGATGTGGTCCTAGGTGTAGAATGGATGAAAACTGTTAGTCCAGTGAGTTTTGATTTCAGTCAAGGGCAGATTACCATTAATTGGAAGGGTGAAAGGTTGGAATTATATCAAGAAGACAGGGATCCTACACTAAAGGTGGAACCAACAAGTGATATGAATGTAAAAATACATGGTGAGCAGGCCTACTTTCTAGTACAAGTCAATGCAATAGAGAAGCAGAATGAGGAAGTAGAGACCACTCAAGAAGTAAATGAAGTACTGGAAACTTATACAGATGTATTCAGTAGCCCTGTGCACTTACCCCCCAAGAGGAGGCATGATCACCACATTCCAATTAAGGCAGGTAGTCAACCTGTTAGCGCCAATCCTTACAGGTGCCCATACTTCCAGAAAGAGGAGATTGAGAAAGTCATAAAGGAAATGCTCGGTAATGGTATCATCAGGCACAACACATCTCCTTATGCTTCACCTGTGCTGCTTGTCAAAAAGAAGGACAATTCTTGGAGGATGGTGGTAGATTACAGAGCCTTAAATTCAATCACCATCAAAAATAAATATCCAATTCCAATTATTGAAGAATTGTTAGCAGAATTGAAGGGTAGCAAGATTTTTACCAAGCTGGACCTTCGAAGTGGATACCACCAAATAAGAGTGAATGACAGTGATGTATACAAGACTGCCTTTAAAACTCATCATGGACATTATGAGTTCTTAGTAATGCCATTTGGGCTTACTAATGCACCTGCTTCGTTTCAGGCTCTTATGAACGAAATATTTGGTGATCAATTAAGAAGGTTTGTATTAGTTTTCTTTGATGATATACTAATTTACGGCAAGGATGAGAAAGAGCCCATTCAACATTTAAAGACTGTGTTGGAGATACTGAGGTCTCACCAGCTATTTGTGAGGAAAAGCAAGTGCTCATTCAGCACCAGACAAGTGGAATACCTAGGGCATATAATTTCAGAGGAGGGAGTTAGTGCTGATCAAGAAAAAATCCAAGCCATGACTGATTGGGAAAGGCCCACCAATGTAAAGGCACTAAGGGGCTTCCTAGGGTTAACAGGCTATTATAGAAGATTCGTTAAGGGGTATGGGGTGGTGAGCAAACCTTTAACACAGTTACTAAAAAAGGGGGCCTTCCACTGGAATGCAGAAGCAGACAAGGCTTTTGAGGAGCTAAAGACATTGATGAGCTCGACTACTGTTCTTGCCATGCCTGATTTCCAGAAGCAATTCACTGTAGAAACTGATGCTTGCAAAGGTGGAATTAGTGCAGTATTGATGCAAGATAGTAGACCAATAGCCTACCTTAGTAAGGCCTTGAGCCCTAAGCACATGGGCATGTCTACCTATGAAAAAGAAATGTTGGCAGTTATCATGGCAATCCAGAAATTGAGGGCATACCTCCTTGGCCAGCATTTTATCATCAAAACTGATCATGAAGCAATCAAGTACATCATTGAACAAAAGATATCTACCAGTCTGCAGCAGAAGTGGGTCTCAAAACTGCTAGGCTTTGATTACTCAGTAATGTACAAGAAGGGCAAGGAGAATCTTGCAGCAGATGCACTCTCAAGAATTTATGAAGGAGAAAATGAGTGCTCTGCTATAACAGCCTGGAAACCTCTATGGAAGGAGGAGCTGCAAAATAGCCTTGTGGAAGACAATGAAGCCCAAGAGATAATTGCTAAACTAGCAGTCACTGGTACCAGTGAAGAAGGATACTCTATTGTTAATGGAGAACTCAGAAAGAATGGAAGGTATTTTGTGGGATCTGGTGGGCAGCTAAGGCAGAAAATTTGTGAAAATATACATGGTAGTATGGAAGGAGGCCACTCAGGCATTGCAGTTAGTGTAAAAAGAGCAGAGTCACTCTTCTACTAGCCAGGCTTAAGGAAGGATTTCACAACATTTATCAGGGAGTGTGACACTTGCCAGAGGAACAAGGCAGAGCATGCTCTTAACCCTGGCTTACTATAGCCAATTCCCATACCAGAAAGGGCATGGGAGGTCATGTCAATGGATTTTATAGAAGGCTTACCCAAGTCAATGGGAAGGGACTCAGTATTGGTCATAGTTGACAAACTGACAAAATATTGTCACCTAATTGCTCTGTCACACCCTTTCTCTGCTTATAAGGTAGCTCAAGAAGTGCTCAATCATGTTGTAAAACTACATGGTGTGCCCACAGCAATCATCTCAGACAGGGATCCTATTTTTGTAAGTTCATTCTGGCAGGAGCTACTCAAATGTATGGGGGTATCTACTAGGCTAACAACTGCATACCACCCTCAATCTGATGGTCAGACAGAGAGAGTGAATTAATGCATAGAGATGTACTTAAGGTGCATGACAGGTCACAAGCCATCTAGGTGGGCTGAATGGATACCTATGGCTGAGTGGTGGTATAATACTACCTACTACACCTCTGCTGGAATGTCTCCCTTCCAGGCACTATATGGCCAGCAACCACTATCCATAAGTTACCACACTGCAAAATGTGAGGACCCTACTGTGTTGCAGTTTGCTAAAGACAGGGTTAAGGTACAGCAGCTACTCAAGGATAATCTCATTAAGGCACAAGAAAGGATTAAGGTCTTTGCTGATAAGAAAAGGAGTGATAGGGAAGGAGGGTGATGAAGTGTTTTTGAAATTGCAACCTTACAGACAAATGTCAGTAAATGCAAGGAAGAATCAGAAGTTGTCTGCAAAATACTATGGACCATACCCAGTGACCAAGAGAATTGGAAAGGTAGCCTATCAGATTGATCTACCTAAAGAAGCAAGGATTCACAATGTTTTCCATGTCTCTCAACTAAAGCTCAGAATTGGCAAGAAGAAGGCTGTGCAAACCATTCTACCTGGTGTGGATGAAGAGGGTGAGCTCGAGCTTAAACCTGCAAGAATTTTAGAAAGGAGAATGATCAAAAAGGGCAATGATGCTGCTGTGAAGGTTCTGGTGCAATAGGAAAATGGTAGTGAGGATGAAGCCACCTGGGAAGATTGGACTACTCTGCATGCTAAGTTTCCAGAATTTAACCCTTGAGGACAAGGGTGTTGTTAAGAGGGAGGGAGTTGTCATGATTTCCTAGTATTAGTAATATTTAAATAATTTAATTCAGTTGACAATTGGGCCAGGTGGCAGTCTAGTGTCGGCTAGTAACTGTTATTTGAATGATAGGACCACATGTGTAGGTGGCAAAGATGTATTGGCAGCTTAACAAACTGTCCTATATAACCATTACTTGGGGAATGAGAATGCTATGTGATTGGTGAATTGTTATTTTCTTTCTATCTTATTACTTTTCTGTCTTTTACTTTTATTTTATTGTCTTGTTCACCTTAAGAGGTGACACTTTATTTCTTGATTGATTGGAGGAGGGACCAAGTTGGTTGCTTTTTGGGGTTTAAAGATCTGAACTGCGTGTGTGAGATTTGAGATTAATGAAGGAAGATATTTGTAATAAGGGAGAGGGAGAGGAAGAGGACAAGAGAGCGCAAAGGGGGCTGCTTACTTTTGTGAATATACATATACGCACAAATAGTGGATGTTATGCCATATTTTGGCATGTCTAATAATCTCCCAAATTTCTAATATCTATTAATTATTAATTCAGATTAATAATTATAACTTAACTCCTAAGTTTTATACTCTCTCTGAAATGAGAAAAGAATCAATCTCAATCAATCAATTACGGAAAATATCTCCAAACGATATTCTTCAAATCAGGAAGATATCACAACGATAAGATTAAATCAGATAAAATCAGTAATTACCCACATTAACGAAGTTTATCCCTAAAGTCTCTAAGGGATAGACATAAATCAATTTCACAGAACTACGTGGGCTTGATCCTATATAAACATAGGTACGTAGGCATCTTGGCATGTGGTGACCGATACACGAGACAAATCGAGAAATCTGCCAAGTCCAGCCCCATCTTTTTTCATAAATCCTCTAATTCCTAAAACAGTCACATAATTATAAAATCGCTCTATTATTCCAGCACACCTCCGTTTTCGTGTTGTTACGAAATTCCTCCAACAACATTTGGCGCTAGAAGGAGGGCTTTAATTATTCGAGGAGGACGAATAATTCATAATTAACGGTGTTGGAACACAATCAAAGTGGTTCTAATAGGATGGCGGTGGAGGGATCAATAATTACAACAAACATGGTGGCTCGGTGCATGAAAAACGGTACAACAGTGGTGAGGTTACAAGCGAACAACCAAAAAGGAAACACCAGCCAAAAAAGAAGAAGAAAAAAAAAGGGAGGAGCGACTGGTTTCCACGCATGTTACAGGAGTATAGTTCACGGGACCCTCTGGATTAAAGAAAGAAAGAAAAAATTAAACAAAGGACGTACACAGGTTAAAGCTTGATCCAAAGTTTAATGAGTAAAGAATCTGCCAATAATTTTCTACGTATTGCTCGAAAAAGACCATAAAAGAAAGCAGCAGCAACAGGAAAGAAATCGAAGAACACGCTGCGGTGCCGGCCAGAAATCGAAGAACACGTGGATAAAAAAAATAAAGATAAGTCTTATTTTTTATTCTTAATTTATTTTTCTGCAAATTAATTATTATGCCTTGCATGCATAAATTGCGTTTTTAAATATTTTTCAGGAAAAAAATTTATGATTTTAAAATTCGTGCGAGCAATATATTTTTATGCTTGTAAAATTATTGCGATTTAGAAAATATCGTACGAGATATTTATGTTGATGAATTGCGGATATTTATGCTGATTGATTGTGAATTTATTTTACAATCCCGTACGAGCTGCATGTTTCAAAGAAAAAATACATATACGAGACGCATAATCTTGTAAAAGATTTTCTACAAAAAGGAGCATTATTTTCGAAGAAAATAAATATCGCGACACTCTTAAAAGAGCATATTTATTATTGCGTTTGGATTTGCAAAAGATTTTTCGTATATCGTCGCGATAGTACATGTATGTCAAAAATATTTTCAAACTTGCGAACTAAATTGCCAAGTAGGGTAGCCTAGACAAGCTATAAATCTCGCAATGCAACATGCTTAGTAAAGTGCAGCACCCTCTGGATTATTGAAGGCCCATGAGATATCGCTATATCGAATGGGTGGAGGCATCCCTATGCAAACTATCTTTATTGAAGGCCCATGACCAGATCTTGAGCTCAAGGTCGCATGGGTGGGAAGGCATCCCTATGCAAAATATCTTTCAGACATGCACAGCCAGCGCGCGTGCAAAGTTCACCACAAAGTTCACCAGAATTACATCTACATCTCCTACTGAAGACCTCGCCAGACACATCCTTATGCGGCATCAGACACTTGAAATGTGTGTACGCCAATTCGGGATATATACAAGCGCCAAGGTCCTAACTAGACAACAAGGATCGCAAAGGATTTCAAAATATTATTTATGCTCGCACATTTGAAAACCTTGGCAAAAAATATATCTTATAGTGGTCATCGCATGCTATCACATTTGCATCCGCATACGCCTAACGAGCACAGTGGTGCTCTAAGTGTTTATCTAATCATCTAGTTTCAGTTTTTTCAGCGACTCAAAAAATTTGGAAGCTTGAAGAATTTTTAGTTCTCCACCGCAGCAAGCTACACTGAAGAACTGGGGGCTAGTTGTTATGCCATATTTTGGCATGTCTAATAATCTCCCAAATTTCTAATATCTATTAATTATTAATTCAGATTAATAATTATAACTTAACTCGTAAGTTTTATCCTCTCTCTGAAATGAGGAAAGAATCAATCTCAATCAATCAATTACGGAAAATATCTCCAAACGATATTCTTCAAATCAGGAAGATATCACAACGATAAGATTAAATCAGATAAAATCAGTAATTACCCGCATTAACGAAGTTTATCCCTAAAGTCTCTAAGGGATAGACCTAAATCAATTTCACAGAACTACGTGGGCTTGATCCTATATAAACATATGTACGTAGGCATCTTGGCATGTGGTGACCGATACACGAGACAAATCGAGAAATCTGCCAAGTCCAGCCTCATCTTTTTTCATAAATCCTCTAATTCCTAAAACAGTCACATAATTATAAAATCGCTCTATTATTCCAGCACACCTCCGATTTCGTGTTGTTACGAAATTCCTCCAACAACAGTGGATATACGCATTTTCTTTATGCGTGGCTTGACACCCGCTTCCGAAGGATGCGTATGCTGAACAAAAGATAAGGGTTAAGATAAGGATTAAGGAGTAATACGCACCGCGCATATGCGTATCCAGTATACACATTTTCTAAATGCGTAGTCGATTGATTATTTTGGTCAGCTTTTACGCCATTCGTGATTTTGGGCACCCCACTTTAAATTTTGGTTAATGAGGGCTTTCACCCAAAAAATTGTTAGTTTATTTTTTAAGTTTTGAAATTCCCTTAAATTTATGAGATTTTGATGGATTTATCAAAATTGTTTTAAAATATATTAGATTTTAAATTTTTTTTTTGATGGAATATATTAGATTTCAAAAAAAAAAAATTACATCAATTCTTTATGAATTCTTGTATAATTAAATTCAGCAGCAATCTTGTAAAATCCATAAATTATTATTAATTCATCAAAATTTGAATTGAATATCTATACTATTATATAAAAGCCGAAATATTAAAAGTTTTGGTACATGTTTTTTGGTACCTATTTTTTGGTACGCCGTGAATTTTCTTATTTACCCTTCATTATAAAGAAAAATATATATGATATATATACAATTAAAACTCCTAAAATAAATAATAACATAATATAATTAATAGTAAGTAGTCGATTGCCTTTTTTCACATTTACTTTTAATTGAAAATATTACCTTTTATAAACACCTAAATATATCAATCGTATCATATCTTCCAATCATTAATATTTCCTTTCGAATTAAAACACATTACCTTTTTAATTTAAAACTAATCTTACAATAATTAATATATACCCGAAAATATCACATCATAACTATCTATCTATACTACTATATAAAAGCCGAAACATTGAAAGTTTTGATACCTGTTTTTTTGTACCTGTTTTTTGGTACTTTGTGAATTTACTTATTTACCCTTCATTATAAAGAAAAATAAATACACCTACAATAAATAATAACATAATATAATTAATGGTAATTAGTCAAGATATTACCTTTGACAAACACCTAAAAACATCAATCGTATCATATCTTTTCATGATTAATATTTTTTTTGAATTAAAACACGTTAATAACATAATATAATTAATGGTAATTAGTCAAGATATTACCTTTTACAAACACCTAAAAACATCAATCGTATCATATCTTTCCATCATTAATATTTCTTTTCGAATTACAACACGTTATAATTAATGGTAATTAGTCGATTAACATAATAAAATTAATGGCATAATAAAATTAATGGTAATTAGTCGATTGCCTTTTTCACATTAATATAATAAATCTATACTATATTATAAAGGACGAAACATTAAAAGTTTTGGTATGGTACGGTACTTACCATATTTAATTGTTTTACTTTATTATTCTTAATTATTTTACTTAATTATAAAAAATCAAAACACAACCTTTTCTCATAACATATTTAATTGTTTTACTTAATTATTCTTAATTATTTTACTTAATTATAAAAAAACAAAAAACAACTTTTTCTCAAAATATTACACTCAGCTCTTCCTAACAATTCTCCTAAATAATAACTAACCAATTACCTTTTTCAGCTACTAACTTTTTTAACTAAAATCTCTTCTTTCCAAAAATATGATCGCTCTAATTAATAAAATAAACTAATAAAATTATTGCTATTAACGTTTCTAACTAAAATATCTTTTTTCGAAAAATATGGTCGTTCTAATTAAAAAAATAAACTAATAAAATTATAATTACTAGAGTAATAACCAACTGTTTACCTTTTACAACTAAAAGGTAATATATTTTCTATATTTTCTAATTAAACTATCTTATTTTCAAACTTGATTTTTTTTACTTAATTATCCACAAAACACAATCTTTTCTCAAAATATTACACGCAGCTTTTCCCAACACTTCTCCTAAATAATAACTAACTAATTACCTTTTTGAGCTATTACCTTTTCTAACTTTTCAAACTAAAACCTCTTCTTTCCAAAAATGTTGTCGTTCTTATTAATGAACTAAAGTAATATTATAATTGCTAATAACTTACCTTATATATATATATATATATATATATATATATATATATATAATTATAACATTTAAAAATTTAACTTACAAGATTTATATCATAAAAAATTCATTCAAATTATTGAAAAAATCATATTACATTAAAGAAACTCCGTGCATCGCACGGGTTTTAAGCTAATATAATAAATAAATTATATAAAAGCGAAAACATTGAAAGTTTTGGTATCTGTTTTTTGGTACTTTGTGAAGTTACTTATTTACCCTTCATTATAAAGAAAAATAAATACACCTACAATAAATAATAACATAATATAATTAATGGTAATTAGTCAAGATATTACCTTTTACAAACACCTAAAAACATCAATCGTATCATATCTTTCCATCATTAATATTTCTTTTCGAATTACAGCACGTTATAATTAATGATAATTAGTCGATTAACATAATAAAATTAATGGCATAATAAAATTAATGGTAATTAGTCGATTGCCTTTTTCACATTAATATAATAAATCTATACTATATTATAAAGGACGAAACATTAAAAGTTTTGGTATGGTACGGTACTTACCGTATTTAATTGTTTTACTTTATTATTCTTAATTATTTTACTTAATTATAAAAAAGCAAAACACAACCTTTTCTCATACCATATTTAAATGTTTTACTTAATTATTCTTAATTATTTTACTTAATTATAAAAAAACAAAACACAACTTTTTCTCAAAATATTACACTCAGCTCTTATTAACAATTCTCCTAAATAATAACTAACCAATTACCTTTTTCAGCTGTGACGCCCCCAGATCCGGGGTCGGGGATCTAGGCGCTCACGGTTCATTTTCCATTAATAACATACTTGTTGTTGCACATAATATAAATAAACAGCCATCGACCCCACAATAAACTCACACCGCACACACACACACACACACACACACAGGTTAGAGTCTCAGAAACGTCATACATATGAATAAGCAAAAGTAAGAGTTTTAGAGTTATTACAGACCGAATTAAATAACATTTATGCTACCAGCAACACTTCGATATGAAGCGAAGTTGGCGGCTTGAAAGTTTGTTACTGTACACTGCCTTGCACAGGTCATACTTATAAATAAAACGTACTAACAAAAGCTGCCAACCAATCCGGCTAATGGGGCCTACCGGTGGAATCTCAACTGCAGCCTGGGGTCTAGTCACCTGCTTTCGAACAGTCTGACAGGTTCTTGCCATTTCTCTTAGCTGTTGTGTTTGTAAAATTTGAAAACAAGCAAGAGTGAGCAACTATAGCTCAGCAAGAATATAGGTATAAGATAAGCAATATAGCATTTCATATGTATAGCAGTCATTAAACTCGTTTGTATCATCCAGTTATAAAGTCACTTGTCATTATTGGTAAATTTCAAAGGTGCACCAGTACGTGCCCTTGTTTTCAAAATAACCTTGCAGTTCTAGCTACTGCATGAAGTCAACCTCTTTCTCATCAAAATAGGACACTATCGGCAACTGGCACATAGGCCTAAGATGCAGTGTCAAAGCATTTTTCCAAAGTGGAGGAATGGGACTTAAAGAAAACATAAAACCTGACAGGGATTGACGATGATCAGTCGCCACATCCGAGTCCAATAATCCGCGGGTCTTCTCTACCGGTAGAAGGATAGAAACTACATCCGTAACTATCCCCGAATGAAAACTACATCCGTAATCACCCTCGATGAAAACTACATCCGTAATCATCCTTCGGCAACACCTGGGCCGGAATAATAAGTGATGGACCGCCTGGCTCACGGCCGCTTACACATCCCGGGAATCGTTCGTCAACGGTTCCCACACCTGCCAGAGTCCCTTTTTCTTTTTCTTTTAAAAACTTGATTTTGATTTAAAACAGAGTAATTGTGGTTCGACATCAGTCGGCCGATGATTCTTGAAATCGTGCAAGAAGCAGAACCTGACCGGGGGTTTTCGGAAATGTTTTGAGTTCGAAAAAGTTCGAGTTTGAAAGTGCTAAAGGTATCTTGGATTAGCTTTGTTTTTAAATAAGTGAACAATAATTAATAAATGGTATTTTAAGATTTAATATTAATAATTAATAAAATAATTATTTAATTAAATAAGCTTTTAATCCAAGATAGGTATTTTGAGTATTTACGAAGATATAAAATAATTACTTGAGTATACGATACTTCCCGAATGACCCTTCGGGTTTTCGCAATCTAGATACGATATAATAATATACCGCTCCCCGGTCAATAGATATATACGGACCGCTACGACCTCTATTGCTAGAGTCGTTGTCTGAAGAAAACATTTCAATCTAAGTTCAAGGGGTACAAGCATATATGTACTTATACAATCTCGATTGCATCAATACTTCGATAAACATAGCATAGCATTTGATATAATTGAAAACTACAAACACAACAGTGAAAGTCCTTGTATATGTATAAGTTTTGGAAAGTAAACTTGCCTTGGTTTGGTTGGGGTGGTCGAGCGTGCGGAGTGGAACGATCTATACATAAGCAATAACCGCTCGTTAGTACCTTAACAATATCTTTTTAATTACGGGGTTTTAGGGGGTACGAAATTAACTTAATGACTTCGTCTTATGACACTCTAGCCCTTCTATATATAGGTTCATGTCATCACTCGATTACGCTCGTCACTTATACGACTTAATTTAGTTACCACATTCGAACCATATCCATTACTCCTAGAATTATGCTCCACTAACGACTTTTTCCCTTTCGCGAAACTTACTCTAGCATTTTTATAAAATTCAAAAATTCGTATTTTAATCCAATTCTTTTTGGGTAGCCTTCACCACTGTATTTCCTAGCTTCTCTAATTTTTCCATGATCCCACATAAATTTTTAGGGGTTTAAACAAGGCTCACAAGGGGGTCACTTAGTGCAGTCCATAGTCCAGAAACACAATTCACTCCTCCGGCCATAACTTAAACTCTACACATCACCTAGCCATGAACCTTACATTTCCAGAAACTACATTCAATTATCCTTCCAACAATATAAGGTAGGACATCAGGGGACAACATTTGGGTGTTCAAAACCGTGTTACAAGGCAGGTCATTGCTCCTGGAAAAACTCAGCATGCACATACTACTTAGATCAACCATTTTCCACAATTCCACAATACAACCAACACTTAATACACTTAAATCATGGTTCATAACACTCATGGAGATATATATATTATCCATAGTCATAAAAGTCACAATCTCAACATCAAAACTCAATATCCATGCTATCCAATGCATATACAACCAAGATTAGTTCACAAACACATGGATCTACTACCTTACTTTATAAATAACACATAACCAAGAGGGTTTGAGATTTTTATACCTTCTTGAGCACCTAGGGGCCTTGGATAAGCTTTTCACAACTCAACAACACCTTAGATGGTCTCCTACAACACTTACAATGCAAGATCTAAAGGAAAAACAAACTTGGTTACTATTCACCCAAGCTTTAACAATTTGTAACTTGAAATTGGGTGGATGAAATGGATTGAAATTGCTAACATACCTTGTCTAGATGATGTAGATGACCTAGGATTTATGTTATGATTTATGAGTGATGGGAAAGGGGGAAGAAGAAATTTTCTTCTTCACCTTTTGTTCTTGGCCGAGAGCTTCTTCAAGGGGGAGGGGGGAGAGTTTTGATTTTTTTTGTGTTTGTGTTGGGTGAATAATTGGTATTAGATGAGGTTGGGTGATACATATCATGTAAGTATAGGTAAGTACTAGCAAGCATGGCTCCTTGTACTTCTTGTCCCCTTTTTTGAAAAAGCAAGTAACTAGGTACTATTCATCTTCCAATGGCTAACTAGTTTGCTTGATTTCTAACCACTTGGTTGCATGGGCTTGCATGCAATACTACTCCTTGTATTATTATTCTTCCACCAATGCTTATTATTTAATCTTTAATTCGTATCGTATCTTAATTAATCTCTCGTAATAATATTTTGTCGCGTAGAGATTTCCCCTATAATTCCTTAAGTACTAATTGTGTAAATTCCTCGAATGTCCATAATTCCTTGTCATAATCCTTAATAAATCTTTTAACACTCTAATCATTCTCAAATCCCAAGTTTTATAAATCTTACTAACAATAAGACTCTCGCCTTCACAATCTCCCTTTTTATCTTACATAGTGAATACAACAACACAGTTTCTCAGACAATCAATTCTATTAATCAACAGGGATGACCAGAAAGGTTCCATATTGACACTGCCACAAGATATTAAATAAAATAAAATATTACCAAAAATTAAGGTTCTTACAGCCTCCCCTCCTTAAAAGGATTCCGTCCCGGAATCAGGTTGCAAATAGTTGGGGGTGCTTTTCACGCATCGCGCTCTCTAGTTCCCATGTTGATTCTTCGATATTTTGATTCCTCCACAAAACTCTCACTAATTTGACAACCTTGTTCCTCAGCACCTGTTCCTTTCTATCCATGATTTCTATGGGTTGCTCCACATATGTTAAGTCTGGTTGCAGATCCACTTGATCGTGTTCTATCACATGTCGGAAGTCGGTATGGTAGGGTCGTAGCATGGACACATGGAACACATTATGTACTTGCTGTAAGCTCAGAGGTAAAGCCAATTCATAGGCTAACTTTCCAACTCGTTTCAAGATCTCAAAAGGTCCAATAAATCTCGGGCTTAGTTTCCCCTTCTTACCAAATCTCATCAATCCCTTCCACGGTGATACTTTTAACATCACAAACTCTCCTACCTCATATTCTTTATCCTTGCGGGACTGGTCCGCATACTTCTTCTGTCTGTCTTGGGCCGCTACCAGCCATCCTCTTATGAGTTCGATAGTTTCTCTCATCTGTTGGACCAGTTCAGGCCCTAAAATCTTCCGCTCTCCTACCTCTTCCCAACACAAGGGAGACCGACATCTTTGTCCGTACAAAGCTTCATATGGGGGCATGCCTATACTCGCATGGTAACTGTTGTTGTAGGAAAATTCGATCAATGGCAAGTGGTCGTCCCAACTTCCCTTGAAATCTATGGCACATACTCTCAACATGTCCTCGATGGTCTGGATGGTTCTCTCACTCTGTCCGTCTGTTTGGGGATGGTATGCAGTACTCATGTTTAACTTAGTCCCCACACAATCCTGAAAACTCCTCCAGAACCTGGAGTTGAATCTTGGGTCTCTATCTGATACAATGCTTACAGGAACCCCATGCCTAACCACAATCTCCTTTAAGTAGATATCCACCAGCTTGTCGACAGTGTATCTCTCGTTGATTGGGAGAAAATGTGCTGACTTGGTCAATCTATCGATAATTACCCAAATGGCGTCATGATTAGTCTTGGTCCTTGGTAATCCGACCACAAAGTCCATAGCAATCTGTTCCCACTTCCACTCGGGTATCTCTAAGGGTTGCAATAATCCACTGGGCCTCTGGTGTTCGGCCTTCACTCTCTGACATGTCAAGCATTTACTTACCCACTCTGCTACGTTCTTCTTCATATTTGGCCACCAATAATACTCTTTCAAATCCCTATACATCTTGGTGCCTCCAGGGTGAATCGAATACCTTGAACTATGAGCCTCTTGCAAAATCTCGTCTTTTAATTCTTGAACGTTCGGGATCCATATCCTAGATGCGTACCTCATAATTCCATTCCCGTCCTTCTCGCACCTAATTTCCTCGCCAGTCAAAATTTTCTCCATCGAATTCTTTTCTTCTTCTATCTTCTTTTCCTGGCATAACTTAATCATTTCCAATAGCGGTGGTTGGACTCTTATTTCCATTAGGCTCTCTTGTCCAATTCCTGGTAACCTCACCTCAATCTCCAGTTTCTCAAGGTCCTTGATCAATTCGTCCACTGACGTTATCATCTTAAGCTTCTCCTTTCGGCTAAGTGCATCGGCCACCACGTTGGCCTTCCCCGGGTGATAATGAATCTCGCAATCATAATCCTTGATTAGCTCTAACCATCTCCTCTGCCTCATGTTTAACTCTTTCTGAGTGAATATGTACTTTAAGCTCTTGTGATCCGTGTAGATTTCATACCTTTCTCCGTAAAGGTAATGTCTCCAGATCTTCAGGGCGAAAACTATCGCTGCTAACTCCAAATCATGGGTGGGGTATCTTATCTCATATTCCTTAAGTTGTCTGGACGCATACACAATCACCTTACCGTGCTGCATAAGCACGCACCCTAAACCTTTATGGGATGCGTCGCTATAAATCACAAAATCTCCCTTATCATCGGGTAGGGCTAGTACTGGTGCTGTCACCAACCTCTTTTTCAACTCTTGAAAGCTTTCTTCGCATTTATCAGTCCACACAAACTTCTCGGTCTTGCGAGTTAGCCGGGTCAAAGGGGCTGCTATCTTTGCAAAGTCTTGGACAAATCTCCTATAGTAGCCAGCCAATCCTATGAAACTTCTCACCTCTGTCGGAGTGGTTGGTCTCTCCCAGTTTGATACAGCCTCTATTTTGGCTGGGTCCACTAGAATGCCTTGTTCGCTAATCACATGCCCCAAAAACTGAACTTCCTTCAACCAAAATTCACACTTCGAGAACTTAGCGTACAACTTTTCTTCTCTTAATGCTCCCAATACAATCCTCAAGTGCTCTGCATGTTCCTCTTTCGTCTTGGAATAAATCAAGATGTCATCGATGAAGACTATAACACACTTGTCCAGGTACTTCTTGAAGACTCGATTCATTAAGTCCATGAAAGCTGCGGGTGCATTCGTTAACCCAAACGACATCACTAAAAACTCATAGTGTCCGTACCGGGTGCGAAAGGCCGTCTTTGGTATATCTTCTGGCTTAATCCTTAACTGGTGGTACCCGGTTCTCAAATCGATCTTGGAAAAATAAACCGCGTCCTTTAGTTGGTCAAATAGGTCATCTATCCTGGGCAAAGGATACTTATTCTTTATGGTCACCTTATTCAACTCCCTGTAGTCTATGCATAATCTCATACTGCCATCCTTCTTTTTCACGAATAGCACTGGGGCTCCCCACGGTGACACACTAGGTCTTATCATTCCTTTATCCAACAGCTCTTGCAATTGGGTGGCCAACTCTTTCATCTCTACTGGGGCTAGCCTATATGGGGCTTTTGAAATTGGGGCCGTGCCCGGAACTAAATCTATAGCGAACTCGATGTCTCTATCAGGTGGTAGTCCTGGAAGATCATCCGGAAATACGTCCGCGAACTCATTAACGACTGGGATTTCCTGTAGGTTTGGCGCCTCCTTCTTGATATCCTTTACATAGGCTAAATAGGCTTCGCATCCTTTACGTAACAGGTTTTTAGCTTGAATCATAGTCAGGAACTTTTGGGTTTGTCGTTTCCCACTAAACACTACTTCCTCATCCCCTGGCAGTCTTAAACTCACTTTCTTCTTCACACAATCAATCTGAGCTCCATGGGTTGTCAACCAATCCATACCTACTATTACGTCAAACTCTCCTAACTTAAAAGGTATTAAATCTACCCGAAAGTGCCGCCCTTCTATTTCTAGGTCGCAACCTGGACATACTTGGTTAACAGGAATAATTTCATGATTAGCTATCTCTACTTGCAGTCTGTCTCTCAGTGGTTCAGTCTTAAGGCCTAACCGACATACAAAATCTAGAGATATGAAAGACTTGGTAGCCCCCGAATCAAATAAAACATTCGCATTAACTGAGTTGAGTAGTAGGGTACCTGCGATCACATCCGTGTTCCTCACGGCATCTTGCACAGTCATGTTAAAAGTTCTTGCAGTAGGGGCCCTGTTAGAAGCAGTTCCACTCACTCTTGATGCAGCTGGCCCAGAGGACATACATTCCCTCATTCGGTGCCCTGGTTTCCCACACTTGAAGCAATTACCTCCGGCACTGGTGTTGTTACTAGTTCCTCGACAGGTGTTAGCATAATGCCCTGTCAGCCCACACTTGAAGCACTTCACATCTTGCAGGTTACACACGCCCGCATGTTTCCTTCCACATTTATTGCATTCCGGGAGTGAGGCTCTGGGTGGGGTAGAGTAAGACGATCCCTGTGGTCGGCCGCTCTGGCCCACGCTCCAACTTTCCGCTCTCTTGGTTCCAAAGTTCCCGCTGGGTTGGGACATTGTTCCTCGCTTAAATTTGCTCGGGAAGCTCCCTCCTGCAGAGTTTCCCTTTCAACTGTCAAACTTCCTCTTCTTTCCTTCCCTCTCCTTCTGCATCTGTTCACCCCCAGCCTCAACAATCGATGCTTTCTGTACCAGGGTGGCATAGTCTGTCAGCTCAAGAACCGCCACACGATTCTGAATCCATTGCTTTAGCCCCAATTGAAACCTTCGGGCCCTCTTCACCTCAGAGTTCACATATTCCGGCACAAACCTTGACAGCTCAGTAAACTTTGCCTCATACTCGGCCACCGTCATGTTGCCTTGCTTTAGTTCCAAAAATTTCAGCTCCATTTGTGTTTCCATGAACCTAGGGAAATACTTTTCCAAGAATAACTCGCTAAACCTCTCCCAGGTCACCACACCTCTTCCCTCCAATTTCTTTTTAGCTTCCCACCAGTAGTTTGCCTCGCCCTTCAGGAGATAGGTGGCGAAAACAGTTTTCTGCTCTTCAGTGACTCCTAGTATCTCAAAAGATTTTTCCATTTCTTTCAGCCAGGCTCTTGCCTCGACCGGGTCTGCAGTTCCCTTAAACTCCGGGGGTTTCAGGGATTTGAAATTCCGAAAGGCATTGGCATTCGCATTGTTGGGTGGTGGCTGAACCGGGGGACGGTCCAAGTTCTGCCTGAGTAGGTCCATGAATCGCTCCATAGGGTCTCTTCTTGGGTTTTCCACCTCTAGGGTATCATCTTCAGCTTCCTCTTCATCATACTCAGAGTTATCAAACAAGTTATAGTCACTACCTTCATCCTCGCTCAGGTTCAAATCCTCTCTCTCTCGGTTTTGGTGGCCTCCCGACCCATGGTGGCTACCCTGGCCTTCAGAGTTGGCCGGGTGAGCTCGGGTGTTCATTCTTCTGGGTGGCATGATTCTGATAATAAGACAAAAATGGGTTAGGGTTTTCAAATTATTTGACTGTATTTAGAGAAGTCAGAAACGTATTGTTCCTCCTTATGCATGGTTAAAATTTCGAAACTCGCAGTGCCCTTATGATGGCGATAAACTGTAAAACCTTTTTAGGGAAAGTCGTTACGTGGTTCGAAAACATTTGTAGGAATTTCCAAAATTTCAAAACTTCGTAATCTGTAGAAATATTTTCAGAATTTAAAATAAACTAAAACTTTTTTTTTTTTTTTTTGGAAAATGTAGAGAACAATTTTGAAATCGCATATTGTAAATTTGAAACAGCATGGTTGTATTTGTGGCTTGTAGCAGTTGTATTATCACAGTTGTATATCAAAACAGTAGAGCATGGCATCGGAAAGTAAAGCAGTTGAGATAATATCAAGGAAACTGAAACTAAATAAGTACGGTACAAGGGTTGTCACAAAGTTTGGATGTTAGAGCCAAATACATAGTTCCGATGTCAAAGTCTAGCAAAAGTGGAACAAATACAAGTACATCATCCGAATAGTCAGGGCTACACAAAAGTAGGGCTACATCCGTACATACTATCCGAAGTCACATCTACATATCTGTAGGTCAGTCTACTCATCCACTGGTCAGAAAGGACGCCACTGCACAAGTCAACTATCCCGCAAAATCGACATACTAATGTCATCTGAACCTAGGGGACTGAGCTATCAGTAACACATCACGGGGCCGCACCGCGACGGAGCAAGGTCCTCACTCGGGCAAATGCACGACGCACAACACGCCTAACATCCCTAGCCTGGATCACTCCGCCCCCGCGGATCCCTAATCCGAGAATCCTCTCGCGACTCCTCCTCTCGATCCTGTGGAGTCGAGCTCTAGTCCTCCTAGCAACAGTAGTCCTCATCTCAGCCTGAATCCTCAGTCACGCCTCGCGCTCCTCCACTAGGGCTCGCCTCGCCTCATTAAGTCTGGCCTCGGCAGAAAGTAAGTCTCGGGTCATGAACTGCACGACATAGGCGTGGTCAGCGCCCGATACCGGGGGTAGGTCCAGTGGTGGGGGTGGCATAACAGGGGCAGGAGCAGGAGCAGGGGTAGGGTCACGCTCCTCCTCGCTAGAAGTATCCTCCTCGGAGTCATCATCTGAAGAAGTGGGGCTCAATGACTGTGGAGAGGGTGGGGGTGACACAACACGGTCCTCACCGGATCGCACACTCTCCTCATCAGTGGCCACAGGGGAGGGGGTAACAGGCTCAGGCTCAACAAAGGGCTCCTCATCGGGATCCTCCTCCTCAGTGTCCTCTATCAGCTCAATCACATGGTCGGTCTCAGAGTCAGCATCAGTATCCTCAACAGGGTCCTCAGTCTCTCTCAGTAGTGCCTCATCATGCTCCCTCTCATAGGCCTCAGGGTCTGGTATCTCCTCCATCTATACAAGGGAAATAAGGTAGGTTACTGACCATAAAGAAGGGTTTAAGGAGTAGTTCCCTCACGGGCCTTAGAAGTCAGGGCTATATCCGATAACCCGATTGTGAACTCGATGAGAGCTCTAGGTATTAATGGGATTATTATTAGTGTTATATTATTCGTATTATTATGGTTGCCTTCCAAAATTACTATCGTTTCTGAGAACTGTAACCTTCTCTCTGATACCATTTCTGTGACGCCCCCAGATCCGGGGTCGGGGATCTAGGCGCTCACGGTCCATTTTCCATTAATAACATACTTGTTCTTGCACATAATATAAATAAACAGCCATCGACCCCACAATAAACTCACACCGCACACACACACACACACAGGTTAGAGTCTCAGAAACGTCATACATATGAATAAGCAAAAGTAAGAGTTTTAGAGTTATTACAGACCGAATTAAATAACATTTATGCTACCAGCAACACTTCGATATGAAGCGAAGTTGGCGTCTTGAAAGTTTGTTACGGTACACTGCCTTGCACAGGTCATACTTATAAATAAAACGTACTAACAAAAGCTACCAACCAATCCGGCTAATGGGGCCTACCGGTGGAATCTCAACTGCAGCCTGGGGTCTAGTCACCTGCTTTCGAACAGTCTGATAGGTTCTTGCCATTTCTCTTAGCTGTTGTGTTTGTAAAATTTGAAAACAAGCAAGAGTGAACAACTATAGCTCAGCAAGAATATAGGTATAAGATAAGCAATATAGCATTTCATATGTATAGCAGTCATTAAACTCGTTTGTATCAGCCAGTTATAAAGTCACTTGTCATTATTGGTAAATTTCAAAGGTGCACCAGTACGTGCCCTTGTTTTCAAAATAACCTTGCAGTTCTAGTTACTGCATGAAGTCAACCTCTTTCTCATCAAAATAGGACACTATCGGTAACTGGCACATAGGCCTAAGATGCAGTGTCAAAGCATTTTTCCAAAGTGGAGGAATGGGACTTAAAGAAAACATAAAACCTGACAGGGATTGACGATGATCAGTCGCCACATCCGAGTCCAATAATCCGCGGGTCTTCTCTACCGGTAGAAGGATAGAAACTACATCCGTAACTATCCCCGAGTGAAAACTACATCCGTAATCACCCTCGATGAAAACTACATCCGTAATCATCCTTCGGCAACACCTGGGCCGGAATAATAAGTGATGGACCGCCTGGCTCACGGCCGCTTACACATCCCGGGAATCGTTCGTCAACGGTTCCCACACCTACCAGAGTCCCTTTTTCTTTTTCTTTTAAAAACTTGATTTTGATTTAAAACAGAGTAATTGTGGTTCGACATCAGTCGGCCGATGATTCTTGAAATCGTGCAAGAAGCAGAACCTGACCGGGGGTTTTCGGAAATGTTTTGAGTTCGAAAAAGTTCGAGTTTGAAAGTGCTAAAGGTATCTTGGATTAGCTTTGTTTTTAAAATAGTGAACAATAATTAATAAATGGTATTTTAAGATTTAATATTAATAATTAATAAAATAATTATTTAATTAAATAAGCTTTTAATCCAAGATAGGTATTTTGAGTATTTACGAAGATATAAAATAATTACTTGAGTATACGATACTTCCCGAATGACCCTTCGGGTTTTCGCAATCTAGATACGATATAATAATATACCGCTCCCCGGTCAATAGATATATACGGACCGCTATGACCTCTTTTGCTAGAGTCGCTGTCCGAAGAAAACATTTCAATCTAAGTTCAAGGGGTACAAGCATATATGTACTTATACAATATCGATTGCATCAATACTTCGATAAACATAGCATAGCATTTGATATAATTGAAAACTACAAACACAACAGTGAAAGTCCTTGTATATGTATAAGTTTTGGAAAGTAAACTTGCCGTGGTTTGGTTGGGGTGGTCGAGCGTGCGGAGTGGAACGATCTATACATAAGCAATAACCGCTCGTTAGTACCTTAACAATATCTTTTTAATTACGGGGTTTTAGGGGGTACGAAATTAACTTAATGACTTCGTCTTATGACACTCTAGCCCTTCTATAGGTTCATGTCATCACTCGATTACACTCGTCACTTATACGACTTAATTTAGTTACCACATTCGAACCATATCCATTACTCCTAGAATTATGCTCCACTAACGACTTTTTCCCTTGCGCGAAACTTACTCTAGCATTTTTATAAAATTCAAAAATTTGTATTTTAATCCAATTCTTTTTGGGTAGCCTTCACCACTGTATTTCCTAGCTTCTCTAATTTTTCCATGATCCCACATAAATTTTTAGGGGTTTAAACAAGGCTCACAAGGGGGTCACTTAGTGCAGTCCATAGTCCAGAAACACAATTCACTCCTCCGGCCATAACTTAAAATCTACACATCACCTAGCCATGAACCTTACATTTCCAGAAACTACATTCAATTATCTTTCCAACAATATAAGGTAGGACATCAGGGGACAACATTTGGGTGTTCAAAACCGTGTTACAAGGCAGGTCATTGCTCCTGGAAAAACTCAGCATGCACATACTACTTAGATCAACCATTTTCCACAATTCCACAATACAACCAACACTTAATACACTTAAATCATGGTTCATAACTGTTAGAAAATGGAAAGTTTGAGACATATTTATAATATGTTCTTGATGAAATTTCCGGAAACTAACAAGTGGAGGTTGTTCCTTGTAATGAGGACTTAAACTTTCATGTTTGGATCTAAGACATTTTCTTAGTGGAATCCATATATAAATTGAGTTGAAAGAAGAATTGATTATTGGTTTATTTTAATAAGTTTCAGATTTATATGTTACAACAGTACTGGAAATTGGATCAGTATTTGGATTAAATCCTGATGGAAATTTGGATCAGTACTTGGAGTAAAATCCTGATGGACTTGGTCAGACATCAAATACTGATGGGCTAAATCCTGATGGATATCAGTTCCTGATGAGTACTAAATCCTGATCCTGATTGGAAACCAAATCCTGATATTACTGATGACCAAATCCTGATGCTTATGTAACTGAAAATAAATATTGATGCAGTTAATGCAATTAAATCAGAATATTTACTTTCCTTTTATGGAGTATCAGTTACGTTTTATTCTTGGTATTATATATATACAGAATAGAATAGAACGTGGTAAGTAAGATATACGATACATCCTAAGGAGAGAAAACTCTTGTAGTCTTCTTTCTCTCTGCTCTCTCAACACATACAGAAGAGATACATAATTCTCAGGCGAACTGAGGTGCTAGTCACTGTTGATCTCTCCGCTTCTGTGACCGGTTTGATCTGAGCTGTTTTATCCTGGAAGTGATATTGCTGCAACCCAACACAGCGTAAGTGGGGCAATAATCTCTTCAAGAACAGTCAAGTCCTCTCGAAGGGTTTGGCGACTCAGCTGTTTATTCTCTTATCAGTTTTGCTAAAAGCTTCTGTAAGAGATAAGTCTTTCTTGTTTCTCTCGTTAATTACAGTCTCTGATTATATCTTGTTTATGCCTTCGTGACTTGTTTCGTTATTTGGTTAATTGCCTGTTCTTGTTTTAATATATATCACTGCCTCATTGTTGCTGTAGTTGTAATATACCCAACAATCTTGAAGAGATTATTTGTGTTATATATTGTTAATTAACAAGATGGTTAACGAAACTGAAACTCCTGTTGTTGAGACTAGCTCTGGGTCTGGTGTTACTGTACCCACCATTGATTGGACTACGTACCATTTCCCACAGCCTATCGATATGTCAGGTATGCCTGATAAATTCGGTGGGGGTGTTGGTTTTTCTCGTTGGCAGAAAAAGATGAAACTGTGGTTAACGGTAAAGGGTCTATGGCCAGTGGTGCAGTATGAAAAACCAATTGTGGTTAAGGAGAAAGCTGAAACTGTTAAGGCTTATACCATGTGGGAGGAAAAGGATGGGGTGGCTAGGGCTGCAATTCTGGCAGCTTTGGCGAACACTCTATTCGATGTTTATTCATCTGACTCCTACACTGCTAAGCTCTTATGGGAGAAGCTTGACCAGACACATAATACTGATTCGCAAGGATTGGAAAAGTATTCTGTGGCTAGGTTCCTTGACTTCAAACTGGTGGATACGAAATCCATGACTGAGCAAGTGCATGAGTTTGAGATGTTGGTTCATGCTTTGAAGGAGTCTGGAATGGACTTACCTGAAAAGTTTCAGGTTATGTCTGTGATTGAAAAGCTCCCTAAGTCTTGGGAAGAGTTTGCACTCTCCCTGAAAAGACAGAAAGGAGAGATCACCTGGACAAACCTGATGTTGGACATCTCTGTGCAGGAGCAACACAAGTCCAAGCAAGGACATGTGATGCCTGTTGAACATGCTGAGAGTTCGAAGGTAAATGTAGTGACTGTAGGACAGAAAAGAAAGTCTGTCACTAAGAAGGAAAACACTAAGTCTAAGGACAAGAACAAGGCTAAGAAACCAAAGGCAAACAAACCATGTTGGTCTTGTGGACAGGTTGGTCATTGGAGCAAGGACTGTCCTGTAAAGAAAGCTAAGAAACCTGTTGTGGGAGCACAAGCTAACACTGTGCTTGGAACCACTGGTGGGTCTATGGTTAACATGGTTGTTGGTGAGGCTGTTGCTTCTGAAACTGACAACGGGTATGTGACCTACAACCCTGTACTTCTTTCTACTTATTCATCTCATGAATGGTTGATTGATACTGGAGCTAATGTACATATTTGTACTGATATTACTCTGTTTGTATCTTATCAACAGACTCATGGAATGACTGTGACGATGGGGAATGCTAGTGTAGCTCAAGTACTTGGAATAGGAAACGTGGACCTGAAGTTCGCTTCTGGGCGTGTTCTATCCCTTACTAGAGTGCACCATGTTCCTGATATTCGTAGAAATATAATAAGTGGAAGTTGTTTAGTTGAGAATGGTTTTGAAGTTTCTTTGAAATGTAATAAAGTAGTTATTACAAATACTGGTGTATTTTTTGGCAAAGGTTACTTGTCAGATGGATTATTCTTAATAAATGTTGAGCCTGTCTTGGGCAGTTTTATTAATAATAATGTTGTTCCTTCTGTTAATTGTGTTGAATCATCTGATTTGTGGCACGCACGTCTTGGTCACTTGAATTTTGGTGCTCTAAAGAATATGATGAACTTAGAGTTGATTCCAAAACATGCCATTGATAAGAAATCTAAATGTCAAGTATGTGTGACTGCTAAACAAACTAGGAAACCCTTTCATAATGTGGTTAGGGATTCGAATGTGTTAGATTTAGTGCACACTGACATATGTGAATTTGGTGGTGTTTTGACCAAGGAGCATAATAGATATTTCATTACCTTTTTAGATGATTGTAGTAGATATTGTTATGTTTATTTGCTTAAACATAAAGATGAAGCACTAGATAAATTCATTATGTTCAAAACTGAAGCTGAAACATAAACTGGTAAAGTACTTAAACGTTTGAGATCAGATAGAGGTGGTGAGTATACGAGTAACTCGTTTAATGAATTTTGCAAGAGCAATGGTATAGTTCATGAGGTAACTCCACCATACACACCTGAGTCTAATGGGGTGGCAGAACGAAAGAACAGAACTTTTAAGGATATGATCAATAGTATGTTGATTAATTCTGGGTTGCCTAAGTACATGTGGGGAGAAGCTCTGAATACGGCTTGCAATATTCTGAATAGAGTTCCTCTGAAACACATGGACAAGACACCTTATGAATTATGGACAGAGTAAAGGACTAGTTTAAAATATCTTCGTGTGTGGGGGTGCCTTGCAAAGGTACTTGTCCCTGAACACAAGAGAAAGAAACTAGGGCCGAAAACTGTTGATTGCATCTTTTTGGGCTATAGGGAAACCACTACAGCTATGAGATTTTTAGTGTTAAAATCTGACATAGATGGAATAGTGGCTAATTCCATAGTTGAATTTCGTGATGCAACATTCTTTGAGAATGTGTTCCCTATGAAGACTGGTATATCTCAGGATATTCCTGATGATGATCCCACTCACACATCAAGGTCCATTCCTGATCATGTGGAAAGGATGACAAATGTGGGGGCAGATCCTGATAGTAGCTCTAATCCTGATGAAGTAGAGGAACCTAGAAGGAGTAAGCATGCTAAGGTAGTCAAGGATTTTGGAAGTGATTTTATCACTTACAATATCGAGGATGAACCTTTAACTTTCAGACAGGCCATGGATTCTTCAGAATCTAGGTACTGGAAAGGTGCTGTAAAAAGTGAAATTGACTCTATTGTTTCTAATGGAACATGGGAGTTGGTTGATCTACCTCCTGGGTGTTCTACTATAGGATGTAAATGGGTCTTCAAAAGGAAGATGAATCCTGATGGCTCAATAGATAAGTATAAGGCTAGGCTGGTAGCTAAGGGCTTTAAGCAAAAGGAAGGCATTGATTACTTTGATACATACTCTCCAGTTGCTAGAATGACCACAATCCGAATGCTTATAGCATTGGCTTCTGTACATGGTCTTATCATCCATCAAATGGATGTAAAGACAGCTTTTCTTCATGGTGAACTTGAAGAAGAGATTTATATGGATCAGCCTGAGGGATTTGTTGCCTCTGGTAATGAGAGGAAAGTATGTAAGTTAATCAAATCTATATATGGCTTAAAACAAGCTCCTAGAGACTGGCATAAAAAGTTTGATGAAACTGTTTTAGAATCAGAATTTGTAGTTAATGAAAGTGACAAGTGTGTCTATTACATGGTTAAAGAGAATGAATGTATTATTGTGTGCCTGTATGTGGATGATATTTTGTTGTTTGGAACCAATATTGAGATTATTAACGAGACAAAAAGGTTCTTGAAAAGGCATTTTGAAATGAAGGATATGGGAGAGGCTAGTGTGATTCTTGGTATCAAGTTGACTCAGTCAACTAATGGAATAACCTTGTCACAATCTCATTATATAGAGAAATCTATACTTGTGAAGTATGGTTATTCAAATTGTAGAATCGCAAGTACTCCGTATGGTCCTAAAATTGCCCTTGTCAAGAATAGTTCAGGAGTACCTGTGTCTCAGTTAAGGTATTCTCAGATTATTGGGAGTTTGTAGTATCTTGCTAATGGTTCTAGGCCTGATATTTCATATTCTGTGTCTAAGTTAGCAAGATATACAAGCTGTCCAAATAAGACTCATTGGGATGCTCTTGATAGAGTACTTAGATATCTGAAAGGCACCATATATCTTGGTTTGCACTACAGGAGGTTTCCTGGAGTGCTAGAGGGATATAGTGATGCAAGTTGGATAGCTAAGAAGTCTGGTTCCAATGGAGTGACTGGATACCTGTTTACCCTAGCGGGTGGAGCAGTATCTTGGAAGTCTTCTAGACAGACTATTATAACTCGGTCTACTTTTGAGGCTGAGTTGTGTGCATTAGATGCCACGGGGACTGAGGCTGAATGGTTACATGGACTCATGTCAATGTTACCTGTAGTAAGTCGTCCACTTCCTGCTTTTGCTGTTCATTGTGATAGCCGTACAACTATCGACAAGATAAACAGCAAGAAGTATAATGTGAAAACAAAGAGACATATCCAAGTTAGACTGAAGTCTATAAGGGGTCTAATGTCTGAAAGGATTATTGCTGTTGAGTTTATTGGAACTCAAGAAAACCTAGCTGATCCTTTGACTAAAGGGCTTGAGCATGCTGTAGTCCTTAAGTCTAGGTTGGGGATGGGACTGATAGCCCATGATAATTCATCTACAGCGGGAACCCAATACACATGAGAGGAGATCCCTCGAAAGTGTATTCAATGTGGTAATAACAAGTTGTAAGGGTGAATTGGTTTGTACCTTAAACTACATAGATTGATACTTATGTATCTGGTGTCTATCCCCTGTAAGCCTATAAGGTACTCTCACTGCCAGAATAGCAAGAGTTATATTGAACTCTGAATGGGGTCAAGTCATTTGATGAGATGCTAGCAGTACATCTCTGGAGATGCCCAGCTAAGCGAATGTAATTGTGTGGTCGCAATTAGAGGAAAGGGTTATTCCTTGAAACATTCGACGAACAGGATCGAGACATGACCATTAACGTCTCAAAGCCGTAGATTGGCACCATAGCCTTTGACTTGTCGTCGTCTATGGAGTGTGGTTACACCAAACGGATAAAGATTCAAGGTGAAACATTCCATCTGAATCCGGTAGCCATCGAAGTAGAGGACTTAGGAGGGTTCAAACCCGGAAGGGTACCTACTCTGAAAAACAAGTCATGATGAGGATAGATATGTATTTGCATTTCTGTATGGATTCGTGGGGGATTGTTAGAAAATGGAAAGTTTGAGACATATTTATAATATGTTCTTGATGAAATTTCCGGAAACTAACAAGTGGAGGTTGTTCCTTGTAATGAGGACTTAAACTTTCATGTTTGGATCTAAGACATTTTCTTAGTGGAATCCATATATAAATTGAGTTGAAAGAAGAATTGATTATTGGTTTATTTTAACAAGTTTCAGATTTATATGTTACAACAGTACTGGAAATTGGATCAGTATTTTGATTAAATCCTGATGGAAATTTGGATCAGTACTTGGAGTAAAATCCTGATGAACTTGGTCAGACATCAAATACTGATGGGCTAAATCCTGATGGATATCAGTTCCTGATGAGTACTAAATCCTGATCCTGATTGGAAACCAAATCCTGATATTACTGATGACCAAATCCTGATGCTTATGTAACTGAAAATAAATATTGATGCAGTTAATGCAATTAAATCAGAATATTTACTTTCCTTTTATGGAGTATCAGTTACGTTTTATTCTTGGTATTATATATATACAGAATAGAATAGAACGTGGTAAGTAAGATATACGATACATCCTAAGGAGAGAAAACTCTTGTAGTCTTCATTCTCTCTGCTCTCTCAACACATACAGAAGAGATACATAATTCTCAGGCGAACTGAGGTGCTAGTCGCTGTTGATCTCTCCGCTTCTGTGACCGGTTTGATCTGAGCTGTTTTATCCTGGAAGTGATATTGCTGCAACCCAACACAGCGTAAGTGGGGCAATAATCTCTTCAAGAACAGTCAAGTCCTCTCGAAGGGTTTGGCGACTCAGCTGTTTATTCTCTTATCAGTTTGCTAAAAGCTTCTGTAAGAGATAAGTCTTTCTTGTTTCTCTCGTTAATTACAGTCTCTGATTATATCTTGTTTATGCCTTCGTGACTTGTTTCGTTATTTGGTTAATTGCCTGTTCTTGTTTTAATATATATCACTGCCTCATTGTTGCTGTAGTTGTAATATACCCAACAATAACACTCATGGAGATATATATATTATCCATAGTCATAAAAGTCACAATCTCAACATCAAAACTCAAGATCCATGCTATCCAATGCATATACAACCAAGATTAGTTCACAAACACATGGATCTACTACCTTACTTTATAAATAACACATAACCAAGAGGGTTTGAGATTTTTATACCTTCTTGAGCACCTAGGGGCCTTGGATAAGCTTTTCACAACTCAACAACACCTTAGATGGTCTCTTACAACACTTACAATGCAAGATCTAAAGGAAAAACAAACTTGGTTACTATTCACCCAAGCTTTAACAATTTGTAACTTGAAATTGGGTGGATGAAATGGATTGAAATTGCTAACATACCTTGTCTAGATGATGTAGATGACCTAGGATTTATGTTATGATTTATGAGTGATGGGAAAGGGGGAAGAAGAAATTTTCTTCTTCACCTTTTGTTCTTGGCCGAGAGCTTCTTCAAGGGGGAGGGGGAGAGTTTTGATTTTTTTGTGTTTGTGTTGGGTGAATAATTGGTATTAGATGAGGTTGGGTGATACATATCATGTAAGTATAGGTAAGTACTAGCAAGCATGGCTCCTTGTACTTCTTGTCCCCTTTTTTGAAAAAGCAAGTAACTAGGTACTATTCATCTTCCAATGGCTAACTAGTTTGCTTGATTTCTAACCACTTGGTTGCATGGGCTTGCATGCAATACTACTCCTTGTATTATTATTCTTCCACCAATGCTTATTATTTAATCTTTAATTCGTATCGTATCTTAATTAATCTCTCGTAATAATATTTTGTCGCGTAGAGATTTCCCCTATAATTCCTTAAGTACTAATTGTGTAAATTCCTCGAATGTCCATAATTCCTTGTCATAATCCTTAATAAATCTTTTAACACTCTAATCATTCTCAAATCCCAAGTTTTATAAATCTTACTAACAATAAGACTCTTGCCTTCACAATCTCCCTTTTTATCTTACATAGTGAATACAACAACACAGTTTCTCAGACAATCAATTCTATTAATCAACAGGGATGACCAGAAAGGTTCCATATTGACACTGCCACAAGATATTAAATAAAATAAAATATTACCAAAAATTAGGGTTCTTACATCAGCTACTAACTTTTTTAACTAAAATCTCTTCTTTCCAAAAATATGATCGTTCTAATTAATAAAATAAACTAATAAAATTATTGCTATTAACGTTTCTAACTAAAATATCTTTTTTCCAAAAATATGGTCGTTCTAATTAAAGAAATAAACTAATAAAATTATAATTACTAGAGTAATAACCAATTGTTTACCTTTTACAGCTAAAAGGTAATATCTTTTCTATATTTTCTAATTAAACTATCTTATTTTCAAACCTGATTTTTTTTACTTAATTATCCACAAAACACAATCTTTTCTCAAAATATTACACGCAGCTTTTCCCAACAATTCTCCTAAATAATAACTAACTAATTACCTTTTTGAGCTATTACCTTTTCTAACTTTTCAAACTAAAACCTCTTCTTTCCAAAAATGTGGTCGTTCTTATTAATGAACTAAAGTAATAATATTATAATTGCTAATAACTTACCTTATATATATATATATATATATATATATATATATATATATATGGAAACTGGTCACCAATCACAGTTGGATATTTTTAAATATCCAACCAACCCATCTTATACCATTAAAACGTGCAATCAACGGTCAGGATGGAAATTTACTTACGCTGTATTATATAGCGTATTACGCTGTATTATATAGCGTATACGCTGTATTATATAGCGTATCAAATATTCTCATTTTACCCTTAATATGTTCCGCTCTATTATATATCTTAGCCGAGAACTACACCAATTTCAGCTCAAACAGCCTTTCATGTTTTGAAATATCATTTCAAGAGTGTTCAAACTTAATCTACACCAAACTTAATCATTTGGAGATATATTTACAGCATCACAAACTTAATCTATACCTATTCTTAATCTACCAATCTTAATTTATTTATCCAAATTTGTTCAAATTTGAAGATTTTGAAGACTTTGAAGATTGAGCTTGGAGTACCATCCCAAATTAAGATTTTGAAGATTGAGCTTGGAATTTAAGGTTAGCTTTCTATTTAATCCATGGCTTCTTTCATTTTTTCGAAGTTAAAATCTCCTATTAAGACACCTAGTAAGATTGAGATTGAGGTAGAAAATGAAGATGTTAACGAAAGTCCACACACACCTAAAATAATAGACCTTGATGATGATAATAATGAAGATGTTAAGAATGATGATGGTGATGTTGTCTATGATGTTGATGATGGTGATGATGTTGATGATAATGATGATGGTGAAGATGTTAAGAATGGTGTTTCTTTGGATGATTTGAAAGATGTTTACCCATGTGTTGGTCAATTATTCGATAGTTTAGATGAAGCGGAGAGGTTTTATAGAGATTATGGTAGGCGTATTGGTTTTGAAGTAATAATTAGAACTACACATAAACGTTCAAAAACTAAAAAGATTTGTTTGCGTTTGTATATATGTCGAAAGTGTGGGAGATTAGCCTCAAAATCTTTGGATGATGAAGGTGAAGTTTCGAAAAAAAAAAGAAATAGAGATTCTCTTGGTAGAACAAAATGTAAGGCGCGAATGTATGTTGTTCATAGAGAGACATCAAAGAAGTGGGAGGTAACATTGGTTAATTTGGTACACAATCATGAGATGGTTTCACCTAGTAAGGTACATTTCATGCAAAGGCCAAGAAACATAACACCCATCATGCGAGAATTGATTATAATTTTGAGTAAGTCGGGTATTGGGCCTCAACAATCTTTGAATGTAATGGGTGAGCTTACGGGAAGCTTAGAGAATATTGGATTTACTAGTCAAGAGATTCGGAATGTTTTGCGTGATATTAGACATCATGTATTTGATTCGAGTGATGCCAAAGAAGGTTTGAAATTACTCCAAGAATTGAAATGTAATAGTTTTGGGGAATTTTTCTATCGAGTAGATGTTGATGAGAATAATCGGGTGCGTTCCATGTTGTGGGTTGATCCAAGATCGTTTAATGCATATAAAAATTTTGGAGACGTGGTAGTATTTGACTCCACATACCGCACCAATAGGTATAGTATGCCATTTGTACCTATTACGGGGGTGAACCACCACTACCAATCCATATTGTTTGGTTTTGCTCTAATAAGGGATGAGAAAGAAAGTTCTTACGTATGGGTTTTGAAGAATTAGTTGGAAGCTATAGGAAACAAGCCTCCAATCTCAATCATCACCGATCAAGACATTGCACTTGGAAATGCAATTGCCGAAGTTTTACCAAACATGAACCATCTTTATTGTACTTGGCATATAAGTACTAAATTCGGGGAGAAGTTATCCGGTTTGTACACATATGAACCACATTTCAGAGAAGATTTCAACTTATGTTTGTACAAGTCAATGACGGTTGAACAATTTGAAAATAGGTGGGAAGATTTGGTTGAAAAATATAACTTGGTTGATCATGGTTGGTTGCAAGAAATGTATTACGTTCGACATAAGTGGGTTCGTGTGTACAATAAACTTCATTTCACTACCGGGATAACAATTACCTCGAGAAGTGAGTCAATGAATACATTTTTTGACGAGTATGTAAAAGCTAGCACCGGTTTGAAAGAGTTTATAGAGAATTCACAAAAAGCATTGGAGAAACAATATCTTCGTGAGAAAGAAGCGGACTATGAAACAAAGTATAAGGAATGGTCAAGAATAACATCATCCTCATTGGAGAATCATGCGACATCTATTTATACAAAAGAAATGTTTAGACGTTTTCAACACGAACATAAACAAAGTGGAGCCTATGTTGTGAATGAGAGAGCTTCCATGAGTACTATGCTATTTAAGGTGTACGAAGCACATAAGACCACGGTGGCGGAGGAAAATAGAAAAGTTTATCAAATAACCGTGACCAATGATATGATAAATTGTATTTGTCAGAAATTTGAAAGTTCGGGAATGATTTGTCGTCATATTATTCGATACTTGAATATGATGCAATGGACGGAGATCCCTTCAAATTTAATTAACTTGAGATGGACAATTGGAGCAAATAAAATTGCCGGGTCTATATCGTATAAACCTCCTATCATTGGTGATATTCTTCAATCACAACCCGCCCGATATACAACTTTGTACAAAGCCTTTCAAGATTTAGCGGCTCGTGGAAGTTGTTCGGTTCCAAGATTTAAATACGTCATGGGATTGATTGAAGAAGAGTCGAAATATGTGGAAAATTTTCCTATGGAGATGTCTTCTACGAAAAAAACACCATCATGTGAGGATGAACGTGGAGGTGAAGATTTTGATGGATTTGAAGATTTTGAAGATTTGAAAGACCCTATAATTTCCACCACTAAAGGTCGCAAGAGGGAAAGAATGAAAAGTGGCATAGAAAAGTCTTCCCCAAAAAAATCAAGAAAATGTAATCTTTGCAAAGAATATGATGTTAAACATGATTCACGAAATTGTCCAAAAAAATTTGATGATTCACAAAAAAAATCAAAAAAATCAAAAAAAAAGGCAAAGAAATGATTTGCTTTTGTTGGATGCTTTTGGTTAGCAATTTTCAATTTGGTTAGTTGATTTTGTTTTGAGTGAATTTGGTGGTGGTTTGATGCTTAAAGTTCATTTTATTTTTTAGTGAATTTGGTATTGATTTGGTGCAATTTTAGTGAATTTGGTATTGATTTGGTGCAATTTTAGTGAATTTGGTATTGATTTGGTGGTGGATTGGTGGTGCTTTTGATTTTACTTTTGAGTGAATTTGTAATTGATTTGGTATAGTGCAAAAGAAAAAAAAAACATAACAAAAAAAAACTGACTGTACTTACGCTATATTATATAGCGTAAGCCGCTATATAATACAGCGTAAGTACAGAAGTTTTGCTCTGTTCCCCTGTTTTGCTCGGTTCTGCTCTGTACTTACGCTGTATTATATAGCGTAAGTACAGTCCAGTTTTGCCCTGTTTTTTTCCTGTTTGTTGAACATCCCCTGTATATAATCAAACTCCAACAACACAACCAACTAAAAACAATATCCAACAATATCCAAATCAATATCCAACCAACCAACTAAAAACTCAAACAATATCCAAATCAAACTCCAACCAACTAAAAACTCAAACTCAAACAATATCCAACAACACAATCAACTAGGAATTGCAATATCCAACAATCAAACAAACAAACTAAAACAAACAAACTAAAACATTCAACATTCAACACAATCTTTAACTTACAACTTTGTGCAATTTTAACATTCAACACAATCTTTAACTTACAAATTTCAACATTAGAATATCCAACCAACAAACTAAAACTCAAACTCAAACAAGTAATCAACAATCTCTAAAAATTCGAACTATTAACATACAATCTCAAACTATTAAATTACAATCCCGCGAGTCTTGCATCTTGGGACGCCAAAGTCATATGTCGAGCTTGGTTTTTATGGAGCTCCCAACCAATACGTCGTCGGAAAAGTGTGATTATATCATCATTCCATTGGACACCACACCAATCTTGGGTATTGTAAGTCAACATACAATCTATATGTTAGGCCGAATACACACTAATAATCAATAAAGTATGAGCAAATAACAATTTAAAATTGTTTTTGTATTAACTCCTCTCTCAATGATGTAAATATCACAGAGAGCTGTTTAGGTTACAATGAATGATATTCGTACACGATGATTACCCTTCTAGGGTTAACCTAACTGTATTTATAAGATATACAGCTTCGTACAATCGTTAATTGATTCTCCTATAATTAAGCTATACAATTGATATCAATTACGATTGCTACACGTCTTCTAAGTCAACTCAATCTCTTTGACAGCTATCCAATCTTCAAAGATATTGCTTCCATGTTTGTCTTGAATTAATCTTTAATCTCTATTGACCTGCAGACGCTCCCGCTAGACAGGGTTTAACAAACTCTGTTGCGCTTCCAGTCAGCAGTGTTTGCGCTCCCATCTGTCAGTGTATACTCAAACTCTGCTGCGACTGCTTTTATTAAAAAGTTAAACTCTGTTTTCCTGTAACACTTAAACACTGATATTAAATCACATCAATTATATCTAACAATCTCCCCCAACTTGTTCATTAGTAAAAATGTACAAGTTCACAGTAATTGATGATGTCAAAACAATCTAATATAATCACAGTGTTTAACATTTAAGCAGAGTTTAATATTGACTTAACAAAATTTACAGAAAATCAGAATTACTTACAAACTCTTTCTACGTAACCTCCTCAAGATCTGGTGTTGTTCTAAGGTAGTCAATGAGTAACCTTCTTTCTGCATACTCCAGCTCTCTCTGCATAACTTGCTTGATTTCTCTCAACTGAGGATCATTATCTCCAGTCTGATAGATTGCAGCTCTTAGAGAGTAGATTTTGTTCTTCCTCATATCATTTCCCAGCTTGATGAAATATGCCTTTTTAGATTCTAAATTGAAATCCAGAACTGTTACACCAAGATCAGTCTTCAATCTAGCACTGTTCTTCTGCATTTCAATCAGTTTTCCTTGATAATTTCTGTACTTAGGCACATACTCTTCAGCAGTCTTCGATCCAATAAAAACTTTAGCTTTATGCATATTTTCTCTTATGGAATTAGCAATGAGTACTGTTCGTCGATTTCTGACCCTGAATATATACAAAACATACTGAAGTTCTTCAAACAGTTTGAGCTTGATAGCATCTTCATTCACCCTATATACTGTTCCATCTTCCATGAAGTACAACAAGAAGTGAATATCTAAACTCTTCTGATGAACCAGTTGAACTGACTCCAGTTTGTCCAAATTCTCTTGAATCATACCAGAACCAAGAGAGATGAGTGATGAGGGATCTCTTGGACTGTTACTGATTCTAAAATCTCTTGTTGAACCCAAACCAGAAGTATTTTTGCCAGGAGGTTTTCCTGAACAAGCTGTGCTATGTTGGAAACTATCAATCCCTTCTGTTTGTGCTGAAACTGGAATCTTAGGCTTAGAGAATCTAGGTAAAGGTTTACTTTGTACTGGTAAAGATTCATTCACAACGTGTGTAGCAACAGAGGTTGTGTCTATCTTTTTGTCTTTGTCTTCTTCACCCATTATCCCTTTCAGCTTTAACTTTGCATTAAGAGAAGATTTTCTTATCAATTTTCCTTCTTCTTCTTCTTCTTCTTCTTGAATGCCAACTACATTTTCTCTGATCACAATTCCTTTTTCTACAGGCCTTGAAGCTTTAGCAATCTTCTTTCCTTTTCCAGACTTCAATGCCTTCACATGTTCTTCTTGTAAAAGCATCTCTTCAGCATGAACATCTTCAAGTGTAGCACCCTTTGGATTTTCTTCAAGAAAAATCTTAACAGCCAGCTCTTCATCTGTTTGTGGATTGTCAGAGAATGACAAATCCTTTTGTCTTGAAGTACTCTGAATATTTGTATTTGCTGTTGAGCTTGACCTTGTTGATCTTGTAAACCTTCCAAATTGTGGATTTGCAGCATCAGACTTTCTTAACCTCTTCTCTGGATTTGTACCTTCATCATCCAGATGATCCCTCTTTGACAGAGTTTGAGACTGCTTGCATTTAGTTCTAGCAATTCTCTCCCCCTTTTTGACATCATCACCATCTAGAATCAGAATAGATGTTATTAACTCAAGAGAGTTGGCGATAGAGTCAACCTTTTCAGTTAGTAAAGTCTGATTGTGTTCAACTTTACTCAATCTCTCAGTGAGAGTCTCCTGTGCCTTAGAAAATTGTTGAAAGAGCTTTGACTTTTCTCTGTGAGATTTCTCCTCATGAGTAGCAACTTCAGTTCTGAGATCACGAAGTGCTTTCTAATTCTCATCAAATCTGTGATTTAAAGCCTTAACCTGAATCATTGTTCCTTGTAGACAAGTTAGGATATCAGGATTTGAAATGTGGTTGCACGTCCAATAGGAAAAATGTGGTTGCACGTCCAATAGGAAAAATGCAATCAGCCTTATACCATTCTGCACTTTGTTTCTCTAAGTACTCATCTTCAACATCCCAGACAGAAGGTCCAGCAAAGCCTGTCTTCACCCCTGATTTCAGTCCATCAGTCTGAACTTCAACATTAGATGGAAAGTCAGTTTCTGCTCTCCCCTCAGCAGAAAGAATATTGGCAGAGTCATCTTCAGATGCATCTGCAACTGAGGTAGCTTCATCATTATGATCTGTAGCAGGTTCTGTTTGAGCAACCTGTTCTTCTTCATTAACAGTAGTTTGTTCGTGATGAGCAACCTGTTCTTGAGTAGTTTTTACCAGGACAAACTCAGAAGGTACATCTTTTGAAGGCTGATCAATTTCCTCACCATGTTCTGAGCCTTGATGTGCATCAGAAAATAACTCAGTGTGAGATGCAACCTCTGTTTCTTCTAACACTACAGTAGGCTGTTCTGCAACACCAGTATCAGTAGAATTTGTTGCAGCCATGGGTGTTGGAGTAGGTGCTTCAACTTCAAAAGTGAATGACATGAAATTTTCATCAAACTCTTCCATTGCATGTAACTCAGTTCTATCATCCTTTTCAATTTGAACCTCAACAAATACAGATTCATCAAATCTGAATTCAGTTTCTGCTACAGTAGGTTCAGGGATAATCTCTGTCTCAACAGCAGGAATCTCTTTAGAGATATCCTCTAGAGCTTCAACAACTTGCTCTTCATCAGATTCTGCAAGTATCAACTTCTTCATTTTGGCTTGAAACACTTTAACTACCTCTTCTTCTTCAGTAGATTTGTCATCAACTGATGGTGATGAAGGCCTATTTGCCCTTTTGATGATTCTTCTGGTATAAACAGCTCCAGTAGATGTCTGTTTAGCCTTGGAATGCCTTGTATTATGTGCAGTATGCTTTTGCCTTTTTGGTTTAGATTGTGGTTGAGGTTGAGTAGTAGTGATTTGAGGTTCAGAGATTGTTGAAGGTGGTATGATTTCAGTGTTTGGAGGTGTTTGCTCAGGTTGATGTTTAATGTTTAAGGATTCAGGTTGATGTTGATCTGGTTGGTGTGGATCTTGAGGTTGGTTGAGAAAGTTCTGCAGAGCAAGTGGCAGAACAAAGGCAGGTAGGTTCTCTTTACCAGCATCCTTATTAGTCATATCAGAGAATATTCTCTTATTGACTTTAAAAGGCTGAATCACATCAGCTTCATCAATATCTAACCCAGATACACAAGCAGTGAATAGTAGTTGACAAAATCTAGCAAAGTATATTGTAGTAGACTCTGACAGTTTATCACCTAAATTCATTAAGACATAACGACCAAAATCAAAATTACTGCCATAGAGTAGAGAATACCCAATTTGTAGACTGTCGATAGGAATGGCATCCCAGTTGGTAACCTTCTTCTAGAATGTTCTTGTGATGCAGTCAAAGAAAAAGTTCCATTCCTTTCTAAGATTTGGCCGTCTGACACTACCTAGCTTTGCAAGAGAGTCCATGTAACCAATCTCTGTTAGCATTTCCCGCAGATTTTGTTCAGAAACGACAGCATATGAGGTGTGAGTGTCGAAATCCATAGTCTCTCTGATAGTTTGTGGAGTAATCACAAACTTTTGTTCATCATGAGTGAAAATTATGGACGGAGTCCCATTCTCTCCTTCATCCACATATTTTGAGTTCTGCCAGAAAGTGGCGATCTGAGATGCAGATAGAATAGGAGGTTCAGTCAAAGCTTGCCCAATCTCGGAGTCACGGAGAAAGTTCTGCATAAGATGAAATGCTTCTGGTACACGTTCATTGTGGAGTGGGGCTGCAAAGTTGTTAGGAACAAATCGAAGACCAACAGCAGTAAAAGGTTTAGAAGCCATTAAATCAAGAATAGAGCAGAAAATGACAGTTAAAATGACACTGATGACAGTGAAAATGGTATGTAGGAAAGGTGTTTGTGAGAATGTCGAAGTGAAAAATGAGAGAACAGTGAGATGTAATTTCATGATGTGAGAGTAAAAGTGAATCGTTATACACAAAAGTGACTAGAGTTGTAATTAAAAATCAAAACCCAATCGTATGTGTATTAAAACACGCAACCTTTTCCTAGATTAATGTGTGAGTGGGACACAATAATGGATGAGTGAGACACGTGTCATGCATGCAGTGGATCAATTAATCATGCGCAGTAAAATATCAATTATCACCGCTGTTCTCTCTCCTATTTCCAATACACATTAACTGTACAACACCCACTAACAGTTGTCACATAATACATGCAATATTTCAAAGACTTTTTGGACTCCAAATATATATTCTGTCCGAAATAAATTAATACCTTAGAGTATTTAACAAAATCCAACAGCGTTTACCAATCCTCCATCTTTATTACTGTAACCCTTTCAAACTCTGCACAGTGTGAATATGAGTGTGTGTGTGTAGCAGAGTTTACTAAGTCAATATTTAGAGCATCTAATATTTTATATAATCCATAAAATAAATCAGTAAACATTGGATGCACAAACTCTCACAGTAAACTCTTAATATCTGATGAATGCTAAACTCTGTAGATGAGAAATAATATACAGTAACTCTGAATTTTCCTATACCCCCTACTAACTAAGCTAAAAAAAATACACTCTAATTTTTTTTTTCTTTCTCCAGTAATCAGAGGTTGGAACTAGTCACCAAAAATCCAGTAATTTTAGCCCTTATCTTTTGATAAGTTCTTGGGTCTTCCTAGTCCTTGACTAGTCACCAAAAATTAAGGAATTTTAGCCCTTACTTTTACCAGCAAGTTCCTGGGTCGTCCTAGTTACAACATAATCTCAAAGGAGTGCTAAATAGCCTATCTAATTTCTATGAGGGTTTACTGAGTACATAAGCTAACTAATCAGAGTTTGAATAACAAAGTTTTTCTGACAGAGTTTAGAATTCATCAACATCAAAAGTTAATCGTGAGAGGCAATGCACACACTGTTTACAGATTCAGAGTTTAGGATAGATAGCCTAAGAGATGCTATAAATATGGAAACAGTATCATGCTATGTAAAAATTTCTGCACAGTTTAAGATTAGATCACAGATAACTTAGAAGGATTCATGACTAATAACTGTGAATCATGCTTCATACATTTTTCTTCATTGGTGTTTATGTTCAGACAGAAACAGATTCAGAGTCTTATCAGAGTTTAATCATTTTTGCAGCAGATTTTGACAAACAGAGTATGCTAACAGTATAAAAACACACATGAACAGATTCTAAGCACAGACTTAAATTCACACAAACATGAGCAACATATTGTTCAAGAAAATTTATGAAACTAACAAATATCTCTAATCAAAACCAGAGACCATTCCTAGTTCATTTACCAGCCTAGTAAATGTAGCTTCACTTAAAGGTTTGGTGAAGACATCTGCAAGTTGCTGTTCAGTAGATACAAAATGGAGCTCAATGTTGCCTTCCTCTACATGCTCTCTGATAAAGTGATACCTTATGCTGATGTGCTTGGTCATTGAGTGTTGTACTGGATTACCTGTCATAGCAATAGCACTTTGATTATCACAAAAAATAGGTATTTTGCTATACCTCAATCCATAATCCAGCAGTTGATTCTTCATCCACAGAATCTGTGCACAACAGCTACCAGCAGCAATATACTCTGCTTCAGCTGTAGATGTGGATATAGATTTCTGTTTCTTGCTGTGCCAAGAAACAAGTCTGTCACCAAGAAATTGACAACTTCCACTGGTGCTTTTTCTGTGAATCTTACAGCCTGCAAAGTCTGCATCAGAGTAGCCAAGTAGGTTGAAATCTGATTCTCTTGGATACCACAGCCCTAAAGTTATAGTGCCCTTGAGATACTTAAAAATCCTCTTTACAGCTGTTAGATGTGGTTCTCTTGGATCTGCCTGAAATCTTGCACACAGACATGTTGCATACATGATATCAGGTCTACTTGCTGTTAAATAGAGAAGAGAGCCAATCATTCCTCTGTAGCTTGTCATATCTACTGGTGACCCTATATCTTTGTCAAATTTAGTTGCTGTTACCATGGGAGTTGTTGCAGATGAGTAGTCAAGCATGCCAAATTTCTTGAGAAGATTTCTGGTATATTTTGCTTGATTGATAAAGATACCATCATCTGTTGCTTCACCTGTAAGCCTAGAAAATAACTAAGCTCTCCCATTATGCTCATTTGATATCTGGACTGCATGAGCTTGGCAAACCTCTTACAGAGTTTATCATTAGTAGACCCAAAAATTATGTCATCTACATAGATTTGAACTAATAACAGATCACTACCAAGTTTGAAATAGAACAAGGTTTTATCAATTGTACCTCTGTTGAACCCACTTTCCAAAAGAAACTGAGCCAAAGTCTCATACCATGCTCTTGGTGCCTGTTTAAGTCCATAGAGAGCCTTGTCAAGCCTGTAGACATAATCTGGATGCTTGGGATCTACAAATCCTGGTGGTTGTTCAACAAACACTTCTTCTTCAAGTTTTCCATTCAGAAAAGCACTTTTCACATCCATCTGAAAAACCTTGAATTTCTTGTGGGAAGCATATGCTAGAAAAATTCTTATTGCTTCCAACCTTACAACTGGAGCAATAGTTTCATCATAGTCTATGCCTTCCTGCTGTGAATAGCCTTTGGCCACAAGTCTGGCCTTGTTTCTTGTAACAACCCCATCACTGTCAGTCTTGTTTCTGAAAACCCATTTGGTACCAACAATAGATCTATCCTTTGGTCTTGGTACAAGAGTCCAGACTTTATTCCTCTCAAATTCATTTAACTCTTCCTGCATTGCTGTTATCCAGTTAGCATCTTGAAGACCTTCTTCCACTTTCTTTGGTTCTGCTTTGGACAGAAATGCATGAAACAGACATTCATTTGTTGTTGCACTTCTTGTCCTCACTTTTGCATCTGGATCTCCAATAATTAGATCAGGTGTATGAGATTTTGTCCATTTCCTTGTTGAAGGTAAATGACTTCTGTCAACAGTTGATCCTCCCCCTTGATCAATGTTCTCCTGATCATCTTGTTGCCTTTCTTTATTCTCTGAGGCTCCCCCTGAATTCGATCGCTCAGAGTTTAAGTTGTCAGATTTTGAACCAATAGAATTTGAATCATCAGAGATTGATCCAGATTTTTCATGTGATTCACTTTCAGAATGTGAATCATCAGAGTTTTGTTCTTCATACTCCCCCTCAACTGGTTCTCTCCTTTGTTCTGGTTGAACAATTTCTTCTGTGTTTACCAGTAGAGGTTCAGAGTTTGTATCAACAGAGTCTGTTGGAATTGTTACGTTAGAGTTTATTTCGTCAGAGATTAGATCTTCATTTTCAAAATGTAGTTGATCATGGTCATTGACATCTTCAAGTCCAGTTATTTTCTTGTCATCAAAAGACACATGAATAGATTCCATGATCACCTTTGTTCTCAGATTATAAACTCTGAATGCCTTAGTTGACACTGGATAACCAACAAAAATTCCTTCATCTGCCTTTAGGTCAAATTTGGTCAACTGTTCAGGATGAGTCTTCAACACAAAGCATTTGTACCCAAAAATATGAAAATATTTCAGGTTAGGCTTTTTCTCTTTCACCATCTCATATGGTGTTTTCCCATGTCTGTTGATCAGAGTAGAATTTTGAGTAAAACATGCAGTTTGAATTGCCTTTGCCCAGAAATAGGTTGGCAATTTTGCTTCTTCAAGCATGGTTCTGGCAGCTTCTATCAAAGTTCTGTTCTTCTTCTCAACTACACCATTTTGTTGTGGAGTGCCAGGTGCAGAAAACTCTTGTTTAATTCCTTTGTTCTTGCAAAATTCTTCCATGGTTGAATTCCTAAATTCAGTTCCATTGTCACTTCTGATAATCTTCACTTGATTCTTTGACCCTTTGTCCAGCTGCATTATATGTTCTGTCAGAGTTAATGCAGTTTCATCCTTCTTTGCTAGAAAATACACCCAAGTGTATCTGGTATATTCATCAACAATGACTAGAGCATATTTCTTCTTTCCAAGAGACATAACATTCACTGGTTCAAAAAGATCAACATGTAGAAGATGATAAGGATCAACAATTGAAGACTCAGACTTGCTTTTGAAGGAAGCCTTTCTCTGTTTGGCCTTTTGACATGAATCACACAGGCCATCTGCATTTAACAAGGACTTTGGAAGTCCTCTCACTAGATCATTCTTTATCAGCTCATTGATGTTATTCATGTTTAAATGAGAGAGTTTCTTATGCCACTTCCAACTCTCTTCACTGGACATTCTTGTTGACAGGCACATAGTCTTTCCAGCAGAGTTTGTCAACAAGCTTGCTTCATAGATATTGTTGCGCCTTTGTCCAATCAAAACAACTTTTCCAGTAGATTTGCTGATAACCTCACAGTATTCAGGTTGAAAATCAACATGAAATCCTTTATCACAGATTTGACTCACAGATAGCAGATCATGCTTGAGTCCTGGAACCAGAGCAACATTAGTGATGATGACAGTTCCAAGATTTATATTGCCATATCCCAGAGTACGTCCTATGTTGCCATCTCCATAGGAAACTTTTGGGCTAGCCTTCTCCTCAAAATCTGATAGCAGGGCTTTATTTCCTATCATGTGTCCAGAACATCCACTGTCCAAGACTAGGGTACTCTCCCTGATGCCCTGCAATCATAAACAATCACTGATTGTTAGTTTTAAGGATCCAGACTTGCTTGGATCCTTTTGCTTTATTGAATCTGTTAGCTTTTGCAGCGGATTTGTCATTATCAGAGTTTAAACTAACATTTTCAGACTTAGCACTTGCAGAATTAACTTTAACCCATTTCAAATTAGGTTTCAGTTTATAGTAATTATGATAAATAGCATGATAATTCTTGCAAGTGTAAATTAAGTGCCAAGTACTTCCACAATGTTTGCACAGAGTTTGTGGTCTAGGTTTGACATTATTCTTTTTCACTTCTGATTTGGAGGGTAAAGAATTAATGTTTTTGTTCTTCTTGCAGAAACTAGCAAGATGATTAGTACTACCACAGTTATGACAAGTTTTTCTAGGTGCAAATGTAGCAAGCATTGGCCTATTTCCTGATGTAATGCCTACCTTCCCATTTCTGTTTTTCCTAGGCATTTTCTGTTTGTTGACAGATTTTATCTCTTTAAGCTTTTGCTTAAGTTGTTTATCTGTCATTGAACCAATGTTAACCTGTTTTACACAGGTTTTTACTGGTTCACCTTTAACAGCTCCATGTTCAGTTTTAACTGTACCATGAACAAATTTTCTAGTTGGAAGAGTTTGCCTAACTTTCACATGATTTAGAAATCTAAGCTCATCTTCCTCACAGTACCCTAAACCAACAGTGTCAGCTTGAAAAACCTCATGAGTGTCTTTTCCAGAATCAGTCCAAGTTTTAATAGTATTATTAGCCTTTTCTAACTCAGATTCTAATTGCTTATACCTACCAAGCAATTCCTGTTCTAGATAAACAGCATCATCTCTCTCCTTTTGAACTTGCTGCATGTAAGCAAGTCTCTCTTCTACTAGCTTATTCCTCTCTTTTAGTTCAGTATTCTCATTTTTAATCCTCTCATTCTCTAAAGTCTGATCCCTATAACTGATATGTAAAGCCTTAAGATAAATCCTCAATTCAGATACATTATCAGTATTATAAGCATAGGTAGTCAGAGGTACCTTATTTTCAGAATTATCAGCATCATCTACAGTAGTATCCATGAGAGCATAGTTCACCTCCTCATCTGAATCTGAGGTGTCTGCCCAATCTCTGCCTTTGGTGTAGAGTGCCATTTCAGTTTTACCCTTCTTGCACTCAGGAGCATAGTGACCCATCTCCTTACACTTGTAGCATTGAATCTCAGACTTATCTTTCTTCCTAGATTTGGAGTCCTTTCTCTCAAATTTGCTGAAATTCTTCCTGTCAGACTTTGAATCATTCTTGGAGAATCTCTTTCCCTTCTTGAAGTTCTTGAATCCCATCTTTTTGAAGGTCTTTACCATCAACGCAGCCATTTGTATCATCTCTTCATCATCTTCAGAATCAGATGATCCATCTGTCTTTGAGTCAACATCAGAGTTTGATGACTCACTTTCTGAATGAATGACCAAAGCTTTTCCTTTTACCTTCTGCCTTGATGCTTCTTTCTTTGAAGGTCTTTCTTCAACTTTTAGAGCAACAGACTTTGACTTCCTTCCTGATCTTCTGCTTCTCTGCTCCATTTCTAGTTCATAAGTCTTGAGCAGTCCATAGATCTCATCAATATCAGTTTCAACAAGGTCATAGTTGTCTCTAATAGTGGTTGTCTTTACATCCCACTTTTCAGGTAGGGAAAGAAGAAACTTGAGATTTGAATCTTCTAGATCATATTCTTTATTTACCAGTGACAGATCATTGAGAAGTTTACAGAATCTGTCAAAAGTTTCAGTCATTGTCTCTTCAGATCTAGCCTCAAAGTGTTCATACTCCTGTGTGAGTATGTTCCTTCTATTCTTCTTAATTGCAGCAGTCCCCTGACATCTGACCTCAAGGGCATCCCAGATCTCTTTTGCAGTCTTACAGTTTATCACTTTGTTAGACATAACATTATCCAATGCACTATGAAGGAGATGTCTAACCTTTGCATTTTTTCCAATAGATGAGATATCTTCAGGAGTAAGATCTTTCTTCTCTTTTGGAACAGATTTAGATTCTTGTCCAGCAGTAACAACAGATAATTTTGTTGGCATATGAGGGCCTTCATAAATCCTATCAAGATATTCTGGATCTGTAGCCTCCAGAAACATAGCCATCTTCACCTTCCAGGTAGAGTATTCTACTGGCCTGAGAATAGGAACCCTGATTGTCTCATATCGGCTCATTGTTGTAGGTTGAGCCTTCTCTGCACCTGAGCCTGTTGTGGGAGGAGGAATTTCTGTCATTGATTATAGTAGTATTTGTGTGGATCTTAAGCTGTAGTGAATTAACATATTGGATCTGATACCAATTGTTAGGCCGAATACACACTAATAATCAATAAAGTATGAGCAAATAACAATTTAAAACTATTTTTATATTAACTCCTCTCTCAGTGATGTAAATATCACAGAGAGCTGCTTAGGTTACAATGAATGATATTCGTACATGATGATTACCCTTCTAGGGTTAACCTAACTGTATTTATAAGATATACAGCTTCGTACAATCGTTAATTAATTCTCCTATAATTAAGCTATACAATTGATATCAATTATGATTGCTACACATCTTCTAAGTCAACTCAATCTCTTTGACAGCTATCCAATATTCAAAGATATTGCTTCCATATTTATCTTGAATTAATCTTTAATCTCTGTTGACCTGCAGATGCTCCCGCTAGACAGAGTTTAACAAACTCTGTTGCGCTTCCAGTCAGCAGTGTTTGCGCTCCCATCTGTCAGCGTATACTCAAACTCTGCTGCGACTGCTTTCATTAACAAGTTAAACTCTGTTTCCCTGTAACACTTAAACACTGATATTAAATCACATCAATTATATCTAACACTATATATTTCATAATAAAAACTCCACAATCCCAAGGAGTGGTTTGCCTAGGTCGCTCAACGACGTTTTCAACATCGGGGAATACGACATGTTCAAATTTTTGTGGATCCAACCGATGCAACATGAGAGGGACCAATTTTTCCTATCAAACAAACATGAATTGTCTTAGTAATGTATCAAACAATACTAACATAAATATGGACTACTAGAAATTAAAAAAAAGGAAGATAAAATATACCACAATGTAGAACTGCGTCTTGTATAGCTCTTTTAATTTCATGCAAGGAGCATCGTCCCTTAGAGGATCAAACAAAGATATTCGAAAATCGATCATTGACCACAAGAATAGGATCCAATGACCACCAACAACAAGCGGCATGATAATATAGTCGTAATTGGTCACCATTTCACCATCCTTTATGACATATGCTTTAAAGTCCGTATCAATGGCCGCCCATTCACTAGCTTTCCTTTTTGCGGGATTCTTCTTCATTGGTTTGCAATGATGAGCCCCCATCACTTGGAAGAACCACGGAGACATGAAGAAATATTTGATGACACCTTCTTGATGACCAAAGAGGGTTTTTTCTCTTTTTTCAAGCAATACCGTATAGCAATCGATTATAGTATCCTCCACTTCAAAGCCCGGTCTCAAAGAAAGAATCGCATTTGCACTACAATTGATTGGAAGATTTATAGGCTTACCACATTCCCACCAATTTTCATTGATCCAATTTATTTTATTTATCTTAATCGACTTTACATCCTTTCTCAAATTGGGTAGGATTAATAATTGGAGCACTACGACCAACCATGTCCCTTGGATTTGTTGATAAACCCTAAAATGAACATAGTGAACAAATGAGTTATTAACGACTTACTAATTGACAAAGTGACATTGTGAAATTACAAATAAGAAATTATACCTCAACCGGAGCCTCTTCCAATTTGAAATGTACACTAGGATCATCGTCGAATTGGGTTGGATTAAGAATTGGAGCACTATGACCAACCATAAAAGTTTCTTGAGTATCATAAGGATGGTCATAACTTTAATACCCCTCGAAATAATTTTCCTTCTCGGGACTAATTTCTTGGGTCTTTTTGTCTTTCTTGCCTTTCTTTTAGGCAAACAACTCTTTAAATCGGGCATTTCATATGTCGGGCCATATGTCTCGAGCATCAATTCATCAAATTTATTCACAAAGTTTGATAATATTTCCTCGTGAAAAATCCTCGGCATATCAAAAGAGCAAAGCCTACCCATGTCTCGAGCGGTACATATGATCTACAATACATATGAAGCAAGGACAAAGTATAAATATAAATACAAAAATATTCGACGAAACTATCTCAAATAACATACTCCATGTTATAAAAAATACGTACCAAGTCCATTGCCTTGGCATTGTCGAACTTGTCTTTCGGTTGTTGGAATATTTTCGGATCCTTGGTTGGTTTTGAAGGCGGCAAAATCTTTAATTTGGTAACATTATAGTACCAATCCATATACTCCTCTAGAGATATGGCATTCAAAGGTGGCCCCAAAATACCAACACCATTTTGCACAAAGTCATTCCAAATAGCTACATATCGAGCAAAATTGAGATAATGTTGATATACAAAAGAATGTTCGGATCTCACCCTCAACGTTGCCATATCATCCGGTGGCAGCGGCGGAATGCTTAATGGAAAACCAAATTGTCTTCCCACCCTTTCCGAAAGTTGATGTTCAACATCTTCAAAAAACACAAGGGGTACATGAGCTAGACCGGCAAAAAAGGCCCACCGAAATTGGGCATCATAATGCCGATGGAAGCGAGCATATGGCGTCCAATTAACCCATTGTGCGTCAAAGTTATCGAACATCCCGCGATATGCATCAATATTGTGATGCACATTAAAGTATTCGATTTTTCCGGGCCAACGGGATCAATCGCCCATGCAAAATCCCTAGGCCATATATGCTCGGTTTGAGATGCTAGCTTAGGTTGTCCCGGACGCAACCTCTCACGTGCCCAAAGCATCAATATTGTCAAGCATGCCTCATGTAAATTCCTATATAGATAGGCAAGCGCCGCTGCACCCCAAGCATACCCAAAAATTTTCGATGTATCAATCAACAAGGGAATTAATCTTGGATGAGCCACGTTGTTTGATTTTGTGGGGAGCAATATCGCCCCACACAAATAAAACACATACCCCCGTGTATATTTCTAGAAGCTCCCGATCGTCCTCGTTCGGGCACTTGCAATATCTATTCCTCAAAAAATTTAATTTAACGCCACCTCTACCCAAAGCCTCCTCCCTTTCCTCTAATGAGAGTGTCGGATTCAGCCAATCACGTAACCAAAGATTATTTACGTTAATTGTGTCACCCAAAGTTACCGCCTCTCCAACAACCGGAAGCCCCGTCAACATGTACACATCTTCAAGTGTCACCGTCATCTCCCCGAAAGTAAAGTGAAATGTGTTGGTTTTCGACCTCCAACGCTCCACTAATGAAGTAATTAAAGTTACATCATTTTGCATAACGGTTTTTGGGTTGGTAAACATTCCGAAACCCTAATGTTGTAAAAGATGAATTTGATATGCCTCTAATTTCCTTTCATTAAGCAATGCGGTACTTTGACGGATTGTAAGTTTATCACAATGATTACCAACCCATATACTACTACTTATATGGTTATCTTGGTCGACAAGGAGAGAAGGATCAACCGGACCGCAAAAATCTTCCATCTAAAATTCAATACATATAAAAAACTTTAATGCATACAAAAAAAATCCAAACTACACAAATCCAAACTTAATCCACAATGCAAACTTTAATCCTATAAATTTTAATCCTAATAATTCGAAAATTATCCACAAATTCGAACACTAATTCGAAAATTATACACAAATTCGAACCCTAATTCGAAAAATTATCAACAAATTCGAACCCTAATTCGAAAATTATCCACAAATTTGAATCCTAATTCGAAAATTATACACAAATTCGAACCCTAATTCGAAAAATTATCAACAAATTCGAACCCTAATTCGAAAATTATCCACAAATTCGAACCTTAATTCGACCCAATTTGAAAATTATATACATACATGTATACATGTACACAAATCTAAAACTAGATGATTTTAAAGATATATACGTACATACATACATGTACACAAATCTAACACACATCTTAACAATTAGATGACATATAAATACAAGAAATAGACACGAAATAACTCACTTTATATGAAGAAATGATGAAATTGATGATGATTTACTTCCGATTCCGGTGGATTTGCGCTTTCCGGTGGTTTGTTGATGATTCACTTTATATTTTTGTAAAATGATGTATATTGCAACCACAATACGCTCTATTATGTTTTGTGTAAAATAAACCCGGTTTTGTTAAAAAAACCGTTTATGCTATATTATATAACGTCTTACGCTATATTATATATAGCGTAAGTTTAAACCGGCACGTGGCAACACGTGGCAGATTGTGGGATAAAAAGGTAAAAAGCATTACGCTGTATAATATAGCGTCCTACGCTATATAATATAGCGTAAACTTTTAAATCCCAGCCGTTCATATCTTTAATGGATGGTTATAGATGGGTTGGATCAATATTCAAAAATATCCAATTGTGGCTGTAGAAGAGGACCATATATATATATATATATCAAATTATATCATTTAAAAATTTAACTTACAAAATTTATATCATAAAAAATTCATTCAAATTATTGAAAAAATCATATTACGTTAAAGAAACTCCGTGCATCGCACGGGTTTTAAGCTAATATAATAAATCTATTCTATTATATTAAAGCCGAAACATTAAAAGTTTGGTTCAACGGTACCTATTGAATTTACCTAATTACCCTTACTCAATTACAGATCTATTAACTAATCAATTTCCTTTTTCAGGTTACGCATATTATCTTTTCTATTTTCAAGAACTAAATAATTTTCTTTTCCAAGTAAAATACAATATCTTTTATATTTTATCTAACTAAAATTTCTCATTTATTAATCAATTTCCTTTTTCAATTTAAACATATAACCTTTTCTATTTTTAAATAACTAAATAATTTCCTTTTTCATTTAAAATAGAATATCTTTTACATTTTATCTAACTAAAATTTCTCCTTTTTAAAAACACTACGAGCAATTTTGTTTAAAAAAAATAACTTAATTATATATAATTGCTGTTAACTAATTAATTACCTTTTTTAGTCAAAACACGTTACCTTTTCTCTTTTCTCTAACTAAAATCTCACTTTTTCCAATTATATTATGGATGGTTACCTTTTTCAGCAAAACACATTACCTTTTTTCTTTCTTCTTACTAAAATCTCCATTTTTCTAATTATATTACAGGCGTTTCTATTTAATAAAAATAAAAAAAATATTATAATACTAATAATTAACCAATTACCATTTCAGCTAAAAAATAACATAATTATATATAATTATTATTAACTAATCAATTACCTTTTTCAATCAAAACATGTTACCTTTTCTCTTTTCTCTAACTAAAATCTCTCTTTTTCCAATTATATCATGGACGGTTACCTTTTTCAGCAAAACATGTTACCTTTTTTTCTTTCTTCTTACTAAAACCTCCATTTTTCTAATTATATTACAGGCGTTTCTATTTTATACAAATAAAATAATAATATTATAATACTATTAATTAACGAATTACCTTTTCAGCTAAAATATATCATCTTTTCTATTTTTTCTAATTACATTCCCTTTTTTTCTAGAAATATAACGGGTAGCGTTAATTTCTCATTTTATAAAAACTATGAACAATTTTATTTCGTAAAATAACATAATTAAATTATAATTACTATAAACCAATCAATTACTTTTTCCACATAAATCATGCACGTTACCTTTCTATTTTCTCTAACTAATTTTTTTTTAATTATATCAGGAACAGTTCTATTTAATAAAATAAACTAATAATATTATAAAAATTTTAATTAACCAATTACCTTTTTCAGCTAAAACATATCATCTTTTCTATATTTTCTAACTAAAATCCCTTTTATAATAGAAATACCACGGACAATATTATTTTCTCATTTTCTAAAAACATTACGAGCAATTGTATTTAGTAAAATAACGTAATTCAATTATAATTACTATAAACTAATCAATTACCTTTTTCACCTAGAACATATAATTTTTTTAATTTTCACTAACTAAATTCTCTATTTTTCTAATCATACCACGGACATTTTATTTAATAAAATGAAGTAATAATTTTATAATTACTAATAATTAATTGATCATTCTTTTTAACTAAAACCTATCATCTTTTCTATATTTTCTAACTAAATCCCTCCTTTTATAGAAATATCACGAATAACATTTATATAATTATTATCAAATGATCTCATATAAAAAAGTAAGCCTCCAAAATTCATGTTTTAAAAAAATTAATTTTAATTAATGAAATTTTTTATATAATATAAAAAAAGCCGTGCATCGCACGGGTTTTAAGCTAGTAAATTATATAAAAGCCGAAACATTGAAAGTTTTGGTATCTGATTTTGGTACTTTGTGAAGTTACTTATTTACCCTTCATTATAAAGAAAAATAAATACACCTACAATAAATAATAACATAATATAATTAATGGTAATTAGTCAAGATATTACCTTTTACAAACACCTAAAAACATCAATCATATCATATCTTTCCATCATTAATATTTCTTTTCGAATTACAACACGTTAAAATTAATGGTAATTAGTCGATTAACATAATAAAATTAATGGCATAATAAAATTAATGGTAATTAGTCGATTGCCTTTTTCACATTAATATAATAAATCTAGACTCTATTATAAAGGACGAAACATTAAAAGTTTTGGTATGGTACGGTACTTACCATATTTAATTGTTTTACTTTATTATTCTTAATTATTTTACTTAATTATAAAAAAGCAAAACACAACCTTTTCTCATACCATATTTAATTGTTTTACTTAATTATTCTTAATTATTTTACTTAATTATAAAAAAACAAAACACAACTTTTTCTCAAAATATTACACTCAGCTATTCCTAACAATTCTCCTAAATAATAACTAATCAATTACCTTTTTCAGCTACTAACTTTTTTAACTAAAATCTCTTCGTTCCAAAAATATGATCGTTCTAATTAATAAAATAAACTAATAAAATTATTCCTATTAACGTTTCTAACTAAAATATCTTTTTTCCAAAAATATGGTCGTTCTAATTAAAGAAATAAACTAATAAAATTATAATTACTAGAGTAATAACCAACTGTTTACCTTTTACAGCTAAAAGGTAATATCTTTTCTATATTTTCTAATTAAACTATCTTATTTTCAAACTTGATTTTTTTTACCCACAAAACACCATCTTTTCTCAAAATATTACACACAGCTTTTCCCAACACTTCTCCTAAATAATAACTAACTAATTACCTTTTTGAGCTATTACCTTTTCTAACTTTTCAAACTAAAACCTCTTCTTTCCAAAAATGTGGTCGTTCTTATTAATGAACTAAAGTAATAATATTATAATTGCTAATAACTTACCTTATATATATATATATATATATATATATATATATATATATATATATCAAATTATATCATTTAAAAATTTAACTTACAAAATTTATATCATAAAAAATTCATTCAAATTATTGAAAAAATCATATTACATTAAAGAAACTCCGTGCATCGCACGGGTTTTAAGCTAATATAATAAATAAATTATATAAAAGCCGAAATATTGAAAGTTTTGGTATCTATTTTTTGGTACTTTGTGAAGTTACTTATTTACCCTTCTTTATAAAGAAAAATAAATACACCTACAATAAATAATAACATAATATAATTAATGGTAATTAGTCAAGATATTACCTTTTACAAACATCTAAAAACATCAATCGTATCATATCTTTCCATCATTAATATTTCTTTTCGAATTACAACACGTTATAATTAATGGTAATTAGTCGATTAACATAATAAAATTAATGGCATAATAAAATTAATGGTAATTAGTCGATTGCCTTTTTCACATTAATATAATAAATCTATACTATATTATAAAGGACGAAACATTAAAAGTTTTGGTATGGTACGGTACTTAGCATATTTAATTGTTTTACTTTATTATTCTTAATTATTTTACTTAGTTATAAAAAAGCAAAACACAACCTTTTCTCATACCATATTTAATTATTTTACTTAATTATTCTTAATTATTTTACTTAATTATAAAAAAACAAAACACAACTTTTTCTCAAAATATTACACTCAGCTCTTCCTAACAATTCTCCTAAATAATAACTAACCAATTACCTTTTTCAGCTACTAACTTTTTTAACTGAAATCTTTTTTTTTCCAAAAATATGATCGTTCTAGTTAATAAAATAAACTAATAAAATTATTGCTATTAACGTTTCTAACTAAAATATATTTTTTCCAAAAAAATGGTCGTTCTAATTAAAGAAATAAACTAATAAAATTATAATTACTACTACCTCCATCCCATAAAGTATGACCCTTTAACTTTTTCACGCATTTCAATGTGCTTAGACCGGGTACTTGTAAATTATATTTTTAAATTTTTTTCGATTTGTATAAAATTATAGATTCTATATTTTTATACAAAACAAAAATTTTAAAAAATATTAATTATAGGCATCCCGTTCAAGCGCATTGAAATACGTGCAAAAAGAAGAGTGTCAAACAAAATGGGACGGAGGGAGTAATAACCAACTATTTACCTAAGGTTTCCGCACTAGGAGTTTTAATTGGAAAATAATTATGAACTAGAGACTGTACCAACAACATAGGTGTTAAGTCTTGCAAGTATTGCAAGTTTTTTAGTCTTGTCTATGTGACAAGGGTTATTCAGTTATGCTATTTTAAATTAAATTAGAGCGGTCATTTCTTTTGTATTGGAGATATGGCATCAACACATCGTACGTTGGAGGAAGTGTATGTGAATCTATCATTGGAAGAGGAGGAAGAGGGAGGAGTATTGGTAGGTGCGGAAGAGGCGATTCCAGTGAAACAGACATTCGTATTAGTGGGTAGATTCCTGACGGATAAGAACATCAACTTTCAGGCAATGCAGAATGTTTTGGCTGCATTATGGAGACCAAAGGAGAGGGTGGAGATACACGATTTGGGGGGTCAGAGGTATTCGTTTGTTTTCTTTCATGTGCTTGATTTGCAGAAAGTGGTGGAAGGAGGCCCTTGGACTTTTGAACAAAGTCTGTTGATCTGTCATAAATTAGAAGGAGTAGAAGATCCCAATGTCGTGCCATTAAACAAGATGGATATCTGGGTGCAAATATATGATCTACCACAAGGGATGATTACAGAACGAGTTATACAGTCCATTGGAAACTCTGTGGGCACGTTTGTGAAAATGGATTCATTGAAAGATAATGTTTCATGGAAGCAGTATGTAAGGGCTCGAGTGATAATGGATGTTGATAAACCTTTAAAACGACGGATGAAACTAAAACGGGAGGGAGGTACATGGAGTTGGATTAATTTTAAGTATGAACGATTAAGTATGTTTTGTTTTGTTTATGGGTTGCTGGGGCATTCAGATAGGGATTGCAGTGTGGTTTATGCAAATTCGGACAAGGTCGTAGAAAGAGCTTATGGAGTGTGGCTTAGAGCTCCGAATAAGAACATCAAAACGCAGAATATTGGGGTTAAGTGGTTGAGAAATGGGGTGGATGGAGGTCAGGCATGATAGACTGAAGGTAGAACAGGAGAGACAAGCAGTTTCCATGGTGGGAGGATGGTGGCGAAATTCAGGGAGAGAGATGGAATCGTTAGCAAAATTCCAGGAAATCTTGATGCAATCAGGGTAACTAACCAAGAGATAAGGGATGGCGGTCATTCTGATGGAATTCAAAATTCAAATTTTATGGAGATATTGGAAACGAATGAGGATATGGATACGAATGATTTGGTAGTTAATGAAGCCAAAAGAAAAAGGATTGATATGGAGAAAAATAAGGAGATAATTGAGGAGAATAGGTTAGCTGTTATTAGCGAGCCAAAAAACGGAGCAGAGGCGGGACCTGGAGCCCAGGCCCGCCTAAGCCAATGAGTGTGTTAGCATGGAATTGTCGTGGTTTGGGTAGGCCACGTACAATTCGTTTTATTAAGGAAATTACCCAACAAAAAAAGCCTAGTATAATTTTTCTTTCAGAGACTTTAGTAAAACAAAATAAAATAAAAGAGTTATGTCAGAGTATCCATTTTTCAGGGTATGTCGCTGTTGATGTTCAGGGGCATAGTGGTGGATTAGCTTTAATTTGGAAGAATGATGGTGGAGTTAGAGTATTGGATGTTAGTAGGAATTTCATTGATTTTGAAGTAGAAAATGATCAGGTAGGAAGGTGGACGTACACGGGTTTTTATGGTTGCCCAGAGCGTGGTCGAAGACGGGAATCGTGGAATATGTTGAAGATGTTGGCTGGAAGATCAGGGTTACCATGGTGCGTGTTTGGGGATTTTAATGATATGTTACATACTCATGAGAAAAGGGGAGGGAGAAGGCAGCTAGTTAGGTTGCTAAATAGATTTGCAGATACTTTACATGAATGTGGGCTTATGGATCTTGGGTTCGTTGGGGAGCAGTTCACTTGGGAAAAATCTAGAGGGAGTCATAATTGGGTGCAGGAGAGGTTAGATAGAGGAGTAGCTAATCATGAATGGAAGGAGTTGTTTCCTCTAGTAGAGGTTCGAGTGTTGGACGTATCTACATCGGATCACTTGGCATTACATATTGATTTGAACAAGCGAGTTTATGTGCCCAGAAGTTATCGGTTTAGATTTGAGAATGTGTGGTTATGGGAGCAAGAATGTCGTAATATTGTCAAGTACGAATGGGAGAGGGCTGGGGGTCTTAATATTGTGGATAAGATTATGGTTTGTGGTGATAGGTTGAAGGAGTGGGGGGGGGGGTGGTAAGAGTATGAAGTATAAACAGCAAATTCAAAATTGTGTGAGCTAGTTGAGGCAACTTAGATCGCGAAGGGATGATAATGGTATTCGGAGGTATAACAAGGTTAGGTGGGAGTACTTGAATTTGTTAGAAAAGCAAGAAATGTATTGGAAGCAGAGGTCCAAGCAGCATTGGTTGCGAGAAGGTGATAGAAATACGCGATTTTTTCATCGATATGCATATACGAGAAGAAAGAACAATAGGCTGGAGCGAATAAAGAATGCAGATGGGGAGTGGCAGGAAACAACAGTTGGGATACAAAGTGTCATTGAGGAGTATTTCACTAATTTGTTCAAAACAGTGAATACGGATGGAAAGTTATCAGAATATGAGCAAGTGAATCGAATTTCTAAGGTTGATAATGAAGAGCTTATGTCAGATATTACAGTGGAAGAGGTGAAGAAGGCAGTATTTTCAGTGCATGCTGATAAGGCGGGTGGACCGGATGGCTTTAATCCTGCGTTTTATCAAGCCTTCTGGGATATAATACAGGTTGATGTTGTGGAATTTTGTAGGAAGTTTATGTAGACGGGTTGTCTTCCTGAAGGAGTAAATGATGCACTGGTTTGTTTAATTCCTAAAGTCAAAAAACCTCAAACTATGGGAGATTTGCGGCCTATATCGTTATGCAATGTTCTATTTAGAGTTTTGTCAAAAGTGCTATCAAATAGATTAAAGAGCTGCTTAGGCCATATCATATCGGATAAGCAGAGTGCGTTTATTGAAGGTAGATTATTGACGGATAATGCGCTTATTACGTTTGAAATTAACCATTTTATGAAGAGGAAAACTCAAGGGAAAAATGGCATTGCGGATCTTAAAATTGATGTATCTAAGGCCTATGATAGATTGGAATGGGGATTCATTAAGAGTATGATGCATAGATTCGGGTTTAATCAAATGTGGATTGACAGGGTGATGTTTTTCATTCAGTCAGTGAGGTATAGTTTCTTACACAATGGGGAAGTTTTTGGAAGGGTGACACCTGAGCGAGGTATACGCCAAGGAGATCCGATATCTCCTTATATCTATATAATGTGTGAAGAGGGGCTTAGTGCCATAATTCGGAGGCATGAGGAAAATGGTTTGTTGCATGGATGTAAAATTGCTAGAGGTGCTCCGAGGATATCACATCTTTTGTTTGCGGATGACTGTTACCTGTTTTTTAAAGCTACGAAGTTGGAGGCACAGACGATGAAGCGAGTGTTGCAGAGATATGCTCATATTTCTGGACAGGTAATTAATTTTGAAAAGTCAGCTATCACATTTTCAACGAATACATCGATTAAGGCGAGGCAGGAGGTGCGTACTCAGTTAGCAGTAGTAGAGAAACAGGATCCGGGAAAGTATCTGGGTTTGCCTATGAAAATAGGACGGAACAAAAATGGGTTATTTGAATTTTTGGTTGATAGGGTGGATCAAAAGTTACAATCATGGAGTATGCAGAATATTTCAAAGGCAGGGAAAGTGCTTCTACTCAAAACGGCTGCTCAATCCATACCTACGTTCTGGATGAATTTGCTGTTGTTACCGCGTGAAATATGTGATAAGATTGAAAGAATTATGAACGCGTATTGGTGGGGGGGAGGAAAAGATGGTAAGGGCATTAGGTGGATGAGGTGGGATAGGTTGTGTGAGGTAAAAGAGATGGGGGGTTGGGTTTTCGAAAGCCTAGTGATTTTAACGTGGCTATGTTAGCCAAACAAGCTTGGAGGTTGATTAATAACTCTAATCCCTTGGTTACAAGTTTGATGAAGGCCAGGTACTATGCTCAGACAAGTTTCTTGGAAGCAGAGTTAGGATTTAACCCATCGTTCATGTGGCGGAGTATTATGGCGTCTCAGGGAGTAATAAAACAAGGGTGTAGAAGGAGGATTGGGGATGGTAAAATGACTAGGGTCTGGGAGGTTCCGTGGTTACCTTGTGCTGAAAATGGATGTCTTACTAGTGAATTTCATGATGAGCTCAAAGATGCAGTGGTACATAATCTTATGGAGCGTAATGTTTGGGATGAGGAAATTTTGCATGATCTCTGTAATGAACGAGATAGGCTATTAATACAGAGAGTTCCTATACCTGGACGAAGTCGACCTGATTCCTGGTATTGGTTGTTGGAGGAGAAAGGTGAGTTTTCTGTTAAAAGTTGTTATAGAAGAATTAGAGGTGAAAGTACAAGTGGTGAGGGAGGATTTTGGAAAGTATTGTGGGGACTTAAGCTTCCTGGCAAGGTGATTAACCTGGTGTGGAGGGCCTGTAAAGGAGTGTTGCCTACAGCCATGGAGTTAGTAAAAAGAAGAGTGAATATTGACCGAGTCTGTGCGTGGTGTCATGTGTGTGGTGAGACAGCAGTTCATTCTTTGTTTACTTGTAGTTTTGCACGGGAGTTATGGAATAGTGTGGGTTTGCAGGGTGTTGTGCCAGGACTAGATGATATGACAGTCCTTCAGGTATTGAAAGATTACTTTAGTAGAAGTACGCGTCAGGAGTGTGCTATAGTGTGTTTGTACTGTTGGAGTATTTGGTGGAGACGAAATCAGTGGGTATGGGATAGAAAGAATGTATCAGTGTTTGGGGTTCGATTTATGGCGTTGAACATGCTGCAGGAATGGCAACGTAGTCAAGACACGGGAGGAGGGGGCCATAGGCAGATTGCAGGTGGGAATCACAGATGGAGTAAACCTCAGGAGGGGTGGATTAAGATTAATATTGATGCTGCGTGCTGTAATCAGTTGGAGTTCATAGGGATGGGATGTGTTGTTCGAAATGATCGAGGCCAGTTTCTTAAAGCTCGTAGTGCTCGGATAACAGGGGGTGGCAAGCTAGAGAGGCAGAAGCATTGTGCTTCAAGGAAACGTTGCTGTGGGTTCGAGAATGGTGGACAACCAAATGTATCTTTGAGCTTGATGCAAAAGTCATGGTGGATGCGTTGCAAAGCAATGGAGGCAAGTCTATTTTCCACACAATTATTGATGATTGTGTAGAAATTCTTAAACACTTTCAAGAGGTGTTAGTAGTGTTTGAACGTAGATCTGCGAATAAGGTAGCGCATATGTTGGCACAAGCTGCTTATTCTGTGACAGATCCTAGGGAGTGGGCAGATACTGCTCCTGAGTTTATCTTATGTAACCTTATTTCTGATGAAGATTAATATATGCAAGTGCAATTTAAAAAAAAAACCAACTATTTACCTTTTACAGCTAAAAGGTAATATCTTTTCTATATTTTCTAATTAAACTATCTTATTTTCAAACTTGATTTTTTTACTTAATTATCCACAAAACACAATCTTTTCTCAAAATATTACACACAGCTTTTCCCAACACTTCTCCTAAATAATAACTAACTAATTAGCTTTTTGAGCTATTACCTTTTCTAACTTTTCAAACTAAAACCTCTTCTTTCCAAAAATGTGATCGTTCTTATTAATGAAATAAAGTAATAATATTATAATTGCTAATAACTTACCTTATATATATATATATATATATATATATATATATATATATATATATATCAAATTGTATCATTTAAAAATTTAACTTACAAAATTTATATCATAAAAAATTCATTCAAATTATTGAAAAAATCATATTACATTAAAGAAACTCCGTGCATCGCACGAGTTTTAAGCTAATATAGTAAATAAATTATATAAAAGACGAAACATTGAAAGTTTTGGTACCTGTTTTTTGGTACTTTGTGAGGTTACTTATTTACCCTTCATTATAAAGAAAAATAAATACACCTACAATAAATAATAACATAATATAATTAATGGTAATTAGTCAAGATATTAACTTTTACAAACACCTAAAAACATCAATAGTATCATATCTTTTCATCATTAATATTTTTTTTTCGAATTAAAACACGTTAATAACATAATATAATTAATGGTAATTAGTCAAGATATTACCTTTTACAAACACCTAAAAACATCAATCGTATCATATCTTTCTATCATTAATATTTCTTTTCGAACTAAAACACTTTATAATTAATGGAAATTAGTCGATTAACATAATAAAGTTAATGGCATAATAAAATTAATGGTAATTAGTCGATTGCCTTTTTCACATTAATATAATAAAATTAATGGTAATTAGTCGATTGCCTTTTTCACTTACTTTTAGTTGAACATATTACCTTTTATAAACACCTAAAAACATCAATCGTATCATATATTTCGATCATTAATATTTTTTTCGAATTAAAACACGTTACCTTTTTAATTTAAAACAAATCTTACAATCATTAATATATACCCGAAAATATCACACCGTAATTTTCAAAAAAAATATAACACCTAAAATAAATATTGGCATAATATAATTAATGGTAATTAGTCAATTGTCTTTTTCACATTTACTTTTAGTTAAAGATATTATCTTTTATAAACACCAAAAAGATCAATCGTATCATATCTTTCAATCATTAATATTTCCTTTATAATTAAAACACGTTACTTTTTTAATTTTCAACAAATCTTACAATCATTAATATATACCCGAAAATATCACAACATATTTCTCAATTATTAATAAAATATATTAAAAATCGTATACGTTGTTTGTAATGAGGAAACATTAGTATAATCCGTAAACATGAGTATATTAAATTATATCAAATTAAAATTAAAAATATTATTAAAAATAATAATTATATAAAAACATAACTATAGTATTAAATAAAATTTATAATATAATACAAGAAACCCGTGCATTGCACGGGTTATAAGCTATATCTCCTAAATAATTAAAATATTAAAAGTTTGATCGATTGGTATGGTACTTTACTTTTTTTTTTTTTATCATTTGGGGGTGTTTGGTGTTAGGTTAGGGGACTTACACAATCCGAGATTCAGAAATTCCAATGTAAAGCACACACATAACTAATCGATAAGTTGACAAGATTCACCAAAGCGCGAAACAAAAACACACAAATACTTGATGGGGAAACACCCACGTCCCAAACTTGTATTATTAATCCAATCAATAATACATCAAAACAATAACACCTTAACGGTGTCCCAACCCCGATACTTGAGCCAACAATGTTCAAGCAACTCCCAAACAATACTTAAGACTACATCTCTTAAGCTTTCACACATCAAATAAATACAATATGACTATGTATATATATTCATCACAAACTTAGCCACCAAGTTAATATACAAGTATAATCATATTTGGTTTCTAATTACCTACCAAATTCTAATCATACTTGGTATCTAATTATCTACCCAAGACATATCATCTATAATAATTATCTAAATATAATTATTATATTACCCATATTTGTCTTGGACCACCAAAGCCCATACTACCGTATTGGGTTTAACCCAACAATCCTCCCCTCCAACCCAATACGATTTCATGCACAACTAATTTAATGGTTACTATCATGACATCAACGTTGATCCGCCAATGCTCCCCTTGAACAATAACCTCCTCTTGTTCTTCCAATCATTGAGTGTCGCTCAAACCCGTATGGTGACCCTCCAAACCATCGTTCTTCACCATAACGATGTATCCATCTACAAAATCACGTGCATCAACCACCACGAGTGCTCTTCCACATGTTGAGCCACCCGATACTTGCTTTCACAATCCTTCAGTCTCTTGAAGAAAATCCATAGCAACATCCAAACAGTTCACCTGGTTGATCAAGCCATTAAAACAATTGCAATGACCTCTTCCAGAACACAGGGTTGATCCAAGGTGCAAGCCAACCTTAAAACCGCACGTAACTTTGTCTCTACCCGCTTTAGCAGTAATCTCCTTGTAATAACCCGAATTTTCGGTAGAATTAAAACTTTTCTTATTACGATTAAGTACACCAGTGAATAATGATTTCAATGAATAGTGGTTGTAATGAATGGATATTTCTATGGATAATGATCCCGATACATATGTGTATTTTCTGAACAATGGAATTTAGTGATTGACGACATAGATAAGAATAATCTATCATCCAGGAAATGAGTTAGAGTACTCACAATAATAATTACGAAACGAAAAGAGCAAGTATGTACTACTGAAGTACAGAGAGAATGAATGTATGTAAACCAAGTGAGAATTCGGAGAATCCAAGCATTGTTTATTCCACTATTGACCGAGAAGTCAGGAATATAATAACTGGATTATAAATTGAGGATATTAAATATTAGAAGTCCAAGGAAGGATATAGTATAAGAGGGAAAGAGGATCGAGAATATAATCCTAGAGCAAAAAGAATGCAAATGAGTTTGAGGAAGCGGGAGAGCAAATTCTGAGATAAAGAAAATATACCAAGGATATTGGATTTAATACCTACTTGAGGATTAGAACCACCCTAACATACTAATATATGATGTGGGAGAGGATAATATATATCTGTTAACGGAGGAATTTGGTGATAACAAATTTCGGAGGTTGCTGGAATAACGAAATCATGAAAATAGGGGGATTTGGTATTTTTGGATGTTTGGGGCTGGACTTGAGAGGTGTCTCGATTTGTCTTGTGTATCGGATCCTTTTCCAAGATGCCTGCGTACCTTATATTTATAAGGATCAAGCCAACGCAGTTCTGTGAAATTGATTTGTGTCTATCCCTTAGAGACTTTAGGGATAAACTTCGTTAATCTGAGTAATTACTGATTTTATCTGATTTAATCTTATCGTTGTGATATCCTTCTGATTTGAAGAATATCGTTTTAAGATATTTTCCGCTATTGATTGATTGAGATTGATTCTTTCCTCGTTTCAGGGAGAGGATAAAACTTAGCGATTAAGTGTTTTGATTGCTGGACTCCAAAACATCTTTACAAAAGGTAGCTAGCTGATATATCAAGATAGAAACAAGGGATATACATCATTTACACAAGAGAAACAAAGTTGAAAAGCTCCCCCATCTCATTTCTTCAAATTGCCCAGCAGAAACATCACTCAAAGAAAATTTCATATCTCCCCTTCTATCAATTCATAAATCACCAAATTTGAACCATAGTTTCCTCAATATATGTAGAACATTCGTTCAAAATTTCGTGGATAACAAAGGAGTGTATCCTAGTCAAATCCCTTCCCCAAGTTGAAGAACCGAACCTGTCTAGTTCTTCACAGTTTCTGTCCAGCAGGAAGAATGGGTTCAAAACCCTAGCTAGGAAGCTTCGAATTTGATGATCTATAGCTCAAAAGAAAGCCCTTGAAGAGTAGAAGGTGTGGTAAAAATTTAAGAACCAATCTCTTATTTTTCGATTTTATACAAATTTTACAAGAGCATGAATAGTGATGAATAGTAACTTCCCTTGTTTTCTTGTTTTGATCTTAAGGATTTAGCACTTTAAAGACCATCTAAAGCTTGTTAAAGGTTTATAAACACTTGATAGTGTTGTTAGAGCATCCAAGGAGGTAAAACCCTAACCCACCCTTTGAGTTCATACGAGTTTTGATGATTGTTTTGATGTTATATGCTTACACTACTGGAAAAACACCCTGCAACATCGGTTTTTGGCCGATGTTAAAAGTGTTTCAGAAATGATGTCTTTGTAGGTGTAGATAAAGGGGGGGTCCTATAACATCGGTTCCTGGCCGATGTCAAAGATGACTATAGACATCGGTTTTCTTAAAAAAACTGATGTCTTTCTTGTTGTTTAACACCAGTTTTTATAGGAGAACTGATGTTTAATAGCAGCTTAGACATCAATTCAATAAATAAACTAATGTTTATTGATGTTTAATAACAGCTTAGACATCAGTTCAATAAATAAACTGATGTGTAATATAAACTTTAACATCGGTTTTTGTAACATAATTGATGTTTAATATTTCCTTTAACATCTTTTCTTGTTACATAATTGATGCTCGATAAATAATATACCAAAACCAGATAAACAATATACCAAAATCGAAAAAGCCGATATACCAAAACCAAATATGCATTCAATCAGTCAACTACATTATCCAATTCATCCAATATCGAAACTAATTACATAATCCAAACCATCCAATATCGAAACTACATTGAATAATTTAAAAGATGGACAACATGTTGTCAAATTTGCAAACTCTCCACTATATTGAGCCTAAATGCCAAGCACTCTTGCATGCAAAAAACACCCCCTGTTGTTCCTTCTCCCACGCCCGCTACTTGAAATTCTTTAGTGCAACCTGTTCAATTTTCAAAATGATATGCTCAGATGGGGGTGCGAGAGATGCACAACAAGCATATTAAGCTAGGTGCAAGAGTTAGTCTGTGCAATAAAAGCAAGTAAAGAAAGTGCTAGATTTATATTAAGAATTCCAAACTATTTACAAAACTAAATGATGCATTGGAGAACTAGAAACTTACATAAAATCAATAAGGAAGCATTATATTGACTTAAGTTGGCCTCCAGGAACCAAGTGAAGACAAATCTGATCTACAAGGGGCATCATCTGGAGACAACAGAAGTAACAGGAGCAACACATCAATTTTCATGTCAGCAAGTATTGCCTACATGGATGTCGATTCAAACTACAAAAAACTGAAAAAAACTGAAAACTACATGGATGTCTTGGGTACAGGTACCTTGTATAAAGTATATCCAACACAGAGTCCCCCAAAAATTCAAGTCTCTGTGTAAATTTGAAAGAAACATGTCGAAAAAATACATCAATAATTTATAAATTTCATTTTCAATTATACATCATTAACATACTAAGGTTGTAGTTTTATAATTGGATTGTCGAAAAAACTGAATGCTCAAGTATAAAAGCCTTAAATTTCCACTTAAGGCAAGAAATCTAAAATCAGAAGTCTCTCACTATGCCCTTAACATTATGTAAGCTTAAGAAACATAGGTTAATTACAGACTCTGGGTAGGCAGTCCTGAAAATTACATTACACCACCATCATTGTGCTAATAAGGATTAAAGTTCCACAGAGGAACCCTAATTATATTAACCATGACAATAATTTTTGCTTGTGGCTGATAGTTATGGTCTATCTTTGGAAATATAGGAGAATATGATATGTAGCATGGAAGCAAAATTACTTGCCACTTCTTCTGTCCTTATTTACACGCCAGAACAAATCTTTTAACAGCTACGGAGAGTCCAATATCAGGAGTAGAGGGGTCATAAGAGTTCTCATGGACCCAACCTTTAAAAACAGTTCCACACCCTCCCATACCTAAGACCTCTTCAAAGTTATTAGTTGCTTTTTCCAGATCAATTAACTTGAAAATTTTCAAATTGGAAGTCACCAACATTGTTGCCAAATCGGTAACTTTAACCTTATTCAAATTTGCAGGCACTGACAGTACACCATTACTTTTTTTTCGCGTCTTTGCATCTCTCTTGACTGAAAGAAAGAAATACCCAAAAACATTAAGGACAGGTAAAATTACACAACCATTATTATAATGACAAGTTGAAGGAGAATGAAATTATAATTATAAAGAGTTCCCATTCAGTGAAGAAACTACTCTTTCACACACTGACACATTTCTATCATATACATAGTAGATCTTTCTCCTAACATCTAAAGGTTAGTTGGTCACTTAATTGCACAATTTCTCTTTGTAATTCACAGAATTACAAAGATAAGATATTTTATAGTTAGTTGGTCATATATTTGAAGAATGATATCACAGAAGGTTAAAGGTTATACCTATGGTCAGCCAAAAGGATGTCTTATCAAGATCTGGAACAATTAAGGTAAGATTTAAAAGTCGAGCCACTGTCACCATGTCACAGATCTGAAAAGGTGCTTCTTCGATTTCAACAATGCCTCGATTTTCGCATCCAAATCACCGTTAGAGTCCTGTAAAGCAACGAGATTGAATCAAAATTTGATAGATACGTAGAAACTGATATCTAGATTGTGAAGAATTGAAGATCTACCATTTTGAAGTGGAGTTATAGATACAGATTGAGGGTAAATCTGTAAATCGAACCTCAAAGCTCAAAGTCGAATTGAAACCAAAGCTCCAATCAACCCGAGTAGTGAAGTGGGTTTCAATTTGAATGATTAAGCATGAGATTTCAGTTGAGAGTGAAAGAGAGAGTGAAGGAGAGCTGAAAAATAGCTAGGGTTCTTCAGAGATGTGAGTTCGAGAGGGGTGAGGGAGAGAGTTTTAATTTTCAGTTTATTTAGTTTTAGATTTAATTAATTTGATGTTTTTAGTCTGAAAGGTATGCAGCTCAAAATATTTTGGGGAATTCAAAATTGACCAAGGGGGAAATTGTACGGGGGAAATATTTGGTAAGGGGGAAAAGTATTAGCGCGTTATTTTTAAGACAACGTTTAGACATCGGTTTGGATGTAATGTGATGTCATAAAAATATAAAGACATCAGTTATTTTACAACCAATGTCATTAAGATCTTTTACATTAGTGACATTTTTAAACGATGTTAAAAGTGTGATGTTATATCTACTATTTCTAGTAGTGTTAAGAGATCATGTTTAAGTGTTTTGTGGTTATTTAACTTTGTTAAATATGAAAAATGGTGGGTGTTGGATTGTAGACACCACTGACTTTTGAGAAGTAAAAAGGTTGTTTGTTGAGGTTGTGGATGTATGGTATGCCCGGTGTGGCTTGGTTATGTTGTGATGTTAGGTCGAATACACAATAAGCAATCAAATACTGTATGAGTAACTTAACAAGAACACACTGTTTAACAATTAAAAACTGTTTGGAATTAACAATTCCTCTCTCAGTGATGTAAATATTACAGAGAGCTGCTTAGGTTACAATCAATGAATTTCTCAATGTTCGACTACCCTTCTAGGGTTAACCTAACTGTATTTATAAAACATACAGCTTCGTACAATCAGTAACTGATTCTCCTATAATCAAGCTATACAATTGATATCAATCACGATTGCTCCAGTCTTCCAAGTCATCTCAATCTCTTTGACAGCTTTCCAATCTTCAAAGATATTGCTTCCATACTTATCTTGCATCAACCTTTAAACACTGTTGACTCTTCAGACAATATCACTACAGAGTTTACCAACCTCTGTTGCGCTTCCAGTCAGTGTTTAACTAAACTCTGACTGCTTCCAGCTAAACTCTGTTTTGTCACTATAGCTTCCAAACACTGTTCTCATCAATCATTTCTAACAATCTCCCCCAACTTGTCCATTAGCAAAAATGTACAAGTTTACAGTAAATGATGATGTCAAAACAAATACAAAGTTTTACAGTGTTTAATATACAAACAGAGTTTAAGCTATTACTTAACAAACTTACAACTTTTGTCTACCTAACTTCCTCAAGATCTGGAGCTGTTCTGAGATAATCAATCAACAACCTTCTCTCAGCATGTTCAAGTTCAATCTCCATAGCTTCCTTGATCTCTTTCAAATCTGGATCATTCTCATCAGTTTGAAAAATAGCAGCTCTGAGATCATAGATCTTGTTTCTTCTCATCTCATTTCCCAACCTGATGTACTTCACTTCTTCAGACTTTACATTGAAATCCAGAACTGTAATTCCAAGATCTGTTTTCAGCTTTGTAGTTCCCTTCTCCATTTCAATCAGATTGCCATTCCAATCTCTGTATTTAGGAACATACTTTTCAGCAGACTTTGTTCCTGTAACCACTTTAGCATTCTGCATATACCTCCTTATAGAATTAGCAATAAGTTGTGTTTGTCGATTTCTGACTCTGAAGATATGTAAGACATACTGAAGTTCCTCAAATAATTTTAGCTTGATTGCTTCTTCATTCACTCTATACACTGACCCATCTGCCATAAAGTATAACAGAAAGTGAATGTCTAAGCTTCTTTGACGAACTAGCTGAACTGACTCCAACTTGTCTAGATTTTCTTGATTAATACCAGAACAAAGAGATACAAGTGCAGAGGGATCTCTTGGACTGTTACTAAATCTCAAATCTCTTGTTGAACCTAATCCAGAAGTATTTCTCCCTGGTGGCTTTCCTGAACATGCAACATTATGTTGATAATCACCAGTCACTCCTGCTTCTTCTTGCACTGGAATCTTTGGCCTTGAAAAACCAGGTAAGGGTTTACTTTGTGGTTGTACAACTTGTGTGGCAACAGAGGTTGTAACAATCATTTTACCTTTGTTCTCCTCATTTATTACCCCTTTTAACTTCAATTTAGCATCAAGAGAAGACTTTCTGATCAACTTTTCTTTATCTTCTTCTTCTTTTTCTTCTCCTTCAATGCCAGTTAATTTCTCTTTGATTTCAATGCCTTTAAGAACAGGCTTTGCAGCTTTAGCAACTTTCACATTCTTCTTTGCTTTTTCAGACTTTAGAGCTTTCAAATGCTTTTCTTGTAAACTCTTCTCTTCAGCTTTAGCATCTTCTAAAGTAACTCCCTCTGCATTCTCTTCCATGAAAAGCTTAACAGCTAACTCCTCATCAGTCTTTGGATTTGATATTAATTCCAAACTCTTGGTCTTTGAAGTACCTTGAGTTTCAGTGTTTATTCCAACAGACTGTGATTTAACAGATTTGCCAGATCTCAGAGTTTGCCTTTCAGAGTTTAAGATCTTACTCTTATCACTTGCCCCTCCATCTCCAGCATCATCCTTTTGAGTCAGAGTTTGAGAAACTTTGCATTTAGACTTAGCAACTCTCTCCCCCTTTCTGACATCACCAGGAATGAGTATGGATGTAATGAGCTCTAAAGAGTTAGCAATGGAATCCACCTTAGAAAACAAAGCAGTTTGATTTTCTTCAACTTTTCCTAGCCTGGCAAAGAGAGTGTCTTGAACTTTAGATAGCTGTGCAGCTTTTATTTTGGACTCTCTTTCCATCTTCATTTCTCTTGACTGAATCTCAGTCTTCAAGGAAGCAATTTCTTGTTTTGTATCAGAAAAATTTCCCTCCAGAGTTTTAACTTGTACCACTGTTGCTTTTAAGCATGATAAAATCTCTGGATTTGAAATTTGACTAGCAGTCTGCTTAAAAAAATCAGCTGCTCTCCCTTTTGGAAAAATACAGTCTTGTTTATACCAATTGGCAGTAGATTTAGCAAGATACTCTTCTTCAATTGCATGAGATGGACAAGGCTGATCAAAAGATTTATGCTTATTATCAGTCTGTGCAGGTGCACTCACAAATGAATCAGAGTTTGCACTGCTGTCAAATTCATCTTCAGCACTTGCATCTTTAGCTTGAGCATCTTTTAAAGAACCACTGTGCTGAGCTGTGTCAGCCACAGTTTCTGTAACAACTTCTGTAACCTTTTCAATAGTCTCTTCATGTTGCACAGGCTCTGCAACAGAGTTTGCCTTTGTAGCTTCAACAGGCATAGATTCAGAATTCTCCTTAGTTGCCTGATCAACTTCATCACCTTTGTCTTGAATTGGAGAAGATACCAGCTCTGTGTGTGATGCTTCAGCTTTAGGAACTTTTACTGCAAGCTCATCAGCTACACCAGGAGCTTCAGTATGAACAATAGGTGAGATAGGATCAGAGAATGGTTCAAATGTGTCAAAAATATTATCCATTGGTGAAAAACCATCTCTGTTATCCTCTTCTACAGGCATTTTATCATCTGTAGGTATTTCATCATTAACAATATCCTCTGCAGGCATTTCAACCTCTGCAGGTATAGAAACATTTTCTTCATCCTCAACAGTAGGTGTTTCATGGGAAACCACCTCTGGAGCTTCAACAATTTGCTCATCATCAGACTCTGAAAGAACTAATCTCCTTTTCTTGACTTGATGCACTACAGTCTCCTCTTCATCTTCACTGGAGCTCTCTTTAGGTGGTGAAAATGAAGGTCTGTTTGCCTTTTGTTTCATTCTTCTTGTATAAACAGCTCCAGGTTGTGTCTGTTTAGCCTTTGAGTGTTTAGTGTTTTGGGCAGTATGTTTCTTTCTTTTTGGCTTGGTTTTGGCTGTTTCAGTAGGTGCTGGCTCAGAGTTTAAAGTTTCAGTGTCTAATGGTTCAGTGTTTAATGTTTCAGTGTTTAATGGTGGAGAGTTTATTGTTGGAGAGTTTATTGGTGAAGAGTTTAAGGTTTCTGGTTGTGGTTGATGAGATGTAGTAGGTACAGTGGTTGTGGGTGTTGTGGGTGTTGGTTCAGAGTTTATGGTGTCTATTGGTTCAGGCATTTGTTGTGGTGATTGAGGATCTTGTGGTTGGTTTACATAGTTCTGTAAGGCTAAAGGCATAAACATCTCAGGTATTTGCTGTTTAGTGACATCTTTGTTTGTCAAATCAGAAAACATTCTCTTAGCAACTTGAAAAGGCTGAATAACATCAGCTTCATCAATTGGAATGTTAGGCACACAGGCAGTAAATAGCAATTGACAAAAACGAGCAAAATAGACAGTAGTAGTCTCAGACAAACGCTCTCCCAAGTTCATTAGTACTAGTCTACCAAAATCGAAGTTACCTCCATATAGTAGAGCATGACCAATTTGGAGAGTATCCAGAGGAAGTGCATCCCAGTTTGTTGTCTTCTTTCCAAAAGCCCTTGTTATACAATCGAAAAAGAAACTCCATTCCTTTCTCAAACTTGGCCGTCTCAAAGACCCTATCTTATTCAAGTTTCCTGCACATCCAATTTGCTCCAACATTGTCCTCAAGCGATCATGACCAACAACACTGTCTGCTTCACAAATTGCCGCCTTCTGGACAAACTCTGTATATGATGATGGAGAAGAGTCTGGCACTCCCACAATCACTTTCACTCATGATGAATCAGAGTATATTATTACTCCAACTACTGTTAGGGATGCTCTAGATTTTGAGACACACACTTCTTACAGTGTGTTCTTGTTAAGTTACTCATACAGTATTTGATTGCTTATTGCTTATTGTGTATAGCTTATTTGATTGCAAGTAACTGTGAGTGGGTGAATGTGAATCGATATGGAGTGAGAGACTAAAGACGATTAGAGTAAAATTAAAACTCAATCGTTTATTTAGTAAAAGCGCGCAACTGTTGTAGAGTAATGTGTGAGTGAGACACTATCATGGGACACGTGTCAAACAACCAATGGAGCACTTAAAAATTACCTCTGTCATTCCTATAATCACGACACTTACACTAATTAACAGTTGTCAACTACCTCAATTACTTCAAAATAATCAAATCATCTAAATGAGACTGTACCTTAGAGTACTTAACACAACTCAACAGTGTTTATCACTTTTCCAATTTTATCACTAACAACCCTTTCAAAAATTGCACAGTTGTGAATATCAGTGTGTGTGAAGCAGAGTTTACTGAAATCAATTTTTAGAGCATCTAGTATTTCATAACATCCATAACAAAAATCAATAAACACTGAATGCACAAACTCTCATAGTAAACACTGATTGTTTGATGAATGCTAAACTCTGTAGGTACTGTAATACAGAAATCTGAAAACTTCTATTCCCTTTGATGTCCATGATTATCCAAGTAAGCACACAGTCTTTAAAGACAAAAATATCAAGAGATAGAAATCAGAGCATCATTCAGTGAATAACAGTCATGAATTTGATAACCTCACAAACTCTCAAAGCACACAAGTGTTTAGGTGAAGTGTTTACACTCACATTCAATCAGAAATAGCAGAATCTACCATATGCTTGAATGTCCACCAATTCTACACTACTTTGTATACATGTATGCACAAATCAAAAGGACTTTATTCAGGGTTGGAATGAGATAAGATCAAACAGATGAAAAAGATGTTTTATTCATAAGTGAATATCAAGCTGAACATTTCAATAGACCAAAGTGTTCAGTCACACTGTTAGTACATATTTGTACAAGATCAGTATATATGTCTTTTTCTCTTTTTTTTTATTTATTTTTTATTTATTTATTTTTTATTTTTTTTTATTTAGCATATATACTGAGTAGACTTTTCTTTTCTTGAAAAATACTCATCTGCTTGAGAAGAAAAAAAATATAACTGCTCTTAATACTTCAGAGTATAAGAAAAATGAGCAGTTAATTAGGCTCAAAGGGGTTTACTAAGGAAGGAATTTATGAACAGTGTTTATACAGTGTTTGAAGAAAGTTCAAAAGAATTTTGAACAGTGTTTAAAGAAAAATGGTAAATCCTATTGCCTTTATCATTTTCATGCACACACATATCATGTAGTCTCAAAATGGTTTAATACAAGTTCTAGAGAAACATACTACCTAATGAATATCACACAACAATAAATACTGATTGATAGAAAATGTATCAATCACTGATTTGGCTCAACCTCTCACAGGGTGTATACATGAATCTGAACTCACCAAACTAATCAATGACACATCTCAAGTTTTATGGTTTTCACAAGTACAAACAAGGAATCATCATGAACCATACCTTTGGAAACAGAATGTCACTAATCAGAGTTTAGAGTTCATCAATAACCAAAATTATTTATGAGAGGTAATGCACACAATATTCATAGACTGAGAGTTTAGGACTGAATAAACTAAGAGATGCTATAAATATGAAACAGTATCATGCTGTGTTGATTTACTGCACAAAGTCTGATTAGATTACAGTGACTCAGAAAGAATCATGATTTATTTACTGAGAATCATGCTTCATACATTTTTCTTCATTGGTGTTTTCATTCAGACAATAATCAATTCTGAATTCACTGATTGTATCTAACATGTTAACAGTGTTTAACAGACAGACATGCTTACAGAGTTTAACAAGTTTTAAACATAAGCATGCAGAACAGAGTTTAATACTAAGATTCACATAGCACTTAATAATTTGCAGAAACATAAGCAATATATTTTAGAAATAAGTTCTTGAGTCTAACCAACATTTCTAGTCAAAACTAGATACCATCCCTAGTTCATTGACCAGTCTTGTAAATGTAGCTTCACTCAATGGCTTGGTGAAGATATCTGCAAGTTGTTGTTCTGTAGACACAAAGTGAAGCTCAATGTTGCCTTCCTCTACATGCTCTCTGATGAAATGATACCTTATGCTGATGTGCTTTGTCATTGAATGTTGTACTGGATTACCTGTCATTGCAATAGCACTTTGATTATCACAGTAAATAGGTATCTTGGTATACCTTAATCCATAATCCAGCAGTTGATTCTTCATCCATAAAATCTGTGCACAGCAGCTACCAGCAGCAATATACTCTGCTTCAGCTATAGATGTAGATATTGACTTCTGTTTCTTGCTGTACCAGGAAACAAGTCTATCACCCAGAAATTGACAACTTCCACTGGTGCTTTTTCTGTCTATCTTACATCCTGCAAAGTCTGCATCTGAATAACCAAGTAGTTTAAACTCTGATTCTCTTGGATACCACAGCCCCAAAGTCATAGTGCCCTTGAGGTACTTAAATATCCTCTTTACTGCTGTTAAATGTGGTTCTCTTGGATCTGCCTGGAACCTTGCACACAAACAAGTTGCATACATAATATCAGGTCTGCTAGCTGTCAAATAGAGTAAAGAACCAATCATTCCTCTGTAACTTGTCATATCTACTGATGACCCTGCATCTTTGTCCAATTTTGTTGCAGTTGCCATGGGAGTTGTTGCAGATGAACAATCAAGCATACCAAATTTCTTGAGAAGGTTTCTGGTATATTTTGCTTGATTTATAAAAATTCCATCATCTGTTTGCTTTACCTGTAAGCCTAGAAAATAACTAAGCTCTCCCATCATACTCATTTGATATCTTGACTGCATGAGTTTGGCAAACTTCTTACAGAATTTATCATTAGTAGATCCAAAAATGATGTCATCTACATATATCTGTACTAAAAGCAAGTCACTACCAGTTTGGAAGTAAAATAGAGTTTTGTCAATAGTACCTCTGTGAAATCCACTTTCTAGTAGAAATTTGGCAAGGGTTTCATACCATGCCCTTGGTGCCTGCTTAAGTCCATAGAGTGCCTTGTCTAACCTGTAGACATAGTCTGGATATTTTGGATCTACAAACCCTGGTGGTTGTTCCACAAACACTTCTTCTTCAAGTTTTCCATTCAAAAATGCACTTTTTACATCCATCTGAAACACTTTGAATTTCATGTGAGAGGCATATGCTAGAAAAATTCTAATTGCCTCCAATCTAGCCACTGGAGCAAATGTTTCATCATAGTCTATTCCTTCCTGTTGTGAATAGCCTTTTGCAACCAGTCTTGCCTTGTTCCTTGTGATAACACCCTCACTGTCAGTTTTATTTCTGAAAACCCATTTAGTACCAACAATGGATCTGTTCTTGGGCCTTGGTACAAGTGTCCACACTTCATTTCTTTCAAATTCATTTAGCTCTTCTTGCATTGCTGTTATCCAGTCAGCATCTTTAAGAGCTTCTTCCACTTTCTTTGGCTCAGTTTGTGACAAGAATGCATGAAACAGACATTCATTTGTTGTTGCACTTCTTGTCCTTACTTTTGCATCTGGATCACCAATAATCAAATCAGGTGTGTGTGATTTAGTCCATTTTCTTGCAGAAGGCAGATTGCTTCTGTCATCATGTGATCCTCCCCCTTGATCCATGCTCTCCTGATTTTCTTGGTGTCTTTCTTCATTTTCAGATGCTCCCCCTGAATGTGACTTCTCAGTATTATCAACAGAGTTTGAATCAACAGAGTTTGATTCAGAATTATCAACTGAGTCACTATCAGTGTTTGAATCATCACTTTGATGTGATTCTTCATGCTCCCCCTCAACTGGTTCTTCCCTTGTTTCTGATTGAAGAGTTTCTTCAGTATTTACCAGTAGAGGTTCAGAGTTTAGATGAACAGAGTTTGTCAAATCAGTCTGATCAGAGTTTACTTTTTCAGAGAATAAATCTTCATTTTCAAAGTGCAGTTGATCATGTTCATTTACATCTTCAAGTCCAGTTATTTTCTTGTCATCAAATGACACATGAATTGATTCCATGATCACTCTAGTTCTCAGATTATAAACTCTGAATGCCTTTGTTGACAGTGGATAGCCAACAAAAATTCCTTCATCTGCCTTTAGGTCAAATTTGGTCAACTGTTCAGGATGAGTCTTCAACACAAAGCACTTGCATCCAAAAATATGAAAATATTTTAGATTTGGCTTTTTCTTCTTCACCATTTCATATGGTGTTTTACCATGCTTGTTGATCAGTGTTGCATTTTGAGTAAAACAAGCAGTTTGAACTGCTTCTGCCCAGAAATATGTTGGCAACTTCGCTTCATCTAGCATGGTTCTGGCAGCTTCTATCAAGGTTCTGTTTTTCCTCTCCACTACACCATTTTGTTGTGGAGTGCCAGGTGCAGAAAACTCTTGTTTTATCCCTTTACTCTTGCAAAATTTTTCCATTGATGAATTCCTGAACTCAGTTCCATTGTCACTTCTGATTATCTTCACTTGATTCTCTGACCCTTTTTCCAGTTGTAATATATGTTCTGTCAGTGTTAATGCAGTTTCATCCTTCTTTGCAAGAAAATATACCCATGTGTACCTGGTATATTCATCAACAATGACTAGAGCATATTTCTTCTTTCCAAGAGACATCACATTCACTGGACCAAAAAGATCAACATGTAGTAGATGATAAGGATCAACAATTGAAGACTCAGATTTGCTTTTGAAGGTGGCTTTTCTCTGTTTGGCCTTTTGACAAGAATCACACAGGCCTTCTACATTCAACAAGGACTTTGGTAAACCTCTCACAAGATCATTCTTTATTAGCTCATTGATATTGTTCAGATTCAAATGAGAGAGTTTCTTGTGCCACTTCCAACTCTCTTCACTGGACATTCTTGTTGATAGACACACTGCTTTGCCATCAGTGTTTGTTGACCATTTAATTTCATATATGTTATTGTGTCTGTTTCCAACTAGAGCAACTTTCCCTGTAGATTTGCTGATCATTTGACAATATTCAGGCTGAAAATCTACATGATATCCTCTGTCACAGATTTGACTCACAGATAGCAGATCATGCTTAAGTCCTGGAACCAGAGCTACATTTGTGATGATGACATTTCCAAGATTAATATTGCCATATCCCAGTGTATGTCCTATGTTGCCATCTCCATAGGAAACTTCTGGGCCAGCCTTCTCCTCAAACTCTGATAGCAGGGCTTTATTTCCTGTCATGTGTCCTGAACATCCACTGTCCACGACTAGGGTACTAACCCTGTTGCCCTGCAATCACAAACAATCACTGATTATTAGTTTTAAGGATCCAGACTTGCTTGGATCCTTTGGCTTTCTTAATTCTGTTAGCTTTTGCAGCGGAATTTACATTAACAGAGTTTAAGCTAACTTTTTCAGAGTTTACATTTGCAGAGATTACTTTAACCCATTTCAAATTTGGCTTGGGTTCATAGTAATTATAGTAAATAGCATGATAATCTCTGCAAGTGTAAATAGAATGCCAAGTACTTCCACAGTGTTTGCATAAAGTCTGTGGTCTTGTTCTCACATAATCACTCTTTACTGCAGTTTTAGAGGGCAAAGAATTAATGTTCTTATTCTTACTGCAGAAACTAGCAAGATGATTAGTGCTACCACAATTAAAGCATGTTTTTCTAGGAGCCAATGAAGCAAGCATTGGCTTAATTCCTGATGTTATGCCTACCTTTCCATTTTTGTTTTTCTTAGGCAATCTCTGTTTGTTGACAGATTTTATCTCCTTAAGCTTATGCTTGAGTTGTTTATCTGTCATTAAACCAATGTTAGCCTCTTTAACAAAAGTTTTAGCATATGACTCTTTAACAGCCTTTTTCTGTGCTTCAGTCTTAGGTCCACCTGTTCCCATGACATTACCTTCAGATGAACGATGTGGTCTAACTTTTACCTGATTTTCAAATCTAAGTTCATCTCCCTCAGAGTAACCTAGACCTACTGTGTCTGACTGAAACACTTCTTGAGTGTCTTTACCAGAGTGTGTCCAAGTTTTAATGATGTGTTTAGTATCCTCCAATTCTGATTCTAGTTGCTTATACTTACCTAGCAACTCCTGTTCAATAAACACTGCATCATCTCTCTCTTTCTGAATTTTATTCATATTCTCTAGCTGTTCCTCAACAAGTTTATTTCTTTCTTTAAGTTGAGAACACTCAGACTTTATCCTTTCATTTTCTAAAGTCTGATCCCTATAACTGATATGCAATGCTTTAAGATAAATTCTCAGTTCAGTTATATTATCAGTGTTATAAGCATAGGTAGTTGGAGGTACCTTGAGATCATCATTTTCAGTCTGAGTAGTAGCCATGAGAGCATAGTTGACTTCCTCATCTGAATCTGAAGTGTCTGCCCAATCTCTGCCTTTGGTGTAGAGTGCCTTTTCAGTTTTACCCTTCTTGCACTCAGGAGCATAGTGACCCATCTCCTTACACTTGTAGCATTGAATTTCAGACTTATCTTTCTTACCAGATTTGAAGTCCTTTCCCTCAGATTTCTTGAAATTCTTCTTGTCAGACTTTGAGTAGTCCCTAGAGAATCTCTTTCCCTTCTTGAAGTTCTTGTATCCCATCTTCTTGAAGGTCTTTACCATCAATGCAGCCATTTGCATCATCTCCTCATCATCTTCAGAATCAGATGATTCATCTGTGTTTGAGTCAACATCAGTGTTTGATGACTCATTCTCTGAATGTATGACTAAGGCTTTCCCTTTTGCCTTTCTCCTTGATGCCTCCTTCTTTGATGGTTTCTCCTCAACCTTAAGAGCAACAGACTTTGACTTTCTACTAGATCTTTTGTTTCTCTGCTCCAATTCCAATTCATGAGTTTTGAGCAGCCCATAAATTTCATCAATTTCTGTTTCACCAAGTTCATAATTATCTCTTATAGTGGTTGTTTTCACATCCCACTTTTCAGGTAGAGAAAGAAGAAACTTGAGATTTGAGTCTTCTAAATCATACTCTTTGTTAACCAATGACAAATCATTGAGCAGTTTACAGAATCTGTCAAATGTTTCTGTCATGGTTTCATCAGACTTTGCCTCAAAGTGCTCATACTCCTGAGTGAGTATGTTTCTTCTGTTTTTCTTGATTGCAGGAGTTCCTTGACACCTAACCTCAAGTGCATCCCATATTTCCTTTGCTGTTGTGCAGTTAATCACTTTATTAGACATAACATTGTCTAATGCACTGTGAAGTAAATGTCTCACTTTTGCATCCTTTGCAATAGATGAAAGATCCTCAGCAGTTAGATCTTTCTTTTCATTTGGAATGACCTTTAATTCCTCACCAGCAGCAGCAGCAGATAATTTTGTTGGTTTGTGAGGACCTTCATATATTCTATCAAGGTATTCTGGATCTGTAGCCTCCAGAAACATGGTCATTTTCACCTTCCAAATTGCATACTCTGATGGCCTAAGTATAGGAACCCTTATTGTCTCATACCTACTAACAGTAGTAGGGGCTTTCTCAGATGGTGGAGGTATCTCTGCCATTGATTACTATTGTGTTTGGATCTTTAACTGTAATAAAGTAACAGATTAGGCTCTGATACCACTTGTTAGGTCGAATACACAATAAGCAATCAAATACTGTATGAGTAACTTAACAAGAACACACTGTTTAACAATTAAAAACTGTTTGGAATTAACAATTCCTCTCTCAGTGATGTAAATATCACAGAGAGCTGCTTAGGTTACAATCAATGAATTTCTCAATGTTCGACTACCCTTCTAGGGTTAACCTAACTGTATTTATAAAACATACAGCTTCGTACAATCAGTAACTGATTCTCCTATAATCAAGCTATACAATTGATATCAATCACGATTGCTCCAGTCTTCCAAGTCAACTTAATCTCTTTGACAGCTTTCCAATCTTCAAAGATATTGCTTCCATACTTATCTTGCATCAACCTTTAAACACTGTTGACTCTTCAGACAATATCGCTACAGAGTTTACCAACCTCTGTTGCGCTTCCAGTCAGTGTTTAACTAAACTCTGACTGCTTCCAGCTAAACTCTGTTTTGTCACTATAGCTTTCAAACACTGTTCTCATCAATCATTTCTAACATGTGATGAAATGGAAATGTTCGAGTTATAGCCGTCGTAATGACAAAATTTCTTTAAGTCTTAAAAATAGTCAATACCCGAGACATTGAAATGATTTTTAGCACCACCACTGCCTATGGTTACAAATATATGGTTGTCTAGTTTACATGGCCGCATGAATCGCATAAAAAGGATTTACGGTTTATGAGTTATGTTAGTTTTAGTGAAAGCGGTTCGAAAGATTTTATCGCAGAAATGTACCAACTTTGGGGTTAGTTGGAGAACCTTAAAAATGGAATTTGAGTGTAATATTTTGAGGATAAATGGTAAATTCAATTATCAAGATATGAACGAAGGTTTCGAGACCAAAAGTTTATTTTTTGATTTTATAAAAATGCATCAGCCGAGGTTGCGCAAGTGAAAATCCCTAAGAACACGACTTAGAAACCAATGTTGTAAATGGTTAAGTATAACTTGAATTCGAGGATCGATTTTGAACCAAACTTATGACTTAAGTGTTTGACGATTAGCATGAACTTAGTACGAGTCTAGGGGGACCCCTTAGTGCCTTGTTTGTGATTGGCTTAAGTGTCTAAGAGTTGAGTTATAAGTGGATCGTATAGGGGATTAATCGCGTATTTTCTTGACTTGTTTAAATTGTCGGACCTCGCTACGAGCCCCTACTACATCCGGAGAACCAGACAAGTATATTTAACCCTATTCTATTGTTCAGAGTATATATGTTTCAACGTATGGTATATGTCAGTTCAAATGTTCTGTCTACAAGTTTCAAGTATTTTATCTCGTTACTCGAATACCGGATATTGATGCAATTGAATGCATGCATATATATTATTGTTATGAATGTTATTCGGATAGTATATAAGTATAGTAGTATGTATAAGAGTTATTGGTCCATATGATTGGGACAAGTATCGAGGACATTGTTCGTACTCGAAGGGAGATAAATGTTTTGAAAAACTATCTTGTTAATTATTGGAGGTGATTAAAGATTTGATCTGGATCATTTTATTCGAATCCATGATCAAAGCAGTCATTCATATTTTTCCTATTATATTTCAAGAAGAGAGTGATTTATTGGAAGTAGTAATCGTTCGTTGCTTCCGAGCGATAATAATTATTATGAATTGAGGTGCACGTGGAATTATACGTGTCATCTAAGATAAGGAGTATATTATGGTGCACGTGGAATTATACGTGACATCTAAGATGATAAGTGTTGAAGGTGATCAGGGGTACTCTGGCACCTTATGTTCTGGACTGGAGATAACAAATAGCATGAAAGCCCGGATGCGACTTAGGATGTAGGTCGAGCAAGTCGGCGAATCCTTCTACCGGTAGTAAATTGCAAGATGTATGGATTGATCATCCATTACAGCCCAGCGGATAAGAATCACCTGAATATAATCCATCAGCAGTGTAATTAATACCACATGCGGGTATTAATTGCAATATGAATATTATATCCTTACTCATTTTCAGGCAGGTAAATTTCAGTATGATGAGGAAATTAAGGGGAGTCATTTCTCGAAGAAGTTTGTAGTATATATATATATATATATGAGTAATATCCAAAGTGGGAGGGTTTAAGGGTTCAGTTGTTTATTGTTAATCAAAAGAGGAATATATTTTCAAAATGATTTTGATAGTACATTGTTGAAGTACAATTCATATCTTTGAGTATAAATATATATATGATTCTGGTGTATAAAACTTGTTGGGCAATATTTGCCTCATTCTTGCTATTTTAAATATTATTAAACAGCGGCAATCAGATCTGGCATTAGTACGGCGAACCGTGATAAGAGGAAAGGTCCTGTAACAGACGCAAAATGCTAGAAGAAAGGTTCCGGATATGAGAATAAGATGGAAGAAGTATTGTAATAACTCTAGGTAGAAGTTGTAATGAGATTCTGGAGGATACTCTGATGTGTAAAAACTTTTGGATCATTAAGTACTTGTTCTAAGACTATAACATGTGGAGTAGATTATGGAGTTTATTATGAATATTGTTGTAGATTATACTGTGAGCAGGTGATTGAATATTCCTCAAAGGTATGCATGTGTATGGTTAAGGTTGTGACGACCCAAATTCCTGGTAAGGGATTAGGGGCGTTACATGTCAGCAAATCCTTCATCATGCTCTGCCATGCCAATCTCGAACTTTCCCTCAACCTCATCCATCACGAACCTGAACCTTGGCTCTAGATACCACTTGTTAGGTTAGGGAATTACATAATCCGAGATTCACAAACTCCAATGCAAAGCACACACATAACCAATCGATTAGTTGACAAGATTCACCAAAGCGCGAAACAAAAACACACAAATACTTGACGGGGAAACACCCACGTCCCAAACTTGTATTATTAATCCAATTAATAATCAATAATACATCAAAACAATAACACCTTAACGGTGTCCCAACCCCGATACTTGAGCCAACAATGCTCAAGCATCTCCCAAACAATACTTAAGACTATATCTCTTAAGCTTTCACACATCAAACAATTACAATATGACTATGTATATATAGCCATCACAAACTTAGCCACCAAGTTAACATACAAGTATAATCGTATTTGATTTCTAATTACCTACCAAATTCTAATCATACTTGGTATCTAATTATCTACCCAAGACATATCATCTATAATATTATCCAAATATAATTATTATATTAACCATATTTGTCTTGGACCACCAAAGCCCATACTACCATATTGGGTTTAACCCAACATTTGGTTGGGATAATAAACAAAGAGAAAGAAAAATAATTGTGCTAATTCTCTTGGTTGGTGTTTTGTTAACAAAAATAGTAATTACTTTTGAATTTTTTTTTGGTTTTAAGCTTCCATAATATTTATTAATACCCATTTCCCACCTTCGACTAGGTATTTCTTTCGCTTTCCTCATTTCTTTTTTATATTCAATTATAATTTATATTTGAAATCATAATAAAATATAGTAAAATGCAAATCACTTTTAAAATTAAAAATAATTTATAATTTAGTTTTTATATATTAAAAATAATTTTGATATAATTTTTCACTCTGTTTTTGGATCAAAACCAAACACGTAAAACAATTCAGGTTCATTCATTTACTTTATCCTAATTTCCCTTTATGAATTCCATTTCGTTTCCCCATCATGAACCAAACGCCCCCTTATTATAGTTATTACGTAATTACCCTTACTTAATTATTCATAATAAATCATCACTTTTCTTATTTAGGTAAAACATATTATATTTTATATATACTTTAGTCTCTATTTTTTGTAACTTCTTTTTTAGTCTATCAACTATTTAATAAAATAAAATAAAATAAAATAGTACAATTATCAATAATTAATTAATTTCCTTTTTCATGTAAAACATATTACATTTTTTTATTTTTTAATAACTAATCAATTTCCTTTATCAGGTAAAACACATTATATTTGTAATTTATCTAATTAAAATTTCTCCTTTTCTAATTCAATTTAATAAAATAAAATAATTATAACATAATATCATTAACTAATCAATTACCTTTTTTTAGCTAAAACATGTTACATTTTCTATTTTTTTTTATTAAAACCTATTCTTTTTCGATAATATCACGGGTAGTTTTATTTAAATAAATTAAAATAATGACTAATGTTATGCCATATTTTTGAGAAAATTACCAAAATAATCACTTTTGAGACTTGGAGCCCAAAATACTGGAAAGCAGAATTGGGGCCCATTTTACCTACGGGATACGTTGTTCCGTCCACCGTGTCCTCTACTCAACACGGAGTAGTGTGTTACGTATCTTGGTTAAATTAATATTACTCACACAAACATAACTCAAACACACAGACACATACACGATGGTAGACTAACGGAGGCTCCATACGCAGAGACGGAAGCCGGCGACGGTGGACTGGACGGAGGCTCTACTTTAACTTTCTACAAAATACATAGTCGATTGTGAGTATTCTTCTTCACCTTCTTATATGATTAAACCTAATTTTAGTTGTTAATCGATTTGATTGGAATGACTGGAATGTGCCTTATATGATTTGATTTAGATTGTGAGTATTCTTCACCTTCTTATATGATTAAACCTATTCTTATATAATTTTAGTTGTTAAACCTTCATACTTGATTTGATTCGATTAAACCTAATTCGTAGAATGTAACTTGCTTTTGAGAAATCTCAAAAGGACCATGGAGATGGCCTCACCAGGGGCTTTAATATCAATGCATTTCTGGTATATATGCAGGCACAGAGAGATTTCATTTCTGGTATATATGCAGGCATAGGGAATTTCATTTCTGGAATGAGTAGGCGTATGTGATGTGAATTTTTGAAGGCTGATATCATATTGTTTAGGACTTAATGATAGAGAAAGATGGGAGTTTAGTATCCAGTTTGATCAATTCAGATTTTCAAGTTTTTGTTGCTGTGCATATAATAGCTTCACAGTTGGTGTCATCTAGGTTTAAGTACAGTGACTCATATGTCGTATGAGTTTGGGTCTGTGACACGGTGACCCATCCACCGTATTGTTATTATTACGGTGATCCGTGAAGCGTATTCCTCCTATCACGGTCACCCATTCACCGTGTTGTTATCTAACACGGCATCCCGTGTTGATATTCCATACAACGTATCCTTTGTAACACGAAAGACGATTTAACGTGACACATAGAGATGCATAATACGGAACACATAATAGCGTATTAAGTCGGTAAAAAGGGCCGTTGTTCCGCTTTTCAGTATTTTGGGCCATCATTATTTATTTTTGATTATTTAGGGCCTTCACCCCATATTTTTTGGCATGTAATATCTCCCAAATTTCTAATACTATTAATTATTAATTCAGATTAATAATTATTGCTTAATTACTAAGTTTTATCTTCCCTCTGAAACGAGTAATGAATCAATCTTAATCAATCAATAACGAAAAATATCTCCAAACGTGTTGTGGAATAAAAACTAGGTTATGAATATTGCGGCTAGGGTTTAAATATATTTAATGCAATGGGTGGTTGAGCTTCGAGCTTTAATGGCTATTTCTGTGTTTGAGACTGATCGGTCCTCACAGAGTGCCTACGTATCTCGTTATTGAGAATCAAGCCAAGTCGTAGTTCTAGGTGATGGTGCCCTCAGGGCTATGGTGACGAGGGCTCACCTAGGACGTAGTGGCTTGTATGTCCTTATTCGAGGATTGAGCCAAAACGTAGTTCTGAGTGTGAAGGAGCAGGTCCTTATATAGGCTGAGAAGCCCTAGAATCGTATTAGGGCTAGATGACTTGGTGGGCAAGTCACCGCCTCAAGGAAGGTTCCGGATCCATTCCTTTTAGGAATCAGTTTCCATGTTGAGATATGTATCTTCGAGGCTAAGTCAGGCAAGGGTTGTATCCTTGTTTGACTCTTGTTGCTGAGCTGGTTATTATCCCTAATATTAATTACGAAATTAATATTATAATTAGGGTTTGGGCCCACCTGGTGGGCCCCACGTTTGGACCATTCTGGGTCTAATTAATGCCACATTAAATGTGTCCTTAGGGTTTATTTTTAGCCCATATCATTTGCCCCCAACTTCTAGGAAAACTGATCAGGTTTTCCTTGAAGTTTTAACGGCCTTTTACGAGACTCGGGTCAGGGTTTATTGCTCTTACACGAGTATTTTCAACAATATCATCTTAATGTAAAGCGTGGAGCGACCGACGCATCTACGATGATGTTGAACGACACTAAACGGTATTAAACGGCACTACACAGCGCTACTCAGCCTAAAACAACGTTTAAACAATGTTAAACGATGTCAAACGGCATAAAACGGCACTATCGGCACTAATCGGTGCTAAACAGTGCTAATATGCACTAAATAATGCTTAAACAGCACTAAGTTTTCACTTCCCTTAATTACCAAATCAGAAAAATAAAAAACAAAAAACGAAATTTTGCAAACCCAACTCGAACATCGCTGTCGGTCGGACGGGCGAAAAAACCCGTACCGACCATCACTACCGGTCGGCTGGAGTGTGTTGTAAGGGGCCGGTCGGCTGGAGACCCGATCGACTGGTTTTTCGGTCGGCCGGTTTTTTTTTTTCAATTGGCCGGGGTTTTTTTTTTTTTTGAAACGAAACACAAAAACCCGCACCGACCGTCGACCTCGGTCGGCCGAGGCGTTCCCGGAGGGCCAATCGGCCGGTGCTTCGATCGGCTGGTGCGAACCCGTATCGATGGTCGACGCCGGTCGGCCGGAATGCTCCCGGAGGGACGGTCGGCTAAAAATTTCTCCTTTTTTTTTTTTAAATTCGGGGCTAAAATACCCATACCGACGATCGCTGTCGGTCGGCCGGGCAAAAACCCGTACCGACAGTCGATGCCGATCGGCTGGAGCATGTCATAGAGGGCCGGTCGGCCGAAGACCCGGTCGGCTGGTTTTTTTCGGTCGGCCGGTTTTCGGTTGACCCCTTTTTTTAAAAAAAAAAAAAAAATTCGGGGCTAAAATACCCATATCGACGATCAACATCGGTCGGCCCAGACGTTCAAAAAGGGGGCAGTCGACCGAGTACCTAGTCACCTGAGGCGGAAAAAACCCGTATCAATGTTCGATTGTAGTCAGCCATTAGGGTTTCCGGTTTTTGATTTTTGCATACCGACATCGACCATCGACATGGAATCGGCATGATCACTGTTAGTGACTTTAATTTTCGCTTATCGACATCGACCATCGACATGAAATCTTAACATCCATGTTGGCCATTCATGGCTCTATTTGAGGTTTTACTTTGTACCTTGATTCACATCACTAATCCAGTGCTTAGTACTAATCTCCCAATTAAGCATTTCTTAAGTGCGCTTAGCTTCCTAAGCCCATATGACTGATCTGGTAGAATATTTTGCCGAATATTCACTTAAATTCTCCATTTTCTCTTCCAAAATATCATGAGTTTTAACGACTCTTTCCATTCATAATAGATAGTTCTTGCTCCTTTTTCGTATTTTAACAATACTTGACCTGTAAATGCGAACCGAGCTGTATTTCGACCTGAGATAATAGGTCACCTTTTCCTTATAAAAGGAGGGGAACATCCTTCACTTCTCTTCACTTCTTCACTTCTCAAACTTTCTTAAGTTCTAAAAGCTCTTGAGTTCTCTAGCTTTCAAGCTTCCTAGTTCAAGCTTCGAGTTTCAAGATTCAAGATGGCCGACAAGCAAGCTGCTGCCCCCCAACTCTCCATGGAGGAGGCTTTCAGAAAAAGGAGCATGGCGCGAACAATGAAAGGTAAGCTAAAACTCATGCCCCCTAGATATATTGAGCGTTGGTTTGAGTCAACGTTAGATTTGCTCAGCATTATGGGAGAATCGTTTCCCAACAGCTCAAGCTTAGTTGCTTTTGATAGTCCTTCTAAATTAAAAAAGAAGGATGTTGAGAAGATTAGGAGCATTTGCGGCTTTCCGAGCGCAATCAAGGTATGCCTCCCAAATCTAGGGGACAGAACTTGCAACTGGCACCCCGAAAGGATATGCGTCTTTAAAGGAGCATTGGAGGCGGGATTTAGGTTCCCTGTTCACACATTCATCATCAGGTTCTTAGCAGAACTTCAAGTCCATCCTTGCCAGCTATATCCCAATTCCTGGAGATTTTTAATCATCTTCTTGTTGAGATGCCACGAGTTGGAAATCCCTTGGAGTACAACCATGTTTAGAAGTACGCAGTAAAGAACTCCTCTGATTCTAAGCCGGGATGGATTGGCTTTCAACTTAGAAGTGGGCTTCCTCATATAGTAAACTCTTTCTCCTTCCCGGACTCTCATCATTTCTGGGAGAGGGACTTTGTTGTTTTGGAGTGGGAAGGCGGCGACTGGGGTCACTTCTTTGTTAAGAAGTTTGGGTTTGTACATGATAGTTCACACTTCGTGTGTGATCTTAACTCCAAAGAATTGTTAGACCGAGATAGGCTTCTCGCTGACGATGGTCGCACTCACTATAGGACTATTCTAACTGAGAAGAAGCTTATTGAAGCTGGCCTCAGCATTCTTTCTTTTGAGGGTAATTTTTCCTTCATTATTTCATTATGAACTATGTTTGTTCTTATTCCAATGTTCTCTCTTCATCTTTCAGCTGTTGAGGAGATAGACAACCGTCCTGAAAATCAACCAACTATCACTAGGCGGATGATAAAGAAGGCCGAAGCTCGAGTGAATCCTCCTTGCCGAGAAGTTCCTCAATTCCTGGAGGAAAGTAGCCAAGGGGGAAAGAGGTATAGGAATGCTGGCGAAGGTGTTAGAACCCCCTTTACTCCGGATTGGGGTATCTGCGATCAAGATTCTGTTTTGGGGACCTCTTCCTTGGCCATGGCTTGGTCAAGACTTTCTATCACCCCTCCCGATGTCCTGACCGCGACTGCGGGAGACAAAATTGATGAGGCCGAGCGCCTTGGGGCTCAGGGTTTATATCAGGTAACAACTTGTATACTTACATTCTTTGTTCACTTTGTTGTTGTCTTACTAACTTCCTTATCGCAGGTCAATGCTTATCTTCAGTCCGCGACCCGCCAAGGTCGAGCCCATCGAGATGAAAATGTAACATTAAAGAACGAGAAAGCCAAGTTGAACGAGGAGATCCAAGACTTGAACTCCAGAGCCATTCGAGCTGAAGCTAACTACCAATCTCTTCGAAAGAGTCTTCGCTCTTTGGCCTTGAAAAAATCTTCCCAGGCTGGAAAAGTAATTAATGCCTATCATAGGTCGGAGGAATTTTATAAGTTCATGGACAAGCATGACGATGAAATGCGACCCTTCAACATGTCCGTTGGAAGGGACAAGGCCGTTGGTGCTGTCAGCCACAGGTATCCTACAGTGGTTAACCCGACAGACTTCCCTTGCCCTAACTGGGGTGTTGGTGGTGGAAGTCACGTGGCCCAAGCATCAGGCTCTGGGGGTTCTCGTAGGCCTTCCGGCTCTGGGCTGAAGAAATGCACTCAAGTTGTTAACTCGGTCTCAGCTTCTTCCCGCTCCGCCGAAGGAAGAATGTCGAAGAGGGAAGCAGCCGTCAGGCAATCTTTCCCTGGGAAAGCTCTTCGAACAAGACCCAGCTCTTCAACAGAGACTTCAGACGATGAAGGAGTAGTGGCAAAGAAAGGAGATTCTCAGCCGATGGCAGTTGAAGAAGAAGGCTCCGGAGAAGAGGAGGAAGATGATGATGATGATGGAGACGAGGAAGAGGGAAACGAGGAGGAAGACGATGAAGTGATAGGGGAATCCTCCGCGGAGTAAGTGGCCTTGCATGGCCTTGTTAGCCACATGTGGCTTTATCTTTTCTGATTTTCAATCAAGGTCCTTAGGGACTTAACTTTTATTTGGTGATGTAACCTAGCTCCAACTTTCGCCCCTCGGGGGTATTTTATTTATGCACTTGTTTTATTATCACTTGTGTATTCTTTATTTTCGTTATATGGTCATCTTTGACTTGCACTCATCAGGTGCTTGGTATATAAATAAAATCACACAATCACAAATGGAAAACAAACTTGCATTAATAACTTGAAACGGGTTCAACCCTTACATAAATACTCTATCTCCTACTGGGAGCAACATGCTCTGTAATGGTTTCCTGGAACCTTATTTCTACTTCTCCTATTAGACAGATAAAAGTCAAGTCCTTACTAGGAAGGCTTACACATAATAAATCTTGAGATTGGTTGCATGCCAAGTTCGGGGTACCTCAACCCCATCTAACGTTTCCAACTTGTATGATCCTCATCCCAGCACCTTCTTGACTTGATACGGTCCTTCCCAATTTGGGGCTAGCTTGCCTTTCTGGCCAACTCCTGAGGCTTCTATCTTCCTTAGAACCAAGTCACTTTGTCAAAAGAACCTCTCCTTAACCCTTTGGTTGTAGTGGAAAGATGCCTTCTTTTGATGTTCAGCGTTCCTGGCATTTGCTTCATCCCTGACCTCATCAATCAAGTCAAGGGCAAGCCTCATGCCCTCTTCATTAGTCTTTGGTTCATACGTCTCAACTCGAGGTGATGCATGCATAATCTCTAAGGGCACCACTGCTTCGGCTCCGTAAGCCAGTAAAAACGGGGTTGCTCCTGTTGTTACCTTACAAGTGGTGCGATACGCCCAGAGTATAGGCAATAACTCATCCACCCAAGTGTTCCTTGAGCGTTCAACCCTTTTCTTTAGTCCATCAAGGATAATTCGGTTAGCTACCTCAGCTTGTCCATTAGCTTGCGGGTGTGCTACTGAAGTAAAACGAAGCTCAATAGCGTTCTCTTCACAATACTTTTTGAATTCTTCATTGTTGAACTGCGTCCCATTATCCGTTACAAGGATTCGTGGGATTCCATATCTACAAATTATGTTCTCCCAAAAGAACTGGGAAACTTGCTTGGTGGTTATCTTGGCTAAAGGCTTAGCCTCAATCCACTTGGTGAAGTAGTCAATGGCGACTATCAGAAACTTCCTCTATGCTGATGCCATAGGGAAAGGACCAAGTATTTCCATCCCCCACATTGCAAACGGGATGGGGGAACTGACTGACGTTAACATCTCAGGCGGCTGCCTTACAATTAGAGCGTGTTTTTGGCACCTATCACACCTCTTGACATAACTCTATGCATCGGCTAGCATCTCTGGCCAATAGAATCCCAGACGAGTTATTTTGTGAGCCAGGGCTCTACCCCCCAAATGCTGTCCACAAATCCCTTCATGAACTTCTTCCAACGCTTCTCTCGCCTCTTGGGGCATCAAACACTTCAAATAGGGGATAACAAACGATCTCTTGTACAAGATGCCTTCAATCAAGGCATATCTCAATGCTCTTACTGACAGCTTTCGTGCCTCCAAGGCATTGTCAGGGAGCCAGCCGGTTTCGAGGTGAGCTTTGATGGGATCTATCCAGCAGCTCCCTATATCAATTGGTGCCACCAATCTCGAGTTAACGGTTGGGGCCTTTAAGACCTGGAAGTAAACGCTTCCTGCATAATTTTCTATCTCAGAAGAAGCGAACTTGGATAGGGCATCGGCTTTAGTGTTCTCTTCTCTCGGAATATGCTCCACATAGCATTCATCAAACTGAGTCATAACAGCCTTTACGACTCTCAAATACTTTGCCATAGTTTCATCCTTGGCCTCAAATTCACCATTCACTTGCGAGACTACTAGTCTTGAATCTCCACACACTTTGAGGTTCTTGACCCTCATGACTCTGGCCAATCCCAATCCGGCTATTAATGCCTCATACTCAGCTTCATTATTAGTAGTAGGAAAATCCAATTTCAAAGCATACTCAACTGTGAACCCATCGGGGCTTTGCAAAACCAAACCTACACCACTAGATTTTGTTTTTGATGCTCCATCAAAATAGAGCACCCAATACTCTTTCTGGTCAGCTATCAGTTCTTCATCTTTATCTTCGTTCTCAGGGGTGGTTATCATCTCCTGCCCCCCGACTTCTTGGTTGTCAATGGTACATTCAACCACGAAGTCAGCCAATGCCTGAGCCTTGATGGCTGTCCGAGGCTTATACTTGATATCAAACTCTCCAAGCTCTATGGCCCATTTGATCAATCTTCCACTTGCTTTCGGGCTGTGCAATATGCTTCTCAATTGTTGGTCTGTCAAGACTTCGATCTTGTGGGCCTGAAAGTATGGTCGCAATCTCCTTGAGGCAGTAATCAATGCCAAAGCAAACTTCTCAATGGGAGAGTAATTCAACTCCGCCCCATGCAACACCTTACTCACGTAGTAGATGGGTTTCTGAACCTTCTTCTCTTCTTTAACAAGAACAGCACTCAATGCCTGTTCGGATACCGCCAGGTATAAGTAAAGAATCTCCCCAGGACTAGGTTTGGCCAACAACGGGGCTTGAGCCATGTATTTCTTCAACTGCTCAAAGGCCTCTTGGCTCTCTGCGGTCCATTCAAAATTTTTCACCTTCTTCAATGCCTGAAAGAAAGGCAAGCATTTGTCACCAGACTTGGAGATAAATCTTCCCAGGGCTGCAACTCGGCCAGTTAACTTTTGCACATCTCTTATAGAACGGGGGGGCTCCATGTCCAGAATCGCTTTGATCTTGTCAGGATTGGCCTCTATGCCTCTCTTCGAAACCATTAATCCCAAGAATTTTCCTGATCCAACACCAAATGCACACTTGGCTGGATTCAACATCATCTTGTGGTGCCTCAGCACTTCAAATGCCTCTCTGAGGTGCTGAATGTGGTCCGCCTTATACAAACTCTTGACCAACATATCATCAACATAGACCTCCATGGTTTTCCCAATCAGATGGGCAAATATCTTATTCACCAATCGCTGGTAAGTAGCTCCTGCGTTCTTTAGTCCAAAAGCCATAACGAGATAACAAAAAACACCAAAGTCAGTTATGAAAGATACCTTAGGGATGTCATCCTTGTGCATCTTAATTTGATTGTAGCCACTGAACCCATCCATGAAGCTCAACATCTCATGTCCAACTGTGGCATCTATCAGCATGTCTATCCTTGGTAGGGGAAAACAATCCTTTGGACATACGTCATTCAGGTCGGTAAAATCAATACACATTCTCCACTTCCCATTCGCCTTCTTGACCATCACGGGGTTAGCTAACCATTCGGGAAACTGAATCTCTTCAACGAAACCAGCCTCTAAGAGCTTATCAACCTCTTGCTTGATGGCCTCTTGCCTTTCGGGAGCAAAATTCCCGGGGAGATCCGTAGTGTGGATCTGGACTCCTCGTGGAGGGTTGTTGGGATCTATAATCAAGGGAGAAACCATCATCTGTAGGGGATTAGTCCCTGGATTTGTGTGGACGATCGGAGGTAACGTACTCTCAACATGGGAAGTCGTCCCCAGGGGTTGAGAAACTTGATACGGAACGATAGTCCCGGTCGTTGGGGGCACCAGACCTGTCGCTGGCGGGGCGGAGCTGAGTGGAATAGGGTCGGTAGTTGCTGGTGTTCTTCGTGTGTTAACCATGGTTGATGTTTTTTCCCCACAGACGGCGCCAAATGTTGTGGAATAAAAACTAGGTTATGAATATTGCGGCTAGGGTTTAAATATATTTAATGCAATGGGTGGTTGAGCTTCGAGCTTTAATGGCTGTTTCCGTGTTCGAGGCTGATCGGTCCTCACAGAGTGCCTACATATCTCGTTATTGAGAATCAAGCCAAGACGTAGTTCTAGGTGATGGTGCCCTCAAGGCTATGGCGACGAGGGCTCACCTAGGACGTAGTGGCTTGTATGTCCTTATTCGAGGATTGAGCCAAAACGTAGTTCTGATTGTGAAGGAGCAGGTCCTTATATAGGCTGAGAAGCCCTAGAATCGTATTAGGGCTAGGTGACATGGTGGGCAAGTCACCGTCTCAAGGAAGGTTCCGGATCCATTCCTTTTAGGAATCAGTTTCCATGTTGAGATATGTATCTTCAAGGCTAAGTCAGGCAAGGGTTGTATCCTTGTTTGACTCTTGTTGCTGAGCTGGTTATTATCCCTAATATTAATTACGAAATTAATATTATAATTAGGGTTTGGGCCCACCTGGTGGGCCCCACGTTTGGACCATTCTGGGTCTAATTAATGCCACATTAAATGTGTCCTTAGGGTTTATTTTTAGCCCATATCAAAACGATATTTTTCAAATGAGGAAGATATCACAACGCCAAAATTAAATCAAATAAATTCAGTAATTGCCCACATTAACGAAAGTTTATCACTAAAGTCTCTCAAGGATAGACATAATTTCACAAAACTGCGTATGCTTGATCCAATATAAATTGGTACGCAGACATCTTGGCAAAAGGGATCCGATACACGAGACAAATCGAGACACTTGTTGAGTCTAGCCCTGTTAATTTTCATAAACCCTAATACCCTAAAACAACGGGTTAAGTATCAAAATGGTCACTGAAATGGCGGCCATATATCAATTCATTCACTGATGCTAACAGGGTATCATCTGAATCATTAAAGTCATAATAAATATCAAACAAATACCTCTATATATGTACTCGAGAAGTAAAAATAATTTTTAATTGAGTTTTACACATTTTCTCAGAATGAAACTGTAACAAAATGAAATTTTATGAATTTTAGTAATTTTGATGATATATTTAGATATTCAGAATTTTGTTTACTATTTATTTTAAATTAAATCAAATAAAATAAAATATTTATAAAATTAAAAATAAATAGTAAACAAATTTCTAAAAATCTAAATATATTATAAAAAAAATACTATAATTCATAACTTTTCATTTGATAATAGTATCATTCCAGAAAAATGTATAGAATTCAATGAAAAATTATTTTTACTTCCCGAGTACAAATATAAAGGTATTTGATTGATACTTTGACTTTAATGATTCAAATGATGCCCCGATAAAATCAGTGAATGAATTGATATATGGCCTCCAATTCAGTGACCAGTTTAATACTTAACCCCTAAAACAACCATATACTCATAATTTCACTCTACTATTCCAGCATATCTCCGATTCGTGTTGTTACGGAATTCTTCCAAAAACTTTTGGCGCTAAAAGGAGGGGTTTTATTATTCATGGTTGACGAATAATTTATAATTCAAGGTTTTCGAACACAGTCAAAGTGGTTCTGGTAGGATGGCGGTGGAGGACGTCAATAATTACAAGAAGCAACAATGTAGTAGATGAAGCAAAAAAGGAGCAAGCCATATGAATCGAAAAAAAGACATTGAAAATAGTCGATTAATTTCGATGGAGGCAGCACGAGAGTAAAAAAAATTTTGTAATCGATGTGAAGACAGAAGATGCTGGAGACTACGTGGGCGGTAAAAAAAATGGAACGAAGGCAACATAGTAAACGGTGGCCACGACATCAAAACAGAAATGTACATATGTGATGGGACCTACTTAAAAAAAGAGAGTTCATACCATGTAAAAGAAGTAAGACGATGCATGACAGGGCAAGAATTAAGAAAATAGTAGAACATAATCATGTTATAACAAAATAGTATTTCTTAGAAGCACAACTTCATTGTCTCTAGGGCACTAACACTATCAAAACGATGCTAAATGGCACTAAACGACGTTTAAACGGTGTTAAACATCATTAAACGGTGCTAAACGATGCTAAATGGTACTAAACAACACTAAACAATGTTTAAACAGCATTAAACGGTGCTAAACGACACTAAACAGCCTTAAACGATGTTTAGACAATGTTAAATGTCGTTAAACGGCGTTAAACAGTGCTAAATAGCGCTAAACGGTGCTAAACGACACTAAACAATGTTTAAACGGCGTTAAACGGTGCTAAACGACACTAAATAGCACTAGTAGACGTTTAAACGGTGTTAAACGGCGTTAAACAGTGCTAAACGATGCTAAACGACACTAAACAACACTGAACAACGTTTAAAATGTCATTAAACGGTGCTAAACGACACTAAACAGCACTAACGATGCTAAACAATGTTAAACAGCACTAAACAACACTAAATGATGTTTAAATGGTGTTAAACGAGTTTAAACGGTGCTAAACGGTGGCCTCGGTCGGCCGGAGCCTTCAGGTGATGCAGGTCGGTAGACCTCGGTCGGCCAGAGCCTTCGGGTGATGCCATTCAGCTAGAGCCTTCGGGTGATGTCGGTCGGCTAGAGCCTTTGGGTGAGGCTGGTCGACTGAGCGAGGTCGGTTGGCTGAGGCCGATCGGTTGACGTTTTCTTAAATGGTGATCAGTCAGTCATGTTTCGAACATCAGGAGGGATGTTTGAATGTTGACAGGGGGTTTGAATGCTGACAGATCACGACCAGTCGACTAGGGCTCCTCTGGAGCTGCTAGTTGGCCAAGGTTAGTCGGTTGAGGCTTCATTTGGAGGTCAGTCGGTTGACTTTAGCATTTGAACATCGAACATTAGCTTTTGAACGTCGAACGTCAGCATTTGAATGGCAAACGTCAGCGTTTGAACATCAAATGTCAACTTTTGAATCGTCAGTCGGTTGAGGCTTCCATGGTGGCTAAATCGGCCATGGTTAGTCGGCTGAGCTCAGTATTTGAACCTCGAACGTCTGCATTGGAATGTCGAACGTCAGCATTTGAACGTCAAACATCAACATTTAAATGTCAACCATCAACATATGAACATCAGTCGGCCGAGGCTCCCATATTGGCTCGGTTAACCATGGTCAGTCGGCTGAGGCTCCATGTGATCTCAATATTTGAATGTTGTTAGGAATAATTCATAAGTTGTGATGTTAAGAATAGAATTTGCATATACTTCTTGTATATCCTGATCTTATAAAGGATTTAGCACTTTATATAGGATATATGTGTTAGACAGTAATCTGTAGAATTAAGTCAGGAATAGTGTGTCGGGGACTACATTTTAGGAACTAAGTGCAGATCCTGATACGACAAGTCAAATACTGATGGATGGTCAGGTCCTGATACAAGGTGAAATCATGATATCAGTCTTGTTACTGATGATGTCATTATGGATGCTATAGAAACTGGCAAGTGCCATAAAACAGGATCGTTGTTTTTTAGAACAAGCAAGAAGGTATCATGAAGGAAAGAGTTTGCTATTGATGGAAACTATCAACTGGATGGTAGAACATTATCATGTACAGATTATATCTTTCTGTTATGTCATTGTAAAAAGAGTTCGTGAGGTTTGTAATCGTGAGTATACGAGAGAACAAACAGAGTGAGATTTGTATTGAGAGCAGCTGCTAAAGGTATTGTACACCTTTGGTAGAGTTTGTATTTGATTTTATTAATACAAACAGTTTGATTTATTCGTTTGTTCTTGTTTATTTATTCGAGCAAAAATCAGACACGATTATGTAACTTGTATTTAACCCCCCTTCTACAAGTTATTCAAGTTAACAATTGGTATCAGAGCAGGTTGATTTCAGATAATCATAAAGATCTGCAATCATGTCTGGTTACAAGGATGGTAATACTAAGATTCCTATGCTCAAGAGAAACGAGTATACTCTATGGGAAGTGAAGATGTTGCATCACTTGGAGGCAACAGACCCTGATTATCTTGACAGAATAAGAGATGAACCTTTTGTTCCAATAAAGGTTGTTGGTCAAGCAACTGTCAATGGTACAGTTGTTCCAGAGCATACAGCAGAGAAGCCTAAATCTGAATGGTCAGATAAGGACAAGGAGAACGCTCTTAAGGATGCAAAAGTGAGAAACATATTGTTCAACAGTCTTGATTCTGTTCTCACTAACTATGTTCTTTCTTGTAAGACTGCTAAGGAGATTTAGGACAATCTAAAGTGCCATCCCACTCAGAATCCGGAAGTGCCATCAATAGATATAATAATTCCATTAGTGTTTACTTTGAAAATGTTGTTTAACCGGCTAGCACTTTATACTAATCATCGTTTATTATTATTATTTAAATGTGCTAATCTCTTTTATCCTTGTACTTAGCTTGTACGACTATTTTATTTTAGTCCCTATGCTTATTTAAGTCTAGTGGTTTCAAGGTCGTTGTCTTAATCAAATTTTCTTAACTACTTGTAATGGAAATTTTATCCATCTCAGGGTCACTAGTACACGACTACTTTACTTCATTCTATTAACCATTTTTAACCTCTACCTTTCTTCTGATATGTTCACCTTATGTTCCTTGACAACTTTCGTTCATTGGCCGACTTGAGAAAAGTAGGTTAACTTGCTCAAAATCGGCTCCCGAAACGGCTCCCTAAAGTCGACTTCCTGCAGGATCTCTATTGTGTGACTTGTACTCCGACTATTTTAATAAATCTTAAAATTCTTAAATAAATATGAAACCATTTGTGAATCATTTTGAAGATTTGAAGAACTTATTCAAAAAAAAAAATAATGTTTTGGTTCAAAAAGAAATGGAGTTTAGCCAGGTGATATGTATTTCCAAACTTAGATAATCTACGGGAGATTACCATTTGCGTTGCTTACACTAAAACTTCAATTTCTCTTCACTCGTTAAACGAATACACAGGAGGTTTTCATGAGATTAAAATAGACTCGTTTTAATATCTAATGGCTATATCTACTGTCAAAAATTATTTTGCGAAGTGGTCTAAAAATATTGTCTAAAACAGCTCATAGGCAGATTTGGTTTTATTTCGTAGTCCTCACTAAAACCTTAATAACTTTTAAACCGTTAATGCAATCGGCACACCATTTTTGCGGGTGCGATCTACATTCCGTCTAGCCTCTAAATGTATTCTAATATACTGCCCAGACAGAGGTCATGACCTCCGAAAGTACTGTTCACAGCAGTGGACAGTTTCGAGGGAGTGCTGGCATTAATAACACTCGCTACGATTTCGCACGCTCGTTCATTAATCCAATCGAAGTCAAACCAACTTATACAACCTCACAATCCACCTTATACTCCTTCCACTCAGTCAAAACAATTATCTAGCATAATTAAAATTATATACAAGAAAGAAAAATGATCAGAAGAGTTTTGGTTAGTAGGTTTATACCTTTCCTAGTTTCTTAACAATAATTGGGGCTTGAACAACTTTAAAGATCCTTTACCCAGCTTTAGCTTTCAATACCCAGGCTTTATCTTCCAGAATCTATTAACCCCATACTTAATTTCAAAATGAAAAGTGGTGTTTGTAGTGTTTAAAGGCTAGCTTTTAACCTTGTAATATGTAGTACTAGTTATAATTAATATATAGAAATTAGGTAGATGGTCAACTGCAAACGGTTGCCATCTACTGTTTACATAACAAACGGTTTGTAGATCGTTGGATCAATCATCCAACGGTTGGGATTTTAAAAAAAAAATTACAGTACCGTAGAAATTTTCCGCGGTACGGACACGTACCGCAGAAGCTTTCTACGGTACATACACGTACCATAGAAATGCCCCCTGTTTTCACATCAAAAATCAACTGTTCACGTACCACATAAAGTTTCCGCGGTACGTGACGGAGACCTGACCCATAAATTCTTTTTCTCTATAAGTATCGGAAACAATTTATCAATGGTTATTAACTATTTTGTCTTATTCATCTATGGTTAATAACCATCGGCCCTTTTTCTAATTCACCATTTCTTTTCTATTTTGCTAACTCACCCGATAGTTAATAACCATAGGTGAATAAGACAAAATACTTAATAAATATTGGTGAATAATTCTTTTTCTCTATAAGTATCGGAAACAATTTATCAATGGTTATTAACTATTTTGTCTTATTCATCTATGGTTAATAACCATCGGCCCTTTTTCTAATTCACCATTTCTTTTCTATTTTGCTAACTCACCCGATAGTTAATAACCATAGGTGAATAAGACAAAATACTTAATAAACATTGCTGAATAGGACGAAATAACATGCACGTACCGCATAAACTTTCTGTGGTACGTATGGTGGGGCATTTTAGTAATTTGCCCGTACCGCGGAAACTTTCTGCGGTACGGTGTTGATTTTTTTTAGACCTGGACCGTTGGATGGTTGATCAAACGGTTCTGAAACCGTATGTTCCGTAAACAGTAGTTGGCATACGTATGGAGTAGACCGGGACCCTAGAAATTAACCTTAATAAAATCCACCAAGCAACAAGCTATCAACCCATTTCTCTTTCTCTCCTCTGTTACTTTTCTTTCACTCGACAGTATGCAAGAGGAATGAGGGTAAGTAGTTAAAGGCCCTGTCTTAATTTGTGTGGTCAAAACAAAATAATGGTGTCTTTATCTTTAACCACACAATTTACTAACTAGTACTTGTACTTACCCACTTCGTTACTAACTAACTTAATCACTAGTTACTACCTGGACTCCTGGAAGCATCTACTTTCTATTTATTTTCTTTTTATAACATTTGGTCCTTTAATCAATATATATAAACTTGTCCCCATTTTTCTTCGTTAATCTCGCATTTTCGCTCTTAGGCACCTCTACGTAATGTTAATTAATTATTATTCATAAAATCAATATCCATACCTCAAAAATTTTACTATTCATAATCTCGAGAAGTACTATTAAATTTTTGGGAAAAACTTAATATTCATTTTTTTCTCAGGAAATGAAAAAAAATGAGAATTCGCGAAAATGAAGCAAATTTACATTCACTTAAATTAATCGTACTTTAATAATATTCTATCAAATATTAAATTTTTAAGAGCGGTATATATGCATCGGACTTCGGATCAAAATCTTTATTTATATAAATAAAATTTTAAAATACAAGAGCTCGAATTTAGGGTTCTTACAGAAACTCCTAGTCACAAACAGTTTGTGAAATCAGAGTCTAAGGTTGACTCTGCAACAGGTAAATCAAAAGCAAAATATTCAAAGCCTGTTGTTTCTAAATCTAGTAAGAAAGGATCCAATCAAAGTTGGGTCCTAAAAATTTCTAACTAGTTACTTTTTGTTTGCAGGGAACAGGAAAGAAGCATTCAATTATCTTGGACAGTGGATGCTCTGGACATATGACTAGAAAGAAGTCCCTGCTTACAAAGTTTGAGAGAAAAGCTGGCCCAATAATATCTTTTGGAGATGGCAACAAAGGAGAAACTCTGGGATATGGCTCAATTGTTTTGGGGAATGTCATCATAGAAAACGTAACACTGGTTGAAGGCTTGAAACACACACTTTTAAGCATAAGTCAACTGGGTGATAAAGGTTACCAATCAATCTTTGACAGAGAAGGATGCAAAATCTTGAATATGCAAAATAGAGACATTGTTCTAACTGGTTAGAGACATGGTAACATCTATGAAGCCAGCTTGAGTGATACATCTAAATGAATTGTTAGATGTCTCTACAGCAAGGCAACAAGTGAAGAAAGCTGGAATTGGCACAAGAAACTCTCACATCTTAACTTCAAGAAGCTTAATCAACTTGTTAAGTACAATCTAGTGAGAGGCCTACCTCAGGCAAATTATGTGCTAGATGGACTTTGTGATGCTTGTTAGCTTGGAAAACAAAGAAGAACCACTTTTAAGAGCAAGACATAAAATTCAATTACTTGTTGGATATTTTAGTGTAATTGGATTGGCTAGTTGATCAATGTAATCGTAATGTTACATCGAACAAGTCGGGAGAATGCGGAGTGCATGCTCTGTTCGAGTTCGTTATGATTTCAGAATTATTGCTTATGAGACATGTTCATTGGCATCAAACACATCTGTTAGAATGAGATGTGTCTATTGGGAAAAGACACATCTTGAGATGTGTCTATTAGCATTGGACATGACTATTGGAAATGAGATGTGTCTTTTGGAAAAAGACACATCTTGAGATGTGTCTTTTGGAAAAAGACACATCTTGAGATGTGTCTATTGGCAAAAGACATATCTATTGACATCTATAAATATGTGTTGCATTGATCAATTTTACACATAGGTTCATTTTGAAATACACAGCAAAATACATTCTCTCTTCTTGCAAAAATTCTGATTTTATCCGATTGAATTATTTAGGTGAACCACAAATAACTTCAATCTGAAAGTGTTCACACGACTTCAGAAAAATCCAAGTTATCACCCAATTCCCCAACAAAGATTGAAGTTATCTATTTTCTGAAGATGGCGAACTCAGAATCTACAAAAGACATGACAAGCAAGTTTGCAAAGTTGGACAAGTTTGAGGGTCAGGATTTTAGAAGATGGCAGAAGAAGATGCATTTTCTGTTGACCACGTTGAAGGTTGTGTACGTTTTAAGTACCCCCATGCCAGAAGTGATCGAAAATGAAACCGTTGAACAGACTAGGAAGCGGTGCAAGTGGGAAAACGATGACTACATCTACCGGGGCCACATCTTAAACGGTATGTCTGATTCCCTTTTCGATATATACCAAAATGTTGAGTCAGCAAAAGAATTGTGGGATTCTCTTGAATCCAAGTACATGGCAGAAGACGCTTCTAGTAAGAAGTTTCTGGTCAATAATTTTATGAATTACAAAATGGTCGATTCTAGACCGGTGATGGAACAATACAATGAATTGTTAAGGATTCTGGGATAGTTTGCCCAACACAATCTGAAGATGGATGAATCTATCTCATTTTCTGGTGTCATAGACAAACTACCACCATCATGGAAGGATTTTAAACACTCCTTGAAACATAATAAAGATGATATGACTCTAGTTCAACTTGGAAGTCACTTCAGAATTGAAGAGGCTTTGAGGACTCAAGAAATTGAGAATAATCCTAAAGACAAGAACCAAGTCGATAACTCTTCTGTGAATATGGTTGAAGATGGTGGATCTTCTAAGAAATCTAAGTATGGCAAGGGTGATAAACGAAAGTTTAAAGGAAACAACAACAATTCTTCCAACAAAAGGCCTAAGATGGCATGTTGGAAGTGTGGCAAACCTGGACATTTCAAGAAGGATTGTCGGGTTGGTAAAGGCAAGCAAGAAAAGCAAAATGCTGGTCCAAGTGGATCCAAGGATCCAGAAAAGCAACAAGGTCAGATTTTAATGCAAAATTGTAATTCTAGTCAGAATTATGTGTCACTAATATCTGAGGCATTTTATGTGCAGGATGACAATGTTGCTTGGTGAATTGATTCAGGAGCAACGAGTCATGTATGCAAAGATCTTCGTTGGTTCATAGACTTTCGACCAATCGAAGATGGATCTATCTTAAAGATGGGAAATGTTGCAACTGAACCGATCAAAGGACTAGGAAATGTCAAGATAGTTTTTACTTCTGGCAAATGTATATTATTAAATAAAGTGTTGTATGTTCCTGGGATTCGGAAGAATCTCTTGTCTGGTGTTGCATTGAACAATTGTGGATATAAACAAGTTTATGAAAGTGACAAATATATACTGTCTAAACATGGCTTTTTTGTTGGCTTTGGCTATTTCTGTAACACCCCCAGATCCAGGGTCAGGGACCTGGTCGTTACGGTCTCAATATCCATCCATAAAACCAACATAATTTAAATTACAACCTTGTGACCCAAAACAACAACATAAAACACACCCGTTATAGTCCCAGAGATGAAATCAGAGTGACCATTAATATTATTAATCACAAGTTTGAGTTCTTACAACCCAAAGAATTATAATTTTACAATTACATGCTCTTTGCCATCCATTGATATATGCCATATATATAAATACATTAGAGGATCAAATGCTAACAACTAGCCTACCAGAAGCTGCATCCTCAGCAATGGTAGCTATGACCCCATCGGTTAATCCTCTGACGGCTGACACCTGCTTATGTTGGGTACGCCTTGCGCGGCCATCTGATCTAGCTGTTGTTGTGATATAAATAAATAAAGCAAGGGTGAGCAATAGCCCACCAAAAATATAATTGAACGGCAATAATATATGACAGTTCAAAATATCTTTGAAACCATATGCCATGCATTAACGATGTAGTACCAATATAAGGTATGAGATGAAGTTACAAGGTAACTCAAAATATATTTGTTTTGAATAAATATCTGCTATGTCAAAGATGAGCCAGATATTATCAACTTTTCATAATAGAGGAACTTGCAGGAAGAATATTGCAATTCCAATTCAAACACTTTTCAAACCTGCCAATAGTAATAAGGTTGCAGGGAATTTCCAACTTTGAGAGATGAACTAATACTGGAGTTTGACGCGCCAGGAGACATAGCATATACACGATGATCAGTCGCATGTTATGCTCCCCACCTCTTGTTTACTACATGTAGAAGGAAGCACCGACGGATTTACTTGTCTACCGCCCTCTGGAACCCCCCGGCCAACGGTTGGGCCATTTGCTGGACCGGCGCCACTAGGTCACTTACGCATCTCCTAGTTCATTTCACATCCATAACTTTGAAACGTGAAGTTCCTCCCCCTTTCCCCAAGTATATTACTTGTTGATAGGACTCCACAAAGTAGTCGTATCTAGTTGGAAAGGAAAAATCACCAATATTTCCCAAGCTGATGCTTGTTAATGGATATAAACTTGTTCCATCAATTCTTACCCCTCGAGCGTTGAGGAGGTAACCAAACAGACTCATATCGATGCTCGAAAGAATCAAGATGTGAGTGACAAGATAGTTTTAGCAAGTATAGGACCGGGCAGTCCAATAAATAACATCTCTCAAGTGAGGTCCCCTTATATCTGTTTGGAAGTTGAGCGAGTATTTAAATCTTCTTTAAGATAGATTTAAATGAAAATAAAGTTTGGGAACCTCCCCTTGATAAGAATAGTCATAAAATACTCCGAAATATTTTACACCTTATTTGAAGGTGATAGATAATCTTTGAATAATATGAATCATCATAAAAAGAACTTAAAAGAATTTAAATAAATATTCCAAGAATATTTATTAAATCAATAATAATTAAGGAATATGAATAAATCATAATATTGCTCGTAAGTAATCCTCGAATGAATATATAGAATTATTTACTAAATAACTCTCTTCTTTAAATGAATATTCAAGATAATATTCATTAATTAAATAAACTCAAATAAATGTTTAAAATAATGTTCACTAAGCAAATCCAATCCTAAATGGATATTTGAAACTCATAATGTTTATTGGTGAAATAAACATCCCTTGAATATGTGATATAATGTTCATTGAATTAATAATGAATATTCAACTTAAGAATGATACTTATTGAAGAAATAATTGTCGATTGAATATTTGAGACAATATCCATTAAATAAATAATGAATATTCAATCTTAATAATATTTATCGAAGAAATGATTATCGATTGAATATTCGAAATTATGTTCAATAATTGAATCGACTTTAAATAAAGGTCGGAGATAATATTCCTTATCTCAAGGGAATATTCAAAATAATATTTATCGAATAACTGGAGTTCGAATCAACGTTCAAATAATATTTATAAAATAAATAGAGTTTAAATGAATATTCGAAATAATATTCATTTAAATAAATAAGGCTCAAATGAATATTAAAATAATATTCATTTAATAAGTAAACTTGAATGAATATTCAGAATAATATTTATCGAGTAAATAAGAATGAATATTCTTTAAGTAAATACTCAACTGAGGGTTCGAATAATATTCGAATATTTAATCGACTTTATATGAACATTAGAGATAATATTCATCGCATAAATAATTAACTGATGAATGATCCGAATAATATTTATCAAATAATCTCAAGGAATATCCCAAAAATATTCGCCAGATAACAAACGGAAAATATTTACTTAAATATTTTCCTCTGAAAATAATATCAATATATCAAGAAATAACGACTCCCGGTCTATAATCAAAGAATGAGATTCACTGCCCTTCGATTAAGGGTCTAAATAATTTCCGGTTAATAACTGATATATATCTATCTAGCTTATAAGCCAACAATAAATCAGGGAACAAGTATCACAATATAACTTGAAGATAGGCATGCATGCTATGGCATATGTATAACAGAAATCATATATATATATATATTCACAACAACAGCCTTTAAAATGGTTTGAAAACTTGCCTGGGAATCGGGTGCGGGTAGGGGTAGTGGTAGCGTGTCTCGGGTCAGCCTGATGATCTATAAATAGCCAAGGCATCCGGGATTAATCACTTAACACCTTTCAAAAGGTTAAGTATAAACTTAACTTAAATCGAAACACATTTTCAAGTCGTTTCGTTATACCCCTCTAATCCACTCTTATTATTGCTTTTATTACCCGACACTTGTTCGTTACTAAAGCATGACATTACACTTACATATGGTAAGTATTTAAATCGTATAAGTTTTAAAGTCGAAACATTAGACCTCGATATTTATCGATCGTTTTCTAAGTGGTTTACCGAAGTTATAACCAAGTATACCTCTTAGGGGTACTTTCGTACTTAACCATGATTCGAACATTTTTATAAAATCGGAAAACGATCCATTCGACATGTGGTCTTCTCCCACACCTTCATTTTTACCTCTAATATTTAATTAGTAAGATTCGCCACTGATTTCGTAATATTAAAGGGATCCAATTTCGGTTACGAACTTTTGATTACGGTTCCGAACCACTTTTACGAATTTAATCATAACTCCTAAACCGTAAGTCCGTTTCATGCGATCTTTATGTCAAAACGAAGCTTATAACATTATCTAGCTTATCATGGCAGAAAACGAATCTAAACAGTGGGTTAGAGCTACTGTGATTCACGGTTTTCTAGGTGTTAACGAAAATCGGGCATTACGACGGCTATAATTCGGATATTCCAAAAATCGTAACATCAAAACCAAGCCACACCGAGCATACCATACATCTCATAATCATATTATCCATCTTACAAGTCCAACATCCACTGACCTTAACAACATACCCATCAAATTACATAGATCAACTCAAATCACTAACTAATCATGCTTATAATCATGCTAACACCCTAACTACACTAAATCATCAAGAACATGCATAGTCTCAAAGTAAGATCTAAGCGCCTTTCTTTAACGTCTTTAGCTAGACTTGGCCACAATTTTCCTCTTGAAAATTTCTGCACCGTATCTCTATAAGGCCATTTAATGATCTTTTCTGGAGCGACATCTCCAACGACAAGCTTTACCCGTATTCGCTCCTCACAAGATCTCTTAACAACATTCCCCCGCCTACCTGAAAAGTTAGCAGCAATAACAATAGCAAGCAAAGGATTTGAATTACAAGAAACATACCCCAGGTGAACTAGCAATGTTTTTAGCTCAAGTTCGGGAGCTCCTTCAATTGATGGCTTAAGGCGCACCTGAGAATTCCAGAGATCTTCCACTCCAAGCAACTTATGTGGAATACGTAGCCCCATTAACCAAGGCACTGTAATCCTCAGTTGGCCATGCTTTGCCTTCTCCTTTTCCGTGTCATACTTTTTACTCTGCCCTGCATCAACCAATTTCAAGCTAAAACACTCCTCATCCTCCGCCGGCAAATTCATGGCTAGAGTTTGCTTCTGAAGCCCTTGTGGATATGGAGGAGGAAAATCGATTTGGACGATCTCTGTAGTCTTCTCCGGCGTAGATTTGTCAACAGGAGAGATGCTCTTTTCCTCTTCGGCCTCCAGCTGGTCGAAGTCAGATTGCAACGGAGCGGCATTCAACAACTGAACATGCTCTTCTAATTCATCATCTTCCACACTTAGACACTCTTCATCCTTCGAAGGAATTAGCATAGCCACTTGAGCCTTGGAATTTTCTTGATCTTGGGCTGATTCTTCAAAATTTTCAGATTGCAAAGGAAGTGGTTGCGGCTGATTATTCAGAATTGAATTTTCTGGACATTCTGAATTTTCTGATTGGTTTGCCTCCGACTCTGCTTCCTTATCAGCTTCATGTTCTGCTTCTTCCCCATCTTTGCCCTCAGACTCTCCTTCCTGAACTTTGATCATGGTCACACCCGTGGCTAAGAAAGGCCAGTCAAGACTGATATGAAGGTTCTTGTCTTCCTCCTCTATAGCTAGGCCTTCTGTGTCACTTGCAATTTGATTCAATGTTTGTAATGCATTTGAAATTTGACCAATCTGATCTCCTATTGTCTGGAGAGACAATGCATTGCTTTTAGCCATCAACCTCAATTCTTCTAATTCAGCTTCTTTGGTCGACTGTTGGATAGACCAAGTCTGAAATTACAGCTGCTGAAATTCAGGAGGTTGAAAGTGTTGATGCACTGGGGCATACTGATGCTGAAATTGTTACCCCTGTTGCTGCTGAATTCCCCATGGATTGTATGGCTCATCTTCAAACTGCTGATTTTGGAGCGGGTAGGATGGATATTGGAATTGCTCCATACCACTCTGATTGTAGTCCCAGCTGAAATTTGGCCGCTTTCTGTTATACTCACATTGATGAGTGTAATGTCCACCTGCACACAGCTCACAAACAATTACGAATTCATGCTCCCAATAATCCATCAAATAAAAAGAAAAAAACGTCCGAGTCAGTGAATTTAACCCAAATTGATGACAAGATCATAAACTAAACAAACAATGAACCGAGTCCCCGGCAGCGGCGCCAAAAACTTATTCGCACTTATTCACGCAAGAGAACGTGGTCAACAAGTAATATAGAGTAAATAAGATTCGTTCCCACAGAGACTCAAATTGTTCGTTACGTTCACTTATGCACCAGCTTATGATTTACACTCACTGCTAAGACAATCACAATATTGGTTTGATTTAATTAATGATTAATTACCAACTAAGCCAATTACGAGAAAATAACTTAACTTTAACTTTATAATAAACAAACATGGGATTTCAATTTCATTTACTACTTCATCTAGAATCTTATGCCCTTTAGCCTAGCATGTGACAGAGTTGATTACTGATTAGATGCACTAAACTGATACATACCAACTTTCGTTGTGCATATACCATCCTACTGATCATCCACAATTGATAGAAGTCAAGTAGTCACCAAATATGTGTAGTCCCTATATGTCTATAGCAATTGAACACATACCGGTTGAAAGTCAAGCACCCATTAAACCACATAGTCGATGCAAGACGGTTAGAATTACACCACAAATTAATACATGTTCTTCACATGCAAAAACCTATGCTAGCATGAATTGTTCTAAACCCTAGATCCACTTTCGCATTCACTAGGATTAAACAAACAATTACAAGTGTTCGCGACGCACTTATAACGAATAAGCATAAACATACTAGGCAATCAATACATTCAATCACACACCAAGGCATAATTAACACTCAATTACTAGAATCCATAGCAAAATCCATTAAAACCCCATGATAACGAATTAGCCCATAATTGACCTAATTGTCATAATGGGTTCTATGGAAAACATAATTCTAAAACAAACAAGTAAAAGAAATATAGAAGAAGGAATAAGGTTTAGAATTAAATCCCCACAATAGAAGAATACAAAGGTTTCAAGAATAATCCTTGCTTGTCACTAGCTCGGAGGAATTCCTTCTCCTTTTCTCTCTTCCAAAAACTAGGTTATATTACGTAACGTGGATATATTATGATTACAAGGGTTGGATGTTGATATAGGCTCTTTCTCCCTCTTGCCCAATAAGAAAAATACCTAAAATACAACTAGGAAACGATTTTTGGGTCAAAAACCACTTAAAATACAATTTCAGATCGAATAAGGGCAAAACTGGAAAATCAGCACGACCCCGAGCAATCTGCTCAAGACTGGCGCAAACTGCTCAGGCCAATTCTGGTCCCTGGCGCAGACTGCCCAAGAGCGGCGCAGTCTGCCCAACCCTCTTCTGGTCACGTTTTTTCCTCCTTCGTTTTTTTAGCTTTTTCTCCTTCGTTTTTGCTCCGTTTGCTCCCGTTCTTTTTGCATTCTCTTCCGTTTTCAATCCTCTATGCTTGGAATCCTCATGGTGAACCATAACAAGACTCCATTCTATATTATTAAGCCCGAATCCAACTCCAAAAGTAACGGAAACAACGATCTTAATCAACATTATTCCAACCCTGCACAATTAAACAAAACACATCAAAATTACCACAATCTTGAGGTCAAAGCAATCAATTTAAGCCGATTTAGAATGTTCCAAGTGGATATAAAATCCACCTATCAGGTTTCAAGTGGTTATACCTTCCTTGGAGTGAGTACTAGCCTTGATAAACCTTGTTTAGTCCTTAGAACTCCTTAACCAAGTTTAAACTATCAAGAAACATCAATAATATACTTAGAGATTTTCGGAGTTTCTATAATGCAGTGGAAAGATCATGAAAAACGAGGGCCTTACTGAGGTTTTCTGATCACGACTTCTAAAGGAGAGTTGTAGAGCATCTAACCATCTTTCCAACAACCTAAAGAACACCAAAATCCATTGAGTAATGAAGGAGATACGTCCGATTGAAAATCGTCCCAGAAACTGTCAAGCACCAGGACAGTTTGCTTCTTCAACTTGGGGAGGAGATTTGACTAGGCTACACCCATTAGATTGCCATGAAAATTTGAGCGAATCTTGACCATGGAGTGGAGAGGCTTGGGTTAAAATTTGGTGATTTTATCATGGATAGATATGGAGATATTAATTTTTCTTTGAAGGTTGTTCTTGCTGAGCAGTTTGTGAGGATGAGAGAAAATGGAGTTTGCTTGACTTGTCTCTTGAACAATAATGCATAAAGTGATTTGCTTTGGATAATATCTCATCCAAGTTGCTTTATTAAAGTGAGGATGATGCATGGAATGAGGTATTTGCAAGACAAGTGTTGAGATTGTGGTGGTTTAAGGCTAACTAGTAGTTTGGTTGCTAAGTACTTAGTTGATCCACTTGATTCTAGTTACTCTTGTAACTATATTGGTTACTAGATATTTTCTAGTGGCTTGTGTATGACTCTTGCTCCCTCTGCTTGTTTCTTTGTCCGTTTATTGCTTAATTCGTTGTTCGTTCGAGGGAATAACTCATTCGTTTCTAGTTAGGGTTTTACCGAAAACCTTTCTAATATTTATAATACTATTCCTCATCTTTCTTAGTACTTCTCGAATTTAAATTCCTTAAATCCCTTTTAATAAATCCTTAAGTCTGGCAGTGTCCAGGGAATTCTCGGAGAAAATAAAAGTGCTATTTTTCTGAATCCGACAGCTTTTACATACACTTATTTTCCTCCTGGATCACTAATACGAACTCAGAAATTCGTTCCGAATACCGGATATAGCATTATTACAATAATATTCCAAATTCCACCAAAATCACTATTCATCACTTATTTTTATTTAATTCCTATAATTAGGAAAATGAACCTGGTTTACTCTCGGGTGTTTCTTAACCTTTTTACGGAACCGCTGTACTTATAATAGATATTGATCTGGATGACACAAGAATAATCTTACTTGAAGTAATATACTTATATCCTTAGGAGATAGATCATTCTTATCTATGCTGTCAACCAAAAGTATTCTGCATGACATATAAATAATTGAATTCAAATCCATTCCGTTCATTTAATAGACATTCGATACATCGCAGTCATAACCACTATTCATTCCCCTATTAATACATAATAAAAAGTTTTAATTCTACCCAAAATCTGGGTTCTTACAGTCTCCCCTCCTTAAAAGGATTCCGTCCCGGAATCAGGTAGAAGACAATTGGGTATTTGTTGGTTATTTCACTTTCCAATTCTCTGGTCGATCCTTTCACATTCCAATCTTTCTAAAGCGCCTCGTACTGGGGTTACAATACACCCCTTATACGTCCTACCAATTCCTTGGTACTTTCACATAACACATCATCTGGTATACGCTCTTGTCCGTTCTTATACTATTAACCTTATTAGTACGTGCAGTGACTTCGGTATCACTAACGCGATACGAAGTCCGGAGATAACCTCACTCGTAATTTTGCAATTCCTAATCGCTTTAATCTTCGCAATCTCGATGTATATATATTTAGGTGGAAGAATTTATCGAGAGATCACTGTGATCAATGAACATTTGTTATATTGCATAGCTAGTACAGAAGGGGGCCAGCCTTTAGTACTTGACAAGCAATTAAACAATTAATGGCATTCCACTTAGACTCCTATCACACAGACAGAGAGTCACGTAGTATTACCTCCCCTCCTTAAAGGGTTGTTCTTCTCAATTTAGAAGAAGATAAATAAGGGAGAAGAAAAGAACGAATTCCAAAGAATCATATAAGAAAGTTTTCATGATTGTCAAAATATCATACTTAGAATTTACCTCTGAACTATAGAGGTTTATTAGAGAAGAAAAATAATCATATTCGTATCAAATTCCACTTTTTCGTAATCTCACATATCACATGTCCTTGCTGCTCTGTCCATCATTCTATGGACCTATACTCTTGCTTGATATTAGCACCACTTACTTTTTGGAAAATCCTTCAACCTCTCAGGTTAAATCTTGGATTTCTCGCTTGGCGTAACTACTACTGACATTTCACGCCACAACACTGGCTCTTTCATATACATAATATTAACACTATCAGGTTGTCATTCCGAGAGCTCGTCGTTAGGAAAACCCATTCATTAATCCATTCATAACATTTCGTGCTTCACATTCCATTATCAATTCCCAATCTTTTCTTTATCAATCACATCCTTCGTATTATCTAATTCTTATTTACTTTTGTTGTTTATCTCCACCATCATCTCAGGGTTGAGACACTCGTCACCCTTACTCAATACGTGTTACGCGTTTGGGGTCAAGTTTTCCTTTGTTCAACCATCAAATTTTCACTTTCTCATTTCATGAGTCTCTTTATTACTCAATCAATCTATTTCATATTTCCTCGAATTTTCCAAACTTACTAAGGAGTCAATTTGTATGCCACTTATGCTCCTAATCCCAATTTTCTGTTTTGGCCAATACCCTTGCCCTGCCAATTCCATACTTTTCTCGCTTCATTACTGGAGCTTCTCATGAGTCCGCCTATCAATCACTTGTTTTTATTTCTACTATGACTATTCTATAAACCATCACAGCCGGATCATTTATTACAAATACCCCGTCGTCTCCAAAATTAAACCACCCGAAACTGACCTGGATGATTTCTCTAACTTAGATTCAATTCGACATTTCCACAGTCGTTACCACCTAATTTCTCAGAAGGATCACCATCGCTTATCGTTTGCGCAGTGATTGAATAACTAAACGTACGGGTTTCATAATTGTTAATTCAAGATCCTCTAGGAAAACAAAATAATCACTATTCCCTATCCATAGGCAATGCTTCCTGAACTTGACGTAGATATTACATGAAGCAGATAAAATTGCAGAAGAGCTTCCCGCATAGCAGATAGAACAGGCTGGTGAGATTATTAATAATACATCTCCAGTAGAAGACTAGAAGCTTAGCGGTTTGCTTAATCACTTTCCAACCTCATAATTCTCTATCTTGTTTGCACAGAAATACATCAACATAAACTTGCTTGTCATTCATCATCATGCCAATATCTTATCAATATCAGTAACAATCTATCCTCTGTATTCAGTCATCCCTTATTACCTCATTTCTCCTCTCTCTTTATAAAATAAAGGAGAGTCGCTTGGGGAATTTGGTCTAGCCTGTCGCAGAGCCTTCTAGTGTCGGTAATGTGCTGTAGACAAAATCAGGAATCGAATGTTTACCTAAACTATCCTTATAGTTGATCCACGCACAATCATCAAGGGAACATAAATTCTTCCATCACAATCTGACCTTCAAGGCCCTTCCCATTTCCACTCTATCTCTTTAGTATGAGCATATATACTTACTCCCTTATACTTAAAGGGTCGGCCACCTCATTGGCCTTTCCTGAATATAAAAATTTCTTGAAATCAATGTTTTCTGGATCTATTCCAACTCAGGGTAGAAGCATCCTCCCTTGAACTCTGCTAAATGAGAGAAAACATATTCCAGTCTTTTTCCAAAAGTCATTGCTTCCACCTTTCTGTGTGAACTTTATCACGGTTACTCCCAATCATACATAGGATATTTCTTATCTTAGTCTTTTCTTATCTTAGGATAATCTCAACCTTATTGGTTCAATCCATACTTTTTCATGGTTTCACACATGCTTCATCTGGCATTATTGTTACTATGTCATACATTCCTTACCAAACTTCCCTTATAAGGTTTCTTAGGTCATCCTCATCATTCCTCCTGTATCTTCTGGTTACAGGGTATATCAAACATCATTAGTCAATTTTGTAACAATTCTGTTTATGTACTTTTCGAGACTCCTTTCCACAAATCCTTACAGGTTATTGATACCTTGGTCGATTCAACTTATATCGCCTGAATTCATAATAATTTTATTAGGGGTGATGCTATCCTTTGTGCATCCCCCAGGGTTCGTCTTAATATATGGATATTCTATCATCCATTCTAGTTTCAAGGAATACTTATATCCTGTACTTGGCAATTCAATCATATATCCTTAATAAGGGTCTCTTTTTAATCATTCTCATCTTGATAGTCTATAGGTAGCCTAATGCTAACCTCTTCTTTCAAACGAATGTTAGTCTATATGACCTTCCAAAAGACAACACATGTCTATCTGCTCTTTCTTACAGAACTTGGTAATGGTAGCAAGGATGTTCTGGAAGATATTGGTCGTGTTCAACGTGAATCTCTTAATGCCTAATGCTCCTCTTGAGGACACTAAGTTTCATATAACATTTATGCATCATACTGCACCATCTCTGACAATCTTCATAACCTTTACTGGTCACCATCCTCATTCCTAACACATCCATGGTATTTATAAAATCCATTATCATGTATCTCAATTTATTTTATATCAAAAGTCCTCGCGGTTGGCGCTTGATTAGAAGCAACCCCGCTATATCCTTTCATTGCTGGTCTAGTTAATTGCTAATCCTTTGTGACTTGGCCTCAACTTGCCATACTAAAACATGTGAGTTGGGGTCGGCTAATAGCATTACTTTTCTAGCAATTGCTGGCATATTGCCTTCTCCTTGATACTTTTTGATCTTTTCAAAATTTTACTCCATATAAGTCTCACTTGACTTCTCGGTACCGTCTCCGGTCACCTTTCCTTTATTTTTTATCATTTCAACTTCTCTTATCAATTTCACGTACCACATAAGCTTAACACTTCTAGCATAACAACCTTTTCATTTAAGTCAATCCCGGAATTTCTCAGTCCGGCTTGTTTCTTAATTACATTTCCCTTTTTCCTTCAAATCTCAACTTCATTATTTTATCCCTATAATCAGTCATAATAATCGGGGTCTGTCTACCCGCCCGCATAGCGGTTATCCTACCCAATCCATGACATTCTTTTGATAATCAGAAAGACAAGGTTTGCCAAAATTCGTTGAATTCCTTTCCAAAATTTGGGAAAATTTCAGTTAATCTATTCACCCACTAGTAACATGCCACATCTTCCCGATATATATTTGTCCTATTAGTCGATACTACCAAATACCAGTCTTCTTAACCACTAGTCTCAGAAGGAACACTACCGTCGGGGTTAGTCGTTCCTCAACATTGGCACTACCAAGGCCATCCGGATCCGATGAACCGCGCTGTCTAAATGTATTCGAAATTACGCTGTCGTGTTGCATAAGCGCAGACCTATACCTGTATGGGTTGCATCATAATATCTCCCAAAGTTTCCTTCTTCCATTAGGCAATGCCAACCCTGGTCATCACCAACTTCACCTTTAGCTCCAGGAAGATCTTCTCACGTTTATCTTGTCCATTCAAACTTTTATTCTTACAATGAGTCGGGTTAGGGGACTACACTTTCTGTAAAGTCCTGAGCAAATCTTTGGTAGTACCTTGTGAATTTTATGAAATTTCTCACCTTTGCCAGTGTGGTTGGCCAATCTCTATTTGAAACTGTCTTTAACTTGGTAGGGCCGACCAACACGACTCTTATTGATCATGTGTCCTATTGCTGGACTTCATTTTGCCAAAACTCTTATTACGAGAACATGTCCTACGCCTGTTCTTTCAGGTTGCATCTAAAAGCATTCTCGATTACATCTCAACCACTGCTCACCTTGCCTAATCCATTTATGATTCAGTGTCAGAATAAACTTAAGATAACTACCATAATCCATTCAAGGAAAAGAAAGAATTTAATATTCTTCTGAATCACATGCATCTAATGTTTCTGGTTCTTCATTCCACTGAACTGAACTGAACTTATAATTGGTTCCTGACGATGGCCTCATTACTAGTTTATCACAGAGTCACTGGTCTTCTCCTCTTATAGGTTCTGAGATCATTGTCTCGCTTACTACTTCCTTATATACTTTATCCAATCATACCATCGCCTTCCAATGTCTTTATTTTCTAAGTTGATCTATTCATAAAATGGACATTTCTCTGCACCAAACCACCTTACCAATCTCAGTTTGACTTTATAAATTATAACCTATGAAACCTGCCTTCTCATGGCGAATTACTATTTGATAATATTCAAACTTAACCCATTTATCAAATGATATGACACTTCTTGCCTCTATCTCAATTGTTTCTGGGACTCTGCTCTTCGTCCTATATCGATGACTTTGATAACCAGGCCTCATTCTAACTCCTTTCTCATTATTCTGAAAGTCTCTAAGGATCCTTATCTAACCCCATATAAGATCTCAAGTAATTCCTCAAATCCACCTTACTTGCTGGTACTTCATCCGGCAGTCCAGCTATGAATCCAATACTCATCTTTAGTTCACTTAATAATATCTCAGTTCTTTACGCTCACTTCTCTGAGCACTATACCTTAACTCCTACAGTTTCTTTGGCTGTAGCCCTCATTTCCTTAAGGGTAAAGTCCTTATACTTATCAATATTCTCCTCCTCTGATGGAACCTCTTCCGGGTCCTCAGTAGAGTACTCTATCGAATCCACCATCCGATCTTCAACATTCAAACAAGCATCATTGTGTTACTGCTCGTAATCCCCAAGGTCTGTCGCCTTACTAGTCAATACCAGAACGAGCTAAGTTACTATCATGATACTTTAGGGTTCCCATAAGGGTTTTATATGTCAATACTACATTATGTAGTCTGACTATGAACTTGGCAAGAGTTCTTATTATCTTAATGAATTTATTGTTTTAATGTCGCGTCATCTCTGGGATTTATAACGCTCTCTCTGATACCATTTCTATAACACCCCCAGATCCAGGGTCAGGGACCTGGTCGTTACGGTCTCAATATCCATCCATAAAACCAACATAATTTAAATTACAACCTTGTGACCCAAAACAACAACATAAAACACACCCGTTATAGTCCCAGAGATGAAATCAGAGTAACCATTAATATTATTAATCACAAGTTTGAGTTCTTACAACCCAAAGAATTACAATTTTACAATTACATGCTCTTTGCCATCCATTGATATATGCCATATATATAAATACATTAGAGGATCAAATGCTAACAACTAGCCTACCAGAAGCTGCATCCTCAGCAATGGTAGCTATGACCCCATCGGTTAATCCTCTGACGGCTGACACCTGCTTATGTTGGGTACGCCTTGCGCGGCCATCTGATCTAGCTGTTGTTGTGATATAAATAAATAAAGCAAGGGTGAGCAATAGCCCACCAAAAATATAATTGAACGGCAACAATATATGACAGTTCAAAATATCTTTGAAACCATATGCCATGCATTAACGATGTAGTACCAATATAAGGTATGAGATGAAGTTACAAGGTAACTCAAAATATATTTGTTTTGAATAAATATCTGCTATGTCAAAGATGAGCCAGATATTATCAACTTTTCATAATAGAGGAACTTGCAGGAAGAATATTGCAATTCCAATTCAAACACTTTTCAAACCTGCCAATAGTGATAAGGTTGCAGGGAATTTCCAACATTGAGAGATGAACTAATACTGGAGTTTGACGCGCCAGGAGACATAGCATATACACGATGATCAGTCGCATGTTATGCTCCCCACCTCTTGTTTAATACATGTAGAAGGAAGCACCGACGGATTTACTTGTCTACCGCCCTCTGGAACCCCCCGGCCAACGGTTGGGCCATTTGCTGGACCGGCGCCACTGGGTCACTTACGCATCTCCTAGTTCATTTCACATCCATAACTTTGAAACGTGAAGTTCCTCCCCCTTTCCCCAAGTATATTACTTGTTGATAGGACTCCACAAAGTAGTCGTATCTAGTTGGAAAGGAAAAATCACCAATATTTCCCAAGCTGATGCTTGTTAATGGATATAAACTTGTTCCATCAATTCTTACCCCTCGAGCGTTGAGGAGGTAACCAAACAGACTCATATCGATGCTTGAAAGAATCAAGATGTGAGTGACAAGATAGTTTTAGCAAGTATAGGACCGGGCAGTCCAATAAATAACATCTCTCAAGTGAGGTCCCCTTATATCTGTTTGGAAGTTGAGCGAGTATTTAAATCTTCTTTAAGATAGATTTAAATGAAAATAAAGTTTGGGAACCTCCCCTTGATAAGAATAGTCATAAAATACTCCGAAATATTTTACACCTTATTTGAAGGTGATAGATAATCTTTGAATAATATGAATCATCATAAAAAGAACTTAAAAGAATTTAAATAAATATTCCAAGAATATTTATTAAATCAATAATAATTAAGGAATATGAATAAATCATAATATTGCTCGTAAGTAATCCTCGAATGAATATATAGAATTATTTACTAAATAACTCTCTTCTTTAAATGAATATTCAAGATAATATTCATTAATTAAATAAACTCAAATAAATGTTTAAAATAATGTTCACTAAACAAATCCAATCCTAAATGGATATTTGAAACTCATAATGTTTATTGGTGAAATAAACATCCCTTGAATATGTGATATAATGTTCATTGAATTAATAATGAATATTCAACTTAAGAATGATACTTATTGAAGAAATAATTGTCGACTGAATATTTGAGACAATATCCATTAAATAAATAATGAATATTCAATCTTAATAATATTTATCGAAGAAATGATTATCGAATGAATATTCGAAATTATGTTCAATAATTGAATCGACTTTAAATAAAGGTCAGAGATAATATTCCTTATCTCAAGGGAATATTCAAAATAATATTTATCGAATAACTGGAGTTCGAATCAACGTTCAAATAATATTTATAAAATAAATAGAGATTAAATGAATATTCGAAATAATATTCATTTAAATAAATAAGGCTCAAATGAATATTAAAATAATATTCATTTAATAAGTAAACTTGAATGAATATTCAGAATAATATTTATCGAGTAAATAAGAATGAATATTCTTTAAGTAAATACTCAACTGAGGGTTTGAATAATATTCGAATATTTAATCGACTTTATATGAACATTAGAGATAATATTCATCGCATAAATAATTAACTGATGAATGATCCGAATAATATTTATCAAATAATCTCAAGGAATATCCCAAAAATATTCGCCAGATAACAAACGAAAAATATTTACTTAAATATTTTCCTCTGAAAATAATATCAATATATCAAGAAATAACGACTCCCGGTCTATAATCAAAGAATGAGATTCACTGCCCTTCGATTAAGGGTCTAAATAATTTCCGGCTTATAACTGATATATAACTATCTAGCTTATAAGCCAACAATAAATCAGGGAACAAGTATCACAATATAACTTGAAGATAGGCATGCATGCTATGGCATATGTATAACAGAAATCATATATATATATATTCACAACAACAGCCTTTAAAATGGTTTGAAAACTTGCCTGGGAATCGGGTGCGGGTAGGGGTAGTGGTAGCGTGTCCCGGGTCAGCCTGATGATCTATAAATAGCCAAGGCATCCGGGATTAATCACTTAACACCTTTCAAAAGGTTAAGTATAAACTTAACTTAAATCGAAACACATTTTCAAGTCGTTTCGTTATACCCCTCTAATCCACTCTTATTATTGCTTTTATTACCCGACACTTGTTCGTTACTAAAGCATGACATTACACTTACATATGGTAAGTATTTAAATCGTATAAGTTTTAAAGTTGAAACATTAGACCTCGATATTTATCGATCGTTTTCTAAGTGGTTTACCGAAGTTATAACCAAGTATACCTCTTAGGGGTACTTTCGTACTTAACCATGATTCGAACATTTTTATAAAATTGGAAAACGATCCATTCGACATGTGGTCTTCTCCCACACCTTCATTTTTACCTCTAATATTTAATTAGTAAGATTCGCCACTGATTTCGTAATATTAAAGGGATCCAATTTCGGTTACGAACTTTTGATTACGGTTCCGAACCACTTTTACGAATTTAATCATAACTCCTAAACCGTAAGTCCGTTTCATGCGATCTTTATGTCAAAAGGAAGCTTATAACATTATCTAGCTTATCATGGCAGAAAACAAATCTAAACAGTGGGTTAGAGCTACTGTTATGCCCGGTTTTCTAGGTGTTAACGAAAATCGGGCATTACGACGGCTATAATTCGGATATTCCAAAAATCGTAACATCAAAACCAAGCCACACCGAGCATACCATACATCTAATAATCATATTATCCATCTTACAATTCCAACATCCACTGACCTTAACAACATACCCATCAAATTACATAGATCAACTCAAATCACTAACTAATCATGCTTATAATCATGCTAACACCCTAACTACACTAAATCATCAAGAACATGCATAGTCTCAAAGTAAGATCTAGGGTTTCAAGTGGTTATACCTTCCTTGGAGTGAGTACTAGCCTTGATAAACCTTGTTTAGTCCTTAGAACTCCTTAACCAAGTTTAAACTATCAAGAAACATCAATAATATACTTAGAGATTTTCGGAGTTTCTATAACGTAGTTGAAAGATCATGAAAAACGAGGGCCTTACTGAGGTTTTCTGATCACGACTTCTAAAGGAGAGTTGTAGAGCATCTAACCATCTTTCCAAAAAGCTAAAGAACACCAAAATCCATTGAGTAATGAAGGAGATACGTCCGATTGAAAATCTTCCCAGAAACTGTCAAGCACCAGGACAGTTTGCTTCTTCAACTTGGGGAGGAGATTTGACTAGGCTACACCCATTAGATTGCCATGAAAATTTGAGCGAATCTTGCCCATGGAGTGGAGAGGCTTGGGTTAAAATTTGGTGATTTTATCATGGATAGATATGGAGATATTAATTTTTCTTTGAAGGTTGTTCTTGCTGAGCAGTTTGTGAGGATGAGAGAAAATGGAGTTTGCTTGACTTGTCTCTTGAACAATAATGCATAAAGTGATTTGCTTTGGATAATATCTCATCCAAGTTGCTTTATTAAAGTGAGGATGATGCATGGAATGAGGTATTTGCAAGACAAGTGTTGAGATTGTGGTGGTTTAAGGCTAACTAGTAGTTTGGTTGCTAAGTACTTAGTTGATCCACTTGATTCTAGTTACTCTTGTAACTATATTGGTTACTAGATATTTTCTAGTGGCTTGTGTATGACTCTTGCTCCCTCTGCTTGTTTCTTTGTCCGTTTATTGCTTAATTCGTTGTTCGTTCGAGGGAATAACTCATTCGTTTCTAGTTAGGGTTTTACCGAAAACCTTTCTAATATTTATAATACTATTCCTCATCTTTCTTAGTACTTCTCGAATTTAAATTCCTTAAATCCCTTTTAATAAATCCTTAAGTCTGGCAGTGTCCAGGGAATTCTCGGAGAAAATAAAAGTGCTCTTTTTCTGAATCCGACAACTTTTACATACACTTATTTTCCTCCTGGATCACTAATACGAACTCAGAAATCCGTTCCGAATACCGGATATAGCATTATTACAATAATATTCCAAATTCCACCAAAATCACTATTCATCACTTATTTTTATTTAATTCCTATAATTAGGAAAATGAACCTGGTTTACTCTCGGGTGTTTCTTAACCTTTTTACGGAACCGCTGTACTTATAATAGATATTGATCTGGATGACACAAGAATAATCTTACTTGAAGTAATATACTTATATCCTTAGGAGATAGATCATTCTTATCTATGCTGTCAACCAAAAGTATTCTGCATGACATATAAATAATTGAATTCAAATCCATTCCGTTCATTTAATAGACATTCGATACATCGCAGTCATAGCCACTATTCATTCCCCTATTAATACATAATAAAAAGTTTTAATTCTACCCAAAATCTGGGTTCTTACAATTTGTGTAATGGTATGTTTATGTTGAATGTAAATACTCCATTTATTGATGAATCTGCTTGCATGGCTTCTACTAGTACTAGCAATAATTTGAATAAACCAGAATTATGGCATGCTAGACTAGGACATGTACATTACAAAAAAATAAAGGATATGTAAAAAATGAGTCTCATACCTGCTATTGATTTAGACAATGAAAAATGCAAAACATGCATGTTAACAAAGATAACAAGAAAGCCCTTTAAGTAGGTTAATAGGGTGTCTGATGTTTTAGAACTAATACATAGTGATTTGTGTGATTTCCATTCTACACCATCATTAGGAAATAAAAAGTATGTAGTTACTTTTATTGATGATGCTACTAGATATTGCTATGTATATTTATTGCATGCTAAGGATGAAGCTCTTGACTTCTTTAAAATTTATAAAGAAGAAGTAGAGCTACATCAGAGTACCATGATTAAAAATATACGTACTGATAGATGAGGTGAGTATTATGATCCGGTTTATTTTCAATCTACTGGTATAATACATCAAACCACGGCTCCTTATACACCACAGCAAAATGGTGTGGCAAAGAGAAAGAATAGGACTTTGAAAGAAATGGTTAATTCCTTGTTATCCTACTCGGGTTTGAGTGAGGGATTTTGGGGCGAGGCTATGTTGACAGCCTATCATTTATTGAATCGAATTCCTAGTAAGAGGAATAAGATTACCCCTTATGAACTTTGGTATAAAGAGTCACCAAAATTGAGTTTTCTAAGAGTTTGGGGATGTAGAGCAGTTGTAAGACTCACTGAACCCAAAAGAAGAAACTTGGGTGAACGAGGTATAGATTGCATATTTGTTGGATATGCTGAGCATTCTATAGCATATAGATTCTATATGTTAGAATCTAATGACTATGTATCTGTAAACTCGATTATCGAGTCAAGAGATGCTATATTTGATGAAAACAGATTTACATCTATACCTAGACCAAGGGACATGCTTCAGAATTCTTCTAGTAGGAACTCAGTTTCTACTGAAGATGTGAATGGACTGTCTGAACCAAGGAGAAGCACTAGAGCTAGAAAAGCAAAGTCTTTTGGAGATGACTTTCATCTTTATCTAGTAGAAGGCTCTAGAGATGAAATTGAATATCAATACCAATATTGTTTTGTTATTGAGGAGGATCCAAATACTTTTAGCGAAGCTATGAAATCTAGGGATGTTGCATTCTGGAAAGACGCTATCCAAGATGAAATGGATTCTATCATGAATAATAATACTTGGGAATTGAGTGATCTGCCCCCTGACTGTAAAGCATTGGGAAACAGATGGATCTTCAAAAGGAAAATGAAGGTGGACAGTACCATAGATAAGTTTAAAGCCAGATTGGTAATCCAAGGTTTTAGACAAAAAGAAGGGATTTATTATTTTGACACTTATGCTCCTGTTGCTAGAACCTCCACTATTAGGTTGTTAATAGCACTTGCTGCTATACACAACCTTGTCATTCACCAAATGGATGTGAAAACTGCATTCTTGAATGGTGAATTAGATGAAGAGATTTATATGAAACAACCCGAAGGGTTTGTTATGCCTGGTTGTGAGAACAAGGTGTGTAAATTGAAGAAATCAATTTATGGTCTGAAATAAGCACCGAAGGATTGGCATGATAAATTTGATACTGTGGTCTTGTCTAACGGTTATTTTCTTAACCAAGGAGACAAGTGTGTATATAGCAAATTTGATGCTTCTGGTAAAGGAGTTATAATTGTTTATATGTGGATGACATGTTGATTTTTGGTACTGACCAAAATCAAGTGGATAAAACCAAGAAGTTTTTGTCATCTAATTTTGATATGAAAGACATGGGGGAGGCTGAGGTGATTCTTGGTATAAGGATCAAGCGTGAGAACAATGGTATTTCAATTTCTCAATCTCATTATATTGAGAAGATTCTGAAAAGATTTAACTTTAAGGATTGTTCTCCCGTTAGCACTCCTCTTGATCCTAGTATTAAACTCCTACCTAATACAGGTATTGCAGTATCTCAACTTGAATACTCAAGGGCTATTGGTAGTCTTATGTATGCCATGATAAGCACTAGGCCAGATATTGCCTATTGTTCGCACTTATTCACGCAAGAGAACGTGGTCAACAAGTAATATATGGTAAATAGGATTCGTTCCCACAGAGACTCAAATTGTTCGTTTTGTTCACTTATACACCAGCTTATGATTTACACTCACTGCCAAGACAATAACAAATTTGCTTTTAATTAACTAATGATTAATTGCCAACTATGGAAATTACGAGAAAATAACTTAACTTTTACTTTATAAAAACAAACATGGGATTTCAATTTCATTAACCACTTCATCTAGAATCTTATGCCCTTTAACCTAGTATGTGATAGAGTTGATTACTGATTAGATGCACTAAACTGATACACACCAACTTTCGTTGTGCATATACCATCCTACTGATCATCCACAATTGATAGAAGTCAAGTAGTCACCAAATATGTGCAGTTCCTATATGTCTATAGCAATTGAACACATACCGGTTAAAAACTAAGCATCCATTAAACCACATAGTCAATGCAAAACGGTTATAATTACACCACAAATTAATACATGTTCTTCACATGCAAAAACCTATGCTAGCATGAATTGATCTAACCCTAGATCCACTTTCGCATTCACCAGGATTTAACACACAATTACAGATGTTCACGACTCACCCATAACGAATAAGCATAATCATACTAGGCAATCAATTCAATCCATCACACACCAAGGCATAAGAACACTTAATTACTAGAATCCATAGAAAAATCCATTAAAATCCCATGATAACGATTTAGCCCATAATCGACCTCATCGCCATCATGGGTTCAATTGATAACATAATTCTAGAAACAAATAATAATAAAAGAGAATTAGAGATAGAAATAAATCCTTAATAATGAGAAAGAGTATCCAAAGATTAAGCCTCCTTGCTTGTCACTAGCTTGGAGAACTCCTCTTGATAATTATTCTAAGAAAAATAATGATCGATGATCTCCAAGTACAAACTCTACTGATGATAGATATATTTTTTTAGGTTCCTAATGATACTCAAATAGTCTCAGGAAAAGCGCCAAAAATAATAGGCCCAACACAATTCGACCCGGTTTAAAGAAATAAAATTCTGCCAAGCAAGCCGCTCGAGCGCTGCTGCGCTTAAATGGAGCGCTATTGCGCTACCTTTCTCCTGGAATTTGCTTCTCCCAAGCGCTATTGCCCTGTTACGAGCGCTGTTGCGCTTGTCTTGGTCGCGCCATAGCGCCCGATCTAGCGCTGCTGCTCGACATAGAGCGTTGTTGCTCCTGATTTAGCGCAAGAGCGCCTGAAAACAGCGCTGTAGCGCCTGGAATCGCGCAAGAGCGCCTCCAACTCCCTGTCCAGAATTGTAGAGCTTTCTCTCCTCTTCGCGTGGGCTTTTGAATCGCCCAATTCCGATGTCTGGAACTCCAGTTATGGCCAAAACAGTGATGTATGCGCATTGAGCTCAAATTCCCGAGTTCTCTTGCCCTGGACTTCCTGTAATTTCTACTTTAAGCTCACAGAATACCACCAATACTTCACCAACAACACCAATGCTGCCTGACTATGCAACCTACACAAATTAGATGAAAACACATCAAACTAACACAAAACTTGAGAACTTGCAATCGTTTTAAGTACGAATGGAATGCAAATAGTGGATATAAAATCCACTTATCAAACCCCCAAACTTAAACCGTTTCTTGTCCTCAAGCAATGCAAACTCAACCCTAAAATGATGAATGAATGCAACTAATAACTAAATGTCATGATAATGCGAACATGTCCTAATGCAATGATCCCACAGAAGCTACCGAAACCAACTCAACAAGCAAAAGCCTCAAAGAATGCAACAACTCCAAACAGAGCTCGACTAAGGCCCCGTATACTAATTATACATGCTCGGAAACGTGGTGTGTGCATTTCTCACTAGATATACTCTTGAAACTAGATAAAAGACATAACTCATCCTTCGCCAAAACAATCACATGTTTATAAACAGAATGAACTTTAAACACTCCATGACTCAAAGACACCGCCATCATCATTTAAGGTAGACAAGGATTCATGCTTTACTACATAAAACATCACAAAACACAAAACACACATGCTTTTGACTGTGCAATGGGTGAGACCCCTAAAGGCTTATAAAATAGCACCCTTGTAGCGAGCATTAGGTTAGTGGATCCCAGACCGAAAAAGTCTTAGGTCACTAGGCATAAAATCCCCTCGAAGTTACTTGCTCGAGTACTAAAGAGCTCACCCTAGCCAATTAGCATACACACACTCTAACAATCCCTCATTTTTTTTCACAACTCTTTTCTTTTTTTTTTCTTTTTTTTTTCTCTTTTTTCTTTTGACTCTTTTTCTTGCCTTTTTTTTTCACATGGGTGCACTATCTCACCCCCCTAGACTACTCATATCAAATATGAGCCGGCTACTAGCCATTTGACGCCTAGCCATTATTACACTACGACACGATACTTAGCATGAAATCCCTGTTTTCCCCCAAACTTATACTTAAGTGCTCCTACGCCATCGTGGGCATAACGAAAATTCTAGATATAAATATATAAATAAGTGATTAAATCTCAACAGCCAAACAAGGTATGACTCGATCTAGTCCAAGAGCAAACAGTGAGACCGTGAAAAGATTGTGTCCCCGACATACGCAAGTCAATTTCATAAGTACTTAAATCAACCCTCTATTCATTGTCATCACACCCAAATTAACGTCGACCTATCAAGCCAGAACAGACACTCATACGGAATCATGTGAAATGCATGAACAAAATGATATTAATAATCCTAATAATTCTATATGACATGGCATCCTAAATGCACTCTAAATGGCATGGCAAAACTAAATGCAAAAATTCTAATATGAACTAGCATGAATATGCAACTATATGCAATGCAATGACTCTTGATACCCTAAAATCACCCCCAAACTTAAAAATTTCAATGTCCTCATTGAAGGTAAAATTAAAGGGTACAAGAGATACTCCCCTAGTCGTCGGCATCGTCACCCTCCTCGGGTGGTGTGTCTGGTGGTGGATAGACGTGGTGTGCTCCTGCGCGTTCTGGGCCCTGTTTTTTTTTTTTTTTCACTTTGCATTTTTTTTTCAACTAAACAGAAATAGGAATACCAAAGCGTGGGTTGCCTCCCACGAAGCGCTTCTTTTACGTCAGTAGCTTGACGTTACGTCCTCAATTCACGGCGATTTCCAAAGGATAATAGGATAGTCCTTATTATAAATACCATTCACACACATGCTAACATTTTGTTTGCTTCCTCCCAACACAACTTTTCTTTCACTCTTAATCTTGAATTTTCCTCCCTTCAACTTCTTCGCCTTCTTTTTCTTCCTCACACCTCTAAGGTGTTTATCCCTCTCAGCCGATTGAACAGAACACTCTTCAACCTCATCATCACTATCCACCTTCTTAACACATTATCATAACCCTCTTCAAAAATCACTAACTCATCATTCAAAAGGACATACCTCAAATGTGGTGGAAGTTTTCCGAGCTTTACATTTGAGAGATCTTGTATGGAAGGTTTATCAGTATCGAATTCCTCGAGCATCTTAACTGAGTGAGAGCCTTTCGAAAAATTTGTAACACTAGGCACTGCATCCAATTGTACATCACCTGTTTCTTCTCGGAAAGACAATGCAAGGGATTCCACAGAAAAACACACTTCTGGATCATCTGAAATCTTCGTAGGAGCAAACACATTAAAGGTGGCCTTATCATCTTGCACCCGCATAGTTAGCTCCCCTTTCTGCACATCAATCAAAGTTCGGCCGGTAGCTAGGAATGGCCTCCAAGAATGATAGGGATTTTTTTATCTTCTTCAAAATCAAGTATGACAAAATCTGTGACGCCCCCAGATCCGGGGTCGGGGATCTAGGCGCTCACGGTCCATTTTCCATTAATAACATACTTGTTCTTGCACATAATATAAATAAACAGCCATCGACCCCACAATAAACTCACACCGCACACACACACACACACACACACACAGGTTAGAGTCTCAGAAACGTCATACTTATGAATAAGCAAAAGTAAGAGTTTTAGAGTTATTACAGACCGAATTAAATAACATTTATGCTACCAGCAACACTTCGATATGAAGCGAAGTTGGCGGCTTGAAAGTTTGTTACGGTACACTGCCTTGCACAGGTCATACTTATAAATAAAACGTACTAACAAAAGCTGCCAACCAATCCGGCTAATGGGGCCTACCGATGGAATCTCAACTACAGCCTGGGGTCTAGTCACCTGCTTTCGAACAGTCTGACAGGTTCTTGCCATTTCTCTTAGTTGTTGTGTTTGTAAAATTTGAAAACAAGCAAGAGTGAGCAACTATAGCTCAGCAAGAATATATGTATAAGGTAAGCAATATAACATTTCATATGTATAGCAGTCATTAAACTCGTTTGTATCATCCAGTTATAAAATCACTTGTCATTATTGGTAAATTACAAAGGTGCACCAGTACGTGCCCTTGTTTTCAAAATAACCTTGCAGTTCTAGCTACTGCATAAAGTCAACATCTTTCTCATCAAAATAGGACACTATCGGCAACTGGCACATAGGCCTGAGATGCAGTGTCAAAGCATTTTTCCAAAATGGAGGAATGGGACTTAAAGAAAACATAAAACCTGACAGGGATTGACGATGATCAGTCGCCACATCCGAGTCCAATAATCCGCGGGTCTTCTCTACCGGTAGAAGGATAGAAACTACATCCGTAACTATCCCCGAGTGAAAACTACATCCGTAATCACCCTCGATGAAAACTACATCCGTAATCATCCTTCGGCAACACCTGGGCCGGAATAATAAGTGATGGACCGCCTGGCTCACGGCCGCTTACACATCCCGAGAATCGTTCGTCAACGGTTCCCATACCTGCCAGAGTCCCTTTTTCTTTTTCTTTTAAAAACTTGATTTTGATTGAAAATAGAGTAATTGTGGTTCGACATCAGTCGACCGATAATTCTTGAAATCATACAAGAAGCAGAACCTGACCGGGGGTTTTCGAAAATGTTTTGAGTTCGAAAAAGTTCGAGTTTGAAAGTATTAAAAAGTATCTTGGATTACCTTTGTTTTTAAAATAGTGAACAATAATTAATAAATGATATTTTAAGATTTAATTTTAATAATTAATAAAATAATTATTTAATAAAATAAACTTTTAATCCAAGATAGGGTTTCGAGTATTTACGAAGATATGAATACAATACTTGAGTATAGGATACTTCCCGAATGACCCTTCGGGTTTTCGCAATCTTGATACGATATAATAATATACCGCTCCCCGGTCAATAGATATATACGGACCGCTACGACCTCTATTGCTAGAGTCGTTGTCCGAAGAAAACATTTTAATCTAAGTTCAAGGGGTACAAGCATATATGTACTTATACAATCTCAATTGCATCAATACTTCGATAAACATAGCATTTGATATAATTGAAAACTACAAACACAACAGTGAAAGTCCTTGTATATGTATAAGTTTTGAAAAGTAAACTTGCCTTGGTTTGGTTGGGGTGGTCGAGCGTGCGGAGTGGAACGATCTATACATATGCAATAACCGCTCGTTAGTACCTTAACAATATCTCTTTAATTACGGGGTTTTAGGGGGTACGAAATTAACTTAATGACTTCGTCTTATGACACTCTAGCCCCTCTATAGGTTCATGTCATCACTCGATTACGCTCGTCACTTATACGACTTAATTTAGTTACCACATTCGAACCATAACCATTACTCCTAGAATTATGCTCCACTAACGACTTTTTCCCTTGCGCGAAACTTACTCTAGCATTTTTATAAAATTCAAAAATTCGTATTTTAATCCAATTCTTTTTTTGTAGCCTTCACCACTGTATTTCCTAGCTTCTCTAATTTTTCCATGATCCCACATAAATTTGTAGTGGTTTAAACAAGGCTCACAAGGGGGTCACTTAGTGCAATCCATAGTCCAGAAACACAATTCACTCCTCCGGCCATAACTTAAGATCTACACATCACCTAGCCATGAACCTTACATTTCCAGAAACTACATTCAATTATCTTTCCAACAATATAAGGTAGGACATCAGGGGACAACATTTGGGTGTTCAAAACCGTGTTACAAGGCAGGTCATTGCTCCTGGAAAAACTCAGCATGCACATACTACTTAGATCAACCATTTTCCACAATTCCACCATACAACCAACACTTAATACACTTAAATCATGGTTCATAACACTCATGGAGACATATATATTATCCATAGTCATCAAAGTCACAATCTCAACATCAAAACTCAAGATCCATGCTATCCAATACATATATAACCAAGATTAGCTCATAAATACATGGATCTACTACCAAACATTATAAATACTACATAACCAAGAGGGTTTGTGATTTTATACCTTCTTGAGCACCTAGGGGCCTTGGATAAGCTTTTCACAACTCAACAACACCTTAGATGGTCTCCTACAACACTTATAATGCAAGATCTAAAGGAAGAACAAACTTGGTTACTATTCATCCAAACTTTAACAATTTGTAACTTGAAATTGGGTGGATGAAATGGAGTGAAATTGCTAACATACCTTGTCTAGATGATGTAGATGACCTAGGAATTATGGTGTGAATTATGAGTGATGGAAAAGGGGGAAGAAGAAATTTTCTTCTTCCTTTTTGTTTTTGGCCGAGAGTTTCTTGCTCCAAGGGGGGGTGTGTTTTTATGTTTTGATTTTTGTGTTGAGTGAATAATTGAGTTTAAGTGATTGGGTGATATGTATTTGTGTATGTACAAGCATGGTACAACATAGGTATGGCTACTAGTACTACTTGTCTCCTCCTTTTTGAAAAAGCAAGTAACTAGGCACTATTCATCTTCCAATGGCTAACTAGTTTGCTTGATTTCTAACTACTTGGTTGCATGGGCTTGCATGCAATACTACTCCTTGTATTATTATTCTTCCACCAATGCTTATTATTTAATCTTTAATTCGTATCGTATCTTAATTAATCTCTCGTAATAATATTTTGTCGCGTAGAGATTTCCCCTATAATTCCTTAAGTACTAATTGTGTAAATTCCTCGAATGTCCATAATTCCTTGTCATAATCCTTAATAAATATTTTAACACTCTAATCATTCTCAAATCCCAAGTTTTATAAATCTTGCTAACAATAAGACTCTTGCCTTCACAATCTCCCTTTTTATCTTACATAGTGAATACAATAACACAGTTTCTCAAACAATCAATTCTATTAATCAACAGGGATGACCAGAAAGGTTCCATATTGACATTGCCACAAGATATTAAGTAAAATAAAATATTACCAAAAATTAGGGTTCTTACAGCCTCCCCTCTTTAAAAGGATTCCGTCCCGGAATCAGGTTGAAAACAGTTGGGGGTGCTTTTCACGCATTGCGCTTTCTAGTTCCCATGTTGATTCTTCGACATTCTGGTTCCTCCACAAGACTCTCACTAGTTTGACAACCTTGTTCCTCAGCACCTGTTCTTTTCTATCCATAATTTCTACGGGTTGCTCCACATATGTTAAGTCTGGTTGCAAATCCACTTGATCATGTTCTATCACATGTCGGAAGTCAGTATGATAGGGTCGTAGCATGGACACATGGAACACATTATGCACTTGCTGTAAGCTCGGAGGTAAAGCCAATTCATAGGCTAACTTTCCAACTCGTTTCAAGATCTCAAAAGGTCCAATAAATCTCGGGCTTAGTTTCCCTTTCTTACCAAATCTCATCAATCCCTTCCACGGTGATACTTTTAACATCACAAACTCTCCTGCCTCATATTCTTTATCCTTGCGGGACTGGTCCGCATACTTCTTCTGTCTGTCTTGGGCCGCTACCAGTCATCCTCTTATGAGTTCGATAGTTTCTCTCGTCTGTTGGACCAGTTCAGGCCCTAAAATCTTCCGCTCTCCTACCTCTTCCCAACACAAGGGAGACCGACATCTTCGTCCGTACAAATCTTCATATGGGGGCATGCCTATACTCGCATGGTAACTATTGTTGTAGGAAAATTCGATCAACGGCAAGTGGTCGTCCCAACTTCCCTTGAAATCTATGGCACATACTCTCAACATGTCCTCGATGGTCTGGATGGTTCTCTCACTCTGTCCGTCTGTTTGGGGATGGTATGCAGTACTCATGTTTAACTTAGTCCCCACACAATCCTGAAAACTCCTCCAGAACCTGGAGTTGAATCTTGGGTCTCTATCTGATACAATGCTCACAGGAACCCCATGCCTAACCACAATCTCCTTTAAGTAGATATCCACCAGCTTGTCGACAGTGTATCTCTCGTTGATTGGGAAAAAATGTGCTGACTTGGTCAATCTATCGATAATTACCCAAATGGCGTCATGATTAGTCTTGGTCCTTGGTAATCCGACCACAAAGTCCATAGCAATCTGTTCCCACTTCCAATCGGGTATCTCTAAGGGTTGCAATAATCCACTGGGCCTCTGGTGTTCGGCCTTCACTCTCTGACATGTCAAGCATTTACTTACCCACTCTGCTACGTCCTTCTTCATATTTGGCCACCAATAATACACTTTCAAATCCCTAAACCTTCAACTATGAGCCTCTTGCAAAATCTCGTCTTTTAATTCTTGAACATTCGGGATCCATATCCTAGATGCGTACCTCATAATTCCATTCCCGTCCTTCTCGCACCTAATTTCCTCGCCAGTCAAAATTTTCTCCATCGAATTCTTTTCTTCTTCTATCTTCTTTTCCTGGCATAACTTAATCTTTTCCAATAGCGGTGGTTGGACTCTTATTTCCATTAGGCTCTCTTGTCCAATTCCTGGTAACCTCACCTCAATCTCCAGCCTCTCGAGGTCCTTGATCAATTCGTCCACTGACGTTATCATCTTAATCTTCTCCTTTCGGCTGAGTGCATCGGCCACTACGTTGGCCTTCCCTAGGTGATAATGAATCTCGCAATCATAATCCTTGATTAGCTCTAACCATCTCCTCTGCCTCATGTTTAACTCTTTCTGAGTGAATATGTACTTTAAGCTCTTGTGATCCGTGTAGATTTCACACCTTTCTCCGTAAAGATAATGTCTCCAGATCTTCAAAGCGAAAACTATCGCTGCTAATTCCAAATCATGGGTGGGGTATCTTATCTCATATTCCTTAAGTTGTCTGGATGCATACGCAATCACCTTACCGTGCTGCATAAGCACACACCCTAAACCTTTATGGGATGCGTCGCTATAAATCACAAAATCTCCCTTATCATCGGGTAGGGCTAGTACTGGTGCTATCACCAACCTCTTTTTCAATTCTTAAAAGCTTTCTTCGCATTTCTCAGTCCACACAAACTTCTCGGTCTTGCGAGTTAGCCGGGTCAAAGGGGCTGCTATCTTGGCAAAGTCTTGGACAAATCTCCTATAGTAGCCAGCCAATCCTATGAAACTTCTCACCTCTGTTGGAGTGGTTGGTCTCTCCCAATTCGATACAGCCTCTATTTTGGCTGGGTCCACTAGGATGCCTTGTTCGCTAATCACATGCCCCAAAAACTGAACTTCCTTCAACCAAAATTCACACTTCGAGAACTTAGCGTACAACTTTTCTTCTCTTAATGCTCCCAATACAATCCTCAAGTGCTCTGCATGTTCCTCTTTCGTCTTGGAATAAATCAAGATATCATCGATGAAGACTATAACACACTTGTCCAGGTACTTCTTGAAGACTCGATTCATTAAGTCCATGAAAGCTGCGGGTGCATTCGTTAACCCAAACGACATTACTAAAAACTCATAGTGTCCGTATCGGGTGCGAAAGGCCGTCTTTGGTATGTCTTCTGGCTTAATCCTTAACTGGTGGTACCCGGTTCTCAAATCGATCTTGGAAAAATAAACCGCGTCCTTTAGTTGGTCGAACAGGTCATCTATTCTGGGCAAAGGATACTTATTCTTTATGGTCACCTTATTCAACTCCCTGTAGTCTATGCATAATCTCATACTGCCATCCTTCTTTTTCACGAATAGCACCGGGGCTCCCCATGGTGACACACTAGGTCTTATCATTCCTTTATCCAATAGCTCCTGCAATTGGGTGGCCAATTCTTTCATCTCTACTGGGGCTAGCCTATATGGGGCTTTTGAAATTGGGGCCGTGCCCGGAACTAAATCTATAGCGAACTCGATGTCTCTATCAGGTGGTAGTCCTGGAAGATCATCCAGAAATACGTCCACGAACTCATTAACGACTGGGATTTCCTGTAGGTTTGGCGCCTCCTTCTTGATATCCTTTACATAGGCTAAATAGGCTTCGCATCCTTTACGTAACAGGTTTTTAGCTTGAATCATAGTCAGGAACTTTTGGGTTTGTCGTTTCCCACTAAACACTACTTCCTCATCCCCTGGCAGTCTTAAACTCACTTTCTTCTTCACACAATCAATCTGAGCTCCATGGGTTGTCAACCAATCCATACCTACTATTACGTCAAACTCTCCTAATTCAAAAGGTATTAAATCTACCCGAAAGTGTCGCCCTTCTATTTCTAGGTCACAACCTGGACATACTTGGTTAACAGGAATAATTTCATGATTAGTTATCTCTACTTGCAGTCTGTCTCTCAGTGGTTCAGTCTTAAGGCCTAACCGACATACAAAATCTAGAGATATGAAAGACTTGGTAGCTCCCGAATCAAATAAAACATTCGCATTAACTGAGTTGAGTGGTAGGGTACCTTCGATCACATCCGTGTTCCTCACGGCATCTTGCACAGTCATGTTAAAAGTTCTTGCAGTAGGGGCCCGGTTAGAAGCAGTTCCACTCACTCTTGATGCAGCTGGCCCAGAGGACATACATTCCCTCATTCGGTGCCCTGGTTTCCCACACTTGAAGCAATTACCTCCGGCACTGGTGTTGTTACTAGTCCCTCGACAGGTGTTAGCATAATGTCCCGTCAGCCCACACTTGAAGCACTTCACATCTTGCAGGTTACACACGCCCACATGTTTCTTTCCACATTTATTGCATTCCGGGAGTGGGGCTCGGGGTGGGGTAGAGTACGATGATCCCTGTGGTCGGCCGCTCTGGCCCACACTCCAACTTTCAGCTCTCTTGGTTCCAAAGTTTCCGCTGGGTTGGGACATTGTTCCTCGCTTAAATTTGCTCGGAAAGCTCCCTCCCGCAGAGTTTCCCTTTCGACTGTCAAACTTCCTCTTCTTTCCTTCCCTCTCCTTCTGCATCTGTTCACCCCCAGCCTCAACAATCGATGCTTTCTGTACCAGGGTGGCATAGTCTGTCAGCTCAAGAACTCCCACACGATTCTGAATCCATTGCTTTAGCCCCAATTGGAACCTTCGGGCCCTCTTCACCTCAGAGTTCACATATTCCGGCACAAACCTTGACAACTCAGTAAATCTTGCCTCATACTCGGCCACCGTCATGTTGCCTTGCTTCAGTTCCAAAAATTTCAGCTCCATTTGTGTTTCCATGAACCTAGGGAAATACTTTTCCAAGAACAACTCGCTAAACCTTTCCCAGGTCACCATACCTCTTCCCTCCAAATTCTTTTTAGCTTCCCACCAGTAGTTTGCCTCACCCTTCAGCAGATAGGTGGCAAAAACAGTTTTCTGCTCTTCAGCGACTCCTAGTATCTCAAAAGATTTTTCCATTTCTTTCAGCCAGGCTCTTGCCTCGACCGGGTCTGCAGTTCCCTTAAACTCCGGGGGTTTCAGGGATTTGAAATTCCGAAAGGCATTGGCATTCGCATTGTTGGGTGGTGGCTGAACCGGGGGACGGTCCAAGTTCTGCCTGAGTAGGTCCATGAATCGCTCCATAGGGTCTCTCCTTGGGTTTTCCACCTCTAGGGTATCATCTTCAGCTTCCTCTTCATCATACTCAGAGTTATCAAACAAGTTATAGTCACTACCTTCATCCTCGCTCAGGTTCAAATCCTCTCTCTCTCGGTTTTGGTGGCCTCCCGACCCATGGTGGCTACCCTGGCCTTCAGAGTTGGCCGGGTGAGCTCGGGTGTTCATTCTTCTGGGTGACATGATTCTGATAATAAGACAAAAATGGGTTAGGGTTTTCAAATTATTTGACCGTATTTAGAGAAGTCAGGAACGTATTGTTCCTCTTTATGCAGGGTTAAAATTTCGAAACTCGCAGTGCCCTTATGATGGCGATAAACTGTAAAACCTTTTTAGGGAAAGTCGTTACGTGGTTCGAAAACATTTGTAGGAATTTCCAAAATTTCAAAACTTCGTAATCTGTAGAAATATTTTTAGAATTTTAAATAAACTAAAACTCTTTTTTTTTTTTTTTTGGAAAATGTAGAGAACAATTTTGAAATCGCATATTGTAAATTTGAAACAGCATGGTTGTATTTGTGGCTTGTAGCAGTTGTATAATCACAGTTGTATATCAAAATAGTAGAGCATGGCATCGGAAAGTAAAGCAGTTGAGACAATATCAAGGAAACTGAAACTAAATAAGTATGGTACAAGGGTTGTCACAAAGTTTGGATGTTAGAGCCAAATACATAGTTCCGATGTCAAAGTCTAGCAAAAGTGGAACAAATACAATTACATCATCCGAATAGTCAGGGCTACACAAAAGTAGGGCTACATCCGTACATACTATCCGAAATCACATCTACATATCTGTAGGTCAGTCTACTCATCCACTGGTCAGAAAGGACGCCACTGCACAAGTCAACTATCCCGCAAAATCGACATACTAATGTCATCTAAACCTAGGGGACTGAGCTATCAGTAACACATCACGGGGCCGCACCGCGACGGAGCAAGGTCCTCACTCGGGCAAATGCACGACGCACAACACGCCTAACATCCCTAGCCTGGATCACACCGCCTCCGCGGATCCCTAGTCCAAGAATCCTCTCGCGGCTCCTCCTCTCAATCCTGTGGAGTCGAGCTCTAGTCCTCCTAGCAACAGTAGTCCTCATCTCAGCCTGAATCCTCAGTCGCGCCTCGCGCTCCTCCACTAGGGCTCGCCTCACCTCGTTAAGTCTGGCCTCGGCAGAAAGTAAGTCTCGGGTCATGAACTGCACGACATAGGCGTGCTCAGCGCCCGACACCGGGAGTAGGTCCAGTGGTGGGGGTGGTATAACAGGGGCAGAAGCAGGAGCAGGGGTAGGGTCACGCTCCTCCTCGCTAGAAGTATCCTCCTCAGAGTCATCATCTGAAGAAGTGGGGCTCAATGACTGTGGAGAGGGTGGGGGTGACACAACACGGTCCTCACCGGATCGCAAACTCTCCTCATTAGTGGCCACAGGGGAGGGGGTAACAGGCTCAGGCTCAACAAAGGGCTCCTCATCGGGATCCTCCTCCTCAGTGTCCTCTATCAGCTCAATCACAGGGTCGGTCTCAGAGTCAGCATCAGTATCCTCAGCAGGGTCCTCAGTCTCTCTCAGTAGTGCCTCATCATGCTCCCTCTCATAGGCCTTAGGGTCTGGTATCTCCTCCATCTACACAAGGGAAATAAGGTAGGTTACTAACCATAAAGAAGGGTTTAAGGAGTAGTTCCCTCACGGGCCTTAGAAGTCAGGGCTATATCCGATAACCCGACTGTGAACTCGATGAGAGCTCTAGGTATTAAGGGGATTATTATTAGTGTTATCATTATTCGTATTATTATGGTTGCTTTCCTAAATTACTATCGTTTCTGAGAACTGTAACCTTCTCTCTGATACCATTTCTGTGACGCCCCCAGATCCGGGGTCGGGGATCTAGGCGCTCACGGTCCATTTTCCATTAATAACATACTTGTTCTTGCACATAATATAAATAAACAGCCATCGACCCCACAATAAACTCAAACTGCACACACACACACACACACAGGTTAGAGTCTCAGAAATGTCATACATATGAATAAGCAAAAGTAAGAGTTTTAGAGTTATTACAGACCGAATTAAATAACATTTATGCTACCAGAAACACTTCGATATGAAGCGAAGTTGGCGGCTTGAAAGTTTGTTACGGTACACTGCCTTGCACAGGTCATACTTATAAATAAAACGTACTAACAAAAGCTGCCAACCAATCCGGCTAATGGGGCCTACCGGTGTAATCTCAACTGCAGCCTGGGGTCTAGTCACCTGCTTTCGAACTGTCTGACAGGTTCTTGCCATTTCTCTTAGCTGTTGTGTTTGTAAAATTTGAAAACAAGCAAGAGTGAGCAACTATAGCTCAGCAAGAATATATGTATAAGGTAAGCAATATAACATTTCATATGTATAGCAGTCATTAAACTCGTTTGTATCATCCAGTTATAAAATCACTTGTCATTATTGGTAAATTGCAAAGGTTCACCAGTACGTGCCCTTGTTTTCAAAATAACCTTGCAGTTCTAGCTACTGCGTAAAGTCAACATCTTTCTCATCAAAATAGGACACTATCGGCAACTGGCACATAGGCCTGAGATGCAGTGTCAAAGCATTTTTCCAAAATGGAGGAATGGGACTTAAAGAAAACATAAAACCTGACAGGGATTGATGATGATCAGTCGCCACATCCGAGTCCAATAATCCGCGGGTCTTCTCTACCGGTAGATGGATAGAAACTACATCCGTAACTATCCCCGAGTGAAAACTACATCCGTAATCACCCTCGATGAAAACTACATCCGTAATCATCCTTCGGCAACACCTGGGCCGGAATAATAAGTGATGGACCGCCTGGCTCACGGCCGCTTACACATCCCGGGAATCGTTCGTCAACGGTTCCCACACCTGCCAGAGTCCCTTTTTCTTTTTCTTTTAAAAACTTGATTTTGATTGAAAACAGAGTAATTGTGGTTCGACATCAGTCAACCGAACAAGAAGCAGAACCTGACCGGGGGTTTTCGAAAATGTTTTGAGTTCGAAAAAGTTCGAGTTTGAAAGTATTAAAAAGTATCTTGGATTACCTTTGTTTTTAAAATAGTGAACAATAATTAATAAATGATATTTTAAGATTTAATATTAATAATTATTAAAATAATTATTTAATAAAATAAACTTTTAATCCAAGATAGGGTTTCGAGTATTTACGAAGATATGAATACAATACTTGAGTATAGGATACTTCCCGAATGACCCTTCGGGTTTTCGCAATCTTGATACGATATAATAATATACCGCTCCCCGGTCAATAGATATATACGGACCACTACGACCTCTATTGCTAGAGTCGTTGTCCGAAGAAAACATTTTAATCTAAGTTCAAGGGGTACAAGCATATATGTACTTATACAATCTCAATTGCATCAATACTTCGATAAACATAGCATTTGATATAATTGAAAACTACAAACACAACAGTGAAAGTCCTTGTATATGTATAAGTTTTGAAAAGTAAACTTGCCTTGGTTTGGTTGGGGTGGTCGAGCGTGCGGAGTGGAACGATCTATACATAAGCAATAACCGCTCGTTAGTACCTTAACAATATCTCTTTAATTACGGGGTTTTAGGGGGTACGAAATTAACTTAATGACTTCGTCTTATGACACTCTAGCCCCTCTATAGGTTCATGTCATCACTCGATTATGCTCGTCACTTATACGACTTAATTTAGTTACCACATTCGAACCATAACCATTACTCCTAGAATTATGCTCCACTAACGACTTTTTCCCTTGCGCGAAATTTACTCTAGCATTTTTATAAAATTCAAAAATTCGTATTTTAATCCAATTCTTTTTGGGTAGCCTTCACCACTGTATTTCTTAACTTCTCTAATTTTTCCATGATCCCACATAAATTTTTAGGGGTTTAAACAAGGCTCACAAGGGGGTCACTTAGTGCAGTCCATAGTCCAGAAACACAATTCACTCCTCCGGCCATAACTTAAAATCTACACATCACCTAGCCATGAACCTTACATTTCCAGAAACTACATTCAATTATCTTTCCAACAATATAAGGTAGGACATCAGGGGACAACATTTGGGTGTTCAAAACCGTGTTACAAGGCAGGTCATTGCTCCTGGAAAAACTCAGCATGCACATACTACTTAGATCAACCATTTTCCACAATTCCACCATACAACCAACACTTAATACACTTAAATCATGGTTCATAACACTCATGGAGACATATATATTATCCATAGTCATCAAAGTCACAATCTCAACATCAAAACTCAAGATCCATGCTATCCAATACATATATAACCAAGATTAGCTCATAAATACATGGATCTACTACCAAACATTATAAATACTACATAACCAAGAGGGTTTGTGATTTTATACCTTCTTGAGCACCTAGGGGCCTTGGATAAGCTTTTCACAACTCAACAACACCTTAGATGGTCTCCTACAACACTTATAATGCAAGATCTAAAGGAAGAACAAACTTGGTTACTATTCATCCAAACTTTAACAATTTGTAACTTGAAATTTGTAACAATTTGTGTTTTGATTTTTGTGTTGAGTGAATAATTGAGTTTAAGTGATTGGGTGATATGTATTTGTGTATGTACAAGCATGGTACAACATAGGTATGGCTACTAGTACTACTTGTCTCCTCCTTTTTGAAAAAGCAAGTAACTAGGCACTATTCATCTTCCAATGGCTAACTAGTTTGCTTGATTTCTTACTACTTGGTTGCATGGGCTTGCATGCAATACTACTCCTTGTATTATTATTCTTCCACCAATGCTTATTATTTAATCTTTAATTCGTATCGTATCTTAATTAATCTCTCGTAATAATATTTTGTCGCGTAGAGATTTCCCCTATAATTCCTTAAGTACTAATTGTGTAAATTCCTCGAATGTCCATAATTCCTTGTCATAATCCTTAATAAATCTTTTAACACTCTAATCATTCTCAAATCCCAAGTTTTATAAATCTTGCTAACAATAAGACTCTTGCCTTCACAATCTCCCTTTTTATCTTACATAGTGAATACAACAACACAGTTTCTCAGACAATCAATTCTATTAATCAACAGGGATGACCAGAAAGGTTCAATATTGACATTGCCACAAGATATTAAGTGTTAGGAATAATTCATAAGTTGTGATGTTAAGAATAGAATTTACACATTATACTTCTTGTAATCCTAATCTTATAAAGGATTTAGCACTGTATATAGGATTTATGTGTAAGACAGTTATCTGTATAGTTTAGTCAGGAATGAACAGTGTATCGGAGACTACATGTCAGGAACAGAGGGCAAATCCTGATGATGGTCCAATACTGATGGTTGATCAGATACTAATGCAGTGTGCAGATCCTGATATCAGTTTTGTTACTGATGATGTCATTATGGATGCTACAGAAACTGGCAAGTGCTATAAAACAGGATCGTTATTTGAAGAACAAGCAAGAAGATATTATGAAGGAAAGAGTTTTTTATTGATGGAAACTATCGACTAGAAGGCAGAACATTGTCATGTATTCGATTACTGAACCATTTCACATGCTACATCTTGATCTGTTTGGTCCAGTAAACATTATGTCTATCAGCAAGAAAAGATATGCTCTAGTTATGGTAGATGATTTCACAAGGTTCACATGGGTGTTCTTCCTACACAAGAAGGATGAAGCTCCTCAGCAAATCATTGAACTTATCAAGAATATTCATAATAACTCTGAGTACGAAGTCAAGGTACTTAGAAGTGACAATGGTACAGAATTCAAGAATTCTACAATGGAGGGGTTTTGTGCAGATAATGGAATTACTCAACAGTTTTCTGCACCTGGTACACCTCAGCAGAATGGTGTAGTGGAAAGAAAGAACAGGACTCTCATAGAGGCAGCAAGAACCATGCTTGCAGATGCAAAACTTCCAACCTACTTTTGGGCAGAAGCTATTAACACTGCATGTTTCACTCAAAATTGTACCTTGGTAAATAGTCATGGAAAAACTCCCTACGAGATGATCAAAGGAAAGAAACCAAGTGTGAAATACTTTCACATCTTTGGATGCAAATGCTATGTCCTAAAAGTTCATCCAGAACAACTTGGAAAATTTGAAGCCAAATCGGATGAAGCAATTTTTCTAGGATATTCAGCATCTAAGGCCTTCAAAGTTTATAATCTCAGAACTCACATTGTTATGGAATCAATTCATGTTGCATTTGATGATAAGAAATTTGGAATTTTGCAAACTGATGAAAGCCATGACAAATTAGAATTTGAAAATCTGAAGATTTCTGAGATACTCTCCAGTGATGATGAAGGTTCTCCAGAAGGAATTTCTATTGCTTCTCAAAGGAATGCTACTGTTGAGGGGGAGCAAATAAATCAAAGAGAACACAGTGATCATCAGGAGCAGACTAGTCTTTCAGAGTCTATTCCATCATGAATTGACGTTTCAGAGTCTACTCCATCAGGAACTGATCTTTCAGAGTCTACTGAGGAAAGATCAGTAACTAGCAGCAATATGGAATCTGCTGATTCTATTGATCAAAGGAGAGTTTTTGAAGGAAGAGAGAATTCTTCTACAAAAGATACCACTAACTTAGGGGGAGAGACTAGCAGAGTTAATCTACCACCTGTTAGAAAATGGACAAAGGATCATACTGAAGATTTGATAATTGGTGATCCAAATAGTGGTGTTCGAACTAGAAGATCAATTCAAAATGAATGCTTGTATAGTTGCTTTCTCTCAAAGAATGAACCTAAGAAGGTTGAAGAAGCCTTATAGGATCCTGATTGGGTAATTGCAATGCAGGAGGAGTTAAATGAGTTTGAGAGAAACAAAGTATGGAAACTGGTACCAAGACCTAAAGATAGATCTATTGTTGGTGCAAGATGGGTTTTCAGAAACAAGCTAGATGAATCTGGTATGATTGTAAGAAACAAAGCAAGACTGGTGGCCAAGGGTTATTCTCAGGAAGAAGGCATTGATTATGATGAGACCTTTGCACCTGTAGCAAGATTGGAAGCAATCAGAATGTTTCTTGCATTTGCAGCTCATTCAAAATTCAAGGTATACCAGATGGATGTAAAGAGTGCTTTTCTAAATGGCAAACTTGATGAGGAAGTGTATGTGGAACAGCCACCTGGATTTGTTGATCACATTTTCCAAATCATGTCTACAAACTTGACAAGGCACTCTATGGACTAAAGCTGGCACCAAGAGCATGGTATGAGACTTTGTCTAAATTTCTTCTTGAAAATGGCTTCACAAGAGGTACAATTGACAAAACTCTATTCTTTAGAAAGATAAAAGGTGAATTGCTTTTAGTTCAAGTTTATGTTGATGATATTATTTTTGGTTCTACTAATGAAAAGTTGTGTGCTAAGTTTAGTAAGCTTATGCAGTCTAAGTATCAGATGAGCATGATGGGTGAATTAAATTATTTCTTAGGCTTGCAGGTCAGACAGACTGAGACTGGTATTTTCATTAATCAGTCAAAGTATATCAAAGATCTTTTAAAAAGGTTTGACTTTCAAGACTGTGCAGTTGCAAAAACACCCATGGCAACAGCCACTAAACTAGACTCTGATCCTAAAGGAAAGAGTGTGGATAATACTAGTTATAGAGGCATGATAGGCTCATTGTTATATCTAACTGCAAGTAGGCCAGATATAATGTTTTCTACCTGTTTATGTGCTAGATTCCAAAGTGATCCTAAGGAATCTCATTTAATTGCTGTGAAGAGAATTTTTAGATATCTCAAAGGAACTCCAAATCTTGGTTTGTGGTATCCTAGAGAATCTGATTTCTTTTTAATTGGCTATTCAGACTCTGATTATGCAGGGTGTAAGATAGACAGGAAAAGCACTACAGGTACATGTCAATTCTTGGGAAATAGATTGATTTCTTGGGCAAGCAAGAAGCAACAATCTGTTTCAACCTCAACTGCAGAAGCTGAGTACATAGCAGCAGGCAGTTGTTGTGCACAGCTCCTTTGGATAAGAAATCAGTTGATGGATTATGGTATGACACTTAGTAATATTCCTATGTTTTGTGATAATACTAGTGCTATTAAAATTGCAGAAAATCCAGTTCAACATTCAAGGACTAAGCACATTGATGTCAGGTATCATTTTATTAGAGAACATATTGAGAATGGTACTGTGGAACTTCATTTTGTTCCTACTGACAAACAACTTGCAGATATTCTAACCAAACCACTTGATGAGACTACATTCAGTAGATTAGTAAGTGAGTTAGGAATGTTAAATTTTTAGATCTTTAACATCTGCAAAAGTAGCAAGGTATGTTGTTTTTAGCTTATAGACTTGATATTCCTGTCAGGATCTATATTTGATTGTTAAATGCTTTAGCTATAACACTTTGCCTTGATAAATTTCAGTATGATAGACTTGTTAATAATCATCAGGATTAGATTTGTTATCAGGATGCTGACGTCATCAGTATTGTGTCAGTATCAGGATTATGAAAATTGTTTCAGATCCTGACGTTTACTTTGTGTAGTAATCTGATTTTGTGATGAGTCAAGTCTATGCTAGCAAGTTTTAATATTTGCATACTGATAATTTATACATCATTCAATAATCAAAAGACAAGCAGATAACAAGAAACTGTATTTTCATTAATAGAAATCATTACATGGAAATGAAATACAACTTCTTTTTGTCTAAATTTCTACTGAAAATTCTACACTTGTCTATTGATGTGAACTCTGAGGTACAAGACAAGGAGCATCTCAAGAAATTCATCAGGGGATGAACAGCCTCGTTTTGGATTCCTTGTCTGGGCGACTTGAATGAGAGCAGCTAACTTAAATGTATAGCATCCCCATCAAGATCAACCTCAGACTCTCGGCCAAATTCTTCATCCTCAAGTTTTGAGGAGGTTAGGGGAAGATTGTATCCAACAGATGGATGTTCTAGAAGAAACCTCTGGATATTTTCGAAAACCAATCCATCCATGATTAGTTCGATGAGAAGAGTTGTCTGTTCAAAGAGATGATCAAGAACAAGATGTTCATCGATCGAGAAAAATCTGAAAAATGGGTTTGAAGGGAATTTTGGTTTTAGGAGCATTGTTGAGAAGAAAAGAAATTGAAAGGTTTATGGAGAATGGCATAAGGCGTCTGTTTCTTTTAAAGAAAGACGTCAGAAGCTGAACAGTCATTTGGGAGTTTTAATGAAGTCAAATGCTAATTATTGCATGTGACTGTGTTTCTTGTTTTCAAGAAATGTTGAATATATCTAACCAATTGATTTTTGTTCAGATTATTTGTTTATTTCTGTTTCAGATAAAAGAAGAATGCCACGTGGAAACTCCATATTAAGTCTCTGATGATATTGGTCAGGATTTCATGTGTGATCATCAGGATTTGATGAGAGATCAACAGGAAAAGGAAGCTGATCAGTATTGATTATTTATACCCTGATTTATTTCATGAAAATCAATTTTGGATTTTATTTTCCAAAAATCGTGGGTAACTGCATTTTTCAGGGACTGACACCTGTCAATCTACGTGTCAACGTGGGATAGTGGTCTGGAAGATTTGTGAAATATATTTGTTTTGAAACTCTAATCGTGTAATTGCTTTCTCTAATTTTACATTCTCTAAAGCAAAAACCACTCTTGAGTTTTCAAAATCACTAATCCATTTCAAGAATTTTTCAAAGTTTTTTTCAGATCAAAAATGGCAGCTCAGAGAAGATTACCTAAATCAGTAGCCTTCAAATTTGGTGACTTTGATTTTATGACAAACAATCATGTAGCAGCTATCACCAACAAGGAAGGAGTGTGATCTGATTTTCATCCAATCATGGACTTTCTGGCGTATGGACCATTAAGTTATGCATTGACAGCATCTCCACAAATTAATCAAGTAGCTGTTTCACAAGCTTGGGAGAATGCTGAGGTAATTGATTCTACTCAGAGTCAATCAGGTAAGATTGTTCTACATTTAGGACAAGATTCATTTGACATTACTGAATCTGTTGTTAATTCAGTACTTTGCTTACCTGTTATTGATATTTATGAGAATGTACCATCTGATGATAATATAAGAACTATGTTGTCTGAATTAGGTTATAGTGGACCTCTAGATAACATGAGCCAGTTGAATAGGTCTTTTCTTAGAAAGGAATGGTCTTTTTATCTTGATCAAATTGCTAAATGTTTTACTGGCAAATGTAGTTCTTTTCAGCAAATTACTTCTATTACATCACATATTGCTTATAGTTTGCTTTATGACAGAGTAATTAACATTGGTCATATTATCTTAAGTCAGATGAGTATCAAACTTGGGTCAAGAGATCAAAACAGGAAAATGGTTTATTATCATAGATTTATGCAAATGTTTGTTAACCATTTCATTCCTGATGATGAAGCTAGATTTGGTAGGGAACATTGTGTTTCTTCTTATGAACAGCAAAAGAGAATTTTCTCTGACATTACAAAGAAGGACAATAAAAAGAATCTAGATGAAATACCTGCAATTCATTATCCACATCATTTTTAGGTAATTCTTAAAACTCATCTTCCTACTCTCTACAATTCTTCTTTCTTTTGTGGTGAAATGACTCAGGAATCTCAAATGGAGGAGAAACCACCTGTGTCTACCCAAGTAGCCCAAAACTTTATAGTCTCTGAAACAATTCAAGAACAAAATTTTGATCCACAACCTATTGTTTCAAAGAAACCAACCTCTGGTGTTTCTCAAAAGACATCAGTTGTAAGGAAGAGAAGATTTGTTGTGTCAAGTAGTAGTAATTCTAGTGAAGATGATGATGATTTAACTCTTGCTGAGAGAGCAGAATTGAAGGCTGCAATTCAACTTTCTTTGTTAGCACAAAGAGATGAAAAACCTAGTCACAGCCAGGCTGCAGTCTCTCAAAAGACTGTAGTTCTTAAAAAGGGAAAACAGTTATTGGACACTGTCTCTCAAAAGACTGTGTCTATTGAACAAAGATCTCATCCCAAGATCACTTCTGTGTCTACACCTCTTGAGTCTTCTCAGGATAAATCTTTTGCTCACTATATCAGGAGAACAAGGAGAAAGATTCAATTGTCACCCACACACATAGAGTCTAGTCCAACTAACACTATGCAGGTTTCTACAAATCAAGCTACATCTATGTCAGTATTTGACAAGAGAGATCTGGATATTGATTCTTTATGGGAAACTACATTATCATACAGACTGGCTATGGGACTAATTTCTCTCAAAGTGAAGTTGTCAAGGCCTGTTCTAGATTTTCTGGTTGAAAGAGTACCAAAACTTTTATTTCCAGATGAATATGGACTTCTACATCAAAGACTTGACTTAATGAAGATGTATTTCTATGTATCTGTCAGAAGACAATTAGTCAAGAAATTTGGACTCTCAAAGCATGTTGCACTTCAATCACTTCATGCATATTTATTTGACAAGGATGTCATTATTGAAGATGCTTTAGCTCAAGGTGAACAACCGGAGGAAGTAGATAGAGGAAAGCAGTCAACAGAAGATACTATTGCACCAGTGGTGAATAGTAGGAAAGATCAGATCACAGTCACTGCAACACAAGAACCATCTAGTCAGAGGAAGGATGACTCAGGAGCTGTGATAGCTGATGTTGAAAGGTCTTCTGTGATGACTGAGAATGCAAGTGAGATACCCTATGATATGGGAGGAATGACTTTGGTTAATTTTTCTGAAGATCAAACAAATTTTGTTCAGTCAGAGTCTATCCACCTTGAGGGTGTGTCTCAGCAAACAACACTTAAAGACGGTGATATACTAACTATGGTGTCTAATGAAGTATTACTGAAGACATCAGAGTCTAGTAAAGAACCTGAAAGTGGTATACTGGAGCCTGTAGTTTCTAAAAGGAAAGAAGATGATTGTAAGGGTTCAGAGACTATAGCAGCTCACTCCTTGGAGAAAACCTCAAGCCACATGCCATATGAGGAACCCTCTCTCCATGTGAGTTCAGGTATAAAAACTCCTTCTAAACTCTATTTTTCTATAGGTCATGAGAGCACTTATCTAAATTTGAGTGATACAGTTGAAAAGATGAACTTAGATCCACAATTTGAGCGGTTGGCTCCTGACCAGGCAAAAGGTGAGGTAGAAAGAGTGTTGACTTTAGTAAGTCAAAGTGAGAATGAGGGTATGGATGATCAACTCCATAGTGAGGGAGAGAAAATTAGGAAACCATCATTTGATTTCTAGGATCAGGTTTTTCCTGAATCTTGGTCTGAAAATTTGGGTATGGATGCTGGTACTTATTCATTCATCAAAATGTATCAGAAGAATGACCTAGCACATCACAATGCAAAGCCAGAAGTTAAAGCTCAGAAGCAAAAGGAGAGGCTTGCAGGAATCATTAACAGAAGAGGTGCCAGGATAAAGCAATCTCTTGATACATATGTACCAGATGAAGATCCTAATGATCCTAGTGTTCCTTTGTATGTACTTCCAATATCAGCTAGAATTGAGACATCAACAGTCTCTGATCACTCTAAAGAGGAGTCAGGATTTGAAGATGTTAGTACCCAGAATACTGGTGAAGGAGATGATGATCATGTTTCAGTTCCAGATCAGAAAGATGAAGATGTTGATACTTCTAATCAGGTTTTATTACTTGAATATCATACAACTCAAGCAACTTCTTCTACAAGACTTGAAGATACAGTTATTTCTGATTCTGATACTGAAGATACAAGAAGCACTTCCAACATTGAAGTTCGTTCTGATGTTTTGAAAGATATTCAGAATTCTCAAATTGCTATTCAAACAAGACTTCAATCACTTGAAGATAACCAAGTCACAATTATGGAAAATCAAGAAGTTCTTATGAATCTCATTTGTTCTGTTTCTGAATCTCTTGGAATTCATGTTGCTGATGTCAAAAAGGGGGAGATAAAGACAATTCCTGTAAGAACCCTAATTTTTGGTAATATTTTATTTTTTTTAATACCTTGTGGAAATGTCAATGTGGAACCTTTCTGGTCATCCCTGTTGATTAATAGAATTGATTGTCTGAGAAACTGTGTTGTTGTATTCACTATGTAAGATAAAAAGGGAGATTGTGAAGGCAAGAGTCGTATTGTTAGTAAGATTTATAAAACTTGGGATTTGAGAATGATTAGAGTGTTAAAAGATTTATTAAGGATTATGACAAGGAATTATGGACATTCGAGGAATTTGCACAATTAGTACTTAAGGAATTATAGGGGAAATCTCTACGCGACAAAATATTATTACGAGAGATTAATTATGATACGATATGAATTGAGGATTAAGTGACAACCATTGGTGGAGAAATAATAATACAAGGAAGGATATTGCATGCAAGTGTCATGTAACTAGCTAGTTAGGAAATGAACTAGAAAGCAAAAAGCATAAAGCATAAAGTAACTAGATGAATAGTGGAAAGTACATGCACCATGCTTTAAGGGACAAGAGGGTATGGCTTAACCTAGGGGCTAGCTACTAGGCTTGGATGCATGTGACTTATACATATCTACACATATCACATTACTACATCTCACATTCAAACCAAGCAACAAAACAAACTCTCTCTCTCCCTCTTGCAAACTCTCGGCCTAAACAAGAAACAAGGAAGAAAATTTTCTTTCTTCCACTTCTCTTCACTCACAATTCAAGGCATAATTCCTAGGCACTCTACATCATCTAGAAAAGGTATGTTAGTAATTTCAAGCCATTTCATCCACCCAAATTCAAGTTACAAATTGTTAAAGATTGGGTGAATAGTAACCATGTTTGATTTTCTTTTAGATCTTGAATTGTAAGGGTTGTAGGAGACCATTCAAGGTGTTATTAAGTTGTGTAAAGCTTATCCAAGGCTCCTAGGTGCTCAAGAAGGTATAAAAATCACAAACCCTCTTGGTTATGTATATTTATAAGGTTTGGTAGTAGATCCATGTATTTATGAGCTAATCTTGGTTGTATATGTGTTGGATAGCATGGATCTTGAATTTTGATGTTGAGATTATGACTTTTATGACTATGGATAGTATATATATCACCATGAGTGTTATGAACCATGATTTGAGTGTATTAAGTGTTGGTTCTATGGTGGAATTGTGGAAAATGATTGATCTAAGTAGTATGTGCATGCTGAGTGTTTCCAGGAGCAATGACCTATATTGTAACATGGTTTTGAACCCCCAAATGTTGTCCCCTGATGACCTACCTTATATTGTTGGAAAGATAATTGAATGTAGTTTCTGGAAATGTAAGGTTCATGGCTAGCAGATGTGTAGATTTTAAGTTATGGCCGGAGGAGTGAATTGTATTTCTGGACTATGGACTGCACTAAGTGACCCCCTTGTGAGCTTTGTTTAAACCCCTAAAAATTTATGTGGGATCATGGAAAAATTAGAGAAGCTAGGAAATGCAGTGGTGAAGGCTACCCAAAAAGAATCTGATTAAAACTCGAATTTTCCAATTTTATAAAAATGTTAGAGCGAGGTATGCGCAAGTGAAAAACCACTTAGGGGATTAGTTTAAAGTAGTTTTAAGGATATTCACTTGAGTTTCGAGTTCGAGGAATAGATTTGAGTCGAATGGGTAACAAAAGTGATAATGTGACGACATGGTCATATGAGAGGGTTAGTGGTCACAAGTGGAGTCGTTAAGTTGGTCTTACGATTTTTAAAACCTTATGATTAAGTGGCGTTGTTAAGGTACTAACGTACAAATATTGATTATGTATAGATTTCCATTCCACTTCGCGAGCCGACCACCCCAACCTCACCAAGGCAAGTTTTCCATCCCTAAGTATTTAATTTCAAAAGATTATATTCTTGATTTTATCTATGCAAGTTTACTTTTCAAAACTTATATATAAGGATTTTCACTGTTGTGTTTATAGCTTCCAAACGTATTATATGCTTATGCTTTACAAGTTATGTTGAAGTTTGAGATATATGCATATGTGTTTGTACACCCTTGAACTTAGAATGAAAGTGTTTTCTTCGGACAAAGACTCTAGCAATAGAGGTCGTAGCGGTCCAAATATACTATTGACCGGGGAGCGGTATATTGTTGTATCGTGATTAAATCGCGAAAACCCGAAGAGTCATTCGGGAAGTATCGTATACTTAAGTCTTTATTATTTTTACGTTGTTAAAAGTACTCAAAAATATCTATCTTGGATTAAAAGCTTATTTTAATTAAATAATTATTTTATTAATTATTTATATTAAATCTCAAAATATTATTTATTAGTTATTGTTCATAATTTTAAAGACAAAACTAATCCAAGATGCCTTTAGCGTTTTCAAACTCGAACACTTTCGAACCCAAAACATTTTCGAAAACCCCCGGTCAGGTTTTGCTTCTTGTACGTTTTTCAAGAATTATCGGTCGACTGAGGTCGAACTTCAACTACTCGAATTTTCTATCAAAATGATTTTTGAAAAGAAAAAGAAAAAGGGGACTCTGGCAGGTGTGGGAATCGTTGACGAACGATTCCCGGGATGTGTAAGCGGCCGTGAGCCAGGCGGTCCATCAATTATTATTCCGGCCCAGGTGTTGCCGAAGGATGATTACGGATGTAGTTTTCATCGAGGGTGATTACGGATGTAGTTTTCACCCAAGGGTAGTTACGGATGTAGTTTCTATCCTTCTACTAGTAGAGAAGACCCGCGGATTATTGGACTTGGATGTGGCGACTGATCATCGTCAATCCTTGTCAGGTTTTTATGTTTTCTTCCAGTCCCATCCTCCACTTTGGAAAAATACTCAAACACTGCTTCTTGGGCCTAAGTGCCAAGTTGCCGATAGTATGGTTTTTGATAAGAAAAATATTAACATCATGCAGTATCTAGAACTGCAAGATTTTCTATAGAGATTGGCACGTGTTAGTGCACTCTTGCAATTGTTTCAAGGAATGAAATGTTTTTGAATGAGAAACCTTCTAAGCTAATGGAAGGAAAGAGGTTTTGCATCAATGCATTCCCTGTACAGTATGTTAACCGTAGAGTATTTTGCCGGAAATGATATACTAATATGTATATATTTTCAAACCTGAGATATATTGAAATGGGAACCTTATAAAGGACTCATATGTTATTCTTAAAGCTCCTTAGCGAGTATAAATGTTTTATTCAAACTCGGACATATATATTGTCGAATTATGTTTTGAAATCTGAGATATATATACCCATACAGTTGGGAACGTTTTCGAAATAAACCACATTATAATTTTTCAAAATGGCGAACTTGCTGAGCATTATGTAGCTCATTCTTGCTTTATAAAAACTTTTCAGAAGAGAAGAATTTGGTCAGTTAACTCCGCACCAGCAGAAGAGGAGTAGAAGATTTACCCCGAGATGATTTAGTTCCAGATAAATACTACGGAGTAAGTCTGGTAGGTTTTCAATTGTAATAGTAAGACTTGTCTTCAAGTGTAGTTGTATAAATGGAAGTGCGCAAGATTCTAGAATGTACAGATGAGTTGTAATATTTAGCGTTACTTTTGATTATCGTTTCTGAGGCTCTAACTTGTATGTGCGTAAGATTGAGGTCTGGATTGATGTATTGTTAAGTTGTAAAGTTAATACTGGTATGATATGGTTGGATGGTGATGTGACGACCTAAATCTTTGACCTCGGATTTGGGGGCATCACAGAAATGGTATCAGAGAGATAAGTTGCAGTACTCAGAAACGAGAGTGTTGAGAGTTAAGTCTAAGTAGGAGAATGACATACGAGATCGTAGTAAACTTACTATTGGACTTCCGGAAGAGGTACCGGTGAGTAGAATGGGCTGGAGTGTTACTGGAGGTATTATACTAGGGTCGATAGAATCCTTAGAGGTTTGAGAGTCGTACATGACCTATCATAGGTAATGATATAGGAAGCAGAGAAAAATCTCAAGAGCAGCTGAGGTAGAGGCGATATTGCCAATATGATCGGATGACTAGGCTGGCATAAATTTTGTGGCCCATAGTCCTCCATAGTTTAGGAGGCGGCATTTTAAGAATTAAGAAGTTTAGACATCCCTACATAAGTAAGGGTACTTAGTACTTGGAATAATGAAAGTCTTTTACTTTGGCTATAAGATCCAATTTTCGATAAGTAACGGGTTTACCTGAAAGGTGGTTACTATGCCGTTGTGGATTTCATTACCCTTGATGGTGAATTTTACATGTGTTATAAGAGAATGTTATCATAAGACGAGCGCGATAGATAATTCCACGCATGATTCGGACTCTAGAGCATGGTAGTTCAACTTAGAGAACAAACAAGTAGAATTAACAAAGCGACTCTAGTGAAGTTGAATATGGTTGCAACGAGCGATACAGTGATCTCAGAGTCTACCAAAAGAAGGGACCAGTGAGTCTATACTGGAATTCTTTGATAGAAATTTTAGCAGAGACTACGCATGTATACTTGTAAACCTATATATTGTTGGTAACGTATGTTCACGTGCACACACCGCCACTGAACCTATGGACTGCATTGAGATCCCTGAGAGATCTCTTTGATCTGTTCCCAGGGGGAACTGGCCACTTGTGATTCATGTCGGAATGCATGAAGTAGGACCCTATGGACTTAGCAGGTGTCCCCGGAATGATGTGAAGCTTGGTCTTCAAGATAAAGCACGGAAATGATAGATATACTTGTGAAACCCTAACTCGATAAATGACTTTAAGATGATGATTGAGAGACACACTAGTTGGTGTCTTGTATTACGAAGACGAAGAGATGGAGTTACCCTCATAGTGGTGATAATGAGATGCACGAATGATTATTAACTTATTTTGGTAACTACCGACTGGTGCACTACTTCATTTTAAACTTTTCATTAACCATGTTACCTCGATTAGTTTATATCAGGTAATCCTTCTAGCTTTCTACTTCAAATTTGTGGAATAACAACCAGTGATATACTCTCCCTAAAGCAGGACTTATCCGAAATAATTTTGACCCATGAACATTCTATTCAAAAATTTATGATGACCTTGTTCGGCTCAGGACTATTTACACTTCCTTTCAATTATCCAAGGAATGTTCAACAATTGTTTCCTTAATTAATCAATGAATATTCCTAAACGAATATTGATATTTGACTACTTCTTTCATACTTGCATTCTTCAGTCGAGCCCATAAATATTTATCCACTTGTTGAGAACAGGGATGATCTAACATCCAGATATTCCTCATGAATCCTTTCTCCTATTCAAAATGAGATTGTGCGTCTTACGTTGAAATCATAGTAAGGATATCATTCTGATATTGGTATTCCGAATTTAATTCTATTGTCGGATCTGATAAAGCATGTGTACGGCGGCACCCTTGGGTGGACCGTTTCACTGATAAGTAATATTTGATGAGAGGTTATCGATTGTTCCGATACCTAGAACATTCTCTTCAGATTTTATAGTTTTTTTTTTTTTTTTCAAGCTTAATAACTTCTTATTTCCATTCGTTGTCCGAGTAGCCTAAAGTTTCTTCAATGGCTACGATGTTGAAATTCCGTTCTATCCAATTGAAACTGGCTAGTCGTTATGTCAATATGAATGACTAGTTGATTGTTCTAACTACTCAAAATTGTAAGGTTGTGAAGAACACCTAGCTAATTGTCCTAGCTGGTGGTGATTTCTCAAACGGGTGAACTAGCAAATTTTGTCTCGCTAGTTGATAGTGTTTCTTGAAAAGGACTAGTTATTGTTCCACTGGTCCAACTCCCAATTTAATTCATTCCGCAATGCATTTTGCATGTGGTAAAGTATGATGATGAAAGTTTTGACGAATAACTTGATTGAGACCTAGTGAGGTCGCCCACTCGACTTGAACTCTTACCCATCTTCGTATCAGACTTTATATCACTTGAATATTTTATTCTTTCATTCATACAATGAGAATTCATTTGAAACCATTGATTACTTGAATGACAAACTACTTCATTCTTTAATTGTCATGGAGTAGAATTGCTTTCTAGTGGCTGACCTTCATCAATGCGACTTTAGATTTCCTCTTATTTTTCAAGAGGAAAAGTATTAACCAGATGTAAGAATTGTATAAAGACCGTCTTTATGACTTTTGTATCCAACAATCATTGCCCTCGTGCAACATTCTCTATGATATCACATTACAAGATTATGAAGGAATAAACCTTGTTGTATTCTTTTTGTCCATCCTTACATCTCCGAAAATCGAGACTCCTAGTATTTGGAACCATCAACATTCTTGGAACATCCAATGTGGAATTCTTATTAAAATTATCTATTGGACCTTGTTATTTTGAAACCATTCCTTTCAAAAGCGATTACTCTAAGGTGAACGGGAGGTACAATTGTGAACCGTTGCACCAATTTGAGATCAAAAACCAAATGTTGTAATTGTGCAGCCAGAGCGTTATGCCGAGTGATTATTTAAAGTAGGAATAACATGTCGGGGCATACCACAAGGACCTTTAATATTAGTGTGAGGAAGGTTATAAGAAATGATGAGGTGGTTGGGAGCACGCCCCTACCAACCGTCATCAGGATGCTATATTAATGAATTCTGGAGTTACCAAGCCTTTTCCTGATCCAAGAAATGCAAATCAACTGCGATGTAAGACATATGCTTAGAGGAAACTAACATGGAAGTGAGATGGACAAGAAAGGAAGAAATATTGTGGCAAGAATGTGAAGCTTTACTTAGCTTAAAGGGATTGATGCACATAAAGAGACAAAAAGTTTAGAAGGCCCCTAATAGCAAATGGATGCATGGATATATGCCAATGATCCTTCGAGATTACCACCTAATCAAGTTTATTGGGAATCGCAGCAGCATGCAGGCCTCAGGCTGATTGGAGCCAGTTGTGAAAGAGGACTTTGAGAGTCACGATGATGCGTCTTTCAAGAGTTTAAGAGGTGTGCCGATGCAGTAGAAATGGGATGATAGCCTATACTTCTAAACAACATAAAGGATACGGGATATGATATACTAACCGTGAGTCGGGGACTAGTCATGATAGCGTTCACGCATAAAACTGAGACGTTAACCTTATGAGAAAAGTGTGATTTTTTTTTCCACAAGTGCCATAAGTATATCTTCATATTAGAACTAAACATGAGAAGGAGAAGGTGACGAAAGGGAGCAGGGAGTATAATGGAGAAATTTGTTATTACCCAGGGAAGGCCAGTGTGGTGACCGATACCTATAGAAGGGATTATTCGAAATTGGAATTCGGTCAGTATTGACCAAGAAAATAGAGTATATACAATAAAGATTAATGTTAGAGGAAAATGAGTAAATTATGGGGAAGGACAAAGATGTATAGAGAATTAAGAGAATGTTTGGCAAACGGATGTGGAAAATGGTATTGGCAAACTATTAAGTACAAACGCGACATGTCAAAAGCAGAATGATAGAGATCTAGTGGATCAATTCCGCCCGTAGAAAATCTTGAACGTGGGCAGAATTATAATGAATTTCATGAGTAGGTCGCCGAAGACCGAGCCAAGAGATGGCCCTAGTTGATTTATAATTGCTGGACCAAGTGATTTACCTACGAGAGACTTTCCATTTAGAAGATTATCGATTTATATACGGAAGAGATGGTGGTGCAATATAAAACTTCTGCAGTGATTACGTCAGATAGAGACTTAAGGTTAGACTTCGAATATTGAAGGTGCTTTCAAGTATAATTAATAAAGAGATTGAGCGTATGTACTAATTTGATCTGTGGCTGACGGACAGGGAAGAAGAATTGTCTAGACGATCGAATTTATAATTAGTGTCGTGTCTTAGACTTCACGGGGCAGTCGAGAATAAGAACTTATCCATGAAACGAATGTTGTTATCACGATCGGCACCATGCGGACGTAAGGACGTCTCTTGTAAAGCGTACTACGAAAGAAGAAGTTTCGCTTTTCTTGCATTATGAAGAAGTCAATGAACGAGGGATATAGTAGCTGAACTGGTTCGACGTATACCAAAGGCTATACAATATCCATAGCAAGTGGTTGACGGGAGGCAACACATGCGTGATAATCAAGCCAAGGAATATGAGGAATACCGTGCGTATTGAAGTTGTCTCAGATTATAAAACACGACCACAAAGTATTCACGGGCCAACGATACAAGGACTCAACACGGATACTATGAACAAGGTAGAAGAAGAACGTATAAGTAGTGGGATAGAAATTTTCATTCATAGAACAACCGATAAGGAATACAGGTCGAGGAGAGCATGCGTTGAGAAACAACATTAAAGTGATGGTGAGACCAAGGTGAGAGAACAAAAGGGTTGAAGTGTCAACCTGAGAGTTGGAAAGGGTAAAGTTGGAATTGTATCCACAACCATCTTCCTTAGGTTCTCAAGACAGAATCCTTTTAAGGGGAGGAGACTGCAATAACCCTAATTTTCGTGAATATTCGAAACCTGAATGAATAGTAATGTTATGGGTGGATGAGAAATTTTTGCAATCACGATATGTACGAATTATTAAATGAAGATTTCGAGTTGATATTACGTCTTTACGGTGTAGACGAGTGTATGTAAAAGTCATTAGTTTTTTTACGAAACCCATTATTTCAAATGGTCAAATTTTATGAGATATCAAAGGAGTATGAGGTGGGAGACTTCGTGATGCTAAAGGTATCCCCATGGAAAGGATTGATACGGTTTGGTAAGAAAGGAAAGCTAAGTCCGAGGTTTATTGGTCCTTTTGAGATTTTGAGGCGTGTTGGAAATTTAGCCTACGAACTGGCCTTGCCCCCGAGCTTGCAGCGAGTGCATAATGTGTTTCATGTGTCTATGTTACGACCCTACCACACTGACCATCGGCATGTGATAGAGTGCGACCAAGTGGACCTACAACCAGACTTAACATATGTGGAGCAACCCGTAGAAATCATGGATAGAAAAGAACAGGTGCTGAGGAACAAGGTTGTCAAACTAGTGAGAGTCTTGTGGAGGAACCAGAATGTCGAAGAATCAACATGGGAACTAGAAAGCGCAATGCGTGAAAAGCACCCCCAACTGTTTTCAACCTGATTCCGGGACGGAATCCTTTTAAGGAGGGGAGGCTGTAAGAACCCTAATTTTTGGTAATATTTTATTTTTTTTAATACCTTGTGGAAATGTCAATGTGGAACCTTTCTGGTCATCCCTGTTGATTAATAGAATTGATTGTCTGAGAAACTGTGTTGTTGTATTCACTATGTAAGATAAAAAGGGAGATTGTGAAGGCAAGAGTCGTATTGTTAGTAAGATTTATAAAACTTGGGATTTGAGAATGATTAGAGTGTTAAAAGATTTATTAAGGATTTTGACAAGGAATTATGGACATTCGAGGAATTTGCACAATTAGTACTTAAGGAATTATAGGGGAAATCTCTACGCGACAAAATATTATTACGAGAGATTAATTATGATACGATATGAATTGAGGATTAAGTGACAACCATTGGTGGAGAAATAATAATACAAGGAAGGATATTGCATGCAAGTGTCATGTAACTAGCTAGTTAGGAAATGAACTAGAAAGCAAAAAGCATAAAGCATAAAGTAACTAGATGAATAGTGGAAAGTACATGCACCATGCTTTAAGGGACAAGAGGGTATGGCTTAACCTAGGGGCTAGCTACTAGGCTTGGATGCATGTGACTTATACATATCTACACATATCACATTACTACATCTCACATTCAAACCAAGCAACAAAACAAACTCTCTCTCTCCCTCTTGCAAACTCTCGGCCTAAACAAGAAACAAGGAAGAAAATTTTCTTTCTTCCACTTCTCTTCACTCACAATTCAAGGCATAATTCCTAGGCACTCTACATCATCTAGACAAGGTATGTTAGTAATTTCAAGCCATTTCATCCACCCAAATTCAAGTTACAAATTGTTAAAGATTGGGTGAATAGTAACCATGTTTGATTTTCTTTTAGATCTTGAATTGTAAGGGTTGTAGGAGACCATTCAAGGTGTTATTAAGTTGTGTAAAGCTTATCCAAGGCTCCTAGGTGCTCAAGAAGGTATAAAAATCACAAACCCTCTTGGTTATGTATATTTATAAGGTTTGGTAGTAGATCCATGTATTTATGAGCTAATCTTGGTTGTATATGTGTTGGATAGCATGGATCTTGAATTTTGATGTTGAGATTATGACTTTTATGACTATGGATAGTATATATATCACCATGAGTGTTATGAACCATGATTTGAGTGTATTAAGTGTTGGTTGTATGGTGGAATTGTGGAAAATGATTGATCTAAGTAGTATGTGCATGCTGAGTGTTTCCAGGAGCAATGACCTATATTGTAACATGGTTTTGAACCCCCAAATGTTGTCCCCTGATGACCTACCTTATATTGTTGGAAAGATAATTGAATGTAGTTTCTGGAAATGTAAGGTTCATGGCTAGGTGATGTGTAGATTTTAAGTTATGGCCGGAGGAGTGAATTGTATTTCTGGACTATGGACTGCACTAAGTGACCCCCTTGTGAGCTTTGTTTAAACCCCTAAAAATTTATGTGGGATCATGGAAAAATTAGAGAAGCTAGGAAATGCAGTGGTGAAGGCTACCCAAAAAGAATCTGATTAAAACTCGAATTTTCCAATTTTATAAAAATGTTAGAGCGAGGTATGCGCAAGTGAAAAACCACTTAGGGGATTAGTTTAAAGTAGTTTTAAGGATATTCACTTGAGTTTCGAGTTCGAGGAATAGATTTGAGTCGAATGGGTAACAAAAGTGATAATGTGACGACATGGTCATATGAGAGGGTTAGTGGTCACAAGTGGAGTCGTTAAGTTGGTCTTACGATTTTTAAAACCTTATGATTAAGTGGCGTTGTTAAGGTACTAACGTACAAATATTGATTATGTATAGATTTCCATTCCACTTCGCGAGCCGACCACCCCAACCTCACCAAGGCAAGTTTTCCATCCCTAAGTATTTAATTTCAAAAGATTATATTCTTGATTTTATCTATGCAAGTTTACTTTTCAAAACTTATATATAAGGATTTTCACTGTTGTGTTTATAGCTTCCAAACGTATTATATGCTTATGCTTTACAAGTTATGTTGAAGTTTGAGATATATGCATATGTGTTTGTACACCCTTGAACTTAGAATGAAAGTGTTTTCTTCGGACAAAGACTCTTGCAATAGAGGTCGTAGCGGTCCAAATATACTATTGACCGGGGAGCGGTATATTGTTGTATCGTGATTAAATCGCGAAAACCCGAAGAGTCATTCGGGAAGTATCGTATACTTAAGTCTTTATTATTTTTACGTTGTTAAAAGTACTCAAAAATATCTATCTTGGATTAAAAGCTTATTTTAATTAAATAATTATTTTATTAATTATTTATATTAAATCTCAAAATATTATTTATTAGTTATTGTTCATAATTTTAAAGACAAAACTAATCCAAGATGCCTTTAGCGTTTTCAAACTCGAACACTTTCGAACCCAAAACATTTTCGAAAACCCCCGGTCAGGTTTTGCTTCTTGTACGTTTTTCAAGAATTATCGGTCGACTGAGGTCGAACTTCAACTACTCGAATTTTCTATCAAAATGATTTTTGAAAAGAAAAAGAAAAAGGGGACTCTGGCAGGTGTGGGAATCGTTGACGAACGATTCCCGGGATGTGTAAGCGGCCGTGAGCCAGGCGGTCCATCAATTATTATTCCGGCCCAGGTGTTGCCGAAGGATGATTACGGATGTAGTTTTCATCGAGGGTGATTACGGATGTAGTTTTCACCCAAGGGTAGTTAAGGATGTAGTTTCTATCCTTCTACTAGTAGAGAAGACCCGCGGATTATTGGACTTGGATGTGGCGACTGATCATCGTCAATCCTTGTCAGGTTTTTATGTTTTCTTCCAGTCCCATCCTCCACTTTGGAAAAATACTCAAACACTGCTTCTTGGGCCTAAGTGCCAAGTTGCCGATAGTATGGTTTTTGATAAGAAAAATATTAACATCATGCAGTATCTAGAACTGCAAGATTTTCTATAGAGATTGGCACGTGTTAGTGCACTCTTGCAATTGTTTCAAGGAATGAAATGTTTTTGAATGAGAAACCTTCTAAGCTAATGGAAGGAAAGAGGTTTTGCATCAATGCATTCCCTGTACAGTATGTTAACCGTAGAGTATTTTGCCGGAAATGATATACTAATATGTATATATTTTCAAACCTGAGATATATTGAAATGGGAACCTTATAAAGGACTCATATGTTATTCTTAAAGCTCCTTAGCGAGTATAAATGTTTTATTCAAACTCGGACATATATATTGTCGAATTATGTTTTGAAATCTGAGATATATATACCCATACAGTTGGGAACGTTTTCGAAATAAACCACATTATAATTTTTCAAAATGGCGAACTTGCTGAGCATTATGTAGCTCATTCTTGCTTTATAAAAACTTTTCAGAAGAGAAGAATTTGGTCAGTTAACTCCGCACCAGCAGAAGAGGAGTAGAAGATTTACCCCGAGATGATTTAGTTCCAGATAAATACTACGGAGTAAGTCTGGTAGGTTTTCAATTATAATAGTAAGACTTGTCTTCAAGTGTAGTTGTATAAATGGAAGTGCGCAAGATTCTAGAATGTACAGATGAGTTGTAATATTTAGCGTTACTTTTGATTATCGTTTCTGAGGCTCTAACTTGTATGTGCATAAGATTGAGGTCTGGATTGATGTATTGTTAAGTTGTAAAGTTAATACAGGTATGATATGGTTGGATGGTGATGTGACGACCTAAATCTTTGACCTCGGATTTGGGGGCGTCACAATTCCAAGACAACAACACCACCAGACTGAGGATGATAAAGCTGGGGGAGATAAAGAGCAGACAAAGGGTAGTAAAAAGAAGAACCAGGAGTGACAGTGGTGAATCTCAGCTAGGAAGAGGTAAAGGAAGAGCAGCATTAATAGTTGAAATTCTTTCTTCTAAGTACTAGATAAATGTCTACATCTGAGAAGGAGGTACTTAACTTCATAATTCTACATTCATAAATTCTATTCTGGTTGTATTGTTATATGTTTTGACATCTACAACTTAGATTTATGCTTCAGATTTTAAAGCATAAATAGGGGGAGATTGTTAGGAATAATTCATAAGTTGTGATGTTAAGAATAGAATTTACACATTATACTTCTTGTAATCCTGATCTTATAAAGGATTTAGCACTGTATATAGGATTTATGTGTAAGACAGTTATCTGTATAGTTTAGTCAGGAATGAACAGTGTATCGGAGACTACATGTCAGGAACAGAGGGCAAATCCTGATGATGGTCCAATACTGATGGTTGATCAGATACTGATGCAGTGTGCAGATCCTGATATCAGTTTTGTTGCTGATGATGTCATTATGGATGCTACAGAAACTGGCAAGTGCTATAAAACAGGATCGTTGTTTGAAGAACAAGCAAGAAGATATTATGAAGGAAAGAGTTTTCTATTGATGGAAACTATCGACTAGAAGGCAGAACATTGTCATGTATAGATTATATCTTTCTGTTATTAGTTGATAGGTAGCATTATAAATACTCTCTCAATATCATTGTAAAGAGCGACGAAGTTGTGAGTTCGTGTGCGTAGCTCTGTATAAGGTTTGTATTCGAGAGTTCGAAACAAACAGAGAGAGAGATTTGTATTGTCAGCAGCTGCTAAAGGTATTTGTACACCTTTGGTAGAGTTTGTATTTGATCTTATTAATACAAACAAGAGTTTGATTCATTTGTTTATTCTTGTTCATATAATCAAGCAAAAATCAGACACGATTATATAACTTGTATTCAACCCCCCCTTCAACAAGTTATTCGAGTTAACATTAAGTAAAATAAAATATTACCAAAAATTAGGGTTCTTACAAAATCCGCTGGAAAGATGAGTTTGTCCACTTTTACCAGAACATCTTCTACAATTCCTCGAGGGTAGGTAATCGAGCGATCAGCTAACTAGAGTGACATGTTTGTAGGCTTAGGCTCCAGAAGACCAAGTTGCGAGAAAACCGAATAGGGCATGAGGTTGATGCTGGCCCCTAAATCACACAAACACTTGTCAAAAGACACATTACCAATGATGCACGGTATGGTAAAACTTCCCGAATCCTTCAGCTTAGGTGGTAACTTTTGTTGCAAGATAGCACTGCACTCCTCCGTCAAAGCGACGGTCTCTAACTCCTCGAGTTTCAATTTCCTCGAAAGTATGCCCTTCATGAACTTGGCATAACTTGGTATTTGTTCAAGTGCTTCAGCAAATGGTAGATTTATGTGCAACTTTTTGAACACTTCCAAGAACTTTGCGAATTGCTTATCAAACTTCTGTTTCTGAAGCCTTTTAGGGAATGGCGGAGGCGGATAAACTTCCTTGCTAGCTTCCGTAATTTCTGAACCTGTTTTCCCATCTGACTTCTCCTTTTCTTCCTCACCTGATGCCTTCTGAATGACCGGAAGAGCAGAATTCGAAGACCGGACAGACCCCTCAGGCGCGCCCGCGCCCAAATCTGCTTTTTGACCCCCAGATCGTTTGTAACCTTTCCAGAACGCAACATAACAGCATGAATCTGTTCCTTGACCTCCTTTTTACCCGGATTTGCTTCCGTGTCACTAGGTAAATGCCCTTGAGGTCTGTTCAAAAGAGCATTGGCCAGTTGGCCCATTTGATTTTCAAGAGTTTTCAGAGATGCTGCTTGATTCTTGTACATCATTCGCAATTCTTCCATTTATGACTTCTCATTAGATTGCACATGACTTCCTGGTTGTGGTTGATGAAATCGAGGTGGATTGTATGGTTGCCTCTGGGCATAGGGTTGTTGATAACCCGAGTTGTTGAACTGCTTTGAACCATACTGCTGACTCTGAGATGGTTGTTGCATAGCATTCTGATTGTTGCTCCAACTGAAGTTAGGATGATTCCTATTGTTGGGATGATATGTATTAGGAGCTGGCTGTGAAGGCCTCTGATAATTGCTGACAAAATGTGCCGACTCACTAGAAATTGCACATTGATTAGTGTCATGAGCCCCCGCACACAATTCACAAACCATGGCGACTTGTTGAACCCCCACCTTAGCCAATGAATCCACTTTCATGGTTAGAGCCTGTAGCTGAGCTGCTATAGCTGTTGTGGCATCCATTTCAAGTACACCTGCAACCTTACCTTGTGAAATACGCTGTGTCGGATTCTGATACTCGTTTGCAGCCATCATTTCAATCAAGTCATAGGCCTCTTCATAGCTTTTGGCCCACAGAGCTCCTCCAGATGCTGCATCGAGCATTGCTCGAGAATGACTTAACCCATTGTAAAAACTATTGATGACCATCCAATTTGGCATCCCATGATGAGGACATTTCCGAAGCATTTCCTTGTACCTTTCCCAAGCTTCACACAGTGATTCACCAGAATGCTGACTAAATTGTGTAAGAGCATTCCTCATGGCAGTAGTCTTTGCCATAGGAAAGAATTTAGTCAAGAACTTTTGTGCCAGATCTTCCCATGTATTGATGGAACCTGCTGGAAGTGAATGCAACCAGCTTTTTGCTTTGTCTCTCAAAGAGAATGGGAACAACCTTAGCTTGACAGCGTCCTCAAAAACTCCATTGGTTTTGAAGGTGTCACAGATCTCGATGAAATCTCTGATATGCATGTTGGGATCCTCAACAGGTGAACCCCCAAACTGGACTGAGTTAGGACCATTTGGATCGTGCCCCGGCTTGATCTCAAAATTATTTGCAACAATAGTCGGCCGCACAATACTCGACTGAATATCATTAATCTTGGGCTGAGAGTAATCTTTCAGCGCCTTGTTAGCTGCCATTTCTCCGGCAACTTCCAACTTTTCTTCAGTTTCTTCCACTAATTCTTCTTCTTGCTTCTCTTCCTCCAGATTTTCTTCACGAGCTTGAGATCGCGTACGCATACACGCTCAAGATAGTACCTGAGAAAACCAAAAGTAAATGAGTGAGAAAAACGTCTGAGTCAGTGAATTTAATCCAAATTGATGACAAGATCATAAACTAAATAAACAATGAACCGAGTCCCCGGCAGCGGTGCCAAAAACTTGTTCGCACTTATTCACGCAAGAGAACGTGGTCAACAAGTGATATATGGTAAATAGGATTCGTTCCCACAGAGACTCAAATTGTTCGTTTTGTTCACTTATACACCAGCTTATGATTTACACTCACTGCCAAGACAATAACAAATTTGGTTTTAATTAACTAATGATTAATTGCCAACTATGGAAATTACGAGAAAATAACTTAACTTTTACTTTATAAAAACAAACATGGGATTTCAATTTCAATAACCACTTCATCTAGAATCTTATGCCCTTTAACCTAGTATGTGATAGAGTTGATTACTGATTAGATGCACTAAACTGATACACACCAACTTTCGTTGTGCATATACCATCCTACTGATCATCCACAATTGATAGAAGTCAAGTAGTCACCAAATATGTGCAGTTCCTATATGTCTATAGCAATTGAACACATACCGGTTAAAAACCAAGCATCCATTAAACCACATAGTCAATGCAAGACGGTTATAATTACACCACAAATTAATACATGTTCTTCACATGCAAAAACCTATGCTAGCATGAATTGATCTAACCCTAGATCCACTTTCGCATTCACCAGGATTTAACATACAATTACAGATGTTCGCGACTCACCCATAACGAATAAGCATAATCATACTAGGCAATCAATTCAATCCATCACACACCAAGGCATAAGAACACTTAATTACTAGAATCCATAGAAAAATCCATTAAAATCCCATGATAACGATTTAGCCCATAATCGACCTCATCGCCATCTTGGGTTCAATTGATAACATAATTCTAGAAACAAATAATAATAAAAGAGAATTAGATATAGAAATAAATCCTTAATAATGAGAAAGAGTATCCAAAGATTAAGCCTCCTTGCTTGTCACTAGCTTGGAGAACTCCTCTTGATAATTGTTCTAAGAAAAATAATGATCGATGATCTCCAAGTACAAACTCAACTGATGATAGATATATTTTTTTAGGTTCCTAATGATACTTAAATAGTCTCAGGAAAATCCCCAAAAATAATAGGCCCAACACAATTCGACCCGGTTTAAAGAAATAAAATTCTGCCAAGCAAGCCGCTCGAGCGCTGCTGCGCTTAAATGGAGCGCTATTGCTCTACCTTTCTCCTGGAATTTGCTTCTCCCAAGTGCTATTGCCCTGTTCCGAGCACTGTTGCGCTTGTCTTGGTCGCGCCATAGCGCCCGATCTAGTGCTGCTGCTCGACATAGAGCGCTGTTGCTCCTGATTTAGCGCAAGAGCGCCTGAAAACAGCGCTGTAGCGCCTGGAATCGCACAAGAGCGCCTCCAACTCCCTGTTCATAATTGTATATCTTTCTCTCCTCTTCGCGTGGGCTTTTGAATCGCCCAATTCCGATGTCTGGAACTCCAATTATGGCCAAAACAGTGATGTATGCGCATTGAGCTCAAATTCCCGAGTTCTCTTGCCCTGGACTTCCTGTAATTTCTACTTTAAGCTCACAGAATACCACCAATACTTCACCAACAACACCAATGCTGCCCGACTATGCAACCTACACAAATTAGATGAAAACACATCAAACTAACACGAAACTTGAGAACTTGCAATCGTTTTAAGTACGAATGGAATGCAAATAGTGGATATAAAATCCACTTATCACCTATGCTGTTGGAAAGCTTAGTAGGTATACTAGCAAGCCAAGTTCACATCATTGGCAAGCCTTAAGCCGAGTGTTCAAATACTTGAAAGGAACCATGGATTATGGTTTGACATATACTAGATTTCCTTCGGTTATTGAAGGTCATTCAGATGCAAGTTGGATTTCCAATAAGGAAGATCATTCTTCCACAAGTGGATGGGTATTCCTTCTTGGGGGAGGTGCTATCTCTTGGGCATCGAAGAAACAAAGTTGCATTACTGATTCAACGATGGAATCTAAATTTGTGGCATTATCAGCGATTGGTAAAGAAGCTGAATGGCTAAGAAATCTAATTTATGAGATTCCATTGTGGCCTAAACCGATATCACCCATATCTATCAGATGCGAAAGTGAGTCTGCCTTGGCTAATGCTTATAGACAAGTGTTCAAAGTCAAGTCTAGACACTTAGGTGTTAGACACAGCATGATTCGTGAGCTTATCACGCATGGTGTTATATCAGTGGATTTTATAAGAACTCAACATAATTTAGCCGATCATCTAACCAAAGGGTTGAGTAGAGATCTTATGCACAAGTCGGCTGTGGGGATGGGATTAAAGTCCATCAAAAACCTCTCATGTTGAGATACCCAATTCCCATCTAATATGACATTAGGTGCTGAATTCAATGTGGAAAGCTTAACATCTAGAGATTGGAACACATTAGTATTGTCATCCCAAGGTATGTGTTCAGACCTGCAAGTTAAGGAGGTTGAAGTTTATCTTCTTAATAGTTCTTTTGAAAAATTGCATATGCAGGTGCGAGAATAAAAGAACTACCTATTTGAGCATGAAGTTTAGCCGCTTCAAGAAGTTTGGACTTGGCTTTGATATGCTTATGAAGGATTAGGACACTAGGCTAGTAAAATATAGTGTCAAGTAAGAACATTTGAGAATGTAAATTTATGTGTATATTATCTTCATGTATTCACAATGAATAGTAAAGGTTCAATCCATAGTGATACCTTGATATTCGAATATTTGGAATGTGTAATATACTAATGTGAAATTCAATCGTCACGATATTTCATTTAAGCATAAATTTGTCGTTTGTTGTGATTTTGTTTAGTTAATCATGGATTACGCTAAAATGGGGGAGGATTGTTGGATATTTTATTGTAATTGGATTGGCTAGTTGATCAATGTAATCGTAATGTTACATCGAACAAGTCGGGAGAATGCGGAGTGCATGCTCTGTTCGAGTTCGTTATGATTTCAGAATTATTGCTTATGAGACATGTCCATTGGCATCAAACACATCTGTTAAAATGAGATGTGTCTATTGGGAAAAGACACATCTTGAGATGTGTCTATTAGCATTGGACATGACTGTTGGAAATGAGATGTGTCTTTTGGAAAAAGACACATCTTGAGATGTGTCTATTGGCAAAAGACATATCTGTTGACATCTATAAATAGGTGTTGCATTGATCAATTTTACACATAGGTTCATTTTGAAATACACAGCAAAATACATTCTCTCTTTTTGCAGAATTTCTGATTTTATCCGATTGAATTATTTGGGTGAACCACAAATAACTTCAATCTGAAAGTGTTCACACGACTTCAGAAAAATCCAAGTTATCACCCAATTCCCCAACATTACTGAACCATTGCACATGCTGCATCTTGATCTATTTGGTCCAGTAAACATTATGTCTATCAACAAGAAAATATATGCTCTAGTTATAGTATGACTACACAAGGTTCACATGGGTATTCTTTCTACATAAAAAGGATGAAGCTCCTCAGCAAATCATTGATTTTGTCAAAGTACTTAGGAGTGACAATGGAACAGAATTCAAGAATTCTACAATGGAGGAGTATTGTGTAGACAAAGGAATTACTCAACAGTTTTCTGCACCTGGAACACCTCAGCAGAATGGTGTAGTAGAAAGAAAGAACAGAAATCTCATAGAGGTAGCAAGAACCATGCTTGCAGATGCAAAGCTTCCAACCTATTTCTGGGCCGAAGCTATCAACACTGCATGTTTTACTCAAAATTGCACCTTGATAAATACTCGTGGTAAGACTCCTTATGAGATGATCAAAGGAAAGAAACCAAGTGTGAAATACTTTCACATCTTTGGATGCAAGTGTTATGTCCTGAAAGTTCATCCAGAACAACTTGGAAAATTTGAAGCTCTAAATCGGATGAAGCAATCTTTCTAGGATATTCTGCATCAAAGGCCTTCAAAGTTTATAATCACTACACCAAATATGGCCTATTGCAATGCCAAAAAAGTGTATTATTAGGCCCCAAAAGTGTTACAACAGATGTTTATGTAACGCTTTTGCTAAAACTCGGTGTTGCCTATGCCTTCTATAACAACACTTTTCGGACTTATTGCAACACTTGGTAAAGTGTTACAATAAGAGTTTGTTGTAACACTTTTACATGTTTTAGCAACATTTTTAATGTGTTACAACAGACTAATGCAACACTTTTTTGCAACATTAATTGACTTAAAATGTTACAAAGTGAGTTTATTGCAACATTTTTATGCAACATTTTGATGCATTTTGCAATACTTTTGGTTTTTTTTTGCAATAATTATCTGCAACATTTTGGTACCTTTTACAATACTTTTTGATATTTTTGCAACAATAATCTGCAACATTTTGATACCTTTTGCAATACTTTTAGGTTTTTTAGCAACATTTATCTGCAACATTTTAATTACTATTGTAATACTTTTAAATTTTATTGGCAACACTTATTTGCAACACTTTTATTAGTTCACATTGCATGGTCCTGTTTGAAATTTCAATATACCATGCATGAAAGCATATACCAAACCAGAAATGACATTTCATTAATGTCCAACAAACACATGTCAATGAAGGCCAAACATAGTCAGCTTTTAGGATAATATCTTCTTAAGTCTAAAGTCGAAACACAAGTCGACTTACACCAAAAGTCTACATAAACGCGTAGTCTAAATAGTTAATGTACCAATTAACATACTACCAAAAGTACGCATATAGAAAACAATACTTAAGTACTGATCATCAATCATCATTTTCGTCATCGGCCTCGTGAGCATTGTCATCATCGCGATCATCGTCCTCCTGCTCCTGATCACTGTCGTCCTCACTTTCATCACCAGATGTAAGACATAACTCTTCGACATCAAGGTACTCGAAATCTGGATTGATTTCTTCCAATTTTCCTACTACCTTTGACATTTTCTCACACACCTTTCTATCTACCATCTCCTGCATTTAAGCCATGATTTCATCCCTTAAAGACTTTTTTAGATCATCAATATCAGGAGTACTACTGGAAGTCAAAAGTTTTGGCTGCTGAGCTATCATCATTTTTTTGCATTTTCCAGATCTTCCTAAAAGCCAATTTGGTCCATGTTTTGGTTTTTTGACTTGTTCCCCCCACTGCCAGCTTCAACAGTTGAAGTCTACGAAAAAGCATGATTAAACAAAAATACAAAGACATTAAAACTGAAAAGAAAGACTACCTTTAAAGGAAAAAAATGAACAGATGAAAAGGACTAAAAAATGAAATACTTGCATCTTACCTTATATACGCGTCTTGGCTTCCGTTTACGAGTTTTGTCATAAATATCGTCTTTCGGAGCTAGCTCTTCAGGTTCGAGATTCTTTTCTGCTTTCTGCCAAAATTATGCAGAGAGTGACATAATTAGAAAATTAAAGCAAGTATAGAAGTGGTAATTTCATAAACACATTAGAAAATGAAAGCATCTTTTAAATAAAAGCTGGACATACTATTTTCTCTCCAATCTGCGCAAAACTTTTACGACCAGCAGTGTGCGTTTCCACAATCAACTTACGATTGTCTGCATTTTTCTTAGCTAGATCCTGACCATTAAATAAAGTGCACATAATATAAAATAACTTACAACAATTTTGAAAATAAAATTATGAAAAAGTACTAGCTAATGGATTGATATATTAGTGGATATACCTTAGCGTCTTCATCTGCCCAATACTTGAGAAGCGCCTTAAATTCTTCGTTCGAAATGACAGAGGGCCTATTTTTTAGCATGTCTTCATCATTATCATATTTGAGATAATGGTCTTCCTTAATCCGGCTCTTGTGCAGCCTCCACAAAGCACCAGTAGTGCGCAAAGTATAGGTTCTTCCTTCCTCGGGAATATCATATTTTGTCTAATAAAATTAGTTGAAATTATTAGTGGCATTTACATGTGACTGACATACTACTGATCTATTAATTACTCTTACTACATATAAACCTAAAGACAATAAAAAGACTAGAGATCATAAAAAGGTCTACAATATTTTGAGGTTACCTTAATAAAATTCCATAGCTCCTCCTTCTGTTGTTTTGGAAATTTGTGCCAATTGACGAGATCAAGTAGGACACACTGCCTAGCCAATGTCCCCAAAAAGTTTTTAAATTCAGACAAGTCTAAGTCATTGTCAGCCACAGCCTGGAACTCGCAATTCAACTTAATAACCTTTTTTTCATCAGGCCTCCTTGTGTAAACATTATTCATTCGCGTAGGTCCTCTACGCTTGTTGCCTTTTGGTGCACCAAAAAGTGGTACAAAACACTTAAGTACTAATTCAACACAAAATCTGATTAAAGAATATATCGAGAAAACCTACAATTACCTGTTGAAGTTTCAACTATTTCTTCATGAGTTTCTGAATGAGATGTCTAACCACCATCATCCACTTTGTTTTTTCTTTTTCAAGGGTCTTTTGACGATCTTTCATCAATATGTAAGCTTCCATTGAACCAATTCCTTGATTGGTATATCTTTTTGCAGGCACCAATTGCAATAATGGTAAGCCTTGTGGTAAATCTTTAGTCAATGGAGGGGGAGGTGGTAAATTCTCAGAAATGACAGGGGATGAATGTTTAGCTGGTTCAAACTACATACTCAAGGCCTGCATTTACACAAGAAGTTGTAGTTTGGCATAAGCTTTATCATCCTAAAGCAACAAAGAATTGTTAAACCAACATATGAATTACTAAACAGTTATTAATATATATGAACTTAACATCATGTACCTGTGTAGATAAAGGAGATATGGTCCTTGAACGTGTGTTTGGCCTTGAGACAGGATTGGTCACCTTCTTCCCTTTTTTTTGCTTTTGAGCAACTTGGTTCGTCACGATCTCTTCGTCTTCTTTTTCAGCCTCGGACAAACTGTCATGTCCAGGAACGTACTCTCTATCAAATTCTGGCTCATCGTCCGCTTGAACCTTTTCCTCAACATTGTTCATATTTAAACCGGAAGCAAGATGTTTTAATCCCAACTCATCAACTTTTCTTTGATTTTCTGCAACCAGCATCATCCTATTCTTTTCATAATCCGTTACCTAAAATTTGTAAAGAATATGTACAAAAATATAAAATTTGACCCAAGGCATATTTAATTGAGCAACTAAACAGTAGATATTATTTAACCTTTGGAAGAACTTGTCCAGCCCCAGTTCTAGGTTGATCAGTAGCTGCCTTTCCACGAGTAGATCGACGATTGCCCGTCTGCTTCTTCAACCCATCGATTGTCACAAATTTACGCTTTGCTTGTAAAGCTGTTGGTGAAATTGGATGTAAAAACATATTAACATCACTATCTATATGTTAAGTAATAACAGAAAATAATGGATGTTATGTTGCTTTCAAAATATTTTGTTCTTGGTCGCACAATTACATGTGGCTGCATTTGTGACTTTGGCTGGTAATTATTGTCAATTATATGATCAACATAAAAGTCCAACCTCTCTCCTTCAGCTGTGTTTACAAAATCCTGTAAATCACGATCGTTATCAATAAGCTTCCAGCCACTCGCCACGTTCTTCATATAAACACCGCCAATTTCCATGTACTTCAGATCATCTTTCACGTACTCCATCACAACTATGTACGAGAATCTGTCAGACTCTACATACTCCGGAATCTCAGTACATGGGCCGCCTAGATATTCAGTTTTTGAGAAATGTCCCTTGTCAAAGAACCTCAGAATGTAATCTTTACTTGCCATCCTGAAAACAAGCAAATAAGATAAATAATTAGCAATGGAAATATTCATGTACAGTTCTAAAATGTCAATATGCAGTTTAGGTGAACAGATAATAAAGAAAGGCCTTGATAATGAATTAAATAAAAAAAAGCATTAATAATAAAGCAAATATGCAGTTAAAGCATAATGAACTAGTTCAAGAAATATGCAATTAAGTATTGAACAGAAAATTATGAAAGCATTAAATATGAACTACAAAAAAAAAAGCACTAACAATGAACCACAATGAACTAATACAAGAAACTAATTGAATTTCAGTACCAATTACATAAAAGTTAACGAACCACAGTTAACGAATACAACAGAAATAGAAACTAGCACAAGTAAGGAAAACAAATAAGTTGGCTATTCTTCAGGTGTCATTCTGTTCTTCAGATGTAACAGGGATTTGTTTCATCGAAATATCATCTCTACACCAATTGATGATATCATCATTTATTGGTGCAGGATACACATGACCTGTGTCACTAACATCTTCAACTGCATTCATCTCATCTTCTACTTCAGAATATTGATCCTTCGGAGATTTCTTGATAACAAAATGCAAATTCTTCTCAACAGGATCTTGAATATAAAAGACATGTTGTACTTGTGTAGCGAGAACGAAGTGTTCGCACTTATTCACGCAAGAGAACGTGGTCAACAAGTAATATAGAGTAAATAGGATTCGTTCCCACAGAGACTCAAATTGTTCGTTATGTTCACTTATGCACCAGCTTATGATTTACACTCACTGCTAAGACAATCACAATTTTGGTTTTGATTTACTAAAGATTAATTACCAACTAAGCCAATTACGAGGAAATAACTTAACTTTAACTTTATAATAAACAAACATGGGATTTCAATTTCATTTACTACTTCATCTAGAATCTTATGCCCTTTAGCCTAGCATGTGACAGAGTTGATTACTGATTAGATGCACTAAACTGATACACACCAACTTTCGTTGTGCATATACCATCCTACTGATCATCCACAATTGATAGAAGTCAAGTAGTCACCAAATATGTGTAGTTCCTATATGTCTATAGCAATTGAACACATACCGGTTGAAAATCAAGCACCCATTAAACCACATAGTCGATGCAAGACGGTTAGAATTGCACCACAAATTAATACATGTTCTTCACATGCAAAAACCTATGCTAGCATGAATTGTTCTAAACCCTAGATCCACTTTCGCATTCACCAGGATTAAACAAACAATTACAAGTGTTCGCGACTCACTTATAACGAATAAGCATAAACATACTAGGCAATCAATACAATCAATCACACACCAAGGCAATAGAACACTTAATTACTAGAATCCATAGAAAAATCCATTAAAACCCCATGATAACGAATTAGCCCATAATTGACCTAATTGCCATCATGGGTTCTATGGAAAACATAATTCTAAAATAAACAAGTAAATATGGAAGAAGAAATAAGGTTTAGAAATAAATCCCCTAAATAGAAGAGTACAAAGGTTCCAAAGAATAATCCTTGCTTGTCACTAGCTTGGAGAAATTCCTTGAAATTGTTCTTGAAATCTAGATGAAAAAGTGTGATAGGTGCTAAGAAAAACTAAGAACCACGATAGATAATGTTTTTAGGTCTAGATATTACATATAAAGATGCCCTAAAAATAGGCCCAAAACAATTGACCCGGTACAAGGCAACAGAAAACAACTCAAACCCACATCAAGCGCCAAGGCGCCTCAACTAGCGCAACAGCGCCTAGACCAAGCGCAAGGGCGCCCTTTGCTAGCGCAACAGCGCTCCACAAGCCCTGGAATTCTTCCCCCCGCGTGCGCTAGGGCGCCAGTCCTCGAGCAATAGCTCCAAACCTCGCGCAACTGCGCCCAATCAACGCGCAACTGCGCCTAGAAGCTCCTGGAATCACACCTTTTGTCACCCTGTGCGCGCTATGGCGCCCCACTACGCGCTATGGCGCCTGCTAGACCCTGGAAATGCCTCAAACTTCTACCATTTTCCTTGCTCTGATTTTCTTGCACAATCTTAAGATTAAATTCACACCACCATAATATTGTTTTAGCCCAAAATGTCTTCAACGACATAACCTACACAAATTACATAAAAACATATTAAATGACAACGAAACTTGAGAACTTGCAAACGATTAAAGTCCAAACGGAAGGTAATTAGTGGATATAAAATCCACTTATCAAACCCCCAAACTTAAACCGTTGCTTGTCCTCAAGCAATGCAAACTCAGTTTAAAAATGATGAATGAATGCAACTAATAACTACATGTCATGATAATGCAAAAATGTCCTAATGCAATGATCCCACACAAATGATCTAAAACCAACTCAACACGCAAACGTCTCAACGAATGCAACAACTCCAAACAGAGCTCGACTAAGGCCCCGTATACTAACAATACATGCTCGGAAACGTGGTGTGAGCATTTCTCACTAGATATACTCTCGAAACTAGATCAAAGGCATAACCAATTCTTCGCCAAGACAATTACATGTTTATAAACAGAATAGACTTTAGACACTCCATGACTCAAAGACACCGCCATCATCATTTAAAGTAGACAAGGACTCATGCTTTTACTACATAAAATATCTCAAAACACAAAACACACATGCTTTTGACTGTGCAATGGGTGAGACCCCTAAAGGCTTATACAATAGCACCCTTGTAGCGAGCGTTAGGTTAGTGGATCCCAGACCGGAAAAGTCTTAGGTCACTAGGCATAAAATCCCCTCGAACTTACTTGCTCGAGTACTAAAGAGCTCACCCTAGCCAATTAGCATACACACACTCTCACAATTCCTCATTTTTTATTCTTACAACTCTTTTCTTTTTTTTTCTATTTCTTTTTTTTTCTTTTGACTCTTTTTCTTTTCTCTTTTTTTTTTCACACGGGTGCACTATCTCACCCCCTAGACTACTCATATCAAATATGAGCCGGCTACTAGCCATTTGACGCCTAGCCATTATTATACTACGACACGACACTTAGCATGAAATCCCTGTTTTCCCCCAAACTTATACTTAAGTGCTCCTACGCCATCAAGGGAATAACGAAAATTCTAGATATAAATAAGTGATTAACTCTCAATAACCAAACCAGGTATGACTCGATCTAGCTCAAAAGCAAACAGTGAGACCGTGAAAAGATTGTGTTCCCGACACACGCAAGTCAATTTCATAAGTACTTAAATCAACCCTCTATTCATTGTCATCACACTAAAATTAACGTCGACCTATCGAGCCAGAAACAGACACTCATGTGGAATCATGTGATATGCATGAACAAAATGATATTACCCTCCTAAATAACTCTATATGACATGGCATCCTAAATGCACTCTAAATGGCATGGCAAAGCTAAATGCAAAAATTCTAATATGACTAACATGAATATGCAACTATATGCAATGCAATGACTCTTGATACCCTAAAATCACCCCCAAACTTAAAAATTTCAATGCCCTCATTGAAGGTAAAATTAAAGGGTACAAGAGATACTCCCCTAGTCGTCGGCATCGTCACCCTCCTCGGGTGGTGTATCTGGTGGTGGATAGACGTGGTGCGCTCCGAAGATAGGCCATGTGACCTGAAAACCCTGCTGCTGGTACACTCCATCCAATGACTGGGTCAAGTCTGTAGCAAATCTGTGTAACATGGCATTCGTAGTATCCTGACGCCTCAACATGCGTCTGAACTGAGCATCACTGAAAACCACAGTACCCTGACTCGTCTGTGCCTGAGAAGGTCCCGCTCTGTCTAGGTGTGGCTGTGGAGGTACCTGCTCAACCGGTGGTGGAGCACCACCCCCCTCAAAAATCTCAACATAACCAAGACCCCTCGGGTGAGGAACACCACCCGACCACTCCGCCATCTTATTAATAGCCGCGTGCTTGATAGAACCCCTCGGCCTGAGCAGCGTCTCATCACTATGCCAACGAACACCCACATGAACACATAACTCTGCAATAATGACTGCATGTGGGATCCCGCCTATCGTACCACCCTTCAAGAACTTCAAGATATTCTGATAGACTAGTTCCCCAAGATCAATATATTTCCCGTTCAAAATACCCCACAAAATGATGGCACGATCAACATTAACCTCAGTAACATGGGTAGTAGGCATTACACGAGCACAAATAAACAAGAACCAAGCTCGGGCATACCTCATCAAAGCAGCTGCCGGAAACGTACTCGGCGTGGTAGAACCTGCCTTATACCTCCAAACCGTACCCGGGATACACATCCCCGCCATGATAGCATCTAGGTCAACATCATCCCTAGTTTTCTGCCCCCAATCCTCAACATACCTAGGCTTCGGTGATTGAGACAAAACACGCCGGATATACCCAGGCTTATAAGCAACTGCCTGCCCCCTAACCATAGTGATTCCATTCTTGTCATCCTTGGCATTGGCATAAAATTCCCTAACAATGCTCAAGGGAACTGCCACCGGCTTAGCACAAAACATCACCCAACCTAACTCCCTAACCATATCTCTCAATTCACCATCCTCACCCGAAGGCTCAAAACCCCTCTCCTGAACAACAGCTCTTGACAATAAATTTTCGAACTCATCTTGAGCCGCCTTAGAAACAAATTTATCCACATCATAATTCGGCTGCACCTCCTCCTCCGAACTACTACTACTCGGCACACGTACTCTTTTGGGAGCCATACCACTCTTTGAACAACACAATGTCAACAAACACCCAAAAATCCACAATATATCTCCACACACAATATCCCAATTCCAACAATTCAATTCACTAAATAATTAAATTAAGAGAGAATATTACCACTTGAATTGAAGATGAGAACCTTGAAAGCACTCCCCCAAACTTGATTTAGAGAAATCTTGAAGCTTGTATGGAAGTTGAATGATTTGGAATAAAGAGGGGATTTGTGTGTATAGGTGATTATGTAGAGTTAATTAGTGGAATAGGATTTGGGATGGGTTTGGAAGATGTAGGAATTGAATTGAAGAAAGGGAATGAGGTATAGATTTTGGGTAGAGAGAATTTTAGGTTTAGGAGTATAAAAGATGTGGGTGTATGTATGTATGGTTTCGGCTGGGTCTTTTGTTAACAAAAGATTTTCTATTTTTTTTTTTTTATATATAGGGGACGCGCCATTGCGCTAAGGGAAGCGCCATTGCGCTATAGAACTCCTGGAATCAGCCTACCCGGGCGCTGTTGCGCATAGGACTAGCGCAGTTGCGCGAGTTGTGTCCTGGAACGCCAAGCGCTGTTGCGCTAGGGAGAGCGCTGTTGCGCTTGGAAACCCCTGCTAATTTTATTTTTTTATTTTTTTTTTTTTTCAAAGAATACACCAAACGCGTGGGTTGCCTCCCACGAAGCGCTTCTTTTACGTCAATAGCTTGACGTGACTTCCATGATTTACTCAGTAATTGCAAGAACCGCGGTTTCAGCCCCACGATTCGATACCTCACCAAAGTACGGTTTCAATCTCTGACCATTGACTTTGAATGACTGATTAGGTGATTTCTCAAAAATCTCAACCGCTCCATGCGGAAACACGGTTTTTACAACAAAGGGCCCTGACCATCTCGATTTTAGCTTTCCTGGAAAATGACGAAGGCGAGAATTAAATAATAACACGGGTTGTCCAGGAATAAATACCTTGTTAACTAAACGACGATCATGCCATCTCTTCACATTTTCTTTGTAGAGTTTATTGTTCTCATATGCTTGCAAGCGAAACTCATCCATCTCATGGAGTTGCACCATTCTCTTCTCACCCGCGACTGTAAGATCGAAATTTAGCTTTTTCAAAGCCCAATAGGCCTTGTGCTCCAATTCCGCTGGCAAATGACAAGCTTTCCCGTAGACAAGCTGATACGGTGACATTCCCAAAGGTGTTTTATATGCTGTTCGATAAGCCCAGGCGGCTTCATCGAGTTTCAGAGACCAATCCTTTCTTGAAGGACTCACCACCTTTTCTAGAATACGCTTGATTTCCCGATTAGACACTTCAGCTTGGCCATTGGTCTGAGGATGATATGCTGTAGCTACCCGATGATTGATATTGTATCTGGCCATAAGATTAGTGAACTTGCGATTGCAAAAATGAGTGCCTTCATCACTAATAATGACTCGAGGAGTACCAAATCTGGTGAAGATGTTCTTCTGAAGGAAATTAAGCACGACTTGGGCATCATTTGTAGGAAGTGCTTTGACCTCAACCCATTTAGAGACGTAATCAACTGCTAGCAAGATATATTGATTGTTGCATGAAGAGATAAAGGGTCCCATGAAGTCAATTCCCCAAACATCGAAAATTTCCACTTCCAACATTACATTAAGGGGCATCTCATCCCTCCTCGATATGTTACCAACACGCTGACAACGATCACACCTTAAGACGTACTGATGAGCATCCTTAAAAAGAGAAGGCCAATAGAACCCCGCTTGAAGAATCCGAGTAGCAGTCTTTTCACCTCCATAGTGGCCCCCATATGTCGTGGCGTGATAATCCCTCAGAATAGCCTCTGTTTCACTATACGGCACACATCTTCTAAGAATCTGATCAGCTCCCTGTTTAAACAGATATGGTTCGTGTAACGCCCCAAATCCGGGGTCAGGGATTTGGTCGTCACGCGGAAATCCTTAACATCAAATTACCTGTTTAACAACATTAAACCATCTGTAATCATTAAAACTGAAATATAACTCTGCGACCCCAACCACCAAGCATCTTTTAGGTCATAGGGCTAGAAACAAGAACTAAAATCTTTACATCTTTATTACATCCATTCTATTACATCGCACTACGTCTTAAAAATCTTATACTACTAGTATAGCTTCGTTGGGAAGTACACCAGCAACTAGTACTACTCAGTACAAAGTAATATATATTACACATCAATGTACTTACATATAACTTATTCCAGCTATCTATGTTCTGGATCATATCATCTTCATAAGGGCGTACTGCCTGCTTCTCCTGAGCCATGCAGATAAGCCTCAATCATCTACCTTCCTCTGAAAGGTTAATATTTAAAACAAGCAAGTATGAGCGAAAGAATTGCCCAGCAAGTATTAATAGAGCACAACAATATATATCAATATACACATGGAGTTTTCGAAATATAACGATACTTAATATCAATTCGAAATATTTACAACAATGAAACTTCAATAAAGAAAATATGACGTTTAACGCAACATCCAATGAACAGATAAGTTTATAATAACCATAGTAATCCTCATATCTTAGCGAAATAGTGTACGCTACAGTATTGCTAATCTTTTAGAAGGCTTTTCAAAATACGCAGTTCAATATGCTGCTAAGACAGTTGCTTATCATCATATACAAACCAACCATTAGAAGGTTTCATTTTTAGTATTTCTCAATCTGAAAGCATATACATATAAGTATGTCATTTCCATCAAACACCTTACAGAACAACATCATGTACCGGGTATAAGTTCTTTAACCACTTGATAAGTTAAACTCCGAAATAACTGATAGGAGGAGAATCAAAGCTCTTGAAGCAAAACATTTGGGACTTAACATCAATAACCGATGAACCATCTTTCATCTTTTGAATAATTGCAAAAGTGCACAAGCACGTGCCATTATAGTTAGAATAATCTTGCAGTTCTAGATACTGCATGAATTCATCATCTTTCAAAATTGAAAACAACACTATCGGCTACTTGGCACTTAGGCCTAAGAAGCAGTGTTTGAGTATTTTTCCAAAGTGGAGGATGGGACTTAAAGAAAACATAAAAATCTGACAAGGATTGACGATGATCAGTCGCCACATCCAAGTCCAATAATCCGCGGGTCTTCTCTACCGGTAGAAGGATAGAAACTACATCCGTAACTATCCCTGAGTGAAAACTACATCCGTAATCACCCTCGATGAAAACTACATCCGTAATCATCCTTCGGCAACACATGGGCCGGAATAATAATTGATGGACCGCCTGGCTCACGGCCGCTTACACATCCCGGGAATCGTTCGTCAACGATTCCCACACCTGCCAGAGTCCCCTTTTTCTTTTCTTGTCAAAATCATTTTGATAGAAAACTTGAGTAGTTGAAGTTCGACTTCAGTCGACCGATAATTTCTTGAAAAACGAGCAAGAGAGTAAAACCTGACCGGGGGTTTTCGAAAATGTTTTGAGTTCAAAAGAGTTCAAGTATAGATATACACTTGTACCGATATCAATCTCGACACAGGGTTTTGTGATCACACATGGAAAATGGTACGCATAAAGCTTGTAACCACAACAGGGTAATTCCATTTATATATAAGTTCTTGAAAAGTAACTTACCTAGATAGATTCAAAATATAATATTTTAAATGACTATGAAAGTCCTTAGACAACCTTTAAATAGCGTTTTATAACCTTCAAAACACTTAGAGTATTTAATAAATATTTGACTACTATGTAACAAATAATAAATATTCAATAATCCCTTTTTAAAAGAATACTCAAATTAATATTCATTTATTAAGTAATATTCAAATAATATTTACTATTAATACTGGAATATTTAATAACCTCAAAACACCCAAATACAACTCTTGGAATGTTTCTAATCAAAATCAAGACACAATCTCTCCAGCAGTCCCCAAACTTTAGCCACTTTATCAAATAACTACTACTGACTCTCGGTCAATAAGAAATAATTAATAAGCATTCAAGTAACATATATCGATATCAATCTAGTTGGTTTAAGTTGAAAGTAACCAATTTATAATCATTGGAATATCTTTAATCCGTATTGAAAATAAACTATCTCCGATAAATAATATACTAGATAGAATCACTCCATTAAATTGTTTTATTATTTCTCCGGGACAAAGTGATTTTAAGAAAGCGTTTTGAAAATGATATTCATCTAATTAAATAAATTTAATTAGGCGAATGAGGTTTATTTAATTAGTAAATGCTTTCAGGAGCATCTATTAATTAAATAAACACTGGTTTATTGGTGATGTTGCCTTTAGGTTAATTATTGCGAAATTCTTTTTAAAAGCTTTGCCCGGGTTTTCGAAAACATACGATACAAATAACCCCGACACGCGAGCTAAGTTCGATAACTCAATACACGCTCTACCCCTGGAGCCGTTACCACGTAGTTCCATATATACGTATATGTATCTATATATACCTCATGACATATAGTCCTCTACCACATTACAAAAGTTTATAAATATACCACATATAAATCGAGATGTAGAACCATAAGAATGTCACCGCCCATCGACAGTATTATAAGTCATGGGTTTTGATTATTGCACGAGAAGAATTTAATATCGCTAGCAAAGTCAAGAATAAAATGATTTGGAAGGAGCACAAGATTAAAAACTCGCAATTAGGGATTAAAAACCTTTTTCCGCACATTTTATATAATTCAAAATAGGTATACTCTGAACGATAGAGTATGTGTAAATAAACTTGCCTCTGGTCCTTAGCAGAAAACAGAAACCGCGAACAAATCCTTCGCACCTCGTCCAAGTAATCCCATGGACCTTACCTGACGTCTCGATCTTCCTTTTTGGATGCACGTCGCTCCAATTTGATTTCGCCCTAATGGTACTGAAATGGTTACGAGTACGTGTCAGTCATACCACGTATATCGAGTAGACACAACTCGGGATCATCACTAAATAATCATAAAGTCAAACTATAGGTGTCCTCCCTATAGTTGACTATTCTAATACCACTTATTGCACATAACATATTATAGTAAAGAAAATGAAATGGAAAAGTCCCCTTTTTAAAGTAGACATTTCCTGGTGCTAACACATCATAACACTACACAGTTATAACACTTAGTCAAAACGCCACTTAACACTTTTGACCATAATACTATTGACATACTCTTGTCACAAGTTAATTAACAAGTAATCCTCAAAACATACTTAGCCCTTGATAAAGACTCATAATACCCATTTAATCTTCAAGACACATTTAATCCTCGAATTAAATCACTTAACACATATACACATAAACAGTTAACACCCAAATCATACCTTTAAACCCTTGAAATCAAATAAGTTAAATAAATTAAAACGCAGGGGATTTTTTAGAAAATTTCGGCATGTAGTATTCGTTTATCGGACTATGGGCTCAGCCCCTCCATGCCAACAAAACAATTTATAACCCTGCTTTTGATAAAATAAAAGCTGCCTCAACTTGCAGCAACATAAAAGTAAACATATAAGAAAAGTACCCGCCCAGACATGCGGCAACTAGCACATAAGGAAAAGTACCCGCCCAGACATGCGGCAACTAGCACATAAGGAAAAGTAAACTAAGTTTATCCACATTTAAGCCAACACCACGTAGTTGGCACTATGACTTCTAACAATTGCTACGACCCGACTTAAACCATTTAGCACATAAACATTTACCGATAAGCCAACTCTTATAACTATACCTCATATGACAATAACAATTAGCACTTAGCACTTAGCACTTAGCACTTAACAATTTAAAAATTACAATTTGGAAACTAACAATTAGCAATTAGCACTTAACAATTACTTAACTAACCCGAATATTTAATCGGACTCACAATTAAACCCAAAAATAATCCAAATTATTAATACTCCAATATTTTTAATAAATCCAAACATTAATCATAAATCACCAAATTTTATGGGCTTCTTTCTGAATATCAAATAAAGATCTCATAAAAGTTTCCAATTCAATACCATTTTCTAACTAGGTGAATCATTATTCCAAACTCAACACATAAACTGTTCATTAAATCCGCGCACCTTGCATTCTAAAAATTCTCATTAATTGAAAAATTAATCTTTGCCTCCAAGACCTCTGGGATTCCAAAACTGAAGATAATATCTTCACACCATAAAACTTTTAGTCTGAAAAAACATAGTTCATCTAGGACAATTACCCATCCAAATACAACTCAAGAACAGAGCAGTTTCTTCCAACACAGTGACATTCAAACATTTTTAATAAATTGAAAAATCAATATTTTTACCCAAATCTTTTTCTAAAATCTTTCTAATTCCTTCTTTTATCCTGAATAAAAGTATCAATCCAATTTACAGATTTTAACTAGGTGAAACATAATTCCAAAGTGCGAATCCCGAGAGGTTCGGGTGTCCTGCGTGGGTTTCACTAAAACGTCGTTTTCTCCTTACTCGTTAACTCAAACGACGCACCGTTTTCTCCTACACAAACTAGACTCTAAATAGAACAACTTTTATGAAGACACTACTGCCCAGAAAAGAGCACAAATGGTTCGAAATTCACTTGCAAAAACAGGGCAGGCCCTGAAAAATTCTGGACAGTTTTGCATACTACTCTAAACAAACCCACTTCATCAATTCATTTATTAAACACTACTAAACAATAATATACTCTTAAAAACCTTGAAAATCTGCTAACTACTACTACTTATGCTCGTTAATTAAACACAAAATCAAATTTTGAAACAAAGATTTTATACCTCTTTAATCAACCAAAACTCAAGAACACCACTATTCATCATCTTCTCCACCTTCATCTTCTTCCATGGCCGAAACAAGCAAGCCTTCACTCCTTCCTCTCCTCTCCCTTGGCTGACTTCGAATTGTAGAAAAGAGGGAGGATGATCCTCCTTCATCATCTCCTTCTCTCTCTCTCTCTCTCTCTCTCTCTCTCTCTCTCTCTCTCTCTTCCCAATCTCTTTTCTCTCCCCATCGTTCTTGTTTGTGCGGCTGGTGTGTGTGTGTATCGATGTATGGCTGCGTTTGTGCGTGTATGTATATGCTGTGTGTTTTTGTGTTGTTAACCTAATGGGCTTGGCCCAACACTATGCTAAATAATACACTTAATTACTACAAACTTATAAATAATATTTAGAGTTAAAAACTCTAATTTGTAAAAATAAAATTTCTAGCATAATTAAATACTATAATATTTTTAAAGACTTTTGGAGAAAGAATTGGAATTAAATCTCAATTTTCTAAATTGATATGCATTTTACAAATCAATAATAATTTATAAAAACAATTCATAAAAATAATAATTGTGATTCATAATTCACAATTTACAGGGCTTTATTAAAATACTACAAACACTATTGTTTTAGTAAAATCTCAAATTCTTGATTTTATATATTAATCAAGTAATTTCTGCAAACCCCAAATAATTAAAATAAACATTTTCTAAGGATTTTAAAATCTCTAAATTATTCAATAATTTAAAATAAAATCTTTACTGAATAATTTCACATTCCAAAATTAAATCTTTATCCAAATAATTTATTGACTCGAGATATCTACTTGGTCCATAAAATTTTTAAAAGGGTCCCGGTTCCACTTAACCGAAAATAATTAAATAATTAAAATAAAAAAAAAATTCATCCTCATTTTAGGAAAACATTATTATTATTGAAATAATAATAAATTCATTTCTTGAAAAATACGGGTTATTACAGTCTACCCTCCTTAAAAGGATTCCGTCCACGGAATCAGCTAAGGCCACTACTGGGATTCCTTAACTCTTTTATCATCAACACTTATTCTGCAAAACAGGAGATAGTGTCTCTTCGTAAACAACTTCTCCAATATCTCAATTCCAAACCTCGATTCTCTATTTGACACTATTATCGCTGGAGCCTTATAACCCACCGTTATTCCTTTCACATATACGTCTTGCCCAACTTTCTATTATTATACTATCCTTAAGAGAGAGAGTTCACTGACTCTATTAACATGACATCCTTGAGAGAGAGAACGAACCAATTCTAGCTATACATCACTGATATTCTATTCGTTTTGGAATTCGCTCCTGCTCTTGGCGATTCTGTTGCGAATCTGGTTCCTATCAGCGAGTTTATGACTTGGCCGACCTGGTTGGCATCCCCTTGAAATTCATTAGAGGTAATAAGAATCAGGGACCTTTGAAAAGACAGCTGTCATATCAAGGCAATTGTTACACACTGGTGATCATAAGGTTATGAGTATTAAAGTAAACCTTGTTTGAAATAAGAGAATTTACCGAGAGATCAATATGATCATAAGAACTCACGTTGCGTGTCTCAGTTAGGACATTACTAAAGGTAGTTAGCCTTCTTGTATTTCACAACTCACAAGTGACGGCGTCCCGTCAGACTTCTATCACACAGACAGATAGCCCTTGTGTCCCCTATAAGTAAAGGGTTGTTCGTCTCAGTGGAAGCTGAGAAGTATGAAAGCAATTCGAAGTGAAGATAATAATTATCGTCTTTCGACAAATAATTCTCAAGTGGACACCCTGGATTAAAATTGATCAGATTCCAAGGTGCAATTTCCAAGGAAAAGGATAACCAGAAAGATACTGGTATGCAACAAGCAAGTGGTGCTATAGCACCATAGGATTATCCAATATTGAAGAAAAGTGGGAATTTAAATATCATCAATCGATAGGGCCTCATAAATCTGAAAGTAGGTATAATGACAGCTTCTAGCAAAATTGAAATTAAATATGGTTTAACACGAGTATTGAAGAACAACTTCGAAGAGGGAGTATATTCTTTATCAAAATTCTCTCTTGGAGAGATGTCAAGATAGATCATAGACTGGGGAGGTAATCAAAATAATTTGCAAATGGGGAGATATCAAATAATTCAGACTGGGGAAGTAATCAAAATGATTCATAATTGGGAAGGGTAATGCCAAGGTCTCCACGGATGCCTTTCATGTCGGCTCCTCTGACGGATAATTGTTTGATTGTAGCGCTCTTCTTTTCCACGCACACCCTAAGGTGCTCGATAACCGACGTCATCGTCGACTCGTAATAGTCGCTAGAGATTCAACCATCGGCATTTTACGATATTAAGGAGTTCTATTCGACTCGGCGCAAGCATCTCACGCAAGCATTCTATTCTTTGAGAAGACTTCGATACCGGTGTCGCCCCTAGCAACGACGAATTCCACGTGTCGAATGGGCGATATTCTGGAACTTTGCTGGAAATACATACTTAGATCCAGTCACCATTATAACCGTATTTATACCACATGTTCCTGTCCTCATGACAATTCCGTGTGCAACTTAAGCTTATTCCTTATTGGCATAACAGCTTTCGTACTAGTCTCTCTCAGACTTTCTCAGTCCGTCTTGATTCTTAAGATATATCTCGTCTTTATTGACAAACCTCAACTTTGCCATAATACTAAATGTCATCTTTCTATCATTCACCATCATATCGAAATTTCCTATCATTCGGGGAATACATAACTGCCTCCATGAATCCCCTAAAATTATCTTAATCTTAGGCCTCGGGCGATTTATGCCCCTGCCAACCAACACTTGTCTCTAAGAGTCCTTTAGCAGACATCCATCACCATAAGAAGTGAAGTCTATCTCAACATATTCCTCAAAATCTTATCTTAATCATTGGTACTATATCCAATAGTCCAACAGGAACTCTACATGAGTTCTGACGTTCTCACATAACTATACACACTCCTACTCACTCTCGTTTCTAGTTTACTATAACCTAAGCTCTGATACCATTTCTGTAACGCCCCAAATCCGGGGTCAGGGATTTGGTCGTCACGCGGAAATCCTTAACATCAAATTACCTGTTTAACAACATTAAACCATCTGTAATCATTAAAACTGAAATATAACTCTGCGACCCCAACCACCAAGCATCTTTTAGGTCATAGGGCTAGAAACAAGAACTAAAATCTTTACATCTTTATTACATCCATTCTATTACATCGCACTACGTCTTAAAAATCTTATACTACTAGTATAGCTTCGTTGGGAAGTACACCAGCAACTAGTACTACTCAGTACAAAGTAATATATATTACACATCAATGTACTTACATATAACTTATTCCAGCTATCTATGTTCTGGATCATATCATCTTCATAAGGGCGTACTGCCTGCTTCTCCTGAGCCATGCAGATAAGCCTCAATCATCTACCTTCCTCTGAAAGGTTAATATTTAAAACAAGCAAGTATGAGCGAAAGAATTGCCCAGCAAGTATTAATAGAGCACAACAATATATATCAATATACACATGGAGTTTTCGAAATATAACGATACTTAATATCAATTCGAAATATTTACAACAATGAAACTTCAATAAAGAAAATATGACGTTTAACGCAACATCCAATGAACAGATAAGTTTATAATAACCATAGTAATCCTCATATCTTAGCGAAATAGTGTACGCTACAGTATTGCTAATCTTTTAGAAGGCTTTTCAAAATACGCAGTTCAATATGCTGCTAAGACAGTTGCTTATCATCATATACAAACCAACCATTAGAAGGTTTCATTTTTAGTATTTCTCAATCTGAAAGCATATACATATAAGTATGTCATTTCCATCAAACACCTTACAGAACAACATCATGTACCGGGTATAAGTTCTTTAACCACTTGATAAGTTAAACTCCGAAATAACTGATAGGAGGAGAATCAAAGCTCTTGAAGCAAAACATTTGGGACTTAACATCAATAACCGATGAACCATCTTTCATCTTTTGAATAATTGCAAAAGTGCACAAGCACGTGCCATTATAGTTAGAATAATCTTGCAGTTCTAGATACTGCATGAATTCATCATCTTTCAAAATTAAAAACAACACTATCGGCTACTTGGCACTTAGGCCTAAGAAGCAGTGTTTGAGTATTTTTCCAAAGTGGAGGATGGGACTTAAAGAAAACATAAAAATCTGACAAGGATTGACGATGATCAGTCGCCACATCCAAGTCCAATAATCCGCGGGTCTTCTCTACCGGTAGAAGGATAGAAACTACATCCGTAACTATCCCTGAGTGAAAACTACATCCGTAATCACCCTCGATGAAAACTACATCCGTAATCATCCTTCGGCAACACATGGGCCGGAATAATAATTGATGGACCGCCTGGCTCACGGCCGCTTACACATCCCGGGAATCGTTCGTCAACGATTCCCACACCTGCCAGAGTCCCCTTTTTCTTTTCTTGTCAAAATCATTTTGATAGAAAACTTGAGTAGTTGAATTTCGACTTCAGTCGACCGATAATTTCTTGAAAAACGAGCAAGAGAGTAAAACCTGACCGGGGGTTTTCGAAAATGTTTTGAGTTCAAAAGAGTTCAAGTATAGATATACACTTGTACCGATATCAATCTCGACACAGGGTTTTGTGATCACACATGGAAAATGGTACGCATAAAGCTTGTAACCACAACAGGGTAATTCCATTTATATATAAGTTCTTGAAAAGTAACTTACCTAGATAGATTCAAAATATAATATTTTAAATGACTATGAAAGTCCTTAGACAACCTTTAAATAGCGTTTTATAACCTTCAAAACACTTAGAGTATTTAATAAATATTTGACTACTATGTAACAAATAATAAATATTCAATAATCCCTTTTTAAAAGAATACTCAAATTAATATTCATTTATTAAGTAATATTCAAATAATATTTACTATTAATACTGGAATATTTAATAACCTCAAAACACCCAAATACAACTCTTGGAATGTTTCTAATCAAAATCAAGACACAATCTCTCCAGCAGTCCCCAAACTTTAGCCACTTTATCAAATAACTACTACTGACTCTCGGTCAATAAGAAATAATTAATAAGCATTCAAGTAACATATATCGATATCAATCTAGTTGGTTTAAGTTGAAAGTAACCAATTTATAATCATTGGAATATCTTTAATCCGTATTGAAAATAAACTATCTCCGATAAATAATATACTAGATAGAATCACTCCATTAAATTGTTTTATTATTTCTCCGGGACAAAGTGATTTTAAGAAAGCGTTTTGAAAATGATATTCATCTAATTAAATAAATTTAATTAGGCGAATGAGGTTTATTTAATTAGTAAATGCTTTCAGGAGCATCTATTAATTAAATAAACACTGGTTTATTGGTGATGTTGCCTTTAGGTTAATTATTGCGAAATTCTTTTTAAAAGCTTTGCCCGGGTTTTCGAAAACATACGATACAAATAACCCCGACACGCGAGCTAAGTTCGATAACTCAATACACGCTCTACCCCTGGAGCCGTTACCACGTAGTTCCATATATACGTATATGTATCTATATATACCTCATGACATATAGTCCTCTACCACATTACAAAAGTTTATAAATATACCACATATAAATCGAGATGTAGAACCATAAGAATGTCACCGCCCATCGACAGTATTATAAGTCATGGGTTTTGATTATTGCACGAGAAGAATTTAATATCGCTAGCAAAGTCAAGAATAAAATGATTTGGAAGGAGCACAAGATTAAAAACTCGCAATTAGGGATTAAAAACCTTTTTCCGCACATTTTATATAATTCAAAATAGGTATACTCTGAACGATAGAGTATGTGTAAATAAACTTGCCTCTGGTCCTTAGCAGAAAACAGAAACCGCGAACAAATCCTTCGCACCTCGTCCAAGTAATCCCATGGACCTTACCTGACGTCTCGATCTTCCTTTTTGGATGCACGTCGCTCCAATTTGATTTCGCCCTAATGGTACTGAAATGGTTACGAGTACGTGTCAGTCATACCACGTATATCGAGTAGACACAACTCGGGATCATCACTAAATAATCATAAAGTCAAACTATAGGTGTCCTCCCTATAATTGACTATTCTAATACCACTTATTGCACATAACATATTATAGTAAAGAAAATGAAATGGAAAAGTCCCCTTTTTAAAGTAGACATTTCCTGGTGCTAACACATCATAACACTACACAGTTATAACACTTAGTCAAAACGCCACTTAACACTTTTGACCATAATACTATTGACATACTCTTGTCACAAGTTAATTAACAAGTAATCCTCAAAACATACTTAGCCCTTGATAAAGACTCATAATACCCATTTAATCTTCAAGACACATTTAATCCTCGAATTAAATCACTTAACACATATACACATAAACAGTTAACACCCAAATCATACCTTTAAACCCTTGAAATCAAATAAGTTAAATAAATTAAAACGCAGGGGATTTTTTAGAAAATTTCGGCATGTAGTATTCGTTTATCGGACTATGGGCTCAGCCCCTCCATGCCAACAAAACAATTTATAACCCTGCTTTTGATAAAATAAAAGCTGCCTCAACTTGCAGCAACATAAAAGTAAACATATAAGAAAAGTACCCGCCCAGACATGCGGCAACTAGCACATAAGGAAAAGTACCCGCCCAGACATGCGGCAACTAGCACATAAGGAAAAGTAAACTAAGTTTATCCACATTTAAGCCAACACCACGTAGTTGGCACTATGACTTCTAACAATTGCTACGACCCGACTTAAACCATTTAGCACATAAACATTTACCGATAAGCCAACTCTTATAACTATACCTCATATGACAATAACAATTAGCACTTAGCACTTAGCACTTAGCACTTAGCACTTAACAATTTAAAAATTACAATTTGGAAACTAACAATTAGCAATTAGCACTTAACAATTACTTAACTAACCCGAATATTTAATCGGACTCACAATTAAACCCAAAAATAATCCAAATTATTAATACTCCAATATTTTTAATAAATCCAAACATTAATCATAAATCACCAAATTTTATGGGCTTCTTTCTGAATATCAAATAAAGATCTCATAAAAGTTTCCAATTCAATACCATTTTCTAACTAGGTGAATCATTATTCCAAACTCAACACATAAACTGTTCATTAAATCCGCGCACCTTGCATTCTAAAAATTCTCATAAATTGAAAAATTAATCTTTGCCTCCAAGACCTCTGGGATTCCAAAACTGAAGATAATATCTTCACACCATAAAACTTTTAGTCTGAAAAAACATAGTTCATCTAGGACAATTACCCATCCAAATACAACTCAAGAACAGAGCAGTTTCTTCCAACACAGTGACATTCAAACATTTTTAATAAATTGAAAAATCAATATTTTTACCCAAATCTTTTTCTAAAATCTTTCTAATTCCTTCTTTTATCCTGAATAAAAGTATCAATCCAATTTACAGATTTTAACTAGGTGAAACATAATTCCAAAGTGCGAATCCCGAGAGGTTCGGGTGTCCTGCGTGGGTTTCACTAAAACGTCGTTTTCTCCTTACTCGTTAACTCAAACGACGCACCGTTTTCTCCTACACAAACTAGACTCTAAATAGAACAACTTTTATGAAGACACTACTGCCCAGAAAAGAGCACAAATGGTTCGAAATTCACTTGCAAAAACAGGGCAGGCCCTGAAAAATTCTGGACAGTTTTGCATACTACTCTAAACAAACCCACTTCATCAATTCATTTATTAAACACTACTAAACAATAATATACTCTTAAAAACCTTGAAAATCTGCTAACTACTACTACTTATGCTCGTTAATTAAACACAAAATCAAAGTTTGAAACAAAGATTTTATACCTCTTTAATCAACCAAAACTCAAGAACACCACTATTCATCATCTTCTCCACCTTCATCTTCTTCCATGGCCGAAACAAGCAAGCCTTCACTCCTTCCTCTCCTCTCCCTTGGCTGACTTCGAATTGTAGAAAAGAGGGAGGATGATCCTCCTTCATCATCTCCTTCTCTCTCTCTCTCTCTCTCTCTCTCTCTCTCTCTCTCTCTCTCTCTCTTCCCAATCTCTTTTCTCTCCCCATCGTTCTTGTTTGTGCGGCTGGTGTGTGTGTGTATCGATGTATGGCTGCGTTTGTGCGTGTATGTATATGCTGTGTGTTTTTGTGTTGTTAACCTAATGGGCTTGGCCCAACACTATGCTAAATAATACACTTAATTACTACAAACTTATAAATAATATTTAGAGTTAAAAACTCTAATTTGTAAAAATAAAATTTCTAGCATAATTAAATACTATAATATTTTTAAAGACTTTTGGAGAAAGAATTGGAATTAAATCTCAATTTTCTAAATTGATATGCATTTTACAAATCAATAATAATTTATAAAAACAATTCATAAAAATAATAATTGTGATTCATAATTCACAATTTACAGGGCTTTATTAAAATACTACAAACACTATTGTTTTAGTAAAATCTCAAATTCTTGATTTTATATATTAATCAAGTAATTTCTGCAAACCCCAAATAATTAAAATAAACATTTTCTAAGGATTTTAAAATCTCTAAATTATTCAATAATTTAAAATAAAATCTTTACTGAATAATTTCACATTCCAAAATTAAATCTTTATCCAAATAATTTATTGACTCGAGATATCTACTTGGTCCATAAAATTTTTAAAAGGGTCCCGGTTCCACTTAACCGAAAATAATTAAATAATTAAAATAAAAAAAAAATTCATCCTCATTTTAGGAAAACATTATTATTATTGAAATAATAATAAATTCATTTCTTGAAAAATACGGGTTATTACAGTTCGTCCCAACGATACCATTTAACTTCATGCAAGAACTTCTTCCTTTGTGCATAAGAAAATTCGGATGGAATAACTTGACTAACCAGAAAGTTCACAATGTCTGCGTACCATGGCTCCTCTTCTTGCACCCTAAACAATTGCTCATCCGGGAAGAATTCATTAATGATGGTACTGTCTCGAGAAGATTTACCAAAGTCCTCCAAACGAGAAAGATGGTCAGCTACTTGATTCTCTGTCCCTTTCCTGTCCTTAATCTCCACATCAAATTCTTGTAACAGAAGTACCCAACGAATTAAACGAGGTTTGGAGTCCTTTTTAGAGAGCATATATCTAATAGCCGCGTGATCCGTGTACACCATTACCTTTGTACCTAGCAAGTAAGAACGAAATTTTTCGAAACCATAGACTATGGCTAACAGCTCCTTTTCAGTGGTAGTGTAGTTCAACTGAGCATCATTAAGAGTCTTGCTTGCATAATAGATCACATGAAACACTTTGTCTTTCTTTTGACCGAGAACAGCCCCCACTGCATAATCGCTAGCATCGCACATCATAGCGAAAGGTTCACTCCAATCGGGAGCAATGATCACTGGTGCTGAAACCAATTTCTTTTTCAGAGTCTCGAAAGCGGTCAAACATTCTTCATCAAATTTAAAAGGAACATCCTTTTCCAAGAGCTTACACAACGGTTTGGAGATTTTTGAGAAGTCTTTGATAAAACGCCTGTAGAAACCTGCGTGACCAAGGAAACTACGAATCCCTCTCACTGAAATAGGTGGTGGAAGATTTTCAATTGTCTCTATTTTTGCCATGTCCACCTCTAGACCTCTCCGTGACACCTTGTGCCCAAGAATAGTTCCCTCCTGAACCATGAAGTGGCATTTCTCCCAGTTAAGCACTAGATTAGTCTCCACACATCTTTTCAGAACCGCACCCAGATTATTCAAACATTCATCGAAAGAGAGACCGATTACAGAAAAGTCATCCATGAAAACTTCTACGGTCTTGCCAATCATGTCTGAAAAGATAGCCATCATACACCTTTGAAAAGTAGCAGGTGCACCACACAAACCAAAAGAGACTCGCCGAAAAGCAAATGTACCAAATGGACATGTGAAAGTCGTCTTCTCCTGATCTTCAGGGGCAATACAGATTTGATTATACCCAGAATATCCATCCAATAGGCAATAGTACTCCTGACCTGCAAGTCTGTCCAGCATCTGATCGATAAAGGGCAAAGGAAAATGATCCTTCCTAGTGGCCTTGTTCAATTTCCGGTAGTCCATACAGATTCTCCAACCAGTGACCGTGCGAGTAGAGATAAGTTCATTCTTCTCATTGGTGATTACCGTCATGCCACCTTTCTTCGGCACACATTGAACTGGGCTTACCCATGAACTATCAGAAATGGGATAGATAATCCCTGCATCCAACCACTTGATAATTTCTTTTTTCACAACCTCTTTCATGATTGGATTTAGACGTCTCTGATTTTCCACTGTTGGTTTACTCCCTTCTTCTAATGGAATTTTATGTTGACAGTAAGCTGGACTTATCCCCTTGATGTCTGCTATGGTCCATCCAATAGCTGATTTGAATTCTCTAAGAACTCTCAAAAGCTTGTCTTCCTCAGAATCTGACAAGTTAGCAGCAATAATCACAGGTAAAGTAGATGACTCACCAAGAGAAGCATACCTTAAGTGATCAGGTAGTGGTTTGAGCTCTAGAGTTGGAGCTTCTTCAATGGATGGTTTCAACCGCTGATGTGACCCCTTCAATTCAGATAGACCTAAAGATTCCACTGGTCTCTCAAATTTCCTTTGCCATGGAGTAGCATCAAGAAGTAGCAGTTGCTCATCTATCTCATCTTCTTCCAATAAAGAATCACTAATCAGTGCTTTTTCCAATGTGTCATTCAAGAGCAGATGCTCAATTTTTGATTGCACTGCTGACTCCACCAAGTCTATCTTCAAACATTGCTCTTCTTCAGTTGGAAACTTCATAGCCTTGAAAACATTGAAGGTGACATTTTGGTCATGCACCCTCATCGTAAGTTCCCCTTTTTGCACGTCGATCAAGGTTTGCCCCGTGGCCAAGAATGGTCTCCCAAGAATGATAGGGATTTTCTTATCTTCTTCAAAATCAAGTATGACGAAATCCGCTGGAAAGATGAGTTTGTCCACTTTTACCAGAACATCTTCTACAATTCCTCGAGGATAGGTAATTGAACGATCAGCTAACTGGAGTGACATGTTGGTAGGCTTAGGCTCCGGAAGACCAAGTTGCAAGAAAACCGAATAGGGCATGAGGTTGATGCTTGCCCCTAAATCACACAAACACTTGTCAAAAGACAAATTTCCAATGATGCACGGTATGGTAAAACTCCCCGGATCCTTCAGCTTAGGTGGCAACTTTTGTTGCAAAACAGCGCTGCACTCCTCCGTCAAAGCGACGGTCTCTAACTCCTCGAGTTTCAATTTCCTCGAAATATGCCCTTCATAAACTTGGCATAACTTGGCATTTGTTCAAGTGCTTCAGCAAATGGTAGATTTATGTGCAACTTTTTGAACACTTCTAAGAACTTTGCGAATTGCTTATCAAACTTCTGCTTCTGAAGCCTTTTAGGGAATGGCGGAGGCGGATAAACTTCTTTGCTAGCTTCCGTAATTTTTGAACCTGTTTTCCCATCTGACTTCTCCTTACCTTCCTCACCTGATGCTTTCTGAATGATCGGGAGAGCTGAATTAGAAGACCGGATAGACCCCTCAGACGCACCCGCGTCCAAATCACTGTTCATAGCATTTTCAAGTTCTTCGTTAAACTGCTTTTTGACTCCCAGATCGTCTGTAACCTTTCCAGAACGTAACGTAACAGCATGAATCTGTTCCTTGACCTCCTTTTTACCCGGATTTGCTTCCGTGTCACTAGGTAATTGCCCTTGAGGTCTGTTCAAAAGAGCATTGGCCAGTTGGCCCATTTGATTTTCAAGATTTTTCAGAGATGCTGCTTGACTCTTGTACATCATTCGCAATTCTTCCATTTCTGACTTCTCATTAGATTGCACATGACTTCCTGGTTGCTGTTGATGAAATCCAGGTGGATTGTATGGTGGCCTTTGGGCATAGGGTTGTTGATAACCCGAATTGTTGAACTGCCTTGAACTATACTGCTGACCCTGAGATGGTTGTTGCACAGCATTCTGATTGTTGCTCCAACTGAAGTTAGGATGATTCCTATTGTTGGGATGATATGTATTGGGAGCAGGTTGTGACGGCCTCTGATAATTGCTGACAAACTGTGCCGACTCACTAGAAATTGCACATTGATTAGTGTCATGAGCCCCCGCACACAATTCACAGACCATGGCGACTTGTTGAACCCCCACCTTAGCCAATGAGTCCACTTTCATGGTTAGAGCCTGTAGCTGAGCTGCTATAGCTGTTGTGGCATCCATTTCAAGTACACCTGCAACCTTACCTTGTGGAATACGCTGTGTCGGATTCTGATACTCGTTTGCAGCCATCATTTCAATCAAGTCATAGGCCTCTTCATAGCTTTTGGCCCATAGAGCTCCTCCAGATGCTGCACCAAGCATTGCTCGAGAATGACTTAACCCATTGTAGAAGCTATTGATGACCATCCAATTTGGCATCCCATGATGAGGACATTTCCGGAGCATCTCCTTGTACCTTTCCCAAGCTTCACACAGTGATTCACCAGAATGCTGACTAAATTGTGTAAGAGCATTCCTCATGGCAGCAGTCTTTGCCATAGGAAAGAATTTAGTCAAGAACTTTTGTGCCAGATCTTCCCATGTAGTGATGGAACCTGCTGGAAGTGAATGCAACCAGCTTTTTGCTTTGTCTCTCAAAGAAAATGGAAACAACCTTAGCTTGATAGCGTCCTCAGAAACTCCGTTGGTTTTGAACGTGTCACAGATCTCAATGAAGTCCCTGATATGCATGTTGGGATCCTCGACAGATGAACCCCCAAACTGGACTGAGTTCTAGACCATTTGGATCGTGCCCGGCTTGATCTCAAAATTATTTGCAGCAATAGCCGGCCGCACAATACTCGACTGAATATCATCAATCTTGGGCTGAGAATATTCCTTCAGCGCCTTGTTATCTGCCATTTCTCCAGTAACTACCAACTCTTCTTCACTGTCTTCCACTAATTCCTCTTCGTGCTTCTCTTCTTCCAGATTTTCTTTACGAGCTTGAGATCGAGTAAGCATACACGCTCAAGATAGTACCTGAGAAACCCCAAAGTAAATGAGTGAGAAAAACGTCTGAGTCAGTGAATTTAATCCAAATTGATGACAAGATCATAAACTAAACAAACAATGAACCGAGTCCCCGGCAGCGGCGCCAAAAACTTGTTCGCACTTATTCACGCAAGAGAACGTGGTCAACAAGTAATATAGAGTAAATAGGATTCGTTCCCACAGAGACTCAAATTGTTCGTTATGTTCACTTATGCACCAGCTTATGATTTACACTCACTGCTAAGACAATCACAATTTTGGTTTTGATTTACTAAAGATTAATTACCAACTAAGCCAATTACGAGGAAATAACTTAACTTTAACTTTATAATAAACAAACATGGGATTTCAATTTCATTTACTACTTCATCTAGAATCTTATGCCCTTTAGCCTAGCATGTGACAGAGTTGATTACTGATTAGATGCACTAAACTGATACACACCAACTTTCGTTGTGCATATACCATCCTACTGATCATCCACAATTGATAGAAGTCAAGTAGTCACCAAATATGTGTAGTTCCTATATGTCTATAGCAATTGAACACATACCGGTTGAAAATCAATCACCCATTAAACCACATAGTCGATGCAAGACGGTTAGAATTGCACCACAAATTAATACATGTTCTTCACATGCAAAAACCTATGCTAGCATGAATTGTTCTAAACCTAGATCCACTTTCGCATTCACCAGGATTAAACAAACAATTACAAGTGTTCGCGACTCACTTATAACGAATAAGCATAAACATACTAGGCAATCAATATAATCAATCACACACCAAGGCAATAGAACACTTAATTACTAGAATCCATAGAAAAATCCATTAAAACCCCATGATAACGAATTAGCCCATAATTGACCTAATTGCCATCATGGGTTCTATGGAAAACATAATTCTAAAATAAACAAGTAAATATGGAAGAAGAAATAAGGTTTAGAAATAAATCCCCTAAATAGAAGAGTACAAAGGTTCCAAAGAATAATCCTTGCTTGTCACTAGCTTGGAGAAATTCCTTGAAATTGTTCTTGAAATCTAGATGAAAAAGTGTGATAGATGCTAAGAAAAACTAAGAACCACGATAGATAATGTTTTTAGGTCTAGATATTACATATAAAGATGCCCTAAAAATAGGCCCAAAATAATTGACCCGGTACAAGGCAACAGAAAACAACTCAAACCCACATCAAGCGCCAAGGCGCCTCAACTAGCGCAACAACGCCTAGACCAAGCGCAAGGGCGCCCTTTGCTAGCGCAACAGCGCTCCACAAGCCCTGGAATTCTTCCCCCCGCGCGCGCTACGGTGCCAGTCCTCGAGCAACAACTCCAAACCTCGCGCAACTGCGCCTAGAAGCTCCTGGAATCACACCTTTTGTCACCCTGTGCGCGCTATGGCGCCCCACTACGCGCTATGGCGCCTGCTAGACCCTGGAAATGCCTCAAAACTTCTACCATTTTCCTTGCTCTGATTTTCTTGCACAATCTTAAGATTAAATTCACACCACCATAATATTGTTTTAGCCCAAAATGTCTTCAACGACATAACCTACACAAATTACATAAAAACATATTAAATGACAACGAAACTTGAGAACTTGCAAACGATTAAAGTCAAAACGGAAGGTAATTAGTGGATATAAAATCCACTTATCACGAAGGGATCCTCCTTTTGACATACCATGTTGAAGTTCACTCTTGTTAGGCCATAGCAATCCTTATCTTTTTGATACCAACAACATTTAAATACAACAACAGTCAATGCTCCCCAGTAGTCGACTTCAATGATATCCTCAATTTCACCATAGTAACCTACATCTCCAACTATTGGATTTTGGTCTTTTGCACTCACGAAACTGGTGGTTAATGCAGTGAAAAAGACACCACTATTTTGTGTCGTACACCTACTATCTCTATGCTTGGTGTGAAATCTATATCCATTCACAACATAACCAGAGAATCTCTTTGTTGCACGATGAGGCCCCTTTGCCAAGCTGGACAATTTGTCTGAAACATCATCTCTGTGTTGAACTGCCTCTTTCAGCCACTTGTGAAATTCAGTCATATGTGTTCTTGCCCTTTTAAACTTCTTTGACTTTGCATCTTTTTCAACCAAGGTGCGGTGTTCACTACATTTATAATATATATGCATAAATTAGCTTACTTATAATGCTTCATAAACTTCTAAAATTTGAATCAAAAATTTTCGTATATAAAAGACTTACTCTTTTAACTTCTCAATTTCAAGGTTGTCGCAATTGAATAATATATAACGATGAGCCTTGGTCCATGTTTTTTCGTCCAGATGTATAGACTTCCCTTCTTTGTTTTTACGAGACCCAATAGGATGTCCATCATTTTTGTCACAGTCCTTTGGATCACTTCTGTTTCCACATTGCTCATTTAACAATCTGGAACAAAATGTCAAACATTCTTCAACCAAGTAGCCTTCTGCTATGCTCCCTTCTGGCTTATTCCGATTTCGAACATATGATTTCAGTTTGCACAAATACCTTTCAACTCCAAACATCCACCTTAAGTGCACCGGTCCACCGAATTCAATTTCCTTGCACAAGTGAATTGGTAAGTGAACCATGATGTCGAAAAATGCAGGTGGAAAGATCATTTCTGTAAGAACCCAGATTTTTGATAGAATTAAAACTTTTTCTTATGTAATAATATGGAAGCGAATAGTGGTTACGACTATGCTGTAACGGTTGTTCTAGTAAATAAATAGAATGGATGTGGGTTCAAATATTATATGTCATGAAGAATACTTTTGGTTGATAGCATAAATAAGAATAATCTATCTCCTAAGGATATAAGTTATATTATTCCAAGAAAGATTATTCTTGTGTCATCCAAATCAATAGCTATTATAAGTCCAGCGGTTCCGTAAAAAGGTTAAGAAGCACTCGAGAGTGAACCAGGTTCATTTTCCTAATTATAGGAATTAAATAAAAATAAGTGATGAATAGTGATTTTGGTGGAATTTGGAATATTAGTATAATAATGTTATACCCGGTATTCGGAACGGATTTCTGAGTTCGTATTAGTGATCCAGGAAGAAAATAAGTGTATGTAAAAGTTGTCGGATTCAGAAAAAGAGCACTTTTATTTTCTCCGAGATTTCCCTGGACACTGCAAGACTTAAGGAGTTATAAAAGGGAATTAAGGAATTTAAATTCGAGAAGTATTAAGAAAGATGAAGAATAGTATTAGAAATATTAAGAAGGTTTTCGGTAAAACCCTAAGTAGAAACGAATGAGTTGTTCCCTCGAACGATCAACGAATTAAGCAATAAACGGACAAAGAAACAAGCAGAGGGAGCAAGAGTCTTGTGCAAGCTACTAGAAAATATCTAGTAACCAATATAGTTACAAGAGTAACTAGAATCAAGAGGATCAACCAAGTACTTAGCATCATCATCTCATTTAACCACACAAAACCAACACTTGTCCATTAAGTGATGCATGCCATGACCAAATCACTTTATTAAAGTAGCTTTTAGCCAAGATATTATCTTACTCTCATCAATAATTCATTTTAACACATCCACCAAGCAAAAGATCAAGCAACCAACTCCAAACTCTCTCTATCATAGCCATTCGGCTTTTGTGGAAATTCAAAGGGGAAAATCCCACTTCCAACCATCATTTGATCTTGAAACTTTTTATGTGAGTCCTATAATTCATAAAAATGATCTCCTCAAAATCCTAGCTTCAATATCTTCTTTTTCCATTTTCAAAAAAATCATTAAAGAGGAGGGTGAATAGTGTTCTTCAAGAACTAACTTTGATTTTCATGTTTCTTTGGTTGATCTTTGGTTTGTTAAAGCTAGACAAGGACCATACCAATCTTTGTAAGGCCATATCACACCCTCAAGAAGGTATAATAATCTTGAAACCCTAGGCCTACTTTGAGTTTTTGCATGTTCTTGATGGATTTAAGTGTTAGGAGCTTGTTAGTGATGTTATAATCATGATTATGTGGTAGATCTAATGGATTTAAGAGATGATGATTATGTTGGTAAAATATTGTGTTCTTGAGATTGTTGAGATGAGAATCATATGTATAAGTTGTATTGGTGCCCGGTGTGGCTTGGTTTTAGTGTTACGATTAGTAGAACGTTCGATTTATAGCCGTCGTAATGCCCGATTTTCGTTTAACCTTGAAATTCGAACTTGACAGTAGATAAAACTCACTGCATAGCTTCGACTTATGCCATGATTAGCTAGATTATGTTATGAGCTTCGTTTTGATATAAAGATCGCATGAAACGGACTTACGGTTTAGGAGTTATGATTAAATTCGTAAAAGTGGTTCGGAACCGTAATCAAAAGTTCGTAACCGAAATTGGATCCCTTTAATATTGCGAAATCAGTGGCGAATCTTAATAATTAAATATTAGAGGTAAAAATGTAGGTGTGGGAGAAGACCACATGTCGAATGGATCGTTTTCCGATTTTATAAAAATGTTCGAATCATGGTTAAGTACGAAAGTACCCCTAAGAGGTATACTTGGTTATAACTTCGGTAAACCACTTAGAAAACGATCTATAAATATCGAGGTCTAATATTTCGACTTTAAAACTTATACGATTTAAATACTTACCATATGTAAGTGTAATGTCATGCTTTAGTAACGAACAAGTATCGGGTAATAAAAGCAATAATAAGAGTGAATTAGAGGGGTATAACGAAACGACTTGAAAACGTGTTTCGATTTAAGTTAAGTTTATACTTAACCTTTTGAAAGGTGTTAAGTGATTAATCCCGAATGCCTTGGCTAATTATAGATCATCAGGCTGACCCGGGACACGCTACCACTACCCCTACTCGTACTCGATTTCCAGGCAAGTTTCAAATCCTTTTTAAAAGACTGTTGTTGTGAGTATATAGATATGTATGCTTTCTGTTATACATATGCCATAGCACGCATGCCTACTTTCAAAGTCATATTGATATACTTGTTCCCTGAATTATTGTTGGCTTATGAGCTAGATAGTTATTATATCAGTTATAAGCCGGAAATTTGTAAGACCCTTAAACGAAGGGCATCTGAACCTCATTCCTTGATTATAGACCAGGAGTCGTTATTTCTTGATATATTGACATTATTTTCAGAGTAAAATAATTAAGTAAATATTTCCCATTTATTATCTGGCGAATATTATTGAGATATTCCTTTGAGATTATTTGATAAATATTATTCGGGTTATTCATCAGATATTTAATTATTCGATGAACATTATCTTTAATATTTATCTAAAGTCGATTTAATATTCGAATATTATTTCGAACCCTCAGTTAAGTTATTTACTTAGAGAATATTCATTCTTATTTCTTCGATAAACATTATTTTGAATATTCATTCGAGTTATTTATTTAATGAATATTATTTTAATGTTAATTCGAGCCTTATTTATTTAAATGAATATTATTTCGAATATTCATTCAATCTCTATTTATTTTATAAATATTAGTTGAACATTGATTCGAACTCCAGTTCATCGATAAATATTATTTTGAATATTCCCTTGAGACGATAGATGTTATCTTCGACATTCATTTAAAGTCGATTCAATTATTGAACATAATTTCGAATATTCATTCGATAATCATTTCTTCGATAAATATTATTAAGATTGAATATTCATTATTTATTTAATGAATAATGTCTCAAATATTCAGTCGACAATTATTTCATCAATAAATATCATTTTTAAGTTGAATATTCATTATTAATTTAATGAATATTATATCAAATATCCAAGGGATGTTTATTTCACCAATAAACATTATTATTTTCAAATATCCATTTAAGATTGGATTTATTTAGTGAACATTATTTTAAACATTTATTTGAGTTTATTTAATTAATGAATATTATCTGGAATATTCGTATAAAGAAGAGAGTTATTTAGTAAATAATTCTAAATATTCATTCGAGGATTACTTACGAGTAATATTATGATTTATTCATATTCCTTAATTAATATTGAGTTAATAAATATTCTTGGAATATTTATTTAAATCCTTTTAAGTTCTTTTACAATGATTCATATTATTCAAAGATTATATGTCACCTTCAGATATGGTGTAAAATATTTTGGAGTAGTTTATGACTATTTTTATCAAGGGGAGGTTTCCAAAACTCTATTTTTATTTAAATCTATCTTAAAGAAGATTTAAATATTCGCTCAACTTCCAAACGTATATAAGGGGACCTCACTTGAGAGATGTTATTTATTGGACTGCCCGGTCCTATACTTGCTAAAACTATCTTGTCACTCACATCTTGATTCTTCAAACATCGATATGAGTCTGTTTGGTTACCTCCTCAACGCTCGAGGGGTAAGAATTGATGGAACAAGTTTATATCCATTAACAAGCATCAGCTTGGGAAATATTGGTGATTTTTCCTTTCCAACTAGATACGACTACTTTGTGGAGTCCTATCAACAAGTAATATACTTGGGGAAAGGGGGAGGAACTTCACGTTTCAAAGTTATGGATGTGAAATGAACTAGGAGATGCGTAAGTGACCCAGTGGCGCCGGTCCAGCAAATGGCCCAACCGTTGGCCGGGGGGTTCCAGAGGGCGGTAGACAAGTAAATCCGTCGGTGCTTCCTTCTACATGTAGTAAACAAGAGGTGGGGAGCATAACATGCGACTGATCATCGTGTAAATGCTATGTCTCCTGGCGCGTCAAACTCCAGTATTAGTTCATCTCTCAATGTTGGAAATTTCCTGCAACCATATCATTATTGGCAGGTTTGAAAAGTGTTTGAATTGGAATTGCAATATTCTTCCTGCAAGTTCCTCTATTATGAAAAGTTGATAATATCTGGCTCATCTTTGACATAGCAGATATTTATTCAAAATAAATATATTTTGAGTTACCTTGTAACTTCATCTCATACCTTATATTGGTACTACATCGTTAATGCATGGCATATGGTTTCAAAGATATTTTGGACTGTTATATATTATCACTATTCAATTATATTTTTGGTGGGCTATTGCTCACCCTTGCTTTATTTATTTATATCACAACAACAGCTAGATCAGATGGCCGCGCAAGGCGTGCTCAGCATGGGCAGGTGTCAGCCGTCAGAGGATTAACCGCTGAGGTCATAGCTACCATTGCTAAGGATGCAGCCTCTGGTAGGCTAGTTGTTAGTATTTGTGCATCAAATGTATTTATATATATGGCATATACCAATGGATGGCAAAGAGCATGTAATTGTAAAATTGTAATTCTTTGGGTTGTAAGAACTCAAACTTGTGATTAATAATATTGACGATTACTCTGATTTCATCTCTGGGACTATAACGGGTGTGTTTCATGTTGTTGTTTTGGGTCACAAGGTTGTAATTTAAATTATGTTGGTTTTATGGATGGATATTGAGACCATAACGACCAGATCCCTGACCCTGGATCTGGGGGTGTTACAGAAATGGTATCAGAGAGAGCGTTATATATCCCAGAGATGATGCGACGTTAAAACAATAAATTCATTAAGATAATAAGAACTCTTGCCAAGTTCATAGTCGGACTACTTAATGTAGTACTGACGTATAAAACCCTTATGGGAACTACTAAGTATCATGATAGTAACTTAAGCTCGTTCTCGTACCGACTAGTAAGGCGACAAGCCTTGGAGATTACGAGCAGTAACACAATGATGCTTGTTTTGATGCTAAAGATCGGATGGTGGATTCGATAGAGTACCCTACTGAGGACCGGAAGAGGTTCCAGCAAAGGAGGAAAATCCTGATAAGGGGAAGGAGTTTACCCTTAAGGAAATAAGGGCTACAGCCAGAGATACTGTAAGAGTTAAGGTATGGTGCTCAGAGAAGTGAGTGTAAAGAACGGAGATATTATTAAAAGAACTAAAGATGCATATTGGATTCATAGCTGGACTGCCGGATGAGGTACCAGCAATTAGGATGAATTGGAAAGATTACTTAAGGTCTTATATGGGGATAGATAAAGATCCTTAGAGACCTACAGATTAATGAGAAAAGAGTTAGAGTGGCACATGATTATCAAAGGCATCAATACATGTCAGGGAGCAGAGTCTCCAGGAGCAGTTGAGATAGAGGCAGCAAGTGCCACATTATTTGATAAATGGATTAGTGTGAATCTTATTAATGATAATTCGCCATGAGAAGGCAGATTTCCTAGGTTATAATTTATAAAGTCAATTGAGATTGATGAGGTGGTTTATCCAGTGAGATGTCCATTTTATGAATGGATTAGCTAAGAAAGTAAAGATAGTGGAAAGCAATGGCCTGAATGGATAAAGTTACATAAGGAAGTAGTAAGCGAGACAATGATCTCGGAACCTACAAGACTAAAAGACCAGTGAGTCTATGATAAACTAGTAATGAGGCTATCGTCAAGAAACCAAGTATAAGTTTAGTTCAATCCAGTGGAATGATGAACCAGAAACATTAGATGCATGTGATTCAAAGGAATATTAAATTCCTTCTTTTCCTTGAATAGATTAGGGTAGTTATCTTAGGTTTATTTTGATACTGAATCATGAATGGATTGAGTAAGGCAAGCAGTGGTTGAGATGTAATTGAGAATGCTTTTAGATGCAACCTGAAAGAACAGGTGTAGGACATGTTCTCGAACTAAGAGTTTTGGAAAAATGAAGTCCAGTAATAGGACACATGATCAATAAGAGTAGTGTTGGTCGGCCTTACCAAGTTAAAGACAGTTTCAAATGTAGATTGGCCAACCACACTGGCAAAGGTGAGAAATTTCATAAGATTCACGAGGTATTACCAAAGATTTGTTCAGGACTTTACAAAGAGTATAGTCCCGTAACCCAACTTAATTGTAAGACTAAAATTTTAAATGGACAAGATAAACGTGAAGAGATCTTTCTGGAGCTAAA